>CM075780.1:29900308-32300308 GCA_037974665.1 Ehretia macrophylla
TATTCCGTTACTCCATCTTCAAGTGGGAATGCTTACTAAGGAATTATAAGTTGGTTAAGAATGTTTGTTCATGAGGTGTTATGAGTTTTGAAGAGCTTGGTTGTTCTTTGTTGATAGCATTGCAACTTTGGTCTTTTTAAAAATTTGAGTTTTGCCCGAGGATGAGCAAAGGTCAAGTGTGGGGGAATTTGATAAGAATGCAAAATGTCATATTTCTCTCCATTAAAGTTTAATATTTTACACCTATTTAATGCCTAAATACACTCATTATCTTTATATTTTGATTTAGGATGCAAACGGAGTAGTTAAGTGCAAAACAAAGCTAAATCGCGCAATTCTGGACAACTCTGACACTGTTATGTTTTTTGGCCATAACTCTCTCATCTGAACTCCGATTGAGGTGATTCAAGATGTTTTGGAAATCCAATAAGAAGATCTACAACTTTCATGTTTTGAGTTTTGAGAAATAAAGGTTGCATCAGAGCCAAAATTGGATGTGAAGTTGCTGAACCTGTGCTGTTTAGTATTCTGGAATATTATTTATCTAGAAGCTTCTAGTTGATGGTGGAGGATGTGGTGCACGAAAATCCCAACTATTTTAGCTATCCTAATTGTATTAGGACTTTTTCTAGTTGTTTTAGGCTTTTCTAGTTATATTAGGAGTTTACTTCACCTTTAATATTTTCTTATTCTATTTAGATTAGGATTCCATTATCTTATGGGATCTAGTAGGCTTCACAAACTATAAAAAAAGGGAGAAATCATAAGATTTGGACGACCTCTTTTTCTCGCCCTTTTTCTCCTTCAAGATTTCTTCATGGCTCTGTGTGGCTAAACTTTTATTCTTGGTTGAAGGAAATTGAAGCCTCGGAATCATAAGAACTGTGAGATCTAATTAGTTTTTACTGTTCAATTTATGCTTTAAGTATTGAATGTTCTTCTGTTTTATTTATAT
The DNA here is from genome assembly GCA_037974665.1 of Ehretia macrophylla. Classification (NCBI taxonomy): domain Eukaryota; kingdom Viridiplantae; phylum Streptophyta; class Magnoliopsida; order Boraginales; family Ehretiaceae; genus Ehretia; species Ehretia macrophylla. The sequence continues at coordinate 29,901,264 of CM075780.1, forward strand.
GATTCTTTCGTTTAATTGCTAGGGTGGCCAACTAGTTTATTATTCGTTATAATCTATTGCTAAGTTAGATATCAAATCCGTAATTGTTTGATCCCTCTAATTTGCGAAGCAACTAAGATTTATTAATTTGCTGCGTCAGAGATTATTAGATTTTAGGAAGAACGTTCAACTAAATTAAATGCAACCGCGTGTGTTTGTGTTGTTTAGCTTCATCGATCTCTCTAATTCTTAAGGCTGCTACTAGATTAAACCTTTAGCGCGTGTCTGAGGTTGTTTAGTGGTTAGGGTTAATTAGGTCGCGTGTATTCTAATTAACTATGACTAAGGAGAGATAGGAAAATAATTCCAACGGTGAATATTTAAAGTTTGAATTGATATATACTTGCATCAATGATCAGTTACAAGATTCCGATGGTAGATGTTGACTCAAACCAAGGTTCATCTTCTTAATTAAATTCAAAATTTTTAAATTCAGTAATTTTTCTTATGTTTCCTTTATATCCTCAACCCTCCCCCCCCCCCCCCCAAACCTTGTTTACGTAACACAAATTAGGCTAGATACTCTTTGTGGGAACGATCCTTACTCACACTACTACATATATTTTTCGGAGTACAGGTTTTATTTTTGGTTGCCTGCGACAGCACACCGTTAATGCATTATGCAATCGATCCAAAAGATCTTTCTTATTAGGAATAGGATACCTAATCCATTTCAATACTTTATTAAGCGGCTTATAATTGATAACAAGTCTAGGATTACCTCTTTCTTGTTCTGCATGTTTATTGACATAAAAAGTAGTACAACTCCATGGGGAGTATGACTTTCTGATAAGACGCTTATCTATAAGACTAGCTATTTATTTTTTACATAAGTCAAGATATTCCCGATTCATCTGACAAGGCCTAGCCTTAGTAGGAATCATCTTTTCATTAAAATCATTTTCATAAAGTGAAGAAACAATATGCTTCTTTCTATCCCAAAAAGCATTAGGTTAATCATTACAAATATGTAAAGAGAACTCATGATTAAGATGTTTAATTTTATCCTGTAATTTAGGACTTTTCAACATATTATCAATATTATTGATATTCATCTCGTGTTTTAAAAAATTCAAATGTGATTCCTTAGCTTTCATTAGATTAGCTATCTGACCTAAAATTATCTCTCTAGGTTAAGTAATAAAACAAAATATCACAGGTTCTTTATTATAAGTTCATGTTATTCCATGATTATCTATACCTAATATTGGCATAATCTCATTTATAAAAGGAGTTCCAAGAATTATAGGACATGTCATGTTTTCAATTAAAAGAAAACTAGTAGATATGCAAACTTTTTTCATAGCATATGAATGCTTGAGTTAATTTATATTTAACCCATAATTTTTCTCCTGATGCAAAAGAAATTGAATGAACAGCTTTCTCAAAGTATTGAGTAAGAATTTATCCTTCCTTGATACAATTAAGATCAGCACCAAAGTCAATTAAGGCAATCATATTTTTAATCATGTGATTTGGTTGAATAAGTAAATTAATTCTAACCAACCATTTTTGTGTAGTAATAACCTTCAGGATATTAAGAAGATTTAAATCGACCATAGCATCTGGTAAAGTATTAGAATAAACTAGGTTCCTAGTGTACAAACATATCAATTTGTTCTTTAATTAATTGATTTTCTTGTCTAAGATCATTGATCTGACTTTGGAGTTTATTAACTTCCTGTTTTAATTCATGATGAGTGATAGGATTATTTTTTCCCTTTTTATCACTTAATTGACTAATAACATCTTTAATATTATAACCCTGTTTTGAACTGAAAACCTTATCAATGGGTTTTTCAATAGAATTTTCTTTGGAATAATGTTCCAAAATCTTTGATTTTAAAGAATCATCTTTAATATCTTCTAATAATTTCAAAACATCTAATCACTTATCAGCAGTAATCATATTGACTCTTAAATCATCAAATTGAGATAATATCTTATAATATTCATCATCAAGATTATTGACTTTACAAGCACATGGAGGAGAATCATCCATAGAAGAAATGTTATTAACTTCATCAAAAGAAGATTCTTCTATATCCAAGCTATCTGAGTTAGAACTAGACAAATCATCTATAACAACAAATAATTTTGTCAATTGTTCTTTAAGGTGATCATCAAGATTCAAAGCATTGATCTTTTTTTGGAATCGCCGACACCTATTAGCATAATGACCTTTCTTACCACATCTATAACATGTAGGAATAGGCTTAGCTTTAGAAGTATAACCCTTTTTCTGTTTTCTCTCTCTTCTCTTTTTAGCTTTATGCTTATATTTAGGAGAAGTATAATATTCCTCAGAAGTATAATATTCCTTAGGCTTTTTAGGCCTTCTAGACTTATTAAGTCTACTAGTAGATGGAATTTCCATAGCAAATTGTTCACAGAATTGACCTAAAGTCTGTCTATCAGTCAGACCTTGTTTCTTGATTTGATAATTTAATTTTATTTGATTGTAAAGATCTAATCCTTCTTTGACACATACACCTATTAACTCACCATAAGTGTACATATTGTAAACAATATTATTGTTTGTATCTTTAATTAATACTTTCCTTATTTTTTCTGCGAATGATGCAGGTTATCAACAAATTGTGCTTTCCATTGATTATCATTGGCTTCAGGTAGTTCAAAGACTCTAGTGAGAAAGACATCTTTATACCATATAAAAGATGTAAGAGTAGGACAACGTAAATTATGTAATACTATCCTAGTTCTATCATAACTAGTAGTAAATTGACTACAAAAATATTCAAGAATAGTAGCACACATTGTGTAAGCAGCATTAGATACTTCAACACCATTTTCCATTCTGGTGGCTTGAGCAATTTCTTATCTCATTTCCATTTTAACACAATTATCAAACCAGCCTTTTAATTGACCAGAAAATCCAGATAATATAGCATCACATATTACTGGTTCTTATTTACCAACTTGTTTACAAATTTGAGCATACATCAGCATACGTTCAACAACTCTTTTAATTTGTTTGTTAGTCATTCCATCAATATTCCATTCATAGATGGTACGATGATTAAAACTAGCATTTTTACTAAAATTAGTAGTATCTTTCTCATATAAAATATCTTGAGGAGTAGGGTGTGGATAATAGTACCTATTATTCTTAGGTTTACTAGCAAATTTACTAGAATATCATTTTTCAAATTTATTAACTTCCTCTGAAATATTCATTATTGATTCAATATTTTGAGAAATTAGTTCATCTTCGGACTGAGAACTATCAAAATTAATTTGTGTAGATCTATCATATCCTAGATCGGACAATAATCCAATATGTAAATGAACTAAATTTTTATTAATCAAGTTGTCAATTTTTGACTCAGGATCTAGCTTAAATCCTTCCATTTTAGGAACAGGCTGAAAGCCTATTTTTACAATTTGAGCACGAGAAGATTCTCCTTCAATAGTTTTTCCCTTTAAATGAGAAATATGAGACCCCATATTTTGTCTTTACCTCAATTTGCGTGTCTTTGCCTCGATTTGTGTGATTTGACCTGTTCATGTGTTATATGAATTAGAATGTGCTAAATATGTGATTTATATTCCTAATACATGCTACGTGTGCATTCATGAAATTTTTATCAAAAACAGAATCAGAAATTTTATCGACGGTTTTGGTGAATAGTGTTTTGGACGCACGTCTGCTAAAATTTTTATGGGGGGGTTTTAAACGTCTTAAAACCTAGTCCTCGAATATTAATAGACCCGCGTTTGATTAAAACGGATTTCAAATCGGCTTTGGAATTTTAAAGGTTTTTACACTTTCTTTTACAAAAATCGCGTTTTTAGCCAAGTTGGGTGAAAGTCTTTACATGAGAAACTTCTTGTCACCTATAAATAAGTTACTTAAAATAGTTTAAGTGTTGCATAGTTGTGTTGAGCAAGAAATAATGTAAAACTAAATTAAAAGACTAAAAACACTAAAAATAAACTAGTTTCCACCTTTGACTTTTATTATTTTTTGATTGACCCTGGCTTTATATCAACAACACACACTAAAAAGCTCACAAAATATACTCACAAACAAACACATTGCCGTGACACCATACAGAGAAAAAGAGAAATAATTTCAAAGGTTTTCAAAGCAAAATTCACCTGAAAAACCTAGTTTTTGTCAATAGTTTTTTGAACCAAGTTGGATTCCACTTGTTAGGCACGCATTGCACGCATTCATAGCCTTGTTTCGGATCAAAGGTGAGAGAAAAATTCTAGATCTCAAAATGTCATTTTTATGTTTTTGTATATAATTGAATTTTGAACCGTTAGAATGTTGAATTGATGTTATATTATTGCTCAGTGCATGCTAAGGATCGTTTATATGTGTTTATATAAGATTTGAACCGTTGTAGCATGAATTTTTATTTTTCGGGTATTAAAATTGAGTTGTTGGCTATTTGTTGAATATTTGGAGTTGTGGTGGTTGGAATTGATTCTTGTTAGCTTGTAAAAGTTTGTTAAATACGTGGTAGTAATGTTGTAATGCCGAAATTTTGATTGTGATGTCAAGGTGAAAGTCCAAAAATTTCAGCCTAGGTGCATTGAGGTTTTAGGGTTGTTGGGCTTGATTTGGATGGATTATGGTTGGTCTTAGAGGGGGCTAACGTTGTTGATTGAGTGGGTGAGTGATAGAAATTGGTTTGGAGGTTATCGGATTAGTAGAATGTAAGTTATGACTTTTAGAAGTTTGGGTTGTTTTTCTTTAAAATGTTGAATTATGCCTTTGGATGTTTGGGTGGTGTTTGAGTGAATGAATTGTGAGTTGTTGATGGTTAGACTAGGGTTTGGATGTGTGGTTATTGCATGTTAAGTTGGATAGCCTACTTTGTCGTCTAACTTAGTTGTTGAGTTGTTAATTGTTTATTAGATGATATGTTGTTGAAATGATGATTATTGATGAATCGGGAGATAAGCAACCTACTTTGTTGTCCTCTTGTGATAATTGATTATTGATGAGCCAGGAGATAGTCAACGTGAAAGGTTGTCCTCCTAAGATTTGAATGATTATTATTATTGTCATGAGTCTTGATATGTGTGTGCCACCTCTCAGGCAGCGTCGAGCTGTCAGGTTGATTGGTCATTATAATTAATGTGCTTATATTGTTATTGATGATTCTTGTGAGTTTACTGTTCAAATGATGATTTCCAAGGAGTATAATAAATACTGTTAGAGATCTATCGAATCTTCAATGGGCTTGTTTTATATAAGCTCACTCTCAATTATTGCATGCATACAAGTATTACCGATCCAGATTACAGGTACGTGCCTCCAGAAGAGGAGGATAATGTGTCATATGTGGATGAATCCTATATGCCAGAGTCTTGTCCTTGATATCTGATGTTGTACTTTTTGTTATCTTGTATATTAAAACTAGTTGGTTTGTATTTACTTAAAAGTTTATGATGTATAAGATGTTGTAAAGATAATGGATTAAACGTTGCTAGTTTAGTGGTCTCATTTTGGAATATGATTAGGCTACTAGATTGGTTATAATCTATTTTGGGAAATGTATGTTATATAGTAAATGTACGATGTTGGAACGGAGGTGCATAACTTATGGATGCAATGGTAAAAGAATGTTTATTGTATATTGTGGTTATGATGTTTAATTGTTGAATTGTTGCGGAGTTTGGATGTATGAGTTGCGATGAGGTTGGTTAGAGCCTCGGTGTCCTAATTACTGTCGTTATACTATCGAAATTCCGTTGCGTCCTGACTGATCGTTGGAGGGGTCGAGTTGGGGCGTTACAAGAAATCTGTGGATAAGGAGTCTACAATTCAGACTGTGCCTTAACTTTATCAAGAATTTGATCAATTTTCTTATTTAAAATTAATAATTGTTCTCCTACAATTTGTAAAGTACAGTTAGTATAATTTCCTTGTTTAGCTAAAGCATTAATTTGCTTTATCATAACTGTGGCATTACCATCTTCAAATAACTTAAGAAAAGCTTTCGATTCTATATGCAAATCGTCTTTTCCAATAATTAATGGTTTAGTATGAGGGAAAACATATTTTTTCTTTAGACCTTGGACATCAGTCCATTCTCTTTCAATTGTATTTATAGCTAAAGAAACATAATGGTCTATAAACCAAGGAACAAATTTATACATTTTTTTTCTCTCATAAAATCATAATACTGATTTTTAATACTTTGCCAGTGGCTAGTATCAAAATTTGAAGAAATCCACTCTCTAAAAGGTTGCCAGTGAGCATTCAAAAATTCATTATTAACATAAGTTTTTTCCCAACTGCCTGGGCTGAAAGTGAGTTTGGTTGTCATCATATATGAAAACTCATTTCAAATGGAGTAATTTCCTCCCTAACAATTCCATGAGGAATTTGATTTTTAGAAATCGTTATTCCATCAATTTTTTCAGGTTGTGTAATTTCACCTTCTTGATGGAGGTTTATATTTGTCTATATCTTTATTAAGATCTTCTCGAATATAAGAAGTAGAAGCCCTTGAAGATTGAGGAAACTCTACAATAGGGGAAATATAAGAATGATTCGATGAAAAAGACCTAGTAATTACAGGTTCTTGTTTAAATCTTAAGAAGACATCATCTTCAGAAGTCTGAACAACTTCAGATAAATCAGATTGAGTTTTAGGTTGACTAGGAGTAACCTTTTCAAGTTTCCAATTTCCAGGAAAGTCTATTTCTTCCCTTTTTATCATTCTACGAGTAGTAATCTGGGATCTAGACAAATTAATCTCAATCAAAACTGTACTACCAGTTTCATCTTGCAATCTGCAGTTAGGGTTCAAAGTATGAAGAACCTTGTAATAAATTCTATAACATATACTCATAATTTCTGAGTCAGGCATATAATTATACCCTTTGGTTTTAACATATAAAGTAACAACTTCGCGTATATTCCTATCAGATAAAGAAAGTTATAAATTTGGACGAACATTAAAATAAATTGGTCCATAAGCCAGACTAGACTGGGTTATTCCCATCAAAGATTGTCTCCAATCTAAGTTCCTAGCATCTCTAAGAACTGCAATAAAACTTTCATTTAATCCTCCTAATGTAAGAGGCTTAAAAGCAATTTGAATAAGTCCTATATGCAAATAATTATGCGTAGAATCATGATGCAATATATCATCATTAGATAATAATTTAATTGTTAACTCATCATCTTCCATTGGGACTGATTGTTCAACGGTCTTAACGACATGCTTAAGACCCAAATTCTCAAATACACGATACTGGTTAATAGTATTAGGTTGAACATGATGAATGGTCCATTTATTTAACAAATCAAGTTGTTTGGGAAGATCATATTCTTCCTTCTTTGCATTTTTTATATTATTTTTCTTTCTAAATGTAGAAAGCATGATAACAGAATACTAAACTGTCTGCTTCCAACCATGTTTACTCTAAGTAACCTCAAAGAGGATCCATGGCTCTGATACCACAAGAAGGCCCAGGTGTAACAACCGGTTCCGTCACGGAAACAAGGGCTCTATAAATCCATTATATACATGCTGGCTCTATCAAGTTGTTATAGAATGTTGGATTATGGTTTTGTGATTATATTCGGTTGTTCACGGGTTACCGGTTAGTCTAATAAAAAGGAGAGACTCCGTTTGTTTTCCTTCATTTTTCTTGACTTGGGATTTGGGATTGGGTTGTATATAGTGGATTTATAGAGCCCCTGTTTCCGTGAGGGAACGGGTTGTTACAAGGGCCTTCTTGTGGTATCAGAGGCATGGATCCTCTTTGTGGTTACTTAGAGTAAACATGGTTGGAAGCAGACAGTTTAGTATACTGTTATCACGCTTTCTACATTTAGAAGAAAAAATAATATAAAAAATGCAAAGAAGGAAGAATATAATCTTCACAAACAACTTGATTTGTTAAATAAATGAACCATTCCTCATGTTCAACCTAATACTATTACCAATACGGTGTATTTGAGAATCTGGGTTTTAAGCATGTCGTTAAGACTGTTGACCAATCAGTCCCTATGGAAGATGATGAGTTAACAATTAAATTATTATCTAATGATGATATATTGCGTCATGATTCTACGCATAATTATTTGCATATAGGACTTATTCAAATTGCTTTTAAGCCTCTTACATTAGGAGGATTAAATGAAAGTTTTATTGCAGTTATTAGAGATGCTAGGAACTTAGATTGAAGACAATCTTTGATGGGAATAACTTAGTCCAGTCTGGCTTATGGACCAGTTTATTTTAATGTTCCTCCAAATTTATAACTTTCTTTATCTGATAGGAATATACGCGAATCTGTTACTTTATATGTTAAAACCAAAGGGTATAATTATATGCCTCACTCAGAAACTATGAGTATATGTTATAGAATTTATTACAAGGTTCTTCATACTTTGAACCCTAACTGCAGATTGCAAGATGAAACTGGTAGTACAGTCTTGATTGAGACTAATTTGTCTAGATCCCAGATTACTACTCGTAGAATGATAAAATGGAAAGAAATAGACTTTCCTGAAAATTAGAAACTTGAAAAGGTTACTCCTAGTCAACCTAAAACTCAATCTGATTTATTTGAAGTTGTTCAGACTTCCGAAGGTGATGTTTTCTTAAGATTTAAACAAGAACCTACAATTACTAGGTCTTTTTCATCGAATCATTCCTATATTTCCCCTATTATAGAGTTTCCTCAATCTTCAAGGGCTTCTACTTCTTATATTCGAGAAGATCTTAATAAAGATATAGACAAATATAAACCTCCGTCAAAAGAAGGTGAAATTACACAAGCTGAAAAAATTGACAGAATAACGATTTCTAAAAATCAAATTCCTCATGGAATTGTTAGGGAGGAAATTACCCCATCTGAAATGAGTTTTCATATATGATGACAACCAACTCACTTTCAGCCCAGGTAGTTAGGAAAAAATTTATGTTAATAACGAATTTTTGAATGCTCACTGGCAACCTTTTAGAGAGTGGATTTCTTCAAATTTTGATACTAGCCACTAGCAAAGTATTAAAAATCAGTATTATGATTTTATGAGAGAAAACCAAAAAATTTATAAATTTGTTCCTTGGTTTATAGACTATTATGTTTCTTTAGCTATAAATACAATTGAAAGAGAATGGACTGATGTCCAAGGTCAAAAGGAAAAATCTATTTTCCCTCCTACTAAACCATTAATTATTGGAAAAGACAATTTGCAGATAGAATCGAAAGCTTTTCTTAAGTTATTTGAAGATGGTAATGCCACAGTTATGATAAAGCAGATTAATGATTTAGCTAAGCAAGGAAATTATACTAACTGTGCTTTACAAATTATAGGAGAACAATTATTAATTTTAAATACGAAAATTGATCAAATTCTTGATAAAGTTAAGGCACATTTTGAATTGCAGACTCCTCATCCACAGATTTCTCATTTAAAGGGAAAAACTATTAAAGGAGAATCTTCTCGTGCTCAAAGTCTAAAAATAGGTTTTCAGCCTGCTCCTAAAATGGAAGGATTTAAGCTAGATCCTGAGTCAAAAATTGACAACTTGATTAATAAAAATTTAGTTCATTTACATATTGGATTATTATCCGATCTAGGATCTGATAGATCTACACAGATTAATTTTGATAGTTCTCAGTCAGAAGATGAACTAATTTCTCAAAATATTGAATCAATAATGAATATTTCAGAGGAAGTTAATAAAATTGAAAAAAGGATGTTCTAGTAAATTTGCTAGTAAACCTAAGAATAATAGGTATTATTATCCACGCCCTACTCTTCAAGATATTTTATATCAGGAAGATACTACTAATTTTAGTAAAAATGCTAGTTTTGATCATCGTACCATCTATGAATGGAATATTGATGGAATGATTGACAAACAAATTAAAAGAGTTGTTGAACGGATGCTCATGTATGCTCAAATTTGTAAACAAGTTGGTAATCAAGAACCAGTAATATGTGATACTATATTATCTGGATTTTCTAGTCAATTAAAAGGCTGGTTTGATAATTGTGTTACAATGGAAATGATGTCAAGCCCCGACCTAACCCCACGCTAAAGGTTAAGTCTGAGCCCGACAAATGGACAGAGTCTCCCCTGTACCATGGACATTCTGAAAACCTGTAAACGCTCAAATAAGCCACAACATAACAAGACAAGCATTTATAACTAAAATTCAAAGCTTCAAGGCTATCTGAGCCTTAAGACATACAATAGTTTAGATTCACACAAGCATGCATCCCACTTTACTTCTTTACAAAACCGCTTATCATGCCACTCCATGATATCATTGAAACATTCTTGGAAGTTGAAAACAATCATACCCAAGCATGCAAAGTAGCTAGAAGTAGAAACATAAGTTATTACATGCCATGGTTCCAAGTTTACTACTACAACCATCCATCTCCCAATCTTGCAATTACATAACATAGACATAGCACTTAGGCTACAAAATAGAACATAAAGTAAACAAAAGGGTTCTTCATTAAACAACAAGAACATAAACCACCTCAGGAAACTAGACACAACAACTAAGGCAATGGTTCAGTCTGAAGCTCTGGTTCTTCTCCTTCAACCAGATCTAGCTGGGGATCACCCACAGTGTCTCCTGAAACATGTTAGCGAGGTATGAGCAACCACTATTGCCCAGTGAGGGATAAAGTACATTTACTGTTTCAAGTGTACTTTACTTGCTTTTCTTGTTAACTGTTAGATTTGTTGCATCGTACGTCCCAACACTCGAGAGTTCTCTTGTCTTCGATCACGAACCACGAGCAATATGCCGACAAATTTCCAATCACTCTAGTGGGTGTACTCCGGATGTACCCCGATAATCCTATGACCCAACACTCCCTGGCAATCTCTAGACCAGGCGAGTGAGGGAATAGGATACGGAGATCGAATATCCACTGGCAAGCCCGCCGCCGCCCAGCCGATATTCAATACAACCGCCTCTGACACTATGGGTGCGCAACCACTATGAAATGAACTTATCAATGGCAAGACGATATCAACAATATAAGCAATAACATGTGGGAGGATCAAGAAAGTAAGTTGACCTCGAAACAGTTTGAACAAAAGCAATTTCATATAAGCAATTAAGAGATTTACAAAGGGCATATTCAAGATACACATTGAACTATACCAAAAGCTCCAAAACAACTTGAAACCATATGTAAACACACAAGAAGTCATGCCAAGGTCTTAGAAGCGCGAGACAATCGAATTTGTACTTAAACCCCTTTGTAACCCAACCCGTTTTCCTTCCAAACTCATGTTATAGTTCTAGATTAGCAAACGGCCTATACAATGCTTCTAGTTAACCCCTTAGACACCTTTAGGACCCTCGAAATCACGCCAACACCCGCATTTAGCCCGAAAGCCCCAAATTCTCTCTTTTGAATTTGTACTACAAGTACCTCAACCAGAACTCAAATGGGAGCTAGCAAAGCTTGGTTAGGTCCTAAATAGCCTAGGATTACTAAATGTGGTGGCCAATTTAACCCGGATTCGCGATAACCCCAAAACCTCTTTCTAAAATTCGGCTATTTCCTTCTTTTGCTAGGTTATGAGCAATTAAACCCTACGAGGCCTTTACATTACTTTCATTAACATCTAAAGCACCTATTAGAACCATTAATTCAAGCTACAAGGTTCGATTACGCAAAACCCTAGTTTTCCCATCACTATTCATGCCCTACGATCAACAAGTGATTTCAACTGTTTAAACTATGAAATAATGGCATAAATTAGGTCCCTACTACTTATATACAACATACATAAGCATATTTAAGCATTGCATGATCATAATATAGCAAATCAAGAAATTCAAGAAAGTTGACATATATTTCAATTGCAAAAATAGCATGCAAATCCCTCACCAATGCACATAGGAACTTTCGGGAGGCTAGCAAACACCCTAAACTACTTGCTTCTAGCTTGGCTTGGCTTGGTTTGAAGATTTGGTGAAACAAATTTTCTTCTCCTCTCCAAGAAGGGCTGTCGGGTTTCCTGCTCCCTTTTCAGCTTTTTATTTTTTTTTTCTTGTGTTTTATGAGCTTATTTTGCTATATGTTGAGTAGGCTATGGGTGGGGTCAAGGGAGGGGGTACTTAAATGGTCTAATAAAATGAACTTAGTTAGCTTTAAAACGAGTCCATTGCGCATAAATTAAGTTAGCTAACTAAAATATTATGTTACATATGTAACACTATTCACTAGTTTCAACAAACTATTTTCTAAACGAATGCTCCTATCGCATTAACCCAAATGCATATTTTTCTCATTCCTAAAGCAATTAATGTGATTTAAAAAAATGCTAATTTATGGTAATCAAGTAGTTGAAAAATAGAATGAATAGTAACCAAAAGGGCAATTAATAAAGCACAGAAGAAATGGGCAACGAGTGGATGCAGCAGTAAATGAATGTACGGCAAAAATCTTGGGCGTCACAAATGAGACAAGAAATTACTCAAGCCACCAGAATGGAAAATGGTGTTGAAGTATCTAATGATGTTTACACAATGTGTGCTACTATTCTTGAATATTTTTGTAGTCAATTTACTACTAGTTATGATAGAACTAGGACATTATTACATAATTTACGTTGTCCTACTCTTACATCTTTTAGATGGTATAAAAATATCTTTCTCACTAGAGTCTTTGAACTACCTGAAGCCAATGATAATCAATAGAAAGCACAATTTGTTGATGGCTTACCTACATCATTCGCAGAAAAAATAAGGAAAGTATTAATTAAAGATACAAACAATAATATTGTTTACAATATGTACACTTACGGTGAGTTAATAGGTGTATGTGTCAAAGAAGGATTAGATCTTTGCAATAAGATAAAATTAAATTATCAAATCAAGAAACAAGGTCTAACTGATAGACAAACTTTATGTAACACCCCGGCCCCTCACGAGACCAGAAGTTCTATTAAATAATCTATACTCATCCCAATACCAAACCCGGTGACAAAAATTAGAAAAAATAGACCGAGTCTCCCCTGTTTATAGGACAACTGGATACCTGTCTCCAACTCCAATCATGCACCATCTCAAAGTCATCCGAGCCTTAGACTAACATAAACATCAAACATACAAGCATGCAATCATTAATTGTTAAAGGTTCTTGATTATAATCTCACTTATCATACCACTCTAACATTAACTAGTTTTCTTTCTTATAATTTAAATCCGTCAACCATTCAAAACATGCAAGCATGCAGCTACTAGAAAATAAAGTAAAGATTACAAGATATTACAACATTACAAGCCATTCGCAACTATTAATACATTCTAAATTTAACTTGACAATTATGAAACTGTATTCAATGACAATCTACGTAAGCTAGCATAATCAATCACAAAACTCTTGAGCCATCTTTTCTACCTCCGATAACACTAAAACTGAAAGGTGTTAGAAATGAGGATGAGTATACAACATGTATACTCCGTGAGGAAGGGGAAACGGGAACAGTATATCAAGGGTTCGTGCAATGTAACAACTTAACACATTTAATACAATAAATAAACAATGGATAACAATTCTAATACCAAACTTTAAAAAGGTTACGATCGATAACCCTTATCACTCCAAGAATTTGATTCTCGATCCACGAACCACGACTTGATCATGATATGCCGGCATCGCAAACACCAAAGGGTACTCCGGATGCGCCCAATCCTACGATGCAATACCCCCTGGAAATCTCCGGACCAGGCGAGTGAGGGAATAGGGTATGGAGCTAGAGCAACCAACCCTGGCAAGCCCGCTACTGCCAGAGAGGCCCATCGCATCCGCCCCGACGATAAGGTTGCGCAACCATTGACTCGATAACACAAGAAGCAAGAATAATAACAATATAACAAAATAAGCCGATATATAAACAAGAAGGACAACAAAAGAGGTTGTCCTTGAGCACACACATCATCAATCACGCCATACGATGAAATATGATACATTCATTAGTCTATAATTGCTAAACTAATCCAACTAAAACACTCAAATCACTTAGTATCGAACATTTAGCATATAACAAGATAAGGCACTTACAATGCACATAGAAATGATCACTCACCTTTTAGGAAGCCAAACCTGCACGAATTAAGCCAAGATTCCCTCAATATTCTCCAAAAGCATCAATTCTCTTCAATTATTACTACCTAATACAATAAACTATATGTATAAGAAGTGATTTCTTATTCTCAACTAAAGCTAGTTCATAAAGCCATTAATTTATCTAACTCTATTTGATTCCCTTTAATTCACATAACTAACAATATATTTCATTGTTCAACATGCATTCTAATCATTATTTAAACAACAGATAACTCAAGTGATCCCATGTGCAACATTCTTTAATGTTCTAAGTATTACTCAAAGACAATAGTATAATAACTAACATATACATAGCAATGATAATTCATATAAGTAGAAACACTATATAAGCTCTAACCAATAAGTTATATAAGTGTATCTTTACACATATAATCCACTTCATAAGCAATATAAACATGTTTACTCAATCTTTAACTAGTATTGATATAGCTTAACTCACAACTTTTCTGAATAGATGAACTTGTTACATAAGTACATTTAAACATTTATCCAATCAATCAAGAATCAACTAACAACAATTATTACCATGATTCATTACTAGTTCCTTTAGTCCATTCTAAATTCATACTCAACCAAAGACATGTAAACCAAGCAACTGAATTCATGAGACTTAACTACTATAATACGGACACTACACAAAGGCATATAAATATTTAATTACTCAATTATAAAGCAATTATCATGAAATTAACTATGCGAACACAAAGGGGTCAATATTATACTTTTCACAAAACTTAACTAAAAGCTCACACATACCTTAGAATAGCATTTAGACATGCTAGGAGCAACTACAAAGCAATACAAGTACTAAAGCAATGAATTCATTAATTTTCCCTTTGTTCAACTAGGCTATTTAGCTTCCTACCGGAATTCAATGATCAAGTTAAGCTAACTAACCATCCTACCAATCTAAGGATACCTAAATATCTCATTTAGAACCTCCAAATCATAACCTAGAGTACACGTATATGAAAATACCAAAAATGTCTCTTTGTGGGTTTATACTACAAGTACCAATTTCGGAACCCAAACAAGCAAAACGAAAGCACTTCTAAGGCTTAAATACTTAATAAAGACTAGTCATAACCTCAAAACGTGCCCAGATTCGAGTTAACCCCAGAACCCCTTATTAAAGTAGCCTATTTTGATCAAATTTCACAAATTTTGAACATAGCAAGTGCAATTAACATTTTTCCCACGCTTATGGACCTATTAGCAACTAATAGAAGTCTCAAATCGAATTAAATTACAACTTTTTTTTTCTGAAACCCTAGTTTGGCACTATTTATCATCTTTTCCAAGTGTCATTTTCATTTTCAAGCATTCAACAAGCATTTTAAACCATCAAATATATTCTATGAAGTCATTAGAGCATATAAGAAGCAACAGAACAAGCATTAAACCACTACAATATTATATCACAAAAATAATAGCACAAACTTTAATTAAATTTAATACAAGAATGGAATGCACCATCACTTCTTTTGAAGATCAAAGAATGGTCTTAAGGCCCTAAGGATGAAGCACAACCAATTTGGGAAGCAATGAAAGTAAGAATGAAGCAAGGAACAATTTTTTTTTGGAGAAGTTACTATTTCCGTAACTCTTTTTTGGCCATTTTTTGACCCTTTTTTTTTGTTTCTTGGCTTATAATGTTCTCATGAGATGGTCAAAGGGTGGGTCAAGAAATTAGGGCATTTTAGTAAGGGTAAATGGGTCACTTGGGTGATTAAATTTCAGCAAAACAAAATGACAAAAATCTAAAAAATCTGGAAAAACCCCGCTAGTACTATTTATCAGACATTTCACAAATTTTTTTCCATTGATCCCGATATGCAATGCACGCACGGTTAGGGGCTATAGTCCCGTAAAAATATGTAGTATTTTATAAAAATATAAAATGCATGAAAAGAAATATTTTAATTTATAGAAATATGAAAAAATTGAAGTAATTAGCTAAGTTACATTTAAGTTAACCATTTAATTAACGCAATTAATGAAGTGCTGGGTTCGGGGTGTCACATCCTCCCCTCCTTACAAAAATTGTGTTCTCGCAATTTCTTGAGCTAAAATGATTTCCAAGAACTACAACAGTTTCTGTCGGACTTGAAGTCAAGAAGTGTAATGCAGAAGGAGACTAAGAAGAGCGAACGTCACTGAAGAAAGCCTGAGTGGTGTAGCTAAATAAAGGCTCCTATGAAAATACCCAATAGGAGTCCGGTAAGAATGTCATACGAGGAGGCCATTCACTAATGCTGAGAGAGCACCAAAAGAAATCCCATTAAGAAGAGTATGCAGCTAATATCCAAAACGCCCGGATAATATCAAGAAATTCCCAAGAAGGAAGTCCGGTGAATCCCAACTCTAACTGTCAAATTAAGGCTCAAGATTGCCAAATAAAGGCCTAATTAGAAGTCCAACTTAGGACTCCGAGAAAATACCACCAATAAATCTGATTAAGGATACCAAATAGAGTCTCCGAATAAGTATACGAATCTAGAAGTCTGAATAAGAATCTCTCTAATTATGAATTACCATATAAGAATCTCCAATATGTTTGTTATACCAGTAGCCCAGAGAAAATCCCAAATAACCTCTAGGCAAGAATACCAGACGAAAATACTGAAGAAAATACCCAATAGGAATATCAAGGTGGTACCATAGGTAAAATCCCGAACAAGAAATCCAAGTGGGAGTGTGCGCAAGGAATACTGACCAATACTCATAAACACGAATTCTTTCGAGTAAGAGTATCAAATAAGACCTCCATAAATGACACCAACTAGAAGATCTATCCGAGATTTTCAAATAGGAGTTCCAGCCAAGAACTACCATTTAAGAAGTGCCAAGAGAGTTCAGATTTAACCTCGGGGCATCAAATCCCTTCACTGATCCCAATAGCCGGTTGAACCATTATTCTCTCACCAGTAAGCATCAATGGCCATCTCTTTCAGGGGAGAATGGTTACTTACCGATTTAAGGGGACAATGCATGAATGCCAAGATATCACCTAATGTAATTGATGTAATGTTCATATGTCAGGAGATTATGACATATATCACACAAGCTATTATATAACTAGAAGTTTTATAACACAAAGTTAATCAACAAGATAGTTCAACTATGAGTCACACGCAATGAATACAATTCACAACACAACTATGCTGAGACATTCAAGTATACACGTTACAATCAATATTTCAAGCAAGTAGCGATTCATAAGATCAATTCGATTCATGATTAGCTATATCACTACACTTGACAAGTATTTAAACCACGGTACACATCACTATCACATAGATCACATATTAAGTTCAGGACACAAGATTGCACAAAAGACACTCACATTCTCAAGGCACACCAAGCACACACCTAATCAAGATACATTTCACAAGCACGCACTCGAGGTTCACAACCCAGCAGTCCCGAGGACCCTATCCCGGCTGAGAGCATCTAAGCTCTGATACTACCTGTAACACCCCGGCCCTTCACGAGACCAGAAGTGCTATTAAACAATCTATACTGATTCCAATACCAAACCCGGTCACAAAAATTAGAAAAAATGGACAGAGTCTCCCCTATTTATAGGACAATTGGATACCTGTAAACAGTAAATAAAGCCACAAATATAACCCACATCATTCTCATACAACTCCAACTCCAACCATGCACCATCTCAAAATCATCCAAGCCTTAGACTAATATAAACATCAAACATACAAGCATGCAATTATTAACTGTTAAAGGTTCTTGATTATAATCTCACTTATCATACCATTCTAACATTAACTAGTTTTCTTTCTTATAATTTAAGTTCGTCAACCAGTCAAAACATGCAAGCATGCAGCTGCTAGACAATAAAGTAAAGATTACAAGATATTACAACATTACAAGCCATTCGCAACTATTAATACATTCTAAATTTAACTTTACAATTATGAAACTGTATTCAATGACAATCTACGTAAGCCAGCATAATCAATCACAAAACTCTCGAGCCTTCTTTTCTACCTCCGATAGCACTAAAGCTGAAAGGTGTTAGAAACGAGGGTGAGTATACAACATGTATACTTAGTGAGGAAGGGGAAACGGGAACAGTATACCAGGGGCTCGTGCAATGCAGCAACTTAACACATTTAATTCAATAAATAAACAATGGATAACAATTCTAATACCACACTTTAAAAAGGATACGATCGATAACCCTTATCACTCAAAGAATTTGATTCTCGATCCACGAACCACGACTCGATCACGATATGCCTGTATCCCAAACACCAAAGGTTACTCCAGATGTACCTAGTCCTACGATACAATACCCCCTGAAAATCTCCAGACCAGGCGAGTGAGGGAATAGGGTATAGAGCTAGAGCAACCAACCCTGGCAAGCCTGCTGCCGCCCAGAGAGGCCCATCGTATCCGCCTCGACGATAAGGTTGCGCAACCATTGACTCGATAACACATAAAGCAATAATAATAACAATATAACAAAATAAGCCGATATATAAACAAGAAGGACAACAAAAGAGGTTGTCCTTGAGCACACACATCATCAATCACGCCATACGATGAAATATGATACATTCATTAGTCTATAATTGCTAAACTAATCCAACTAAAACACTCAAATCACTTAGTATCGAACATTTAGCATATAACAAGATAAGACACTTACAATGCACATAGAAATGATCCCTCACCTTTTACGAAGCCAAACCTGCACGAATTAAGCCAAGATTCCCTCAATATTCTCCAAAAGCATCAATTCTCTTCAATTATCACTACCTAATACAATCAACTATATGTATAAGAAATGATTTCTTATTCTCAACTAAAGCTAGTTCATAAAGCCATTAATTTATCTAACTCTATTTGATTCCCTTTAGTTCACATAACTAACAATATATTTCATTGTTCAACATACATTCTAATCATTATTTAAACAACAGATAACTCAAGTGATCACATGTGCAGCATTCTTTAATGTTCTAAGTATTACTCAAAGACAATAGTATAATAACCAACATATACATAGCAATGATAATTCATATAAGTAGAAACACTATATAACATATAACCAATAAGTTATGTAAGCGTATCTTTACACATATAATGCAATTAATAAGCAATATTAACATGTTTACTCGATCTTTAACTAGTATCGATATAGCTTAACTCACAACTTTTCTGAATAGATGAACTTGTTACATAAGTACATTTAAACATTTATCCAATCAATCAAGAATCAACTAACAACAATTATTACCATGGTTCATTACTAGTTCCTTTAGTCCATTCTAAATTCATACTCAGCCAAAGCCATGTAAACCAAGCAACTTAATTCATGAGACTTCACTACTATAATACGTACACTACAAAAAAGGCATATAAATATTTAATTACTCAATTATAAAGCAATTATCATGAAATTAACTATGCGAACACAAAGGGTTCAATATTATACTTTTCACAAAATTTAACTGAAAGCTCACACATACTTTAGAATAACATTTAGACATGCTAGGAGCAACTACAAAGCAATACAAGTACTAAAGCAATGAATTCATTAATTTTCCCTTTGTTCAACTAGGCTATTTAGCTTCCTACCGGAATTCAATGATCAAGTTAAGCTAGCTAACCATCCTACCAATCTAAGGATACCTAAATATCTCATTTAGAACCTCCAAATCATAACCTAGAGTACACGTACATGAAAATACCGAAAACGTCTCTTTGTGGGTTTACACTACAAGTACCAATTTCGGAACCCAAACAAGCAAAACGAAAGCACTTCTAAGGCTTCAATACTTAATAAAGACTAGCCACAACCTCGAAACGTGCCCAGATTCGAGTTAACCCCAAAACCCCTTTTTAAAGTAGCCTATTTTGATCAAATTTCTCAAATTTTGAACATAGCAAGTGCAATTAACATTTTTCCCACACTTATGGACCTTATTGGCAACTAATAGAAGTCTCGAATTGGATTAAATTACAACTTTTTTTTTCTGAAACCCTAGTTTGGCACTATTTATCATCTTTTCCAAGTATCATTTTCATTTTCAAGCATTCAACATACATTTTAAACCATCAAATATATTCTATGAAGTCATTATTAGAGCATATAAGAAGCAACGGAACATGCATTAAACCACTACAATATTAGATTACAAAAATAATAGTTCAAACTTTAATTGAATTTCATACATGAATGGAATGCACCCTCACCTCTTTTGAAGATCAAAGAATGGTCTTAAGGTCCTAAGGATGAAGCACAACCAATTTGGGAAGCAATGAAAGCAAGAATGAAGCAAGGAGCAATTTTTTTTCGAGAAGTTACTATTTTCGTAACTCTTTTTTGGCCATTTTTTTGACCCTTTTTTTGTTTCTTGGCTTATAATGTTCTCATGAGATGGTCAAAGGGTGGGTCAAGAAATTAGGGCATTTTAGTAAGGGTAAATGGGTTACTTGGGTGATTAAATTTCATCAAAACAAAATGACAAAAATCTAAAAAATCTGGAAAAATCCCGCTAGTACTATTCATAAGACATTTCACGAATTTTTTTCCGTTGATCCCGATATGCAATGCACGCACGGTTAGGGGCTATAGTCCCGTAAAAATATGTAATATTTTATAAAAATATAAAATGCATGAAAAGAAATATTTTAATTTATAGAAATATGAAAAAATTGAAGTAATTAGCTAAGTTACATTTAAGTTAACCTCGAAATGTGCCCAGATTCGAGTTAACCCCAGAACCCCTTTTTAAAGTAGCCTATTTTGATCAAATTTATCAAATTTTGAACATAGCAAGTGCAATTAACATTTTTCCCACGCTTATAGACCTTATTGGCAACTAATAGAAGTCTCGAATCGAATTAAATTACAACTTTTTTTTCTGAAACCTTAGTTTGGCACTATTTATCATCTTTTCCAAGTGCCATTTTCATTTTCATTTTAAACCATCAAATATATTCTATGAAGTCATTAGAGCATATAAGAAGCAACGGAACAAGCATTAAACCACTACAATATTAGATCACAAAAATAATAGCACAAACTTTAATTGAATTTAATACATGAATGGAATGCACCCTCGCCTCTTTTGAAGATCAAAGAATGGTCTTAAGGTCCTAAGGATGATGCACAACCAATTTGGGAAGCAATGGAAGCAACAATGAAGCAAGGAGCTTTTTTTTTTTTTTGAGAAGTTACTATTCCCATAACTCTTTTTTGGCCATTTTTTTTTACCCCTTTTTTTTTTTGTTTCTTGGCTTATAATGTTCTAATGAGATGGTCAAAGGGTGGGTCAAGCAATTAAGGCATTTTAGTTCGGGTAAATGGGTCACTTGGGTGATTAAATTTTAGCAAAATAAAATGACAAAAATCTAAAAAATCTAGAAAAATCCCGTTGGTACTATTTATCAGACATTTCGCGAATTTTTTTCCGTTGATCCCAATATGCAATGCACACACGGTTAGGGGCTATAGTCCCCTAAAAATATGTAGTATTTTATAAAAATATAAAATGCATGAAAAGAAACATTTGAATTTATAGAAATATGAAAAAATTAAGTAATTAGCTAAGTTATATTTAAGTTAACTATTTAATGAATGCAATTAATGAAGTTCTGGGTTCGGGGTGTCACACTTTAGGTCAATTATGTGAACAGTTTGCTATGGAAATTCCATCTACTAGTATTCTTAATAAGTCTAGAAGGCCTAAAAAGCCTAAGGAATATTATACTTCTGCTAAATATAAGCATAAAGCTAAAAAGAGGAAAGAGAAAAAATAGAAAAAGGATTATACTCCTAAAGCTAAGCCTATTCCTACATGTTATAGATGTGATAAGAAAGGTCATTAGGCTAATGAGTGTCGGCAATTCCGAAAAAAGATCAATGCTTTGAATCTTGATGATCACCTTAAAGAACAATTGGCAAAATTATTTGTTGATTTAGATAATTTGTCTAGTTCTAGCTCAGATAGCTTGGATATAGAAGAATCTTCTTTGATGAAGTTAATAACGTTTCTTCTAAGGAGGATTCTCATCCATGTGCTTGTAAAGTCAATAATCTTGATGATGAATATTATAAGATATTATCTCAATTTGATGATTTAAGAGTCAATATGATTACTGTTGATAAATGGTTAGATGTTTTAAAATTATTAGAAGATATTAAAGATGATTCTTTAAAATCAAAGATTTTGGAACATTATTCCAAAGAAAATTCTATTGAAAAACCCATTGATAAGGTTTTCAGTTCAAAATAGGGTTATAATATTAAAGATGTTATTAGTCAATTAAGTGATAAAAAGGGAAAAAAATACTCCTATCACTCATCATGAATTAAAACAGGAAGTTAATAAACTTCAAAGTCAGATCAATGATCTTAGACAAGAAAAATCAATTAATTAAAGAACAAATTGATATGTTTGTACACCAGGAACCTAGTTCTTCTAATACTTTACCAGATGCTATGGTCGATTTAAATCTTCTTAAATCCTGAAGGTTATTACTACGCAAAAATGGTTGGTTAGAATTAATTTAATTATTCAACCAAATCACATGATTAAAAATATGATTGTCTTAATTGACTTTGGTGCTGATCTTAATTGTATCCAGGAAGGATTAATTCTGACTCAATACTTTGAGAAAACTGTTCATTCCATTTCTTCTGCATTAGGAGAAAAATTAAGGGTTAAATATAAATTACCTCAAGCATTCATATGCTATGAAAACGTTTGCATATCTACTAGTTTTCTTTTAATTGAAAACATGACATGTCCTATAATTCTAGAAACTCCTTTTATAAATGAGATTATGCCAATATTAGGTATAGATAATCATGGAATAACAGGAACTTATAATAAAGAACCTATGATATTTCGTTTTATTACTGAACCTAGAGAAAAAATTTTAGGTCAGATAGCTAATCTAATGAAAGCTAAGGAATCACATTTGAATTTCTTAAAACACGAGATGAATATCAATAATATTGATAATATGTTGAAAAATCCTAAATTACAGGATAAAATTAAACATCTTAATTATGAGTTCTTTTTACATATTTGTAATGATCACCCTAATGCTTTTTGGGATAGAAAAAAGCATATTGTTTCTTTACCTTATGAAAATGATTTTAATGAAAAGATGATTCCTACTAAGGCTAGTCCTTGTCAGATGAATAAGGAATATCTTGATTTATGTAAAAAAGAAATAGCTAGTCTTATAGATAAGTGTCTTATCAGAAAGTCATACACCACATGGAGTTGTACCGCTTTTTATGCCAATAAACATGCAGAACAAGAAAGAGGTAATCCTAGACTTCTTATCAATTATAAACCGCTTAATAAAGTGTTGAAATGGATTAGGTATCCTATTCCTAATAAGAAAGATCTTTTGGATCGATTGCATAATGCATTAATATTTTCAAAATTTGATCTTAAATCTGGATATTGGCAGATACAGATCAATGAAAAAGACAGATATAAAACTTCTTTTGCTATCCCGATTGGATATTATGAATGGAATGTTATGCCATTTGGATTAAAAAATGCTCATTCTGAATTTCAAAATATTATGAATGACATAGTGATATTATAATTGTTTGGATTGATGATATCTTAGTTTTTTTCTAAAGATATTCAACAACATTTCAAGCATCTTGAAATATTCAAGAAAATAGTCATACAAAATGGTCTTGTTATTTCAAAACCAAAAATGATGTTATTCCAAACTAAAGTTAGATTTCTTGGTCATAATATTGAAAAAGGAAAGATTATTCCTATTAATAGAAGTATTGAATTTGCTTCTAAATTTCCTGATCAAATAACTGATAAAACTCAGTGACAAATATTTCTTGGCAGCTTAAATTATATTTTGTCATACTATAAAAATCTTGCTACAGATACAGCTATCATATATGATAGACTTAAAAAGAACCCAGGACCATGAACAGATGTTCATACTACAAAAGTTAAGTTGATAAAATCCAAGGTAAAAAATTTGCCTTGTTTAATGTTTGCAAATCCCATGTGGGAAAAAATTGCGGAAACTGTTGCTTTAGATATAGGATTTGGAGGAATTTTAAAACAGATTCATCCTCAGAAAAAACAAGAGTATCTTGTTCGTTTTCATTCAGGAAAATAGAATAATAGTCAACAAAAATATGCGACTATTGCAAAAGAGATTATTTCGATTGTTAAATGTGTTTTAAAATTTCAAGATGATTTTATAATACTCTTCCGATTTATACTTATAATAAAATCTACATTAAGAAAATTCTTTCTCCAAATGAATGGGGAATCAGTACCTTAAATGAAAGGCAATTTATTCTTGATAAAAAATACTTATCATTTCAATTATTGGAATTATGTGGAAGCATTTTCCAAAGTTTTCTTATATGAAAACCCTCAGCATAAACATTCTTGGTTTATTAAATTCAATCCCGAAATATTTCAAAACCGCAGGTTTCCTGCATGGATTCACCAATGGTGGAAAAGTTTTGGACCCCCGGTCAAAATTCTCCCTAATCCTTATAAAGGACTTTTTACTAAATGGTTGGCAATTTGTCCCCATATTGGAAATGATCCTGATCTTTATATTGAAGGATCAAGCTCTTTATTCTTCTTTATGGAAATTAGTCTCCCATGGATATGGAAATGGATCCCTATCGCGGAGAAAAACAAAGAAAAAATATTTTGTTTAAAAAGAAAATTTCTTTCAAAATGTTGGCAAAACTTCTTGAAAATTGATCCAGAAACAAAGAAACCTTATGGTCAATCAACAATCAATGAAATCTCTCAGAAGATAGCAATCTATCAGGAACAGATGGAAGAAAATAAAAAGAAGACTCAAGAAAAAGAATCTCATTTTTCCCACATCTTGCGTAAAATCCAAATGAGGAAACAAATTAGCAGTCATGAAGATGTGATGGCCTCATATCTTGATGAAGTCAAGGAAGATTTCCTCATACATTTTAAAAGTGCAGTTGATACTGACTCGACATCAGAAAACACCTCGATGAGGTCCTCCAATGCCTATGGAGTCTTAGCAGGTGAATCACAAGATCCCAATAAGGATATTCCATCATCTCAAGATGTGCTGGCATAAGATTTGTTCGACAGCTTGAAGGATGAATTAATCAAAAAAGCAAAAGAAAAAGGAAAAGGAAAAGCTGCCTGAAGACATCAATTATGCCTTTGGACAATTATGCAAAAAGAAAAGTCGAACTTTGCGGAAAAGCAAATTTTGCTTTTTATTAAAGCTGTATGCTACCGACAGTCGGTGGAATGTCACTGTTGCTGCTTTTAGGATGATTCATATTTACTTTTTATAAAGTTTTTGTCTTATAGACACGTGATGTATAGGGACCCCAAATTTCAAAGTTTTCAAATCCGATCTGAGTTGTTTTAAATTTTGTTTTGAGTTCTGCCCAGTTGTAAAAATTCAGGGCTTTAGGACTTCATGAGACAGAGCTCGAGAGAAAGCAGCTTAAGACTTTTCTTTCATATTTTGTAAACATTTGTACATTTTTACAATCAATCGAAGAAAACTTCTTTCTTCAGGTATATTCTCCTTACTTTTTCAGCTTTGTTTATTTTATTTTCTTTCTTCATTGCCGCCTAATATGGCAGACTGATTGCTAAACTGTCTGTAACCACCATGGATCTCTAGACATGTCACTCTATATTATGAGGTAGACACAGTTATGGGTAGAACATTGATGTTGTGGTAAGACGATGCTCAAGGCTGTCACTTTGTCACCATAGTCGCACCTTGGCCCTTTGTCATGTTTGTGTGGGTTGTTTTGTGTTGACTCGGTTGACCGATTAGCCAGAGTACTCAGTCTGAAAATCCATTAACACTGTATCCCCATGCCTGGGTCTTCTTGTGGTATCAGAGCCATCTAAAAGATATAAGAGTAGGACAACGTAAATTATGTAATAATATCCTAGTTCTATCATAACTAGTAGTAAATTGACTGCAAAAATGTTCAAGAATAGTAGCACACATTGTGTAAACAACATTAGATACTTCAACACCATTTTCCATTCTGGTGGCTTGAACAATTTCTTGTCTCATTTCCATTGTAACACAATCATCAAACCAACCTTTTAATTGACCAGAAAATCCAGATAATATAGCATCACATATTACTAGTTCTTGATTACCAACTTGTTTACAAATTTGAGCATACATGAGCATGCACTCTTTTAATTTGTTTGTCAGTCATTCCATCAATATTTCATTCATAGATGGTACGATGATCAAAACTAGCATTTTTACTAAAATTAGTAGTATCTTCCTCATATAAAATATCTTAAGGAGTAGGGTGTAGATAATCGTACCTATTATTCTTAGGTTTACTAGCAAATTTACTAGAATATCATTTTTTAATTTTATTAACTTCCTCTGAAATATTCATTATTGATTCAATATTTTGAGAAATTAGTTCATCTTCTGACTGAGAACTATCAGAATTAATCTGTGTAGATCTATCAGATCCTAGATCGGACAATAATCCAATATGTAAATGAACTAAATTTTTATTAATCAAGTTGTCAATTTTTGACTCAGGATCTAGCTTAAATCCTTCCATTTTAGGAGCAGGCTGAAAACCTGTTTTTACAATTTGAGTGCGAGAAGATTCTCCTTCAATAGTTTTTCCCTTTAAATGAGAAATTTGTGGATGAGGAGTCTGCAATTCAGACTATGCCTTAACCTTATCAAGAATTTGATCAATTTTCTTATTTAAAATTAATAATTGTTCTCCTACAATTTGTGAAGTACAGTTAGTATAATTTCTTTGCTTAGCTAAAGCATTAATCTGCTTTATCATAACTGTGGCATTACCATCTTCAAATAACTTAAGAAAAGCTTTTGATTCAATCTGTAAATCGTCTTTTCCAATAATTAATGGTTTAGTAAGAGGGAAAATAGATTTTTCCTTTTGACCTAGGACATCAGTCTGTTCTCTTTCAATTGTATTTATAGCTAAAGAAACATAATGGTCTATAAACTAAGGAAAAATTTATAAATTTTTTATTTTTCTCTCATAAAATCATAACACTGATTTTTAATACTTTGACAGTGGCTAGTATCAAAATTTGAAGAAATCCACTCTCTAAAAGGTTGTTAGTGAGCATTCAAAAATTCATTATTAACATAAGTTTTTCCCAACTGCTTGGGCTGAAAGTGAGTTTGGTTGTCATCATATATGAAAACTCATTTCATATGGGGTAATTTCATCCCAAACAATTCCATGAGGAATTTGATTTTTAGAAATCATTATTCCATCAATTTTTTTCAGGTTGTGTAATTTCACCTTCTTCTGACGGATGTTTATATTTGTCTATATCTTTATTAAGATCTTCTCGAATATAAGAAGTAGAAGCCCTTGAAGAATGAGGAAACTCTACAATAGGGGAAATATAATAATGATTCGATGAAAAAGACCTAGTAATTGTAGGTTCTTGTTTAAATTTTAAGAAGACATCACCTTCAGAAGTCTGAACAACTTCAGATAAATCAAATTGAGTTTTAGGTTGACTAGGAGTAACCTTTTCAAGTTTCCAATTTTTAGGAAAGTCTATTTCTTCCCATTTTATCATTCTACGAGTAGTAATCTGGGATCTAGACAAATTAGTCTCAATCAAAATTGTACTACCAGTTTCATCTTGCAATCTGCAGTTAGGGTTCAAAGTATGAAGAACCTTGTAATAAATTCTATAACATATACTCATAGTTTTTGAGTGAGCCATATAATTATACCCTTTGGTTTTAACATAGAAAGTAACAGCTTCGCGTATATTCCTATCAGATAAAGAAAGTTGTAAATTTGGACAAACATTAAAATAAATTGGTCCATAAGCCAGACTGGATTGAGTTATTCCTAGCATCTCTAAGAACTGCAATAAAACTTTCATTTAATCCTCCTAATGTAAGAGGCTTAAAAGCAATTTGAATATGTCCTATATGCAAATAATTATGCGTAGAATAATGACTCAATATATCATCATTAGATAATAATTTAATTGTTAACTCATCATCTTCCATAGGGACTGATTATTCAATAGTCTTAACGACATGCAAAAGACCCAGATTCTCAAATACACCATACTGGTAATAGTATTAGGTTGAACATGAGGAATGGTCCATTTATTTAACAAATCAAGTTGTTTGAGAAGATCATATTCATCCTTCTTTGCATTTTTTATATTATTTTTCTTTCTAAATGTAGAAAGCATGATAACATAATACTAAACTGTCTGCTTCCAACCATGTTTACTCTAAGTAACCTCAAAAAGGATCCATGGCTCTGATACCACAAGAAGGCCCAGGTGTAACAACCCGTTCCCTCATGGAAACAGGGGCTCTATAAATCCACTATATACAACCCGATCCCAAATCCCAAGTCATGAAAAATGAGGGAAACGGACGGAGTCTCCCCTGTTTATAGGACTAACCGATAACCTGTGAACAACCGAATATAATCACAAAACCATAATCCAATATTCTCCTACAAATCCAACTCTAACCAACCAGCTATGCCCCGACCCAAAGCCATCCGGGCCTTAGATAAAACAACAAGATAAGCACACAAGCACGTGTGGGATTCAGCCATTGAAATACTATGTTATAAAATCACTTATCACACCACTCTAACCTTGTCTATAAACCCTTCTTGTAATTAGAGACCGTCAATCATCTACTTATCACACCCAAGCATGCATGAAAGACATATAGCGAAAGTAAATTAAGTTATTACAGTCATTTACAATCCTGCCAAACATGTTGGCTAAACCTTCAGTAGTTTACAACATTCAAAAGGTCGAGAATATATACAAGACCATAGGTCACAAAATATACTATAATCAACTAACATCTACTTGGCGCTAGGGCCCACAAAGCATATACAAGTATCCACAAAATTAGTAGCAAGGTATCACGTAGTCAAGGAGTTGACAAGTCTTGTCCTCAGCAGGCTCAAGGGAAGCCGAACTTGCTTTACCTAAAATTGTTAACAACAAGGGTGAGCATACCAAACACGTATGCCCAGTGAGGAAGGGGAAATGGGAACAGTATCTCGGGGTTCGTGCAATGCAACAAATATATGTATTATACAATAAATAGACACAAGAATTCAATGAAATACCACACAATAAAAAGGATATAATCTCGATGATCCTGAATAATCCAATTCTCAAACCATGATCCTTGAACCACAAACAGAAATCCGAAGAATAATATCACTGATAATGATAAGTCGGCATCCCCTTATAACTCCAAGTTGGGTGTACTCCTAATGTACCCCGAAATCCTACAACCCAACTCTCATGGGCAGCATCCCAAGAGAGAGGGGGACTGGACAACCATGGTAGCCGAGGTAGACCGGCAAGCCCGATACCGCCAGGTTTCCACGACACTACCATGCCCAAATGATTGCACAACCACAATGCAATGCACTCAAAATGATAACAATAGAATAAATCAATAAACACATGATTGAGGGTCAACAAAGTAGGTTGCTCTCACACACAAGATATAGACAATAAGTGCACGTAATCTATGTACAAATAAACTATTATGCACATAAGGATGAAGACTCCCTCACCTGGATTAAGCCAAGCACGCAAGAGAATGGCTCCGATTTACTTCAACTTTCCCGAATTAGCGTGAATATGTAACCCTAGGATGTTCATATAAGTTTAGCAATTAACTATAACAATTTCAACTCAACTCTTATTTAACTCAACCCTACAACAATAGAAGTTATATTTATAATCACGTATTCACACAAGTTCATATTCCACATACAATTGGGCTACAAAGTTCACCTTACCATAACGTTAGACAGCATAGAAGACATTAAAAGCATCAAATACCGTCAAGTTAAGATTATAAGTTATAAATTCCAATTACTCTTATTTACAACAATCAATAATCAAACTAGATGAGCTATCCTTATAGTCCTACTCACTTAGCATACAATGTCTATTAGAATTTGATCTCTAACAAAATACAAGTAATATAAACATTAGAACAAGATCTAAACATTAAATATGAAAATAACTATATGTGCACAAAGGGGCCATCAACACATTTTTCACGAAACTCTGCAAAAAGCTCAAATATACTCTAGAATGCATTCAAATACACAACAAGCAACTACTTGACAATACAAGTGCCAAAACACCCAATTTCCGCGTTTTCCCCTTTTGTTATCTTAAGTCATTTAACTCCAAACCGAAGGCTAAGGCTCAAGATTCACAAATTAACTATTCTAATCTTCTAGTTACACATTATGGCACACTTAGAAACCTTGAAATCACTCATTAACCCGCATTAGCCACAAAAGCCCCGATTACCCATTTGCGCATTTGTACTACAAGTATCTTAACCAAAGCTCAACCAAGAGTTAGAAGAACACATTTAGTCCCTACTTGCTCTAAGAACACCAAATATAACAATCAAATTCACCCGGATTTACGTTTGACCTAAAACCCCTTTGTTCACCAAGACTAATTAGCTTCCAAACGGAATACGAAGTTCAAGATACGCAACCAAGCTATACTACCTTCCTATTGACACTTAATGACACCATTTAGTACCTTGAAATCACACTTTAAATCACAATTACCCGAAAAGTCCGAATTTACCTCTTTATGCATTTACACTACAAATACCCTAACCAGAACTCAACCGAGGTTTAGAAAAGCATATCTAGCACCTATATAGCCTAAGAACACTAAATGTGATGACTAAATTAACTCAGATTCGCATTACACCCAAAACCCCTTTCTAAAAGTCGTCTATTTCATGTGTTAGCCAATTTTTTAGCAATTCAACGTCATGTGGCTATTAAACTATCTTTATTAACATCTAAGGCACCTACTAGAAGCAATGAATCAAGCCATATCACACAATTCCATAAAACCCTAGAAAAACGTCATTATTCATGCCATACAATCAACGAACGAATTCAACCGTTTAAACTACGAAACAATAGCATAAATAAGGTCTCTACTACTTATATACAACATACATAAGCATCTTTAAGCATTACATAAGCATTTGATAGCAAATCCATGAATTCAAGAAAAGAGCAACATTATTAAAATGCACAAACAAGCATGAAATCTCTCACCTAAAGCGCGTAGGAGCTCAGCAAAGGTTAGTAGACACCCTAAACTACTTGAACCTAACTTGGCTTGGCTTGGAAGGAGATTTGATGAGTTAAAACTCTCCTCCTTAGCTGCACAAAGCTGTTCGGATTTGCTACAGTGTTTTCAGCTTTTGCACTCTTTTTTTTTTTTGCTCTTATTATGTTATATAGATAATAGACTAAGGAAATAATGGGTTGGGTTAGTAAATTGGGTCTAATTAAACATATTTAAGGGTCTAATAAAAGTCTAAAGTCTAGCTAATTCAATAGAAGCCCAAATAAAATTCTACAAGAAGTTATTATTCTTTCGTAATACTATTCATACGAACCACTAGAACATTTTCTAAACGAATGCTCCTAACGTGATGATTTATAACTAATTCAAAGAAAATAAGTGGTTGAAAAACGTGATGAATAGTAATTGTAACGCCCCAACCAAACCCCACACTAAAGGTTAAGTCTGGACCCGAAAAACGGACTGAGTCTCCTCTATACTGTGGACATTCTGAAATCCTGTAAACGCTCAGTAAATCCACAACACAATAAGATAAGCTTTTATAACTAAAGTTCAAAAATTCAAGGCCATCCGAGCCTTGAGGCATACAGTAATTCAAATTCACACAAGCATGCAACCAACTTGACTTCTTCATAAAACCGCTTAACCTGCCATTCTATGATAACATTGGAACATTCCTAGAAGTTGTAACCAAGCATACATCATAACATACACACCCAAGCATGCAAGTAGCTAAAGGTATAACATAAGTTATTACAAGCTACAGTTTCCCAAATCTTTCACTACAACCAACTATTCTTCAACTTGCAACAACAAAGCATATACATAGCCCTTAGGCCACAAAATAGATTACAATATAGAATAACAAGTGCACCACATAGCAACAAGAAAACACATCCACCTCAGACAACAATCACACAGCTACTAGGGCAAAGGCTCTGTCTGTACCTCTTCCTCTTCCACTACCACCTCAACTAGCTGGGGATCACCCTCAGCACTTCCTGAAACATGATATCAAGGTATGAGCAACCACTGTTGCCCAGTGAGGGATAAAGTTTCCTGGGGCGTGCAATGCAACAAGCAATACAGTTAAGCATTAATAACAATTAAAACCATTCAAGAATGACAAAAGATTAAGTACCACTCATTAAAAATGATACATTTCACTTAACCCTAACACTCCAATCTTCACTTGATCTTCATTCACGATCCACGAACCACGATCACAGTGCCGGCATAATCCCAATCACTCCAGTGGGTATACTCCGAATGTACCCCGATAATCCTACGACCCAACATCCCCTGGCAATCTCCGGACCAGGCGAATGAGGGACTAGGGCACGGAGTTTGAATATCCACAGCCAAGCCTTTTGCCGCCCAACCAATATTCAACACATCCGCCCCTGACACTATGGTTGCGCAACCACTATGCAATGCACATTAACACTTGACAATAAGATAATCAAATAAGAACAACAACACTTAGGAGGGTCAACAAAAGAGGTTGCCCCCGAGACAGTTCACAATATAAGTAACAATACAAACTAATTAAATGAGCATAAAGGGAGACATTGCACATTTATCAATAAACCAATACCAAAAACTCATAAACATCTTATAATTACAGTTAAACACTTAATAAACACTTACAAGGTTGTAAAAGTGAAAAATCATCTATTTCTCCATTAACCCCCTTTTTTTAACTTAAGTCATTTTTCTTCCAAATCAAAGTTAATGTTTCAAATTCAAGGGAAAACTATACCAATCTTCTACTTAACCCTTATGGCACCCTAACAACCCTCAAACACGTTCAATTACCCGCAATTACCCCAAAAACCCTAATTTTTCTCTTATAGCTTTGAACTACACATACCATAACCGGGCTTCAAACAAAGGTTAGCAAAGCTTCTATAGCACCTAAGTAGCCTAAGAATACCAATTGTGAAGCTCAAATCCACCCGGATTAACATTAAACCCGAAATCCCTTTTAAAAAGTCAGTTATTTCACGTTTTATGTAAGTTTGGAGCAATTCGAAGACACGGGGCTACTGGACTATCATCATTAGTACCTAAGGCATCTATTAGAAGCAATGAATCAATCCAATACGCACAATTACACAAAAATCTAAAAATTCGTCATTATTCACCTCATAAAATTAAAATAACGATTCCAACTGTTTAAAATGCAAGTTAATGGCTTAAATGTGTTCTCTAGCACCTATATATAATGTATAATAGCATATATAAGCTTTGCAATAACATTTGATAGCATTTCTAACAAATCAAGAAAAATGCAACATATTTAATATGCGAAAATAGTCATGAAATCCCTCACCTAAAGCGCGTAGGAGCACCTAGAAGGCTTGCACATACCCTAAACTACTTGTTCTAGGCTTGGGAAGGCTTGGATTGAAGAGTTGAAGATCAAAATTTCCTCCTTGTGGCTGCTTGAAACTTTCGGCC
Source organism: Ehretia macrophylla (assembly GCA_037974665.1). Classification (NCBI taxonomy): domain Eukaryota; kingdom Viridiplantae; phylum Streptophyta; class Magnoliopsida; order Boraginales; family Ehretiaceae; genus Ehretia; species Ehretia macrophylla. The sequence goes on from CM075780.1 coordinate 29,935,062, forward strand.
CTGCTATAGTACCATTCAGCTTCTATTTTTTTTGTTGTTTGCTAGTTATGAGCTTAAATGTGTGTTGTGAGAGTTTTATTAAGGGGAGGGGGAGGGGGTTCATGTAGGGTGCTTACTTGGTTTAGTAAAATGCATGTAGATAGCTTAAAAACAACCCTAAGGTGCAATTAGGGTGCTAGCTAATTTTAACACTAAGCTAAGTCACATAATACTATTCATTAGTTCACTAAACCCTTATTTAAACAAAGGCTCTACACGCTAATCGCTCGAGGACACATTTTTTCACTTTCCTACTATAATTAATATGATTTAATAAAAATGCTAACTCGAAGTAATTATGAAGTTGAAAATGAAAGGAATAGTAATTAAAGAAAATAGTAAATAAAACACATAAGAAATACACAACTAAGTAATGCAATAATAAATAAATGTATGGCAAAAATATCGGGTGTCACACTCTCTCCCCCTTAAACTAATTGTGCCCACGCAATTCTTACATGATTCGACGAATAACTCTTGATATTTCTCTTGCATCTGATCTTCCCTCTCCCAGATAGCATCTTCCAACCCATGATGATCCCACAGGACTTTAACTATTGGGATGCTTTTAGTTCTGAGCTCCTGAACTTTCCAATCAACAATTTGAAGAGGTTTCTCCGTGTAGGTCAAGGTTTCATTGATCTCTAATGGCTCGAGCTCAAGAACATGAGAAGGATCTGGCTGATACTTCCGAAGCATAGAAACATGGAAGACATCATGGATTCTGCCCAGGCTAGGAGGCAAAGCTAATCGATAAGCCAATTCACCAATGGTTTCAGTTACTTCAAATGGTCCCACATAACGAGGACTGAGTTTACCTCCCTTACCATGCCGAATCAAACCTTTGTGAGAAGAAATTTTTAGAAATACCCGATCACCTACGGCAAATTTCAACGGCGTCTATCTGCGTAACTCTTTTGCCGACTATGTGCTATAAGCATTCTTTTTCTGATAAGCTGAACATTATCAATCATTCTATTCATCTCTGGCAATAGAGTAGGACCAATAGATTTCAACTCTCCAACTTCATCCTAATATAAAGGAGATCCGCATTTACGCCCATACAAAGCTTCATACGGTGCCATACCGATAGAAGCTTGATAACTATTGTTATAAGCAAATTCTGCAAGAGTTAAGTATTTCTCCCAACTCTTACCAAAGTCTAGAATGCACGCTCGAAGCATATCCTCAAGTATTAGGATAGTTCTTTCAGATTGTCAATCAGTTTGAGGATGATAAGAAGTACTGAAAGTCAATGTCGTGCCCAGAGCTTTCTGAATCTTCTGCCAGAACTGAGATGTGAATTTGGGATCTCTGTCTAACACAATACTCTTAGGAATCCCATGAAGTCTAACAATATTCTCAACATAAATTTCAGCCAACTTGTCAAGAGATTCAGTTTTCTTTGTAGCAATAAAGTGAGAGGTTTTGGTCAATCTATCCAAAACAACCCAGACTGAATCATGACCTCTCGAAGACCGCGGTAAATCTGACACGAAATCCATGGTAATGTGGTCCCATTTCCAAATAGGAATGGCCAATGGTTGCAACAATACTTCTAGTCTCTGATGTTCAGCTTTAACTTTCTGACATGTAAGACATTTAGTAACATAGTCAGCAATCTCTCTCTTCATGTTGTTCCACCAGTAGTTCTGTTTTAGATCCATGTACATCTTATTACTGCCTAGATTGATAGTATACTTAGAATTATGAGCCTCTGCAAGAATTTATTTCTTTAAAGCTAGCTCAAAAGGAATACAAATTCTGCCTTTGAATTTAAAAAGACCATCACCATGCAATTTGAAATTCGACTCTCCCCCTTTCGACTTTTCTAAGATTTCCATCAATGGTAGATCAGCCTGCTGAGCCTCTCTAATCCTGGATAATAAAAGAGATTGAATATGCAAACTTGCAAATTGAATACCAGAATCTGAAGTGTTGGGCCTCCATAAACATAATTCTTCCATGAACTCCCAATTTTTGATGATTAAACTGGCAATTGTAGCCTTTCGGTTTAAAGCATTAGCAACAATATTGGCCTTACCTGGTAGATAATTGATAGTGCAATTATAATCCTCTAGCAACTCTAACCAACGCCTCTGCCTCATATTCAACTCTTTTTGAGAAAAGAGATATTTCAGACTCTTGTGATCGGTAAAGATTTCAAATTTATTACCCCAAAGATAGTGACGCCATTTCTTTAATGCAAAGATGATAGATGCAAACTCAAGATCATGCGTCAGGTAATTAAGTTCATAAGGTTTCAATTTTTTGGAAGCATAGGCAATAACTTTTCCATTCTGCATCAATACACAACCCAAACCTTCCTTAGAAGCATCACTATAAATTACCAAATTATCAGTACCCTCAGGTAGAGCAAGAATAGGAGTTGTGGTTAAGCTTTTCTTCAACTCTTGGAAGCTAGCCTCACACTTCTCACTCCAGTCAAATACAGTCTTCTTCCGAGTGAGTTGAGTCAATGGTCCAGCAATTTTAGAGAAATCCTTGACAAACCTTCTGTAATAACCCGTTAAGCCCAGAAAATTACAAATTTCTGTAACAGTCTCCGGCCGTTTCCATGCCATGACAACCTCAATCTTCACTGGATCCACAGAAATTCCATATTGAGAAATAATATGGCCCAGAAAAGTAACTTGCCTTAACCAGAACTCACACTTACTGAACTTCGCTAACAATTTATGCTCTTGAAGAGTCTGCAATACAATCCGGAGGTGTTGTTCATGATCGACCTCGGATTTAGAATATACAAGGATATCATCAATGAAAATAACTACAAACTGATCCAGATATGGGCGGAATACTCTCTGCATCAAATCCATAAATGCAACAGGAGCATTAGTTAACCCAAATGGCAGAACAACAAACTCATAATGACCATACTGAGTTCTGAAAGCAGTTTTGGGAACGTCATCAGACTTAATCCTTAACTGATAATAGCCCTGCCTCATATCGAATTTAGAAAATACCCTGGCACCTTGTAGCTGATCAAATAACTCCTCAATCAAAGGCAATGGATATTTGTTTTTGATAGTTACCTGATTAAGACCCCGATAATCAATGCATAAGCGAAGAGATCCGTCTTTCTTTTTAACAAACAAGACCAGTGCACCCCAAGGTGAAGAACTCGGTTGAATGAATCCTTTCTCAAGTAAACCTTGCAATTGAATTTTTAAATCTAGCAACTTAGATGGATCCATTCTGTACGGAGTCCTAGAGATAGGCGTAGTCCTTGGTAATAAATCGATCACAAACTCTATCTCTCTATCAGGAGGTAAAACAGGTAATTCCTCAGGAAACACCCCCGGAAACTCTCTCATGATAGGCACATCATTCAGTTTCAATTGATCACTAGGTTGATTAATCAAATAAGAAAAGTAAGCCTCATAACCCTTACCTAACATTTTTGATGCTTTAATAGAAGATATGATAGGAGTTCCTGTAGATTTTCTACTTCCTACTATTTCAAGTACGGGCTGGTCGGGCATTTATAATTTCACAATCTTCTTTCTACAATCAAGTTGTGCATAATATCTACCTAACCAGTCTATCCCCAATATAATTTCAAAGTAGCGGAAAGGTAGAATAATTAAATCGGCAGGAAAAACATGACCTTGAATAAATATATTACATGCCTTGCAAATAGATTTGGTGACAAACTTCGGCCCCATATGTGTATAAACCACAATATCATGTAACAATTTATCATGTTTCAACTTAGCATTTTGTGCACATATAGGTGTAATAAATGAATGCGAAGCCCCGGAATCAATTAAAACTTCAACTGATTGATCATTAAGAAGAAAAGTACCTTCTACTACAGCGGTAGTATTTGGAAGCTCCTCTGCATCTAAGGCAAATACTCGGGCCTGACCCCGTGGTACTGGTGCTGCAGATGATACCCTGGTCTGATTGCCTTGACCAGATGTCTAACCCTAGTATTCTTGAATTTCAGGTAGTCTCTAACCCTGTGTTGATCACTGCCACATCCGGTACATTGGCCCAATCTCTTCCAATAATTTTCCTCAGTATGACCCTGGCGTTGACAGAAGCTGAACTGCTAGTGACATCTTGCAACAGTGCCTCCCGTAGGAGCTCTGTAAGAAGAGGTAGCTGAACTACCTTGCTGAGAACGAACCACTACTGATCGGGTCTGCCCCTGACTTTGACTCTGAGCTGGTTGCGACTGAGTCTGAACAGGCCCTGTATAACTCTGTGTCTGGCTTGGCTGTGAACTCTGCCCAACTGGAATAGTCTGCCTCTGGTACACCTGACTCTGTGACTAGAACTACCGCTTGCTCGATTGACTAGTCTCGGCCAATACATCTGCCTTGTGTTTTTCATACCTCGAGGCGGCTCTGACCACTGCAGCATAGTTAGGGTAATCATTCGCAGACAGATTTAGCATAATATCATTTCTCAACCCCATGATGAATCTCTGCATTTTCATGTCCTCTGGCTATACCAAAACCGGCACGTAACAGGAGAGCCTAGTAAAAGTAGCCTCATATTGATCTATTGTCATATTCCCCTACTTCAAAGCTACGAACTCTGCTTGACATCTCTCACGGGCAACCACTGATATATATTTATCTCAGAATTCACGAATGAAGTCAACCCACGAATGTTGAACCCTCTCGGCTTCCCATTTCTCACTAATAGTACGCCACCACTCCTCGGCGTCACCCTCCAGAAGAAATGTGGCATAGGTAATTTTCCTCTCATCACTGCACTCGAGTATTGCAGCCACCCCTTCAAACTTTCTCAACCACAATTCAGCCTTCATATCATCAGGTTCTCCAAAGAAGCTGTAGTCCCCATGATGTAAAAACCTGTCATACAAATTACCTCCGGTAGTACCACTACCGTCAGCTCTGGCAACCTAATTACCTCTGGCAGCCCCTGTCTGTCCCTGCTGAGTTACAAATTGGGCAATGGTATTCATAGCAGTAGCCATAGTAGCCAGAATATGTGCAGTACTGGGTTTTGGTCCCTACAGTGGTGCATTCTCTGCTATACCTTCACCTTCCCTTGGTACATCCTGCCTGGGAGCTTCCTCCGGCTCTCTCCCCGGTCTGCCCCTTTTCCTCATCTCAAGCAGCTAGAATGCAAAGTATTATGATAGGCATTTACATAAATTGTAGGTAAAGCACATAAGAAGAAGTTCAGATGAATCCACATAAAGTCACATATTACATTAGAAGAATGTTCACATACAAGAGATTCATAGTCACTTAATCATACTTGACATTCTAGACTTTTCACTTTCAAACAATAACTCTTAAAGACCTTTCGCATTCCATTGTCATACTAGCATGTTCATTTCCAATTCAAATTTCACTTAGGCAAATCAAAGAACCACAGATTCATGCAATCACAAAATCACATAACAGACCTCTACCCATAGGCCGAGAAATTTAACCCGGCTTCATGCAATCTATAACCTCTAATACCACCTAAATGTAACGTCCGGACCCAACCTCACGCTAAAGGTTAAGTCTGGACCCAAAAAACGGACAGAGTCTCCTCTGTACCGTGGACATTCTGAAAACCTACAAACACTCAGTAAAGCCACAACACAATAAGATAAGCTTTTATAACTAAAGTTCAAAAATTCAAGGTTATTCGAGCCTTGAGGCATACAGTAATTCAAATTCACACAAGCATGCAACCAACTTGACTTCTTCATAAAATCGCTTAACCTGCCATTCTATGATAACATTGGTACATTCCTAGAAGTTGTAACCAAGCATACATCATAACATCCACACCCAAGCATGCAAGTAGCTAAAGGTATAACATAAGTTATTACAAGCTACAGTTTCCCAAATCTTTCACTACAACCAACTATTCTTCAACTTGCAACTACAAAGCATATACATAGCCCTTAGGCCACAAAATAGATTACAATATAAAATAACAAGTACACCACATAGCAACAAGAAAGTACATCCACCTCAAACAACAATCACACAGCTACTAGGGCAAAGGCTCTACCTGCACCTCTTCCTCTTCCACTACCACCTCAACTAGTTGGGGATCACCCTTAGCACTTCCTGAAACATGATATCGAGGTATGAGCAACCACTGTTGCCCAGTGAGGGATAAAGTCTCCCGTGGCGTTCAATGCAACAAGTAATACAGTTAAGCATTAATAACAATTAAAACCATTCAAGAATGACAAAAGATTAAGTGTCACACATTAAAAAGGATACATTTCACTTAAACCCAACACTCCAATCTTAACTTGATCTTCATTCACGATCCACGAACCACGATCACTGTGACGGCATAATCCCAATCACTCCAATGGGTGTACTCCGGATAATCCTACGACCCAATATCCCCTGGCAATCTCCGAACTAGGCGAATGAGGGACTAGGGCACGGAGTTTGAATATCCACTGGCAAGCCCTCTACCGTCCAATCGATATTCAACACATCTACCCCTGACACTATGGTTGCGCAACCACTATGCAATGCACATTAACACTTGCCAATAAGATAATCAAATAAGAACAACAACACTTAGAAGGGTCAACAAAAGAGGTTGCCCCCAAGACAGTTCACAATATAAGTAATAATACAAACTAATTAAATGAGCATAAAGGGAGACATTGCACATTTATCAAGAAACCAATACCAAAAACTCATAAACATCTTATAATTATAGTCAAACACTTAATAAACACTTACAAGGTTGTAGAAGTGAAAAATCATCTATTTCTCCACTAACCCCCTTTTTAACTTAAGCCATTTTTCTTCCAAATCAAAGTTAATGTTTTAAATTCAAGGAAAAGCTATACCATTCTTCTACTTAACCCTTATGGCACCCTTACAACCCTCAAACACGTTCAATTACTTGCAATTACCCCCAAAAGCCTTAATTTCCATCTTATAGCTTTGAACTACACATACGATAACCGGGCTTCAAACAAAGGTTAGCAAAGCTTCTATAGCACCTAAGTAGCCTAAGAATACCAATTGTGAAGCTCGAATCCACCTGGACTAACATTAACCCCGAAACCCCTTTTTAAAAGTCGGCTATTTCACATTTTTTAGAGAAATTCGAGGGCACAGGGCTATTGGACTACCATCATTAACACCTAAGGCATCTATTAGAAGCAATGAATCAATCCAATACGCACAATTACACAAAACCCTTAAAATTTGTCACTATTCACCTCATAAAATTATAATAACGATTCCAACCGTTTAAAATGAAAACTAATGGCTTAAATGTGTTCCCTAGCACCTATATACAATGTATAATAGCATAGATAAGCTTTGCAATAACATTTGATAGCATTTCTAACAAATCAAGAAAAATGCAACATATTTAATATGCGAAAATAGTCATAAAATCCCTCACCTAAAGCACGTAGGAGCACCTAGAAGGCATGCACACACCCTAAACTACTTGCTCTAGGCTTGGGGAGGCTTTGGATTAAAGAGTTGAAGATCAAAATTTCCTCCTTGTGGCTGCTTAAAGCTCTCGGCCCAGCTACAGTACCATTCAACTTATATTTTTTTTTGTTTGCTAGTTATGAGCTTAAGTGTGTGTTGTGAGAGTTTTATTAAGGGGGGGGGGGAGGGGGTCATGTAGGGTGCTTACTTGGTTTACTAAAATGAATGTAGATAGCTTAAAAACGAGCCTAAGGTGTAATTAGGGTGCTAGCTAATTTTAATACTAAGCTAAGTCACGTAACAATAATCATTAGTTCACTAAACCCTTATTTAAACGATGGCTCTGCATGCTAATCGCTCGAAGGCGCATATTTTCTCATTCCTACTATAATTAATATGAACTAATAAAAATGCTAATGCAAAATAATTATGAAGTTGAAAACGAAAGGAATAGTAATTAAAGAAAATAGTAAATAAAACACATAAGAAATGCACAACTAAGGAATGCAATAGTAAATAAATGTATGGCAAAAATCTCAGGCGACACAATAACCACAGAAAGTAACAAGTAATGCACAGTGAAAATCCACAAATAGTGGATGCAATAGTTAATAAATGTACGGTAGTGATCTGGGGCATCACACTATGCATGGGGATACGGTGTTAATGGATTTTCGGACTGAGTACTCTGGCTAATCGGTCAACCGAGTCAACACAAAGCAGCCGACACAAAACATGACAAAGGGCCAAGGTGCGACTATTGTGAAACCCCAGTTTTCGTCTTTGCCTCGATTTGTGTGATTTGACCTATTTATGTGTTATATGAGTTAGAATGTATTAATTTTGTGATTTATATTCCTAATACATACTATGTGTGCATTCATGAAATTTTTATCAAAAACGGCATCATAAATTTTATCGACGATTTTTGTGAATAGTATTTTGAACACCTGTCCGCTAAAATTTTTACACGGGTGTTTTAAATGTTTTAAAACCTAGTACTTTGTTTTTAATAGACCCATGTTTGATAAAAATTGATTCTGAAACGAAATAGAAATTTAAATGGACTTTTCGGGCGAAAAATAGCATTTTTTAGCCAAATAGTAATTTCTTCTAAATCCGATTCTTGCATTGACTTTCGTTGACCTAGCATATATTAATATAGATGTATTTATATGTGGTATTAAATGATTTTAGATTAATTGTGCATTCAAAAGACATTTGAAAATAAATAATATGACTTTTCATCTTCTTTTGCAAAAACTGAGTTTTTACCTGAGCAGGTATATGAGTATGCATATAAAATTTGTTGTCACCTAAATTTAGTTTACTAAATATAGTAAATATAGTATTTTTAACTTGTTTGAGCAAAATAGTCCAACAATGCAATTAAAAGACTAAATAAACTAACTTTGACTTTTATGTTTTGTTGACTTGAGCTAATATATCACCAACACACATTAAAAATAAAGAAAACACACTCACAAAACACACACATTATCGAAAATCCAAAGGGAAGCAAAAATAAGACATTTTCAAGGTTTTTCAAAGCATTTTTCTCATAGATTTTGCAATTCAAGTCCAAATCACTTCATTCAAAGCTTAATTTTGCTTGTTGGGCATTCATTCTACCTATTTATAACCTTAGTTTGCATCAAAGGTGAGAGAAACATTCTAGATCTCAAAATATCATTTTTATTTTAATTCATATAATCGAATTTTTAGCCGTTGAAATGTTAAATTGATGTTATATTATTGCTCAGTGAATGCTAAGGATTGTTTATATGTGTTTATATAAGTTTTGAACCGTTGTAGCATGAATTTTTATTTTTCGGGTATTAACATTGAGTTGTTGGCTATTTGTTGAATAATTGGAGTTGTGGTGGTTGGAATTGATTGCTGTTAGTTTCTAAAAGTTTGTTAAATACGTGGTAGTAATGTTGTAATGCTAAAATTTTAATGCATGTTAAGTTGGATGGCCTACTTTGTCATCTAACTTAGTTGTTTGTTGCTTATTTGACTAGATGTTGTTATATTGTTGAAATGATGATTATTGATTGCTTATTGATGAGCCGGGAGATAGGCAACCCACTTTGTTGTCCTCCTGTGATAATTGATTATTGATAAGCCGGGAGATAGTCAACTTGATATGTTGTCCTCTTGAGATATGAATGATTATTATTATTGTCATGAGTCTTGATATGTGTATGCCACCTCTCGGGCAGCGTTGGGCTATCGAGTTGATAACGGCATAACTATCAGAGGCTACCCCCAACTCACATGGGCGGAGGTGCTATGGAGGGTGGGACTAGAGAGGTACCTCGGGTGCGTGAGTAATGGGGAGTTATAAGAAGAAAGGTTGAGATCGTGATGGCGTTTGGAGCTACACCAACTTGAGTATCCTTTATTGATTGGTTATTATTACTAATGTGCTTATATTGTTAGTGATGATTATTATGTGTTTACTGCTCAAAGGATGATTTCCAAGGAGTATAGTAAATACTATTAAGAAATCTATCGAATCCTCACTGTGCTTGTTTTATATAAGCTCATTCTCAATTATTGCATGCATACAGGTGATATTGAACAAGATTACAGGTACGTGCCTCGGGAAGCTGAGAATGTGCCATATGTGGACGAGTCCTATGTGCTAGAGTCTTGTCCTTGATATCTGAGATGTAGTTCTCTTTTGTTATCTTGTATATTAAAACTAGATGTTTTGTATTTACTTAGAAGTTTATGATGTATAAGATTTTGTAAAGATAATGGATTAAATATGGCTACCTTAGTAGTCTTGTTTTGGAACATGATTAGGTTGTTAGATTGGTTATAATCTATTTTGGAAATAAATGTTACATAGTAAATGTATGATGTTGGAACGGAGGCATATAACCTATGGATGCAAAGGTAAAAGAATGCTTAATGTATATTGTGGTTGTGTTGTTTAATTGTTGAATTGTTTGTGGAGTTCGTTGTATGAGTTGCGAAGAGATTGGTTTAGAGCCTCGGTGTCTTAATTACTGTCGTTATACTGCCAAAATTCTGTTGTGTCCTGACTGATGGTAGGAGGGGTCAAGTTAGGGGCGTGACAACTACGACGACAAAGTGACAGCCTTGAGCATCGTCTTACCACAACATCAATGTTCTACCCACAGCTGTGTCTACCTCATAATATAGAATGACATGACTAGAGATCCATGGTGGTTACAGACAGTTTAGCAATCAGCCTACCATATTAGGTGGCAATGAAGAAAGAAAATAAAATAAACAAAGCTGAAAAATTAAGGAGAATATATCTGAAGATAGAAGTTTTCTTCGATTGATTGTAAAAATGTCCAAATGTTTACAAAATATGAAAGAAAATTCTTAAGTTGCTCTCTCTCGAGCTCTGCCTTATGAAGTCCTAAAATCCTAAATTTATACAACTGGGCGGAACTCAAAAAAAAATTTAAAACAACTCAGACCAGATTTGAAAACTTTGAAATCCAAGGTCCCTATACATCACTTGTCTATAAGACAAAAACTTTATAAAAAGTAAACAAGAATCATCCTAAAAGTAGCAACAGTGACATTCCATTCACTGTCGGTAGCAGACAGCTTTAATAAAAAGCAAAATTTGCTTTTCCGCAAAGTTCGGCTTTTCTTTTTGCATAATTGTCCAAAGGCATAATTGATGTCTTCAGACAGCTTTTGCTTTTCCTTTTTCTTTTGCTTTTTTGATTAATTCATCCTTCAAGCTGTCGAACAAATCTTCTGCTAGCACATCTTGAGAGAATGGAATATCCTCATTGGGATCTTGTGATTCACCTGCTAAGACTCCATAGGCATTGGAGGACCTCATCGAGGTGTCTTCTGATGTCGAGTCAGTATCAACTGCACTTTTAAAATGTCTGAGGAAATCTTCCTTGACTTCATCAAGATATGAGGCCATCACCTCTTCATGACTGCTAATTTGTTTCCTCATTTGGATTTTACGTAACATGTGGGAAAAAGGAGATTCCTTTTCTTGAGTCTTTTTTTTTTATTTTCATCCATCTGTTCCTGATAGATTGCTATCATCTGAGAGATTTCATTGATTGTTGATTGACCATAAGGTTTCTTTGTTTTTGGATCAATTTTCAAGAGTTTTTGCCAAAATTTTGAAAGAAATTTTCTTTTTAAACAAAACATTTTTTCTTTGTTTTTCTCCGCTATATGGATCCATTTCCATATCCATGGGAGACCAAATTCCATAAAGAAGAATAAAGAGCTTGATCCTTCAATATAAAGATCAGGATCATTTCCAATATGGGGACAAATTGCCAACCATTCAGTAAAAAGTTATTTATAAGGATCAGGGAGAATTTTGAACGGGGGTCCAAAACTTTTCCACCATTGGTGAATCCATGCAGGAAACCTGCGGTTTTGAAATATTTCGGGATTGAATTTAATAAACCAAGAATGTTTATGCTGAGGGTTTTCATATAAGAAAACTTTGGAAAATGCTTCCACATAATCCAAATAATTGAAATGATAAGTATTTTTATCAAGAATAAATTGTCTTTCATTTAATGTATTGATTCCCCATTCATTTGGAGAAAGAATTTTCTTAATATAGATTTTACTATAAGTATAAATCGGAAGAGTATTATTCTTCTTGAAATGTTCAATGTCACATGAACTTGTGACTTGCAAAATTGATTCAAAATATACCCTGGACTTGTAATAAAGCACATGAAACATATAATTAATCAAATATTGTTTCATAAGGTACCAAGAATCATTGATCCACCGCTTATCAGCGTTTTCAAGAAGAAAAATTAATTCATCATGATGAGACATTTCGAAGGAGTCATTAGACTCTTCCTGTTCTACTACATGAGCATATGATGTTGATTGAGCAGTATTACTGCTTTCTTCGATAACCTTTTTGTTTTATCAAAATCAGGATGTGATGGATCAATGGTGATCCCACCAAGATTGACCAATTTTTTTCCTGCAATGACCCTATTAGGATCAAACCTACGTCCTCTGCCTCTTCCCCTATTAGGGTTAGAGGATCATCCCCTAGCGAGGATCATCCTTCAAAAATTCACGAGTTAAGAAATCAGGAAGAGAATTTTTATTCTCTTTGATATAATCAATTTTGAAATCGAAAGGGGCAAGATTAGCTTGCCATCTAGCAAACATTTGTTTAGAAACATCATGTTTAAAATCTTTATCAAACATATATTTTGCTGACAATCTGTTCTGATCAAAAATTTCTAACAATATAAATCATCTTGAAATTTTAAAACACATTTAACAATCGAAAGAATCTCTTTTGCAATAGTCGCATATTTTTCTTGACTATTATTCCATTTTCCTGAATGAAAACGAACAAGATAATCTTGTTTTTTCTGAGGATTAATTTGTTTTAAAATTCCTCCAAATCCTATATCTGAAGCATCAGTTTCCGCATTTTTTTCCCACATAGGATTTGCAAGCATTAAACAAGGCAAATTTTTTACCGTGGATTTTATCAACTTAACTTTCGTAGTATGAATAGCTATCCATGGTCCTGGGTTCTTTTTAAGTCTATCATATAGGATAGCTGTATCTATAGCAAAATTTTTATAGTATGGCAAAATATAATTTAACTGCCAAAAAATCTTTGTAACTGAGTTTTATCAGTTATTTGATAAGGAAATTTAGAAGCAAATTCAATACTTCTATTAATAGGAATAATCTTTCCTTTTTCAATATTATGACCAAGAAATCTAACTTTAGTTTGGAATAACATCATTTTTGGTTTTGAAATAACAAGATCATTTTGTATGACTATTTTCTTGAATATTTCAAGATGCTTGAAATGTTGTTGAATATCTTTAGAAAAAACTAAGGTATCATCAATATAAACAATTATAAAATCACTATAAGGGATAAAAATGTCATTCATAATATTTTGAAATTCATAAGGAGCATTTTTCAATCCAAATGATATAACATTCCATTCATAATGTCCAATCGGGACAGCAAAAACAGTTTTATATCTGTCTTTTTCATTGATCTGTATCTGCCAATATCCAGATTTAAGATCAAATTTTAAAAATATTAATGCATTATGTAATCGATCCAAAAGATCTTTCTTATTAGGAATAGGATACCTAATCTATTTCAACACTTTATTAAGCGGTTTATAATTGATAACAAGTCTAGGATTACCTCTTTCTTGTTCAGCATGTTTATTGACATAAAAAGTGGTACAACTCCATGGGAAGTATGACTTTCTGATAAGACGCTTATGTATAAGACTAGCTATTTCTTTTTTACATAAATCAAGATATTCCTGATTCATCTAATAAGGCCTAGCCTTAGTAGGAATCATCTTTTTTATTAAAATCGTTTTTATAAGGTAAAGAAACAATATGTTTTTTTCTATCCCAAAAAGCATTAGGGTGATCTTTACAAATATGTAAAGAGAACTCATGATTAAGATGTTTAATTTTATCCTGTAATTTAGGATTTTTCAACATATTATCAATATTATTGATATTCATCTCGTGTTTTAAGAAATTCAAATGTGATTCCTTAGCTTTCATTGGATTAGCTATCTGACCTAAAATTTTCTCTCTAGGTTCAGTAATAAAACAAAATATCACAGGTTCTTTATTATAAGTTCCTGTTATTCCATGATTATCTATACATAATATTGGCATAATCTCATTTATAAAAGGAGTTCCTAGAATTATAGGACATGTCATGTTTTCAATTAAAAGAAAACTAGTAGATATGCAAACTTTTTCATAGCATATGAATGCTTGAGGTAATTTATATTAACCCTTAATTTTTGTCCTGATGCAGAAGAAATGGAATAAGCAGTTTTCTCAAAGTATTGAGTCAGAACTAAACCTTCCTAGATACAATTAAGATCAGCACCAGAGTCAATTAAGGCAATCATATTTTTAATCATGTGATTTGGTTGAATAAGTAAATTAATTCTAACCAACCATTTTTGCGTAATAATAACCTTTAGGATATTAAGAAGATTTAAATCGACCATAGCATCTGGTAAAGTATTTGAAGAACTAGGTTCTTGGTGTGCAAACATATCAATTTGTTCTTTAATTAATTGATTTTCTTGTCTAAGATCATTGATCTGACTTTGAAGTTTATTAACTTCCTATTTTAATTCATGATGAGTGATAGGAGTATTTTTTCCCTTTTTATCACTTAATTGACTAATAACATCTTTAATATTATAACCCTGTTTTGAACTGAAAACCTTATCAATGGGTTTTTCAATAGAAATTTCTTTGGAATAATGTTCCAAAATCTTTGATTTTAACGAATCATCTTTAACATCTTCTAATAATTTCAAAACATCTAACCACTTATCAACATTAATCATATTGACTCTTAAATCATCAAATTGAGATAATATCTTATAATATGCATCATCAAGATTATTGACTTTACAAGCACATGGAGGAGAATCCTCCTTAGAAGAAACGTTATTAACCTCATCAAAAGAAGATTCTTCTATATCCAAGCTATCTGAGCTAGAACTAGACAAAATTATCTATATCAACAAATAATTTTGTCAATTGTTCTTTAAGGTGATCATCAAGATTCAAAGCATTGATCTTTTTCGGAATTGCCGACACCTATTAGCATAATGACCTTTCTTACTATATCTATAACATGTAGGAATAGGCTTAGCTTTAGGAGTATAACCATTTTTCTATTTTCTTTCTCTCCTCTTTTTAGCTTTATACTTATATTTAGGAGAAGTATAATATTTCTTAGGCTTTTTAGGCCTTCTAGACTTATTAAGTCTACTAGTAGATGGAATTTTCATAGCAAATTGTTCACAGAATTGACCTAAAGTCTGTCTATCAGTCAGACCTTGTTTCTTGATTTGATAATTTAATTTTATCTGATTGCAAAGATCTAATCCTTCTTTGACACATACACCTATTAACTCACCATAAGTGTACATATTTTAAAAAATATTATTGTTTGTATCTTTAATTAATACTTTCCTTATTTTTTCTGCGAATGATGCAGGTAAGCCATCAACAAATTGTGTTTTCCATTGATTATCATTGGCTTCAGGTTATTCGAAGACTCTAGTGAGAAAGACATCTTTATT
The DNA here is from genome assembly GCA_037974665.1 of Ehretia macrophylla. Classification (NCBI taxonomy): domain Eukaryota; kingdom Viridiplantae; phylum Streptophyta; class Magnoliopsida; order Boraginales; family Ehretiaceae; genus Ehretia; species Ehretia macrophylla. The sequence goes on from CM075780.1 coordinate 29,950,638, forward strand.
AAATAAATTAAGTGTGATTAATATTTTTACTAATGTATTGGATTAGAGATTGTTCTACATAATTTTGCTTTCAACATTTAATTTGTATTACTCGATAATATATTATATGCATATTATCTTAAGGTTTTGAAATGGTGCATGTGTAATTTGTCCAAGTGCTTGCGAGCTTTTCATATTCCAATTCATTACGTTAATTTTCTTATCATATAAAAATAGTAAGAGACATTCTGGTTTGAATCATAGTATAATACATTTAATTAATATGTATATTGTTCCTGATTCAATTTCTCTAGTTTTCATGATTTGGATACTATTATAATTGTACATTATGTTTCTGAATTTCTTTTATAAGAAATTTGGTGACAATTAATTTGTATATAAAGTACAATCATGTTCTATCATACTAAAAATAGAGCAAGTATCTCTTATTTGTGAAAGCATATTAAATTCTAATTGCTGAGATATTAGAAAATAATATAGGCTCATTATATAATTATATGAGATTTTCTAAATGGGTCTCTATGAAAAATCTCTTATCTTAAATGAGAAATTAATTTACATACTTGTATGCTATTGAAATTTATGAATCTAAGGGTTCAAGTTTCGCATGATTTGGACTAAATATATTAGATATATGAATTTTTAAAGGATGTTTATAATTTGGAAATTTTTAGATGACTGTAAGGAAGAAGATAACCAAAACAACCTCGTTTGAATTGTTATCGAGACAGTCAATGAACATGGGACATGCGGGCGCATGGCAAATGATGAAATAAAAAACTTACAAAGTTGTGTCTTAACATGGTTTATCTCTTGTCTGCCATACGGAGAGGTAGTCAACAAACAGGTCAAGGTAATTAACTTGGTAAATGTAAGCACATTTATTGAAAGTTGTGTAGCATGTTGTTATTTTGTTTTTATTAAAGCCATGTGCAAGATGGCCTACGTGTCTTTTTAGAACAAAAAGGAACACAAATTTGAGGCTGTTATGTCTTGAACTCAAAGACCTTATTAAGTTTGAAATGGTGTTCCCTAACCACTAAGCTATATCCGTTTCTTGTGTTATGGTTCTACAACCATAAATACTAGTCAATTGAGAACAGGCGGTAGTGGCTATTGCTGGATGCTGAATGAGAAATAAAATGACCACTTGTGGTTGTGCAGATTAGAACCTTGTGCCTTCTGGAATATATCGTGAAATGTTAACCACTACATCAACTAGCAACATTGCGTCTTAAAGGGGCAAAACTGCAAAAGATTTATATCTTTTGTTGAGGTCATAAATTGCAGTCCATAATTGAGAATTTATTCTTTAATTATGTATTATAATATTTCCAGTTAAGAATATATTATTCTCACTGGTATGCGCTTTATTTAATTAATTGATTTTCATGTATTAATTAAATAAAGACTAAATGCATATAAAAGTAATGTAGACTTTTATTTGCGTTATTTGGTAGAAAAATTGTCTATCGAGAGGCAAAATGAGATTTTTGTCATGTATTATGAATGAATTAAATTATTTTTTTCTCATTCTAATATTTACTCATATTTGGTCTCTAGGCCAATACTAGTAGGAGCAAAGAATTGGGTAGAAAAATATGATAGTTGAAAAATATCATATTTTGGGTGAATCTATTTTGAGGACTAATAAAATATGAAAAATATTTCATAAATGTGATTATGATATGTATTTTCATGTGAGCGCAGATTTATATACTATGATTGTAATAGTATAAAAGTTATTTGTTTAAATAACTACATACCAAATTGCAATGTGCTCTTATGGATATGATATATGTATATGTGTGTTTATAAATTGCATTGAAGGTACTTATGTGATCGATATTTCATAAGTTCAGGGACTTGAGAATGAAAAAAAAATGGGGAGACTCAACCGCCTTCCGAAAAGAGATGCAACTATGCTGGTTTATTAAAATTGAGTTTAAAAACCTTTGTACCAATTGTTGTGGAAACAAAGAATTTTTCAATATACTTATTGGAGCCTCATAATTTATGGTGCGATAAATTAGAACAAATGAATTTTGATTATTTGCATAGCGGAGTATGCAAAGATACAAAATAATTATAACTTATTGAGAAGTTCGATGACTTTGGAACCTATTAAGGATTTCAAAATCAAGAACAAATCCACTACTTTAATTGTGAATTAAAGTATGTGCAAGTTAGAGGAGGAAAAAGTATTCTATTACTTTTTATAAATATTTGCACAAGAGTTTATAAGGTTTATTTACAAAATTTCAAACACGAGGTTTTGAAAATATTTAAACAATATATAAATAAGATTGTGAATCATCATAAACGTGTTAAATAGTGAAGGCAATGTCTATTTTCCTTAATACAATATTGAACTTGGTGTTGTTCATTAATTGTGGTTCCTTGTTCACTTCAACAAAGTGGTGTTATTGAGAGTAATACCTAAGTGGTGTAAAATGCTTTGTTGATTAAAGGAAACTTTAGTACTTGAGGAGAAAGGCTATTTTGACAAGCAACCCACAAATATTTTGACAAGATACCTATATGTAAGGTTGGAAACATTAACCACCTTTCTGAATGCTCAAAATGTAGAGGTATCTTGGTAAAATAGGAGTTCCTACTCCTATAATGGTCGAGATTGGACCCCAAGACTATTGATTACATCTTTATTGAGGTATACAAGATTTCTTGTGTACAAATTCAAAATTTGAGGACATGCATGTCAAAGTTATTTAAAGTCAAGGATGTAGAATTTTGAGAAATTATATCCTTGTGAGAATTCGGTTTTTCATGATTATGTGAGTAGTAGTCATGAAAGTGATATAATGAAAAAGCTATATCAAATGGCAATAAAGATGAACTAACACATAGCAAGTATGCTACAATGCCTAAGTCTTTTGGTCTCAATGAGCTTGTACCATCAAGGAAATAATAACAACTCTTGAAGTTCCTTTTGGAAAAATGTTGTTATTAGTGAATTAATTCCGTTATACGTGGAAATTGGTAATCTTTCTTTTGAAAATTAACCTTTAAGGTAGAAATGAATTTTCTAAAGAAAGATTAAATTTGGTGGTTGTATTGACAAGTACAAGACTAGACTTGTTATCACGGATTGCAAGCAAAGTCTTAATTACTTGAACACGTATACACCAATTATGAGGCTGACACCTATTGAGATGTTGATAGCTATTGTGGTTATGGATAATTGAGATACATCTAACGAATGTAAAGAGAACCTTCTTAAATAATGACTCAAATGAAGAGGTCTTTTCGGAACAACACGAGGGGTTTGTGCTTCTATAAAAAAAGGAAAAAAGGTTTGTAAGCTTGTAAAATCACTGTGGATAAAAACAAGTTACACAACAATGACATGAGAACTCTGGAATAGATGTTATTGTGTTTAAATGACATGATAGTCATTGGAAGCAATAATGATGTCATTAAGACTATGTTGACTAGTAATTCTGATGTAAAACATTCATGTGTAGAAAATGATATTTTGGAAATTAAAATTACCAAAATATCTGATAGACTAATCGATTGTCTATCTCATTGTATTGAGAAGATAGTCCAGCGAAAACACCTACGAATGTAAATATACATCTAGTGAAGGAATATCTCAGTTAGAGTATTCACATATTTTTGATAGTCTAATGTATATCATAATTGTGAGACAGTCCAATGGATAACTATTATAAGAGTTTTGAGGTATCCAAGATACACTCTAAACTATAGGTTGCATGTTGTAGGATATCCAACTGTATTAGGAAGATACAGTGATACTAAGTGGATATCTGATTCAAAAGACTCAAATCCATGAGAGAATGTCTTTGGGGTGCAACTATCTCAAAGAAATCCTTTAAGCAAATTTGTATAGTCAGATTCACGGTAGAATCTAGTTTATGGCTAGAAAAGAAACCGAGTGGTTTCATAATTTGTTAAAGGATAATGTTGATCGACATAAACTTGTGCCAACTATTTGCAAATATTGCGATAGTCAATCATTGATTGGAAGGGTACAAAGTGGTATGTATAAACAGTAAGTCTAGACGTATATGTCTTGGATGTAAAACCGTAAGAAGATTGCTCTCTAATGAGGTTATCCCTATTGACTATGTAAAGTCAAAAGATAACATTGCGGATCCACTTATGAAATGTTTAAATAGAGAGCAAGTATATAATTCATCGAGAGGAATGGGTCTTAAGCCTATTTCTAAAGAGTTGTCATAATGGTAAACCCTACCTTGTAGACAGGAGATCCCTGGATCTAGGTTCAAAGGGAAAAACTGAATTATGTACAACTCAATGTAAGCACTGTGGGGTTAATACTCCCACCTATTCCTATGACGAGCAGACAGTGCTGCCTGCATGTGGTTTAGGCTAAGCTATGCTTTTTAATGATACTTATATCTTGAAAAATCCAAGTTGAGTATTGCAGGGATACTCTTAATAAGTGATCACCTATGTGAATAGGGAGTGGGCCGTTCCTACGAGAATTTTAATAGTTGAATTCTCTAGAGTACTCATGAAACCGGGAGTTGTTCAGGGCCAAAATGAACACAACCGTGAGAACCTAGAAATGTCTAGAAGGATGCTTTGTGAGTTCTATTGTCTTGGTTTACACAAAAGCTGAACAGTTCAAGACATCGCATTCACTAGTTAGCGAGTAAATCCGATAGCTCTCACTAGAGAAGGTTCAAGGTCAAAAGCTACCTATCTCGAAGCAGTATCTTTCTTTTTGAACTCTCTCTCATGTGTCTGCATTTTGCATTTTCTTGTTCATTTTCATTCATGTGGGGAATTGTTAGAAAAATAAATGGGAATGATTTATTTCGGTAGTGGTCCAGCACTACTTTTCTGCCCACTTACTTTTATGTGAGCATGCTCTCTGATTTTCATGCTTGACAGAAGCATGTTGAGTTGTAATGCTTGGTCAAGAGCATATGAGGAATCTCTCGCATCTTTTTTTGTGCTCATTTTGTTAAAGTGAGAATATTGGTCAGAAGCATGCTCATTGGAATCATACTTAGTCTTTTTTACACTCCTTGTATTTATATTTAGAGCCGTGTGTTGCTCTTGGAAAAAAGGAGACAAGCGAAATCCTATAGAGAGGATTGAGTCCTTCTTTAACATTTTTTGTTTCATTAGAGAATGCATCATGTACAAATCTGGAAGACTAGTTCTTCCAGGCATAAAATTTTAGTCAGAGAGAGTTCAACAATTTTAGGTTCGCCAGTTCTTGTAATTTGTTGTGCTGCTATTATAAGAAATTAGATCGTTGTATCCTGGGAGACTTGCGCCAGAGACCGTAAGCACCGTAGCGGGGCGATAAAAGTCTTAAGGAAACTGAATCAAATTCATGCCTCGATCTCAGTTTATCTCTGGTTTGTCCTTCCAATTATATCTTTAAATTACAGTTATATATTTTGTTTATCTAATTTATTTTATTACAGAAATTTCTCTTTTTGGGATTATACATGCACTTCGAGTAAATAATTGCCAACATCTTGTTCTTGTCTCTCAAGTACATTGGTGCTCTTTTGCTTGTTCTTATTATCGCATATGGGATTATAAATGGAAACAAGTTTTTCACTTGAATTTGTGTCCTAACAAGATTAGTGTCATAATTAAAAAATGGACCTATGACTACTGGATCTTTGATCTAGTAGTATGTATGTTTATCATGAGTGCAAGAGACTGTAAGATTAATTTTCGTGAACCACATCTTTTAACATATGTTGGACGACATAATTATGTCTCCCTTGAATATATAAAAATGATAGACTTATGATCCATTCAAGCACGACTAAGAATCAATTTACTGAAAATAGAATTTAGAATAATATAGATCAGTTTTCCATTTGTGTCACATATATATATATACATATTTTTTTTTACCAAATCCTACCATTTTCGTCTATTTTTTTTTTTAATTCAATATTTGCTCAATTTTTGTCAGTTTGGTCTTTTCTATAGAGGGAGCCACTATTACTTGTGAAATATGTACTTATTGAGATGCTTGCTTGGCCAGTAACTTTTCCATAATTATGCATGGGCCGAACTATCAAATACATACATATATAGATCAAAGTACATTGCACATAGGGTTTGCATCAAACATAAAGGGTCGAATAAGGTTGAGGGATGCAGACGGTAGTGTACTACGATGGCTTGTACCATGAGAAGCTTGTTTCAGGGCAACAAGCCGCCAACACTGAGTAGCAGCAATATCAGTAGCACTAATTTAATTTGAGTCGTTCTTCAAAACGAGCACAAAATTGTGGCAGTTGGTCCCCTTTTTTTTTCATTTTTGGTCCCTATATGTTATTGATATTATATTACTTAACCAAACGTTATTTTAAATAAAATATTACATAGACCAAAATACCCCTTTGCGGATTCCATTGGCTTGCAGACGTCCTCTCATTGCATCTATTCTCTGCAGACTCTCTTCACCTTACATTCTATATTCTTTCTCTCTCACAAAACCTTCTCTCTTATTTCTCTCTCATAGTATTCTCTCTCTAGCCTTGCTATCTCTTTGAATCATTTTCTTACCTGTTCTCTCTTACTGTGACGCAAGATTCATCTCATCTCACTCTATTGCTTATCGTTGGAGAAGAAAACATCAACGGTTCAAGTGTCAATCAGCCTATCGGAGTTTGTCTCTTCAACTTTCGTTGACCTAATCGTCTCATCAGACATGTGAGTTATATATGTTCAGAATCATGCATGATATTTAAATATTTTATAATTAAATAAAATGCAGCGGAAACAAGTAATACTCATGCATCCATTCATGTCTAATTATGTAGATTACATATATGCATAATAATCAACTATTAATTACGCATAAAGATTTCAGGATTACATTTCCATGATGACGAAACTGATGTAGAATCTGAAAGCTCTCCAAGTGTGAAGCCTCCAAAAGTATCCACACGAAATCCGAGCCATCAATCAGCAAAACCCCCACTATGAGTTTTAGAGAAAATATATTTGCTATGAAAGACAGGATTTGTACTAGCTTTTATGTATGTCATAGTTTCCTATTTATAGGAAATCCTGGACATATTAGGGTTATCTTTTGGGCCAGTCCTAATTACTGGACTTGGACTGATTAAATGATTGAACTGATATTCTAATCTAATCAGTCTTAAGTCCAATTAAATATTAGACACTTCTAATATTTAATTTACTTTTCTCGCTGATTAATTCTGAATCTCTTTTGTGTGTGACCTCTCGGGTTCATAATTAATTGGCAACGAAATCATATTAATCCAATTAATATTTAATTATAACTCCTCTAATTTCTTTCTTGCAAGTCATGAGTGATACCTAGCAGTATATCATGACTACCCAACTAATAATGAAGTAAAAATTCTATGAACCCTTTAGTAACAATTATGCAATCAATTCCTTCTGTCTAAATTATCCCGATTGAGCCAGAGTCATGGATAGTGTCGTCAAACTCTATTACTCAATCATATGTCTAAATCTATTTAATCAGTAACTTATAAATAATACATGGAACAACTTCCACTATTCTAACTTGGCCAAGGATTTTTAGTTACTCGATTAATAGATCGCATAGGATCCTTAATTGATAGATTCCATATCTATACACACCTATCTCCATGCCAGAATAGATCGTAACCAATGAGTACATTATCCAATCCTTGATGAGGACTAGCTTTATTGCACTAGAAAATCACGTTGCCCCTAACACAAGATAACCATAGTGTCTCAGGTCTAAGGACTAATTGCACCATTACACTATACAACGAATTATTGATCATGCCATGTAATTCGTTGTATTAGCGGTCATGTCCAGTCACTTGTTCTCAACAAGCACTTATACATCTACCTTTACGACATGAGACTAATCGCCCAAATCAATATCTCATATCATTTGGATGGTAGACTGTAATCCGATCTTTTCGGATAAATAAACGCCCAATTAATTTATCCTACGAACGGGGACCATTTTAGAATATATTTATGAATATAGATTCTGTCACTCATATCCTTACTCTTAAGGATAGAATCTATAAATATTATTCTAAGGACTCTTATTTAAATAATTAATCGCATTAATTATATTTAAATAAACTACCCACATTAAATAAATAATATAATTATTATGTCCTAAAATTGGCATTTAGGGCATATAATCCAACAATCCCCGACTTGCACTAAAGACAATTACCCTGGTATCTCATACCTGTCTTCTCAAGATGGTAATCTAATGACTGCTAAATCATTGCCTTAGTCAGTGGACTAGCACCGTCAACTGTTGACGTTATTTACTGCATAATATCATTCTCTCCACAACCTCTGATTGATGTGGTAATGCCTCTTTAATGTGCTTGGATCTTTAGTGAGACCTAGGTTCCTTAGCTTGCGCTACAATTCCATTATCGTCACAGCACTAACCGTTAACTTAATGGAAAGAACCATCCTAAGTTTAGTTACGAACTCTTAGATCCAAACCTTTTCCTCTTGTTACATCTAATGCAATGATACATTTAACCTCTGAAGTTTGCAATTGTACCAATATTTGGAACCTTTCCAAATATCTTACTCCTCCATTACAGGTAAGTATGAACCCAAATATGGATTTCCAATAATCCATTTCAGACTCTCAATCTGAATTTGTAAAACTTTAAATTTCTTATTCTCCATATACCAATAATATTTTTTTAGCGCTTCTCAAGTGCCTAAGAATGTTCTTGATTGCTTTCCAGCATTCCTAACCTAGATCAGACAGACATCTGCTCATAACTCTTATAGCATTTATGATGTCATGTCTTTGTACACAGCATGACGTATAATGTCACGCCCCAACTTGACCCCACCTACAATCAGTCAGGACGCAACGGGATTTCGGCAGTATAACGACAGTAAATAGAATACCGAGGTTCTAAACCAATCTCATTTATAACATTAAACATCCAATTCCAAAACCATACAAACAACAACTCCTCAATAGCATAACAACACACAACATAACCTTAATATACAATAATCAGTCCTCGTTATCTGCCTCCATTCCAACATAACATACAATACCTCAACCTTATCATACATTTCAAAAATAAGTTGAGACCCATCTAACAACTTAACCATAGACAAAAGAAGCTGCTAGAATAGTAACAACTAATTTATATTCTTTTCAGCATCCTATACAACAAGAACTATAAAGCATAGAAAATGCTACTAAGCTAATATACATGATAAATAACAGCACAGAATCACGGATAAGACACTGGGACATATGACTTGTCCACGTAAGACACATTTTCCTCCTCAGGAGGCACGTACCCATAATCCGGCTCTGCAACACCAGTAAGCATGCAATAATAGAGAGTGAGCTATAAATAAGCCCAGTGAGGATCCGATAGATCTCGACAGTATTCACTATGCTCCTTGGATTTAGTCCTTTGAGCAAGTAAACACACAACAATAATAACATTATCATCACATAACTATATAACCATTCAATAAAGGATACTCTATTTGGTGTAGCTCCAAACGCCATCACGATCTCAACCGTTCTTTTTATAACTCCCCATTACTCACGCACCCGAGGTACCTCACTAGCCCCTCCCTCCATGACACCTCCGTCATGCGAGCTGGGGGTAGCCTCTGGCAGTCATGCCGTTATCAACCCGACAGCCCAACGCTGCCCGAGAGGTGGCACACACATACCAAGACTCCATAATCATCATCAATCATCAATCAATCATCATTTATTCATCATTGATAGCATCAATTATCATTTAAACAACAATAACTTAGTTAGATGACAAAGTAGACCATCTAACCGGACATGCATTATATACACAATTAAACCCTAAATTACTCATCAATAACTCACCATTCAACACTCAAACACCACCCAATCATCTAAAGGCATCGTTCAAGAAATTAAAGAATGCCAACCTAAACTTCAAAAATTCATAACTTATATTCTTCTAACCCAAACATTGCCAAATTAGTTTCTATCACTCACCCATTCAACCTACTACATTAGCCCTCTTGGAAATCCACCATAACACCTCCAAATCATGCCCCATAACCCTAAAACCCTAGGATGTCTAGGCTGAATTTTCTGGATTTTCACACGAACAATGTAATCAAAAATTCGGCATTACAACAGCGCTAACACGTAATTATCAAGTATTTAGAAATCGACAGCAATCAATTTCGATCATCACAACTCAATTAATTCAACATTAAACAATTTAATCAAAATTTAATACCCAAAAAATAAAAAGTATGCTACATCTGACAGAAATTCGTAGTATTACCACTAAACGATCCCTAGCATGCAAGGAGCAATAATCTAACATCAGATTACAATTCTAACGGTTCAATCTTCATTTATACGCAAAAATGCAAAAGACAAGTTTTGAGATCTAGAATTTTTCTCTCACCTTTGATGCGATAAAAACCTAGGGATGCGTGAAGTGCGTGCCCAACAAGCAGAATCCAAGTCAGTGCGAAGTTTTACGGACACCAACTTTTTCTTTGAAAATTTGATTGAAAAACCTTGAAATTCTCTTTGGCTTTTTCTCCCTCAACCTCTCGGCCCTTTGTGTGTGTGTGGAGTGTGTTTTGTGTTGTGTTGAGTGTGTGTTGATGACTAAATTCAATTAAAAGCTTGGTCAAATAAATAAAATGCAAAGTCAAAGTAGTATTTTAGTCCTTTAATTCATTTTCTTGTCTTTTAAATGCATTTTAGCTATCTCCTTGCTCAAAACAAAAATGCAACTCCTAAGATAGCTCAAGTAGATTATTTTTAGGTGACAAGAAGTTTTACAATCAAACAATTCTACCCGAGTCGGCTTAAAACTCGATTTTTGTAAAAGTCAGTGTAAAAACCCTAATAAATTCTTAAGCCGATTTTAAAACCGTTTTCATCAAACACAGGTCTATTAAAGTCCGTGGACTAGGTCTAGAAGGGTTAAAAAGACCAGTTTCAAAATTTTAGCGGACGTGTTTCGAAAATACTATTCACTAAAAATCAACGATAAAATTTCTGATCCCGTTTTTGATGAAAATTTCATGAATGCACATTTAGCACATATTAGGAGTATTGACATCAAAATTATAACATTCTAGGTCCTATAGCACATAAACAGGTCATATGCACGCAAAACGAGGTATAGCATGTAAAACAAGATATGCAGAAAAGTGGGGTTTCATATTCTCCCCCCCTTATAGAAATTTCATCCTCGAAATTCTTACTTGATGTACGGAATAGATCTAGGTATTGCTGCTACATCTGATCTCGTCTCTCCCACGTAGCTTCCTCAATGCCGTGATGCTTCCACAACACCTTAACCATCAGAATCTTCTTCGACCTCAACTCTCGATCCATCTGATCTAGAATACGAATCGGACACTTGTCATAAGTCAAATTCTCTCGAAGCTGTAACGGCTCTGGCTCAAGAATATAAGAAGGATCCGGATTATATTTTCGTAAATTAGACACGTGAAATACATCGTGGACATTAGAGAAGTTCTCCGGTAAAGCCAACCGATATGCCAACTTACCAACCCTGTCGGTAATCTCAAACGGCCCAACAAATCTCGAACTCAGCTTACCACCTTTACCATAACGAACAAATCCCTTACGAGGAGACAATCTCAAGAAAACCCGATCTTCAACTGCAAACTCCAAATCTCGACGACGCTTATCAGCATAACTCTTGAATCTACTCTGCGCCGTAAGCATTCTTTGTCTGATCAACTGAACATTCTCAATCTTTTCTAGAAGCTCTGGCATAATAGTCGGATCAACAGTCTTCATCTCTCTTACCTCGTCCCAATACAAAGGTGAACGGCACTTACGACCGTAAAGAGCTGCAAAAGGTGCCATTCCAATAGTAGCTTGATAACTATTGTTATAGGCAAACTCGGCAAGCGGTAGATGTTTCTCCCAGTTCTTCCCGAAGTCCAGAACACAAGCCCTAAGCATATCTTCCAGAATCTGAATAGTCCGCTCAGATTGACCGTTGGTCTGTGGATGATACGCGGTACTGAAGTTCAACTAAGTACCCAAGGTCTCCTGAAGTTTCTCCCACAAACGAGAAGTAAATCGAGGATCTCGATTAGAGACAATACTAGATGGAATACCGTGAAGTCTAACAATCTGATCCAAATAAAGATCCGTCAACTTTGTAACCTCATATCCCATCCTCATCGCAATAAAATGAGCTGTCTTCATCAAACGATCTACGACAACCCAAACTGCATTATTACCCCTCGGAGTTCTAGGCAACCCAGTAACGAAGTCCATCGTAATATGCTCCCATTTCCACTCTGGTATAGGCAACGGCTGAAGCAAACCTGCAGGTCGTTGATGCTCGGCTTTCACCCTCTGACAAGTCAAACATCTAGATACAAACTGAGCAACCTCCTTCTTCATGTTGTTCCACCAATAATGTTGCTTCAAATCCCGATACATCTTAGTTCCACCGGGATGAATAGTATACTTAGAATTATGAGCTTCTTCCAGAATACCTCGCCTCAAGCCCGGTTCATCGGGAACACAAACCCTGTTCCGAAACTGAAGAATACCGTCCTCATGCAGTTTAAAGTCAGACTAATCATCCGTGATCTGATCCTTGATCTTCTTAAGTTTAACATCAAGTTGCTGAGCTTCCCTGATCTGAGATAACAATAAAGGCTGAATACGGAGATGTGAACACATCACCCCAACCTGAGTCAACTCTGGTCTCCAATAACTAAACTCCTCAAGAACCTCCCACTTCTTGACAGCCAAACAAGAAATACTAGCCTTCCGGCTGAGAGCATCTGCTACAACATTTGCCTTTCCAGGCAGATAATTGATAGAACAATTATAATCTCCAAGAAGCTCCATCCATCTCCTCTAGCGTATATTTAACTTCTTCTGTGAGAATAAGTACTTAAGACTCTTATGATCAGTGAAAATCTCAAACTTATTGCCCCACAGATAATGACGCCACTTCTTGAGTGCGAAGACAACTGCTGCCAACTCAAGATCATGAGTCGGATAGTTTTCTTCATAAGGCTTCAACTTTCGAGAAGCATAGGCAATAACTCGGCCATCCTGCATAAGAACACATCCCAAGCCCTCCTTGGATGCATCACTGTAAATGACCATATTATCGGTCCCCTCTGGTAGAGCAAGTATTGGAGCAGTAGTCAACCTCTTTTTCAACTCCTGAAACCCATTCTCACACTTCTCATCCCAAGTAAAGATAGTCCGTTTCTGAGTCAACTTAGATAGTGGCCCTGCAATCTTCGAGAAGTCCTTGACAAACCTACGGTAATAACCCACCAAGCCAAGAAAGCTACGGACATCAGAAACACTCTCTGGCTGTTTCCAAGACATCACCGATTCAATCTTAGTGGGATCTACAGAAATACCGCTCTATGTAATAACATGGCCAAGAAAAGAAATCCGTTGCAGCCAAAATTCACATTTGCTGAACTTGGCAAACAACTGATGCTCCTGCAGCTTCTCTAATACAAGCGTAGATGTTGCTCGTGCTCCGATTCAGATTTAGAATAGACTAAGATATCATCAATAAAAATCACCACGAACTGGTCCAAGTATGGCTGAAAGACTCGATGCATGAAATCCATGAATGCTGCCGGTGCATTAGTCAATCCAAAGGGCATAACAACAAACTCATAATGCCCGTACCGAGTCCTGAAGGCAGACTTCGGAACATCCTCCGTACGAATCCGAAGCTGATAATACCCCTGCCTTAAGTCAAACTTAGAGTAGACTTTAGCCCCCTGAAGTTGATCAAACAACTCGTCAATTAGTGGCAAAGGATATTTATTCTTGATAGTCACCTGATTCAACCCAAGATAATCTATACATAACCTCAAGGTACTATCCTTCTTTTTCACGAATAAAATAGGAGCTCCCCAAGGTGAAGAACTCTGCTGAATGAATCCCTTCTCTAATAACTCCTGCAACTGAGTCTTTAACTCCTTCAACTCAGCTGGTGCCATCCGGTACGCCGATTTAGAAATAGGTTGAGTACCGGGAACAAGATTAATCACAAATTCTATATCTCTCTCAGGCGGCAACCCTGGCAACTCCTCGGGAAATACATTAGGATATTCCCGGATAATAGGGACTTCCTCTAGTTGTAGCTTATCAGATGGCTTGTTGATCAAATAAGCTAGATAACCCGAACACCCCTTACTCACCAACTTAACGGCTTTAGTTGCTGAGATAACAAAACTCGTCTTTGCACCCCGATTCCCTACTACGTCAACTACGGGCTGATCCGGCAAACGAAACTGTACGACCTTGGTTCTACAATTTAACTGGGCATCATACTTAGAAAGCCAATCTATACCCAGAATAACATCATACCCCCGGATAAGAAATAAGATAAGGTCCGAAGGAAAATTATGCCCCTTAACATGTATTATACAATCCTTACATACTAAGCCAGTAACATATTTATCAGTCAATGAGGTACTAATCTCAACCACATAAGGCAATCTTTCAGGTTGCAAATTAACACGTTGCACACAAGCAGGAGTAATGAAAGAATACGTAGCACCATAATCAATTAACACTTTAACAAGTTGATCAAGTATAAGGAAGTTACCTTCCACCACTGTAGTCTCCTCAGGCATCTCCTCCATATCAACTGCATAAGCCCGAGTCTGAACCCGCTGCTGCTGTGGTACACTGCCCGTAGGCCTACCCTGGTAACCCTGAGTCGCTGCCCGACCCTCAGTTCTCGCATATTTAGGGCAATCCTTCGCCCTATGCTCGCTGCTACCACAACCCAAACATGTCCCTACCTTTACCCTGCAGTCGGACTCCACATGCCCTGGGCGCTTGTAGTAATTACACTGCGATGATGTGGCACTAACACTGCCCCTAGAAGAACCAGAAGCTGATGAAGCAGCTGATACAACCTGCTGCTGAGGTCTCAACAGACTAGGCCTGTACTGACCCTGAGACTGGGCTGGCCAATACTGAGTCTGAACCTGATATGGCCCCTGCTGAAACTGAGGCCGATAGTAACTCTGCTGACCCTGTGGCCTATAAGAACCCTGCTGGGCTGGTGGCCTGTAGACAACCTGCTGTACTGGAGGCCTATATATAACCTGCTGGCCCTGTGGCTGATACGGCCTCTTACTAGGCTGACTGGAGACAATCTGATCCCCTTTCCTCTTCTCTAACCTATAAGCTGCATCAAAAGCCTCAGTGAAGATATCATAGCGATTCAGAGCCATTGCATCCTGAATCTCGAACCTCAATCCCAACATAAATCTACGGGTCTTCCTCTCCTCCACAGCTACAAACTCCGGTGCATACCGGGACAACCTAGTAAATGTAGCCTCATACTGAGCCACAGAAGAATCCCCCTGTACCAAAGACAGGAACTCAGCCTCTCTCCTCTCCCGTGCAACCCTCGGGACATACTTATTCCTAAAAGCAGTCAGAAAGGCATCCCAAACATACGGAACACCCTGGGTCTCCCAACTGGCTCTCAGAGTGCGCCACCACTCCTCTGCATCATCATCAAGCAAATAGACAGCAGAAGTCACCTTCCTCTCATCAGTGTACCCGAGAGGATCAAAAATTTTCTCTAACTTACTAATCCACGACTCGGCCTTCCTATCATCAGGCTCTCCCTGAAATCTAGGAGGATAGTACCCCAGAAAATCCTTCATAGTACCTCGACCGTGATTACCACCCTGTACATTCTGTATCTGGGCCTGCAATGCCTGAGTCTGAGCAGCCTAACCCGCTAACAACTGGGCCTGTCCAGCCATCAAATCTGCAATCCGATCCATTGCTGCCTCTAACCTGTCATCACCCCTATCACGACCCTGTGCCACACTACCAGGAACCTCATCTACTATCTCGGGCCTACCACGAGTCCTCGGTCTACCGGCCATCGTACTAATCAAAGAGTTAGCACATGTTATAGCACGTAAACAGGTTATATACAACTTTTAACACATAAACAACAAACTCATATAAAGCACATAGATCACATAAGTTTCAATCACATAAGCAAATTGATCACATAATCACATAAGCACTTAAATCACATAATCACTTAATCATTTAGTCATATCAATACATAATTCACTTTTCTTTCTTTTCATACATATTTCATGCTAAGACCATTACCCACATTCCGAGAATACCCCAGCTGACAACTAACATGCGCTCTGATACCACTTATATGTCACGCCCCAACTCGACCCCACCTATAATCAGTCAGGACGCAACGAGATTTCGGCAGTATAACGACAGTAAATAGAATACCGAGGTTCTAAACCAACCTCATTTATTACATTAAACATCCAATTCCAAAACCATACAAACAACAACTCCTCAACAGCATAACAACACACAACATAACCTTAATATACAATAATCAGTCCTCGTTATCTGCCTCTGTTCTAACATAACATACAATACCTCAACCTTATCATACATTTCAAAAATAAGTTGAGACCCATCTAACAACTTAACCATAGACAAAAGAAGCTACTAGAATAGTAACAACTAATTTATATTCTTTTCAGCATCCTATACAACAAGAACTATAAAGCATAGAAAAGGCTACTAAGCTAATATACATGATAAATAACAACACAGAATCACGGATAAGACTCTGGGACATATGACTCATCCACGTAAGGCATATTTTCCTCCTCAGGAGGCACGTACCCGTAATCCGGCTCTGCAACACCTGTAAGCATGCAATAATAGAGAGTAAGCTTATATAAATAAGCCCAGTGAGGATACGATAGATCTCGACAATATTCACTATGCTCCTTGGATTTAGTCCTTTGAGCAAGTAAACACACAACAATAATAACATTATCATCACATAACTATATAACCATTCAATAAAGGATACTCTATTTGGTGTAGCTCCAAACGCCATCACGATCTCAACCGTTCTTTTTATAACTCCCCATTACTCACACACCCGAGGTACCTCACTAGCCCTTCCCTCCATGACACCTCCGTCATGCGAGCTGGGGGTAGCCTCTGGCAGTCATGCCGTTATCAACCCGACAGCCCAACGCTACCCGAGAGGTGGCACACACATACCAAGACTCCATAATCATCATCAATCATCAATCAATCATCAATCAATCATCATTTATTCATCATTGATAGCATCAATTATCATTTAAACAACAATAACTTAGTTAGATGACAAAGTAGGCCATCTAACCGGACATGCATTATATACACAATTAAACCCTAAATTACTCATCAATAACTCACCATTCAACACTCAAACACCACCCAATCATCTAAAGGCATCGTTCAAGAAATTAAAGAATGCCAACCTAAACTTCAAAAATTCATAACTTATATTCTTTTAACCCAAACATTGCCAAATCAGTTTCTATCACTCACCCATTCAACCTACTACATTAGCCCTCTCGGAAATCCACCATAACACCTCCAAATCATGCCCGATAACCCTAAAACCCTAGGATGTCTAGGCTGAATTTTCCAGATTTTCACACGAACAATGTAATCAAAAATTCGGCATTACAACAGCGCTAACATGTAATTATCAAGTATTTAGAAATCGACGGCAATCGATTTCGATCATCACAACTCAATTAATTCAACATTAAACAATTTAATCAAAATTTAATACCCGAAAAATAAAAATTATGCTACATCAGACAGAAATTCGTAGTATTACCACTAAACGATCCCTAGCATGCAAGGAGCAATAATCTAGCATCAGATTACAATTCTAACGGTTCAATCTTCATTTATACGCAAAAATGAAAAAGACAAGTTTTGAGATCTAGAATTTTTCTCTCACCTTTGATGCAATAAAAGCCTAGGGATGCATGAAGTGCGTGCCCAACAAGAGGAATCCAAGTCGGTGCAAAGTTTTACGGACAAAAACCAAGTTTTTCTTTAAAAATTTGATTGAAAAACCTTGAAATTCTCTTTGGCTTTTTCTCCCTCAACCTCTCGGCCCTTTGTGTGTGTGTGGAGTGTGTTTTGTGTTGTGTTGAGTGTGTGTTGATGACTAAATGCAATTAAAAGCTTGGTCAAATAAATAAAATGCAAAGTCAAAGTAGTATTTTAGTCCTTTAATTCATTTTCTTGTCTTTTAAATGCATTTTAGCTATCTCCTTGCTCAAAACAAAAATGCAACTCCTAAGATAGCTCAAGTAGATTATTTTTAGGTGACAAGAAGTTTTACAATCAAACAATTCTACCCGAGTCAGCTTAAAACTCGATTTTTACAAAAGTCGGTGTAAAAACCCTAATAAATTCTTAAGCCGATTTTAAAACCGTTTTCATCAAACACAGGTCTATTAAAGTCCGTGGACTAGGTCTAGAAGGGTTAAAAAGACCAGTTTCAAAATCTTAGCGGACGTGTTTCGAAAATACTATTCACTAAAAATCAACGATAAAATTTCTGATCCCGTTTTTTATGAAAATTTCATGAATACACATTTAGCACATATTAGGAGTATTGACATCAAAATTATAACATTCTAGGTCCTATAGTACATAAACAGGTCATATGCACGCAAAACGAGGTATAGCACGTAAAACGAGATAAGCAGAAAAGTGGGGTTTCACATATAAAAGATTCTTAGTTGCTGCAACACTTAGAACCTTATATGTCTAGTCTCTCTCTCTTCAACAGTCTTAGGAATCTCAGCCCTAGAGAAATAAATGTCATGTCTTAAAAGAGAACAACCCTCTTTTAGAATCTATGTACATGTTAAACACCTTTAACACATTTTTAGGAAAAACCCATTAATCCTTTTGATCTATCGCTAAAGATCAACTTCCAAGGATTTAAGCGGATTATCCCAAAATTTACTTGGAGAAATTATTTTTATAACTAGACCTACTTGTGTAGTCAAGATTCATCTTCATTCTCAATGAAGTAAATTGAATGTTCTAGATTCTTTAGGCTTCGTTAAGTCCATAAATGGACCCTTTTAGTTTGCACTCTATGTGACTCATCACTGGACTCAAAACATATTGGCAATCTCATATTAATGTCTTCATTAATGAAGTCGTTATGGAATGCCATTTTGACATCCATCTACCATATCTCATAATAGTAGTATGCAACTATGACCAATAAATCATAATGAATTTCAACAATTGGTAAAAGATTTCCCCATAGTCAACCCCTTGCCTATGACTATAACCTTTCACCATTTGTCCTAAAGGTCTCCACCTTTATTCATTTAAGATTTTGTGGCCTCAAGCCATTTAAGCTTATGTCAAACATAGCTTTTCATAACTGACAAAATCATCAATCATGATTATTGCCATCTTACTGATCTGAAAACCTTGTGAAATTGACTGGTTGTTCTTGGATTAGGTTATCTAGGATCAAATCCTAGATTCGACTTGGGTTAGCTAGTTGCTCAGTAACTCCTACTGAGTCATACTTTTCTTCCCACATTATCTTCTCAGATGAACTATTCTTCTAAGAAGAAGTTGTACTTGCTAATAGACTCTCTAGTCAGCAAGGGAATAAAAGTTATATCCCATCAAATCCTTGGGATAACCAATTAATTTTGTCCAATCTCATTTCCAATTTATCAATCTCAAGCCTTTGATTGAAAACAGGATCACTCTCATTCTTAACACCTTAAGACTAGGCATCATGTTTTCTCATATCCTATATGAAGTACTTAAGATTAATTTGGAAGTGAACTTATCCAAGAGATGAACTGCTATAAGGAGAATGTGGCCTCACAGGCTAAGTTACAATTCAACATAGTTTATCAATTACAGGCCATGTCCAACAAGGTCCAACTCATTCTCTCCAACACTTCATCAAGCATTAGAATACCAGAAGGAGTTAATGAAGTAACTATGTTATTTTCTTTTGAGATACTATTTAGAAATTGAAGCTAAGAACTCTCCATGATCTCATCATTGAGATTTACTTCTCATTTCTAGTTTGATTTACTACCTTAGCTCTGAATTCCTTGAACAATTCAAAATATTCAGATTCATACTTATGACAATCATATATAAGGTAGCTAAATCTTTATTGGGCTATTTCGCCAAAAGGCCCATATAGATCTCTATGTATAAACCCTGAATATTTGTGGTCATTTGACTTTGTCCTACAAAGGGTGATTTGATCATTTTTAAGAACACAAGATTCACATGTGGAAATGTCCCGGGGCCTCAAGGGCTTACCAGTCCTTCTTTCACCAATTGAGTGATTCTTGTTTCTCCTCTATGACCTAATCATAAGCGCCACAATAATTTTAGAGTTATTTGTATCTCTTGATCTCTCATATTATTCGTTTATCATGTTTTACATCATCCATGTAAAATTTGTTCATTAATTTACCCATGTTAATTCATTTATTTCCCAAATAAATGAAACACATGAATAACAATTATTTCAAAAATTAATGAACACCCAGATGGGTAAACGAGAAGACGAGATGTACTTATAGAGGACATCCATTCCTATTCAAACTCTTTGAAGTCCTTTGGATTTTTCTCTATTACTAGTTCTCATTTCTTGTAGTATAAATAATTATCAATCAAGTTTCAACTTTCCAGATCTACCCTTGATATATGACTCTCATTTCCAAGGGTTGTGTCAAATGTATTCACACGGAGAAATCCATTATGAACGACAAGAGAGAATTAAGAATTTGACTTTGAGGATTAGATTTGTTTGCATATGATAAACCATGAATAAACTCATGGACTCAAGATACTCACCTTGAGAACACATGCTCTCAAATCAATTCTTCTAGTTATCCTTTATTTGGAACAATTTTCTAGATATCTCATATCTACCACTAGATATCTCATATCTAGTTGTCCTATCTTGCTTACTTCACAACTTTTGTAAGTAATTAATGATGGATACATTATCCATGCTCTCTTGCTTCTTTTTGACAACATATTTTGAGCATCTAGAACGTGTATGACTTTCTCGGATCTTGAGAACAATTCTCAAAACATTGAGCTAGTCATTGAAGTTTGGTCTAGTCAAAATAGAAGGTTGGGTTCACATATGATATTATATATATGCAGTAATTTCTAAGGATGTTAGATAAATATATTATTAACCATTTGATTTTGGTCTTTAAATCAAACAGTAACCCCCACTAAATTTTTTGAATCCCACACTTCCCTAGTGGAAAACGGAAAAATAATATGGTATTTTTCTTAGTGGAATTGGGGGCCCATTCACTTTAACCCACCTCACATTTTAGATTTTTGGTAAAGTTAAAACAAATAGGTGAATAACCTCTTGTTCAATGTATCTCATACAAATTCCAATTGTTCTTGCCTCCAATCCTTTCGACCTCACATTATAGATTATTGGTCTCCAAAATTGTTTAAGTTAAACCCATTATCTTGGAAATTTGGATCAATGCAATACCGACACCTCACATGATAGATTTTTGGTTGCCAGTAAGAATCCAAATTTTTCATATCTCATGCTTATATAGACTTAGTTCATATGTTGATACAAATAAATAACCCATATGTATCTATAGCCAGCTACTTACTTGCCCAACACATAAACTAATCTACGATAACGGAAGGCAATGACATAATCTTCTCAAGACTACACCATTATTAACTTAATATTTAATTTGAGAAGGTTTGCTGGTCTTTATTTTAGGTCTCACTTTTCACATGCCTCTAATTTCAATTTATCACATAAATAAAATAGAAACATACATGCATTCATCATATATTTATCGCATAAATAAACAAATGAATGCATAAAATAAAATGGGATAATCATGGACTAGGAGCACTTATCAACCCGAGCCACTAGGTTGAGTACCTAAATCAATTAAAGGGCCCACAAGAAAAATTCATGGATTGTTCCTCCTCAGCTTCACAAAACTCCTTTCGCGAACTAGGCTCACCAATTCTTGACGTCTTCATCTTGATCTTCCATTACATTTATGTACATAGATTCCTAATCTAGTGAGGGATACATAAAAGGGAATAGGGGTTTACATATTTAAAACAGTGATAAAAGGCATGCAAGCCCCATTTTAAAATATTACATAAAACCCAAAATGGGTAAATAAATAAAATAATGGCATTCATCCATTCATGCATCTAAGACTAGTCCATGATCACCCACAAACATAACAAATAATAATGAAAAGTAATCCACGAATATAGCACAATTAATTTGCTAATATAATCTCATTATATTAGGTTTATCCAATTAATAAACACATTTATTAATTTGGATCCTTAAATATCTCATATTTAAATAAATATAATCTCATTATATTTATAGTAATTAATTAATAAACAATTTATTAATTAACTACACGTATAGCACAATTAATTTTCTAATATAAACTCTTTACATTAGATTTTCTAATGAACTCTTTATTAAATTCAATCTATTAAATAAACTCTTTATTAAATTTACTCCATAAATATCTCATATTTATAAAATACAAATACAATCAAATTATATTTAATAATTAATAAACTATTTATTAATTTAAAGTGTCAAAAACTATTTGAGCTTCTTTAATTAATTTGTCACACAAACTAATTTAAAACTCAGTCCAAAACAATAAAATAAAAGTCCAACTCTTATTTTGTTTTAGTCCAAGCCCAAGAAAAAACAAATAGCCCAATTCAGACAATAAAATAGTCCATATTATTTATACCCAAGTCCGAATTAAGCTTGGTCCAATGTGGACCACCAACTCTAGCCCAAATCAAAAATGTCCATTCAGCCCAAAGAAGAAATAAAATAAAACCTCAATCTTTTAATTGCTAGTCCAACCCAAACAATAAAACAAGTCCAACTTATTTTATTAAATTCGGATTTAAAGTTGTCCAAACTATGAGCCCAGCCCAAAAGATTAAAACATAAATAACCCAACACCCAACACCTTGTGTTTGGGCTCCGGTTTGGATCCAACTCGTAGGACTCGGGCCAGGTTCAAAACCCTACCCAAATCAGAAATATTTTCCCCTTTTTTTTCTTCTCCCTTATGCGCTGCCACCCTACCCCCATCTTTACCGTTGAGCCTCCATCGTCGTTGCCACTATGGCAGCGCCTATTGCTGTTGTCCGTGACAGCAGCAGACAACGCGAGGGCTAAGCCTCGCGCTGTTGGCTGCTCGCGGAGTAGCCATGGCTGCTGCCACCATGGCAGCAACCATCGCTGCTCCTTAGCTACAGCGGCCATCGCGAGGCTGCGCAACCGCTCCTCGCTTGGCTGTCGCGGGAGCAGCGCTGCTGCTCTTTGGGCAGGCCATGCAAGGAGTAACTGTGCTGCTTCTCGCCTCCGCGCGCCGTGGGGTAGCCAAGCTATCCCACAATGGTGCTGCAACAGCAACGCAGCGATAAGAGGAAGATGAAGGGGATGGGGGGTATTTCTGAAAATCTATTTTTTTTCTCTTTAAACAATTTCTGAAAATTGCAAAAACAGTCTTTCAAATCCTCGTAAAACACTTTCTCTTGCTACAAAACCTGTTTTGTTTATTGAAAAACAGAAAATAGTTTTATAAAACCAATTTCTATAAAACTATTTTGTACAAGAATCAAATCAGTTTCTCAAAACAATTTTATGAGACTAATTTGAGGGAAGAGCTTTAGGGCTACTGTTTAATCTAATTAAATTAATAGGCATAAAAATTAATAAATTCACAAACTATTAATTTTCACAATAGTTTCACAAACTATGATTGACACTTTTAATTGTGCTATAATATGTGCTATAATCAAATAACCACATAAAAAGCATGAACGATGGCTCTGATACCACTATTGGAAATCATGCATGATATTTAAATATTTTATAATTAAATAAAACGCAGCGAAAACAATTAATACTCATGCATCTATTCATGGCTAATTACGTAGATTACATACATGCATAATAATCAACTATTAATTACGCATAAAGATTTCAGGATAACTTTTCCATGATGACGAAACTGATGTAGAATCTTAAAGCTCCCCAAGTGTGAAGCCTCCAAAAATATCCACACGAAATCCGAACCATCAATCAGCAAAACCCCCACTATGAGTTTTAGAGAAAATATATTTGCTATGAAAGACAGGATTTGTGCTAGCTTTTCTGTCTGTCATAGTTTCCTATTTATAGGAAATCCTGGACATATTAGGGTTAGCTTTTGGACCAGTCCTAATTACTGGACTTGGACTGATTAAATAATTGGACTAATATTCCAATCTAATCAGTCTTAAGTCCAATTAAATATTAGACTCAAATCTTTATGCGTAATTAATAGTTGATTATTATGTATGTATTTAATCTACGTAATTAGCCATGAACGGATGCATGAGTATTAATTGTTTCCGCTGCGTTTTATTTAATTATAAAATATTTAAATATCATGCATGATTCCCAACAGTGATGACGAAACTGATGTAGAATCTGAAAGCTCCCCAAGTAAGAAGCCTCCGAAAGTATCCACACGAAATCTGAGTCATCAATCAGCAAAACCCCCACTATGAGTTTTAGAGAAAATATATTTGCTATGAAAGACAGGATTTGTGCTAGTTTTTCTGTCTGTCATAGTTTCCTATTTATAGGAAATCCTGGACATATTAGGGCTAGCTTTTGGCTCAGTCCTAATTGCTGGACTTGGACTGATTAAATGATTGGACTGATATTCCAATCTAATCAGTCTTAAGTCCAATTAAATATTAGACACTTCTAATATTTAATTTACTTTTCTCGCTGATTAATTCTGAATCTCTTTTGTGTGTAACCTCTCGGGTTCATAATTAATTGACAACGAAATCATATTAATCCAATTAATATTTAATTAGAACTCTTCTAATTTTTTTTCTTGCAAGTCATGAGTGATACCTAGCAGTATATCACGACTACCCAACTAAAAATGAAGTAAAAATCCTATGAACCCTTTAGTAACAATTATGCAATCAATTCCTTCTGTCTAAATTATCCCGATTGAGCCAGAGTCATGGATAGGGTCATCAAACTCTATTACTCAATCATATGTCCAAATCTATTTAATCAGTAACTTATAAATAATACGTGGAACAACTTTTACTATTCTACCTCGGCCAAGGATTTCTAGTTACTTGATTAATAGATTGCATAGGATCCCTAATTGACAGATTTCATATCTACGCAAACCTATCTCCATGCCGGAATATATCATAACCACTGAGTACATTATTCAATCCTTGATGAGGACTAGCTTTATTGCACTAGCAAATCACGTTACCCCTAACACAAGATAACCGTGGTGTCTCAAGTCTAAGGACTAATTGCACCATTACACTATACAATGAATTATTGACCATGCCATGTAATTTGTTGTATTAGCGATAATGTCCAGTCACTTGTTCTCAACAAGCACTTATACATCTACCTTTACGACATGAGACTAATCGCCCAAATTAATATCTCATATTATTTGGATGGTAGACTGTAATTCGATCTTTCTGGATAAATTAACGCCCAATTAATTTATCCTACGAACGGGGACCATTTTAGAATATATTTATGAATATAGATTCTGTCACTCATATCCTTACTCTTAAGAATAGAATCTATAAATATTATTCTAAGGACTCTTATTTAAATAATTAATTGCATTAATTATATTTAAATAAACTACACACATTAAATAAATAATATAATTATTATGTCCTAAAATTGGCATTTAGGGCATATAATCCAACAATATATGTTATATTTTTCAATGTTTTTTTAGTTTTTTTACTGGTGTTTGTGTTTTTACCCGTCTAAAAAACTATTCTTTTGTGTATTTTTGGGTTCTTAGTCATGTATGTTGACCTAACTATCTCATCAGAGACATTTGAGTATTTTTTTGTTTATCATTTCTGTTTTGTTTCAAAATATTTTTTTGGTTTTATGATTTTTTGTTTTTTTTTAATTCCTGCTATGTGTTATATTAGCTAAGCATGGTGTATTTGGAATGGGAAATGAAAATATGGAAATGGGGTGGTGGTGGAATGTGTGTACTTGCGTGTCTAGGTTGATGATGATGTTCTTGATGCACTAAGGTAAACAACAAGAAGCCACAATTTTTTGTTTTATATCTCGTTGGTTTATGGTTGTTGTGCTTATATATGTCTGATAATATGGCGTTCAATTACTATACCATACAAAACAGGAACTAGGAAGAATGAAGCTTTCTTCGCAAAATAATCAAGAATTGATAGTTACATACACAATTTCTAATAAAGAAATACGAGATTTCATCTTAAAATTTATATTTTATTTATTTATTTTAGAGTTCATAATTTATCGACCAACACAGTAGTATTGTCTCTTGTTAGACGCATGTACCCCTAGTTTTTAGAAATTAGTTGTATTTTATTATTCTAGTTCATTTTTTTATGATAAAAGGGAGTAATTAGTTTAGATCCTTTTGCCAGATCAATTCATGGGATTCATATGCTATGAATGTCTAGAACTTGGAGATGTTTCTTGCATTGGGTGACAAATATAAATTGGCTTATTTTGGCTCAAAGTGTGACATTGGTAATTAGGATGGTTAGTATGGCTTATTTTAGAATAAGATCAAGTCACAACTTGAACTGCTAGATTACGATGAAACTTGTGTAAACAATTCGTCTTCTCCATGTAAATATTGACATGCTCTTTTGCTTTCTTAACAAGTTTTTTTTTCTTACTTTTTGCTTTCAATTAATAAGAATCTCATCTCTCGTAGAGTATCAATTGTATTTTGAGTGTTGAGTTGATTGTAGCATTAGATTTGTTAAGTTCACCCCCCTCCCAAGTATTGTATACAATTTTTGATAATTCTGTTTTTCCTATTTGATTTTTTTTTTTCCAAATTACACTGCTACTCACGTATTTTCTTTTATTGCAGAAGAGTATCCAAACACGTATTTCATTTTCAAAGATTGTGTCTTTAAATAAAAAGTTGACACCGCAGCAGATAGAGGCTGTTAACTGAATTGGGCTTGAAGGGCTGTTGCACCTTAACTTATAGAGCACTCGACTGGATTTTCTATAAGCCTATTAAGTAATGAGAAAGCGAATACAGGCTTTTCTTTCTTCTTTTTTTACAGCTAGAGGTGAACATATATAGCAAAATTGCCATGCTTTCTTGTTTTCTTATCCTTCTTAAAAGAGAAGTTGTAAAACTGCAGACCGTTTTTACGGGTATTTTTTATCTAGACCCCTTGAACTCTTGGAAACTTTGTTACAATTCAACTAAATTTTCTGTTGAGTGAAGGATAAAGTTGTTATTTTGAGATGATAATAAACAAATGGAGAAACACGCTTTGGAGGAGGCCCTTGCTTTAGGACGCTTAACCATAGCAGATTACCAGTAATGGCTAAGGCTTAAAATGAATAATCTTCAATATACAAATATATATCCATTTCCTCTTCAATCTTAATAACCAATACAATGTGCATCGCCTCCAACTTTCTTCCTCGGAAATTATGGAAAACCATTCGCCTCCAACTTTTGGTCCTAATTCACCACTGTGATTACTACTCAAAGATGAACTCTATAAAGCATTCTTTTTGCTAAGCCTTATAAAGAATTCTTTAAAGAATAAAGAAATCCAGACCTTAACATATGAACTCTATAAAGCATTCTTTTTGCCATGAAATCCTGTAAAGATTTGGAACTATAAGTGGCAGTTTCAAACATATCAAATGCTAGATATGCTAAAAAGATAAGAAAAACCATTTGATCTATTTTATGTCATAATGTATCTCAACTAAGCTCTAGATATGCATACCCATCTGAAAATGGAACAACTATTGTGCATACCAAAATGGAGAACTACAATAAAGCAAAAGGCTAATAAAGCAAAAAAAGGGAAGAGATAAAGCAACACATTTGTCAAGAAAAAATCACATACAAAGCCCCAAAAGCAAAAAAAAAAAAAAAACAAATGAAATTGCACTAATTAAAAAAGCAAGAAAATAGAAACATTTGAATTTAATGCTGCATTTTGTAATTTAAAAAAAAAACTAAAACCCAAATCACAACTTTTTGTCTTTGAAAAACATAGATTTTGAACAAATAGAAAAACATCACTTAGCAAAAGAATAAACAAAGAAATGATCATACAAAGAGAGAAATTTACAAAGCATTTTTACATTGTAATCCATTGAGTGAAGTTCTAGTTTTGTGAAAATGGAAACAAAAGTTTTCAACTTTTCTAAGTGAAGAGTTGAGTGTTGTGTTCTTAGAGGAAACAGTGAGGAAGGAATGAAGATTTGTTGTTTCAATGGTGCATTAATGGCACAAGCATGTAAACCCACGAAGACTCATGGAAGAAGTGTAAACCCATGAAGAAAGATAATTAGAAAACATAAATCAACATCTATCACAAAAAAACAAAAAAAAAAACAAAAAAATCTCTCGAATACTATAAACATATCTGAAATACAGTAAAACATACAATAATTATAACGAGATAATCACTAAAGAGCAACATTCACCTTTTATAGATGTGGAGAGGAACTTGTGGTATTACTATGATGTGGAGATGAACTATTTTTTTCTTCAATGTTAAGTGAAAATAGAAATGCAAAGAGCTAAAAAGGTTGTGTATTAGACGTATATATTGATGGGTTTTGAGTTAAGGGGAGTAAAAGAATTTGGAGGGAACTTCAAAATTTAAAATGAGATAATCTTGAAATTTTGGAGGGAAATCGAAATTTTCGCAACACAAGTAGAAGTTGTATGATTTCTTATAAATTACCTGAAAAAAATTATAAATTACATACCATACCATATAAAGTGATACACCTCGAAAGAAAATTGATTATTTGTAGATGATAGGATGAACTTAAGACGCGTTACCATTTTGGGAGCCGAAAATTTGCCTAAGAATCCATAACCCATACCACTAACCACATTGCTATAGCCCATACCATTGCCATTAGCATTTCCATATGTTGTACCTCCAAATGAAAAATTTTGGTTTAATTGACTAAAATTGTTTAAGCTATTAAAGGGGTTAGGCGTATTGTATTTCGAACAATGTCTCAATTCTCGTTTATTTTGGGAGTTCCTCATTCCTTTTGGCCTCACAATTTAGGGATCTTCCAACGTCTCAGTGCTCGTTTATATTGATGAGTTTCGTTTGCAGAAGTTATCAAACCTTTTTCACGGAGCTATTTACTTACCTCAGTTGTCCAACGTTTATTAATTGATACAAATTGATGGGATCTCATTCGAACCTTCGCATTTCATCACATATATCATGTGCTTGCACGATATCCTGGTGGACTCAAACATCAAACAGTCACAAACAATGTCCAGAGCAAGTCGGTTAAATATCACAAGATGTAACAAACCATCTGTCGCACTATTAGCAACGAGATAAGTCTGAACACCTAAACCATCATAATAAGTGTAAATTTGTAAGAGTTGGTCTTGTAAGTGGCATCAAATATCAAAACATCGCCAAATACTTCGAACTCATCTCTCGATCGCTCGTGGGTCCAAAATAACTTGTCCAAGCAATTATTTTCATTAACTGTGTGTTAGAAATAGAACAACAGATCAGAATCCGTTTTACATTGCAAATATCCCAATGCAACATTGGCATCCCCTATGGTAATTTATGCTCGGTTATCATGGTCTAAGGCATTGTACAAGTCCTTCCTAATGAATCCAACGCCATCATACCCTCCCGCTTTATATACAAATAGATCAAAGATTCGACTCATGTTTATTCTGGTCCAACATATAGAATAAGCTTGGCGCATATGACCAGGATCTATGTGTTTGTGCGAACATAGCATTAGGACGCCATAGCTAGGAACCAACGCATAGTTGATATGAAGTTGTTCTTTACAATCACATTTTGTCTCTCCCCTATGCTCCCAATGCCTATTCTCCATTTCTAGGAATTCTAGAAATAGAACAACAAATCAGAATCCGCTTTACATTGCAAATATCCCAATGCAACATTGACATCTATGGTAATTTCTGCTCGGTTGTCATGGTCTAAGGCATTGTACAAGTCCTTCCTAATGAATCCAACGCCATCGTACCCTCCCGCTTTATATACAAATAGATCAAAGATTCGACTCATGTTTATTCCGGCCCGACATATAGAATGAGCTTGGCGCATATGACCAAGATTTATGTGTTTGTGCGAACATAGCATTAGGACGCCATAGCTAGGAACCAACGCATAGTTGATACGAAGTTGTTCTTTACAATCACATTTTGTCTCTCCCCTATGCTCCCAATGCCTATTCTCCATTTCTAAGAATTCTTTCCTTTGCAAACCGGCACATGAACATGTAAAAAATATGACAACTATTTGATGGCTATCATCTTTTTTAACCGTACACCTTCTAATACTAAAACCATGAACGTAGGCATACCGATTGTAGAATACATATGGTTCATTTTCAAACTCAAATGTACAAATAAGGATGTCATTTTCACTTAAATCTCTCAAATCCTCTACCTCAACATCATCAAAAACTTGAACCACGTCATCATTGTCAGATTCAATAATATCTACACCTTAATCGTGTATAATCTCGTTGGCATTCATTTTGCCTACTGCTCAAAATATAACAAACAGATACTATTTTACTGTTAATAAAATAAATTTTACAAATAAATATAACTGATTAACAAGAATTTAACTGTCTAACCACTAGGTACATACAATATAAAATAACGTAAATAAACTATCAACTAAGATAAACTTTATATGTTTTCTTGTAATTAGTGGCGGAATGCCAGATACTTTTTCATTCCAGACAACAATCCAAGGAAACATACCAAATTTATTGATAAGTTACTTAACTTACTAGTATATAAATTAACACGCATGACATTCACCAAACCATTATTAAAACCTTTCAATCTATCTATTACTAGGAAATAAGTGTCAATTATTGATAATAATAACATATTTACTTGGAATTATACTTTGTTTACAACTAATATGCATGATATCATTACTTCAAGAAATCAATATTACTAGAAAATGTATATAACATATCATTATTTATATGAAAAGTACAGACAATAGTTCCTTATTTCCACAAAAAATGCAAGGTAGATCAAGAACAATATAAATAAAAGATGAGGAATAACTTGATTTTATATTCTTATTTTTACTTCAACAAGAAGATTTTTCACCAAAAAAAAAAAAACAAAACAACTTATGTAAAATGTAACTTTCCTAATTTACACAGGATTCAATTTATAAGTATTCATTTATTCAAATGAATTAATGCATCAATTAGTATTAATGGAAAGTAGTTATATTTATTTTCAAATTTATTGATTTCTGAATTAATGTAACTTTCTTAATTTAGACTTATATAAATGTCAAACACAAATTACTTAAAACAAAGTCAATATAAATGACATTAGGACGATGTTCTCATCTAGGACGATGTATCTATTGTTAAAAAATATTACAAGTCATAAAACATTAATTTTATGTCAAATGATATCGTTATATGCGAAATGATATCTATTATATGCAAAATAATACAAAGTATACAACAAATCATACAATGCCTTGTTAAATGTGCCGCAGGAAAAAAGTCATCTCATGCCACCTTGGACAACGCGCTGTCAGCAAAGTTGTTTTATTTGACAGAATGGTACTTTGGTCATGTTACGACAAAGGGGCAAAGTGCAATTAATAAAAAGTATTTGCATAGAAGGCCAAAATACATCACATCTTACAACATGTAAGTCCCTTATTGGGACGTTTCCTAACATCCAAAGTACAGAACGTTTGTAAGAATTTTTCATTTAATTTTGGGGACTGCAAGGCAAGTGAGGTTCACTAGAGCCGACAGCAGTGTCAAGAATGTGACAAAAAACCTCTTGCTATTTTCATCAACTTTGCCTCGGAGTAATCATTTATGTCGGGGGGCTGCATGGCAATTGAGCTTCAGTACTAGAGCCAGCAACATTACTATCGCAGATGTGATAGAAAACCTCTCCTTGTTGTCATAAAAAACATCTCCGTGGATGATGCTACCACCTAAATATCCCATGGAAAATAGATTCTACAACTTGGAAGAGAAGAGAGTCATCTCTATCATCAAACAGACGACGACAAGGGACCATGGGATGATGGATGATAACCCTTTTTGTCTAGGATCGTCTCATGGCTGGCTGGTTTATACAAACCGTAGAAATTGCGCACTTTTTCTCTATAACCCCATCTCTCGTCAC
Organism: Ehretia macrophylla; assembly: GCA_037974665.1. Lineage (NCBI taxonomy): Eukaryota > Viridiplantae > Streptophyta > Magnoliopsida > Boraginales > Ehretiaceae > Ehretia > Ehretia macrophylla. Next base: position 29,982,855 of record CM075780.1, read on the forward strand.
ACCATCAAGCTTCCATCCATTGACACCCTTAGCGATTACAAGCCTTGTAATTACCCCTATACGCTTATCCATAAATTGATTCTCTCATCATCACCTAATGAAGAAGGCTGCATAACAATGTTGTGTATGCACGATACTAAGCTCAGCTTTTGCAGGCCAGGTCACGACACCGCTTGGATTTCTTTAGGTGAAAAGTTACAGAATTATTATGAGAGTGAAGTGCATCAAACTCCCTTATACTTTAGTGAAAGTGCACAACATCCCCTATAGTTCAAAAACTCCCTGAACTAGTCCCTATGTTTTTTAAAAGTGCACAACACCCCCCTATAGTTATAAAATCCGTCATATTTAACGGATTTTATAAAAAAAAACATAAATACTCTCTTTTTTTTTTCATTTCTCTCTTTTGTCATTTCCTCTTTTGTTTAAGCCAAAAAAATGATAATTTGGTCAATTTATATAATTATTTAATGAATAAATTCGTTAAAAATCAAAAAAAATCTCACTTAACGCATGTGAAGTACACTCTCCGTTAAATTTAATGGATTTTTTAACGGTAGGGGGATGTTGTGCACTTTTGAAAAACTACAAGAACTAACTCAGGGGGTTTTTAAACTATAGGGGGGTGTTGTGCACTTTCGCTAAAGTACAAGGGGGTTTAATGCACTTCACCCTTATTATGAAATTGCGTATTCGAGTAAAGACCAGTTGTTCTATTGTTGGGCTTCTCGCGATGAGCTGCATTGTTGGGATCTTCACGACCCTTTGTCTCCAAACAGGAAACTCGTAGGGAACTTAAAGATTAAAGATCATTGGAGGCCTTTTCCTGTTGAATATTACGAAGAATTAGAAGACAAATATGATTGCTTTAAGAAATGTTACCTTATAACAGATCCGTGGTCTGATGACTTTTTTCTAATTGAAAGATTCGTTGCTGAACAAGTTAGTATTGAACCTGGAACACCTGGCAAGACTCGGTATTTTGAAGTGTATAAAGTGGACTTGAAGAATCAACAAATGAAATATCTCAAGCATTCATTGAATGATTGCGTGTTCTATGTTGGAAATAATCAATCTTTCTCGCTATCTGCCTGTGATTTTCCGCGGCTGAGGCCAAATTCTATCTACTTCACTGATTGTTCTTATGTTAGGCGTGGATTGAAGGATACTCATCTTTACGGAATCCACGACGTGGTTATTTTCAATTATGAAAATAAGGTTCTTGAACCATGTTATTATCCTTCTGATCTAACAAGCATTAAACGTATAATCCCGGCTGCAGCTCCTATTTGGTTCACCCCTAATCCGTGTTAGTTGGTAATATGATAGTATGGTATCTGTTTGGAATCGAAAAGGCATTCACCGTGTTCATTTTGTTGGCAAAAAAGATCTAGAAATTTTGGAGGGTTTCAAACCTTTCTCTAATAATAAAGTAAATTTTCAGGGGACGGGTTTTGGGTCATACAAATCTACATATGTACGCAAGGGGTATTTACAATTATCTTTCCAAAAGGAAGTATAACATATTAGACGGTCATACATATCTCTGCACATGTACACAAAGGGTATTATTTATGTTTGGGAGAATTATACAACTACTTCTCGTTGTTTTACTTTTGTTTCCCTGCTATTGTTTAAAGTTGGCCAACTTGGTCCCCAATATTAAAAAAAATTATCAAAATAGTTCATTTTTCTTAAAGATGTGAATAGATTTAATGGATATGTACAGTGTCATAGGGGTAAAATTAAGGAAAATAAGATAATGTTCAAATTATCCTTATTATTTTCATAAAATTTTAATTTAATTATTCCTGAAACTTATAAAAACAATTCAATTTAATCTCTTACACTACAAAAAAACAGAGAGATAGGTGGCATTTTATTGGCTGCGTTTTCATGAATCACCGCCTATTACATAATTGGAAACGCATTAGACGACATTTTTAACAAATGCCACTCATGTCACCAAAAAACTGCCGCTTAACTGCACTGTGAATTCAGCGCAGATAGTGTGCACCAAAAGTGATGAGCATTGGTGGCGCTTATATTAAATGCCGCGAATAACAACTACTATCATATAGGCAGCGCTTAGTAAAACGCCACTTATGTCTTAACTACACTGTAAAATTAGTGCCAAAAATGTGCGCCAAAAGTGATGAGCATTGGTGGCGCTTATATTAAATGCCGCTAGTAACAACTACTATCATATAGGCAGCGCTTAGTAAAACGCCACTTATGTTTTAACTATAAAATTAGCGCCAAAAATGTGCACCAAAAGTGATGAGCATTGGTGGTGCTTATATTAAATGCCGCGAATAACAACTACTATCATATAGGCAGTGTAATACCTGAGCCCAGAATGTGAAAATTTCTTGTTTATTATTTTGGAAATTCTATTTCCTTAGTTCCTTTAGAATTAATTGTTACTTCCTTGCTGTCGCAACGTGCATTGCATTTCGGGAGTGATAGCTAGAGAACGGTTTCTAGTCCTCAGCAAATAGTGAAACTAGTATTTAGATGACTTAAATTTTATATTTTAATTGTTGCTAGCTTTAATTAATTTTTCTCTAGTTAGAATGGCTTTAAAATGCACAAAATAAGGCCATTTGACCAAGTTTTAAGTTGTTTGACCAAGGCCTTTGACCATTTGACCAAGTCATCACCTAATAAGCTTAAAACATAACCAAAAAAAAAAAGGCTGAAATCAGTGAGCAGGCCATGAGCTTCAAAAGAAAAAAAAAAAAAAAAAACCTTTCAACTTCCAATCGTTCAATCTTCGCGAGAGCTCGTGCGGGGTGGTTTCCGAGGTGTCCAGCGTTGTTTTTCTAGCGACTAGGAGTACCTAAGGTGAGGGAAGCATGTTATTTGCACATTTAAATGATATGTATGTCAACTTTGCAATTTTTAGATTTTATCCGTAGATTATTGTTTAAAGTGTTTTGATGCTTCTAGAATGTTCTTTGGCAATTGTAGAACGTGTATTTATAGTTTTTTAACATTTTCTGCGGTTAAATGTTGAGATTGCAATTTAATTTGGATGTTGAATAGTGTTTTGTGAATAGTAAACCCTTGGAACGATGAAGTTGTTCCGTTATGCTGTCCGTTGATGTAGAATTGTGCTAGGTGTGCTAGAATGCCTAAATGCATGGTTTGTTTGGGTTGCGTAATGGAAAAAACGGGAATTAAACTTTGGTGAAAGTCGGGGTCGTTTAGGTCGAGTTTGGCGTTTTCTCGTTTTGCGTGTTGGCATTGTATCGGAAGGCCATGGAAGCACTTTTGGTGCGATTATGGCGTTGGTTGGGTGTTTGGTTGGTATAGTTGTAGTTCAAACGAGAAAAGGAAAAATCGGGGCTTTGCGCGAGTTCTAGGGTAAAGTAAGGTTTCGAGGTCTTTAGACGTGCCTTATGGTGACCTAGGAGATTTGGTGAAGTCGGTTTCCAGAACTCGTGGTTCATTTGGAAATGGTAGCGTTTTGATAGTTGGGGCCAATTTGTGTTTTTTCTTGTTTTCTTAATTTTATGCCTATAGAATGCTTAGGGTTGCTTGAAATACTTGTCTGAATTGATTTGGATTGAAATGCTTATCAATTGTTGCTATTGCGTGCGAGAGTAACCTACTTTGTTATTCTCCCACGTGTGGCTTTATCGCTTGTTTATCGCCTTGTATCGAGTCTTGCATTGCATAGTATCTCGCGCGTGAGTGATGGGCCTCTCTGGGTAGCCTCGGGTTGCCAGTGTTGGTTGCTCTAGCTTCGCTGCTCTTCCCTTTCTCTCTTGGATTGCCTCCCAGGGAGATTTGGGTCGTAGGTTGATGGATACTTCCGGGGTATTCCAAACTGGTGTTACAAGGTGGTTTGGGCCGGCGCGTCGTCATCGAATTCTTGAATGAAAGTTGCTCGTGAAAAGAGTACCGTATCCTTTGAATGAATGTTATAGTCTTTAATGCTTGCCTTGTTATAATATTGACTTGTTTGTATCTTTAAATGATAATTGTATGCATTGCTTGGCTAATTGCATTGCATACTCCTCTCATCTCCGTCTTTGAGACCAATTGCCCTCGCTGAGCAATAGTTTTTGCTCATTCCTCTCTATACTATATTTTTACAGGAGTAGTTGAAGCAGACCCTCTTGAGGTAATTGAGGATGAGGAACAGGTGGAGGTGTTCCCGTGATAGCACTTCTTTGCTTTGCTGGTGGTTGGTTGCCAGATTTTTGTGCGAGCCTTGCTGGATATGTATATTGCTTGGATGTCGCTTAATTTTGAGGCTTGTAGCCTTGTATGTATTTTCTAGTTTGAGGCCTCTACGGTCTTATGTTGTATAAGTTGAAAGAATGTAAAGTTGTAACTTATACTCTTGTGACTAGTAAGGAAATGCATGCTAATGGAGTTGATTAGTGGCATAAATACTTGTGTAGTATGCATATCATTTTTGGGATGCAAAGTTAGTTAATAAGAAATATATGTTTCAAAGAAAGTCGGCTTGTTTTAATTGTTTTATGGCTTTCGCAAGTATTATGTTGATTTTAGGGTTTTCGGATCGTCCGCGGTACAGAGGAGACTCCGTCCGTATGTCGGGTCCGGGCTTGGCCTTTTGCGGGGTCGGGTCAGGGCGTGACATCTTTAGGTGGTATCAGAGCATGATAGTCTTGCATGAGCCGGGATATGATTCTCGGTCTGTGGGGTAAAGGTCTAAAATGCTAAAGTGTTTATGTATGATTGCTAAGTGAAAAGAAAATGTTCTAGCATGACTTTGTGAACTTGGAATGTTTATGTGTTTAAGTGAAATAGTTTGGCAAGTTGAACTTGTCTTATGTGAATTGTGTGATAGAATATTGGATTGTTATTGACTTGAGTGTTATCTAATCTTATGTGCTATATTTCTGTCTATACACTGCTTTTAAATGTTGCCAGCTATTGTGAATTGCTACTATGCCGCCACGTCATGGTACTCAAGGAATAGGATCAGATGAAGAGGCAGCAGAACAGGGTCAGCAGCCGTTGCCTGAGCAGTTTATGGCTACTATGACTACTGCAGTAGACCGGATTACACAGGTGCTGCATGAGCAGAGGCAAGATAGGAATAATCCCCAGGGAAATCAAGCTAATCCTGGTGGACAGGGGTATAGAGTTGAGAATAACCAGCTAGAGAAATTTCTGAGGCACGAGCCGGGAAAGTTCTTCGGAGAGCTGGATGATGAGGCGGCCGAGAGATAGATTAATCGTGTTGAGAAAATTTTCACCGCTTTGAGGTACACCGATGAGGCAAGAATAGATTATGCATCATTCTTATTTGAGGGTGATGCAGAGCAGTGGTGGAATACTGTCAGGAGTAGGTGGGATTGTGAGGATGTACCACATTTGTGGGATGATTTTGTAAGTGAGTTTCGGGACAAGTATATTCCCGAGATGGCTATGGAAAGGAGGGAAAATGAGTTTGTGGCCCTGAAGCAGGGAAATATGACTGTTGCACAGTACGAGGCTAGGTTTGTTAACTTGTCGAGGTATATGCCCGAGTTGGTACGGCCGGCTAGGAGGATGATTCATAGGTTTGTCCGTGGCCTGAGAATGGACATACAGTTGCATTTGACTGGGCAGACCTACATTACTTTTTCCGAGGCATTTCAGGCAGCCTCGAAGTTTGAGGAACGGAAGGCTGAAATGATAGCTGAGAGCAGTCAGCCGAGTAAGAAGCAGTATTTGGGCCAGAGCAGCCAGAGTCAGCTGAGGCAGTATCAGACTTCTGCACAGGTTCCTCAGCAACGTCCGTATCAGCCACAGCAGCAGATTCAGGCTAGTCCAGCTGTGACTAGACCCCAGCAGGGAGGTAAAGTTCCTACTACTGCCAAAGCCCCAGCACCTACGGGAAACACTGCAGTTAGGCAAAATCAGCAGTGTAATTATTGTAATCAATCAGGGCATATTGAGGCTAACTGTTGGAGAAAGAGTGGTAAATGTACGGGTTGTGGCAGTGATGATCATAGGGTGAGAGATTGCCCTAAGTATAACAATGTTCAGGGCCGTGATGGAGGCCAAGGTGTTCAGAATAGGGCTGCAGGTGCACGTCCAGCGCAGAGGGTTCAGGCTAGGGTCTTTGCACTAGATGCGGAGGAGCTGCCCGATACTACAACTATAGTGGAAGGTACCTTTCTTCTCAATACTCAGCCAGTTAAAGTTTTGATTGATCCCGGAGCTACACATTCGTTTATAACTCCTGCATGTGCACGATCTGTGAATGTTTGCATTGATAAACTGCCGCATGAAGTTGAAGTTAGTACGCCTTTGGGTGCAAAATTTGTTACTGAGTCTATTTGCAAATCTTGTGATATATGCATTGAGAACCGTAAATTTCCTGCTGATTTAATTATATTGCCATTCCATGACTTTGAAATCATTTTGGGAATGGACTGGTTGGGGAAGTATTATGCTCAGTTGGATTGTAGAACAAAGATTGTTTATCTTCAGGTTCCTGACCTACTGGTACTGGAGATTGTTGGGAATTGCAGGGCTGCCCGGATTCCACTTTTATCGGCGATCAAGACTTCTAAGTTGTTGAATAGGGGTTGTGAAGCTTACTTAGCTTATTTGATCAATCAGCCTACTGATAAGTTGAGTTTGAATGAGGTTCCGATTGTTAGAGACTTCCCTGGTGTATTTCCCGAGGAATTACCGGGTTTACCACCGGATAGGGAGATTGAGTTCGCGATTGATCTTGTGCCAGGCACTGCGCCAATTTCTAGAAGCCCTTATAGAATGGCATCGGCTGAACTTCAGGAGTTAAAAATTCAGCTTCAGAACTTGCTTGAGAAAGGGTTTATACAACCTAGTTCTTCGTCGTGGGGTGCGCCTGTGTTGTTTGTGAGAAAGAAAGACGGCACGCTACGGTTATGTATTGATTACAGGGGACTTAATCAAGTCACGATTAAGAACAAATACCCCTTGCCGTTGATTGAAGAATTGTTTGACCAGTTGCAGGGTGCGAGTGTTTACTCCAAATTTGACTTGAGGCAGGGTTACTATCAACTTAGAATTCGGAGTGACGTTATACCAAAGACGGCATTCAGGACTAGATATGGCCACTATGAGTTTGTTGTATTGCCGTTTGGATTGACGAATGCACCAGCCGCATTCATGGACTTGATGCAGAGGGTTTTTTGACCTTATCTTGATCAGTTTGTCGTGATCTTTATTGACGACATTTTAGTGTACTCGAAGAACGAGGCTGAGCATGAACAACATTTGAAGATTGTGCTACAGACTTTGCAGGAAAACAAGCTTTTTGCTAAATTCAGCAAGTGCGAGTTCTGGTTGAATCAGATATCTTTTCTAGGCCATATCATTTCAGATCGAGGAATTTCAGTGGACCCAGCTAAGATTGAAGTTGTTTCATCTTGGAAGAGACCTGAGACGGTGTCAGAGATTTGGAGTTTTCTTGGGTTGGCAGGTTACTACCGGAGATTTGTTAAGGACTTTTACAAAATTTCTGGGCCTTTAAGCCAGTTGACTTGGAAGAAAGTTGCTTACAACTGGGATGCTAAATGTGAATCCAGTTTCCAAGAATTGAAGAAGAGACTAACTACAGCTCCTATACTAGCTTTACCTGAAGGAACAGAGAACTGCGTTGTCTACAGTGATGCATCTAAGGAAGGATTGGGCTGTGTTTTGATGCAGAATGGTAAGGTGATTGCTTATGCTTCCAGGAAGTTCAAACCTTATGAAGTCAATTACCCTACACATGATCTTGAGTTAGCTGCAGTTATGTTTGCTTTGAAGAAATGGCGTCATTACTTGTGGGGTTGTAGATTTGAAATATTTACTGACCACAAGAGTCTCAAGTATTTATTTTCGCATAAGGATCTGAATATGAGGTAGTGAAGATGGCTAGAGCTATTGAGTGGTTACAACTGTTCTATTAACTACATGCCAGGTAAGGCAAATGTTGTTGCTGATGCTTTGAGCCGGAAGGCTACTGTTGCAAGCTTAATTATCAAGGATTGGAAGACTTTGGAAGAAATTTGTTCATGGAAGCCAGAAGTTACTAAGGTAGGGATTCGATTTGCTAGTTTGCAGATTCAGTCAGGGTTGCTAGCACAGATCAGAGAGGCTCAGAAGACTGATCCTCACATCTTGAAGATCCAAGAGAAATCAAAAGGGGGAGAGTCAGAGTTTAAATTACATGCAGATGGTATCTTCAGATTCAGGGACAGAGTATGTGTTCTTGGTGATCCGACTTTGAAGAAAGAGATTCTATCCGAGGCACATAATTCGAGGTATACGATTCACCCGGGGCAGTACTAAGATGTATAGAGATTTGAAACAACACTTCTGGTGGAACAATATGAAGAGGGAGATTGCTGGGTATGTATCCAGATGTTTGACTTGTCAGAGGGTTAAAGTAGAGCATCAGAGGCCAGCCGGACTTCTACAGCCGTTGTTGATTCCGCAATGGAAGTGGGTACATATGACAATGGACCTTGTGACCGATCTTCCTAGATCTCCGAGAGGATGTGATTCTGTTTGGGTTTTTGTGGACTACTTGACTAAAGTTACACATTTTATTCCCGTGAACAAACAGGATAGCCTTGATAAGCTAGCTGAGCTTTATGTTGCTAATATTATGAGATTGCATGATGTGCCACAAAGTATAGTGTCAGATAGGGATCCCAGATTCAGATCTCGTTTTTGGCAGAAGTTGCAAGAGACCTTGGGAACTAAGTTGAGCTTCAGTACTGCATATCATCCGCAAACTGATGGCCAGTCTGAGAGAACCATCAGGATCTTGGAAGACATGCTACGGGCATGTGTGCTAGACTTTGGGAAGAACTGGGAGAAGTTTTTGCCTTTAGCGGAGTTCGCCTACAATAATAGTTATCAATCTACTATAGGCATGGCTCCCTACGAGGCGTTGTATGGTCGTAAATGCAGATCCCCGTTATATTGGGAGGAGGTTGGAGAGATGAGAACAGTTGATCCAACTGTGTTACCTGAGATGATTAAGATGGTAAATAATGTTCACCTTATTCGCCAGCGTATGCTTACAGCTCAGAGTCGTCAGAAGAGTTATGCGGATAAGCACCGTCGGGATCTTGAGTTTGATTTGGGAGATTGGGTGTTTCTTAAGATTTCTCCTCGGAAGGGATTGATTCGGCACGGTAAGAGCGGGAAGCTTAGTCCCAGGTATGTGGGTCCGTATGAGATCACCGAAAAGGTAGGTCATTTGGCTTATCGGTTAGCTTTGCCTCTGAGCTTGTCGAGACTGCACGATGTGTTCCACGTGTCTATGTTAAAGAAATACCATCCAGACCCTTCACATGTACTTGAACCAGAGCCTTTGCAGATTGAAGAGAAGTTGTCTTATGAAGAGAAACCAATTCGAATTGTGCATCAGAAAGTTCAGGAGCTTCGCAGAAAGAGTATTCCGTTAGTAAAGGTTCTGTAGAATCATCATGGGTTTGAGGAAGCAACTTGGGAAAGAGAGGACCAAGTTCGGGATCAGTATCCAGAGTTGTTTGTTGACCAGGTAAGAATTGCGTGGGTGCAATTGTTCTAAGGGAGAAAGGGTGTAATACCCGAGCCCAGAATGTGAAAATTTCTTGTTTATTATTTTGGAAATTCTATTTCCTTAATTCCTTTAGAATTAATTGTTACTTCCTTGCTGTCGCAACGTGCATTACATTTCAGGAACGATAGCTAGAGAACGGTTTCTAGTCCTTAGCAAATAGTGAAACTAGTATTTAGATTACTTAAATTTTATATTTTATTTGTTGCTAGCTTTAATTATTTTTTCTCTAGTTAGAATGGCTTTAAAATGCACAAAATAAGGCCATTTGACCAAGTTTTAAGTTGTTTGACCAAGGTTCACCATTTGACCAAGTCATCACCTAATAAGCTTAAAACACAACAAAATAAAAAAAAAACAAGGCTGAAATCAGTGAGCAGGCCGTGAGCTTCAAGAGAGAAAAAAAAAACCTTTCAACTTCCAATCGTTCAATCTTCGCGAGAGCTCGTGCGGGGTGGTTTTCGAGGTGTCCAGCGTTGTTTTTCTAGCGACTAGGAGTGCCTAAGGTGAGGGAAGCATGTTATTTGCGCATTTAAATGATATGTATGTCAACTTTGTAATTTTTAGATTTTATCCGTAGATTGTTGTTTAAAGCGTTTTGATGCTTCTAGAATGTTCCTTGGCAATTGTAGAACGTGTATTCATAGCTTTTTAACATTTTCTGCGGTTAAATGTTGAGATTGCAATTTAATTTGGATGTTGAATAGTGTTTTATGAATAGTAAACCCTCGGAACAATGAAGTTGTTCCGTTATGCTGTCCGTTGATGTAGAATTGTGCTAGGTGTACTAGAATGCCTAAATGCATGGTTTGTTTGGGTTGCGTAATGGAAAAAAGGGAATTAAGCTTTGGTGAAAGTCGGGGTCGTTTAGGTCGAGTTTGGCATTTTCTCGTTTTGCGTGTTGGCATTGTATCGGGAGGCCATGGAAGCACTTTTGATGCGATTATGGCGTTGGTTGGTATAGTTGTAGTTCAAACGAGAAAGGGGGAAATTGGGGCTTTGCACGAGTGCTAGGGTAAAGTAAGGTTTCGAGGTCTTTAGACGTGCCTTATGGTGACCTAGGAGGTTTGGTGAAGTCAGTTTCTAGAACTCGTGGCTCGTTTGGAAATGGCAGCGTTTTGATAGTTGGGGCCGATTTGTGTTTTTGCTTGTTTTCTTGATTTTATGCCTATAGAATGCTTAGGGTTGCTTGAAATACTTGTTTGAATTGATTTGGATTGAAATGCTTATCAATTGTTGCTATTGCGTGCGAGAGTAACCTACTTTGCTATTCTCCCACGTGTGGCTTTATCGCTTGTTTATCGCCTTGTATCGAGTCTTGCATTGCATAGTATCTCGCGCGTGAGTGATGGGCCTCTCTGGGTAGCCTCGGGTTGCCAGTGTTGGTTGCTCTAGCTCCGCTGCTATTCCCTTTCTCGCTTGGGTTGCCTCCCAGGGAAATTTGGGTCGTAGGTTGATGGATACTTCCGGGGTATTCCAAACTGGTGTTATAAGGTGGTTTGGGCCGGCGCATCGTCATCGAATTCTTGAATGAAAGTTGCTCATGAAAAGAGTACCGTATCCTTTGAATGAATGTTATAGTCTTTAATGCTTGCCTTGTTATAATATTGACTTGTTTGTATCTTTAAATGATATTTGTATGCATTGCTTGGCTAATTGCATTGCATACTCCTCTCATCTCCGTCCTTGAGACCAATTGCCCTCGCTGAGCAATAGTTTTTGCTCATTCCTCTCTATACTATATTTTTACAGGAGTAGTTGAAGCAGACCCTCTTGAGGTAATTGAGGATGAGGAACAGGTGGAGGTGTTCCCGTGATAGCACTTTTTTGCTTTGCTGGTGGTTGGTTGCCAGATTTTTGTGCGAGCCTTGCTGGATATGTATATTGCTTGGATGTCGCTTAATTTTGAGGCTTGTAGCCTTGTATGTATTTTCTAGTTTGAGGCCTCTACGGTCTTATGTTGTATAAGTTGAAAGAATGTAAAGTTGTAACTTATACTCTTGTGACTAGTAAGGAAATGCATGCTAATGGAGTTGATTAGAGGCATAAATACTTGTGTAGTATGCATATCATTTTTGGGATGCAAAGTTGGTTAATAAGAAATGTATGTTTCAAAGAAAGTCGGCTTGTTTTAATTGTTTTATGGCTTTCGCAAGTATTATGTTGATTTTAGGGTTTTCGGATCGTCCGCGGTATAAAGGAGACTCCGTCCATGTGTCGGGTCCGGGCTTGGCCTTTTGCGGGGTCTGGTCGGGGCGTGACAGGCAGCGGTTAGTAAAACGCCACTTATGTCTTAACTACACTGTAAAATTAGCGCCAAAAATGTGCGCCAAAAGTGGAGCATAGGCAGCGCTTAGTAAAACGCCACGTATGTCAATGTTACAATAATAAAATCACACATAGGCGGCATTTTTTTAAAATGCCGCCTATGTTAAATGATAATATCTAAATATCGACAAATTGTTAGGTGCCCGTCCTTAAAATTTGAATCATTTTTCTTCAAGCATAAAAAAATTAGGTCAGTTAATTGTTATGAATTTTGCCACAATTTTCTTAGATGTTTATTGTACTTCATTAAGTTCCTTTAAAATTAATGGTATTTCAATTTCTACTTTTTGATCAAGAGTTTCAACATCAAGTTCAAGTTATAACTAATTAGTAAATCCAATTTTGCAACTATGTTTCTTCAAAAAATTTCTTCATCCTTCATAATATGATCCTGTATTTTTCCTCTTCATGTATATCGTGATCATCTTCTTTAAAAGTCTTTGAATGTATTGTATCCACATACATGTACTTTTGAAGAAACAATATCTATTTTTTGACAACTGAGAAAGAATTAAATCCAAATGAAGCCTAAGATATATTTGAATTGACCCTTTTTGACTAAGCTAAAGAAATAGCACAAGCATGATTTTATTTCGTATAGTTGCCTCTAAGATTTCTTTACTAAAAATGTGTAAGGTGCATATTACATTTTCTTTTTTCATTGGTTATAATATTGTATCTTAATTTTATTGTTATAGACATAGCAATGGATAAAAGTTGGATGACAAAGCCACGATATAGCGATGAATATTTGGATGGCTTGGAGATGTTTCTCAATTTTGCATTCAGTCAATGTACTTCACCTCACGATGCTAGTATACCTCAAAAAATATTGTGCCCTTGTATTATGTGTGCCAATCGCCTATATCAAAAGCGCGATGATGTGAGAGATCATGTAGTTTGCAAAGGAATGACCAAGGGATATACTGTTTGGGTTTGCCATGGAGAAGATTTTGTAACTAGAGATTCGCCATCTCCGGTTGCTTCAAACTCATCGCAGGATAGTCTACTTGAAGAAAATTTCAATATGCAGGAGTTAGTGAGAGATGCATTTGCAATTCATGATACATTAAATGCAATGAATGAAACAAAGCTTATAGGGGATGAATTTGAAATTCATGATATATCAAATGCAATGAGAGAAGACGTAGAAAGAGAAAAAAGTAACGAAAATGACGATGATCCTGAAGTTGAGCCTCACATTCAAAGTGAAGATGGTCCTAATGAAGAAGCTGCCAGGTTTTTTAAATTATTTCAAGAAGGTAACAAAGAATTTTATCCTGGATCCAAATCAACCATATTGTCATTTACCATCCAACTAATGCACATAAAATCCTTCTATAAATGGAGTGGAAAATCAGTTGGCATGCTTCTTAAATTCTTGAAACAACAATTTCCATAATCAAATATTCCTGAAACTTTATACGAAGCAAAGAAGATAACAAATGCTTTGGGTTTGGGGTATAAAAATATTGATGTATGCCCAAATAATTGTATGTTGTCTAGGGGTGTTAGAGCAGAGCAACAATCCTGTCGTGTATGTAATTCTTCTCGTTGGCAACAAGACAATAGTGTTAGTAGTAGAAGACACAAAAATACACAAACAGCTTGTAAAGTTATGAGATATTTTCCGCTAATCCCGATGTTACAAAGATTGTATATGTCATCAAAAATATCACCTTCAATGATATGGCATGACCAAGGTCGCACAAAGGATGGACTTTGAAGACATCATGCTGATTCACTTGCGTGGAAAGCAGTTGATCAAAGGTATCCTGATTTTGCTCATGATCCTCGTAATGTTAGACTTGCATTAGTCAGTGATGGTTTCAATCCATTTGGATCTATGAGCAATGCATACAGTACATGGCCTGTCATTCTAATGTTGTATAATTTACCTCCGTGGATGTGCATGAGACAATCTTCTCTAATCTTGTCAACAATCATCCCAGGGAAAGATGCCTTGGGAGACAAAATATATATTTTTCTTCAGCCATGTATTGATTGGTTGTTACAATTGTGGGAATGTGTTCAAACATATGATGCAACAAGTAAATAGAATTTCACAATGCGGGTTGCATTAATGTGGACTATCAATGATTTTTCCGCATATGCTTATTTATCAGGTTGGAGCACTAGAGGAAAGAAGGCATGTCTATGTTGTGCAGATATGACAGAATCAAGGTTGTTACATCATGGACACATATATTGTTATTTAGGACATCGTTGGTGGTTGAGTCAATCACACAAATTTCGAGCACAAAAGTATGACTTTGATGGGACTGAGGAACAGAGGATAGCACCAAAGACATTATCAGGGTCAGATGCATTGAGACAGTTGAGTGGGGTTTGTAATATCCCAAACCCGGCATATAGAGAATAATACATGTTTGCATTTAATTAGATTCTATCTTGAATGCTAGCATATAATTATGTGTTTACCTTAATGAATTCATTCATTTTTAGCACTATTTCATAATTCTTCAAAATATTAAAATAATAGTTAAATTAATTATTTAAAATGAATATTAGCTAACTTATTAATTATAATACTCGGTTTCATTTTCTTGACTAATATTTACTTTGATTTCAACTAATTGAGAAAGTGGCTCTAAGCCCAGAACATTAAAATTTTCTGTTTCTTTTTTCTGAATTTCATATTTTTTCCTTAATACTTGCTATTTTAGATGCATACGTTCATTGAGTTTGCGTGCATAGCATATCGGGAACAACGAGAAAAAATTCATTAGTGAGCTTAATTGAATAGTGAAAAATTCAGCAATTTAGTTTTGTACTTTGCTTTGTTTTTGAAATCATTTGACTCACCTAGCCAAACTACTTGACCCAATAATCCAACCCATTGACCCAACTTAAACTCTTATAATCCAAAATCTCTCAAAAAATGCTAAAAAAGGGTCAAAAAATCAGCCAAATACCATATACGGGAATAGTATTTTTTCTTGCAAAATTGCTATAGTTGGCCATTTTCATCTATTCCAAGCTTGAATCTTGAGTTCTTGAACATGTTTACACCTTCTTCAAGCTTCTCTAGCCTTATGTGGTAATAATTTCATCTTATTTTTGTATTTGAAAGTTTTGTATCTAAACTTTATTTTTTTTGGGATTTGTTGAGATATTGCTTGGTTATGCTTGTTTAAGCTTAAATTACTCTTATTAATGATCATAGAGAATACTTTTATGCTTAGATAGCATTTTGAATGGTTGAAAATGGGGTTGGAGCTTTGGAGAAGATGATGAATAGTGGAATTTCTAGGGTTCCGAAAATTTGTGCAATTTAATTTGATTCAATGCTTCTAGTAGTTGCTAATTAGGTCCTTGAGCGTGGAAAAAATGTTAGTTGCGCTTGCCATGTACAAAATTTGAATAATTTGATCAAATTAGGCTACTTTAATAAGGGGTTTCGGGGTTAACTCAAATCCGGGCACGTTTCGAGGTTATGGCTAGTCTTTATTAAGTATTGAAGCTTTAGAAGTGCCTTCGTTTCACTTGTTTGGGTTTCAAAATTGGTACTTGTAGTGTAAACGCACAAAGAGGAAATCGGGGATTTAATGGTAAACGAGGTTTAACGGGTGAACTCGAGGGTCATTCGGGTGCTATAAGGTGTGATTTGAAGGATAGGATAACTTGTTTGGGAATCTTGAACCTTGCCTTTCGGTTTGGAGCTTAATAGCAAAGATTGACAAAGGGGTTTCAGGTTGAAAGTGAATCCGAGTGCGTTCGGGCATTAGGGCAAGTGTCTAGTAAGTGAGGAGGTGCTAGAAATGTATTCGCTTCGCTTAGTTGAGCTCCGATTAGAGTACTTGTAGAGTAATGCATGAAGAGGCAAATTCGGACTTTTTGGGTAATTGTACTTTAAAGTGAGATTTCAAGAGCTTAAATGGTGCCTTAAAGTGTCATTAGAGATGTAGTATAGTTAGATTTGAGGTTCGTTATCTTGTGCGAAGTTTAGAGCTTGTTTTGTAAGCATTTAGAAGGAAATTTGTTGGATTTCTTGTGAATTACTTGAATTAGTTGCATTAGTAGTTATTATATTGTTATATTTGCTCTAATTGATCATGATTGAGTTATATGTTGTATAAGTGTGAAGTTTATGACCTAAATACTAAGCATGTGGAAAGGTTTTAATTGGATTTTATGTGAATTAGTTGAGCTTGGTACTTAGTTGGTTATTTGAATTGATGCAGTTATTATAATTGACTTTTAAATGATTTAAATAAGAGTTTAAATGGTAATGGTATGTAATATGTAGTTGTTTGGAGAAGTTTCATGAAATAGGTTGTATAGCTACTTCATTAAAATATGTTTGTATCTTGTTTATAATACCGTGTTGCTTATAATTATATGAGTTATGTTGTGGGAAATGACTACTTGGAATATATGTTAAGTTAAAGTATATAAAAGTGACATTTTGTTAAAAATAGAATTCTAATAGATATTGTATATATGCTAAATAAGCGAAATTATGAGTTAGCTAACCTAGCTGAATAATTAATTAATGTTGTACTTAAAGAGTAATTGAAGTAATGTTTGCTCATAGGTTCAAGGTGACTGGAAATGATGTGATTCAAACTTACATCTTGGAACTCGGTAGAGGTGAGGGACCTGCATCCTTACGTGCATTATAGTTTATTTTCTTGCTAAAAGAGTATATTGTTTAGTATAATTGCGTAATTGATATATGCTTATTGTTGCTAAATTGTAACTTAGTGCGAGGACAACCTACTTTTTGTCCTTAAATGTGTTTACTGATTATATTGTAATTGTTATCATTCTTGCATTGCATCGTGGTTGCGCAACCTCATTGTCGCGACGGATGCGATGGCCTCGCTGGGCGGCATCGGGCTTGCCAGTGTTGGTTGCCTTAGCTCCGTCTGCTATTCCCTCACTCACCTGGTCCGGAGATTGCCAGGGGGTGTTGGGTTGTAGGATTGGGTACATTCGGAGTACCCATTGGTGTAAGGGATGCCGGCATATCAAGATTGAGATCGTGGTTCGTGGTTCGTGGAACGGGGATCGAAGATTTGGAGTGATAAGGGTTATCGATTGTATCCTTTTAAAATGTGGTATTAGAATTGTTATTCATTTTTTATCTATTGTATTAATTGTATTAAGTTGCTGCATTGCACGTCCCCGGTAGACCTTATCCCTCACTGAGCAATTGTGATTGCTCATACCTCGCTAAACATGTTTCAGGTGGTGCAGTTGGAGGAGTTGCCTTGGTTGCTGTGTACTATTACTTGAGATTGGAGTGATTGCTTGCTAAACTGTAGAAGACCTTGCTTGTCTACTTTATGTTCTATTTTGGAGCCTAGGGACTTATGTATATATATTTGAGTAGTTGCAATTTGAAAGCTAAGTGGATGTAGTATGTGTTATAGAATTGTGGCATGTAATAACTTATGCTTCTGCTTCTAGCTACGTTGCATGCTTGTATGTGTTTATATTGTCTTCTGTTGCTTAAGGCTTGGATGGCCTTGAAGTTGGGATTTCAATTAGAAATATTGTTCATTTGCTTCGTGTTTTATTTGAATCCTTACAGGTTTCCATAATGTCCACGGTACAGGGAAAATTCTGTCCGTTTTCCCTAAAATTTTGTGACCGGGTTTGGTATTGGGTTGAGAATAGCATGGTTATTAGAGCCTCCGGTCTCGTGAGGGATCGGGGCGTTACAAGGTTAATTTCATTGATGAGTCCATTGTGAATACAAGAAAAGAAGCAAGTACTTCTAAAAGGAAGAGAAAGATAGTTACTAGTCCCCTAGATGACACATTTGACGGGACAGAAATTGGGATGGGTGATGAGATTGTTGGTGAATCAGTATCATGGAAAAAAAAAAGAGTATCTTCTTTAAATTCCCTTATTGGGAGTTTAATATATTGCGTCATAATCTTGACGTCATACACATCGAGAAGAATGTATATGAAAATGTGCTTGGAACATTATTGAACATCAAAGGAAAGAGCAAAGATGACCCAAAGGCTCGCTATGATTTGAAACGCATGGAAATACGAGATAAACTTCACCATGTGGAGCTATCCAACGGAAAAGTTTTTTATCCTCCTGCTTCTTACTCAATGACTAGAAAAGAGAAAGAAATATTTATTAATTTGTTGAAGAATGTCAAAGTACTTGATGGTTATGCATCACAGATATCAAGGGCTATTAATATTAAGGAAAGAAAATTGCAATCCCTTAAGACCCATGATTATCACATATTGATGCAAGATCTACTTCCTGTTGCATTACGTTCGTCTATGAACAAACAAGTTACAAAACTCATAATTGAATTGAGTAGTATTTTCAAGGCCATATGTTGTACGACACTCAATGTTGATGAGTTGGATATATTGAAGTCTCGCTCAGCGTTACTATTATGTCATATGGAAAGATGTTTTCCTCCATCGTTTTTCACTATAATAGTACATTTGGTCATTCACCTTGCAGACGAGGCAAAGGTTGCAGGTCCGGTTCAATTTAGATGGATGTATCCTATTGAAAAGTACTATTATTTTAGTTAGTGTTTATTCTCATTTATGTTGTTTTTAATGCCATATAATCATTTTAAACTTACCTCAGGTGCTTGAAAGTATTCAAAAAGTATGTTGGCAATAAAGCTCATCCAGAAGGTTCAATTATTGAGGGTTATATTGCAGAAGAGTGCCATACATTTTGCTCTAGATATTTTGATGGTATTGAGACAGTTTTCAATCGACCACGGCGGAGTAAAGATATTGATCCCATAGAAAGAGATAAATATTTGCTTTCCAGTGGTAGTGTATTCAAGGGAGCAGCTGAGATTAAAGTGTTGGATGATCTATCATTGGCACAAGCACACAGATATGTCTTGTTACATGTTGATGAATTAGAGTCATATGTTAAGTAAGTTTCGACTTCTACATTATTGCATCTACATTATGAGATGTTCATAGTGACCATTCTTATGTGATATTTTTAACAATATTTTTTTTCTAACTTACAGGGAATTTAAGAGGTACAAGATTCAAAATTTCTCCCACAGAAAATATGGCAATAATCCAAGCACATTGCAACGGTTAGTGGCAGAGGAATTTCATAAATGGTTTAAAACGCATGTAAGTATAAAATTTTTTCAAAACTAAATTTTTCAATCACAAAACTTATGTACCGTGAGAGGAATCTTCTTGGCTAAAAGTGTTTATCTTTCATAATATAAATATAGGTATCAAATATATGTAATGAGAATGTGCCAGAGATAATAAGATTGTTTTCTTCCGGTCCTTCAGCAAATGTAAAAAGTTTCAAAGGCTTTGATTTTAATAGGATTAAGTTTCGCACTAAGGAGGGAAATAAGGGGAAAAGAACACAAAATTATGGAGTGGTTGTAACATCGACAACGCCAAGCATTGCTTCTTGTCGTGATCCAAATCTTGTAGATGGAGATGTTGAATACTTTGGTGAGCTCAAGGACATAATTGAATTGAACTATTCTGAAAAATTCAAGGTGGTGCTATTTCATTGTGATTGGGCTGATATTACACAGGAGAGAGGAGTGAAGAAAGATGAATATGGGTTTACACTTGTTAATTTCTCACGGTTGTCACATACCAGGGAGCGCATTACTCATGAGCCCTTTGTTATACCTTCTCAAGTACAACAAGATTTCTATGTGCAAGATCTATTATGCCCTCTATGGCATGTCGGGATAAAGACAACTCCTAGGGATATCTTCGATCTTGGTGTGAATGGTGAATCAACTATTGAAGATAATGATATTGAAGACAATGCCACTAGTTTTGCAAGAAGTGCTCCATACGAATATCAGGAATTGGAAGAAAGTGATTGGGATCGGGAAGATGTTAATGAAGATTTGATATCTAATATTATGGTACAATCATAGGATTATAATTCTTCATACTAACTGCTTCCCTTTTGAGTGGTAAGTAAACACAGTCTTTTTCGTGTGTTGTGAAGTGCCTTTGTTGTTTAGTTTTATATCTAGATATATGTTTGTTCTTCATAAAAATAGAATTGTCAAAAACGTAGTAGCTTTGTTGATTATTGATTCTTGTTTTTATTTTAACGAGTGTATTTGTTTATGCATATGGTTATATGTGTTTTGCGAAAAAGCTATCTAGATATAATGTGCTTATGTGGGTTTTATTAAAAAGTAATAACTTTACTGATCATTGATTTGTATTTATGTTAATAGGTATTGGTAGGTAATTATTATTATTTTTTAGGTGTTTACAAAATATAAGCTTTTTGTTTAATGTTGAACTTGATTGGTCAGATTTACTAATCAGTTATAAATTAACATTGCTATGTGAAATAAATACATTTTTTTTGGTCAACTGAAATGCATTAATTGGGAAAAGATTACAAAAGTTACCTAATCCCCATAAGGTGTACATCTGAGTTCAAAAGTTGATACAACCGAGGGGATATTAGATAGTCAATCTATCGGGAGAGTATCATTACATTTAAATACATTGATTATGTTGAAACTGTTAGCAAAGAAGTTTCATAACTTGTAGGCTCAAATCTCATATGCTATGCATTGATTCTTTTGTGAATCTGTTTGAGGATTGAAATCTTATATTTTCTTTCATGGTAAGTATCTCATTCATCATCTTTGTCAAGAATGCCTTCACATTTTGATGTATAACAAACCTGCAGGTAAAACTAACTTAAAAATCTACTATGGTATTTACACTTAATAAAAACGAATCTAGTTGAGTATATATACTTCTAGAATTTAGACTACTCAAATATAGTCATTTTCTATATATTACACTCTTGAGCAATACTATCTATCTCACTTGTCTAACATAGTCTCTATAGTTTTAATTGAGTAAGGACACAGATTCAAAAGGTACGCATTCACTTTTACTGTGAGAGCTTTTTGACAAATGTTTATGAGAATGGGATATTACAAATCTGATAATTGAAGATGATGGTTAATGGCTTCCCCGAAAGATGATTAGGCCTTAGGGAATATTCTTGCATTTCTGCACATTACATGTTCAAAGAAAGGCCTTAGAGAGATAATTATATGTTCTGAAAACTGGCATTCATAATGGAGGATTGAAGTAGTATTATCCTTTGTGTTTGACTTTTTTTGGGTTGGTCAACCCTTTTATTTATCAAAGTGATGTACTTATGGGATAATTATCAAGTGTTATTATCATTTGCCTACAATGACAAAACATTGCTTGAATTTTCATGAACTTCTTTACTATTATATAGCATGAAGATTCTTCATTTATTTAATCCTTTCAAGTCCAATAACATATTACCCCTAAAAGTTGGTAGAGAAGTTCGTAATTTTACGATAAATCTAACGTAAATCTAGCGTAATCCTATTAAGGGTGAGTTTCTTTCTCCGGCAACACCTCCATCTTTGCTCATCACTTTACTTCATTTATTTATCCAGGCATGATTTGAGTAATTTGTCCCATGTATATAATCAAAACACTTATTGCAAAACCATCCTACTAATATTTATTAAAATTGACAGTCTTGGTGCAGTAGGGATGACCATTAATCACTAAATCACTATACTAAGACTATACAGGGCGTGCGAAGATCCTATATACATGTGCCCTTGAGTTCATTTGCTTTTAGTTTAATATGGTATCCGATAGAAATAGCTACTTTTCTAATTTATCGATCCCTAAAAGGTTGAAAAAAGATACACAACTTTAGTAAGAACGGCGTTAGCACCATGAATAGCTCATAACAAAGCAGGAGGAGATTTGCAAACTATATGCATACAGCTTCCTCTATTTTTAATTCTTTAATATGGCAATCAAAAAGTGATGTATTTTATGTGTTGCAAGCATTAGATTTATTTGGTGTCTTTGATCAATCACGAAAGAATTTTGTTGTGGATGATTAACTCGATCTATAGTCTCTGTTTTATTCTTATCATCATAGCTTCATTCCTATTAGTTCACTGGTTGTGCCCTTCTTACCCAGAAAAAGCAAGGATAGTATTTGCAATGATGAGATGTTGAAAATAGCAGGTGTTATGGGGCATGTAAGCTGATTACGCTCCAGGTTTAGCAAAGTTAGTCGACGAAGATTAGTGAATTCCATAGGTATAATGTTGTAAGCTAATACTTTTCTCTTTCTCGCTTGTAGGCTCTTCCCGTATTCTTGGACAAGTTTATTCCTCCACAGGCAACGGGTCGATATCAGAAAATTGGTAAATTAACAATCTTACTGCCTTTGTATATTGATTTGAGGAAAATGTTTGGGTTTGGACAGCCAGAACCATACCACTCTCTATACTGGTGAGATATACATGATGTGTCTTCCCCAAATTGTGAGAATCTTTGGTTCAGCAAATATGAACCTCGAGGTAGAGCTTGATTCTTGTCCTGGTTGGTCTTACATTTGGTTATGGAAATATTCGTTCCAACCATTAGTTCCTCACGAGATTGGTACCAAATCGAGTCAAATGTTGAATAATTATACCATATTGAGGTTGTGACGCCCGAGATTTTCCCGTACATTCATTCACTATTGCATCCATTAATTGCACATTTCTTCTGTGCTTTGCTTGTTGTCTTCTTTAATTACTATTCATCACGCTTTTCAACGACTTAATTACTTCAAATTAGCATTTTCTTAAATCATATTAATTGTTTTAGGAATGTGAAAAATATGCTTTTGAGCTAAGAGAGATAGAAGCACTCGTTTCGAAAATATTTTGTCAATCTAATGAATAGTGTTACGTGACTTAACTAAGTGTTTTAGTTAGCTAACTTAGTTTATGCGCATTTGACTCATTTTTAAGTTAACTAGGCTCATTTTAATAGACCATACACTCACCCAAATATGCCCACCCTAATATATATGCAAACCAAACACAAACAAGTCATAACTTAGCAAAAAAAAAGGGAAGATGCAGGAATTACGGTAGCAAATCCAAGAATCAACATAGGAGGAGAATGAGAGGATTTTGCTCATCAAACCTTCAAGCCAAGCCAAGCCAAACAAGGAGCAAGTAGTTTAGGGTGTTTTCTAACCTCCCGAGAGTTCCTACGCGCATTGGTGAGGGTTTTCATGCTTGTTTGCGCATTTTAAAATTGTTGCTCTTTTCTTGATTTGTTAGAAATGCTATCAAATGATATTCTAATTCTTATCTATGCTATTGTACATTATATATAAGTGCTAGAGAACACAATTAAACTATTAGTTCGCATTTTAAACGGTTGGAATCGTCATTTGAATTTATGAGGTGAATAGTGACGGAATTTCTAGGGTTTTGTGTAATCGCGCGTATTAGCTTGATTCAATGCTTCTAATAGATGCCTTAGGTGCTAATTAAGGTAGTCTAATAGCCCGTACACTCGATTTGCTCTAAATTTAAATAAAACATGAATTAGCCGACTTTATAGATGGGGTTTTGGGGTTAATGCTAATCCGGGTAGATTCAGACTTCACTTTTAGTATTCTTAGGCTACCTAGGTGCTATAGAAGCTTTGCTAACCCTTGTTCGAAGCCCGGTTAAGGTAGGTGTAGTTCAAAGCTATAAGAGGGAAATTGGGGCTTTTGGGGTAATTGCGGGTATTTGAACATGTTTAAGGGTTGTAACGGTACATTAAGGTTCAATTAGAAGTTTGGTATAGCTTCCCCTTGAATTTGAAACATTAACTTTGATTTGGAAGAAAAATAGCTTGCATAACAAAGGGGTTTAAGTGCAATATCGATTATCTCACGCTTCTAAGACCTTGGCATGACTTCTTGTGTGTTTAAATGTAGTTTCAAGTTGTTTTGGAGCTTTCGGTATAATTCTATATATATCTTGAATATGCTCTTTTGTAAAATTGCTTAATTGCTTGTATAAACTGCTTCTATTCTAACTGTTCCGAGGTCAACCTACTTTGTTGATCCTCCTACGTGTTATTGCTTATATTGTTGATATTGACTTGCATTGTTAAGTGCATTGCATAGTGGTTGCGCAACCATAGTGTCAGGGGCGATTGTGTTGAATATCAGCTGGGCGGCAGAGGGCTTGCTAGTGGATATTCAAACTCCGTACCCTATTCCCTCACTCACCTGGTCCGGAGATTGCCAAGGGGTGTTGGGTCGTAAGATTATCGGGGTACATCCGGAGTACACCCACTGGAGTGATTGGGATTATGCCGGCACAATGATCGTGGTTCATGGATCATGAATGAAGATCAAGTGAAGATTAGAGTGTTGGGGTTAAGTGTAATGTATCCTTTTTAATGTGTGGTTACTTAATCTGTTGTCATTCTTGAATGATTTTAATTTCTATTAATGTTTAACTGTATTACTTGTTGCATTGTACACCCCGGGAGACTTTATCCCTCACTGAGCAATAGTGGTTGCTCATACCTCACTAACATGTTTCAGGTGGCGCAGTTGGAGGAGTTGCCTTAGTTGCTATGTGATTGTTGTCTGAGGTGGATGTGCTTTCTAGTTGCTATGTGAAGAATTTGTTGTTCTATGTTATAATCTATATTGGGGCCTTAAGGCTCATGTATGTATTTGAGTAATATGTAAGCTGGAAGTCAAATGACTGTAGTAGTAGTGGTAATTCTATGGCTTGTAATAACTTATGTTTCTATTTCTAGTTATTTTGCATGCTTGGGTGTGATTGTTTTGATACATGTTGGTTCAACTTCTAAGTATGTTTCAAAGTTATCATAGAATGGCGTGATAAGCGGTTTTATGAAGAAGTCAAGTTGGTTGCATGCTTGTGTAAAACTAAATTATTGTATGCCTCAAGGCTCGGATGACCTTGAACTTTTGAACTTTAGTTATAAAAGCTTGCCTTATTATGTTGTGGCTTTCTTGAGTGTTTACAGGTTTTCAGAATGTCTATAGTACAGGGAAAACTCTGTCCGTTTTTCCCTAAAATTTTGAGACCGGGTTGGAATTGGGTTGAGAATAGCTTGGTTTTTGAAGCCTCCGGTCTCGTAAGAGATCGGGGCGTTACAAAGGTAAACATTTGAATACTAAATAACAGGTATTACTTTCTAAGCATGACTTGGATAATAGTTTTGACAATTGCTTGTGCTCACGAAAGAGATTTAATTTATGCAAGTGGGTAATTTGTGCAGGTGAGGGTGACTGCAGCTGAGTATGTACTAGGGTGATTTGCAATCATGAGACTCCAAGACTACAGCAAGACTTTTTTGTTATATGAAGTTTATATATGAAATTTGCAGATCAAGTATATATATGAAGTTCTACTTGAAGATTTCTTTTATACTGAGGTTTCGACTCTTTTCTTATTCTTTCAAATTGATGTAGCAAGGAAAATACTGTAATTAATAGGCTGCTTCATTTTTTCTTTTTTTCTTTTGGGTCTGAATAGGTCCTTAATTTGCAAACTAAAAATGTTGTTTTTCATAGTAACAGTAATGCATTGACAAGTTTCCACATGATGAAGCATTTGGTCTGCCTGCTGTATCATATGGCTTTTCAGTAATGAAAGTAATTCCAACTGAACTTTTGCTAAAATAGACAAAATCAAGCCAATTGGAGTAGTACTAATTGTAATAGTTATGCTTTTTGACAAAGCTTTTTTCACTTTTCTTTGTTATATTTTGTATTTTTTTAACTTTATTCTTAATCTTCAAAACAGGAATTTAAGTAAAATAAGTTCCACAATTTAATGAAATACACAAGTATTACAGTAAGTTGTTTAATTCGAAAGTTATTTTACCAAGTATACGTAATCAACTAATAACATCCTAAGAACAATGTATAGGCCTTTTGGGAAGAAAAAAAGTTATCCAAGAAAATTCATTCAATTCATCTTTCATTTAGTTATAACTTTAATTAACTCATACAAGGTTAATTCTATTCAAAGTACCGTTATCATAAAAAGATCAATTTCATTGAGATCCATAATATTTTTTCATAAACTTACATGTAATTATTAATCTTTTGCTAAATAAGAAAGTGTGGTCCTTCAAATCAATAATCCAAATAATTTTTACAAAATCCAAATCATATCAAAACTTATACTATATCCTCTAGATTCCATTCAAAGTACATATTACTTTTCTCTTTCAATTAAGTTCAATTCAAAGTACATAATACTTTTATCATTCAATAATTAAGTTCAATTTCATTTAATTCAAAAGTTATTTTAGTATATCATTGGCAGTCCTCCGTGAGTACTGCGTGCACCTTTTTGTTTGTTTCAAAGCCATTTTGGTAGGGAGTATTAAACCCACTACGTACCACACCACCGGGCGGCTCACCTGAATGTCGAGTCTTCTTATTAGTAAAACACGCTAGCTGCAATAAAAAAAAAAGAGCGCTAACTAGTAGCCAAAAAATTTAATTCAATTCATCTTTCATTTAGATCTAAATTTAAGTAACTCATACAAGGTTTAATTCTATTCAAAGTATTGTTATCATAAAAAGATCAACTTCATTGAAATCCAAGATATGTGTATTGGGAATCATGCATGGTATTTAAATAGTTTTATAATTAAATAAACACGACGGAAATTAAATAATACTCATGCATCACGTTCATGGCTAATTACGTAGATTACATATATGCATAATAATCAACTATTAATTACGCATTAAAAGATTTTAGGATTACCTTTCCATGATGACGAATCTGATGTAGAATCTAAAAGCTCCTCAATTGTGAAGCCTCCAAAAGTATCCACACAGAATTTGCACCCTCAATTGGATTTCACCCCCACTAGGTTTTCTAGAGAAATCCTATTTATTATTCTGACTATGATTTTTGTGCTAGCTAAACCTATGTCAGAATATTACATTATATAGGAAACATACATGACCTAGGGCCACATATAGGCCAGTCTTAAACAAACCAGTCTTGGACTCAGAATAACCAGATCAATATCAAGTTACTACGAACCTAGTTAAATTAATATTAGGACGATCCTAAAATTAATTTAATATTTTCTCTAATCCAATTAATCTGTAAATTCCATTTGTGTGTGACCTCTCAGGTTCATAAATAATTGGCAGCGAAATAGTATTAATTCAATTAATATTTAATTAGAACTCTTCTAATTTATTTCTCGCAAGTCATGAGTGATACCTAGCAGTATATCACGACTACCCAACTAATAATGAAGTGAAATTCTACGAACCCTCTAGTAACAATTATGCAATCAATTCCTTCTGTCTAAATTATCCCGATTGAGCCAGAGTCATGGATAGTGTAACGCCCCGATCCCTCACGAGACCGAAGGCTCTAATAACCATGCTATTCTCAACCCAATACCAACCCAGTCTCAAAATTTTAGGGAAAAACGGACAGAGTTTCCCCTGTACTAAGGACATTCTGAAAACCTGTAAACACTCAAACAAAGTCCCAACAATACAATACAAGCTTTTCTTAATTAAACATCAAAGTTCTAAGGCCATCCGAGCCTTATAGTACACAATAGTTCCAAAACACCCAAGCATGCGAGAACTTATTATCAACATAGTTTTATAATCATGACATTCTAGGAAATCAATTAAACATAATTGAAAGATCAAATATTTCTACTTTAAGCCATTCACTCCCAAGCATGCGAAGAAGCTAATAGCAGAAATATAAGTTATTACAAGATATAGGTTCCCAAATCTACACAACAACTAACTATCCTTCAACTTCTTACAACAACCAATATAAACAAAGCCCTTAGGCCACAAAATAGATACACAAATACCAAATAGAAACAAGAAGGCACAGCCACTTCAGAATAACACACAGCAACTAGGGCAACTCCTCCAACTGCGCCACCTGAAACATGTTAGTGAGGTATGAGCAACCACTGTTGCCCAGTGAGGGATATAGTCCCGGGGCGTGCAATGCAACATATAATACAATCATACAACAATAACACTTAGACAATTAAAGAAACAACGATAACTTAAGTAATCACACATTTAAAAGGATACGTTTCAACAATCCCCTATACACCAATCTTCACTGGTCTTCAATCACGATCCACGAACCACGAGCACGATCACGATAAGCCGGCATAACCCCAATCACTCCAGTGGGTGTACTCCGGATGTACCCCGAATCCTACGACCCAACATCCCCTGGCAATCTCCGGACCAGGCGAATGAGGGAATAGGGCACGGAGTTTGAATATCCACCGGCAAGCCCTCTGCCGCCCAGCCGATATTCAACACATCCGCCCCGACACTATGGTTGCGCAACCACTATGCAATGCACTCAACGATGGCAAGTTAATGACAATAATATAAGCATTAACACATATGAGGATCAACAAAGTAGGTTGACCTCGTTGCAATTAGGATAGAAGCAAATATAGAAGCTAATAAGCAGTTTACAAATGAACTTATACCAAATAAGCATAGAATCATTCCAAAAGCTCCAAATCAATTTAAAATCACATATAAACACTCAAAAAGTCCTGACATGGGTTTAGAAGTGTGAGACAACTTAAATTGCACCTAAACCCCTTTGTTTTTCGAACTATTTCTCTTCTAAACCAAAGTTAATGATTTCATTTTCAAAGGAAACTCTCCCAACCTTCTAACTAACCCCCAAGGTACCCTCTCAACCCTCTAACTCATTCAAATGCACGCGATTACCCCGAAAGCCCCAAATTCCCTCTTATGGCTTTAAACTACACATACCTTATCCGGGCTTCAAACAAGGGTTATCAAAGCTTCTATAGCACCTAGGTAGCCTAAGAATACTAGAAGTGAAGCCCGAATCCACCCGGATTCGCATGAACCCCGAAACTCCTTTGTTAAAGTCGGCTATTTCACGTTTTATGCGATTCTAGAGCAATTCAAGTGCACGGGGCTATTAGACTACCTTCATTAGCTCCTAAGGCATCTATTAGAAGTGTTGAATCAAGCTAATACGTGCAATTACATAAAACCCTAGAAAAACGTCACTATTCATCTCATAAATTCAAATGACGATTCCAACCGTTTAAAATGCGAACTAATAGCTCAAATGTGTCCTCTAGCACTTATATACAAGGTATAATAGCATAGATAAGCTTTGCAATAGCATTTGATAACATTTTCAACAAATCAAGAAAAATGTAACATTTTAGATATGCATAAAAAGTCATGAAAACCCTCACCAATTGCGTGTAGGAACTCTCGGGAGGTTAGCAAACACCCTAAACTACTTGCTCCTAGCTTGGCTTGGCTTGGCTTGAAGATTTGATGAGCAAAATCCTCTCATTCTCCTCCTACACTATTCTCGGATTTGCTACAGTAAAATTCAGCACTTTTTTTGTTTTGATTTTTGCTAGTTATGATATAAGGTGAGTTGTTTGAGGGGTATATAAGCTTAGGTGAGTTGTTTTAATTTAAGTGTATGGTCAAAATGTGAGTCAAGCTAGTTAGAAACAAGTCCTAAGCGTAATTTTAATGTTAGCTAATTAAACTCCAAGTTGGTTACGTAACACTATTCATTCAACTACAAAAATCATTTTCTAAACGAGCCCTCCTAACGCTTCTAGCTCAAATGCACATTTTTCTCATTACTTTGACAATTAATATGATTTAATAAAAATGCTAATTAGCCAATAGAATGCAGTTTGAAAACGAAGTGAATAGTAGCTAAGAAAGTCAATAAATAAAGCACATAATTAAATGCGCAAATAAGGGATGCAACAGTAAGTTAATGCAAGGCAAAAGTTCGGGCGTCACAGATAGGGTCGTCAAACTCTATTACTCAATCATATGTCCAAATCTATTTAATCAATAACTTATAAATAATACGTTGAACAACTTCCACTATTCTACCTCGGCCAATGATTTCTAGTTACTCGATTAATAGATCGCATAGGATCCCTAATTGATAGATTTCATATCTACACTCACCTATCTCTATGCCGGAATAGATCGTAACCACTGAGTACATTATCCAATCCTTGATGAGGACTAGCTTTATTGCACCAACAAATCACGTTATCCCTAACACAAGACAACCGCGATGTCTCAGGTCTAAGGACTTAATTGCAACATTACACTGTACAACGAATTATTGACCATTCCATGTAATTTGTTTTATTAGCGGTCATGTCCAGTCACTTATTCTCAACAAGCACTTATACATCTACCCTTATGATATGAGACTAATCGCCCAAATCAATATCTCATATTATTTGGATGGTAGACTGTAATCCGATCTTTCTGGATAAATCAACGCCTAATTAATTTATCCTACGATCAGAGACTCTTTTAGAATATATTTATGAATATAGATTATGTCACTCATATCCTTACTCTTAATGATAGAATCTATAAATATTATTCTAAGGACTCTTATTTAAATAATTAATCGCATTAATTATATTTAAATAAACTGCCCATATTAAATAAATAATATAATTATTATGTCCTAAAATTGACTTTTAGGGCATATAATCCAACAATCCTCCACTTGCACTAAAGCCAATTACCCTAGTATCTCATACCTATCTTCTCAAGATGATAATCTAATGACTGCTAAATCATTGCCTTAGTCAGTGGACTAGCACCGTCAACTATTGACGTTATTTACTGCATAATATCATTCTTTCCACAATCTCTGATTGATATGGTAATGCTTCTTTAACGCACTTGGATCTCTAGTGAGACCTAGGTTCTTTAGCTTGTGCTACAACTCCATTGTCGTCACAGCACTACCCGTTTGACTTAATGAAAAGAACCATCCTTAGTTCAGTTACGAACTCCTAGATCCAAACCGCTTCCTTTTGTTACATCTGATACAACGATACACTCAACCTCTAGAATTTGCAATTGTACCAATATTTGGAACCTTTCCAAATAATTGTTCTTCCGTTGCAGGTGAGTATGAACCCATATATGGATTTCCAATAATCCATTTCAGACTCTCAGCCTGAAACTGTAAAACTTTCAGTTTCACCTTTCTCAATATACCAAGAACATTTTTCAGTGCTTCTCAAGTACTTAAGAATGTTCTTGATTGCTTTCCAACATTCCTAACCTGGATCAGACAGATATCTATTCATAACACTTATATCATTTATGATATCATGTCTTTGTACACAGCATGACGTATATAAGTTTCTTAATTGCTGCAGCACTTAGAACCTTATGTGTCCAGTCTCTCTCTCTTTAGCAGTCTTAGGACTCATAGCCCTAGAGAGATAAATGTCATGTTTTAAAAGAGAACAATTCATTTTAAAAACTATGTACATGTTAAACACCTTTAACACCTTTTGGGAAGAACCCATTAATCCTTTTGATCTATCGCTATAAATCGACTTCCAAGGATTTAAGCGGATTATCCCAAAATTTACTTGGAGAATTATTTGAATAACTAGACCTACTTGTGTAGTCAAGATTCGTCTTCATTCTCAATGAAGTCAATCGAATGTTCTAGATTCTTTAGGCTTGGTTAAGTCCATTAATGGACCCCTATACCTTGCACTCTTTGTGACTCATCACTGGACTCAAAACGTATCGGCAAATCCATATTAATGTCTTCATTAATGAAGTCATTATGGAATGTCGTTTTGACAACCATCTACCATATCTCATAACAGTAGTGTACAACTATTGCCAATAAATCATATTGAATTTCAACAATTGGTGAAAAGATTTCCTCATAGTCAACCCCTTACCTATGACTATAATCTTTCACCATTTGTCCTAAAGGTCTCCACCTTTATTCATTTAAGATTTTATGGCCTCAAGCCATTTAAGCTTATGTCAAACATAGTTTTTCATAACTGACAAAATCATCAATCATGATTATTGTCATCTTACTGATCTGGAAAACTATGAAATAATCAGCTGCTCTTGGATTGGGTTTTCTAGAATAAAATCCTAGATTTGACTCAGGTTAACTGGTTGCTCAGTAACTCCTTACTGAGTCATACTTTTCTTCCCACGCTATCTTCTCAGATGAACTATTCTTCCAAGAAGAAGTTGTACTTGCTAACATACTTTTTAGTCAGCAATGGAATAAAAGTTATATCCCAACAAATCCTTGGGATAACCAATTAATCTTATCCAATCTTATTTCCAATTTATCAATCTAAAGTCTTTGATTGAAAACAGGATAACCCTCATTCTTAACACCTTAAAACTAGGTATCATGTTCTCTCATATCCTATATGAAGTACTTAAGATTAATTTGAAAGTGACCTTATCCAAGAGATGGACTGCTATAAGGAGAATATAGCCTCACAAGCTAAATTATAAATCAGCATAGTTTATCAATTACAGACCATGTCCATCAAGGTCCAATTCATTCTCTCCAACACTTCATCAAGCATCAGAGTACCAGAATAAGTCAATGAAATAACTATATTATTTTTCGTTGAGATACTATCAGAAATTGAAGCTAAGAACTCTCCATGATCTCATCATTGAGACTTACTTCTCATTTCTAGTTTTGATTTACTACTTTAATTTTGAATTCTTTGAACGCTTCAAATGGTTCAGATATACATTTATGACAATCATAAGTATATGTAAGGTAGTTGAAATCCTTATTGGGCTATTTCGCCAAATGGCCCATGTACATCCCTATGTACAAAACCCTAAATATTTGTGGTCTTTGACTTTGTCCTACAAAAGGTGATTTGATCATTTTTAAGAACACAAGATTCACGTGTGAAGAATGTCCCGGGGCCTCAAGGGCTTACCAGTCCTTCATTCACCATTTGTGTGATTCTTGTTCTCCTCTATTACCTAATCGTAAGTGCCACGATAATCTAGAGTTATCAGTATCTCTAAATCTCTCATATTACTCATTTATCTGTCATTATCCATATAAGACTTTATTCATTAATTTACTAGTGTCATCTCATTTATTTCCCAAATAAATGAAAAACATGAACAACAATTATTCCAAAATTAATGAACACCCAGATTGGTAAACGAGACGACGAGATGTATTTATAGAGGACATCCATTCCTATTCAAACTCTTTGAAGTCCTTTGGATTTTCCTCTATTACTAGTTCTCCTTTCTTGTAGTAGAAATAATTACCAATCAAGTTTCAACTTTCCAGATCTATCCTTGATACATGACTCTCATTTCCAAGGGTTGTGTCAAATGTATTCACACGAAAAAATCAATTATGAACAACAAGAGAGAATTAAGAATTGACTTTGAGAACTAGATTTGTCTACATATGATAAATCATGAATAAACTCATGGACTCAAGATACTCATCCTGAGAACACATGCTCTTAAATCAATTCCTCTTGTTATTCTTTGTTTGGAACAATTTTCTAGATATCTCATATCTACCACTAAATATCTCATATCTAATTATCATATCTTACTTATTTCACAACTTTTGTAAGTAATTAATGATGGATACATTATCCATGCTCTCTTGCTTCTTTTTGACAACATATTTTGGGCATCTAGAACGTGTATGACTTTCTCGGATCTTGAGAACAATTCTCAAAACATTGAGCTAGTCATTGAAGTTTGGTCTAGTCAAAAATAGAAGGTCGGGTTCACATATGATATTATATATGCAATAATTTCTAAGGATGTTAGATAAATATATTATTAACCATTTGATTTGGGTATTTAAATCAAATAGTAACCCCCACTAAATTTTTCGAATCCCATACTTCCCTAGTGAAAAACGAAAAAACAATAAGGTGTTTTTCTTAGTGAAATTGGGGGGCCCATTCACTTTAACCCACCTCACATTTTAGATTTTTGATGAAGTTAAAACAAATAGGTGAATAACCTTTTATTCAATGTGTCACAACCCGGCCCGAGCATATAATTACTTTATTAATGGGCATGTATTTATATGTCTACTTTAAGTATTTACATATACTTGTTTGCATAAAATATCATATTCTTTGATTTACGTGCATTTATTTGCATTCACGAGCATTTCAGTGATTTAAGAATAGTAGTAAATAAATAAACGTTACCGGTAAATAATAGAGCAATTAACTTAGTTAGATTTCAATGGAATGACAAACTAGTAGATAACATTTAGCTAGGAGGGCCTTTTGGTCAATAACTTGTCTTAAAATCCTACCAACTAAAATATAAAACAAATAACACACAAACACACACACACAATCAAATCTCTGCACACACACCAACACACGGTTGAAACGCACACACACAAGAGAAGAAGAAAGAGAGAAAAAAAGAGAAGAAAGAAGAGAAGAAGAAGGAGTTTGAGCTTGTTCTAGCCAAGAATAGGTGAGGAATTTCATTCTCCTATGCATTTCTAGTATTAATTCTTGTTTATAAAATGCTGGCTAGTTGTAGTTGAATGATTCATGGATGTAGGAATGTAAATAGAAATGATATATGGCATGAAACAAGTTCTAGAAATGATTTTGTGTGTGAATATCAAGCTTTGCTAGTTGATGATCATGTTGTAGATATTGCATTGCCAGCTTGCTCAACTAGATGAAGATCATGTGTTTGCTATAAGTTCTAAGTGAGGAATGAAAGTGCTTTGTATGCTAGTATATTGCTTGTAGTTAGCTTAGTGCATGAAAATATCAAAATAGAATAAAGAGTGCAAAATGTGATTTTCGGACAGATTTGAGCAACTGAGGTTCAGAGCTGATTTGAGATAGCAAATTATGTCGGAATGAGCTGATTTTTTTACACAATATGACCAAGACCTTAAGGAACAACTTCTCTTTTATATGGAATGTTAAATTATGTCGTTTAGGTACATTTATATAGCCAAAATAGTAGGGTCAGATTCACCCATTGATGCAGGGGCAACTTTGCGCACTGATTTTCTAAAGGGCATAACTTGATGAGTTAACTCCAAATTGGGAACCGTTTGAGGCTAAACCCATCTACACTTGACGAACTACGTGTCTGTGAAGTTTCAGAAGTTTTAGAGGTCATTAAGGCTGCTAATTAAACCTGTAAAATTAAGCAAATACGGCCAGAAATTTCAGTTTATATAGCTAAGTGATTAATGTTGCACTAAAGGCTAATTTGAGCTGAATATGTTGGATTATATGCCCTAAATGCCAATTTTAGGACATAATAATTATATTATTTATTTAATGTGGGCAGTTTATTTAAATATAATTAATGCGATTAATTATTTAAATAAGAGTCCTTAGAATAATATTTATAGATTTTATCCTTAAGAGTAAGGATATAAGTGACAGAATCTATATTCATAAATATATTCTAAAATAGTCCTCGATCATAGGATAGATTAATTAGGGGTTGATTTATACGAAAAGATCAGATTACAGTCTACCATCCAAATAATATGAGATATTGATTTGGGCGATTAGTCTCATATCTTAAGGGTAGATGTATAAATACTTGTTGAAGACAAGTGACTGGACATGACCGCTAATACAACGAATTACATGGAATGGTCAATAATTTGTTGTATAGTGTAATGGTGCAATTAAGTCCTTAGACCTGAGACACCACGGTTATCTTGTGTTAGGGATAACGTGATTTGCTGGTGCAATAAAGCTAGTCCTCATCAAGGATTGGATAATGTACTCAGTAGTTATGATCTATTCCGGCATGGAGATAGGTGCGTGTAGATATGGAATCTGTCAATTAGGGATCCTATGCGATCTATTAATCGAGTAACTAAAAATCCTTGGCCAAGGTAGAATAGTAGAAGTCGTTCTACGTATTATTCATAAGTTACTGATTACATAGATTTGGACATATGATTGAGTAATAGAGTTTGACGACCCTATCCATGACTCTGACGCAATCGGGATGATTCAGACAGAAGGAATTAGTTGCATGATAATTACTAAGGGTTCGTAGAATTTCACTTCATTATCAGTTGGGTAGTTGTTATATACTGCTAGGTATCACTCACGACTTGCGAGAAATAAATTAGAAGAGTTCTAATTAAATATGAATTGGATTAATATTATTTCACCGCTAATTAATTATGAACCCGAGAGGTCACACACAAATGAAATTTACAGATTAATTGGATTAGATAAAAGATTAAATTAATTTTAGGATCGTCCTAATATTAATTTAACTGGGCTCATATTAACTTGATATTGATCTGGTTATTATGAGTCCAAGACTGGTTTGTTTAAGACTGGCCCATATGTGGCCCTAGGTCATGTATGTTTCTTATATAATGTAATATTCTAACACAGGTTTAGCCAGCGCAAAAATCATAGTCATAATAATATGTAGGATTTCTCTAGCAACCTAGTGGGGGTGAAATCCAATTAAGGGTGTAGATTCTATGTGGATACTTTCGGAGGCTTCACAATTGTGGAGCTTTGGATTGTTCAGATTCTACAACAGATTCGTCACTAGAAAGGTAATCCTAAAATCTTTATGCGTAATTAATAGTTGATTATTATGCATGTATGAAATCCACGTAATTAGCCATGAACAGATGCAAGAGTATTATTAATTGTTTTCGCTGCGTTTTATTTAATTATAAAATTATTAAATACCATGCACGATTCCTATCAGTGGTATCAGAGCCACTGTTCATGCCTTTTACGTGATAATTCGTTTATAGCGCATATCATAGCACAATTAAACGTGTCAAATATAGTTTGTGAATCTATTAATTTTATGCCCATGATTTAATTGGATTAAATATTAGCCCTAAAGTTCTTCTCTATATCGATTTCATAAAAGTAGTTTGTGAAATTGTTTTTCAGTTTCATTAAAGGTTTTTTTTTTAAATTGAAATTTTATTTTTATAAAATTATTTTTGAATCTGTTTCAAAAATTGTTGAAAATCTAGATTTTGTAAAAGGTGTTTTGCAGAAGAGTTTTATTTTCTGAAATTGTTCAGCAAAAAAAAAATGAAAATCATATTTTCAATTTCGTGACCCCTTGGCCATCTATACTACAGCGGCGCGCCGACAGCGTCGACGGTGCACCGCTGTCCCTTTTCACCATGGGAGCAGCAACTACTCCCATGGCTCGCATAGGCGAAGAGCAGTGATGTTGCTCCTCGCGTTAGTAGCGAGAGGAGTAGCAGCGCGCTACTCCTAGCCGGAGTGCGACGCGAGGAGCAGAGACTGCTCCTCGCGACACCGTTACTGACAACGGAAGCAGGCAGCGACGTTGTCGTCGCTGCTGCTGTAGCTGCTGTGCAGCGATGGCTACTGCCATGGTGGCAGCAACCATCGACTGCGCATGTTGCAGCCATCAGCGCGGGGCTTATTGAAGCCTCGCGCTGCTGCTGCTGTTGCTGCTATCTTTGATAGCAGCAGCTCGCCGCTGCCACCATGGCAGCGGCGGTAGTGCCTGACAAAAAGGGAAGAGGGTTGGGGGGCGGCGCTGTAGGGAAGAAAAAAAAGAAAAAAAAAATGTTTTCTGGGTTAGGGTTTCTAACCCAACCCAGGTTCGGATCCAGGTATGGATCTGGATCTGGGTCAAGACCCGAAACCCAAACCCAAGTTGTTGGGTTTAGTTAATGGGTTTAGGGTTTTATTCTTTTATTTTTCTTTTATCTTGGGCTAATGGGAAAAATGATTTGGGCTCTTTTGGGCTGATTTTAAAGTTTGAATTAGGCCTAATGGGTATATACTAACTTGGGCCACTTAAGTTCAGATTAGAATAAATTAGTGTGGACTACTTTATTGTCTGAAATTGGGCCAACTTTAAATTCGGACTAAATAATAATAGTGTGGACTATTTTAATTTCCGAATTGGGTTTATTTTCGTGGACTTGGACTAAAACAAAAATAAGAGTTGGACTTTTATTTTTACTGTTTTGGACTAAGTTTTAATTATATTGTTTGACAAATAATTGAAGAAGCCCAAAATAACATTTTGACACTTTAAATAAATAGTTTATTAATTATTAAATATAATTTGATTATATTTATATTTTTAAATATGAGATTTATATAGAGTAAATTTAATAAAGAGTTTATTAAATAGAATAAATTTAATAAAGAGTTTATTAAATTGAAAAATCTAATGTAAAGAGTTTATATTAGAAAATTTAATTGTGCTATACTTGTAGTTAATTAATAAATTGTTTATTAATTAATTACAATAAATATAATGAGATTATATTTATTTAAATATGAGATATTTAAGGATCCAAA
Source organism: Ehretia macrophylla (assembly GCA_037974665.1). NCBI lineage: Eukaryota > Viridiplantae > Streptophyta > Magnoliopsida > Boraginales > Ehretiaceae > Ehretia > Ehretia macrophylla. Next base: position 30,020,769 of record CM075780.1, read on the forward strand.
TTAATAAATGTGTTTATTAATTGGATAAACCTAATATTATGAGATTATATTAGGAGATTAATTGTGCTATATTCGTGGATTACTTTTCTTTATTATTTGTTATGTTTATGGGTGATCATGGACTAGTCTTGTATGTATGAATGGATGAATGAATGAATGCATGAAAGTCATTATTTTATTTATTTACCCATTATGGGTTTTATGTAATATTTTAAAATGGGGCTTGCATGCCTCTTATCCCCGTTTTAAATATGTAAAACCCTATTCCCATTTATGTATCCCCACTAGATTAGGAATCTATGTACATAAATGTAATGGAAGATCAAGATGAAGACATTAAGAATTGGTGAGCCCAATTAGTGAAAGGAGTTTTGTGAAGCCAAGAAGGAGCAACCTATGAAAATTTTCTTGTGGGCCCTTTATTTGATTTAGGTATTCAACCCAGTGGCTCGGGTTGATAAGTGCTCCTAGTCCATGATCATCCCATTTTATTTTATGCATTTATTTATTTACTTATGCGATAAATATATGATGAATGCATGTATGTTTCTATTTTATTTATGCGATAAATTGAAATTAGAAGCATGTGAAAAGTGAGACCTAAACTAAAGACCAAGCAAACCTTCCCAAATTAAATATTAAGTTAATAATGGTGTAGTCTTGAGAAGATTATATAATTGTCTTCCGTTATCATAGATTAGTTTATGTGATGGGCAAGTAAGTAGTTGGCTATGGGCACATAGGGGTTATTTATTTGTATCAACATATGAACTAAGTCTATATAAGCATGAGATGTGGAAAATTTGGATTCTTACTGGCAACCAAAAATCTATCATGTGAGGTGTCGGTATTGCATTGATCCAAATTTCCAGGATAATGGGTTTAACTTAAACAATCTTGGAGACTAAAATCTATAATGTGAGGTCGAAAGGATTGGAGGCAAGAACAATTGGAATTTGTATGAGATACATTGAATAAGAGGTTATTCACCTATTTATTTTAACTTCACCAAAAATCTAAAATGTGAGGTGAGTTAAAGTGAATGGGCCTCCAATTCCACTAAGAAAAACACCTTATTGTTTTTCCGTTTTCCACTAGGGAAGTATGAGATTCGAAAAATTTAGTGGGGGTTACTGTTTGATCTAAAGACCCAAATCAAATGGTTAATAATATAATTATCTAACATATTTAGAAATTACTGCATATATATAATATCGAATGTGAACCCAACCTTCTATTTTACTAGACCAAACTTTGATGACTAGCTCAATGTTTTGAGAATTGTTCTCAAATCTGATAAAGTCATACACGTTCTAGATGCCCAAAATAAGTTGTCAAGCAAGAGAGCATGGATAATGTATCCATCTTTAATTATTTACAAGAGTTGTGAAGTAAGCAAAATAGGACAACTAGATATGAGATATCTAGTGGTAGATATGAGATATCTAGAAATTGTTCTAAAGAATAACGAGAGGAATTGATTTGAAAGCATGTGTTCTCAGGATGAGTATCTTGAGTCCATGAGTTTATTCATGGTTTATCATATGCAGACAAATCTAATCCTCAAAGACAATTCTTAGTTTTCTCTTGTTATTCATAATGGATTTTTCTGTGTGAATACATTTGACACAACCTTTGGACATGAGAGTCATGTATCAAGGATAGATCTGGAGAGTGGAACATAATTGGTAAAAGGAAATTATTTCTACTACAAGAAAGGAGAACTAGTAATAGAGGAAAATCCAAAGGACTTCAAAGAGTTTGAATAAGAATGGATGTCCTCTATAAATACATCTCGTCGTCTCGTTTACCCATCTGGGTGTTTATTAATTTTGGAATAATTGTTGTTCATGTGTTTCATTTATTTTGGAAATAAATGAGATGACACAAGTAAATTATTGAATAAAGTCTTATATGGATAATGACAAATAAACGAGTAATATGAGAGATTTAGAGATACTTATACTCTAGATTATCGTGGCACTTACAATTAGGTCATAAAGGAGAAACAAGAATCACACAATTGGTGAAAGAATGACTGGTAAGCCCTTGAGGCCTCAAGACATTCCTCACACGTGAATCTTGTGTTCTTAAAAATGATCAAATCACCCTTTGTAGGACAAAGTCAAAGGACCACAAATATTTAGGGTTTATACATAAAGATGTATATGGGCCATTTGGCGATATAGCCCAATAAGGATTTAGCTACCTTACATATGATTGTCATAAGTATGAATCTGAATTGTTTGAAGTGTTCAAGAAATTCAAAACTAAAGTAGTAAATCAAACTAGAAATGAGAAGTAAGTCTCAATGATGAGATCATGGAGAATTCTTAGCCTCAATTTCTAATAGTATCTCAAAGGAAAATAACATAGTCACTTCATTGACTCATTCTGGTACTCTGATGCTTGATGAAGTATTGGAGAAAATGAGTTGGACCTTGTTGGACATGGTCTGTAATTGATAAACTATGTTGAATTGTAACTTAGCCTGTGAGGCCACATTCTCCTTATAGCAGTTCATCTCTTGGATAAGTTCACTTCTAAATTAATCTTAAGTACTTCATATAGGATATGAGAAAACATGATGCCTAGTCTTAAGGTGTTAAGAATGAAAGTGATCTTGTTTTCAATCAAAGACTTGAGATTGATAAATTGGAAATGAGATTGGACAAGATTAATTGGTTATCCCAAGGATTTGATGGGATATAACTTTTATTCCCTTGCTGACTAGAGAGTCTGTTAGCAAGTACAACTTCCTCTTAGAAGAATAGTTTATTTGAGAAGATAGTGTGGGAAGAAAAAGTATGACTCAGTAGGAGTTACTGAGTAACCAGCTAACCCAAGTCGAATCTAGGATTTGATCCTAGATAACCCAATCCAAGAACAACCTGTCAATTTCACAAAGTTTTCAAATCAGTAAGTTGACAATAATCATGATTGTTGATTTTGTCAGTTATGAAAAGCCATGTTTGACATAAGCTTAAATGGCTTGAGGCCATAAAATCTTAAATGAATAAAGGTGGAGACCTTTAGGACAAATGGTGAAAGATTATAGTCATAGGCAAGGGGTTGACTATGAGGAAATCTTTTCACCAATTGTTGAAATTCATTATGATTTATTGGCCATAGTTGCACACTACTGTTATGAGATATGGTAGATGGATGTCGAAACGGCATTCCATAATGACTTCATTAATGAAGACATTAATATGGATTTGCCGATACATTTTGAGTCCAGTGATGAGTCACAAAGAGTACAAGGTAAAGGGGTCCATTAATGGACTTAACCAAGCCTAAAGAATCTAGAACATTCGATTGACTTCATTGAGAATGAAAACAAATCTTGACTACACAAGTAGGTCTAGTTATTCAAATAATTCTCCAAGTAAAATTTGGGATAATCCACTTGAATCCTTGGAAATTGATCTATAGCGATAGATCAAAAGGATTAATGGGTTTTTCCAAAAGGGTGTTAAAGGTGTTTAACATGTACACAAGTTCTAAAAAAGGATTGTTCTCTTTTAAGACATGACATTTATCTCTCTAGGGTTGTGAGTCCTACGACTGCTAAAGAGAGAGAGACTGGACACATAAGGTTCTAAGTGCTACAGCAATTAAGAATCTTATATACGTTATGCCGTGTACAAAGACATGATATCATGAATGCTATAAGTGTTATGAGCAGATGTCTGTCTAATCCAGGTTAGGAACATTGGAAAGCAATCGAGAACATTCTTAAGTACTTGAGAAGCACTGGAAAATGTTCTTGGTATATGGAGAAAGGTAAAACTTAAAGTTTTACAGTTTCAGGCTGAGAGTCTGAAATGGATTATTAGAAATCCATATCTGGGTTTATACTCACTTATAACGGAAGAGCAATTATTTGGAAAGGTTCCAAATATTGGTACAACTGCAAATTCCAGAGGTTGAGTGCATCGTTGCATCAGATGTAACAAGAGGAAGCGGTTTGGATCTAGGAGTTCGTAACTGAACTAAGGATGGTTCTTTCCATTAAGTCAGACAGGTAGTGCTGTGACGACAATAGAGTTGTAGCGCAAGCTAAAGAACGTAAGTCTCACTATAGATCCAAGCGCATTAAAGAGGCATTACCACATCAATCAGAGATTGTGGAGAGAATGATATTATGCAGTAAATAACGTCAACAGTTGACGGTGCTAGTCTACTGACTAAGGCAATGATTTAGCAGTCATTTGATTACAATCTTAAGAAGATAGGTATGAGATACCAGAGTAATTGGCTTTAGTGCAAGTGGGGGATTGTTGAATTATATGCCCTAAATGCCAATTTTAGGACATAATAATTATATTATTTATTTAATGTGGGCAGTTTATTTAAATATAATTAATGCGATTAATTATTTAAATAAGAGTCCTTAGAATAATATTTATAGATTCTATCCTTAAGAGTAAGGATATAAGTGACAGAATCTATATTCATAAATATATTCTAAAATAGTCCTCGATCGTAGGATAGATTAATTAGGCGTTGATTTATCCAAAAAGATCGGATTACAGTCTACCATCCAAATAATATGAGATATTGATTTGGGCGATTAGTCTCATATCGTAAGGGTAGATGTATAAGAACTTGTTGAAGACAAGTGACTGGACATGACCGCTAATACAACGAATTACATGGAATGGTCAATAATTCGTTGTATAGTGTAATGGTGCAATTAAGTCCTTAGACCTGAGACACCACGGTTATCTTGTGTTAGGGATAACGTGATTTGCTGGTACAATAAAGCTAGTCCTCATCAAGGATTGGATAATGTACTCAGTAGTTACGATCTATTCCGGCATGGAGATAAATGCGTGTAGATATGGAATCTGTCAATTAAGGATCCTATGCGATCTATTAATCAAGTAACTAAAAATCATTGGCCAAGGTAGAATAGTAGAAGTCGTTCTACGTATTATTCATAAGTTACTAATTAAATAGATTTGGACATATGATTGAGTAATAGAGTTTGACGACCCTATCCATGACTCTGACTCAATCGGGATGATTCAGACATAAGGAATTAGTTGCATGATAATTACTAAGGGTTCGTAGAATTTCACTTCATTATTAGTTGGGTAGTTGTGATATACTGCTAGGTATCACTCACGACTTGCGAGAAATAAATTAGAAGAGTTCTAATTAAATATTAATTGGATTAATATTATTTCGCTACTAATTAATTATGAACCCGAGAGGTCACACACAAATGAAATTTACAGATTAATTGGATTAGAGAAAAGATTAAATTAATTTTAGGATCGTCCTAATATTAATTTAACTGGGCTCATATTAACTTGATATTGATCTGGTTATAATGAGTCCAAGACTGGTCTGTTTAAGACTGGCCCATATGTGACCCTAGGTCATGTATGTTTCCAATATAATGTAATATTCTGACACAGGTTTAGCTAGCACAAAAATCATAGTCAGAATAATATGTAGGATTTCTCTAGAAACCTAGTCGGGGTGAAATCCAATTAGGGTGCAGATTTTGTGTGGATACTTTCGGAGGCTTCACAATTGGGGAGCTTTGGATTGTTCAGATTCTGCAACAAATTTGTCACTAGAAATGTAATCTTAAAATCTTTATGCATAATTAATAGTTGATTATTATGCATGTATGAAATCTACGTAATTAGCCATGAACGGATGCATGAGTATTATTAATTGTTTCCGCTGCGTTTTATTTAATTATAAAATTATTAAATACCATGCACGATTCCTATCAGAATAATGGTAGATTATAGGTAGTTGAAGGCTTGAGGGTAACAATTATATGTTTGGAGAGAGTGCTTAAGTGGCGTGAGGGTTAAATAAATATTAGTTGCATTGAATGTTAAATGTTTAATATGTGACTAACGTGAACTATGTGCATTGAATGTTTAAATAAGTTGAGCGTTGAGTGAATGTTTAATGTGATGAATTATGTATAGTGACTTGCCATTTAGATAATCAAGAGTAATTAGACTCCTGCACATGCTAAAGTGATGCCTAAGTAAAGGTTGAAGTTATCCTTATTGGATTCTTGAAATAGTTATTGGTACTACTTAAATTTCTACCTTGTCTTGCTTTTATGAAAAGAATTGATGGATAAGAATTTAGTTGGTGTTTAATGAAGTGTACATAACATGTTATATGTTATATTTTCCTTGTCTTAAATGTTATATATGAGTATATATGATGATTCCTGTGTAGTAGAGCTTTAAAATTAGTTTTATAGTGAAGTAATTGCAAAAACATGAGTTACGAAAAATCTGGAAAAATTGGACAAATTTGCATGCCTGAGTTGTAGGACCAATTTGATCTAGAAAATGTTGACGAAATTATCTGAATTTTGGATATGTTGTAGTAGACTCATAGTTGAACGAAAGTGTATTTCTAAGGTTTGGCCAAATTCTATCTCTAAGTACTCTTTTTTGGATGATTTCTTAGAAGCATGTGAATAGGCGTGAGCTGGACAGTTCCTGCCAGCGTTTTTTTTCCTTTCCCTTGTCCTCGTGTGTATTGGTTGCAAGTTAGTCTAGATAATATAGGACTAGACTAGACTAAAATGTACTACTATATGTCTTTGTGTAATGAGAGCTTAGAATTAGTTTGAACTATGACTAAGCTAAAGTTATTAGGTAGTGAATAAAGATAAGCCTTGGGTAAGTTCTTGTTTGGAAATGAATTAATAATGAAGTTGAATTGTAGGAATGTTAACTAGGGAGTTTAAAGAAGGCTAGAGAATGTGGTACATGTTGGTTAGTATAAATAAATCGTAGTCTGAATAGACAACCTAACTTAATGCTTGAGACTAGCATACTTATGGAGAATAGTAAACTAGGAAACCATAAGAAATATTTTGGCATGTTACTTAACATTGAATTAAAGAAAGTATGTCTCAACTTTAATGTGAAATAATGCAAGGGAAATTTAGTTATCAAATAGTTGTAGTCAGCTTATTATGAGCTGTTAGTTATACTCATTTCTATGTGCTAATGTTTAGATTATCAATAGTTGATTAAATGTATTAATAATTGAGCTTTAGTGAGCTTATAGTTTATTTGCAAAGCTAGCTTGGTCATTGAAGAGAATTAGTTGCCAATATTTATAGCTAAACTTTTTCTACTAGTTGCTAACTTTAGTAATTTTATATGTGACACTGTTTCACCTACTAATGTTTGGTTACTTGTATGACTACTTGGGCTATGTGATAATATGAAATATATAAGTGATTATGGAACTTCTATTGTTGTGTGTTGAATTTGCATAATAGTCAAGTTGGAGTTGGTATAATCAATTGTTAAGGTGTTATGTTAATTTACTTGCATAGTATTATACTAGTTTTGATGTCTAAGTATTATACTTATATGAATAAGCTAGGAGGATGGAATAAATCTAAGCTATTCTCTTGCATACTTAGCTTAAACCGAGGTGAGGGAGATTTCATCCTTATATGCATCTTAGTTATTTTATGGTTCTTAAATTATGAAATTAATATAATTGCTTGAATTTATGTGTGCTTATTGACTGTGACATTTTGTGCGAGGGCAACCTACTTTGTTGTCCCTCCTATGTGTTATTGTTTTATACTATTGTTATATTGTCATTGGATTTAAGTGCATTGCATAGTGGTTGCGCAACCATAGTGTCAGGGGCAGATGTATTGGATATCGGCTGGGCAGCAACGAGCTTGCCGGTAGATATTCGATCTCCGTGCTCGAGTCCCTCACTCGCCTGGTCCGAAGATTTCCAGGGGGTGTTGGATCGTAGGATATTCGGGGTACATCCAGAGTACACCCATTGGAGTGTTTGGGGTTTATGCCGGCACAATGATCGAAGTTCGTGGTTCGTGATTGAAGACCAAGTGAAGACTGGAGTGTTGGGGTTAAAATGAATCGTATCCTTTTTAATGTGTGGTAACTTGTTATTTCGATTGTTCCTTAGTTGTTTTAAATGCCTATTGAGTTATCTGCTGCATTGCACATTCCCGGTAGACTTTATCCCTCACTGGGCAATTATGATTGCTCATTCCTCGCTAAACATGTTTCAGGTGGTACAATTGGAGGAGTTGCCTTGATTGTTGTGTGCTATTGCTAGAGATTGGAGTGTTTGCTTGCTAAACTTTGGAAGACTTTGTTTCTATTTTGTGCCTATGGGCTTGTACATATTTGGAGTTGTTGAAGAATTGTAATAGCTAAATTAATGTATTGCTTGAATGGTAGTAGATTGTAATAGTTTATCTATACTTTCCTTTATGCTGCTTGCTTGTGTGTTAATGACTGTTAATAGTTGTTTGGCTTTAGTTTATAAGAAAGTCTAATGGTTAATATAGAGTGGTATGATAAATGGATTAAAAGAAATAAGGTTACAAGGATTGTTAAATGCATGCTTGGGTGTGTTTTCTATGTCTTGCTTAAGGCTCGGTCGACCTTGAAGCTGGGATGTAGTTAAAAGCTGGAGTTGTTGGAGTTAGAGTTTAGTTGTATTGTGGCTTATATTATATTTACATGGCTCCAGAATGTCCACGGTACAGGGAAGACTCTATTCGTTTTTGTTAAAATTTGTGCCCGGGTCTGGGATTGGGTTGAGAATAGCATGGTTCTTAGAGCCTCCAGTCTCGGGAAGGATTGGGGCGTTACACAATGTATCTCATACAAATTCCAATTGTTCTTGCCTCCAATCCTTTTGACCTCACATTATAGATTTTTGGTCTCTAAGATTGTTTAAGTTAAACCCATTATCCTGAAAATTTGGATCAATGCAATACCGACACCTCACATGATAGATTTTTGGTTGCCAGTAAGAATCCAAATTTTCCACATCTCATGCTTATATAGACTTAGTTCATATGTTGATACAAATAAATAACCCCTATGTATCCATAGCCAGCTACTTACTTGCCCAACACATAAATCAATCTACAATAACGGAAGACAATGATATAATATTCTTAAGACTACACCATTATTAACTTAATATTTAATTTGGGAAGGTTTGCTGGTCTTTAGTTTATGTCTCACTTTTCACATGCTTTTAATTTCAATTTATCACATAAATATTATGGAAGCACACATGCATTCATCACATATTTATCGCATAAATAAATAAATGCATAAAATAAAATGGGATGATCATGGACTATGAGCACTTATCAACCCGAGCCACTGGATTGAATACCTAAATCAAATAAAGGGCCCACAAGAAAAATTCATGGGCTGCTCCTCCTCGGCTTCACAAAACTCCTTTCGCAAACTGGGCTCACCAACTCTTGATGTCTTCATCTTGATCTTCCATTACATTTATGTACATAGATTCCTAATCTAGTGGGGATACATAAATGGGAATAGGGTTTTACATCTTTAAAAACGGGGATAAGAGGCAAGCAAGCCCCATTTTAAAATATTACATAAAACCCAAAATGGGTAAGTAAATAAAATAATGACATTCATCCATTCATTCATTCAACCATTCATACATTCAAGACTAGTCTATGATCACCCACAAGCATAGCAAATAATAAAGAAAAGTAATCCACGAATATAGCACAATTAGTTTCCCAATATAATCTCATTATATTAGGTTTATTCAATTAATAAACACTTTTATTAATTTGGATCCTTAAATATCTCATATTTAAATAAATATAATCTCATTATTTTTATAGTAATTAATTAATAAACAATTTATTAATTAACTACAAGTATAGCACAATTAATTTTTTTTCTAATATAAACTCTTTACATTAGAATTTTTCCAATTTAATAAACTCTTTATTAAATTTATTCTATTTAATAAACTCTTTAATAAATTAACTCCACAAATATCTCATATTTACAAGATATAAATATAATCAAATCATATTTAATAATTAATAAATTATTTATTAATTTAAAGTGTCAAAATACTATTTGGGCTTCAATTAATTTGTCAAACAAATAATCTAAAACTAAGTCCAAAACAATAAAATAAAAGTCCATACTCTTAATTTGTAACTTGGACTTTAATCCCAAAAGTGATTTATGCCCATAAGTCCAAAAGAAAGAAAAACTTTAACATTTAATTGGAGCCCAACTCAAAACAATAAACCAAGTCACCACTTGTTTTATTTAAATCTAGATTAATATGGCCCATAAACAAGCCCAAGAATAAGTATATACTTATTATAATTTAAATTCAGATTTGAAGTGGCCCAACCTAGAGCCCAACAGCCCAAAAGGCTAAATACAAGAAAATAAAACAAAAATGCAACCCAACACCCAACACCTTGGGTTTGGGTTCGGGTTTGGATCCATCCATGGATCCAACCCGATTAGAATTCGGGTCGGGTTCAAAACCCTACCTGAATCAGACATTTTTTTTTCTTTCTTTCCCTTTATTCCTTACCCAGCGCCGCCCCTTACCCCTTCTACCCTTCTTTTTCGCCTGACTTTTCATCCATGGCCGCAAGGACCCTTCCTTGCGGCTGTCATGGCTGCCTTTGTGAGAAGCCTTCCTCGTGGCACCATGACTACAGCCGCGAGGCTGTCCTCACGGCTGCCATAGTCGCAACTGTGAGGAACCTTCCTAGCCATTGCCATGGCCGCAGCCGCGAGGAACATTCCCCGCGGCTACCATGGCCTCTGCTGCGAGGACAACTCCTCGCAGCTGCGATAGCCATGGCCACTGCCGTGAGGACAGCTCCTCTCGACTGCGGCTGCCATGATTGTAGCCGCGAGGAACTGTCCTCACAACTGCCATGGTTGCAGCCGCGAGGAACTTTCCTCGCGGCTGCCATGGTCGCTGCCGCGAGGAACTTTCCTCGCGGCTGCCATGGTCACTACCACGAGGACAACTCCTCGCGGCTTTCAGCCCATTGGCGGCAGCAACACCAACAAGTGGTGTCGCTGCCGTGATGGGAGAAAGAGGGGCATCCGCCTGAAAATCTGATTTTCAGTTTTTTTTTCTTTCTTTTTTTTAAGATTACAAAATATGTTGTTTAAAAACTAATTCTAAAACCTTTTCAAAACAGTTTCAAAAACAACAAAAATCAATTTTAAAACAACTTTTAAAATTGTTCATTACATAACATAAAACTAGTTCTATAAAAACAATTTTTACAAAACTAAATTGGGAAGAACTTTCAGGGCTAAATTTAATCTCATTAAATTTAATGGGCATAAAATTAATAGATTCACAAACTATTAATTTTTCACAATAGTTTCACAAACTATTAAATTGACACTTTAATCGTGCCAAACTTTGTGCAATAAACGAATAATCATGTAAAAGACATGAACGGTGGCTCTGATACCACTGTTGAGAATCATGAATGGTATTTAAATAGTTTTATAATTAAATAAACGCAGCGGAAATTAAATAATACTCATGCATCACGTTCATGGCTAATTACATAGATTACATACATGCATAATAATCAACTATTAATTACGCATTAAAAGATTTCAGGATTACCTTTCCATAATGACAAATCTGATGTAGAATCTGAAAGCTCCCCAATTGTGAAGCCTCCGAAAGTATCCACACAGAATCTACACCCTCAATTGGATTTCACCCCCACTAGGTTTTCTAGAGAAATCCTATATATTATTCTGACTATGATTTTTGTTCTAGCTAAACTTGTGTCAGAATATTACATTATATAGGAAACATACTTGACCTAGGGCTACATATGGGCCAGTCTTAAACAGACCAGTCTTGTTCTCATAATAACCAGATCAATATCAAGTTACTACGAGCTAGTTAAATTAATATTAGGACGATCCTAAAATTAATTTAATATTTTCTCTAATCTAATTAATCTGCAAATTCTATTTTTGTATGACCTCTCAGGTTCATAATTAATTGGCAGCGAAATAATATTAATTCAATTAATATTTAATTAGAACTCTTCTAATTTATTTCTCGCAAGTTGTGAGTGATACCTAGCAGTATATCACGACTACACAACTAATAATGAAGTGAAATTCTACAAACCCTTTAGTAACAATTATGAAATCAATTCCTTCTATCTAAATTATCCCGATTGAGCCAGAGTCATGGATAGGGTCGTCAAACTCTATTACTCAATCATATGTCCAAATCTATTTAATCAGTAACTTATGAATAATACGTGGAACAACTTCCATTATTCTACCTCGGCAAAGGATTTCTAGTTACTCGATTAATAGATTGCATAGGATCCCTAATTGACAGATTCCGTATCTACACTCACCTATATCCTTGCCGGAATAGATCGTAACCACTTAGTACATTATCCAATCCTTGATGAGGACTAGCTTTATTGCACCAGCAAATCACGTTATCCCTAACAGAAGATAACCGCGGTGTCTCATGTCTAAGGACTTAATTGCACCATTACACTGTACAACGAATTATTTACCATTCTATGTAATTTGTTGTATTAGCGGTCATGTCCAATCACTTATTCTCAACAAGCACTTATACATATACCCTTACGATATGAGACTAATCGTCCAAATCAATATCTCATTTTATTTGGATGGTAGACTTTAATCCGATCTTTTCGGATAAATCAACGCCCAATTAATTTATCATATGATCGGGGACTCTTTTAGAATATATTTATGAATATAGATTCTATCACTCATATCCTTACTCGTAAGAATAGAATCTATAAATATTATTCTAAGGACTCTTATTTAAATATTTAATCGCATTAATTATATTTAAATAGACTGTCCACATTAAATAAATAATATAATTATTATGTCCTAAAATTGGTTTTTAGGGCATATAATCCAACAATGTGTCCATACACTTACATGTAATTATTAATCTTTTGCTAAATAACAAAGTACGATCATTCAAATCAATAATTCAAAGAATTTTTACAATATCCAAATAATATCAAAATCTATACTATATATATCATCTAGGTTCTATTCCATTCCATTCAAAGTACATAATACTTTTCTCTTTCAATTAAGTTCAATTTAAAGTATATAATACTTTTATCGTTCAATAATTAAGTGCAATTTCATTTAAAATACAATTATATTAACTTTCTATTTTATTCTCATCGAAATTTAACTTTTTTTGCAAAAGAAAAGTTTCTTTAGCTTTTAGTCCATTCTAATCGAGGAGAAAATTTTATTTATATATGCATTATGAAGATGATAATATCAATTTTGTTCCAAATACATATTTTCTCAACTTATACTCATGGTACATATATTTTTGGTCATGAAAGTATTATAATCCTCCTAATAAACATTTTGTTACCTCATACTTTATAATTTTCGTAAAACTAGAATTCTCTCTTAGTATCAAACATTCAATGTGACAAACTTTTCTAGCCCTATATATAAATCTACATAATATTAAGCATAAATATCAAATATTATTAAAAATAAAATTTCTATACCCACCCAAAAACTATTCAGTTTCCCGCAAAACCCTTTTCCACCAAAATATCATTCCCACCAAACTCTTTTCACCAATACCAACAAAACATTTGCAATAACCACAACCCTCTCCACTTTCTCACAGACACATACACACACACAACTCATCTTAGTGTTTCTTCCGATAATCTCAAGTGTCACCGCTCGATCATCTCAACATCATCGCTCGATCATCTCAACATTTGACCTTTCACCATCAGTGCTTGAGAAAAGGTTTACAAACCTCATGCATGATTTTTCTTTTTTTTTCCCAGAAAAATTTAGTTTTTATTTTAGATTATTTTTTATTTTTGCTTTCCATGAACTGCTTATGCACAATGAGATTTCGTGGGAGTATGAGCCTACTTAAGTATGATTTTGGAAGATGTATTTGTACATGTATATACACTTCAATCTCTATATGTGTTCAATTGTGGAAGGCATAAAATTAATTGCAGATGAAGGTAGAATATGCAATGTGGGATATTCTTGTAAATTCAGGATGAGCCCACAGTGTAAGAAAAGAAATATAAAGGTATGGCTCATTGTTTTTGTGGCACCAGGTATGGAGTCGCTTTACATTGGAATAGTCATATATGACTAGCTTAATTAATAAAAAATTAATTAATTTGGAATTTCATTTCTCCACTATCGTCTAATAACAACATGTTAAGACTGACTAGGCATGGAATTAATTAGACAAGGGTAAGAATCTTGCATTTTTATAATACACATTATATAAGTGTAAAAGGAGTATGAGCTAAAGATATGAATGAATTAATGGAGAGTAACATCCCATTTCTTTTGAAAATTGATTTTCAACCATCCCATCTCCTATACTACAACAACTTCGTTGCCAACTTCATACTACAGTCAATGATCTCACTCTAAATTTTGTGGAACAAATTGACATTTTCAAACCAAAATAAAGATCTTAGCTTTTCTTCATTGTCTTGATTAAGGAACTATTTATTGTATATTCTCATTATAGCTTCTTCTAATGATGTTTGAATTTCCAGAGGAAGATGTACATTGTTACATATCCTTTGTATTTGCTTAGGCCAGTTGCTAATTTTCTTTTTCTTTTTGCCTTTTTTTGGAGTTGGATCTGTGGATGTCTCTCTCTTTCCCTTTAAGTAAATTCTTTCTATTGTTTTCTCTTTCAATTTACTTAATTATGTTTGTGTTGCTGTGAAAGTTTGGTGCTTTAATTATCTTGTCTAAATTATGTAGGATACAGGATACACTTGCCCCATTTATGCATGGCTTTCTTCTCTACTTGAATGATTTTGAACCAATTTTCTTTGTTGTGCTTCTTCAGTTTGGCTTTCTTTGATGAGCATTTAGGATTGCAGCATATGGCTTTGCAGCAATCAAAGAGTGGACATTGCAGAATTTAGTTCTAATATTATTCTTACTCATGTCTGTGATTATATTATAGATTAACTAGAATTTAGCTTTGATATTAAAGATGTGCTTGGAATTATTTTTTTGTCTGTTGTCATTAAAAGAACAAAAGTTTCACTAATTATGTGTCATTTCAGTAAATGGCTAAAATTAATATATCAGATGCATTATCTCCTAGGGGGCCAGGTACTGAACATACCATGTGTTTTAAGAATAGGGATATTTACTATGAATATTTACATTTAAATGATTGGAATCGATTGAATTCTTCAGTGACTAATACCCCAAGAAAGAAAATAGGCAAGACTTATTGTAGGAAAGGTTGGCATCTTGACAGGGATAAACGGATCAGTGTGGAATTTAACCTAAAGGGAAGCCTGTTGGCCGTGGAAGAGCTAAGCTAGCAAGCAGTTGTGGAGTAGTCGCTCGCATGGGCAACTACTATTCGCTAATATACAGTGATTGGAGACGTATTTCTGGTTCAACAAAAGATTATATTATCAAGTATATAAAGGTTAATGATTAAATTATACTCTTGTAAATGACTCTTTTTCCATTGTTTAAGCTTTCATCGACACTCTTTTTAAACTAATAACTCTTATATGTGTTAGGAGCGTTACGTTTTTCTGGATGACAACCTGGATGATAGCAAGAAGTATGAAAAATATGTTCTTCATTCTATCGGAACTAAATGGAGAAACTACAAGTCGAGCTTAAGGAAACATATCTATAAATTGGCAGATAGTGGAAGTTCTTTGGCAGAAATTGTTGCTGCAGTTCCAGATGAGGTGAACGATCGCCAATGGAGGCACTTGGTAAATGAGTATTTGTCCAAAAGCGTCAGAGTAAGTAACATATGTGTCACATTTAATATATATTCTAATATTCACTATGTAGTTATTGTGACGCCCGAGATTTTTGTCGTACTTCTAGATTACTATTGCATCCACTATGTGCGCATTTCTTCTGTGCTTTAATTACTGTTTTCTTTAGGTACTATTCCTTTCATTTGTCAACTTCATAATTACTTCGAATTACCATTTTTCTTAAATCATATTAATTATAGTAGGAATGAGAAAATTGTGCATTCGAGCGATTAGCGTGCAGAGCGTCCATTTAGAAAATGCTTTATAGAAACTAGTGAATAGTGTTACATAGTTGAATTTCATAATTTAATTAGCTAGCACATTAATTGCACCTTAGACTCATTTTAAAGCCTATTAGACTCATTTTAGAAGACTATATATACCCCAAATTAAACCCCACTTAATATATACTCTCATATGTGCAACTTAAGCTCATAACTTGCAAAAGAAAAAAAAAAGAAAAAAAAATTGAAAAGTCCTGTAGCAAGGCCGAACAGCTCTAGCAGCCAAGAGGAGATCTTTTGCTATTCAATTCTTCAATCCAAGCATCTCCAAGCCCAGAGCAAGTGGTTTAAGGTTTGTGCAAGCCTTCTAGGTGCTCCTACGTGCTTTAGGTGAGGGATTTCATGGCTCTTTTGCATATTAAAGATGTTACATTTTTCTTGATTTGTTATAAATGCTATCAAATGCTATTGAAATGATTATCTATGCTATGGTACATTGTATATAAGTGCTAGAGAACACATTTAAGCCATTAGTTCGCATTTTAAACGGTTGGAATCGTTACTTTGATTTTATGAGGTGAATAGTGACGGATTTTAGGGTTTTGTGTAATTGAGCGTATTGGATGGATTCATTGCTTCTAATAGATGCCTTAGGTGCTAATGAAGGTATTCCAAAAGCCCCGTGCCCTCGAATTGCTCTAAACTTATATAAAACGTGAAATAGCCGACTTTTTAAAAGGGGTTTTGAGGTTAATGCTAATCCATGTTGATTTGAGCTTCACTTTTGCTATTCTTAGGTTACCTAGGTGCTATAGAAGCTTTGTTGAACCTTGTTTGAATCCCGGTTAAGGTAAGTGTAGTTCAAAGCCATAAGAGGGAAATTGGGGCTTTTGTGGTAATTGCAAGTATTTGAATGTGTTTGAAGGTTATAAGAGTGCCTTAAGGGTTAATTAGAATAATGGTATAGCTTTCCTATGAATTCGAAACATCAACTTTTATTTGGAAGGAAAATGGCTTAGGATAAAAAGGGGGTTAGTTGAGAAATGAATGATTTTTCACTTCTATAACCTTGTGAGTGTTTATTAAGTGTTTAATTGCAATTATAAGATGTTTATGAGCTTGTGGTAATGGATTATTGGAGAATGTGCAACTTTTCCTTTATGCTCTTTTCTTTAGTTTGTACCATTACTTATATTATGAACTGTCTCGAGGGCAACCTCTTTTGTTGACCCTCCTAAGTGTTACTGTTCTTTATTGATTAACTTATTTTCAAGTGTTAACATGTATTGCATAGTGGTTGCGCAACCATAGTGTCAGGGGCGGATGTGTTAAATATTGGTTAGGCGACAGAGGACTTGCCAGTGGATATTCAAACTCTGTACCATATTCCCTCATTCGCCTGGTCTAGAGATTGCTAGGGGATGTTGAGTCGTAGGATTATCAGGGTACATCTGGAGTATACCCACTGGAGTTATTGGGATTATGCCGACACAGTGATCGTGGTTTGTGGATTGTGAATGAAGATCAAGTGAAGATTGAAGTGTTAGGGTTAAGTGTAATATATCCTTTTTAATGTGTGGTCACTTGATCTTTTGTTATTCTTGAATGGTTTTAATTGCTATTAATGTTTAACTGTATTACTTGTTGTATTGCACGCCTCGGGAGACTTTATCCCTCACTGGGCAACAGTGGTTGCTCATACCTCGCTATCATGTTTTAGGAAGTGCTGAGGGTGATCCCCAGCTAGTTGAGGTGGTAATGGAAGAAAAAGAGGTGCAGGCAGAGCCTTTGCCCTAGTAGCTGTGTGATTGTTGTATGAGGTGGATATGTTTTCTTGTTTCTATGTGGAGAACTTATTATTCTATATTATGATCTATTTTGTGGTCTAAAGGCTCATGCATATATTTGTGTAATGTGTAAGCTGGTAGCCAAATGACTGTAGTAGGAATAGTAATACTATGGCATGTAATAACTTATGTTTCTATTTCTAGCTGCTTTGCATGCTTGGGAGTGAATATTCTGATGTATGTTTGTTTTCAACTTCTAAGATTGTTTCAATGCTATCATGGAGTGGCATGATAAGTGGTTTTGTATAGAAGTTAAGTTGGACGCATGCTTGTGTAAATCTGATCTACTATATGTCTCAAGACTCGAATGGCCTTGAACCTTTGAACTTTAGTTATAAAAGCTTGTCTTGTTATACTGTGGCTTTATTGAGTGTTTACAAGTTTTTGAATGTCTACGGTACAGAGGAGACTCTGTCTGTTTGTCGGGTCCAGACTTAACCTTTAGCGTGGGGTCGGGTCGGGGTGTGACATTTAGGTGGTATCAAAGCTATTGAATGCATGAAGCCGGGTTAATTTTCTCGGTCTGTAGGTAGAGATCTATTATGTGATTTTGTGATTGCATGAATCAGTGATTCTTTGATTTTCCTAAGTGAAATTTAAATTGGTAATGAACATGTTAGTATAGAAATAGAATGTGAAAAGTCTTTAAGAGTTAATGTTTGAATGCAAAAGCCTAGAATGTCAAGTATGGTTAAGTGACTTATATGAATTTCTTGTATGTGAATACTCTTTTAATGTTATATGTGACTTTATGTGGATTCGTTTGAACTTCTTCTTATGTGCTTTACTTGCAAACTATATATATACCTGTCATAACACTTCACATTCTAGCTGCTTGAGATAAGGAGAAGGGGAAGACGGAGGAGAGAGCCGGAGGAAGCTCCTAGGCAGGATGTACCGGGGGAAGGTGAAGGTGTAGTAGAGAATGCACCACCGTAGGAACCAGAACCCAGCAACGCACAGATTCTGGCTACTATGGCTACTGCTATGAATACCATTGCCCAGTTCGTGACTCAGCAGGGACAGACAGTGTGATACCCCGAACCCGGCATGCATTTAATGGCATTTAATTGTATTTAATTAAGTGTCATCTTAAATGTTAGCATTGAATTCCGTGTTTATTTTTAGTTAAACATTCATTTCTAGCATCAATTTCATATTTCTTTTAGAAGTAATTAAAATAATACTTGAGTTAATATGTTAACGAAGTATCAACTACTTTTCATATTTATGTTACTTAGTTTTATTTTCTTGCACCTTAATGCTCGGTTTTCAATTAAATGAAAAGTAGCTCCGAGCCGGAGTGAATTTTGAACTATGTTGCTTTTCAAAAGTTATATTTTTTTTCTATATTCCAAGATATTTATGAGTTACCGTTCATCGTCGTTACGTGCATAGCATATCGAGGGTTTAACTAGAGAGTGATTTCTAGTCCTCAACAAATAGTAAAAATAGTGTTTTAGTCATTTAGTATTGAGTTTTTAGTGTTAGGTATTTTAGTTTAGTTAATTTTAGTAGTGTTATACATTTCTAGACTTGATTCAAGCTTAAATTGGCAACTAAATAGCTAGCTTTGACCAAGGACTTGGACCATTGACCATTTGACCATTTGCCATCTTTTATTTAAGCATAAAATAGGAAACAAAAGAGCAAAATCAGAAAAAAAAAAAAAAAAAAAAAAAAAAAGAAGAGATGGCCGAAACCATAGGAGAAAGAAAAAAAAATATTTTTCAACTTCAAATCTTCGCGAGAGCTTGCACGGGGTCGTTTTCAAGGCATCCAACGAGGTTTTCCTAGCGTCTAAAAGCGTCTAAGGTGAGGGTTTCATCGTTATTTGCGGATTTAAAAATGTTGTATATAAACTTTAATTTTTGGGTTTTAGCCATAGATTGTTATTTTACTCGTTTTGATGCTTAAAGAATGTTCCTTGACAATTGTAGAACATGTATTTGTATACTTTTAGCATTTTCTACGGTTGAATATAACAATTGCAATTTTAAATGTTAATGGAATAGTAAAATGTGAATAGTAAACCCTCATTACGTTAAAGTTGCTTCGTTTTACGTTCTGTTGATGTAGAAAGGTGCTAGATATGCTAGAATGCCTAAATGTATGGTTTAATTGGATTGTGTAATAGAAAATTAGAGAAAAATGGCTTGGTACATGTTGGGGTCATATTGATCGAGTTTGGAAATTTCTCGATTTGCTTGAAGGCATTGTCGAGGTACGTCATGGAAGCACTTTTGGTGCAGTTGTGACATTGGTTGGGTGATCGGTTGAGGTAGCTGTAGTACAAATGAGCAAAGGGGGAAATCGGGGCTTTTCAGGAATTCTAGGTTAAAGTAGGGTTTCGTGGTCTTTAGACATGCCTTATGGTGACCTAGGAGGATTGGTGAAGTAGGTTTCCAAAACTCGTGGCTCGTTTGAAAGTAGTAGCGTTTTGAAAGTTGGGGTCGTTTTGTGTTTTTGTTGGTTTTCATAGTGTTATGCTTGTAGAATGCTTATTATTGCTTGTTATGCTTGTTAAAGTTGGTTATGATTGAATTGTATATCAATTGTTGACAATGCTTGTTAGTGTTGTTCTTGTTACTTTGTTGATTGTAAATGCTTATTGTATCGCATGTTGTTACTAACCTGCACTTCAGTGCCTTGCTCGATTATCGTTGTATATCTCGTATTGCATTGCATTAATGTCAGGCGCGTGAGTTATGGGCCTCTCTGGGTAGTCTTGGGCTGTCAGGGTTGGTTGCTCTAGCTCCGTGTCCTATTCCCATTCTCGCTTGGGTTGCTGCCCAGGGAGTTTTGGGTCGTAGAATTGACAGAGTATGTCCGGAGTACTCTAAACGGAAGTTATAAGGTGGGTGAGCCGGCACGTCATCGTTAAAGTCATCGAAGTCATGATTGGTACATTTCTCGCTCGAGTGAACCATAGCCTTCAGAGTGTGGTATAGCTTTGAATGGTTGTGTTAATGCTTTTATTAATTGCTTATTGTATTGATTGTTTATATTGAATGCTTACTTGTCAGATATATTGCTTAACTGTCTTATTTTCATTGCACGACTTTCTTTCTCTCCACCTCGATAACTGTCTCGCCCTCACTGAGTATACGTGTTGTGTATACTCACTCCTCACCACCACATTTCAGGAAATGCCATGTTAGCTGGAAAGTTCATGATTATGTGAAAGTTCGTGCTTGAAGAGTTGTCTTGCGTGCCTATGTGGCTTAAGTTGTCAAAGTTGCAAAGATGTATGCTTTTATGTATTGTATGTACTTAATGTTAAAGGGAATGTAATTTAAATTTAACTAGGTAATTGAGGTAGAATGATAAGCTAGTTTATGTATTCAGATAGTATAGTTTAACTTCATTGCATGTTTGTAATGTCCAAAGGAAAAGAGTTAAAATGGTATGATAGTCTATTTTATGCAATAGGTTAGTATGGTTTAATTGTCAAGCTTGAATGTACTTGTCAAAGATGAGAGGAGATAGGTTAGCTTTTAAACTGGAAATGTATATATAATTGTTGTGTTTATTTGTTGAGAAACAAGGCTCGGATGGCCTTGAGGTGTTTGTATGGTTGGACACGGTGCTGGTCCACTTATATGCTATTACATGTTTTTCATTTTGCCTAGAAACAGGGAGACTCCGTCCGTCTTTCCCTAAATTTTTGCCCGGGTTTGGAATTGGGTTGCGATTAAATTGTTTGATAGAACTCCCGGTCTCGAGAGGGATCGGGATGTCACAGACAGGGGCTACCAGGGGTAATCAGGCTACAAGAGCTGAGGGTAGTGGTACCGGAGTTAATTTGTATGACAGGTTTTTACATCATGGGGCCTACAGCTTCTTTGGAGAGCCAGATGATATGAAGGCTGAATTGTGGTTGAGAAAGTTTGAAAGGGTGGCTGCAATACTCGAGTGCAGTGATGAGAGAAAAATTACCTATGCCACATTCTTTCTGGAGGGTGATGCCGAGGAGTGGTGGCGTACTATTGGTGAGAAATGGGAAGCTGAGAGGGTTCAACATTCATGGGCTAACTTCGTCCATGAATTCCGAGATAAGTATATATCAGTGGTTGCCCGTGAGAGACGCCAGGCAGAGTTCATAGCCTTGAAGCAGGGAAATATGTCAGTGGATCAGTATGAGGCTACTTTTACTTGGCTCTCCTGTTACGCGCCGGCTTTGGTACAGCTAGAGGACATGAAAATGCAGAGATTCATCATGGGGTTAAGAAGTAATATTATGCTAAATCTGTCTGTGAATGATTATCCTAATTATGCTGCAGTAGTAAAGGTTGCATCCAGATATGAGAAACGTGAGGCAGATGTGTTGGCTGAGTCTAGTCAGTCGAGTAAATGGCAGTACCAATCACAGAGTCAAGGGTTTCAGAGGCAGACTGTTTCCGTGGGCCAGAGTCAACAGTCGAGGCAGACTCAGAGCTTCACAGGGCCTACTCAGACTCAGTCACGACCGGTACAGAGTCAATTCCGTCCAGTGGCAACTCGTTCACAGCAGGGTAGTTCAGCTACTTCTTCTTACAGAGCTCCTTCGGGAGGCACTGTTGTAAGACGTCACCAGCAGTGCAGCTTCTGTCAACGCCAGGGTCATAGTGAGAAAATTTGTTGAAAAAGATTGGGCCGATGTACGGGATGTGGCAATGATCAACACAAGGTTAAAGACTGCCTAAAATTCAAGAATACTAGGGGTCAGACATCTGGTCAAGGCAATCAGACCAGGGCGTCAGCTGCGGCACCAGTACCACGAGATCAAGCCCGAGTATTTTTCTTAGATGCAGAGGAACTTTCAGATACGACTGTTGTAGTAGAAGGTACTTTTCTTCTTAATGATCAATCGGTTAAAGTTTTAATTAATTCTGGGGCATCCTATTCATTTATTACTCCTACTTGTGCACAAAATGCTAAACTAAATCATAATAAACTGTTGCATAAGATTGTGGTTTACACTCCTATGGGTTCAAAGTTTGTTACTAGATCTATTTGCAGAGCATGTAATATTTTTATTGAGGGTCGTGTATTTCCTGCTGATTTGATTATTCTACCCTTCAATGACTTTGAAATTATATTGGGGATGGATTGGTTGGGGAGTTATTATGCACAGCTTGATTGTAGAAAGAAGATTGTGAGATTAGAAATGCCTAACCAACCTGTAATTGAAATAATTGGGAGTAGAAAATCTACTGGAACTCCTATCATTTCTTCTATTAGAGCATCTAAACTGTTGAGCAAAGGTTGTGAGGCTTATCTTGCATATTTAATAAATCAACCTGGGGACCAGTTGAAATTGTATGATGTGCCTATTGTGAGGGAGTTTCCGGGGGTCTTTCCTGAGGAATTACCTGGTTTACCGCCTGATAGAGAGATAGAATTCATGATTGACTTATTGTCGGGGACTACACCTATCTCTAGGACTCCGTATAGAATGGCTCCATACGAATTGCAGGAATTGAAAGTTCAGTTGCAAGCCTTGCTTGAGAAGGGATTCATTCAACCGAGTTCTTCACCTTGGGGTGCGCCAGTTCTATTTGTTAAAAAGAAAGACGGATCTTTTCCCTTATGCATTGATTATCGGGGTCTTTATCAGATAACTATCAAAAACAAATATCCATTGCCTTTGATTGATGAGTTATTTGATCAGCTACAAGGTGCCAGGGTATTTTCTAATTTCAATTTGAGGCAGGGCTATTATCAGTTAAGGATTAAGAAAGATGATGTTCCTAAAACTGCTTTCAGAACTCGCTATGGTCATTATGAATTTGTTGTTCTACCATTTGGGTTAACTAATGCTCATGTCGCATTCATGGATTTGATGCAGAGGGTTTCCGTCCTTATCTGGACCAATTTGTAGTTATCTTCATTGATGATATTCTTGTATATTCTAAATCTAAGGTGGAGCATGAACAGCATCTCAGAATTGTATTGCAGACTCTTCAAGAGCATCAGTTATTTGCAAAGTGCAGCAAATGCGAATTCTGGCTTAAGCAAGTTACTTTTTTGGGCCATATTATTTCTTAGGATGGAATTTTTGTTGATCCAGCGAAGATTGAGGTTGTCATGGCATGGAAACAGTTGGAGACTATTACAGAAATTCATAGTTTTTTGGGCTTAGCAGGTTATTACAGAAGGTTTGTCAATGATTTCTCTAAAATTGTTGGACCATTGACTCGTCTTACTCGAAAGAAGACTATATTTGACTGGAATGAGAAATGCGAGGCTAGCTTCCAGGAATTGAAGAAGAGATTAACCACAGCTCCTATTCTTGCTCTACCAGAGGGTACTGATAATCTGGTAATCTATAATAATGCTTCTAAGGAAGGTCTGGGCTGTGTATTGATGCAGAATGGTAAAGTTATTGCATATACCTCCAGGAAACTGAAACCTTATGAACTCAACTATTCGACGCACGATCTTGAACTTGCAACTATTATTCTTGCATTGAAGAAATGGCGTCATTATCTCTGGGGTAACAAGTTTGAAATCTTTACAGATCATAAGAGCCTGAAATATCTGTTTTCACAGAAAGAGTTGAACATGAGGCAGAGGCATTGGCTGGAATTACTTGAGGACTACAACTATACTATTAATTATCTTCCAGGCAAGGCCAATATTGTTGTTGATGCTTTGAGTCGAAAGGCTACTGTTACTAGCTTGATTATCAAGAATTGGGAATTCATGGAGGAACTATGCCTATGGAAACCTAATACTTCAAATTCTGGTATTCAATTTGCAAGTCTGCAGATTCAATCTCTATTATTATCCAGGATTCGAGAAGCTCAACAGACTGATCCTCATTATTTGAAAATATTAGAGAAGTCTAAAGGGGGAGAGTCGGATTTCAAACTGCATGATGATGGTATTCTCAAATTCAAATGTAGAATTTGTAATCTAAGTGAGCCAACTCTGAAGAAGGATATTCTTGCTAAGGCACACAGTTCTAAATATACTATCCATCCAGGCAGTACAAAGATGTATAAAGATCTGAAACAGAACTTCTGGTGGAACAACATAAAGAGGGAGATTACAGACTATGTGGCTAGATGCCTTACTTGTCAGAAAGTTAAAGCAGAGCATCAGAGACCTGCCGAGTTGTTACAGCCTTTGGCTATCCCTGAATGGAAATGGGATCATATTACTATGGATTTCGTCTCAGACTTACCGAGGTCTTCAAAGGGTAATGACTCAGTTTGGGTTGTTGTTGATAGATTGACCAAGACTACTCATTTTATTGCTAAAAAGAATACTGATTCTCTTGATAAGCTAGCGAAGTTATATATTGAGAATGTTGTCAAATTTCATGGGATTCCAAAGAATATTGTGTCAGATAGAGATCTCAGGTTCACATCTCAGTTCTGGCAGAAGATTCAAAAAGCTTTGGGCACAACATTGAGCTTCAGTACTTCTTATCATCCCTAAACTGATGGACAATCTAAAAGAACTATTCTAATACTTCAAGATATGTTACGAGCGTGCATTTTGGACTTCAGTAAGAATTGGGAGACATACTTACCTCTTGCAGAATTTGCTTATAACAACAGTTATCAAGCTACTATATGTATGGCACCATATGAAGCTTTGTATGGGCGTAAATGCAGATCTCCTTTATATTGGGATGAAGTTGGAGAGTTGAAATCTATTGATCCTACTCTATTGCCAGAGATGAACAAAATGATTGATAATGTTTAGCTTATCAGAAAAAGAATGCTTACAGCGCAGAGTCAACAAAAGAGTTATGCAGATAGACGCCGTCGTGATCTGAAATTTGCCGTAGGTGATCGGGTATTTCTGAAAATTTCTCCTCACAAGGGTTTGATTCGGCATGGTAAGGGAGGAAAACTCAGTCCTCGTTATGTGGGACCGTTTGAAATAACTGAAACAATTGGTGAATTGGATTATCAACTAGCTTTGCCTCCTAACCTGGGCAAAATTCATGATGTCTTCCATGTTTCTATGCTTCGGAAGTATCAGCCAGACCCTTCTCATGTTCTTGAGCCCGAGCCATTAGAGATTAGTGAAACTTTGACCTACACGGAGAAACCTCTTCGAATTGTTGATTGGAAAGTTTAGGAGATGAAAAATAAAAGAATTCTGATGGTTAAGGTTCTGTGGAATCATCACGGGATAGAGGATGCTACATGGGAAAGAGAGAAGGAGATGCGAGAGAAGTATCAAAGTTATTCGCCGAATCATGTAAGAATTGCGTGGGCGCAATTAGTTTAAGGGGGAGAGGGTGTGACGCCCGAGATTTTTGTGTCGTACTTCTAGATTACTATTGCATCCACTATGTGTGCATTTCTTCTGTACTTTAATTACTATTTTCTTTAGGTACTATTCCTTTCATTTTTCAACTTCATAATTATTTCGAATTAACATTTTTCTTAAATCATATTAATTATAGTAGGAATGAGAAAATTGTGCATTCGAGCGATTAGCGTGCAGAGCGTCCGTTTAGAAAATGCTTTATAGAAACTAGTGAATAGTGTTACATAGTTGAATTTCATAATTTAATTAGCTAGCACACTAGTTGCACCTTAGACTCATTTTAAAGCTTATTAGACTCATTTTAGAAGACCATATATAGCCCAACTTAAACCCCACCTAATATATACTCTCATATGTGCAACTTAAGCTCATAACTTGCAAAAGAAAAAAAAAATAAAAGCTGAAAAGTCCTGTAGTAAGGCCGAACAGCTCTAGCAGCCAAGAGGAGATCTTTTTCTCTTCAATTCTTCAATCCAAGCCTCTCCAAGCCTAGAACAAGTGGTTTAGGGTGTGTGCAAGCCTTCTAGGTGTTCCTATGCGCTTTAGGTCAGGGATTTCATGGCTCTTTTTGCATATTAAAGATGTTACATTTTTCTTGATTTGTTATAAATACTATCAAATGCTATTGAAATGCTTATCTATGCTATGGTACATTGTATATAAGTGCTAGATAACACATTTAAGCCATTAGTTCACATTTTAAACGGTTGGAATCGTTACTTTGATTTTATGAGGTGAATAGTGACGGATTTTAGGGTTTTGTGTAATTTTGCGTATTAGCTTGATTAATTGCTTCTAATAGATGCCTTACATGTTAATGAAGGTAGTCCAATATCCCCGTGCCCACGAATTGCTCTAAACTTATATAAAATGTGAAATAGCCGACTTTTTAAAAGGGGTTTCGGGGTTAATGCTAATCCGGGTTGATTTGAGCTTCACATTTGGTATTCTTAGGTTAACTAGGTGCTATAGAAGCTTTGTTGAACCTTGTTTGAATCCCGGTTAAGGTAAGTGTAGTTCAAGCCATACGAGGGAAATTGGGGCTTTTGTGGTAATTGCAAGTATTTGAATGTGTTTGAAGGTTATAAGAGTGCCTTAAGGGTTAATTAAAAGAATGGTATAGCTTTCCCATGAATTCGAAACATCAACTTTATTTGGAAGGAAAATGGCTTAGGATAAAAAGGGGGTTAGTTGAGAAATGAATGATTTTTCACTTCTATAACCTTGTGAGTGTTTATTAAGTGTTTAATTGCAATTATAAGATGTTTATGAGCTTATGGTAATTGGTTATTGGAGAATGTGCAACTTTTCTTTTTTGCTTTTTTCTTTAGTTTGTACCATTACTTATATTATGAACTGTCTCGAGGGCAACCTCTTTTGTTGACCCTCCTAAGTGCTACTGTTCTTTATTGATTAACTTATTTTCAAGTGTTAACGTGCATTGCATAGTGGTTGCACAACCATACTGTTAGGGGGGATGTGTTGAATATCGGTTGGGCGGTAGAGGACTTGCCGGTGGATATTCAAACTCCGTACCCTATTCCCTCATTCGTCTAGTCCGGAGATTGCCAGGGGATGTTGGGTCCTAGGATTATCGGGGTACATCCAGAGTACACCGACTGGAGTGATTAGGATTATGCCGGCACAGTGATCGTGGTTCGTGGATCATGAATGAAGATCAAGTGAAGATTGGAGTGTTAGGGTTAAGCGTAATGTATCTTTTTTAATGTGTGGTCACTTGATCATTTGTTATTCTTGAATGGTTTTAATTGCTATTAATGTTTAATTGTATTACGTGTTGCATTGCATGCCCCGGGAGACTTTATCCCTCACAGGGCAATAATGGTTGCTCATACCTCGCTATCATGTTTCAGGAAGTGCTGAGGGTGATCCCCAGCTAGTTGAGGTGGTAGTGGAAGAAGAAGAGGTGCAGGCAGAGCCTTTGCCCTAGTAGCTGTGTGATTGTTGTCTGAGGTGGATGTGTTTTCTTGTTGCTATGTGGAGAACTTATTATTCTATATTATGATCTATTTTGGGGCCTAAAGGCTCATGCATATATTTGTGTAATGTGTAAGCTGGTAGCCAAATGACTGTAGTAGGAATAGTAATACTATGGCATGTAATAACTTATGTTTCTATTTCTAGCTGTTTTGCATGCTTGGGAATGAATAGTCTGATGTATGTTTGTTTTCAACCTCTAAGATTGTTTCAATGCTATCATGGAGTGGCATGATAAGCGGTTTTGTAAAGAAGTTAAGTTGGACGCATGCTTGTGTGAATCTGATCTACTGTATGTCTCGAGGCTCGGATGGCCTTGAACCTTTGAACTTTAGTTATAAAAGCTTGTCTTGTTATATTGTGGTTTTATTGAGCGTTTACAGTTTTTTCGAATGTCCACAGTACAGGGGAGACTCTGTCCGTTTGTTGAGTCCAGACTTAACCTTTAGCGTAGGGTCGGGTCGGGGTGTAACAGTTATAGTTGTGTTTATTTAGTTATTACTACAACTTTGATGTTAATTTTATTGGCAGAAAGTATCAGCAAATGGGAAAAAATATAGAAGTCAGCAAATAGAGTTGCATAGATGTGGCAATAAGAGTTATGCCGAAATAATGCATGCTTTGGTACTTTGAACAATCTCTTTTAGATTTCTTGCTTCAATTGCACAATAAATTAGTAAACGTTACTGTTAAACTTACCTATATAATTTTGCAGGTGAAAAAGAAGAAATATCCAGTGGGTCCCCTTGAATTCTATAAAAATACACACAGTACAAAAAAAGGCGACATGGATGATGATTGTAACGATGTTTATGTAATTTTTCCCTCTATTGCTCTTTGTCCTTGGAGGAGATCTTTCTCTTTCACTTATAATATATCAAATATTTGATGCTTGACTTTGGGTGTATATTGTTGCTTGTATTTGATATCAACTCCTATGACAATTAACTATAAACACAGATGATGATAGCAAAACTACCTAGAGACATTAGCAACATAAAATGAGACATCTTTATATGTATATATTTCTGAAATTTACCTCATTAGCATCAATTATCAGTTGCATATAAGGCAAAATGAACATATGAATTCGAACTATCTTGACCTAGGCAGATTTGAAACTCAATGTACATCATGCTTAGGTATCTTAATTGATTTTGAAATTTTGGCATATCTATTAAGAATTGAAGATGATGACATCTTTATCAATATGTTTTATCATTGAACAAATAGTATGATTCTTCCCTTAACTCTTTTCAATTTTTATGTCTAGGATACGTGTAAATCCTGTTTGGATGAAAAGATGGCATCCCTAGGTATTGGAGCTGATGACCCAAAATCAATTGACTTAGAGTATGAGGTCATTCATGAAATACGGGGCCCAGAACGTCCAGGTCGTGTTAGAGGGGAAGGGTTAGGACCAACCCCTTCTACAATCTTTGGCTCTAGGCATGCTACATTAGAAGTACGACATTTGGAGGGTCAATTAGCGATTGAGCGGGCTGAGAAGGACGCCCTATTGGCTGCTGAGATGACTGAACGTGAAGCCCTATTGGCTGCTAAGAGGGCTGAACGTGAAGCCTTATTAGCTACTGAAAGGGCTGAACGTGAAGCCCTACTAGCTGTTGAGCAGGCTGCACGTTCCAAGTTGGAGGCAGATGTGAATCAACTGAAAGAAAAATTGGAGTTACTCATTGAAAGGTAATTTTTTTTCATTATATGTAAAATATTAAATTGGATCATGAATCTTAAGCTTTCACATAGATGTATAATGTGAGATAAGAGCAATTTAAACTATTTGTTTCTTTCAGATACTACCTAGCTGGTGTATAGGATATTTGGAAATTGATACTATTATTAACTTTGGAGTATCATTGAAGGTCCTTCTTGGATTTTTTGCTTATATGTTTAGACTGCCTGTTGAACTTTAAAATGCTTTACAATAATCAAGCAGCTACATCACTTGTAATTAGACCAACTGCCTTTTCATTTCTCCTGGTGGAAATCTATGGTAGAAGCGATACCTAACGAGCTTGAAACACAAACTTTTTGTTCCTGTGTTATATCTTTTCCATACCTTGGTCATATTTGTCTTGCAAGAGGAACATAAGAAATGTAACAGTTTATTGTGCGATTGTGGATAATGCATATATCTTTGTTTTAGATCAACATGAGTTTAGCATGAAACAAAAGTAGACAATTGGTTTTCACATGGGGCAAAACAAGTAAGCAATGTAAAAGAGTTTTTAGTTTTCAGTATTTGACTGTGGATAGAATTTTGCTTTAAGCATTGAGATTTATGTTATCTATGGGAAGTTTTATCTAATGTAACTCTGGAATTTGAATATACATACAAATATAATCACTAGCCATAAACAAGATTAGCAAATTTGGTTATCTGGTTCTTGTATATGTCTTTGTTGCTAAACTAAAGTTAAGTGATTTCAGTTGAAAAAGAATAAGAAGCTAGAGTTTCTAAGCTAGCTGATCTGGATGTATGCAACTTGCAAAGTTTATAAACTGATATTTTCTTATTTTCTTGTAGATCCATTGCATGTGGTTGATCCAACTACCTACTGGATTTGTTCGGAGTAATATGTCGGTGTTTTGGGAACAAGTTTTTTGGACTGATTAGTAACCCTTTATATTGGCCAAGTTTTTAAGGATTGTGTAAATTTTGATCCTACTAATTGGGAATTGTTCGTATTTTTGGCACAACTTTCATGCTTAAATTGTGTAATATTTCTTTTAGCACTTGTGTTGCAAAGTTATGAGGATCATATCTCTTACTATGCTCCCTTTATGGTTGAGACTTAGTTTTGCTATTACTATGTTGTATGATGTTATAGAACTATGAAGGATTTCTGGTTTTATATTGGAGACGTACATATACTTTATTTGGTGTTATCAATTCAATTGTTTTGTGGATTGTTAGTCTATTTGTTATTTTAGCTTTATTTTGGAATTACTATATTGCATTTGAATTATCTCGACAACTAATTTAGGGTTAAGGTTAAAGTGACTTGGTATCTGCATTTGATGTCAAATATGAAAGGATAATTAAAAGTAAAAATTGCTCTAAAATTCACACATTCAAAAAAAAAAAAATGTCTTCATAGGCGACATTTTAGAAAATGCTGCCTAATAGCAGCAGCGAATTTAAAAGAAAATATAGATCAAATATAAATCATTGTAATATGCAGCATTTTTGTAAATGCCTCTATAGAGAAAGAAAATTATTTAAAAAATATCATAGACAACATTTATATAAACATTGTTTATAACAAACGTACTATTTGGAACACCAGGTATTAATCCTTTTATATGCGGCGCTTCTTAGAAAAGCCACTTTTGTAATATAATAAGTGGCGTTTAGAGTAAATGCTGCTAATGATTTGCGGCACATGTTGTGGCACTTTTCAAAATGTTGCCTATTTATAAGCAGCATTTTTCGAAACACCACTTATATGAGAAAAAAGTGCCACCTTTTACTTGCTTTTTTGTAGTGTTATCTTACAAATCATTTCAATTTAGTACGCAATTCACAATTTCATCTTTTTCCTCCTCCTTCACTTCTATCAATATACACCCACAACCACAAAAATAATACTCCACACACACACAAAGTCACGCGATTGTTGATTTTGTTGCGAGAGGATGGGCTGAGGGCGTAGATGTTGCGATGGGGATGAGGGATGGCGGGAAAGTGTAGGGGTTGTAAGGCGTAGGGGTAAGGTTTGTAGGGGTGAGGGGGTGTAGAGGCGTGGGGAAAGGGGTGCAGATCGGTGAGGGATAGCGATGTAGTGGGTTGGGGAAGTGGGTGTACGTAGGGGAAGTTGCTTTTTAGATTAATTTTGTAAGGGGGTGAGGGGTAGTTTAGTCATTTTATGTATTTTTTGTCAAAAAATTGACTGTAAAGACTAAATTGACAATTTTTAGAAGCATTAAAGACTGGTTTAGATAACATGAAATAATGAAAATTAACTTGAAAAAAAAAACTAGAATAATAGAAACTATTTGCATATTTGTCAATACGAAGAGCCCTACTTGCCCTACTTGCCCCATATTGGATTCACCACCTAACCCCATCCCTTCCCTAACCCTGACCTCCCTTAACCCCACCCGAAAAGTATTAACAAGTAAAAAGAAAGAGAGACAATAGGATTCCAACAACTTTATCCTACTAATTAGCAAAACAAAAAACTATGTCCTACTAATTAAACTGAATTTTTTTTTTGTAGTGAAGATATCTTTAACCTTGATACTCGTAATCCAACACAATATAATCTTAGTTTGATAACCAAACAAAAAATTAGACCATCTTACTATTGAATTGAGAATTCATTCGTACTCTCTTCCATGGATTTAGGCATGTTAGATCAACTGGTGAACTATTTCTTCTTAAATCTTATCTGATAATTACTCTGAAAAAGCCATATATTGCAAACTTGTTTCTCCGCTCATATGATTCAACCATATTATATTTTCTTGTATGCAACTTCATTAACAAATCAAATCCAACCTAAAGCATGTTTCTCAATGCTTGTCACCATCTTAGATTTCTTTAAGGTTGGGTCTACATTCAAGAGGTAAAAACAAATAATAAAGGAAAAGAACGAAAAGGGAGACTCCTGTCTCAATTACACAAAATATTAGTGGAGATGTGTAAGACGAAATCCGGATCTTTAGCTCATGTCTTGTAACATTATAAAATAATTAAAATAAAACATATCTTGATATACATGAATCACTTTGGAGATATAAAAAATAGTATATAAACATAATATAGATAATTTTAATGATGTATATTATGAACTACATATGCCTTATGACTAACTTGATCTTCTTTCCCCTTACTCTATAACACTTGATGTTTGTCATTAATGGGAATAACAAATTCATGTATGTAAGTTGTTGTAGTTGAGTGGAAAGAGGGACCAAGAGTCTCTTATATAGCAATCTTCCAAATAATTTCACCCATCATGAACTTAATTAGAATTAACCCTTCATGAACCCACTGGTTACCTCACCATAAGTACACCATAATATAGGATATAACCCATTAACCCACTAAGATATACCATGATGTAGGGATATAAATAACACACTAAGTGTATCATAATGTAGGGTCATAATATAGGTGAATTCAATATTGCATTAGATATATGGACTCTTCATATTCCTTTTGTCTTTTCATGAATCCACTAAATATTTTATTTTGTAGGAGGTTAAATATTGGTTAATGAGGTCATTGAACCATCACAATTTATTTTGCATTTTATGTGGTCATGAAAGCCACCTTGAGCAAAAACTTTTTACAACATGATCATAAAATGTTTGTACATAGTTTTGAAATTCTTTTTTCTTTTAGTTCAATATAAAATGCTTAATATATATGCTATTTGCAATGTACAGCTTGTGTGCATAAAATGGACCAGAATACAACTAGAAACAACTATAGGAACAAAATTAGATTGAATTAAGGCTTCCCAGCGTTTATCATAAACATAATAACTGTCAAAATCAAAAAAAAAAAAAAAAGAACAACTTCTTTGACTTTTGGGCACTGGACAGGCGTCAGCCTCCATACATGATTATCAAATATAACAACACAGAATTAAAATAACAACAAATTAAAAGGGGAACCCTAAACCCTTAAACCAACCAATCTCCCCTTCAGATAGTCCGTTCGAATCCATTTTGGC
The DNA here is from genome assembly GCA_037974665.1 of Ehretia macrophylla. NCBI lineage: Eukaryota > Viridiplantae > Streptophyta > Magnoliopsida > Boraginales > Ehretiaceae > Ehretia > Ehretia macrophylla. The sequence continues at coordinate 30,054,505 of CM075780.1, forward strand.
CAAAGGGAGTTCGAATCGGACAATATAATCCAGATGCTTTTGAGAGCAGATGCAATATTGATATCTTCGAGTTTTCGAACCCTTAAACCACCTTTCTCCGTAGCATTGCAAACATCATCTCAGGTTTGCCAAAGCATTCTCTCTTTTTTCCTCTTGTTTTTGTACTTTCTTTTGACTTTTTCTGCGTTCATCAAACTTTGTGAATTAATTGCACGAGTTCCCACTAAAATATAAATCAATGATCTATTTCATGATCAATGGTCAAGCACTTCATCAAGGCATGTATATCAAACACATTGTCGAGGTCGGATTCCATGCAGTTGAGTTGGTCGGCTACGCTTGCCAAGCTGAACTTTCAGGTTGGCCTCCGAGTTGAACTTTTCAGGTCGGCTACCTGACCTGCACAAGGAAAAGGAAGGAAAAGATGGGGTGATGACCCAGATTTTTCCCTCGGGCGTGCGAATGATTAGTATGTCCGAGCTGGCAAGGTAGCTAAGAGCATTTAATGACGAGTTACCTCTGAAATGAAGGGGTGGAGGTCTATTTATACTAAATTTGGGTCTGACAACATTTAATGCAGTGCAGCTTTATGTCTCATCAATACTTTATGTCCCATCAGAACAGCTGGCACTGAGGTCGGGGTTTTTCGGGGTCGGGGTGAGGTCGGATCAGCATCCAGGTTGGGCATTTAGCTGAATATGTTGGGTTTGGCTCTGATTAGCCCGTCTCAGCTCAGTGTAGGTAACTCACCTCAACTCGGGGACCCCTCGTCAATCCCTTTCCCAAAGTCGAGATCGAGGGGGTGAAATCTAGCATTGTGAGTTTCTCCCTAGCTAGAGGTGCCCGACCCCGGCAGAGTAGGGATGGCCACGTCAGCGGTGCATGCCCTTCAGATGGCTGACATGTCACCTGGCGGTTCGGACAAGACGTGATGTTTGGGCTCCCCGAGGCGATTTTCAGAAGTGCCTATAAATAGGGCCTTGACATCCGAGATTCATTTCACACTTCGCTTTCAACTTTCAAGAGTTTTAAGTTGGATACCAGAGTGGTCGAAAGCATTTAGCTCGGAAAGAATCTTCTCGGGATTTTCAGCTCGGAGCCAGCTAGGTCGGGTCACATTCCGTAGCTAAGAGCAGTAGGTACGTCCCGACTCCTTTTAGTCATTCCTGTACATTTATATTTAATTTGTAGACAGTATGGGGAGGTCAGAGTCGGAAGATTCCCAGGCAATGGAGGTGAGGTCCTATGGTGGGGATGAGAGTCCGTCGAGCTCGGAGTCCACCTCAAATAGAGACCAAGGTGGAGAGAGCACCAGTGTGTCTCAAGGATCAGCTCGAAAATCTAGGCTCGGGGAAAGCGATAATGATTGCCAAGTTATTAGGGTCAGACTGGCGCAAGAGGAGGCTGAGTCGGATCCTTCGGCCGACTTGGGAGACTTGGAATATAGAGAAGATGAGGAGCCACTGAATCAATTGGAGGGGGTCGAGATGCCACAGGAGTACCTAGCTAGAGTTTCTGCCGCCGAGCCGATCGAAGCAGTCCCAGTTAGTGCTGTTCGACCTCGAAGCTCGGCCACAGCCAGCGCTTCTTCAACTCAGGGGAAGAGGATTGAGCAGTTGTTCGCTTGTTGCAAGTGTGAGTGCCATTCCACAGTGCAAATGGCTAACGCCAAGTTGAGGAACTGGTCAGTGGATCGTCATCAAAAGCTGAAGGTTCCAAGTCGGCACGAATCGGCTTGTTATCCTCCGGCCGACCACTTCACCATCTACGACCTTGCGTTCGACGTTATCCTGCTCCCCCTCCCCAATTTTTTTATCAATATCTTGAACTACTTTGAGCTCAGCCCAAGTCAGATGTCGCCGAATGGTTGGGCCATGATGGTGGCCTTCTATGTGTTCTGCCTTGAGAAGAAAGTGGAGCCGACCTTGCACAGGTTCAGGCATTTCTTTGTGTGTAAACCCAACCCGAAGCAGCCAGGGTGGTTCCACTTCGCAACTCGGGTCGGCACCTCCATATTCACCAAGTGGCACTCTTCTAACAAGGGCTGGCATAATGACTATTATTGGGTGGAGCCGGCTGTGAACTCTAGGTGCAGGTTGGTCTGGATTCCAAGTTTGAGGAAGACCGTCAATGATGACCCCAAGCTCTCAGATGAGGAACTTGAGGAAGTCGCGGTGCTCAAGCCCGCGCCCGAGATGCTGATAAATATTGACAGTGTGCTCAAATGGGAGCGGATCTGGGACTCCAAGCTATTTGGTAGGGAACCCGACCTCTCGAGGGATCATCCCAACCTGCTTCCCGAGCCTGAAGGGGACGCGGGGTCCAGCTCAGAAGAGGGTCAGTTTGCAGGATCGGCGCCCGACCTCCCAATTATCCTATCTGCCAGTCTTTTTAGGTTGGCCTTTGGCTCTTTTCCACTTCTTTCATCTACCTTTTGCAGGTATGGCAGATATGAGAAAACTTGTGTATGCCCAGATGAGAAAGAAGAATGAGGTCAGCGGCGAGGTTTCAGCTCGGTCTGGCTTGGGAAGTGCTGCTTAGGGTCAGAGGCAGTGGCCCAACGGCCAAGTGCAGGAGGTCGGCCCCGAGGTCTCTTCCAAGGGGACGTCGGGGTCTCCCTTTCCTAAGAGATCGAGCTTGGGAGTGGCGATCCCAGAGCGCTCAGCGTCCCGTCCTGAGAGTAAAAAGTGGTCTGGGGCCGAGTACTCTGGGAAAGGTAAGGCCGTGGAGGTGAGCCCTCCTAGCAAGCACTTCATGGAGGTGACCAAGGTGGCCTGCGACCCCAAGCTGGTGATGGTCCCAGCAGAGCAGCTCTCGCTCAACTTGAGGACGGCCATAGTTACGGTGAATCTTATCCGACTTTTGATATGGTTATGTTTTTTAGCTCGGCTGATCGTTTTGCTCTCTTTTACACAGGCCGAGTCCCACATCCTTTCAGCTCCTAGCTTTCTTGTCAGGGCCCAGACTCATTGCATCGAGCTCTAGCAGCGATACATAGATGCCCGAGCCGAGCTTGAGACTCTGAGGGAGGAAGCCACCCAGAGGCGCAAGGTGGACGCGACGGAGATTGACCGTCTGAAAAAGGAGCTTAATGCGGAGAAGTCCTGATGTGAAGCCGCGGCCAAGGACGTCGAGTGCTACAAGCTGGAGAGGCGTGAAGCCGAGACGAAGCTCCGAGATCTGGTGGACCGGGTCGGCCCCGAAGGAGAGAAAGTAGTGGAAGCCTTCAAGTCCAATGATGCGGTCGTGGACTGGTTGGCCACGGAAGGTGGGGCCATGGCCAAGTATGCCGAGCTGGAGTTCTACTTCTGGGGTCAAGTCGTAGCTCAGGAGAGAGCGAAGACCTTTTTCCCTGCTACCAAGAATGACTATATTGAAATCTTGGAGGCTCCACCACCGGAGTTCTGGGAAATTCTTGAGCTTCTGACTGACCTGACGTCCCAAGCTAAAGAGGTGATCAAATTTGTCCAAGAAGGCATGGACCAGGTCAGGGACGAGGCTGATGCAACCAACACTTCTCCTCCAAAATAGATTTTATAAATCGGCCCGGGTCGGGCTTTTGTAGTTTTACCCAAGTTGGGCTCATTGTAATTTTGCCCAGGTCGGGCTTTTGTAATTATTTTTTCAATTCTAACGGAATTAATATTTTGCGTTTTATTCGAGTTCATACTTGTGTACCTTTCTCTTCACAAATTTTTCTTAAGTAAGTGGGGTCGGGCCAATATAATGGACCTTTCAAACTTAAGTAGAAAGAACCGAGCTGGACGCGATTAATGAATTATCATCCTAATCCGAGCTGGTAAACTGGGCAACTATATAATCGTCGCCGACCTGGACTCGTCAGTCCGATTTAAAATTGGTCAATCTAATGTTGACGAATGTTGAGTTCGAGTTTAGACCCAAACTAATATACCGACCTGAAGCCGGATCACACCGAGTTGGACCTTAATCCGAACTGGAAAAGCTAATCAAATTGTTATTGATTATACCCGAGCTGGAACATAGTCTGAGCTGGTTTACTTGACCATTAGCTCGTGATTAAGCGTGGCCACCGCGTTAATCCGAGTTGGTAGTAGCTTTGTAGATGAGGCACTTGGGCCCGGGTTGGGCATTGCGCTGGTTTGGGTACTTGGGCCGAGGACGGGCATTGCACTAGTCTACAAAATGCATTGTACTTAATTTGTACACGAAGTACTTGGGCTCGAGAGCCGATTACAAGCAATGTTTTGGCTCGGGGTCTTAACAAAAGATTTCAGCTTGGGGGCTATTACAAACGATTTCAGCTCGAGGCCTTTAGACAAAATACTGCTTCAGGTGTTCTGAGTGCCATGCATCCTTCAATAGTTTTTCGTTCTTGTCGCGGAGGTAGAAGGTCCCATATCGGACTTCTTTCACGACTTCATACGGTCCCTCCCAGGTCGGGGATAGCTTGTTACCCGAGCGCGACAAAAAGATGGCTTTTCTGAGTACGAGGTTGCCAACCTTAATAGGCTTAGGCTTGACTTGTTTGGCAAAGGCTCTTTGCATGGCAGCTTTGCTGGCCAGCATTCTAATTTGAGCTTTAGCTCTGAGCTCTTCAATGAGGTCGAGCTCTTCACGGATCCGTGCTCCATTTATTTCTGGATCATGGTAGAGGGTTCTACTGGTCGGAGACCCGATCTCTACTGGCAACACAGCTTGAGTACCGAAGGTCAGCTCGAAGGGCGATTCTCCTGTTGCCAAGCTGCTGGTGGTCCGCTAAGCCCACAACACCTCGGGAAGAATCGATGCCCACTGGCCCTCCGCTTCCTCCAGCTTGGTTTTCAGGCCCTGGAAAATGATTTGGTTAGTCCTTTCAACTTGGCCATTACTTTGGGGGTGGGCAATAGATGAGAATCTGAGGTCGATCCCAATCTCAGCACATTTGCCTCGAAAGTATGCAATGTCGAATTGCTTGCCGTGGTCAATGATGATGACCTTTGGCACCCCAAATCGGCAAATGATATTTTTCCATACGAAATCCCAAGCTGCCTTTTTTGTTATTCTAGCAACGCCTTCAGCCTCGGGCCATTTGGTGAAGTAGTCTACAACTACGAAAGCGTGTTTCTTTTGACCAACACTGGTCGGCAATGGGCCGATGATATCTAGACCCCACTGATAGAATGGCCATGGGCTTATCATCACCGTGAGGTCTACCGCATGCTTCCTCTGTACATTGGCGAACCTTTGGCAGGTGTCACACTTTTTTATATATTCTTTGGCATCTTGTTCTAAGGTTGGCCAAAAATAGCCTTGCCTCAATGCCTTTCGAGCCAGAGCTTTGCCTCCCAAGTGGTTTCCACATACCCCTTCATGGATCTCCCGGAGTACATAGTTTCCCTCCTCGGGTCCAACACATTTCAAGAGAGGCCAAGTGTAGGCTCTCTTATAGAGTTGCCTGGAAATTATGACAAACCTTGAGGCCTATTTCATGAGTTTTCAAGCTACTTTTTCATCCTCTAGGGTCATACCCCCCTCCAAGTAGTCCATGATTGGTTTGGTCCAATCTGGGCTTAAATTGAGCTCGGCTACGGCTTGAACCCCCAACCGAATGCTCGGTTTGGACACTTCTTACACATGGACTAGGGCAAGTCGGCTCTCACCCAATGCCAACCTAGACAGAGTATCAGCCTTCATATTCTCCTCCCTCAGAATTTGCCGTATCGTGAACCTTTTGAGCCCTGAGGTCAAATTCTTGACTAGGCTAGCATGGTACCGTCCTTGGCTTCGAACTCTCTCGATATCTGACTAGAAACCAATTGAGAGTCGGTGCTTAGGTCGACTGTCTGTGCCCCGAGCTGAGCTGTAATTTTCAATCCCGCAATCACCGCTTCATACTCCACTTCATTGTTAAACGCCAGAAAGGTGAACTTGAGGGAGTATTGATGCTCATGCCAGGTTGGGTCAAGGATGACCACCCCAGCACCACTCCCAGACTTCCCTGAGGCCCCATCCACATGGACCTTCTACACGTCCTCTGGGTCATGATCGGCTCGGCCAGTGCATTCCACCACAAAGTCCGCGATGGTTTGGGCTTTGATGGCTATTCTGGGCTGGTAGGTGATGTCAAATTGACTCAGCTCTACTGCCTATTTCAGCAGCCTACCCGATGCCTCTGGCTCGTACATGATAGACTTGAGCGGAGCATCCATCATGACCTTGATTGGATGAGCATCAAAGTATGGCTTTAGCTTCTTACCGCTATGACGAGCGCGAGGGCGAGTTTTTTCAACGAGGAGTACCTCGCCTCGGCCCCCTGCAATGTTTTGCTGACATAATAGACCGACTTCTGCTTCTTCCCTTCTTCTCGGACTAGTGCCGCTGCCACTGCTGTCCCTGAGCATACCAGGTATAATACCAGCTCCTCCCCCACCTCAGGTCGGGATAGCAGGAGTGGCGAAGCTAGATACCTTTTCAGCTCTTGGAAGTTATTCTGGCATTCTGTAGTCCATTCGAAGTTCTTAGGATTCATCAATATTTTGAACAGAGGTGTACACTTGTCGGCCGACCTGGACATGAATCTGCTCAGCGCCGCGACCTTGCCCGTGAGCACCTGGACTTCCTTCACGCAGGTCAGCAACACTAGGTCCAGTACCGCCTGAACCTTCTCCGGGTTGGCTTCTATTCCGCGGGCTGTGACCATGAAGCCCAAAAACTTTCCCGCCTTGACGCCGAATGCGCATTTTTTCGGGTTCAGCTTTATCCCAAAGTGCTCCATTACAGCGAAGGCTTTATCCAGGTCGGCTTCATGGTCTTCCGCCCTTCTGCTCTTGACCAGCATGTCATCCACATAGATCTCCATATTTTGGCCAATCTGATTTTTGAAAACCTTGTTTACCATCCAAGTGTAGGTAGCTCCAGAATTCTTGAGGCCAAAGGGCATGACCTCATAGTAGTAGAGACCTTTATCGGTGGTGAAAGCAGTCTTCTCTTTGTCTTTGGGAGCCATCTTCATTTGGTTGTAGCCTTTGAAGGCATCCATGAAAGAGAGTAGCTCGAATCCGGAGGTGGCATCTACCATTTGATCGATCCAAGGTAGAGGAAAGTAGTCCTTAGGGCAGGCTTTATTGAGGTCAGTAAAGTCAATACACAATCTCCATCCTCCTAAGGACTTGGTTACCAGCACCACGTTGGATAACCAGGTTGGGTATTGGATTTCCTTTATGTGGCCGGCGTCTACCAATTTGTCTACCTCTTCTGCTATGATTTGTTGCTTATCATAATGGAAGTGCCTGTGCTTTTGCTTCACCGGATAGTGATTCGGGTCAGCATTCAGGTGATGCTCAATTACTCCCGGGTCAATACCTGTCATGTCAGAGGCAGACCATGCAAATATGTGTTCATTTTTTAGGAGAAATTGGCTTATACCTTTCTTGAGGTCGGCAGAGAGTTCACTTCTAATTTTTGCTCTCTTTGTTTCATCGGAGAGTTCCATCTCCTGAAGGCCTTCAGCCGAGCTGCCTCTCTTAGCAACCCTCTTCTCCTCGGGAAAATTTGGTCCCCAACCAACCTGATATTTGGGTCAGAGGGAGTTTTCATAACACTCCCGGGCTGAGAGCTGGGCTCTGCGGATGGTGGCTGTGCCGGCCGAGGTCGAGAATTTTAGGGCCTGGTTGTAAGTTGAAGGGACGGCCCTGAAATGGTTGAGGGCCACCCGACCTAAGATCCCGTTGTAAGTGGAGTTGCAATCCATCACAATAAAGTTGGCTTGCATCGAAACCCGCTTATCTCCGTCTTTCAGCTTCAGCGGAAGGTTAATGACCCCTTCAGCTCGGTAGGCTTACCCGGTGAAACCAACTAAAGTGCCCCTCAATGGCCTGAGTCGGCTCCTGTCCATCCCCATTTGCTCAAAAGCATTGAGGAATAAGACTTCCGCCGAGCTCCCGGTGTCCACCATCAGCCTCTTCACGGTGAAGTTGGCTATTTTAGCGCTGATCACCAGTGGGTCATCATGGGGCAATATTCCTCCCTCCAAGTCTTCTGAGGAAAAGGTGAGCTCCTCCATCCCCGGGGCCGGACCCCGCACTAGTCTATACTCCCTCCCAGCCCAAACATAACCCTTCCTGCCTGCCGAGGTCTCCCCTCTCGACGTCAATTCTCCTCCAATGGTCTCAATCACAGCCAAACGTCCCTCCCCAGCCTAGCGCCTGGGTGGACTCCTCTCTCTATCTCTTTGATCATGATTCCGAGTCGGCTGCGAGTCTACGTACCTTCGGAGGTGACCTCAGGCTATCAATGCCTCGATCTCCTGTTTCAAGTCTTTGCACTCTTCGGTGGTATGGTCGTAGTTCATATGGTAGCGGCAACACTGGTTTTATTGCGCTTCTCGGGTCGGCCTTTCATCCTTGGAGCTGGAGGCAGGTAGTTCTAGTGCTAGATCTCTATCAGGATCTGCTCCCTTGTGGTGTTGAGGGGAGTGAACATAGTGAACCGGGGGTTCTGCTTTGGTTGTTAGGGCTGCTTGCCTCGGTCGTTTTGGACTTTACCCCCAGGTTGGGCTCGAGAGGTCTCTCCCTTCCTGCTAGCTTCCTTCTCCTTGTCATTATCCCTCTTTGCCTGATGGATTTCTTCCGAGTGTATGTACCCTTCTGCTCGTACCATCAGCTCGGATACAGTATTCACGGGGTCAATTGCCAATGAGGATGTAAGGGGACCCGACCTAAGCCCACTCTGGTAAGCCATCAATGCCATGGAGTCCTCCAAGTTGGGGATTCGGAGGGACTCTTCATTGAATCTGGCTGTGTAAACCCTCAAACTTTCCCCTCTATGTTGCTTCACCAGCAGCAATGTAGAAGTGTGGCGGGTGGCGCGCCGGCTTCCCGTGAAGCGGGACAGGAAAGCCTCAGCCAGCTGATGAAAACTTACAATTGAACCAGGACGAAGTTTCTGGAACCAATCCAAGGCATTGCCAACCAGGGTGGTCGGGAATGTTTTCATCTTCAGGAGGTCGTACATGTCATGCAAAGTCATGTGGTGATCAAAGTTGAGCAGGTGGCTGGCTTGGTCTCCAACTCCATTATAGACGGTCAGGTTGGGCATTCGGTTGCCGGTGGGTAGTGGCGTGGCTAGTACCTCGAGTAAGAGTGGGCTTACAACGAGCTAGTTGATGACCTTGGCTATGGCGGCCGCGGTCTTGGCCTGCTCGGGGTCGGCTTGAGCCGCCCTTTGATCTCTCACCTCACCGGGTCTCACCACCGGCTCTAGGAAGCCCTCTTCGTCCTGCGTTCGCTTTGGCCTTGGGTCTGGGATGTGGAACTGTGGACGCGAGGGCCGCGGCGTAGCTTCTTGCGGAGCCAGGGAGCCCTCAGCTAGCCTGGCTACCTGCTCCTTAAGTTCCTCAAACATCCTCAGTATCATCCTTATCTCCAGTGACAGGCTGGAGTTGAGGTCTCCATCCGCCATGGGGTTGGTTTGAGTGGCTAAGTGTATACGTTGGCTCGTCCCAACGTCGGCTGGGATTGGGTTTTGGCTAGGCACTTTTGTGGTTTCGAGGTCCCTATCCAGGTTAGGCGAATCCTCTATCGGTGCGCTGTGGCTTCTCGTTTGTACCATAATGGTTTCTCAATGAGTGGTGAAGGAAAATGATAGAAAGAACTCTTTCCCACAGACGGCGCCAAACTGTCGAGGTCGGATTCCATGCAGTTGAGTTGGTCGGCTACGCTTGCCAAGCTGAACTTTCAGGTTGGCCTCCAAGTTGAACTTTTTAGGTCGGCTACCTGACCTGCACAAGGAAAAGGCGGGGTGATGACCCAGATTTTTCCCTCGGGCGTGCGAATGATTAGTATGTCCGAGCTGGCAAGGTAGCTGAGAGCATTTAATGACAAGTTACCTCTGAAATGAAGGGAGTAAAGCTCTATTTATACTAAATTCGAGTCTGATAGCATTTAATGCGGTGCACCCTTATGTCCCATCAATGCTTTATGTCCCATCGGAATAGCTGGCACTGAAGTCAGGGTTTTTCGGGGTCGGGGTGAGGTCGGATCAGCATCCAGGTTGGGCATTTACCTGAATATGCTGGGTTTGGCTCGGATTAGCCCGTCTCAGCTTGGTGTGGGTAACTCACCTCAGCTCGGGGACCCCTCGTCACACATCAAAATCCTCTCCCAACTAATATTTTATTTTAATATTCTAACATTACAGTCTAGCCTTTCATTTCAATAAATCACTAAAATTTAATCTAATAACTGTAATGACTCCCCAACTATTATGTCAATATCTAATTTCACTCAACAAAACTACTTTTTTGGGTTAAATAAGCAAGTAACTCTATTAAATTCTAAAAAACACTGTACAAACAATTACAAGAGAAAAATCTACTCAACTAAGAAAGGACCCAACTCAACAAAAATACTTTCCACACATTTTTTATTGTTTAAAAATTAAATGAATGTATGAAATAAAAAGTTAAAATATTAGAATAAACATTTAGTTACAAGGAAGGCTGATCAAATCTTTCCTAAAGATTTATGCTTGGCTATGGAGCAGTCATGTAACCATTCTTTCTTGGATTAGGCTTCCAGCTAAACAAGATGGCCTTGCCGTCCGGCCACTAGCAGAAGCTAAGCACTTGAAAAGCGCACTTTGCTTGTCACACCCCAAACTCATGGAACTAAATGGGTTCGAGGTGTGACATGCCGTGTACCAAAAATGATAACCTTTTCGGGACACAAGGCTATATGAACCCATCAATCGAATAGAACCAACAACAGAGCGCTAAAAAAAAAATCTACCATTTTTTGAAACTAGCCAGTCCAAGTGTTCAAGAGATAGCCTCTAAAGAAGAGATTACTATTAAACTGCCAACTGACAACTCTAACATTAAATAGAATTGTAAAATTTAGTAGTGTCTCATCACTAAAACTCTTATTCAATGACAAAAATGAAAGGGTCTGCTACCCCCACTCTCTACTCGCTAAAGCTCTTCACCTACTCATTAATATCTGAAAGAAAAATGAAAAAACAAAAAACAAAAAACAAAGGGGTGAGCAATCAAAAGCTCAGTAAGTGGGGAAGGTGTTCCTCCAAAGAAAGACACAAAGGAATACTGAGTGCTTGAAAGTTCATAGTCGAGACAAGAATGAGTGGATCACAAAAAAAAAACACGTGAATGTGACATATATATATATATATATATATATATATATATATATATTATAAATAGGAAAACGAAGTAGTCATAATACACGCCAATAAAATGTCATGAAAATTAAGTTGTCAATAATTTAGCACATCAATCGTAATAATAACATGTTGTAGGTACAAGGCCCCTACAGGCGCACACAACATGAGTACAAGGCCTCCACAGACACCCACATTATGAAATCTCAATCATTTCGCGATAAGGCGGGCATCCGCCGAACATGTCACTTCACTTCACGCTATAACACTGTTTACGTGACATGGATTTAGCGAATAATGCACTAATGTATAAGGAACATTTAGGAGCCAAGGGAAAGCATTAAAGACAATTTGACTCATTAAGCCTCACGTATGATTTATGTGCTTGTATTAAAATATTGATAAGCAATTTGTTTCAACCAAGGCATGATATCACCAAGAGACATACCTATGCATTGTAATGAAGAAGATTATCAACTAACAGTAAAATGAAGTATTCCAGGTTCGAACAGCTTAAAAATAAACATAAACAATCAGGCCACGAGACTTTCATTATAGGGTTGTATGGTTCCAATCGAAACGTTATAGAGTCAGATTTTAGAATATATAAATTAACCAGAGGACGATGTCCTGCGCCAAAGATATCAAGTACCACGAAGGGGAACAGGATGACAAAACAATGGAATACCCCCACTTACCTCGGATTTTTGGAAGTATCAAACACTTTCCTAGCCTCCAATTTGCAGTCAAGAAAAGCAAAGCCTGAACGTACTACTTGTTGATAGTCTCTTCTCACTTGCGATCCACTTTAGGCATGCATAAGTTGGCTAAAGTCAGTACGTTATGTACTCTAGATAGAAGAAGTATTATATGTTATTTATTTTATTTGAAAAGACTAAAAAGACTCGTGCTAGAACTCATTTCCTTGATATTTAGCCTTTTTTATTTTTTGAACTAATAACTAGTTGCTATTTAGAAGGGCATAATCCTATGTGGCTTAGTGGAAGACCCCACTACTTAATGTGGTTACATGGATGGCCCCAAATAACTCTTGGTCGTTACATTGCTTTTGTCAATCTTTTTGTGCAACAGTCCACTAATAGCGGAAAAGAGGGTTAACGTATATACTACAGTCTTTCAGTTCTTGAAGAAGCTCTTTCTTACCAATCAATAGTATCCATTCCAGTTGTAGACTGTAGGCCCTGATGGGGATCATCTCGGACTTCTAACAACTCCACTATATTATTCTCTCTACCACTTAATTGTTTATGTAGTTATAGATAGCTAGGTTTATAAATGTAAAATTAAATAAATAGGGGAATAAGTTTCATGCAAGTCCTTTATTTTTATGGTTTAGGACAAGAAGGTCCATGAATTTATTTTCTTTTCATATCAGGTCCCACAAACTTAATATTGTTAGTGATTTTTAATAATTTAGGAGTATTATAGTTAAGCAAAACTCAGAATCTATTTATTGAAAAATTGAATTTATGATATAATTTGTGATATGGGTATCGACTCGACCCGACCCGCTAACTTGACCCGAATTATCTTCTTTCTCTCTAAGCTATTTACAAATATTCAGCTCAGACCATTTAACTGGCTTGATCGTCGGAGGAAGTTCCCGAGTCATACTACCTTTAACAATTTGGTTTTCCTTTTGTGTCACATAGATTTTCTACCAAATCCCACCTTTTTAATTCGTCTTCCTTTAATTTCAGATATTTGTTCAAACTTTGTCCGTTTGATCTTTTCTATGGTGAATGTACTTATTGAGATGCATGCTTAGCCAATAATTTTTCCATAATTATGTTATGTGCTGAACTGTCAAATACACTATATATATATAAGTACATTGCACCTAGGGTTTCAATCAAATATATAGGATGTAATAGTGGGTGAGGCATACAGACGGTAGTGTAGAACGATGGCTTGTACCATGGGAAGCTTATTTCGAGGCAATAAGCCGCTAACACCGAGGAGTAGCAATATCAGTAGAAGTGATTTAATTTTGGGGACTGCAATGCAAGTGAGGTTCACTAGAGCCAATGAGGGTATTAAAAATGTGACAAAAAATCTCTCGCTATTGTCATCAACTTTGCCTCGAAGTAATTATTTATGTCGGGGGGCTGCAAGGCAATTGAGTATCACTAGAGCCAGCAATAACGTTGAGAATGTGACAAAAAACCTCCCATCGTCATCATCATCAGCTTTCCCTTTGAGACCATCTCCGTGGCTGACGCTCCCATCCAAAGATCCATTGCTAAATAGATTCTACAGCCTGGAAGAGAAGAGAGTCATCTCTATCATCAAACAGACGACCACAAGAAATCACAAGATGATGGATGATGACGCTTTTTGTCTAGGATCGTCACAGGGCTAGCTGATTTATACAAACCGTAGTGATTGCGCTCTTTTTCTCTACAATCCCATCTCACATCGCATCATCAAGCTTCCGTCCATTGACACCCTTCCTAATGACAAGCCTTATTACCCCTATGCGTTTATCAATAAATTGATTCTCTCATCATCACCCAAGGAAGAAGAAGACGACGACGGCAACAATTACTGCATAGCAATGTGTATGTACGGTCGTAATAATAAGCTCGCCTTTTGCAACCTAGGTTACGATACCTCTTGGGTTCCTTTAGGTGAAAATTTAGAGGATTATATACAAATTGCAAGTAAAGACGACAAGTTCTACTATAACACCCTGCATTAAATTGCATACTATATGCATTCATGTTTTGTTATTTATAATTGTTAATTAAGCTATAAAAAAAAGAGAAGAAAAAGAACTTAATAAAACTAAGAAGGGCAGTTGAGAGATTCGAACCTGAGACCTCCTTCCTAGTTACACACACACCTTGACCATTTGAGCTAAAGTTAGTTTGTTACCAGAACTAAATGCTAATAGTACTTATGCACGAAATGCTATCAGATAAGTTTAATTGAGCAAACCAAGGTAACACTACTTCTATCTTCTTTACACCCCCCAACCTGTTAACCCCAAAGCAAAAACAGAGAAAAAAAAATGAACCCAGCTGCACATATAGCAAGAATCGATCTTTAATCTTGAAATATTAGAAGCCTTTGTAGTCCTTGAATCCTAATAGGTATGTGGGTTTAGTTCTATTATGCGATTTATGCTTGTTTATGTATTTATACATGTATATATATGCATAAACTTTTATAATGATTTGAGTTATGGCTTAACTCTTAATATACTCGTTAGATATTGACTTAGTTAAAGTCTTACATGATTTAGAGATGGCCATTGGCTTGCATGTATGAAACAGTAGGTGAAGGAGTTAGTTTAAATTCTGAATTTTTTAGTAATGGATATGTATATATGCCTGTACATGTGTAATATAAGTTGGTTGAGTTATTGACCTATATATTTTTTGTATAGCATTTGCACATTAAAGAGGTTGGGTGTACATGTTTGGTTATATAATTGTGTTGTTGTGGGTGTAGTATGAAGAAGAAGAATCTCTATATGTGCGTATGATTAAGAGTTAAGCTATATTCTTTTATGTATGTGTATGTAATTAAAAGAACATGATTTGCGTTTTAAGCAATGATTTAACTGCATACTCGTTAGAAGTTATACGTTCGTTGGTGATCATCAATTCAAGTTGATAAAGGCTTTACGTTGGGTGGTAATAGGGAGTTATAATAAGTTGTGGTGACGTATATGTATATGTTACTGCCATTTAGAAAAGGAAGTCAAGTAGGATAAAATAAATAAGGTAGTAAATGAAATATAATGTCCTACTATTTTATACTTTTTTTTTACTTGTCTTCTAGAGTTTAATATGGTAGTATAATTGCTATGGTGCAGTTGTGAGTCACTCTTGAATCAATTGTCTTAGTCAGAGGATTGAATAAGTTTAAAGTCAGGTCAAGGTAAGTAGAATACCCGTCACCCACACACTTCTATGTTGTTTCAGTTCGAGCTATGCACTTTCTTTCTTATTCAAGTTGATCTGCTTCTAACTCTTTGTTCTTTATCATCTGAATTTATTCATTGTAAGCTGTGACACCCAGACGACAGGGTGAAATATATAGCCGTCCTGACTTTTAGGCCTACTATGTTATATATATGTATCAATTGTTATCAGATGAATCAGTTATGCATCAATTGTTAGGCATACGCATCAATGCCAGGAATGGATCAATTGTTAGACATATCTATTAGGCAATTGTATCAGTGGCCGGCAAAACTCCACAATTGTTAATTATATGTATCAATTGTTTATCACAGCAGTGCAGTTGTGTAATGCCCCGATCCCTCATGAGACCGGAGGCTCTAATAACCATGCTATTCTCAACCCAATACCAAACCCGGTCACAAAATTTTAGGGGAAAAACGGACAGAGTTTCCCCTGTACTATGGACATTCTGAAAATCTGTAAATTCTCAAATAAGGTAACTACAAGGTAAACAAACTTTTCATAGCTAAATATTTAAAGATTCACGGCCATCCGAGCCTTGAAGCAAACAACAGTTCCAAAACCACACAAGCATGCAAGTAACTTGTTTATAACATAGTCTAATAACCATGCCATTCTAGGATAACATTAAAACATACTTAGAGATAAAACATTCTACACTAAGCCATTCACTCCCAAGCATGCAATGTCACGCCCCAACTCGACCCCACCTACAATCAGTCAGGACGCAACGGAATTTCGGCGGCATAACGACAGTAAATAGATTTCCGAGGTTCTAAACCAACCTCATAAAACATCATACATCCAACAATTCCTCAATACAAACAACAACATACAACACAACCATATTATACAATAAACCATCCTCGTTATACGCCTCCGTTCCAACATGACATACAATACCTCAACCTTATCATACATTTCAAAAATAAGTTGAGACACAACTACAACTTAACCATAGACAAAAGAAAGCCACTAAGTTAACATCGATTGGGTCATCATCTTTCAACATCTATTACAATAAGAACCACAAAGCATATAAAAGTCAATTAAGCTAATATACATGACATTAAACAACATATAATCATGGATAAGACTCGGGAACATATGACTCGTCCACGTAAGGCACATTTTCCTCCTCAGGAGGCACGTACCCGTAATCCGGCTCTGCAACACCTATAAGCATGCAATAATAGAGAGTGAGCTTATATACATAAGCCCAGTGAGGATCCGATAGATCTCGACTGTATTCACTACGCTCCTTGGATTTAGTCCTTTGAGCAAGTAAACACACAACAACAATAATAACATTATCATCACATAACTATATAACCATTCATTAAAGGATACTCTATTTGGTGTAGCTCCAAACGCCATCACGATCTCAACCGTTCTTCTTATAACTCCCCATTACTCAGGCACCCGAGGTACCTCACTAGCCCCTCCCTCCATGACACCTCCGTCATGCGAGCTGGGGGTAGCCTATGGCAGTCATGCCGTTATCAACCCGACAGCCCGACGCTGCCCGAGAGGTGGCACACACATACCAAGACTCCATAATCATCAATCATCAATCAATCATCAATCAATCAATTGGGAGATCAGCAACGAAAGTGCCCGATTCCCGAACTAAATAATAATCAATCAATAACATCAATATTAAATTAAACAACAAACAACGTAGTTAGATGACAAAGTAGGCCATCTAACCGGACATGCATAATATACATAATTAAACTCTAAATTACTCATCAACAACTCACCATTCATCACTCGAACACTACCCAACCATCTAAAGGCATCGTTCAAGAAATTAAAGAATGACAACCTAAACTTCTAAAATTCATAACTTACAATCTACTAATCCAAACATTGCCAAATCAGTTCCTATCACTCACCCATTCAACCTACTACAGTAGCCCTCTCGGAAATCCACCATAACACCTCCAAATCATGCCCAATAACCCTAAAACCCTAAGATGTCATGGCTGGATTTTCTGGATTTTCACACGAACAATGTAATCGAAAATTCGGCATTACAACAGCGCTAACACGTAATTATCAAGTATTTAGAAATCGACGGCAATCGATTTCGATCAACACAACTCATTTAATTCAACTTTGAACATTTTAATCAAAATTAAATACCCAGAAAATAAAAATTATGCTACATCCGACAGAAATTCGTAGTATTAGTATATAACGATCCCTAGCATGCAAGGAGCAATAATCTATCTTCAGATTTCAATTCTAACGGTTAAATTTTCATTTATGAGCAAAAACATAAAAATGACATTTTGAGATCTAGAATTTTTCTCTCACCTTTGATGCGATATAAGCCTAGGAATGCGTGCTATGCGTGCCCAACAAGCAGAATCCAAGTCGGTGCGAAGTTTCACGGACAAAAACCAAGTTTTTCTTTGAAAAAATGGATTGAAAAGCTTTGAAAATTCTCTTTCTTTTTCTCCTTCTTTCTCACGGCAATGTGTGTGTTTGTGGAGTGTGTTTTGTGTTGTGTGAGTGTGTGTTGATGACAAGAAGTATTTAAAAGCTTGGTCAATTAAAAAAATGCAAAGTCAAAGTTAGTTTTAATTAGTATTTTTGTGTTTTTAATGACTTTAATTGCATTTTATTGCTCACCAAGTTAAAAATAATTATGCAACCCCCAAGATATCTCAAGTGGATTATTTTTAGGTGACAAGAAGTTTTACAATCCAACAATTTCACCCGAGTCGGCTTAAAACTCGATTTTCGCAAAAGTCGGTGTAAAAACCCTAATAAATTCTTAAGCCGATTTTAAAACCGTTTTCATCAAACGCAGGTCTATTAAAGTCCGTGGACTAGGTCTAGAAGGGTTAAAAAGACCAGTTTCAAAATTTTAGCGGACGTGTTTTGAAAATACTATTCACTGAAAATCGACGATAAAATTTCTGACTCCGTTTTTTATGAAAATTTCATGAATGCACATTTAGCACGTATTAGGAGTATTGACATCAAAATTATAACTTTCTAGGTCCTATAGCACATAAACAGAACATATGCACGCAAAACGAGGTATAGCACGTAAAACGAGATAAGCAGGAAAGTGGGGTTTCACATTCTCCCCTCCTTATAGAAATTTCGTCCTCGAAATTTTTACTTGATGTACGGAATAGATCTGGGTATTGCTGCTGCATCTGATCTCGTCTCTCCCACGTAGCTTCCTCAATGCCGTGATGCTTCCACAACACCTTAACCATCGGAATCCTCTTCGACCTCAACTCTCGGTCCATCTGATCTAGAATACGAATCGGACGCTCGTCATAAGTCAAATTCTCTCGAAGCTGTAACGGCTCTGGCTCAAGAATATGAGAAGGATCCGGATTATATTTCCGCAAATTAGACACGTGAAATACATCGTGGACATTAGAGAAGTTCTCCGGTAAAGCCAACCGATATGCCAACTTACCAACTCTGCCAGTAATCTCAAACGGCCCAACAAATCTCGGACTCAGCTTTCCACCTTTACCATAACGAGCAAACCCCTTTCGAGGAGACAATCTCAAGAAAACCCGATCTCCAACTGCAAACTCCAAGTCTCGACGACGCTTATCAGCATAACTCTTGAATCTACTCTGCGCCGTAAGCATTCTCTGCCTGATCAACTGAACATTCTCAATCTTCTCAAGAAGTTCTGGCATAATAGTCGGATCAATAGTCTTCATCTCTCCTACCTCGTCCCAATATAAAGGTGAACGACACTTACGGCCATAAAGAGCTGCGAAAGGTGCCATCCCAATAGTAGCTTGATAACTATTGTTATAGGCAAACTCGGCAAGTGGTAGATGTTTCTCCCAGTTCTTCCCAAAGTCCAGAACGCAAGCCCTAAGCATATCTTCCAGAATCTGAATAGTCCGCTCAGACTGACCGTCGGTCTGTGGATGATACGCTGTACTGAAGTTCAACTGAGTACCTAAGGTCTCCTGAAGTTTCTCCCACAAACGAGAAGTAAATCGAGGATCTCGATCAGAGACAATACTAGATGGAATACCGTGAAGTCTAACAATCTGATCCAGATAGAGGTCCGTCAACTTTGTAACCTCATCTCCCATCCTCATGGCAATAAAATGAGATGTCTTCGTCAAACGATCCACGACAACCCAAACTGCATCATTACCCCTCGGTGATCTAGGCAAACCAGTGACGAAGTCCATTGTAATATGCTCCCATTTCCACTCCGGTATAGCCAACGGCTGAAGCAAACCTGCTGGTCGTTGATGCTCGGCTTTCACTCTCTAACAAGTCAAACATCTAGATACAAACTGAGCAACCTCCCTCTTCATGTTGTTCCACCAGAAATGTTGCTTCAAATCCCGATACATCTTGGTTCCACCGGGATGAATAGTATATTTAGAATTATGAGCTTCCTCCAGAATACCTCGCCTCAAGCTCAGTTCATCGGGAACACAAACCCTGTTCCGAAACCGAAGAATACCGTCCTCATACAGTTTGAAGTCAGACTGATCATCCGTGATCTGATCCTTGATCTTCTGAAGTTTAACATCAAGCTGCTGAGCTTCCCTGATCTGAGACAATAATAAAGGCTGAATACGGAGATGTGAACACAGCACCCCAACCTGAGTGAACTCTGGTCTCCAATAACTAAACTCCTCAAGAACCTCCCACTTCTTGACAGCCAAACAAGAATTACTAGCCTTCCGGCTGAGAGCATCTGCCACAACATTTGCCTTTCCAGGCAGATAATTGATAGAACAATTATAATCTCCAAGAAGCTCCATCCACCTCTGCTGGCGCATATTCAACTCCTTCTGTGAGAATAAGTACTTAAGACTCTTATGATCAGTGAAAATTTCAAACTTACTTCCCCACAGATAATGACGCCACTTCTTGAGTGCAAAGACAACTGCTGCCAACTCAAGATCATGAGTCGGATAATTTTCTTCATAAGGCTTCAACTTTCGAGAAGCATAGGCAATAACTCGGCCATCCTGCATAAGAACACATCCCAAGCCCTCCTTGGATGCATCGCTGTAAATGACCATATTATCGGTCCCCTCTGGTAGAGCAAGTACTGGAGCGGTAGTTAACCTCTTTTTCAACTCCTGAAATCCACTCTCACACTTCTCGTCCCAATTAAAGATAGTCCGTTTCTGAGTCAACTTAGATAGTGGCCCCGCAATCTTTGAGAAGTCCTTGACAAACCTACGGTAATAACCCACCAAGCCAAGAAAACTACGGACATCAGTAACACTCTCTGGCCGCTTCCAAGACATCACCGATTCAATCTTAGTGGGATCTACGGAAATACCGCTCTGTGTAATAACATGGCCAAGAAAAGAAATCCGTTGCAGCCAAAATTCACATTTGCTGAACTTGGCAAACAACTGATGCTCCTGCAACTTCTCTAATACAAGCCGTAGATGTTGCTCGTGCTCCGATTTAGATTTAGAATAGACCAAGATATCATCAATAAAAATCACCACGAACTGGACCAAGTACGGCTGAAAGACTCGATGCATAAGATCCATGAATGCTGCCGGTGCATTAGTCAATCCAAAGGGCATAACAACAAACTCATAATGCCCGTACCGAGTCCTGAAGGCAGACTTCGGAACATCCTCCGTGCGAATTCGAAGCTGATAATACCCCTGCCTCAAATCAAATTTAGAATAGACTTTGGCTCCCTGAAGTTGATCAAACAACTCATCAATCAGTGGCAAAGGATATTTATTCTTGATGGTCACCTGATTCAAACCACGGTAATCAATACACAATCTCAAAGTACCATCCTTCTTCTTCACAAATAAGACTGGAGCTCCCCAAGGTGAAGAACTCTGCTGAATGAATCCTTTCTTCAATAACTCCTGTAACTGAGTCTTCAACTCCTTCAACTCAGCTGGTGCCATCCGGTACGCCGATTTAGAAATAGGTTGAGTACCAGGAACAAGATTAATCACAAACTCTATATCCCTCTCTGGCGGCAACCCTGGCAACTCCTCGGGAAATACATTAGGATATTCCCGGATAATAGGGACTTCCTCTAGCTGTAGCTTATCAGATGGCTTGTTGATCAAATAAGCTAGATAACCCGAACACCCCTTACTCACCAACTTAACGGCTTTAGTTGCGGAGATAACAAAACTCGTCTTAGCACCCCGGTTACCCGCTACTTCTACTACTGGCTGATCTGGCAAACGAAACTGTACTACCTTGGTTCTACAATTCAACTGGGCATCATACTTAGAAAGCCAATCCATACCCAGAATAACATCATACCCCCGGATAGGAAATAAGATAAGGTCCGAAGGAAAATTATGCCCCTTAACATGTATTATACAATCCTTACATACTAAGCCAGTAACATACTTATCAGTCAAAGAGGTACTAATCTCAACCACATAAGGCAATCTTTCAGGTTGCAATTTAACACGTTGCACACAAGCAGGAGTAATGAAAGAATGCGTAGCACCAGAATCAATCAACACTTTAACAAGTTGATCAAGTATAAGGAAGTTACCTTCCACCACTGCAGTCTCCTCAGGCATATCCTCTAAGTCAACTGCGTAAGCCCGAGCCTGAACCCGCTGCTGCTGTGGTACACTGCCTGTAGGCCTACCCTGGTAACCCTGAGTCGCTGCCCG
This sequence comes from Ehretia macrophylla, assembly GCA_037974665.1. Taxonomy (NCBI): domain Eukaryota; kingdom Viridiplantae; phylum Streptophyta; class Magnoliopsida; order Boraginales; family Ehretiaceae; genus Ehretia; species Ehretia macrophylla. Next base: position 30,076,238 of record CM075780.1, read on the forward strand.
ACCCTCAGTCCTCGCATATCTAGGGCAATCCTTCGCCCTATGCTCGATGCTACCACAACCCAAACATGTCCCTGCCTTTACCCTGCAGTCAGACTCCACATGCCCTGGGCGCTTGCAGTAATTACACTGCGATGATGTGGCACTAACACTGCCCCTAGAAGAACCAGAAGCTGATGAAGCAGCTGATACAGCCTGCTGCTGAGGTCTCACCACACTAGGCCTGTACTGACTCTGAGACTGCGCTGGCCTATACTGAGTCTGAACCTGATATGGCCTCTGCTGAAACTGAGGCCGATAGTAACTCTGCTGACCCTGTGGCCTATAAGAACCCTGCTGGGCTGGTGGCCTGTAGACAACCTACTGTACTGGAGGCCTATATATAACCTGCTAGCCCTGTGGCTGATACGGCCTCTTACTAGGCTGACTGGAGACAATCTGATCCCCTTTCCTCTTCTCTAACCTAGAAGCTGCATCAAAAGCCTCAGTGAAGATATCATAGCGATTCAGAGCCATTGCATCCTGAATCTCGGGCCTCAATCCCAACATAAATCTATGGGTCTTCCTCTCCTCCACAGTTACAAACTCCGGTGCATACCGGGACAACCTAGTGAATGTAGCCTCATACTGAGCCACAGTAGAATCCCCCTGCACCAAGGACAAGAACTCAACCTCTCTCCTCTCCCGTGCAACCCTCGGGACATACTTATCCCTAAAAGCAGTCAGAAAGGTATCCCAAACATACGGAACACCGCGGGTCTCCCAACTGGCTCTCACAGTGCGCCACCATTCCTCTGCCTCATCATCAAGCAAATAGACAGCACAAGTCACCTTTCTCTCGTCAGTGTACCCGAGAGAATCAAAAATTTTCTCTAACTTACTAATCCACGACTCGGCCTTCCTATCATCAGGCTCTCCCTGAAATCTAGGAGGATAGTACCCCAGAAACTCCTTCATAGTACCTCGACCGTGATTACCTCCCTGTACATTCTGTATCTGAGCCTGCAACGCCTGAGTCTGAACTGCCTGACCTGCTAACAATTGGGCCTGCCCAGCCATCAAATCTGCAATCCGATCCATTGCTGCCCCTAACCTGCCATTACCCCTATTACTGCCCTGTGCCACATTACCAGGAACCTCATCTACAATCTCGGGCCTACCACGAGTCCTCGATCTACCGGCCATCGTACTAATCAAAGAGTTAGCACAGGTTATAGCACATAAACAGGTTATATACAACTTTTAACACATAAACAACAAACTCATATAAAACACATAGATCACATAAGTTTCAATCACATAAGCAAATTAATCACATAATCACATAAGCACTTAAATCACATAATCACTTAATCATTTAATCATACCAATACATATTTCACTTTTCTTTCTTTTCATACATATTTCATGCTAAGACCATTACCCACATTCCGAGAATACCCCGGCTGACAACTAACATGCGCTCTGATACCACTTAAATGTCACGCCCCAACTCGACCCCACCTACAATCAGTCAGGACGCAACGGAATTTCGGCGGCATAACGACAGTAAATAGATTTCCGAGGTTCTAAACCAACCTCATAAAACATCATACATCCAACAATTCCTCAATACAAACAACAACATACAACACAACCATATTATACAATAAACCATCCTCGTTATACGCCTCCGTTCCAACATGACATACAATACCTCAACCTTATCATACATTTCAAAAATAAGTTGAGACACAACTACAACTTAACCATAGACAAAAGAAAGCCACTAAGTTAACATCGATTGGGTCATCATCTTTCAACATCTATTACAATAAGAACCACAAAGCATATAAAAGTCAATTAAGCTAATATACATGACATTAAACAACATATAATCATGGATAAGACTCGGGAACATATGACTCGTCCACGTAAGGCACATTTTCCTCCTCAGGAGGCACGTACCCGTAATCCGGCTCTGCAACACCTATAAGCATGCAATAATAGAGAGTGAGCTTATATACATAAGCCCAGTGAGGATCCGATAGATCTCGACTGTATTCACTACGCTCCTTGGATTTAGTCCTTTGAGCAAGTAAACACACAACAACAATAATAACATTATCATCACATAACTATATAACCATTCATTAAAGGATACTCTATTTGGTGTAGCTCCAAACGCCATCACGATCTCAACCGTTCTTCTTATAACTCCCCATTACTCAGGCACCCGAGGTACCTCACTAGCCCCTCCCTCCATGACACCTCCGTCATGCGAGCTGGGGGTAGCCTATGGCAGTCATGCCGTTATCAACCCGACAGCCCGACGCTGCCCGAGAGGTGGCACACACATACCAAGACTCCATAATCATCAATCATCAATCAATCATCAATCAATCAATTGGGAGATCAGCAACGAAAGTGCCCGATTCCCGAACTAAATAATAATCAATCAATAACATCAATATTAAATTAAACAACAAACAACGTAGTTAGATGACAAAGTAGGCCATCTAACCGGACATGCATAATATACATAATTAAACTCTAAATTACTCATCAACAACTCACCATTCATCACTCGAACACTACCCAACCATCTAAAGGCATCGTTCAAGAAATTAAAGAATGACAACCTAAACTTCTAAAATTCATAACTTACAATCTACTAATCCAAACATTGCCAAATCAGTTCCTATCACTCACCCATTCAACCTACTACAGTAGCCCTCTCGGAAATCCACCATAACACCTCCAAATCATGCCCAATAACCCTAAAACCCTAAGATGTCATGGCTGGATTTTCTGGATTTTCACACGAACAATGTAATCGAAAATTCGGCATTACAACAGCGCTAACACGTAATTATCAAGTATTTAGAAATCGACGGCAATCGATTTCGATCAACACAACTCATTTAATTCAACTTTGAACATTTTAATCAAAATTAAATACCCAGAAAATAAAAATTATGCTACATCCGACAGAAATTCGTAGTATTAGTATATAACGATCCCTAGCATGCAAGGAGCAATAATCTATCTTCAGATTTCAATTCTAACGGTTAAATTTTCATTTATGAGCAAAAACATAAAAATGACATTTTGAGATCTAGAATTTTTCTCTCACCTTTGATGCGATATAAGCCTAGGAATGCGTGCTATGCGTGCCCAACAAGCAGAATCCAAGTCGGTGCGAAGTTTCACGGACAAAAACCAAGTTTTTCTTTGAAAAAATGGATTGAAAAGCTTTGAAAATTCTCTTTCTTTTTCTCCTTCTTTCTCACGGCAATGTGTGTGTTTGTGGAGTGTGTTTTGTGTTGTGTGAGTGTGTGTTGATGACAAGAAGTATTTAAAAGCTTGGTCAATTAAAAAAATGCAAAGTCAAAGTTAGTTTTAATTAGTATTTTTGTGTTTTTAATGACTTTAATTGCATTTTATTGCTCACCAAGTTAAAAATAATTATGCAACCCCCAAGATATCTCAAGTGGATTATTTTTAGGTGACAAGAAGTTTTACAATCCAACAATTTCACCCGAGTCGGCTTAAAACTCGATTTTCGCAAAAGTCGGTGTAAAAACCCTAATAAATTCTTAAGCCGATTTTAAAACCGTTTTCATCAAACGCAGGTCTATTAAAGTCCGTGGACTAGGTCTAGAAGGGTTAAAAAGACCAGTTTCAAAATTTTAGCGGACGTGTTTTGAAAATACTATTCACTGAAAATCGACGATAAAATTTCTGACTCCGTTTTTTATGAAAATTTCATGAATGCACATTTAGCACGTATTAGGAGTATTGACATCAAAATTATAACTTTCTAGGTCCTATAGCACATAAACAGAACATATGCACGCAAAACGAGGTATAGCACGTAAAACGAGATAAGCAGGAAAGTGGGGTTTCACATGCAAAGCAACTAGAAATAGAAATATAAGTTATTACAAGCCATAGAATTACCACTGCTACTACATTATCAGACTTCCAGCTTACATATTACTCAAATACATACATGAGCTTTAAGTCCCCAAAATAGATTATACATAGGACAACAAATTCTTCACATAGCAACCAGAAAGCACATCCACCTCAGACAAATATCACACAGCAGCTAAGGCAACTCCACCAACTGTGCCACCTGAAACATGTTAGCGAGGTATGAGCAACCACTGTTGCCCAGTGAGGGATATAGTCCCGGGGCGTGCAATGCAACAGATAATACAGTTATACAACAATATCACTTAGACAATTTAAGAAGCAATGATAACATAAGTAACCACACATTTAAAAGGATACATTTCACACAATCCCCTATACACCAATCTTCACTGGTCTTCATTCACGATCCACGAACCACGAGCACGATCACGATAAGCCGGCATAACCCCAAACACTCCAGTGGGTGTACTCCGGATGTACCCCGATAATCCTACGACCCAACATCCCCTGGCAATCTCCGGACCAGGCGAATGAGGGACTAGGGTACGGAGTTTGAATATCCACCGGCAAGCCCTCTGCCGCCCAGCCGATATTCAACACATCCGCCCCTGACACTATGGTTGCGCAACCACGATGCAATGCACTTAACGATGGCAAGTTAATAGCAATAATATAAGCATTAACACATATGAGGATCAACAAAGTAGGTTGACCTCGAGGCAATTAGCATAGAAGCAATTATAGAAGCTAATAAGCAGTTTACAAAGGACATATACAAAATAAGCATAGAATCATACCAAAAGCTCCAAATCAATTTAAAATCACATATAAACACTCAAGAAGTCATACCATGGGTTTAGAAGTGTGAGACAACCGAAATAGCACATAAACCCCTTTGTTTTTCAAACTATTTCTCTTCTAAACCAAGGTTAATGATTCCATTTTCAAGGGAAACTCTCCCAACCTTCTAACTAACCCTCAAGGTACCCTCTCAACCCTCTAACTCATTCAAATGGCTGCGATTTCCCCGAAAGCCCCAAATTCCCTCTTATGGCTTTAAACTACACATACATTGTCCGGGCTTCAAACAAGGGATATCAAGGCTTCTATAGCACCTAGGTAGCTTAAGAATACTAGAATTGAAGCCCGAATCCACCCGGATTCACATGAACCCCGAAACCCCTTTGTTAAAGTCGGCTATTTCACGTTTTATGCGATTCTAGAGCAATTCAAGTGCACGGGGCTATTAGACTACCTTCATTAGCACCTAAGGCATCTATTAAGAGTGTTAAATCAAGCTAATATGTGCAATTACACAAAACCCTAGAAAAATGTCACTATTCACCTCATAAATTCAAATGACGATTCCAACCGTTTAAAATGCGAACTAATAGCTCACATGTGTTCTCTAGCACTTATATACAAGGTATAATAGCATAGATAAACTTTGCAATAACATTTGATAACATTTTCAACAAATCAAGAAAAATGTAACATTTTAGATATGCATAAAAAGTCATGAAAACCCTCACCAATTGCGCGTAGGAACTCTCGGGAGGCTAGCAAACACCCTAAACTACTTGCTCCTAGCTTGGCTTGGCTTGGCTTGAAGATTTGATGAGCAAAATCCTCTCATTCTCCTCCTACACTATTCTCGGATTTGCTACAGTGATTTTTCAGCATTTTTTTGTTTTGTTCTTTGCTAGTTATGAGCTAAGGTGGGTAATATAGGGTGCATAGTTGGGTGGGGTCAAGTTTGGGTATTTAAAAGGTCACTTATAATGCGCGTAGTAAGCTTAAAACGAGCCTAAAGTGAAGCATGTGTGCTAGTTAATTAAAACTCTAAGTTAGTTACGTAACACTATTCATTGAACTACTAAAATCATTTTCTAAACGAGCGCTCCTATCGCTTCTAGTTCAATTGCACATTTTTCTCACTCCTTTAACAATTAATATGATTTAATAAAAATGTTAATTCACTAATAGAATGTAGTTTGAAAAAGGAGTGAATAGTAGCTACAGAAGTCAGTTAGTAAAGTACAGAAGTAAATGCGCAAGCAAGGGATGCAACAGTAATTGAATGCATGGCTAAATCTCGGGCGTCACATCCTCTCCCCCTTAAACTAATTGCGTCCACGCAATTTCTTCTTCACAAGGGAACTCCACAACAACTGAAAACCAACTCCGATTACTCGTCATCAGTTGCTAAGCAAGAATACCATATACGAACTCTCGTGGGAGCTCATTAAGAAATCCCAGTAGTATTGCCTGTGAACCTCACGTAATAAGGCCAAATAAAGGCTCCAATAGAGATGCTACTTCGAAATCCAAATAAGAATCCCGCTGGCACGAATACCATAGAAGAATAGAATCCCAACTAACAGTGGAGAGAAAATACCAATAAGAATTTAGAGTACAAATACAGAAGATAATTCCATATAATAAGGCTGATTAGAATCCCAAACTAAGTCTTCCGAGTAATACCAGCAAGAAAATACTAGAAGAATATTCAATAAGAAAACCGAGAGAACGGTCATATAGAAATCCCAAAGGAAGCCATTCATTTCTGACTACTGAGCGTAGAAGAATGCCTTGGAAGAAATCCTAATAACTGAGTTCCGCTTACAAACATTCTCATTCCCGCTAATCCACACAACTTGGAGGGCTTGTTGCTAATCACTTCTCTTCAGGGGGAGGAAGAAGTCTTTCTTACCATTTCAACGAGACATGTATGAATGCCAAGCTATCACATTTACACATATATGTTTTAAACTATTATGCAAACATGTTTATATAAGAGTTTATGAAACAGTGTAATCATCAAAGTCATTCAAGCACGACAATCAAGTCCATCATAACACAACTCAATCAAAGACTTTCAAATGCACACATTACAAGCAACAGTTCAAGCAATTAACAATTCACGAGGTCAATTTGATGCATAACCAGCCACTTTACTTCACTTAGCACACATTTAGCACGTAACACATAATTATATCACATAGGTGCACACATTCAATACAAGACACACAATCACGCATGCAGGCATACACTTTCAAGACATACTCTTAACAAGCACACACGTAAGGGTTACTACCCGACAGGCCGAGGACCCTGTCCCGGCTTAGAGCTAACTAAGCTCTGATACCACCTGTAACGCCCCGATCCCTCACGAGACCGGAGGCTCTAATAACCATGCTATTCTCAACCCAATACCAAACCCGGTCACAAAATTTTAGGGGAAAAACGGACAGAGTTTCCCCTGTACTATGGACATTCTGAAAACCTGTAAATTCTCAAATAAGGTAACTACAAGGTAAACAAACTTTTCATAGCTAAATATTTAAAGATTCACGGCCATCCGAGCCTTGAAGCAAACAACAGTTCCAAAACCACACAAGCATGCTAGTAACTTGTTTATAATATAGTCTAATAACCATGCCATTCTAGGATAACATTAAAACATACTTAGAGATAAAACATTCTACACTAAGCCATTCACTCCCAAGCATGCAAAGCAACTAGAAATAGAAATATAAGTTATTACAAGCCATAGAATTACCACTGCTACTACATTATCAGACTTCCAGCTTACATATTACTCAAATACATACATGAGCTTTAAGGCCCCAAAATAGATTATATATAGGACAACAAATTCTTCACATAGCAACCAGAAAGCACATCCACCTCAGACAAATATCACACAGCAGCTAAGGCAACTCCACCAACTGTGCCACCTGAAACATGTTAGCGAGGTATGAGCAACCACTGTTGCCCAGTGAGGGATATAGTCCCGGGGCGTGCAATGCAACAGATAATACAGTTATACAACAATATCACTTAGACAATTTAAGAAGCAATGATAACATAAGTAACCACACATTTAAAAGGATACATTTCACACAATCCCCTATACACCAATCTTCACTGGTCTTCATTCACGATCCACGAACCACGAGCACGATCACGATAAGCCGGCATAACCCCAAACACTCCAGTGGGTGTACTCCGGATGTACCCCGATAATCCTACGACCCAACATCCCCTGGCAATCTCCGGACCAGGCGAATGAGGGACTAGGGTACGGAGTTTGAATATCCACCGGCAAGCCCTCTGCCGCCCAGCCGATATTCAACACATCCGCCCCTGACACTATGGTTGCGCAACCACGATGCAATGCACTTAACGATGGCAAGTTAATAGCAATAATATATGCATTAACACATATGAGGATCAACAAAGTAGGTTGACCTCGAGGCAATTAGCATAGAAGCAATTATAGAAGCTAATAAGCAATTTACAAAGGAACATATACAAAATAAGCATAGAATCATACCAAAAGCTCCAAATCAATTTAAAATCACATATAAACACTCAAGAAGTCATACCATGGGTTTAGAAGTGTGAGACAACCGAAATAGCACATAAACCCCTTTGTTTTTCAAACTATTTCTCTTCCAAACCAAGGTTAATGATTCCATTTTCAAGGGAAACTCTCCCAACCTTCTAACTAACCCTCAAGGTAACCTCTCAACCCTCTAACTCATTCAAATGGCTGCGATTTCCCCGAAAGCCCCAAATTCCCTCTTATGGCTTTAAACTACACATACATTGTCCGGGCTTCAAACAAGGGATATCAAGGCTTCTATAGCACCTAGGTAGCTTAAGAATACTAGAATTGAAGCCCGAATCCACCCGGATTCGCATGAACCCCGAAACCCCTTTGTTAAAGTCGTCTATTTCACGTTTTATGCGATTCTAGAGCAATTCAAGTGCACGGGGCTATTAGACTACCTTCATTAGCACCTAAGGCATCTATTAAGAGTGTTAAATCAAGCTAATATGTGCAATTACACAAAACCCTAGAAAAACGTCACTATTCACCTCATAAATTCAAATGACGATTCCAACCGTTTAAAATGCGAACTAATAGCTCAAATGTGTTCTCTAGCACTTATATACAAGGTATAATAGCATAGATAAGCTTTGCAATAGCATTTGATAACATTTTCAACAAATCAAGAAAAATGTAACATTTTAGATATGCATAAAAAGTCATGAAAACCCTCACCAATTGCGCGTAGGAACTCTCGGGAGGCTAGCAAACACCCTAAACTACTTGCTCCTAGCTTGGCTTGGCTTGGCTTGAAGATTTGATGAGCAAAATCCTCTCATTCTCCTCCTACACTATTCTCGGATTTGCTACAGTGATTTTTCAGCATTTTTTTTGTTTTGTTCTTTGCTAGTTATGAGCTAAGGTGGGTAATATAGGGTGCATAGTTGGGTGGGGTCAAGTTTGGGTATTTAAAAGGTCACTTATAATGCGCGTAGTAAGCTTAAAACGAGCCTAAAGTGAAGCATGTGTGCTAGTTAATTAAAACTCTAAGTTAGTTACGTAACACTATTCATTGAACTACTAAAATCATTTTCTAAACGAGCGCTCCTATCGCTTCTAGTTCAATTGCACATTTTTCTCACTCCTTTAACAATTAATATGATTTAATAAAAATGTTAATTCACTAATAGAATGTAGTTTGAAAACGGAGTGAATAGTAGCTACAGAAGTCAGTTAGTAAAGTACAGAAGTAAATGCGCAAGCAAGGGATGCAACAGTAATTGAATGCATGGCTAAATCTCGAGCGTCACAAGTTGTACTCAGATTCAATTCTGTATGCTTATTACCTTCTCTTTCTACCAAATGCTTCATTGATATCTCATAAGTTTTTCAGGGTATTCTACTTAATGAGCTTTGTTCGCTCATTTCATTTATTGGCTGTGTAGAGGAAAGTGGGGAGGAATATCAGGGCATAGAGTATCAGGGAGAAGAGTACCAAGGAGAAGAGAATCAGGGATAAGAGTATCAGGTAGACGAGGACCAGGGTGGGGACTAGACATAGTCTTTTACTAGTTTTACCTTTTGAAAGTTGTTTCTTTTGTCTTCAATTCAGCACTGTAGATAAACTTTCTAGTTAGGGTTGATGTAATTTTGCAGAAGTAGTTATATAAATATAAACAGGACCAGGTCTTGTGTATTTGCTTGTTGTGGTATATAGATGCTCTGGTTTAGTTTTTGGCAGATTGACTATTGTTAATGATTACTGTATTAGATTGCCTTGCAGGCTTAGGTTGTTGACTTAGGTCTGTGGCAGGTCACGACCCGAGTTTTAGAGTGAAAATTCGAGGCATGACAGAGTTGGTATCAGAGCAGTAGGTTTGGCAATCTATGGGATTTAGGTCATGGGTAGCTAGGCTTTTACTGTGTTAACTTCACATATATGATTATTATATTATGTTGTAAAATATTGGAAGTGTTTTCATGTCATTATTACAGGAAATGGCATATCGTCCCACCTCTAGTTTGGGGATTCCCTCCTCTGAGACAACAGGCCATGATGTGCAAGGAACAGCCACCAGAGAGCCAGTTCCTCAGACCAGTCAAGTACCCCAGGTCGACTCAGCATCAGTTGCAAATGCTATGTTACAGCAGGTGGCCGCAACTATGGCAAGAGAGGCATCAGCTCATAGGGGAGAAGAATCAAATGAATATCAAGCACGAAGGATTTTAAGGATATGAAACCACCGTTATTTTGAGGATAAAGTGACCTTAAAATAGCTTTTGAATGGCTCGATACAGTAGAGAGAATATATGAGGTATTACAGTATGATGATGAAAGAAAAGTTCATTTCGGGACTCATATGTTTCGTGATAACGCAGAGTCGTGGTGGTGCATCAAAAAGACTGAATTAGATGGTCCAATTACTTGGGCAGATTTCCGTGAGCTGTTCCTAGCTGAGTTTTATCCGAAGTCTTACAAAGATATCAAGTTAGATGAGTTCATCCATTTGAAACAGAACAACATGACAGTGAGTGAGTACACAGACAAGTTTATTGCACTTTCTAAATTTGCACCATATCTAGTACGACCAGAGCGAGCAAAAGTTAAGAGATTTGAATCTGGTTTACGACCATACATATTCCAGTTTATGGAAACTCAGCAACATTAGGTTTTTCGACATGCTTATGAGGCAGCGGTGATTGCTGAGAGGGGAGAAAACATGTTATTTCAATCACAATTTCAGCCACAACAACAAGTTATAGGGGATAAGAGGCGAGATAGGCCATGGGGTAAACTGCAGGGTCAAAAGTTCGGAGGTAGTTCTTCAAAGAAACCTTTTAAACACCAGCCCAGTTGTCAGACTTCTCAGTATAGGCCGTATGTGCCACGACCAGTAGGCCAAAGACCACTTTCGACAGAGATACCTAAATGTATGCAGTGTGGTAAGGCTCATCGTACTAAGGCATGTCGTTGGTTGACTGGTGGGTATTTTTGGTGTGGATCTGCGGACCATTGTATCCGGGAATGTCCTCAAAGATTAATTGCTTTGGCAACTGGTCAGGGAGATGTTCGTGCACCTACTGTTAGACCAGCTCTTCCACTGACAGTTTGGCCGGTTCAGTAGTCTGTTCCTAGAGGTGTTGGTCAGGGGTCTCAGCCTCGGCCTAGATTGTATGCTCTGATTTATGGAGACACCCATGCCTCAGATTCAGTAGTTATAGGTATCTTACGAATTTCTGATGCATATGCACATGTGTTATTCGATACTGGCTCGAATTATTCTTTTACTTCCTCGGCATTTGCATCCATGTTAAATATTCTACCTGAGCTATTAGAGACACCATTATATGTGAAATCTCCTGTTGGGGTTTTTATTAAAACGGATACTATATATAAAAACTGCATAATACATGTAGAGGGCAGAGAATTATTAGCCAATTTAATTTGCTTGGATATGAAGGATTTTGATATCATTTTGGGAATGGATTGGCTATCAACATACCATGGTTATGTGGATTGTTTTGCCAAAAAGGTTATATTTTGCTTATCTGGTGAATCTGAGTTTGAATTCCAAGGAAGAAAAAGGGAAATGCCTCATGTTATATCTGCGTTGAAAGCTCAGAAATTATTGAGGAAGGGCTATAATAGGTTTCCCACCTATGTGGTAGATACTGAGCCGAAAGAGCAAAAAGTTGAAGACATTCCTATTGTCAGAGAGTTTCCGGATGTATTTCCAGATGATATTCCAGGGTTGCCTCCAGAACGTGAAGTTGAGTTTAAAATAGAACTTCTTCCAGACACTTAATCAATATCAAAGACACCATACAAAATGGCCCCGACAGAACTGAAATAATTAAAGATACAGATAAGGGTCAGATCCGTCCTAGAATTTCTCCTTGGGGAGTACCAGTATTATTTGTAAAAAAGAAGGATGGCAGTTTAAGGTTATGCATTGACTACCGTGAGCTGAATAAAGTTATAGTGAAGAACAAATATCCTTTGCCTCGTATCGATGATCTATTTGATCAACTTCAGGGTGCTCAGGTATTCTCAAAGATAGATTTGAGGTCGGGTTATCATCAATTGAGAGTTAAAGCAGAGGATGTTTCAAAGACAGCTTTCCGTACCAGATATGGGCATTATGAGTTTGTGGTGATGCCGTTTGGTTTAACAAATGCACCAGCAGCTTTTATGGATTTGATGAACACGGTATTTAAGCCATACCTAGATCAATTTGGGGAGGTATTTATAGATGACATTCTGATATACTCCAGGAGCCATGAGGACCATGAGCAATACCTTAGAACAGTGTTGTAGACCCTTCGAGAAAAATAGTTATATGCTAAACTAAAAAAATTGTGACTTCTGATTGAGTAGTGTGACTTTCTTGGGCCATGTTATATCCAAGGATGGCATATCTATAGATCCCCAGAAAATTGAGGCAGTGAGTAATTGGCCAAGACCAACTTCTATTACTAAAGTTCGCAGTTTTCTCGGGTTAGCTGGATATTATAGGAAATTTGTGGAGGGATTTGCGCGGTTAGCTACACCTTTGACACAGTTAACTAGGAAGAGCTGTAAATTTGAGTGGACTGAGAAATGTGACTGAAGTTTTCAAGAATTAAAGAACCGTTTAATCTTGGCACCAATATTAACTCTTTCATCTGGGACAGAGGGCTTTGCTATATATAGTGATGCTTCCAGAAGTGGTTTAGGATGTATATTAATGCAGCATGGAAAAGTGATTGCTTATGCCTCTAGGCAATTGAAGAGTTATGAATAGAATTATCCCACTCATGATCTGGAGCTAGCAGCAGTTATATTTGCTCTTAAGATCTGGCGTCATTACCTGTATGGTGCTACTTGTGATGTATACACTGATCATCAAAGTTTAAAGTACATCTTCACACAAAAAGAATTGAACCTCAGACAAAGGAAATGGCTAGAGCTTCTAAAGGACTATGATTTGCAAATTCACTACCATCCTGGAAAAGCTAATAGAGTGGCAGATGCTTTAAGTAGAAGACCAGTAGTGACTGCAGCGTCTTTATTAACATCGGAAAAAGAATTGATTCAAGAGTTTGAAAGATTACAGCTTGAAGTAGTTGCCCCTGGTAAGAAAAGCTTGTATGCTCACTTAACCATTCAGTCTACATTATTAGATCGTATCAAGGAAGCTTAGAAGAATGATCCTTTCTTGGAAAGGATTAGAAATAAATTGGAAGAAGGGAAGGAAATTGAATTTCAAAAAGATAAAAATGGCATTATTTGTTACAACAGTAGATTATGTGTGCTGAATGACCCAGCATTGAAGACAGAAATTATGTCTGAAGCACATGAGTCTCCATTTACAATACATCCAGGTGGAATTAAAATGTATCGGGATCTTCGAGAACATTTTTGGTGGAATAACATGAAACGTGAAGTTGGGGACTACGTAGCTAAATGTTTAACATGTCAAAAGATCAAAGCTGAACATCAAAAGCCCTCAGGACTACTACAACCACTGAAGATTCCCGAGTGGAAATGGGATAGTGTATCCATGGATTTTGTTATGGGTTTGCCAAAGACTAAAAGTAAAAAAGATGCAATTTGGGTAATCATGGACAGGTTGACCAAGACGGCTCATTTTCTACCTATCTGGGTTGATGAAAGGAAAGACAAGTTGGCTAAACAGTACATAGATGAGGTAATATGTCTTCATGGTATACCAAAGGAAATTGTGTCTGATCGTGATCCGAGATTCACATCAAGATTCTGGCAGGGTATGCAACTAGCATTATGTACGCAGTTAAGATTGAGTACTACATTTCATCCTCAAACAGATGGCCAGACAAAGAGAACTATTCAAATTCTTGAGGATATGCTACGAGCTTGTGTTATGAATTGGAGTGGTAATTGGGATTCCTACTTGGCTTTAGTTGAATTCGCATATAACAACAGTTACCAGTCCAGCATTCAGATGGCACCCTACGAAGCATTATATGGTCAGAAATGCAGGACTCCACTATATTGGGATTTGGATGAAAGAAAAGTGGTAAACTCTCAACTCCTTGAAGATGTAGAAGAAAAAGTTAGATTGATTCGAGCACGGCTTAAAACAGCACGAGACAGACAAAAGAGCTGGGTAGATATAAGGCGGAAAGATCTAGCATTCGAGGTAGGTGATCATGTGATTTTAAAGGTGTCGCCTACCAAAGGTGTAATCAGATTTGGTAGACGAGGGAACTTGAATGCACGATATGTGGGCCCGTTTGAAATATTAGAACGAGTTAGATCGGTTGCTTACAAAATTGCTCTACCTCCAGCATTAGCAGGTGTCCACAATGTATTTCACGTCTCACAGCTGCGGAAATATGTATCGGATTCCAGCCACATTCTACAGTATGACCAGATTCAAGTGAGAGATGATTTGAAGTATGTTGAACATCCAGTGGCTATTATTGACCGAAAAGATCAAGTACTACGGCGTCGTACAATTCTATATGTGAAGGTTCGGTGGAGTAATAATCGTACAGATAGAGAAGCCACTTGGGAACTAGAATCAGAGATTCGTGACAAGTACCCATTTTTATTTGAAGTGCCAAGTAAATAAGTTTCAAGGACAAAACTTTTTGAAGGAAGGAAAAGTGTAACACCCTGCATTAAATTGCATAATATATGCATTCATGTTTTGTTATTTATAATTGTTAATTAAGCTATAAAAAAAAAGAACTTAATAAAACTAAGAAGGGCAGTTGAGAGATTCTAACCTGAGACCTCCTTCCTAGTTACACACACACCTTGACCATTTGAGCTAAAGTTAGTTTGTTACTAGAACTAAATGCTAATAGTACTTATGCACGAAATGCTATTAGATAAGTTTAAATTGAGCAAACCAAGGTAACTCTGCTTCTATCTTCTTTACACCCCCCAACCCGTTAACCCCAAAGCAAAAACAGAGAAAAAAAACGAACCCAGCTGCACATATAGCAAGAATCGATCTTTAATCTTGGAATATTAGAAGCCTTTGTAGTCTTTGAATCCTAATAGGTATGTGGGTTTAGTTCTTTTATGCGATTTCTACTTGTTTATGTATTTATACATGTATATATATGTATAAACTTTTATAATGATTTGAGTTATGGCTTAACTCTTAATATACTCGTTAGATATTGACTTAGTTAAAGTCTTACATGATTTAGAGATGGCCATTGGCTTGCATGTATAAAACAGTAGGTGAAGGAGTTGGTTTAAATTCTGATTTTTTAGTAATGGATATGTATATATGCTTGTACATGTGTAATATAAGTTGGTTAAGGAGTTATTGACCTATATATTTGTTGTATAGCATTTGCACATTAAAGAGATTGGGTGTACATGTTTGGTTATATAATTGTGTTGTTGTGGGTGTAGTATGAAGAAGAAGAATCACTATATATGCGTATGATTAAAAGTTAAGCTATATTCTTTTATGTATGTGTATGTAATTAAAAGAACATGATTTGAGTTTTAAGCAATGATTTAACTGCATACTCGTTAGAAGTTATACGTTCGTTGGTGATCATCAATTCAAGTTGATAAAGGCTTTACGTTGGGTGGTAACAGGGAGTGATAATAAGTTGTGGTGACGTATATGTATATGTTATTGCCATTTAGAAAAGGAAGTCAAGTAGGATAAAGTAAATAAGGTAGTAAATGAAATATAATGTCCTACTATTTTATACTTTTTTTTTACTTGTCTTCTAGAGTTTAATATGGTAGTATAATTGCTATGGTGCAGTTGTGAGTCACTCTTGAATCAATTGTCTTAGTCAGAGGGTTGAATAAGTTTAAAGTCGGGTCAAGGTAAGTAGAATACATGTCACCCACACACTTCTACGTTGTTTCAGTTCTAACTATGCACTCTCTTTCTTATTCGCTTTTGACTCTTTGTTGTTTATCATCTGAATAAAGCACTTGCCCTTATTCATTGTACGCTGTGACACCCAAATGGCAGGGTAAAATATATAGCCGTTCTGGCTTTTAGGCCTACCCTGTTATATATATGTATCAATTGTTATCAGATGAATCAGTTGTGCATCAATTGTTAGACATACGCATCGATGCCAGGAATGCATCAATTGTTAGACATATCTGCTAGGCAATTGTATCAGTGGCTGGCAAAACTCCGCAATTGTTAATTATATGTATCAATTGTTTATCACAGCAGTGTAGTTGTACTCAGATTCTATTCCATATGCTTATTACCTTCTCTTTCTACGAAATGCTTCATTGATATCTCATAAGTTTTTCAGGGTATTCTACTTAATGAGCTTTGTTCGCTCATTTCATTTATTGGCTGTGCAGAGGAAGTGGGGAGGAATATCAGGGCATAGAGTATCAGGGAGAAGAGAACCAGGGAGAAGAGAATCAGGGAGAGGAGTATCAAGTAGACGAGGACCAGGGTGGGGACCAGACATAGTCTTTTACTAGTTTTACCTTTTGAAAGTTGTTTCTTTTGTCTTCAATTCAGCACTGTAGATAAACTTTCTAGTTAGGGTTGATGTAATTTTGCAGAAGTAGTTATGTAAATATAAACAGGACCAGGTCTTGTGTATTTGCTTGTTGTTGTATATAGATGCTCTGGTTTAGTTTTTGGCAGATTGACTATTGTTAATGATTACTGTATTAGATTCCCTTGCAGGCTTAGGTTGTTGACTTAGGTCTGTGACAGGTCACAACCCGAGTTTTAGAGTGGAAATTCAGGACGTGACATCTACTGTTACACTTATCATTACGAACTGCATTGTTAGGATTTTTGGAGCCCTTTTGCTCCAAAGAGAAAACTCATAATGGATTTAGTTGAATCGAGGCCTTTGCCTGATAAATATTACCATGAATTATATGAAAAATATCGTTACTTTAGGGATACTTACATTATAGTAGAGCCATGGTCTGATGACGTTCTTTTCATTGACAGATACGTTGCGAAGCCAAGTCGTGAAAATGGAACACGTTATAAGACACTGTTTTTTGAAGTGTATAGTGTGGACTTCATGAATCAAGAATGAAGTATGTGAAGAATCTGAATGATCGCGTCTTCTTGACGCCAAATTCTATCTATTTCACCTTTCATTCTCATACTTGGCGTGCATTGGAGGATAATAGTGATCTTTACGGAGACCACGACGTGGGTATTTTCAATTATAAAGATAAGGTTCTTGAACTCTGCAATTATCCTCTCGATTTCAAAAGCATTAAATGTGTTGTGCCAACACCAGCACCTGTTTGGTTCACCCCCAATCCGTGCTAGCTATATGGTATCTGACGAGGGGCTCCCGAGCTGAGGTATGAATCCGTCCCGAGCCAAGCGGGCTAATCAGCGCCAAGGCCAGCACGTTGAGCTGAATGTCCAACCAGGATGACTGGCCCGACCCCAAATACCCCGACCTCAGTTCCAGCTGTTCCGATTGGACATAAAGCGCTGATGGGACATAAAGCTTCGCTGCATTAAATGCTGTCAGACCAGAACTTAGTATAAATAGAGCTTCATCCTCTTCATTTAAGAAGGTAACTCGTTATTAAATACTCTCAGCTACCTTGCCAGCTCGGACATATTAATCATTCGCACGGTCGAGGGGAAAATCTGGGTCATCACCCCGCATTTTCCTTCTTTTCCTTGTGCAGGTCTGGCAGCTGACCAGGAAAGAACAGCTCGGAGGCCGACCTGAAAAGTCTAGCTCGGCGCAAGTAGCTCTCAACTTCAACTGTGAGGTTTCTGACCTCGACAGTTTGGCGCCGTCTGTGGGAACAACGACGAGTTCTTTTATAACTCTCTTCACCATTCATTGAGAAACCATTATGGTGCAAACTAGAAGCCACAGCACACCGGTAGAGGATTCGCCCAACCCGGAAGGGGACCTCGAAACCACACAGGTGCCTAGCCGAAACCTAACCCAAGCTAACGTTGGACTGAGCCAATGTATACACTTAGCCACTCAAACCAACCCCACAACAGAAGGAGACCCCAACTCCAGCCTATCACCGGAGATAAGGATGATGCTGAGGATGTTCGAGGAACTTAAGGAGCAGGTAGCCCGGCTAGCTGAGGGCCCCCTAGCCCCGCAAGAGGCTACGCTGCGGCCATCACGCCGCAATTCCACATCCCAGAGTCAAGGCGAAAACGGACGCAGGACAAGGAGGGTTTCCTAGAGCCGGTGGCGAGATCCGACACGACGAGAGGTAAAAGGGCGGCTCAAGCCGATCCCGAGCAGGCCAAGACCGCAGCTGCCATAGCCAAGGTCATCAACCAGCTCGGCATAAGCCCACTCTCCCCCGAGGTACTGGCCACGCCGCTGCCCACTGGCAACCGCATGCCCAACCTGGCCATCTACAATGGAGATGGAGACCCAGCTAGCCACCTGCTTAATTTTGATCACCACATGACTCTACATGACATGCCAGATCTCATGAAGGCAAAGACATTCCCGACCACCCTGGTTGGCAATGCCTTGGACTGGTTCCAGAAACTTCGTCCCGGTTCGATTGCAAGTTTTCACCAGCTGGTTAAGGCTTTCCTATCTCGCTTCACTGGAAGCCGGCGCGCCACCCGCCATACGCCATACTTCTACATTGCTGCTGGTGAAGTAACATAGAAGGGAAAGCTTGAGGGCCTACACGGCCAGATTCAATGAAGAGTCCCTCCGAATTCCTAACCTGCAGGACTCCATGGCGTTGATGGCTTACCAGAGTAGGCTGAGGTCGGGCCGGCTCATGTCCTCCCTGGTAATCGACCCCATGGACACTGTATCCGAGCTGATGGTACGAGCAGAAGGGTACATACACTCGGAAGAAATCCATCAAGCGAAAAGGGATGATGACAAGGAGAAGGAAGCCACCAAGAAGGGAGAGGCCTCTCGAGCCCAACCTGGCGGTAAAGTCCAAAATGACCGAGGCAAGCAGCCTCAACAACCAAAGCAGAACCCCCGGTTCACCATGTTCACTCCCCTTAACACCTCTAGGGAGCAGATCCTGATGGAGATCCAACACCAGAACCACCTGCCTCCAGCTCTAAGGATGAAGGGCCAACCCGAGAAGCGCAATAGAACCAAGTATTGCCGCTACCACATGGACTACGGCCATACCACCGAAGAGTGTAAAGACTTGAAACAGGAGATTGAGGCATTGATAGCCCGAGGCCACCTCCGGAGATATGTAGATTCGCAGCCGACCCGAAATCCCGACCAAAGGGATAGGGAGAGGAGTCCGCCGAGGCGCCAGGCTGGGGGCGGACGCTTGGCCGTGATTGAGACAATTGCGGGAGGGTTGGCGTCACGAGGAGAGACCTTAGCAGGCAGGAAGGGTTATGTTCGCGCTGGGAGGGAGTATGGACAGATACGGGGACCGGCCCCTGGGATGCAGGAGCTCACCTTCTCCTCAAAAGACCTGGAGGGGGTGATATTGCCTCATGACGACCCACTAGTGATCAGCGCTGAAATAGCCAACTTCACCGTCAAGAGGTTGATGGTGGACACCGGGAGCTCGGCAGAAGTCTTATTCTTCAACGCTTTTAAGCAAATGGGGTTGGACAGGAGCCGACTTAGGCCATTGAGGGGTACTTTAGCTGGTTTCACTGGGCAGTCCCACCGAGCCGAAGGAGTCATCAACCTACCGCTGAAGCTGGAGGATGGAGATAAATGGGTATCGATGCAAGCCAACTTCATAGTAATGGATTGCAACTCCACTTACAATGGGATCTTAGGTCGGGTGGCACTAAATCACTTCAGGGCCGTCCCCTCAACTTACTACCAAGCCCTGAAATTCCCAACCCCGGCCGGAGTGGCCACCATTCGCGGAACCCAGCTCTCAGCTCGGGAATGTTATGAAAACTCACTCCGGCCCAAGTATCAAATCGGCTGGGGACCAAATCTGCCCGAAGAAAAGAGAGATGCTAAGAGAGGAAGCCCGGCTGAAGACCTTCAGGAGGTGGAGCTCTCTGATGAAACCAAGAGGGCAAAGATAGGGAGTGAACTCTCTGTCAACCTCAAGAAAGGTATAAGCCAATTCCTCTTAAAGAATGAACATATATTTGCCTGGTCTGCCTCTGACATGACAGGAATTGACCCGGATGTAATTGAGCATCACCTGAATGCCGACCCAAATCACTATATGGTAAAGCAAAAGCGCAGGCACTTCCATTATGATAAACAACAAATCATAGCCGAAGAGATGGATAAGTTAGTGGACGCCGGCCACATAAAAAAAATACAGTACCCAACCTGGTTGTCCAATGTGGTGCTGGTGACTAAGTCCTCAGGTGGTTGGAGGCTGTGTATTGACTTCACCGACCTCAACAAAGCCTGCCCTAAAGACCGTTTTCCCCTACCACGGATCGATCAGATAGTAGACGCGACCTCCAGATTCGAACTACTCTCTTTCATGGATGCCTTCAAAGGCTATAATCAAATCAAGATGGCTCCCGGCGACAAAGAGAAGACCGCCTTCACTACCGATAAAGGGCTCTACTACTATGAGGTCATGCCTTTTGGCCTCAAGAATGCTGGAGCTACCTACACTCGGATGGTGAACAAGGTCTTCAAAAATCAGATTGGACGGAATATGGAAATCTATGTAGATGACATGTTGGTCAAGAACAGAAGGACGGAAGACCATGAAGACGACCTGGCTGAAGCCTTCGCCGTAATGGAGCACTTTGGGATAAAGCTGAACCCAGAAAAGTGCGCATTCGGCGTCAAGGCAGGCAAATTCCTGGGCTTCATGGTCACAGCCCGCGGAATAGAAGCCAACCAGAAGAAGGTCCAGGTGATACTCGACCTGGCTCCGCCGACCCCCGTGAAGGACGTCCAGGTGTTAGTAGGTAAGGTCGCAGCGCTGAGCAGATTCATGTCCAGGTCAGCTGACAAGTATGCTCCTTTGTTCAAGATTTTGAGGAATCCTAAGAACTTTGAATGGTCTGAGGAATGCCAGAACGCCTTCCAAGAGTTGAAAATGTACCTAGCTTCGCCATCCCTGTTATCCCGACCTGAGGTAGAGGAGGAGCTAGTACTATACTTAGCATGCTCGGGGACAGCAGTGGCGGCGGCACTAGTCCGAGAAGAAGGAAAGGAACAGAAGCCGGTCTATTATGTTAGCAAAACCTTGCAAGGGGCCGAGGCGAGATACTCCTCCTTGGAAAAACTTGCCCTCGCGCTTATCACAGCGGCAAGAAAGTTGAAGCCATACTTTGATGCTCATCCAGTTAAGGTCATGACTGATGCCCCGCTCAAGTCCATCATGCACAAACCAGAGGTATCGGGCAGGCTACTGAAATGGGCAGTTGAGCTGAGTCAATTTGACATCACCTACCAGCCCAGGACAGCCATCAAAGCCCAAGCCATCGCAGACTTTGTGGTAGAATGCACTGGCCGAGCAGAGCATGACCCGGGGGACGTGTGGAAGGTCCATGTGGATGGGGCCTTAGAGAAGTCCGGAAGTGGAGCTGGGGTGGTCATCCTCGACCCAACCAGGCATGAGCACCAATACTCCCTGAAGTTCACCTTTCCGTCGTCCAACAACGAAGCAGAATACGAAGCAGTGATTGCAGGACTAAAAATTGCAGCTCAGCTCGGGGCACAAACAGTCGACCTGAGCACCAACTCTCAACTGGTTTCTAGTCAGATATCGGGAGAGTTTGAAGCCAAGGACAGTGCTATGCTGGCCTACCTCAACAGGGTCAAGGATTTGACCTCGGGGCTCAGAAGGTTCACGATACAGCAGATTCCCAGGGAAGAGAATATGAAGGCTGATGCCCTGTCCAGATTGGCCTTGGGCGAGAGCCGACCTGCCCTGGTCCATGTTGAAAAAGTATCTGAACCCAGTATTTAGTTGGGGGTACAAGCCGTAGCCGAGCTCAATCTAAGCCCAGATTAGACCAAACCAATCGTGGACTACTTGGAGGAGGGTATGACCCCAGAAGATGAAAAAGCAGCCCGGAAGCTCATGAAACAGGTCTCAAGGTTTGTCATAATTGCCGAGCAACTCTACAAGAGAGCCTACACTTGGCCTCTCTTAAAATGTGTTGGACCCAAAGAGGGAAACTATGTACTCTGGGAGATCCATGAAGGGGTATGTGGAAACCACTTGGGAGGCAAAACTCTAGCTCGGAAGGCATTAAGGCAAGGCTATTTCTGGCCAACCTTAGAGCAGGATGCCAAAGAGTATGTAAAAAAGTGCAACACCTGCCAGAGGTTCGCTAATGTACAGAGAAAGCCTGTTGTGGACCTCACAGTGATGGTAAGCCCATGGCCATTTTATCAGTGGGGTCTATCATAATCGGCCCATTACCGACCGGTATCGGCCAAAAGAAGCACGCCTTCGTAGCTGTACACTACTTCACTAAATGGCCCGAGGCTAAAAGTGTTGGCAGAATAACAAAAAAGGCAGCTTGGGATTTCGTATGGAAAAATATCATTTGCTGATTTGGGGTGCCGAAGGTCATCGTCACTGACCACGGCAAACAATTCGACAGTGGATACTTTCGAGGCAAATGTGCTGAGATTGGGATCGACCTCAGATTCTCATCTATTGCTCACCCTCAAAGTAATGGCCAAGTTGAAAGGACTAACCAAATCATTTTGCAGGGCCTGAAAACCAAGCTGGAGGAAGCGGAGGGCCAATGGGCAACAATTCTTCCCGAGGTGTTATGGGCTCAGCGGACCAACACCAGCTCGGTAACGGGAGAATCACCCTTCGAACTGACCTTCGGCACTCAAGCAGTACTGCCAGTGGAGATTAGGTCTCCAACCAGTAGAACCCTCCACCATGATCTAGAAACAAACGGAGCACGGATCCGTGAAGAGCTCGACCTCGCTGAAGAGCTTCGAGCTAAAGCTCAAATCAGAATGCTGGCCAGCAAAGCTGCCATGCAAAGAGCCTTTGCCAAACAGGTCAAGCCTAAGCCTATTAAGGTTGGCGACCTTGTACTCAGAAAGGCCATCTTTTTGCCGCGCTCCGGTAACAAGCTCTCCCCGACCTGGGAGGGACCCTACGAAGTCATGAAAGAAGTCCGACCCGGGACCTTCTACCTCCGCTATAAGAACGAAAAACTACTAAAAAATGCATGGCACTCAGAACACCTGAAGCGTTATTTTGTCTAAAGCGGCCTCGAGCCGAAGTGTTTTGTAACGGCCCCGAGCCGAAATATCTTGTAAAGGCCCCGGGCCAATACATTGCTTGTACAAATTCAATACAATGCATTTTTGTAAACAAAGTGCAATGCCCAACCTGGGAATAAGCACCGAAACCAGCCTAATGCCCGACCCAGGCCCAAGTGCTACAACTACAAAATTACTCCAACTCTGATTAACGCAGTGGCCACGCTTAATCACGAGCGAATGATAAAGTAAACCAGCTCGGACTAAGTTCTAGCTCGGGTATAATCAATAACAATTTGATTAGTTTTGCCAATTAGGATCAAGATCCAACTCGGTGCATTTCGGCTTCAGGTCGGTATATTAGTTTGGGTCTAAACTCGAACTCAATATTTGTCAACATTAGTTAGACCAATTTTATAACGGACTGACGAGTTCGAGTTGGTAACAATTATAAAGTTGCCCTGATTATACCAGCTTGGATTAGGATGATAAAACATTAATCGCATCCAGCTCAGTTCATTACGCTTAAGTTTGAATGGTCCATTAAATTAGTCCGACCCCACTAACTTGAGAAAAAATTGCAAAGAGAAAAGTACACATGTACAAACTCAGCCAAAACGCAAATAAAAATAAAATAGACATTTCATTAAAATTGGAAAATGATTACAAAGCCCAACTTAGGCGAGATTACAAGAACCCAACCAGGGCAAAATTACAAAACCTACTTTGGCGCAGCGGCAGAGGTAGTGGCCTCGGCTTCATCCCCAACCTGGTCCAGGCCCTTCTGGACAAACTCAGTCACCTCCTTGGCCTGGGACGTCAGGTCAGATGGAAGCTCGGGAATCTCCCAGAACTCCGGCGGCGGAACCTCCAAGATCTCGATATAGTCGTTCTTGGTGGCAGGGAAGAAGGTCTTCGCTCTCTCCCGAGCTGCGACTTGACCACGGAAGTAGAATTCTATTTCCACGTACTTCGCCATGGCCCCGCCTTCCGTGGCCAACCAATCCACCGCCGCGTCACTGGACTTGAAGGCCTCCACTGCCTTTTCTCCCTTGACGCCGACCCGGTCCACCAGGTCCTGGAACTTTGCCTCTACCTCACGCTTTTCTCGCTTATAGCGCTCGATGTCCTTGGCCGCGGCTTCGCGTCAGGCCTTTTCCATGTCCAGCTCCTTCTTCAGGCGGTCGATCTCCATCGTGTCCGCCTTCTGCCTCTGAGCGGCCTCTTCCTTCACAATCTCAAGCTCGGCTCGGGCATCCGTGTATCGTTGCTCGAGCTCAACGCAGTGAGTCTGGGCCTTGATCAGGAAGCTGGGAACTGAGAGGATATGGGACTCAGCCTGTTTAGCAAAAAACAAAGCAGTCAGCCGAGCTAAAAAGACAACCTCACCAGAAGATGGTTAAAGACTCACCGTGACTATGGCCGTCCTCAAATCGAGCGAGAGCTGCTCCACCGGGACCGTCGCCAGCTTGGGGTCGCGATCCACCTTGGACACCTCCATGAAGTTTTTGTCAGGAGGGCTCACCTCTGTAGCCTTACCCTTCCCAGAGTGTTCTGTCCGAGGCCGCTTTCTGCTCTTAGGTCGGGAGGAAGAACGCTCCGGGATCACCACACCCGAGCCTGATTTCTTGGGCAAAGGGAACCCCGAAGCCCCTTTAGAAGATACTTCAGAACCGACCTCTCGCACATTGCCGATGGGCCGCTGCCTCTGTCCTTGAGCGGCACCTCCCAATCCTGACCGAGCCAACGCGACGCCACTGGCCTTGCTCTTCCTCCTCACCTGGGCATATGCGAGCTTCCTCATGTCTGCCATATCTGCAAAAGGTAGAGGAAAGAAGTGAAAACGAGCCGAAGGCCGACCTAACAGAGACTAACAAACAGAACGATGGGGAGGTCGGGCGCCGATCCTGCAAACTAACCCTCTTTTGAGCTAGACCCCGCGTCCCCTTCAGACTCAGGAAGTAGGTTGGGATGATCCCTCGAGAGGTCGGGCTCCCTACCAAACAACTTAGAGTCCCAGATTCGCTCCCATTTGAGCACACTGTCGATGTCTATCAGCGTCCCGGGTGCGGGCTTGAGCACCGCGACTTCCCCGAGTTCCTCCGTCGAGAGCTTGGGGTCGTCGTTGGCGGTCTTCCTCAAACTTGGGGTCCATTCCAGCCTGCACCCAGAGTTCACGGTCGATTCCACCCAATAATAATCATTATGCCAGCCCTTGTTAGAGGAATGCCACTTGGTGAAAATGGAGTTGCCGACCCGAGCTACGAAGTGGAACCACCCAGGCTGCTTCGGGTTGGGTTTACACACGAAGAAATGCCTGAACCTGCGCAAGGTCGGCTCCACATTCTTCTCTAGGCAGAACACGTAGAAGGCCACTATCACGGCCCAACCATTCGGCGACATCTGACCCGGGCTGAGCTCGTAATAGTTTAGAATTCTGATAATGAAGCCAGGGAGAGGGAGCTGGATGACGTCGAACGCTAGATCATATATAGTGAAGTGGTCGGCCGGAGGATAGCACACCGATTCCTGCCGACCTGGAACCTTCAGCTTATGATGTCGATCAACCGACCAGTTCTTCAGCCTTGCGTTAGCCATCTGCACTGTGGAATGACACTCGCGCTTGCAACAGGCGAACAGCTGCTCGATCCTCTTCCCTCGAATTGAAGAAGCACTGGTTGAAGTCGAGCTCCGAGGTCGAACAGCACTGACTGGTACAGCTTCGATCAGCTCGGTGGCAGAGACCCCGGCTAAGAACTCTTGAGGTATCTCGATGCCCTCCAGTTGATTTAGCGGCTCCTCATCATCCCTGTCTTCCAAGTCTCCCAAGTCGGCCAAAGGATCTGCCTCCGCTTCCTCTTGCACCAATCTGACCCCAATAACTTGGCAGTCATCATCGCTCTCCCCGGGCCGGTGATGATTTCCGAGCCGGCCCTGAAGACGAACTGGTGCTCTCTCCACCATGGACCCTATTTGAGGTAGATGCCGAGCTCGGCGGACTCTTATCTCCACCATAGGACCTTACCTCCATCGCCTGAGAATCTTCCGACTCCGACCTCCCTATCCTGTCTACTAACTAAATATAAATGTACAGGAATGACTAAAGGGAGTCGGGACATACCTACTGCTCTTGACCGCGGAGTGCGACCGACTAAGCTGGCTCCGAGCTGACAAATCCCAAGAAGAAGGGAGTCGGGACGTACCTACTGCTCTTGACTGCGGAGTGCGACCGACTAAGCTGGCTCCGAGCTGACAAATCCCGAGAAGATTCTTTCCGAGCTACTTGCGTCCGACCACTCTAGTGTCCGACCTAAATTTCTTGAGAAATTGAAAGCGAAGTGTGAAATGAATCTCGGATGCTAAAGCCCTATTTATAGGCGCCCCTGAAAGTCGCCTCGGGAAGCCCAAACGTCGCGTCTCGTCAGAACCGCCAGGTGACGTGTCAGCCATCCGTTGGGCATACACCGCTGACATGGCCATCCCTGCTCTCTCGGGGTCGGACACCTACAACTCGGGAGGAACCGCCAAATTCTAGATCTCACCCTCTCGATCTCGACTTGGGGGGGGGAGGGGGGGAATTGACGAGGGGTTCCCGAGCTGAGGTACGAATCCGTCCCAAGCCAAGCGGGCTAATCAGCGCCAAGGCTAGCACGTTGAGCTGAATGTCCAACCAGGATGACTGGCCCGACCCCGGATACCACGACCTCAGTTCCAGCTGTTCCGATGGGACATAAAGCTGTGCTGCATTAAATGCTGTCAGACCAGAACTTAGTATAAATAGAGCTCCACCCTCTTCATTTAAGAAGGTAACTCGTTATTAAATGCTCTCAGCTACCTTGCCAGCTCGAACATATTAATCATTCGCACGCTCAAGGGGAAAATCCGGGTCATCACCCCGCCTTTTCCTTCTTTTCCTTGTGCAGGTCTGGCAGCCAACCCGGAAAGAACAGCTCGGAGGCCGACCTGAAAAGTCCAGCTCAGCGCAAATAGCTCTCAACTTCAACTGTGAGGTTTCCGACCTCGACAGTATCTATTTATTTTGGTCAAAACCATTTATTTAATTTTAAACTACAAAAATCGGTTGAAAATTTTTTTTTTTTTTTTGGTTGAGTTATATCAATGGATGGGTTGCAAGTGATAATGTTAGAATTAAGTATTACTTAAGAGAGGATCCTGTTGTCTCGTTGTGTTTCTTGTTTATATATATGATGTCTTTACTAATGGCTATTCATGAATGGATGAATTGCAAGGAAGAATGTTAGAATAAAGTATTAGTTAAGAGAAGATTCCGTTGATACTACTTGTCCCGTTGTATTCCTTGTTTATATAATACCTTTACTAATGACTATCTCGTTGTATTTCTTGTTTATATAATGCCTTTACTAATACTAATTAGCAAAAAAAAACAACTTTGTCCTACTAATTAAACTGAAATTTTTTTGTAGTAAAGATATCTTTAACTTTGATCATACTCCTAATCCAACACGATATAATCCTAGTTTGGTAACCAAACAAATAATTAGACCATCTTACTACATAATTGAGAATTCATTCGTACTCTCTTCCATGGATTTAGGCAAGATAGATCAACTGGTGAACTATTTCTTCTTAAATATTATCTGATAATTACTCTGACAAAGCCATATAATTGTATCTAATTTATGATATTGCAAACTCGTTTCTCCGCTCAGATGATTCAACCACATTATATTTTCTCGTATGCAACTTGATTAACAAATCAAATCCAATCTAAAACATGTTTCTCAATGCTTGTCACCATCTTAGATTTCTTTAAGGTTGGGTCTACATTCAAGAGGTAAAAACAAATAATAAAGGAAAATAACGAAAAGGGATCAGACTTTCCTGTCTCAATTGCACAAAATATTAGTGGACATGATCGTAAAATGTTTGTATTATAGTTTTGAAATTCTTTTTTCTTTTAGTTCAATATAAAATGTTTAATATATATGTTATTTACAATGTACAGCTTGTGTGCATAAAATAGACCTGAATACAACTAGACACAATTATAGGAACGGAATTATATTGAATTACGGCTACCCAGCAATTATCATAGGCACAATAACTGTCAAAATCAAAAAGAAATAAGAGAACAAAAGGAGAAGAGAACAACTTTTTTGACCTTCCCACACTGGATAGACATCAGTCCCCATACATGATTACAAGATAATGACACAAAATTAAAATAACAGCAAATTAAAAGTGGAACCCTAAACCCTTAACCCAGCCAATCTCCCCTTCAAATAGTCCGTTCGAATCCGTTTTGCCCAAAGGGAGTTCGAATCGGACAATATAATCATCCAGATGCTTTTGAGAGCAGATGCAATATTGATATCTTCAAGTTTTCGAACCCCCACCTCTCTCCGTAGCATTGCAAACATCATCCCAGGTTTGCCAAAGCATTCTCTCTTTTTTCTACTTTCTTTTCACTTTTTCTGCGTTCATCAAACTTTGTGAATTAATTTCACGAGTTCCCACTAAAATACAAATCAATGATTTATTTCATGATCAATGGTCAAGCATTTCATCAACGCAAGTATATCAAATGGATCAAGATCCTCTCTTAACTAATATTTTATTTTAATATTCTAACGTTACATTTTAGCCTTTCATTTCAACAAATCACTAAAAGTTAATCTAATAACTGTAATGACTCCCCAACTATTATATCAATATCTAATTTCACTCATCAAAATTATTTTTTTGGGTTAAATAAGTAAGTGACTCTATTAAATTCTAAAAAACATTGTACAATCGATTACAAGAGAAAAATCTTCTCAGCTAAGAAAGGATCCAACTCAACAAAAATACTTTCCACCCATTTTTTGTTGTTTAAAAATTAAATGAATGTATGAAATAAAAAATTAAAATATTAGAATAAAACATTAGTTACAAGAAAGGCTGATCAAATCTTTCCTTTAATTGTTTATATATGTGGTTATAGCTAGATAGCTAGGTTTATAAATGTCAAATTAAATAAATAGGGGAATAAGTTTCATGCAAGTCCTTTATTTTTATGGTTTAGGACAAGGAGGTCCATGAATTTATTTTCTTTTTATATCAGGTCCCTCAAATTTAAGATCGTTAATAATTTTTAATAATTTAAGAGTGTAATAGTCAAGCACAACTCAGAATCAATTTACTGAAAAAATGAATTTATGACATAATTTGTGATATGGGTATTGACCTGACCCGCTAACTTGACCCGAACCGGTTTAATCACCCATGGCACACAAGTGGGACCTATAGCCTGACCTCGAGTTAGAGATTGTCAAATCGTGTGGGGGCCACCAAGACATGCCTAATGCACAGTTAAGGCAAGAATACCATTAGTAAAAAAAGTCTATTCTGTGCACCAATCAAGGTAACTCATTATTGTCTTCTTTCTCTCTAAGTTATTTACAAATATTTAGTTCAAACCATTTAACTGATTTGATCGGCAGAATAAGTCCTTGGGTCATAACCCCTGTGGTTCCTTTCCTATAGTTTGCAGGTCTGAACTCGCACTGTTAGGTTAACTACATTAACAATTTGGTTTTCCTTTTGTATCACATAGATTTATTACCAAATCCCACCTTTTTAATTCGTCTTCCTTTAATTCCAATATTTGCTCAACCTTTGTCCGTTTGATCTTTTCTATGGTGAAGGTACTTATTGAGAATTTGAGATGCTTGCTTGGCCAATAATTTTTCCATGATTATGTTATGTACTGAACTGTCAAATATATATATATATATATAAAAGTACATTGCACGTAGGGTTTCCATCAAATATATAGGATGTAATAGTGGGAGAGGCATATAGACGGCAGTGCACTACGATGGCTTGTATGGGAAGCTTGTTTCAGGGCAATAAGCCGCTAACACCGAGGAGTAGCAGTATCAGTAGCGGTAATTTAATTTTGGGGACCGCAAGGCAAGTGAGCTTCACTAGAGCCAATGGCAGCGTAAGAATGTGACAAAAAATCTCTCTCTATTATCATCAACTTTGCCTCGTACTAGTCATTTACGTCGGGGACCTGCAAGGCAATTGAGCATCACTGGAACCAGCAGCAGCGTTGAGAATGTGACTAAAAACCTCCCGTCGTCATCATCATCAGCTTTCCCTTTGAGACCATCTCCGTGGCTGACGCTCCCACCCTAAGATCCCTTGGAAAATAGATTCTACAGCCTGGAAGAGAAAAGAGTCATCTCTATCATCAAACAGACGACTACAAGCGACCACAAGATGATGGACGACGACGATTTTTGTCTAGGATCGTCTCACGGCTGGCTGGTTTATACAAACCCTAGCGATTGCGCTATTTTTCTCTACAATCCCATCTCTCATCGCATCATCAAGCTTCCGTCCATCGACACCCTTCCTGCTGACAAGCCTTATTACCCCTATGCATTTATCAATAAATTGATTCTCTCATCATCACCTAAGGAAGAAGAAGAAGAAGACGACGACGACAATTACTGCACCGCAATGTGTATTTACGGTCGCAATAATAAGCTTGCCTTTTGCCACCTAGGTTACGATACCTCTTGGGTTCCTTTAGGTGATAATTTAGAGGATTATCTGCAAATTGCAAATAAAGACTACAAGTTCTATTGTTACACTGATCATTACGAGCTGCATTGTTGGGATTTTTAGGACCCTAATACTCCAAGGAGAAATCTCATCATGGTGGATTTAGATGAATCGAGGCCTTTGCCGGATAAATATTACCGCGAATTCTGTGAAAAATATCGTTACTTTACGGTGCCTTACCTTATAGCAGAGCCATGGTCCGATGACCTTCTTTTCATTCACAGATACGTTGCAAAGCCAAGTCGTGAAAATGGAACACGTTACAAGACACTGCTTTTTGAAGTGTATAGAGTGGACTTCATGAATCAAGAAATGAAATATCTGAAGCATCTGAATGATCGCGTCTTCTTTGTTGGGATGAATCAATCTTTCTCGTTACCTGCCTGTGATTTTCCTCAGCTGACGCCAAATTCTATCTATTTCACCGATCATTCTCATACTTGGCGTGCATTGGAGGATGATAGTGATCATCTTTAGAGAGACTACGACGTGGGTATTTTCAATTATGAAGATAAGGTTCTTGAACTATGCAATTATCCTCTCGATTACAAAAGCATTAAACGTGTTGTGCCAGCACCAGCTCCTGTTTGGTTCACCCCCAATCCATGCTAACTAGTTGGTAAGTATATATTCTTGATTTGATGATATGGTATCTGTTTGTTTTGGTCAAAACCATTTATTTAATTTTAAACTACAAAAATCGGTGGGAAAGTGTTTTTTTTGTTGTTGTTGGTTGAGTTATATCAATGGATGGGATGCAAGTGATAATGTTAGAATCAAATATTACTTAAGAGAGGATCCTGTTTATATTGCTTTATCTCTGGTTGTGTTCCTTGTTTATATGATGCCTTTACACTAATGGCTATTAATGAATGGATGGATTGCAAGCGAGAATGTTAAAATAAAGTATTAGTTAAAAAAGAATTTTGTTGATACTACTTGTCATCTCATTGTATTCCTTGTTTATATAATGCCTTCACTAATGGCTATTTTGTTGTATTTCTTGTTTATATAATGCCTTCACTAATGGCTATTTGATGTCAATATTAGTAGGACTTTGTTGGTTCTCCTTACTTCGTTATCTTTAATTTTTATACGAATTATAGTTTGGAATTAAAAAAAAAAAAAAATCTCTAATTGTTTCGAGATTTGGAGTAGATTTTACCTATTGACCAAATATAACATACCATTATATGAAATAATGCAGTCAGATTACAGCTCATATACATCTAGGTAGAGACTCTGAATTTGTTAAAAATTATGTAATTTCATATTAGAATATTATAAATCATTCAAGAAATGTAATATGTAGTCCATAGCATTCATAAACTACTATAAATAGGTATATGATAGTATTCAGTTTGATGTATGTAGAGAGTTTCAACATAGAAATAAAAATTAATTTTATTCATTTCCCAAATTCTAGCTAGCCTCTCTCTGCCATATACACAACATCCCTCATTTCAAAATCTAACAAAATGGTGGCTACAAAGGGTATAGAAAAATCAAAGCAGAAGTTGAAGCTGCAAGACTGCTCAACCATTTCCATGAATATCTCCATTGAACCCCGTCTGGGGTATACATGATTCATGAATAATGGCCACTCCTACTTGTTTAACAAATAGCGAAGTGGTTTAGCTTATGACATTACCATGATGGTTTTTTTTTTTTTTTTTTTTGTCGGATTGTCATTTAAACAGATGAGAGGTACATCATCCAATCCTTAAAGGATGGGCGTCCAAATTACTAAACCAAATCAAAGGGAAGGAGTCTATCCGCATTGCTCGGGTAACCCAATATGCTACACGACATTACCATGATGTTGGCTACTCTATTAATAAACTGGTCATTTTTATTACTTGCCCTCTTCATATTTTAACAATTTTTAAGTGTTCAATCTTCTTACAAGCAATTATATTAGTACTTTCAAATGCATCAACAGGTTTAAGATAATTCATGTCGGGTATAAACAATAGAAAGCAATGTGCGTTTTACTATTGAAAAAACTAAAGCTTAATTCCTTTCTTGGGAAAAAAATGAAGCTCTACTATTAGGGCTTTGATCTAATGGTAATGTTACTCAAGGTGGTAATGTTACTCAAGGTTACGAACTCGAGTCTCGTTGATTAATTATGTTGTATGGTTTTAGACCTCCCCTAAATCCAAAAAAGAAAAATAATGAACTTCTCTCGTCAACTCTATTCTGCAGGAGAGCAAAGTAATCTAGACAAACAATGGAGTTTTGTTTAACCTCATCAAATTTTGATCATTTTCGTGCTAGAGGAAAGCTTTTATTTCAGCAAAATTGTACTCATAATAACAAATTATCGCTTCATTTAAAAGTTTAAACTGATATAGCCTTGCATATGGAAGTTAATTTTCTGTTTTATATGGTTGCGGTAGGAATTGAAGCTTTGATCTTTTCCTAACAAACTCATCTAAAAGTTTATACCGTTAAATAATAAAATAATAAAAAAAGGACATCTAGATCCCTAGGTCGCTTAGTTTTTTTATTTTTTACCTTCTCATGTCTCTCAAACTAAAACGGGTGTTAGTAAATTTTAAAGAATGAGGATATTAGAGTAACTTGCAATTAGAAATATTTAGAGGCAAATGTCAATGTTATCGTTTACATTGCAATAGGAAATCCTGATATCGACTTTTCATATATATATATATAGCCAGCTCAAAAGACCTTTCGGGTTAAAATTCTTCAGCGCTCAGTTTAGATTCTTCACTGGCATCACTCCAATCGATTTAATGCGTAGATTTAAGGGTGGTGGTTGATAAGTATATCACATTAATATACCTGCTTAAATTTGTTTTGTGCCAAAAATCAGAAGTTTCTCAAATTCAATATTTATTCACATATTGGTGGGATTCACACATATAAATATGAGAATAACCAATCAGTCGAGAGTGATGCAATAATATTCCCAACTTCAAACCACTTTGTAGATAGTTTCCATAATTATCAAATATCCCCAAGTCTCGACGTAAAAGAAGAAATACTATATTTGGTAATTGGATAATGCACCTAGTCTCGAGTTGCACTATATAATGGGGGTGACTTCGACCAATTCTTCCCATGGAATAGAGAGAAAAACACACACAAGATACTTTGTTATTATAGAAACAGAAAAATGGAAAATTTTCTTAAGGCATTTTTAGTCCTGGCTGTCTTTCTCATGGCTACCTTAGCTAGTGCTGGGCTAGAAGACGATAATCCATCGAAGAAAGACGAGCACAAACCCTATGGAGGCTACCCGGGATACAAAGACTATCTTGGATACGGCGGCTATGGTGGATATGGAGGGTATCCAAGAGATAAAGATAAAGACAAAGACAAAGACAAAGATAAAGATAAAGATAAAGACAAAGACTACCCTGAATATGGTGGGTACAGTGGATATGGGGGTTATTCAGGAAACAAAGGCTACCCTAGATACGGAGGTTATGATGGCTACCATGGAGACAAAGGATACCCCGGATATGCAGGTGGTGGAGGATACGAAGGGTATCCTGGATATGGTGGGTATGGAGGATACCCCGGAGACAAATGGTATCCAGGATATGGTGGCTATCCTAGATATGAAAAGCCCAGAAAAGACAAAGACTATCCAAGATATGGTGATTATCCTGAATATGAAAAGCCCGGAAAAGACAAAGATTATCCAGGATATGGTGGATATGATGGATATGGAGATAAAGGTAAACCTGGATATGGAGGTTACAAAGGGTCTAAAGATGTTACCAAGACTACCAAAGAATCTCCATGATCATCGGATGATGCAAAGCTTTACTAAAACCTGTTCATTCAGGATAATTATGTACATGAATAAAATTAGTTCTCCTGCTTGTTTAACAAGTAGTGAGGTCTAGTTATGATATAATACAGTATGTTCTGTTTGTGTTGGCAATAATCTAAATGCTATGTTATATATTTTACATGTTGAATATAACTATATATTCAAGAAACTGGTTATCTATTACTTGTGCTCTTTACTTTGAAAAGTAGTCTTTGTTCTTTATTTCTCCATGGATTTTGGGATTGGTGGAGAAGAATATTGAAGTAGAAATAAGGAAAAGTGAATTAAGGGATTTTAAAGGAACTTACTTAGCAAAAAATAAAATAAAAATAAAAAAGAGTCGAGTGGAAATGTTCAAACAAGGAATATTCACTGTTCAACCATAAAAAATTGGGCCATTGGTTACACGAAAAAGAACTTCACTCTTTATCAGGTTAAACAATTAAATAAAACTAGAAAAATTATATCATTTGGAAATAATACTCGGATTTCAGAAACATGAAACTCGAAAGCTTTACTTTCTAATTCATAGTTAATTTAATGTTATGAAAAAATACACCGAAAAGGGGAAAAAAAAAATTAGTACCCCTGACATCCGCTGAAGTGGAGCAAACCATAGGAGCATGATCTTATTAAAATGTGCTAAACAATATTGAAGGGCAGGCTTCCCCATAATTTGCACCATCATCAATTAGCTAGCAAAAGTCCTTCATTTGGCAGCGTCGGATGATTAGATCTGCTTTGTGTTAAAAGTGTGTCCTACTTTTTTGTCTCAACCGGCCATCCAATTACAGGACGAAAATATTGCCCCATTATTTAGCTTATCTGCATATGCTTGACCACAACTTTGGCCAAATTTTAGACTGCAGTCTAATTCCAACTGTTAAATAGCTCCTGACTATGTTACACTGAAGCATTTTTATCCTCATATATAAATTAACTTACACACTGCTCAATACTTTTGGGTGCTCTTTTAATTTTACTTAATCTCTTTTTCTAAGGATAGCTTCTGGTGATTAAAGCTCATGTAAAACAATCCTTCACAAAAATATTGAAAAGGCGAACACCGTATGATGTTTCATTAATCAACATCAACTTTATTTTTGCCTCCAAGGGGATAACCTAGCCAGTGGCAAACAAGGAGAAGTACATCTGATAAATTTGGATTTGAAACTCCTTGGCAGCTTATTAGGTTCACACCTTGACTGATCTGGAGTATGTGTTGGGATACACCGCTGCACCTGTAAATTTACCAGTTAGTTATCGGGCTCGCAGGACCGAACCTGTAGTCGGGATCCACCAGTTCGATTCCCACGTTAACAATATATATATATAAAAAAATATATCTAATATATACTCCAGATGCAACGGCGCGCCCCAACTTATGCTCTAAGTGTCAAGAGCCAAACGTATGAAAATTTTCATATGCAAAGATTTTCTTTTTCTCCCTTAAACTGAGACGTTAAACATGCAAAATAAAGAAATTCAATTACTTCACGTCGGAAACTGATAATGTTACCGATTGACTAAGGATTAGAAAACCTGATTATTTACATCAATCTTAGCCTAATACTCAGAATTACTAGTACACAACATTTAATTGTTATTTACTCTTGATTCTCATAATAGAAGTTCCCAAACTCAAGTAATTAGATCATGTCCTAAAATCAGAAAGTGGATATACTTGAACAACTCTCTTGTTGAACCATTAAATTGCTTAGACTTTCAGGGTATGAGAGTCACTTGCAAGTAATATTTAGAGGCAAATGTCAATGTTATCGTTTACATTGCAATAGGAAATCCTGATATCAACTTTTCATATATATATATATATATATAGCCAGCTCAAAAGACCTTTCGGTTAAAATCTTCAGCACTCAGTTTAGATTCTTCATTGCCATCACTCCAATCGATTTAATGCGTAGATTTAAGGGCGGTGGTTGATAAGTATATCACGTTAATATACCTGCTTAAATTTGTTTCGTGCCAAAAATCAGAAGTTTCTCAAATTCAATATTTATTCATTTGTTTCATCAGTATCTGAAAAAGGATGTAATTGTTAAACAAAAACGAATAAAAGACTTAAAACATATGCGGAAGCAAATAATTGAATTATAGGAGCCACCATTAACGATAGTTCTAAACAAAAGAAATAACCAAAACATGCATCTACATTGTATATTATTCGATATATTGTAAAGTATAATAGAAGTGTTTATTTATAAGTTACAAAACTTGGTAAATAAGAATAATAAACTCAAATAATAGAAAATTTAATCTAATAAGAAAACATGTAATTATATTAATTTAATCCTAAATTAATGTTGCAATCATGTAATTATATACCAAAAACCCTTTCAACAGCCTCCCTCAAACTCAAGTAGAAAAACTTGAGTTTGCTAACTGAATTGCCAAGGTATCTTGAAATCATTGTCAATATCTGCAACAAAATACGCACCAAGTTAAAAGAACGAAAAAGAAGCGGTCGTGAAGACTAATACCCATAAGGCAATTTTAGAAAACTAACACCCAAAAGCCAAAGAAAGAAGAACTAATGCCCGAAGCCCAAACGTCCGAAGACCCAAATGCCCGAAGGCCCAAAATTGCCCGAAGGCCCAAAACCCAAATACTAATGAAACGACAAGATGACGAAGAACCACGACATTAATGCTCATATTCAAGGCTCAAAAATAACACCCAAAACTTCAAGAACACCAAATTTGACAAAACGAACTGCAAAGTCAGATCCAACTTGTCAAAAAAACTCCAATAACACCCAAAACATCTTCTTCATGTCATGCCCAATATCTAAACCTAGGCTCTGATATCATGTTAAACAAAAACGAATAAAAGACTGAAAACATATACGGAAGCAAGCAATTGAATTGTATGAGCCACCACCAACGATGACTCTAAATAAGAGAAATAACCAAAACAACTATATTGTATCTAAATTCTTTCAACAATAATATGGTAAAACATTAAATCATGATAGTCAACTTCAAGATAAATTTTTCAATCAGTCTGAATTATATCAATCTCTCATATATTAGTAAGACTCACACCTATAAATATGTGAGTAACCCATCAATCGAGGCTGATGCATTAATAATATTCCCAACTTCAAACCACTTTGTAGATAGTTTCCATAAGTATCAAAAATCCCCAAGTCTCGACATAAAAGAAGAAATACTACATTTGGTAATTGGATAATGCACCTAGTCTCGAGTTGCACTATATAATGGGGGTGACTTCGACCACTTCTTTCCATGGAATAGAGAGAAAAAACACACAAGATACTTTAATTGTTATTATAGAAACAGAAAAATGGAAAATTTTCTTAAGGCATTTTTAGTCCTGGTTGTCTTCATCATGGCTACCTTAGTTGGTGCTCGGCAAGAAGACAACAATCTATCGAAGAAAGACGATGACTGTCGAAATATAAACAAGACATAAGTGAGTACAAAGCTTGTATATGTTTATCAGAAATGTGTATATTACAAAGGTATACAACATGCCTATAATAGCCTTAAGACTACTTGGTGCCCAAGACACCTAAACCTATATATATGGTAAGTAGTAGTACAATAGTAGTACAATCGAATAGTACAACTGTACAACAATGTTAACACCCCCCCTCAAACTCAAGGTGGTGTGAATGACACGAGCTTGAGGTTGGAGATCAAATCCTGAAGACAGCCTGGGGGATGAGCTTTAGTAAAGAGATCTGCAAGCTGGGCAGCAGAAGGCGTGTAGTGGAGTTTCGTAGTGCCCTGAACAACATGTTGACGAATGAAATGGCAATCACACTCGATGTGGCGAGTGCGCTCATGAAAAACATCATTGTGAGCAATCTGGATGGTACTCTGATTATCACAACGAAGTATTGTACCCTGAGGTTGAAAAACACCCATATCAGCAAGAAGCCACTGAAGCCAAATAACCTCTTGAGTAGTATCCGCAAGAGCACGATATTTAGCTTCAGTACTGGAACGAGCAACAACAGTCTGCTTTTTACTACGCCAAGAAATGAGAGAATCACCAAGAAGGAAGCAGTACCCTGTCACAGAGCGACGATCGGTAGGATCACCAGCCCAATCGACATCAGAATATCCATGGAAAACTAAGGAAGAGTTGACAGAGAAGAAGAGACCATGAAATAAGGTGCATTTCAAGTAACGAAGTACACGAAGGACCGCGGCATAATGAGAAGTACGAGAAGCAGACATAAACTGACTGACCAAATGAACGGCATATGCAATATCAGGTCAAGAAACTGTGAGATAAATAAGACTGCCAACCAACTGACGGTACAGAGATGCATCTTGAAAAGGTATCCCATCCATAGGAGTCAGGCGAATATTAAGATCCAGAGGAATAGAAGCAGTCTTACTGTCTGTGAGACCTGCACGAGCAAGAAGATTAGTGGAATACTTGGCCTGAGAAAGATAATAACCACTCGAATCGGAGAAGACTTCAATGCCCAAGAAATAACTAAGAATGCTAAGATCCTTCATCTCAAAATGTTGACTCAGAAACTGCTTGAGATCTGAAATACCAGTCAAATCATCGCCAGTAATAATCATATCATATACATACAGGAGCAACAAAATCATACCAGAACTAGAATGACAAATGAAAAGTACAGAATCATGGGTACTAGATGTGAAACCAAAATCTGTGATAACTGAGCTAAACTTTGAGAACCAGGCACGCGGAGCTTGTTTGAGGTCGTAGAAAGCACGACGGAGCCGGCACACCTTATGAGGAGGATGATGATACCCTGGAGGAGGCTTCATGAAAACTTCCTCTGTAAGATCCCCATTAAGAAATGCATTTTTAACATCCATCTAAAATAACTTCCACTGTCTGACAGCCGTAACAAAAATGAGCGTCCGAACAGAAGTGAGACGAGCAACAGGGGCAAATGTTTCCTCATAATCAATACCATACTCTTGAGTAGAACCCTTGGCTACTAAACGAGCCTTATACCGTTCAACGGAACCATCAGACCGAGTCTTGATTTTGTACACCCATTTGCAACCCATAGCATTTTTCCCCGAAGAAAGATCGACCAAATCCTAGGTGTGCTTATCTTCCAAGGCTTGCAATTCATCAACCATAGTTTGCTGCCATAAGGGGTCAGAACTCGCCTCATGATAGGTTTGAGGCTCATGAAGTGAAAGAATAGAGGCAAAACAATGATAATCTAGGAGACGGGGAGGAACAAATCTTACCCTGGTAGAGCGACGTAGAGAAGACTCAGGACAAGACTCGTCATCGGGCAAGGACTCATCAGAGGGGATAGTCTCTTCAGGAAGAGCCGTATCGGGTGCGGATTGAGTGCTTGCATCTGCATCTGTACTTGTGTCTAGACCTGTGTCACTGTCATCATCAGGAAATAAAGAGAGAGAAGAATCGGTGAAATATGGGGTAGAAGGAGCATGCGGGAGAGAAAATGAGGATATTGAGGCAAACATCTTATTTTCCCAAAAGATTACCCGACAAGAGATACGAAGGTGTTTTGAGATTGGATCCCAACACCGATAACCCTTATGTTCAATACCATAACCCAAGAAACAACAGAGGCGGGATCGAGGCTCAAGTTTAGTACGCTCAAGTGGGGGAAGCAAGACAAAACATGTACATCCAAAGACATGAAGATGATCATAAATAGGTGGATGACCATATAAACGTTCATAAGGGGTAAGATTATGGATTATAGGAGATGGGAGACGGTTGATGGTGTGGACAGCAGTAAGAGCAGCTTCTCCCCAGAAGCGCTCAGGACAAGAAGCAGAGATGAGGAATGTGTGAGTGATATCAAGGATATGTCTGTGTTTACGTTCAGCCCGCCCATTTTGTTGAGAGGTGTATGGACAAGATCGATGTGAAATAGTGCCATGTTGACGAAGAAGAGCTAGAATAGAGGACTCTTTATATTCCATGGCATTATCTGCACGGAGGACCTTAATACGTTGTGAGAACAGAGTGTAAACCATAGCAGTAAATTCAGAGTAAATACGAGGCAACTCAGATTTATGATGCATGAGTCATCAACAAAGATCACAAAGTACCGAGATCCCCGCATGGTGGGTGTAGGAGAGGGTCCCTAGTCAGAGTGGATTAAATCAAAACAGGTTGAAGATAAAGAGTCACTATTATTAAATGGTAAAGCAAATTGTTTGCCAAGTTGACAAGATAAGCAATCAAAAGTATTTAGAGAAACTTGTCCTAAGGCCAACTCCAACAGTTTCTCTATTTTTTTTCTACATGTAGAGATTTTAAAATATTTCTCTACATCTATAGATTCTCTATTTTAGTTTTACTCCAACAGCTTCTCTACATTTACTCAATCTCTATTTTTAGAGAATCTCTATTTTAGTTTCACTACACCAACTTCTCTATTTCAGTTTCACTCCAACAACTTCTCTACATTTACTCAATATTTGTTTTTAAAGAATCTGTAGATAATCTCTACATGTGGAGATGGTGAATCTAATTGTAGAGATCATCTACAAATTCTCTATATTCTAGAGAATCTGTAGAGATGCTGCTGGAGACAAAAGTCTCTAAAAGCATCTCTACATGTAGAGATTTTGCATTTGTAGAGATGCTGCTAGAGAAGGCCTAAGGAGCCTCTAGAGGCCAAATGTTTAAGCTTGCCGATAGAGGCATGACCTAATCTAGAATGTCATAAATGGAGAGAAGAAAAGGCTGGGGAAGTGGTGACTGATGCAGCAGTGCGAAGATGAGGCGGAAGACTCCGCAAGAACCAAGGTAAAAACGTACCTAAACAGATCTGATTGGCTAATGAGTTTAATGGCTTTTGCGATGGTTTTGAAACGATGAGGACAGTGGCACAGGCTACTAGGATGGTAGCTCTGATATCATGTCGAAATATAAACAAGACATAAGAGAGTACGAAGCTTGTATATGTTTATCAAAAATGTGTATATTACAAAGGTATACAACATGCCTATATATAGCCTTAAGACTACTTGGTGCCCAAGACACCTAAACCTATATATATGGTAAGTAGTAGTACAATCGAATAGTACAACTGTACAACAATGTTAAAAATGACTACAAATCATATGGAGGGTACCCGGGATACAAAAACTATCTTGGATATGGTGGCTATGGTGGATACGGAGGGTATCCCGGAGATAAAGATAAAGATAAAGACTACCCTGGATATGGTGGGTACAGAGGATATGGGGGTTATCTACGAAATAAAGGCTACCCGGGATACGAAAGTTATGGTGGCTATCCTGAAGACAAAGGATACCTTGGATATGGATGGGGTGGACGATATAAAGGGTATCCTAGAAATGGTGGGTATGGAAAATACCCTGGAGACAAATGGTATCCTAGATATGGTGGCTATCCTAGGTATGAAAAGTCTGGAAAAGACAAAGACTATCCAAGATATGGTGGTTATCCTAGATATGAAAAGCCCGAAAAAGACAAAGAGTATCCAGGATATGATGGATATGGAGATAAAGGTAAACCTGGATATGGAGGTTACAAAGGGTCTAAAGAGGTTACTAAGACTACCAAAGAATCTCCATGATTGGATGATGCAAAGCTTTACTAGAACCTGTTCATTCAGGATAATTATGTACCTGAATAAAAGTTCTCCTGCTTGTTTAACAAGTAGTGAGGTCTAGTCATGATGTAGTGATATGTTTGTGTTGGCTATAATCTAAATGCTATGTTATATATTTTACATGTTGAATATAACTATTTATTCAACAAACTGGTTATCTATTACTTGTGCTCTTTACTTCTTTTTTTTTAGTGACATTGGAGATGCCGAAGTTAAATATTCACTGCTCTAAGAGTTTTTTTTTTTTTTTTTTTTGTAGAAGGAGGGGTACTTCCCTCTGGGGTTTTATTAATCACAAAAAGGAAATTACAAGAGTGGAGGGGGACATGGTTGTCTAAACCTCCATGGGAGGATGGGGAACTTACCTTCCCCATCGTCCCAATCTAAATTCACTACTCTAAGAGTTGTCTCCCTCCTTTTATCAAATTCAATAAGAGGACGAAGTCCATTCGGAAGATGATCGAGTGCCTGACATCCCAAGGCTTGTTGGCCAAAATTCGCAAGCCAATCCGTACATTTATTAGTTTAAAAAGTACTCTTTATTCTTTATTTCTTCATGGATTTTGGGATTGGAGAAGAAAATTAAAGTAGAAGTAAGGAAAAGTAAATAAGGGATTTTAAAGGAACTTACTTAGCACAAAAAAAAAAGTCTAATGGAAATGATCAAACAAGGAATACTCAATGTTTAACCATTAAAAATTCTAGTTCTGGAAAGGAAGTGATCAAACAAAAGGATAGACAGGTAGGATAAATGTTCAACCACAAACAATTGGGAAATGGTTACATGAAAAAAGACCTTCATTCTCTTTATCAGGTTAAACAATATTTAAATAAAAGAAAATTGTAGAAAAGAAAAAGAAATTAGAGTTTCAGATTATATTATCCGGTACGATTGAAAAAAAAAAGATTATTTTAACATAATTCCATCATCAATATTGATTCAACGTTATGAGGGGTCCAAATCCTTATTTATGTACACAGAAAAATAAAACAAATAGTGCCCCCGACATCCGCTCAACTGGAGGTAGCAAACCATGGGAGAGCATGATCTTAATAAAATGTGATAAACAATGAAGGGCAGGCTTCCCCATAATTTGCACATCTGTTAGCAAAAAT
Source organism: Ehretia macrophylla (assembly GCA_037974665.1). Taxonomy (NCBI): domain Eukaryota; kingdom Viridiplantae; phylum Streptophyta; class Magnoliopsida; order Boraginales; family Ehretiaceae; genus Ehretia; species Ehretia macrophylla. The sequence continues at coordinate 30,119,741 of CM075780.1, forward strand.
CTTCCATGCATCTGGGAGGGGCAGATGGTCCAACTTTGTGCGGGAAGTGGGCCCCACCTTCATCTCTCAATTAAATTATCTAGTTATCGGATGAAAATATTACTCCATCGGTTAACTTAACGCATTTGCTTAACCAGAACTTTGGCCAAATTTTAAACTGCGGTCTAATTCCAACTGTTAAATATGCTTAGGACTATGGTCTTAAGCTTTTTGTCCTCGGATATAAACTCACACGCCTCTCAATACTTTGGGTGCTCTTTTAGGACAGCTTAAGGTGATTGAATCTCATGTCGAATAATGTTTCACATCAACCTTGTTTGCTAAACCATTGCAAAAGGAGGAATCTATATGATCCTTCATTAATCAACATCAACCTTAATGTTTGCTATACCATGGAAAAAGTATGTAAATGTTTTCTTTTATGACACGGAATTCATCACCGTATTAAATCCATTCTAAAGTTATAAATCTCGTATTACAACCGCACGTTTTAACACATACTTCAAATTAGTCAAGAGTCCGAGGAATTTAATTGTTATCTTAAACCAGTGATTAACATGTAGATTATACGCTACCTCTGTTATTAATTACTCTTTTTTTATAATGGAAGTTCTCAAACGCAAATAATTATATCATGTCCTAAAATCAGAAATTGGAAATACTATAAAATAACTCCCTCATTTAAATTGATAGGCATTTCAGTATCGTAAGTTACTTCATCTTCTCATATTTGGCAATTAGAAGAACCTATGTCTTACCAAGAAAGAACATACTCCTTTTTTTTCTATCGACAATTACAGATGATAATTTACACGGAACCACCAAGTAAATAAGCTACACAAAATGTCAAACATCCCAAGCTTCCAAAGAATAACGTCATTACTACACTTTGGTAACTATTAAAGTCGTTAGATAGAAGTTTATTATATTTATTTATTATCTTCAACATACTCTCACACGTGTAAACATGATTTGTTTTTAAGTCATGCACGTGGACAATTTTAATGTTTTTATCTGGATGGTGATAGAGTACCGTTTGGTAATTTAAGCTCTAATGCATTTTAAACTACCACCTCGTATAAAAGTTTAAAATGCTAAAAACAAGTTTATTATATTTATTTATTATTTTCAACATAAGTCAAACGTTCTCTCAATCTTGAATTTCAGAATATACTGCAACTTCTGCATGCAATAGGGAAAAATAGAAGAAAGACTGTATAGCTGCTGTAGCAGCAATGGGAAAAGTTTCCAGTATGATATTGCTCGTTCTCAGTATAATTCTCATGGCTTTTGCTGCTACTGCTCAGTTCAATGGACCTGGAATAGGCTACCCGGGATTCGGCTACACGGATTCGGGCCCTTCCCCCCGGAGGACTCGGGCCCTTCCTAGGAGGGTTCGGGCCCTTCCCAGGACTCAGGTACCCTGGATTTGGACAATTCCCAGGACTTGGATTTAGAAGGTTTTATGGATATGGGGCTTCCACAGGGCCGGGATATTATGCAAACAGAACTGAAGCTGAGCTGAAAGATACAGGTAAAGACAAGCAAAAGTCTAAAGAAGTTCATGGTCTTGCTGATAAGACTGCCAAGAGGCTACCATAATATATATATATACATAAATATATACACCTGCTCTGGTACTTGTCTACATGAATAATGTGGACCATATGGCTCAAGTTATGATATGTTGTTTGGTAATTTTATGTTGTTTAGTTAATAAAAAGTATTGTATGACATCTTTGTTGAGGATTGCTTGCTTTGCAATGAAGTGGTTTCGCATTAACTGTGTGCTCTACTTCTAAATAAAAATTGAAAAGTACGAGGTATTTCAGAAGTAAAACTCGTTTTACACATGACAACATCAACAACAGCCTTCTAGAATGACAACCATTTTGAAAAAAATTCCTTTGAACTTCAGTCAATAAAAAATAAAATAAAATAAGAGAGAGAGAGAAATACGATTTTACTTGAGGTTTGTTCTGTGACATGGTATTTGATAGTGATCCTAGGAAATGAAAAAGAAACCAAGAGGAGTCCATATTAAGTCTATTGAAAAATCATGCCTGTTTTTCTTATGAAGATTTTATTCACTTTCTGTGTTCTTTTCATATTTGTTTTTTTTCTTTTTTCTTTTGGGAGAGTGGGAAGAATTCAAATTCATTCATCTAACGGGCATGCCTAGTGAGAAAAGGCTCGAGTTTACTTTGGTTCAGTTTGGGGGTGTGTGGGAAGAAACTTGGAATTGCATAGGCATAGTAATAATAGTACTTCCTACTATGGTTTTACACAATGGACCCAAGAGAGGAGCCAATTGTAAACATAAACTACTAATTTCGCATATAAAAGAGTTTTCTCTACCACAATTCAGAGTCTTATAATCTAATCTTTGAGCTAAATTTATACCGTAACTAGCTGTTCTTTTTTCCATTATGCAAGCATAACAAGGAACATCAACAACAAGAACTCTTAAGCAACCTATAGCTCGTTGACCAGAAAAAGTAACATATTTTAGCTAAAATAGCACCAAATTTTTGACCTCCCAAAAGAACTTGCTATTTCCAAACACCATTTTTGCATATTCTCCTTCCCTTCTTGTACGGTAGAACTCCAGGCCATAAAAAAGCAGGCCAACCCTGTTACAGAGAAAAACACGTTGTTTAGCACCAAGTAATAACGTTACCAGCCAGTTATTCTACTAAATTCGTGTATGAACGAAAGCACGACAGACACAGAGTAATCTACTGAAACAGTCTGCAAGAAAAATCGGCTTCAAGGTAAAGTGATAATGTAGTTAATAGGTTTCACCGGAAGCTTAAGAAAGTGTTTTGGGCCAACAGCACCCCATTATTTCATTGTATGAGTGAAAGGGCAGTGATTTCTGCGCTCCACATGTTGAGGCAAACTCTCCACATTCCCTTCTACACAATGAATTGATATTTTAGCCCTCAACCTTGGACAAGCTGACAAACTGATATATTCAGACAGCAATTCACATGGACAACTAACATATTGCGGCCCCCTCCTCTCTCTCTCTCTCTCTCTCTCTCTTACACTCCACCAGCGGCTCCTACACCTCCAAAACTCCTGCACCAACCCCACACTGCTTCAATCTCTCACCTCTTCACTGGTTAAACCCATCTTTCATCACATCATCACCAGCAACAGTCAACTTACTGAAACATATGGACAGGCTGACTTGAAGCTTTGTTCGCCATCAAGGATGTATACATTTCTAAAGAGAGATGGGAAAACACAATTTGCCCAAGGAAACAAGTAATCAGACCTCTTCTACATGCGACATTTAAAATTTGAGGTCTGAAATCTTCTAATTAAGACTTAAAATTAGGGAGTAGAAGGTGCTTGCCAGATTAAAATCAATTTGAGGATATGTAGCAGTTTCCATAATTTTGGCATTCCTACAAAATCAATAAGTTAGGATTACAATAGCAGCAAGGGTGGCAGTCAGAGCTGCACGAGGTTCTCAGGCCACATAAGACCAAGAATTCATGGAAGGCCAAGAGAGAGAGAGGGGGGGTTAGTGTATGTAAGTGAAGGACATTATCAATTTTCAATATCATAGTGATAGTGCACAATCACGTCTGTACTTGAGGGCTAAAACATCAATTTTGGTACAAAAAATGGAGAGCAGATGTAAGTTTGTGGAGGGCGAAATTACTGCCCTAAGGGAAAATGTCCCTAATCAGGAAAGCTTGGTCTTGACTGTTGAGAATAACAGATAAAGAAAGCACGCTATCGTCATACAGTTCTATCTCTGTTCACCTAGCTGAAATACAGCTCTAAAATAATGCAAGACAGCTTTTATTCTCCTGTAACAAGCTATCCTCAACCATAATGGCTTATGTAAATTACACAACCTAATTATCTTTAATTTCCCAAATTCAAAATTCAAAAAGATGGTGGCACTTAAAAGAAGAAGCTAGCAAGAATACATTACAAGGCAAATAACAAAACAACTCATGTGCGTTTCTGTGTCCAAGTGTCCGAGTGTGTGTGTGTGTGTGTGAGAGAGAGAGAGAGAGAGAGAGAGAGAGACCGCACATCAAGTAGTTGCAGGAAGGTACACCCTAATGAGCTCTTTCATAGTGACTCTTCTCCTACATGTAGGGCATTTATTCTGAGCAGTAATCGCAGCCTTGATGCATTTCTTACAGAATATGTGACCACACTTTGTCGACATCTCCTCAACCAATGGGCCCATGCAAACTGGACAGCTGAAGGTAGGCTCCTTCACAGGAGGAGGAGGAGGAGGAGGTGGTGGTGGTGCTGTACTTGGTACATTACCTTTCTGTCATAGATAAAGAATAACCTTTCAGTCTTACATAGATTGTCAACTAACACACACCACCACAAGAGAGGAACAACAATCAGATGAGAGGAATTGCCAAATTGAAGTACAAACAAGAACACATACCACCACAAGAGAGGAACAAAAATCAGATGAGAGGAATTGCCAAATTGAAGTACAAACAACTTGCTATTAATATCAAAAAGATGCAAATTTTCAGTTTAAGGACTTCTAGACCTAAGTAAACAAGGGTTGTTTAGATATTGGGAAGACCAACAAAAGATCTGCATGCTTATTGCAGATAATAAGACCAGAAACAAAAGCACCCATTCTGGTATGAGCATAATATTCTACGTCCATAGCCTGTAACAATCAGCTCCAATGTGGTTTTAGGTGTTTCATAACTTGAATAGACACGCTCTCTGCAACCAGTTGATGGAGGAACACACGTCACCTATTAGATTTGGCTGATGGAATTCATTCAAACAAACATCTTTTAAAAAACAAGCATCAAATTCTATACTGACTAAAACACTAGGACCATAGAAACGCATGAGATGCCATATTATTCACCAAATCACAACATGCACATAAAAACCAACTTGGGAAGTCGGAGAAGAACGCAGTGCCATCTGCCATGTCTGAGAAAGTGTTCTTCCAATTAAAATAAACCCAAATATCTAAAGGAGAAATAGGATGAGTAGACTGATGATGTGAATAAAGTTTCAGTTCAACCCATAGTCAAAGCCTTAATAAAGCAAAAGAAGTATACTATGATGATAAATTTATGTTGCAGAAATAACAAATTTCCTGGAGTAATATATGAGTTATGGATATATGCCAACCATATAGTATAAAATTTTATTAAAAATTAGAAAATCAGTTACCAAAATTACTTAAACAAAATAGCAAGAATATGAAAAAAGAAAGAAGAAAAAGGAAGAGAGGGGGGGGGGGGGGGGGGGGGGGGGGGTTGTTGTTGTTACAATTAAACCTAGAAAAATAAGTAGATACAAAAATTATAGATATCTTTTTAAGATATAGTCCTCACCACAGAACTACTACTCCCTTCCAGGTTAATGTAAAGATCACAATTTATAATTGTTTGGTTTGAACCAGCTCTTCTGCGCTTTGTGCGCCTATTAGGAGTCACCAAAGATGACGGGTCTTCTGCAATATTAAGTGAAAAAAATAAAAAGGTAATCTCAAATCTAAAAATATAAGTCAACAAGATGTAACAAGTACAGTTTGAACAAATCACAATTATCATATAACCACTTTAGAGGTATAAATAAAGATCACGAGACCTTTGATATCCTAGTGAAGTGAGAAAACTTACAAGGGTCAATAAATACCTAAAACTACCAGAATCAAAATCAAGTTTTCCCAGTTACATAAAAGGACTTCTAGAAGGTAACATAACTAGGCCAGTTGGTACAGGCAGGGTGTAAACCGGATTTTTTATCAAGAATAAACACCAATTGGAATTGGTGTTTGAAATGCTCAACCTTCTTTAAAGGGTAAAGTTCACAGGATTGATTACACGGATAAGCTCCCAAGATGCAAATAATAATTCTTTCTTCACAGCAGCTTGTAAAATTATGGGTCACCAAAATTTAATAGTTCAACACTATGCAAAAACCTCAATAATTGATAAATGCACTGATGTAAATCCATGCTCCATTTGCATCACTCATCACGCTTAATTTACTGCCTGATGAATTCCCATAGAATAAAAGAAGCACTCCCAAAACTAAAAGAAAATACAACTAATTGTGTGATAAATTGCAACCACCTAATAACGAAGAAACGAGAAAAAGAGGCTCTTACATGCTAAAGGTCATAATCTAGAAGTTTCTAAATGAAACTAATCACTTTGACAACGACTGGAAAACTTAACACAATAATGAAATGAAAAAATGAGTGGAACGAAAGTAGTTGATAACCAAAAAGGAAAACTAAAACAACAAATAAAGAAAGCTTACAACAGATGTGAACGGGTACTAAAATAGAATGAAAGTTGAACCATACCAGAATCTACATCCACCACGATAGTTCTTCCCTGGTTCCTCCTGGAATTGTTTTTAGCCTGTCAGAAAATGAAACATCTTTCGCAAAATTAGTTTCAATCTGAGTATGCCTCGCAAACACAGATACAAGGAACGGCATACACAGTGAAAGAAAGATTAATAAAGAAGAAAAACATACTTCCGCAAATGCCCTTGGGGAGGATATAATAACTTCATCATCAAATGCCTCAAGATCAATCGGTGTAGGCGGTATACTAACTCCTTGACTGTTGGGTTGCTCAACATGTGTTTCAGCAGGTGTTGAAGTGCCCTCCTGATCCTGATTTCCAACTGGCGGAGCAGCATTAAGGTCAACATCTAATGCTGGTTTCCTCCTCCTATGCGTTCTTGAATACCTAATCGGAGGCACTCTTCTATCCTGGGTGCTCATTTCGAAATAAGACTCTCTTAAAATAATGCACACGGAAAAACCTCCTGTAAGAGCAATCAAAATCCTAGAATCAGAATGATGTCTAGTTTCAAAATCACTAGCCCGAAAAATATGAAACCAACAGCTTAGCACCTAAAAAAATTATCTTTTCCAACACTTCATCTTTAAAAATCTAAAAACGAAAGGCAACAAAATAGAGAGTAAATAGATTATCCACCGAAATCAAAATATAATTTTTATCAAATTCAAAGGCAAAGCACAAATATGTATTATTCACCCGATGATCATTGAAATTCAAGTTCATTGCTCAACTTTTCCAAGTACATTGCATACAATAAAAACCTTCACCTATATTTCCTTTCCTGTGTGAAGAATATACCTGGCAGTAATCGATTTCGGGATAACAATAGGATTTATAGATTTTACAGACTCATATCACATTATAGTATCCTTGCAATGTATATAAGGACCTAGCTTGACGAAATTCTTTAGCTTTGCGAACTTTATCGACCAAGCAGTGAAGGAAGCAACTAAATTCTAAAACCTTCGTGAATTAACTACAAATTTGCAGCTACAACTTCCAATTCTGCCCAAAAGAAACAACGCAAAAAAAAAAAACACACACACACACACAACCATCCATTATAGTGAGTTTCATTACATAAAATCAAATAAAATTGATGAAAATCACTACCGATTATATAAATTTACTAGAATAATCAAAATATATATATATATATAATTGCAAGCTCCGAGTTCAGTTTAAGCGATCAGGTTGCAAAATTAAAACTACATTTATAAAAAATAAAACAAAATTTCAATAAATATTACTTCAACATCAGATTACACTACTCGATTATCCACTTTAGAATCGACATTTTCAACTCTTTAAACCCTAACCGAGTACTCAAATAAAAATAAAAATCAAATTTACCTGTCAGATTTGCGAAAAAATATTTACAAAAAGATTAATAAAACAGAAAATAAAAATAAAATAAAAAGAAGACAAAAACTTATTTTTCTAACCAAAGATTGAATATAAAACCCTAGATGATTAATTATTTTGAGAAAAAAATTAAACAAAAAATAAATTAGAATTAATCAAAAAGCAAACCTGATTATTGAAGTTCTTTTAATCAACTAAACAAAACCAAATGGTTTTAAAGCCCTAAAGGGGTGGCTTTATAGTGGGTTGATTAAAAGGGCCAAAAAGGTGAAGAATTTTTTACAAGCCCAAAAATAATTTTTTTTTTTTTTTAGAGAGAAACTGTTGTGTAAAAAGACGGTACGGCATTGAAGATGGACTTTTCTGTGTGTTTCTTTTTGATGAGGAGAACCCGACCCGGGAATAATCGGGTCGGGAATAGGGGTCGGTGAGAGACAGAAACCACGACACGTCTGTATAGGTGTGAAATCTGATTGTGATGATAAGACAGAAAGGACACGTGGGAAAGAGAAAGTTCTATAAAGTACCATTGGAAGATTCAATGGTATTAAAGTCTTTTTACTTGGTGAAGCAGCATGTTGCAAATAAATGGCCCAGAAGAGAAAGTACAGTCCAAAGATCAACAAGTACAGGTCCAACCAATAGGCCCATAGCAAAGACCAAACACAGGTCTAACACAAATTCACGTAAACAAGACATAGACAAGAGCCCAACGATGAAGGACCAGGACCATTTCACAACCCAAAACTAAGGCCTCACTGAAATTTCACTTATATGTAAAAATCAAGACGTATAAAAAGAAATTGTTTTAGGAAAAATTTTGATTTCAAGTGGCAAAATATATTTATTTATGCTTAACAGCTTGTAGAAGTTATTTAATTCATGAACAATTTGGAAAGATTTTGGTTTTAAGTGGCAAAATAGCTACTTTATATTTTGTTATGTGTAAGGCCAAGTGATGTTCTTCGCAGCCGGATGGACTCCAACAAGGTCCTCAGGGTTGCACTGATAGGACACTCTTTGATACTTAGGTTAGCGAGGTTGAAATAAAATAATCTGATTTAAATATAATGATAATATAAATGGTGAAGTGCACCAGACCCCCTTATACTTTAGCGAAAGTGCATAACACCCCCCTATAGTTCAAAAACTCCCTGAACTAATCCCTATATTTTTTAAAAGTGCACAACACCCCCCTACAGTTATAAAATCCGTCATATTTAACGAATTTTGTAAAAAAATACTTAAATACCCTCATTTTTTTTTCATTTCTCTCTTTTGCCATTTCCTCTTTTGTTTAGGCCAAAAAAAAAAAAAAATTGGTAATTTAGTCAATTCATATAATTATTTAATGAATAAATTCGTTAAAAATCAAAAAAAAATCTCACTTAACGCATGTGAAATACACTATCCGTTAAATTTAACGGATTTTTTAACGGTAGGGGGGTGTTGTGCACTTTTGAAAAACTACAAGGACTAACTCAGGGAATTTTTAAACTATAGGGAGTGTTGTGCACTTTCGCTAAAATACAAGGGGGTTTGATGCACTTCACCCTAATATAAAATCTCAGTTATCTTCTTTGAAATATGTGCCCTTATATTTATATTAGTACTCATTAATGGATATATTCCCACGTGTACTGTCTTATGGCACCTAAAAGCTCATCGCGCATCCCTGGAGAGCTGGTAGCCCTGGAGATATTTAAAAACTTGTAGAATTTATTTTATTTGTACAGAATTTGGAGAGGTTTTGGATTTAAATGGAAAAATATTTACTTTATATTTAAAATCCTGTTGAAGTTATTTTATTTTTCTACAATTTTGAAAGTTATGGTTTTAAGTAGCAAGATATTTACTTTATATTGAAAAGCTTGTAGAAAATATTTATTGGTGCTCCAATTGTATGAGAATTTGCGCAAGTGAAATGTGATAACTTCATGGTAAATAATTGTTTTTCACGATCAAATTATTAAAGAATGAATGCTTATTTCAATAATTTACTTGTGTTAAACGGATGTTTATTAACCACCTCATTTTTCACTTCATTGAAAATTAGTGACTAGGCTGGCCAGAGAGCAAGGACAGGGAAGGTCAATGGATTAATTCTCTTCTTTCCCTTGTATTTACATTCCACACAAGTTTTGTGGACTTTTATGAATCAAATCAAACTAAACTAAATCTTGTCTTATTAAATCAAGTCAGTTACAATACGGTTAGGGCCAACTAGTAAAAATGAAGTATTTCACTCCCTTATCAAAAAGAAAAATAAAAAATGGAACATCAACTCCAACTCATGCTTAAAAACTCAATATCATTAGTTCACTATCATTCAATTTCCCTCATAGTATTATAAATAAGATAGTTGGTGAGTAATTATAATATTATAATATGATTACGTTATAATATTACGAGAGAATTCAAGTCCAGATTAGCGGTTTGCTTGAATTTTGGTGGTAGTGCTCGTTCAAGTACATTTGTAAATGGATTTAGTGTACTCCCAGATTAATGCTATAGGCCTGCCAGTTCAAAGGGATTGCATGATTGCATATAATCATGTACTTTGCAGATAACATCCATGCACTTTGAAGTTCACCTGAGCACGCAATGTCTTAAATCATATAGGAATGTATTCATATAACAACCCTGCAAATATAGGGAAAGAACGGGGGCAATATGTATGATGAACCAAATAGGGAACACAATTTAAGTGTGATTTATAAATTTGTCTTGTAAACTTCATTATCATTCGAGTAAAACATTTTGAACATAATTGATGATAAACAGCACAAGACAATTATTCTCAAAACTACGACACAAATCTCACATATACTCCAAAATTTGGTACGTCGAGCATGAAGTGAACATTAGAATTTTTCCAACAAACGAGTGCTTAATACTTGATCAAGCAATTACTCTAAGATGTCAGTCTCTAAAATTTGAAGAATTAGTCATAGAGAAGTATCCATAAAAAACACAGCAATTGATAGTTTTTGCATCTTCAAAGCACTCAACAATGTTCATGAAGCTAAAATCTTAAAACCTCTGCTCCAGCAGGAATTTAGAATGTATAGTACATTTATTAAGGAATAGAAGCTTTAATTGCAGTAGAATTGAGTTAAAGTTCATCTGTCAGAACCAAACATATTACAAGGTCAATGTCATAGTCCAATGACCAATTAGTATTTAACTCATTTAAACTCTTTCAACTCTTACGCTTTGACCCTTCAAGTTACAGTATCTAGTCTGTAAATGACTACTTCAATGTTGAACTTCCTTCAAATTAACCCAACTTCTGACAAAACCTCCAAGAGGACACCAACTGAAGAGTGAGAAATTTCCCAGGAGTCTTCAGCAATTCATTACCAGACAGTCTCTGCAGATCAAGCGTGAAAAATTTATGTATTCAGATGGGGGCTGTGGCTGAACGTGCAGTCTTGGAAAGTCCTATTATGTTGCACCATATCATAAGAGAAATGCACCCTTGTGCTTCAGAGTTCAAATCGGTACAAAGCTAAGACACCAGCTTCAGGTTCCAATAACCTGCACAATTGATTACTTCCTACCGGCTCAGTTTTAGTTTCTAAGTGCAACTCTATGTGTGGAGGAACCAAATGTTTCATTGCTAATTAGAGGAATACAAACTCACTGACATCTACAAGAGGAAGACTTGTTACGGTAAAATATCTGCAGACACATAATATCTTGGGTTAAGCAAATTGATTTGTTTCCCCCCTTATTATCATCCAACACAAGTTAGAATGATGATAACGTGCTGCTGTAGAGTAAACAACAGTCATACAGGAAGAACACAATTACAAGTACATGTAAAGGACAAGGTTATAGAGTTTGTCACCAGAGCTTCTCTGTCAACCTGATCATGAATGAATTGACAGCAATGGCATCTAGAACTATCCACGATGATTCAAATAGTTCATGAAAAAACCCAGCTCCGGTTTCTTCAGCCGCACCTCTGAAAGCAATCCCAAATGCATTTCCTTGAACTGCACCAAGCCTGGGCTTCCCACACACCCCAACTATCAACACCTTTGATCGTTCTTGGGTATAGCAAACACAGATCAAAGGCTTCATTCTTGCTCCCTTCTCACGTAAAGCATCCATCAGAAAATAACCAAATTTAGTCAAAGCCTGAGGGTAACACAAAAGCTTTGTATCTGCTGAGTCTTCAAGCTTCACCCACCTGAATTTACTCCCACTTCTTATGGATCCCTTCTTTGTAATAGCTGCACTTCCTTGTCTGAGAATTGCCCTTTGAACCTTGATAGCTTGCCTCATTCCAAGTTCTAGTTTGTCAAGCTTACTAATAGACAATGCATCATAAGCAACCCCAAACTGCTTGGAACCACATGACCCATCAGACTCTACAGATGACTCCAGCAGCGCAGTAACTCCATACACCACATCTGCTGCAGAAACTTTTGAACTGTAACCATGGAGCAGCAAAAAGCCTCTGTAATAGAAATCTGTAAGACCAAACTCTGGTAGATACTGTTCAAACATTTCCTTCATTCTTCTTTTGATCTCAACACTCATGTATTCAAACTTCTGTTTGCACTCCTCGCGTGCAAATCCCATTCGAGCTAGAAGAAGCTGCATCTTTTTGATACCATTGTCACTCCAAGTCTTTAATTTAGTTGCAATGTAAGATGAACAAAGCATCGAATCAAACAAGTTCCACTCTTGCAACAGCATCAATCTCGGTTCATCCTCATATGCAATTCTTGAGGAATCGGGTGCAGTAACCTTGGTCCCATCCTTGAGAGTGACCGAAGTAATAGTATCTAGGTTCCCCGAACTATTAATATGCTGCTCAAGCTCCATTACCCCCTCTTTGTACCTCTCATCCGTTAACCTTTCATGAACAAACTGGTCAGTCAAAGCTACACAAGCTAACCAAAGCAACTCATTCGTGTTCTTCCTTAGCAAATGAGACAATTCATACATCAAGCAACCTGATGGATTCCCATGGAAAGTACCCATATAATAATATTCTCTCTTCAACTTCCTGAACTTCCTGAAAAGCTTAATGGGATCAATCTCATTCTCTTCACTAACCCTCCTCCTCTTCCGATTCCCATCTCCATCTTCCTCCTCACTATCACTCTCATTCTCATCCTCACTCTCCGAATCCTCCTCGATCTCATCATCACTATTCAAATCACTTGCATTAGCCAAAGCCGACACCTTAAAACCATATGCCAAGTCGGCGTGGTCCTCATCATCCTCAGTATAAAGCACCACAACACGCTCATTCTGCTCACTCAAATTATGCAAATGAATTGGCCTATGACTATCCACCACAAAAACACGCGCCCAAGGCCCTATTTCTAGGACCTTCCTCAAATCCCTGTGACATCCCCAATTTATCAACAGAATCGTAATTGGCTCATCATCAGAAGATGAACACAAACTAGGCCCTGCGTACTTGTGAATCTCCTTAAAACTCGACACAGGGTAACAAGCGTACCTAACCGAATCGGATTCAAGAACATGGCCTATTATTTTCAGTGCACATAGTGAATCTACATCTGAAGTTGAGGGGAAAATTAACAAGGGAGTGGATGACGCAGAAGCTAAAGCTGATTCACGCAATTTCGAGTAGAATGATACAATACTTTGCTCTCTCACCATTATTTTCCAAATGGGTACTCAAATTTGCAAGCAAAATCTGATCTTTTTTCAACCACACCCTTCTCAAAGCTCATTAAAAAAAAAAAAAAAGTAAAAGAACAAAAAGCACTCTAAAAATTTAGTGATATTTGGCGGATAATTATTTGCTCCCTCACAATTACTTTGCAAATGGGTACTCAAATTTGCAAGCACAATTTGATCTTTTCCCAACCACAACAAAAGAACAAAGTATACCCAGCTAATATCTCAAAATTTCAGATCTGACCCTAAAAATTTACCCCTTTTTTTTCAAATAATTAATTGTTCCCTCACCATCAATTTCCCACTGGGTACCCAAATTTGCAAGCAAAATCTCATATTTTCTCAACTACACCCTACTTGAAGCTCATCAAAAAAAGGGAAAAAACCAAAAAAAAAAATGGCAAATTACACACAGCTAATACTTGAAAATTTCAGATCTGACCCTAAAAATGGATGGGTTGTTTTTCAAATAGTCAACAAAAATTGGACTAAACTGCAAATGGATTGTGGACCTGGGAAATTTGAAAAGGGAATAAATTAAAGAGCGATTAGAATTTTGGTGAAGTACCTGAAATTATAATTGAACCCAGAAGAGAAAAAATTGGGCTAGAAAAATTGCGTGCTATGGTGGCTGCTTTGCTATCTTTACTGCTTTTGGGGGTGTTGATAATTTGAAAATTTTGGGTGAAGATAGTTTAGATTGGTAGAGAGGAGGGATTTGAATGATTTTGTTTAATGCTGCGATTTGAAATTTTTTGAGGACCGCGAAATTTTGGCGCTGAAAAAATGTTTCAAAGACTTGTTTTTGGGATGTACTACTATGACGAAATTGACCTTGTCTTTTGTGTTGCTTTTATGCACAGTCGCAAGGTTAGTTTGCGTTTATCATTCTCTTGAAATTTGTAGTTAATTGTTTATTTCTTACAAGGATAAATACAACTAGTGGTCCCTTATTTTTTGCGGTTATAACACTTTAGTCTTACAAATTTAACACCGTTAACCTAATTTTTTTATTCTGCTATTTGTTAATATTTTTTTTGCACGTAATTGACAAAAAAATTGATTGTTTTCTTCTTTTTTTTTCACCCAACCTACCACATGTGTATATAGAAATTGTCCAATTTGACCATAAAAAATAAGTGTCATCAAAAACATGTATCAATCATGTGCAAAAAACGTTAATAAACTGACGTATTAAGCAAGTTCGATCAACGGTGTCAAATTTACAATAGATTTAAGACTAAAATGTTTATTTTGAAATATATAAAATCAAAGTGCCACAACTGTCAAAGATAAGGGACCATTGGTAGCATTTACCTTTCTTACATTAGCTTTTAAATTCTTTATTGCAATTTCAATTTTCTCTATCTATCCATCTAGTTGTAGTAAATGTCTACTTTGGGTAATTTCCATGTATATCAATCACTTAATATGTATTTCAAAGTGGAATTATGGTGAAATAGTGGAAGTATCTATATATATATATAGTTGTTCATAAAGCTCTACAAAAATAAGACATGGAGAACAAAAAAGAATGAGGACGATGAGATTTGAAAATTCGTTTACAAAAATAAGACATGGAGAACAAAAAAGAATGAGGACGATGAGATTTGAAAATTCGTTTGATCTGTTGTCTCGAAATTAAAAAATCGTGCTTCTTTGATTTGATTAGCTAAATATTGCAATTTAAATTTTGAATTTGGGGGAAGGAAGAAAAGAAAGAAGAGAAAGAAAGACAAGTCATGACTCGTGGTCGACATCAAATTAGTTTTCCTATTTTTCAATTTGTGTTTTCGATTCATGCAGAGTTATAGAATGAGTATTCTATGAAGGATAGACGAATATTGCATGATTTTTACCCCCAACATATGGATTTACAATGTCTCATGCAACTTGGAGTCTTGGACGTTATAGCTCTTTTGTGTTTTTTCCTTTTTCTCTTTTTTTTCTGTCTTTTCATTTTTTTATTTTTTATGCTAATCATGATAATTTTTAACCTAGACCTTCTCTATTTTTACATACATAAGACTTAAAATTCATATTTCTTCAAAAATGATCAGACTTACACCCCATATATAAAAAATTTGTTTTTTTTTTGTTAAAACCTTATAAATGACATCCTTACCTTCACCAATCCCTAATATTAACACACCTTAACCAAACAACCGTGTGTGTGTGTTTTTTTTTTTTTTGTAAAAGAACTGTGAGTATTTTCTTTTGGTTGACAAAGAACCAAGTGTTCAACAAAAAAGAAAAAGAAAAGAAACACAAAAGAAAAGAGACAAAGAATCAAGTGTGTTGAGTGGCATTTTTCAGGTAGGGATAATGGGGATGGGAAAGGTAGAATTGTCATTAAAATATTTTTAACATAAAAATTAAATGATTTTTGACAGGTATAAAGTGTAAGTCTCATATTTTCAATGCACGAACGAGTGTAAGTCTCATTTTTTAAGAAAAATGGGGTTTGTAGAACGTGAAGTTCCGTGAATCGGTGGATGAACATAGCCCATAGAGAAAGATTTTGGATGAAACTAGTGCGAAATCAGACTCGAAACGCTAAAAATAGCCCGAAAACGCCTCGGTCAACGTCCGATCAAAGTCAACAAATTTAAAAAGTCAACTTTTCTTAGAATTTTGCCTATAAATAAGGCATCAACCCTTTGAGAATTTTGTAGTTTTTTTCGTTTTAATATTTATTTTTAGAATTAATTTTTAGTTTATTTTAGAGTTAATTTTAGTAGTAGTAGTTAAATACAAGGGAAGTCCCGCCTAGGTAGTTCTTATTCGGAGAAATTTTACCCGAATAGTTACTTTTAAGGGGAAATCCGACCCAAGTAGTTATTATTCGGGGGAAGTTCTGCCCGAATAGCTTTTAATAGAAAAACTCTTATTCTGGAGAAATTCATCCCTAGTAGTTCTTATTCGGGGGAAATTAATTCCGCCAGAATAGCTATTTTGCGTCGGACCTCTGCTTAAATTTTGAAAATCATAAATGCACGTTCGGTGTAAATATGTTGTAAATCTCTAAAGCACCACTATCCTAAACATTGTAATTTGGGGTATGTGTTATAGTATAAGGTTTCAAGCCTGGATATATCGGGTAATTAAAGCACGTAGGGTTCCCTTTAAAACTTGGCAACCTTAGTCATAATGGCGGGAGATTGTTGGCCTTAAAACCCACTACATGAGATATTCAAAAAGCAAAGGGAACTGAGCACTAAATAGATATAGTAGTTGAAAGCTGTACTTTTATATTTTCTTGGCAAAAATAATTAAGGGTTAAGGCATGATCAAGAGTTTGATTGCAAATAAAGGTAAGAATGTCAAAAGTCTAATCTGTTTGCATGTCTTGAAAGTTGGGAATTGTTGAACTTAATTTGCTCAGTTTACTTCTAAATATGTACTCCGAAGCAATCAATAGTCCATTTCTAATAAGAGTATCTATGTGAGAAAATTATGTAAAGGTTCTCTTATTATGTTTATCATTAACTGACGAATCGGTTATAGATAGTAGATTACATTTCTTATGTTTCATGTTGGATAACTCTTGACAAAAAGCATAGGATAGATAACATTCACCTGTTTTGACTTGTAAAAATTTTTGCAAATTTCACTTTCACATTTGTTTTAAAAGACAGTCTTGCTTGAGGACAAGTAAGGTTTAGGTTTGAGGATGTTAATGTGACTGTATTTGCAGCACTCAAACCTTGTTATTTGTACTATATTTGCTTCTTAACTTAAGAATAAATGCAACATTTATATACTTTCGATGCAATGTAGGATAATACTGAAAAGTAGAAAATCAAACCCGAAACGATCCAAATTGCAAGTCAAGAAGTCAGAACGTGAAGTTCCGCGAATCGATGGATGAATAGAGCCCATAGAGAAAGATTTTCGATGAAACTAGTGCGAAATCATAATCAAAACGCTAAAAATAGCCCGAAAATACCTCAGTCAACGTTCGATCAAAGTCAACAAATTCAAAAAGTCAACTTTTCTCAGAATTTTGCCTATAAATAAGGCATCAACCTTTTGAGAATTTTGTAATTTTTTTAGTTTTAATATTTATTTTTAGAATTAATTTTTAGTTTTTTTTAGAGTTAATTTTAATAGTAGTAGTTAAATACAGGGGCAGTCCCGCCTGAGTAGCTCTTATTCGGAGAAATTTTGCCCGAATAGCTACTTTTAGAGGGAAATCCAACCCAAGTAGTTATTATTCGGGGGAAGTTCTGCTCGAATAGCTTTTAATAGAAAAACTCTTATTCGGGAGAAATTCATCCCTAGTAATTCTTATTCGGGGAAAATTAATTCCGCACGAATAGCTATTTTGCGTCGGACCTCTGCTCAAATTTTGAAAATCAGAAATACGCGTTCGTCAATATGAGGGAGCCTTTCTTGACTCTCTTTTATTTACATAATTCGTATTCATTTATGTCTGAGTAGATTGATATCTAGGGGAGAATATTGTAAATGACAGTATTTTAATATATGGCATCGGATTCAGTTTATTTAATTCAAAATTGCAATATATGGCTTGCTTTAATTCAGTATTCATATGTAATGCTTTTAAAGTAAGTGTTATGATTGCTTTACTTTCGTGTCGTAATATTATACTTGTAGTTGATATTATGATTGCGTTACTTTCGTGCCATATAATTGTTTTAATTATGAATCTATAGGTACCATAGATTCCATGAAACTATAAGTTGTACCATAGTTTCTACCTGAGAAGTTAATTCTCTAGTTTAGTTTGTCGTGTTGTACTTGGTTAAAATGAACTAGGTAGATTAACTAGGTTAATGCTTTTAGCTAACCGGGTGAATGCTTGTAGCTTAAACCCTTGCATAGAATTAGATAATCTGGATGCCGAGCCTAAATTAATTGTCTCATTTACATATTCGACCCCTAGATCACTAACCCTTGTATTCAACTAATACTTAGCTTAACTTAGATAATTTAGTTAGTTGTAGTATAATTTACATTTTTGCACGTTACTTCAAAACTCTTTGCAAACTGTCACTTAAATGCTTTAACACTTTCACACTATTTCACTAACTACCTAAACGAGCTTCCCTGTGGAATTTGATTCCGCACTCAGAGCACACTACACTACAAAGATCCGTGCACTTGCGGGTATTTTAACTTGATTTATTTTACACACTTTCCACATGCCCACCGGGTTGCATCAATGAGAATTTTGGAAGAACTAGAGAGCTTGTATTGAAGAGAATATTTCAATTTTGGTTTGGTTACAAATGCTTGGAGTTGTCCCCTATTTATAGGTGCTCAAGGAGGCTTCTACATACTAGATATTCTTGAAACTATATGGAATATTCTAGGTAATATTCCAAGATTATTCTAGTTTCTCAAATAAAATATTTCCTCCAAGATTCTTCCTAGAAAATATATCAATCTTCAAGAGTCAATACTTTTCTAGATATAGGGTTTGGACTTACAATTGGGCAACACTCGTATTCTTTTGGACAAAGTGAATAAATATTTTAGCTAGCCCAAATACTTGAGTATTGATACTTAGCCCAAATACTCACTCATTAATTTTTAGTCCAAATTCTTGATCTCCAATACTAAGCCCAAATTCAAGTTTTTTTTCCAACATTTCTTGCATGTCTATAAAAATACGTTTACTGTTTTATAGTGCATATGTATACATTCATATGCATATATATATATATATATAAATATATATTCTATGTGCGTTTTTACTATAGTGCATTTTACAGTATGTGACTTGTAAAGTTTTGTCTCGGCTAAAACTTTAGAATTTTTGTGGTTGATTAATTAAGATATATAGAACTAAAATCCGTCAGATGATGATTGAAACAAATTGTCATGGTTATCGCTCTTGTTCTTGTTAGTGATTCTTTTATCAGTTGTATGTCGTTAATTGAAATGATTCGTCATAATTGATGTATTCATGCTTACTGATAATGCTCTTTGAATTTGGTTTCTCGAAGAAACTTGAGTAAATTTCGCATTACACTTATAAAGTGTTGAAAACGTTTGTTTTCCCCCATGAGTTGTTTAGGTATTGGGGATGACCAACAGATGATCTGCATGCTTATGGCATATAATAAGGCCAGAAACAAAAGCACCACAAACTCAAAAATAAGGGAAAATTTAAGTCATGTTTTTTGAATAGAAATGAAAATATTCTCGTATAGTTAACTTTTCTCGAGCACTTTTTGTTTTTTTCCCATTGATTTGTAAAATTTTTGATTGTGATTAATATATACATCACTTTGCTTACTTGGCAAAGTATTCTACGTCCATAGCCGGTAACAATCAGCTCCAATGTGGTTTTAGGTATTTCATAGCTTGCATAGACACGCTATCGACCTCTGCAACCAGTTGATGTTACATTTGGCTGATGGAATTCATTCAAACAAACTTCTATTGAAGAACAAGCATCAAATTCTATACTAAGCTCCAAAATATCTATAACCAAAAGTTTATAATAACTTCTATAAGCAAATTATAATCTGTAAATGTCTAAATTACAAAATATCATTAATTTCAAAGCACTAGAATGATATACATAATCTTAACATAATTCAAAGGTTTCGAAATTAAGTCAATCTCTAAGTTATATATATATATATTTTTTAAGTAATAGTCAGGGAGTCTCTACCCCAAATGACGCATTATTTCTCGTTGTCTACAAAATATATAACTCAGTAAGAGAGAAACTTTTCTAAAAATGGTTTGGGACCTCATATTAATACAAAATAATTGATACAACAATATCTTTAGAATAAAATTAACCTCAAAAGATGAGTAGCGAATAAAACACTAACAATGAAATGCATTAATTTATTCGAAGCCATACAAAAGTCAATGTCCAATGCAAAATAATAAAGCGAAATCATTCTTATCGAAATACATAGTAGGTTGTGTTTATGGCTGAACAATACAAAAAGTGGTTCATTTTACCCAATCACCTCAGGCGAATAGGATATCCTTAATCAGTAATGTACAACACGATATGATAACAATATTGACGGTATACAAGACCCACCGATGCAAAGGTTGCAATAAAAATAATTGCCAACCAGAAGCACAACCTAAATGCAATGTCAAAATTCATTCTTAGAATTTTCAAATTTTACTTTTCCAATATATTTCAATACTCATAGTATTATATAAAGAAACATGGTTAGCTTTCAATGTTTCTTTCACAATGATTTTGGCCCCAAATTTATTTGAACATTCTCAATTTCCTATAAGTGCCTTTAGAAAACCATTTGCGAATCCATCAAAATGCAGTTGGTTAATTTATTTT
The DNA here is from genome assembly GCA_037974665.1 of Ehretia macrophylla. NCBI lineage: Eukaryota > Viridiplantae > Streptophyta > Magnoliopsida > Boraginales > Ehretiaceae > Ehretia > Ehretia macrophylla. The sequence continues at coordinate 30,140,423 of CM075780.1, forward strand.
TCAATTGGTGGTTTGACTAAACAGGGGCAGAGCTAGGGGGCGGATTTTTTTAAAAAAAATTTATGTAATATCGTTAAAAAAAAGTAACCAATTTCTCTATTTTTTTCTGTCATCTTAAATTTCTGGTTCTATTCCTGTGACTAACAACACAATTCACACCTCCCAAAAAAGAAGAAAATAACACAAAAGAGATTGAACAACCTTATTTTTTTGGTAACAGACTCGTAAAATAGTTGTTGTTTTAGGTACTATAAAGCATCAAATTTCTGTCATACTAATTGGTGGCATCGACTACAATTCTATCGATAATTATAACAAAACAAAGAACACTGATGCTTGAGTTGAGTACGCTTGGTGGATCTTCAACAACTTTTTGTTATTTAAGTTATTAGGGTGAAACGACTCTAAACTTATACTTTGTCAAAAGTGCATATTAGACCGATTTCAAAATCTTGTATTACTCTGTAGTTTTTGAATCTAAGCTAAACACCCTTTTTCAAAAATATAAAATTAGGGTACTAAGGGTATTTTACATTAGCAAATCACGTATAATTTTTTGAAAAAATATCACATAACTCCCCTTGTGATATGTAAAACTATCATCCTATCTCCATGTGTTCTTAAAACTTCAAGATTGTCCCCTGTGTTATTAGAAAGTCATCACACTACCCCCTTCATAACTTCCTCTCCCCTCCCCCCCCCCCCCCCCCCCCCCCCCCCCCCCCGCCCCCGCCCACGCCCAACCCCTGCTGTTGCTCCGACGAGCAGAGCAGCAGAGGCCACGTTGCTGCTCGTCGGAGCAGCAACAGTGAGATCTGCTGCTCCGACGGAGCAACAGGGGGTAGGAGGGGGAAGGGGGGAGGGGGGGTGTGGTGGGGTGGGGTGGGGGAAGATGAATTTTTTTTAAATTTTTTTTATTTAGTGGTAAATAATTAAAAATGAAAGAAAAAAAAGAAAAAAAAATATTATAAAAGGGCAAAATTGACATTTAATAACTTAAAAAAAATATAAAGAAGGTAGTGTGATAACTTTTTGGGTAAATAGCACTGTAGCCCCTTATGCTTTGCCTAAAGTACGTAATACCCCCCTGTGGTTTCAAAAGTGCACCAGAACCCCTTGTGTTTTTTAAAAGTGGCACACGTGCCCCCTCTGTCTATTTTCTATCAATTTTTTAACAGAAAATGTTAAATGACGTAACTACCCTCAATTCTTTCTCTTTTCTCTCTTTTCTCCTTTTTCCTTTTGTTTATTTAATATAATATACCTATACACACACCACACCGAAAAATAATATATAACATATATATACACACACCACACCAGAAAAAAAAGAGAGAAATATATACACAAAAACATCTGAGGTTGGGGGGGTAGGGTGGGGGGCATTCGACAGGGACAGAGGGGTGGGGTGGCGGATCCGACGGGGCTAGGGGGTGGGGTGGCGGAACTGACGTATGCACAGTCTTCTAATTCCAGCCTCTTTCGTGAAACTTGAATATGCTAACCCACTATGAAAAAGTTCTGATTTGATCAGTTTTTGCTTATTCAGGATTTTATCTTTCAAGGACGATGGCTGTCATGATATCTGATATAATGCTTAAAATTTGATCTACATTGTTTTACTCTAAATACTTTCACATATTCACACAGTAATTATATACATATACTTTAAATGTTTCATAAGGATCAAATGTATGGTTTATTATAAGGAATACTTTAATTTGTGTTAGAAAATTACTTGTTTGACGAGGATGAAAAGGATGCTTCATTCTTTCGTCAACTTTTACATGTACAGATGCATGATGAAGATCTTTTATCCTGGCTGGGTGGGGACGAAGAAGAGAAATGTGTTGTTCTTTTCGTTTTTTTTTTTGGGTTGAAAAAGGCTTTTTGGTCAATTAGTACACATATTTTATTGACAAAATTATTTAAAAACAACCAAAGTTGCATGAGCAGCACGTGTATCTCACATGCCGTTAAAATTAACGGATTTATAGACGGAGGGGGCTGTGGTGCTACGTTTTTAAAATCACAAGGAGTTCCGGTGCACTTTTAAAATCACAAGGGGGTGTTGTGCACTTTAGACAAACCACAAGGGGTTCTGGTGCTATTTACCCTAACTTTTTAATAATACATGAAATATTCTTAAAATTTTAGGAACACAGAAAAGTAAGATGATAGTTTCACAATAACAGTCCTCACTATAAATGAGGCTACGTGAAAGCATAGTATTTGCCCCTATTCTCATTGGACTCTAAGTAGGCGTCACCGTCCTCGTATCTGCATTGGAATTGGAGTTCGAATGGATTTTCAAAAGTACGATAGACTTTTAAGTCAAATCCAAAAAAAAGATTGGGTTAATTATGGAATTAGATTTCAATCTCATCATCAAATAAAAAATTACAAATCAATTTGTAATGTTTACTAATTATAGAAAAATTAGTCACCACCGTAAAAAAATTCGATCAATATATTAACCAAAAATGCATTAAGTAACTTAATTATCATTAGGTAATTTACCATATTACTTGTATGCCCCTTATTCACCTCCATTAATCTCCTCACGTGCCATAGGCACTAAAACACACATGACACAAACACTCGCACCCACACAATCTCTCACTCACAATCCAAACAAGGTGTTAAGTTTGATAGCAAAAAACGATTCAGAATACCTTGACTAGTTGACTTAGCCCAAGAGAATGATTAATTTTGAGTGTAACCATTATTTATGGAAATATAGAGGGAAAATCATAAGTGCCTAGGAATTGACAAATTTTTATATTTATTTAAGATTGTTTACCATTACAAAATTCCAATAACTAAATTTGACAATTTAATTTTACGAGAATTTAATTCTTGAGAGTTTTTGGAAGAAGAACAATGAGTCAAAAGAAAAAAGAAAAAAGAATGCATATACCAAATCAAAACCAAGCCTTGATCCCACTGAATAACATCCCAAAGAATGTAATCGAATGAAAGTGATTTTCTATTTTGGGCACGAGATCATAAGGAAGTAGAAAAATATGCAAAATAATTTATTTTCATTGAAAGACCGGAAAAAAAAAAGAAGAAAGAAAATACAGTCACGATTATCTTATATAGTATTCATTGGTACAAGCAGCACACTAAAAGGAAAAGAGATGCATATAAAACTCTGCTTCAAAGAAATCTTCGGAGCTATTAACAGGCCCAAAAAGGCATGGAAACAATCAGAAACTCAAGAGTCCTCATTTTTTACCCCATGGAAAGCAGCATCTCTGTGAAAACTGGAAGATACAAATGAAGCAGAAACGAAGAAAAATATTAATTAAAAAAAAAGTATAATATTATGAGTTTAAATATTTTGCATTGGAGGCTACAGACTTAAAGATTGACATTCTGAAATATTTTCAGCAACAAACCTTTACATGGTCGTCTGTAATCTGATTCTGGGAAGAATGCCGAGGAGATGGTGCAGAATTGGTGTCCCGGGAATTGCCACCCTTAGCATTTTGGTTGAAAATGTACGTATAGTTATCGGCTGATTGAGGATCGTTCACATTCCAGGCTCCAAATTGTGGAATAACATCTCTAGCAGGCTGTATTCGCAGTAGTAATCAGTTTAAAGATTGTCTAAAATGAAATCAATATGCTATGTTTCCAGAGTAGTCAGCTAAACCGAAGCACCATTCCTTTTAAGACAACGAGCGATTAATTTGTTGCAGAATTAATGGAGAGTTCCTGATGTCTATCAATTGCATGCACTTACTGTCTCTGGAATCGTATGGCAGTATAAAAAATGTAACATTCATCAGATTCACTATTTTGATTTTGTTCTTTAGAACTTTTTTCTCGAATAAATCATATTAAAGACATGGATGGGAACTTACAGCTTCATCACGAGGCTTAGGCTTCATGCGGGTCCTTCCAGGAGTCCCCTGGGGAGGTTCACTCGACCTCTTTCCTTCCCAAGTAGGAGAGCCACTAGCCCTTCCAGTCAGCCTTTCTTGGTGATTTGGATGGAGCGGGGAGCGCTCAATGCTGTGTTCAGACCCTGTACTTTTCCTGGAAGGTCTCCCAGAAGCTGTTCCACGGCCTCCTCCATATTGATGATAAGGTGACTCAGTAGCAGCTCCACGCCCCCCATCGCGATAGCGTGCAGGTGAGTCAGAAAACTGTTTAAACTCACTTTCTTCCTTGCTTTCTCGCTGTTGAGGTAGTGGCTTATTCGCTCCATGCCCGAGTGGTTTCTCCTGTTGAGCTCTGTGTCTGGAGGGAGGAGCTGGAGCAGGACCTGGAGGTGCAAAAGCAGTGTTGGCAAACATCTCCGGATTCTCCCGCGGATCATTCGGATTTATAATCTTCCCACCTTTACTTTTCCTTGCCTTGTCAAAGTAAAGCGTGTAGGGGACATTATCTTCACCAGCTTCCCAATCGCCAAACTGTGGTACATTCGGTCGCTGCAGTGACAATTTCAGGAGTAATTATATCTTGTTATGTAGAACATCGGTATATAATCTCTCAGTTAATTTTTAAAAACAGAAGAGTCTATCCAAACTTTCATTTTTAACTCTGTACCAGACATGACTATATGCAACCTTTTCTACAGCTAGAAGTTTAAACTATTTAAGCTATTTGTAACCAAAACCATGAAAAGGTTGAATTATCAAGATAATGTTATATGATTAGTGACAGATATGCTCATGATGAAAGAAGGTATAAATCCAGCAAGTTTTATGGATGAATTTGATAGTTCATTGCTTGTATTCCATCAGCATAAATAGCCTACAAGAGTGACAAGGTATAATACAAATGTAACTTCCACGAATAATAATTGGTGGGGGTGAGTTTCAGAGGTTGCTGACTTGCCGCGTTGATGGCAACTAGCATAGGTGGGTTCTGGGCGGGAATGGTGGCAACCGATTGAGAGGGGGAGGAGGTAATAGACGTGTCCGTGTGGGAGGGAGGAACAACGTTGTCAGCCATGAATAGAACCGGAGGATCGAAGAAAAAACTCGGTCGAGTTCTAATACCATATAAGCCAGCAAATTTTATGAATGAACTTTATAGTTCATTGCTTGTATTCCATCGGTATAAATAGAGCACAAGAGTGATAAGGTACAGTATGAATGCATTTGAAAAATTACAAGAGCATCCCATGGATCATGGGATTGCATTGCATTAGCAAAACAACCTTAGCCTAATCTAGAAGATGAGTTGCATTTGGAGTTTGAGTTATGCAAGGCTCTTTCCTAATTCAAGGCATTTATTCTTCATTGTTCAATTCATGGCCAAACTAATTGTTCACCAGTACAACAATAATGATTAGTGTTGCCCCTAGCATTTTAGAATTTAGATCCTCTCCTATATTCATCTTCTTCAATATATTGGAGGACGATCTCATTCACCTATATTATATTTGAATTTAAATTATTAATTATTAGATTAAATGAATGTAAGTCATTAGATAAATCTATAAATTAATCTTTACAATTATTTGGAAAATCTAAATTTATATTTGGACCACATATCACTATCACATTTTTTATTTGTTGCAACACTTATAGATGGTACAAAAATATTAAAAATATATTATTGCAATTGACTTTATGTATGGTCTCTCAACCATTGCATACGGTTCCATTTATAAATTTTCTATTACAATCATAAATAATAAACAACGGTAAGGTTTCTAATTAAACTACAGTTTTAAAACCATTGTGTAAAAGTAATTTAATGACAAATTAGTATTCATAAAAAGTGATCAAAATAATTTTAACTGTTGCAATAAGTTTTAATTTATATGACACTATCTGTAACAATTTTTTCATTTTCCAATTAGAGTTTTATAAAAGAGTTAAAATATTGTAGTGTGCTGAAACATCCACGTTTTGACCAGATATGATCTTCACATGATGACCAACCAAAATTGATGACCCAAACTAAAGAATAAAAATTGATCAATATTATTCCTTTCTAATCAAAACATGTGATTAGTTATGGATCGTTATTATACAGCACAAAAAGACACTATCTTAATAAGAATGGCAAGCACCACAAAACCAAACAAGGCAATTAATGTTAACTTATGAGCAGTTCGTGGTTGAATTTTTCAGAACAAGCCAAATCTACTAATCTCTCAATTGAGAAGCAGAATAAATATCCAAACACAAGCAAAAAAACTTAAGCATATCTTTTTTTTTCTATTTTTTTATTATTATGATTGATTACGAGAAGGCCCAAGGAGCTCGTGAATATCTCATCCCGTTTATCCCTATCTAACAAAGGCTCAAAAGTCAGCGGCACATATTCAATCGTGCGGCTTCCAAGATGATAAATCAGCCCGAGATTTGCCAAGTAGTCAGCAAAAAACCTAACTGTTTCATATAAGTTCTTGATCAAGAGTATATAACACCTTGAAGAGGCTTTTCCAGGTCTAACATGAACAGTTGATCGTTTGTTACATCCTAAAGCCAACTATATGCATCATTATATGGAAGTCTATCTAGATAAACTTGTAGAATGGAGAATATTACCAGGCAAAGAGAGCACAAACACACAAAAACAATCTCACCATGGAAGATATATAGATACTAATTTAAAAGACCGATAGATAAGACCTAAGAGATGCCGAGTGAAATGATCAAATAGTAACATGTTGTACACAGGATTATGAGTTTAAGTCACGGTTTCAGCCTCAATAGATTGGAAAATACACGAAAAATCATCACAGTTTCGTCCTTTTGGTACATAAAAACATGAACGCACAAAAAAAAAGCAACAAAAAGAAGATAAGAAACAAACTTACAGCCATTTTCGTTCACCAAGCTTTGAATGAAGAGCAGGAAGAAGCTAGCAGACAATTGCTTTCTTCAAGAAAACTTTTTGTTGAAATCTTTTGTGATCAACCAAACAAAGAGAGAGAGAGAGAGAGAGGGAGAGAGAGATCATTAAGAGGGGGTGAGACAAAAAGCTACGAGAAAGGCTAGAGAGGTTTATCAACCATTGACTGGAGCCAGCGGTTTTGGTTGACTATTCGCCTTCCCTCTCTTTGAAGTCTTCTCAAAGTCTTTTTTTTTTTGCTTATGGAAGTTTCTCTCTCTAAAATGAACTCAGCGATAGTTTTGCAGTTACTGTAAATAATGTTAATGTAAACAAAATCTAAAGTGAGATTTTCTTGTCCGCATGCTAATGTTTTTTGGGTAAAATTTTACGTGAAAATTTTAGCGTTTATTTAAAGTTTTATGTTATGAATTTATTATAATTATAATAAAATAATGTGAAAATTTTATAATTATTAAATTCTAGCTAGCTGACTGGTCTATGTATTTAAGCTCCAAGTGGCTTCATATTTTTTTTTTTTGGATAAAATGAGAAAAGAAAAAGAAGAAAATGTGAGGTTGCGTTTACCTAGTTGTGCAAGAACACCTTGTTTTTTTTTTTTTTTTTTTGAACTGTGCAAGAACACCTCTGTTGACTTTGACTTTTATACGTGGTTTTGAGATTGTTATGTTCTCTGTGTTAGTCACGGCCTTAATTCTCCAAGTTGAATAATTTCCTGCCGTGTGAAGGGTTAGTTTCGTGGGAGAATATTCAGGTCATGGATAGTAGTTGAAAACTTATTCAGAAAAAATTATTTAAGTCATTAAAAACATCTTCCGTTATCTTATGACTAACTGTCAAATATTTGACTGAGTGAAAAGACTATCATGCCCCGATATTTACAAAAGTAAAAACCAAACAGATTCAAAAGCTGTTTTCTTGTTCGTTAAAATGCCTAAAAGAAGCTTGTTTTTCTTTTTCACAAGAATTCAGTTTCAGCTGCATTATAGGAATAGGTATGGGAATACTATTGCAGTTATTTGATATGGAATAATTCTTTGGCAATATTATCAGAATATGATTCTGTTAACATAGGATAGGAGTTGGTAAAATGGAAAAATAAGAAAAAGGAAATCATGCAATTGGCTTTACGAATTCATTCTTTCCTTTTCTGAAGTGCTGTCTGGTGCATCTTTTCTCCAATAAATTTCAGTTGTGGGAAAAACGTTACATGTGTGTAGATTATTTATCATATGAACAGATAGGATTTTACTGCAGGAAGAACATTTCTTGATTAACTCTCTTCACCAGCAGCTGCAGCAACAATCCAGACAATCCAGAACCGCTAACTTAGTTCTACTAAACCAAGTCCATCCACTTCAGTAATCAGCATCAAAATCCCATAACACATGATTGTCATCATGTATTACATAAAGACACAAGCCGCGAACACCAACAACTAGGAAAACCTTACGAGGAAGCAATCAAGTGTAGAATAAGTTAAAAACTACCCACTCTCTTTCTTCCAATTTTCAACATAACATATACCAAATGCAATTAATAAATTAAGTCAAAAATCAAGCAACAATACATCAATTTTCCAATCATGAACAAAAACCCTCAACAATCTCTATACCAATAAAGTTTACCTTCAAAACATCAATGAAAGCCAAAGCTTGAACCTTTACACGACTTTCTCACAAAATCTAATGCCACAACCACTGCAATAATCAAGAACCTCAACAAAATTACCTTAATCAACCCAATAAAGATTCACAAAGCAGACCATTTTCAGAAACAATCAACAACCCAAATTTTGAAATTTAAAAAGATATTAAAAGGAACTAATACATACCCTATTGCTAGCCAAACCTGATTTGCAAAACCATCCATCAAAGAACCCTCGAGAAACTTCATTCCGTACGTTATCGTAATCAGTAGAAACCCAATAAGGCCATCACCTGTGCCGCGCTGTGTGTGCGTGTGTGAGAGAGAGCGAGAGAGAGGCGTTTGGTGGGGGAAAGGGGAAGGGTCTGTGTGGTGGGGGAGGGGAGGGTTCGCTCTGTGTGTGTGTGTGTTTCATGAAAGAGAGAGATGAACGAGAAAGGAATAGGGAAGGGAGGGTTATTTTTAAAAAAATTTTAAAAAAGAAGCTAAAATGACGGATTTGCCCTTGCATCCGTTAACTTTAACAGTTCCTCACTTAATGAAGGGACCAATTTAGTTTTTCTCAAAATACATGAACTTATTTGGTCTTTACTCCAAACTTCAGGATATCTTTCAAGTTTAAATTAGTTAGAAAATGATATTTTTTGGATAAAATTTTGATAAGTCTTATGTTTGACTAATATAAGTCATCTCTCTTCCAACTAATCACGTTTCTTGAGTTTGACACCATAGAGTAAACCTGATGGATTTTCAGTTAAAATTTCCCTTCATAAAATGAATGCAATATATTTTTTGTGAAAATATGTTCATACTAGATTTAAAAAAAATTAAAAAATTAAAAAGTAGGTAAAAGTAAAGCTTGAAGAGTTGAAGTCAGCCACCATCTTATCATAACGAGCCTTATAACATTCAATCAAAGAAAAAGAAAATCTTTCCTTTTCCTTTGTCAAAATATTTACATTTCTGAACATTGGCAATTAAATCGACGTGATTTTTTTTTTTTTAAGTCAATAATTAACGTGAAGTCAATTTAACTTGATGTCCCACAAAATGGTGTTTCACTCATTTCTAAAACCAAATGATGGCTTCTGGTACATAGGGTACAATGATTGAACCATGCATAAAGCTACGTGCGTTAAATATGACCATGCACTAAGCTGCGTGCGTTGAATATGTAAGTTAATGGCTAATCACTAAAGGGTTAATGATCAAAATGGCCTCTTATTTTTTAATTTTTTAATATTTTTGTCTTTTATTTATAAAATGTGATATTTTAGTTCTTTATTTTTTATTTTGTGATAACGTTATTTTTTTTATAAAATATGTTAAAAATTAACAGCAAATTTGTGATGTTAAAATATCAATTTTGTCCTTACTAATTCTGAAAATTGATGGTCAAATTAGCTACGCGTAAATTTGTCGTTAAATTTTTAATAGATTTTATAAAAAAGACCAACATTATCACAAAATAAAAGATATAAGACTGAATTATTGCATTTCGTAAATGAAAAACAAAAATATTAAAAACTTAAAAGATAAAAGACCATTTTGATTATTTACTCATTATTAAACAATCTTTGAATCGTAATAAACTAGGTGGGGGTAGGTGTACCATATTAAATATATGTGCTTGCATTAGTAAAATTACACGTTCTATCAACTGACAGAAACTTATTTGGTGAATGCATTGAGCAAGTAAGCTATTTGTTTTATTAAAGAGGAATTTACCTTAAGATAGGATTATGAATTTTTGACTACACAAATTAATCAATACCAGACCACTCAACCTGTTTTCTAGGACAAATTATTATTTTTTTCTCCATCTATTGAGGGGCCAACTAGGGCTACAGCTTCCGCAGACCCCGCTTATATTGAATGAACTCCAAAATTATGAATTTTATGATGTAGCATTATACTTTAACACATAATCATCTAAGTTAATCACAACTGAAATAATATTTGTAATAGATAACATAAGTTTGAATTTGAGATCTTTGATCATAACAGTTAATACCAGACCACTCAACCTATTCGCTAGGAAAAATTAATATTTTTTTTCTCAATTTATCAAGGGCCCAACTAGAGCTAAAACTTCCACCGATTTCGTTAAATATATATAAAAGTTATATGTATATTTAGTTAAAAATTTAAATTAATTTTATAAAAAAAATATTATTAATATAATTGACAAATTAATTGTTATAATTCATATTGACAAAAATTTTGAATTCGTACTTAAAAAACAAATGGTGCTTACGCTTGAAGAATTGTTTTTCAACTTTTGCCGGCTAGCTAATTCCGGAAATCAAGTATTCCAAACTCAAAAGTCTTGCGCTATTGGAACCAACGTGCGTATGCGTGCATCAGTTTATTCATTGTTTGATGGGAACCCAAACGAAAACGAAGCGGTTGTTGATGGAATATATCCCATCTCATCATAAAAGCAAACACATATTATAATGGTCATTAATCTTGAGGTTTCAGCATATGGTCTCTTTTCACTCAATAGAATTTCAATCTATCCGGTGGCCATCTATTTTAAGAGTTGTTGTAAATAAGACCGGAGTCAGAATTCGATAATTAACGTAGACATTTAAATTTAAGGATTTAATTTGATAGATCTTTTTTATTGAGCAAAAAATAAATTAATAAAACCAGAGTCTAGACTCGATGACTATGCCACTAGCTGTAAACTTTACCTTACTAGTTTTACAAAATATTTTAAAGTACTTTGATATCTTTAGTCAGTAAATCTCACTAAATTTGATCACCTAAACCACTTAATCCCATCTGATAAAATATCTAAGATTCACCCTTATACTTACTAATTATGTATCTTTATCAATATAGGACATTACAATCATTATCATTAAGAATTTGACATCCTCGTCTGGGACATAAACATGCGCCAAAAACCAATCAAATAATAATACAAAATTCAGCTTTACTCTGTCATTCTCTATTATTTACATTGTCAGAAGTCATTTCCTCTTTTCCCGAATTAATTTGATCAAATTTTGAGGATATAGAAACGATAGTTTTTTCACTTTAATGTTCCATTTCCATCGGTTGTTAGACCGAAATAAAGTAACGTAACATCAACTGACGATGAGCAATCAAAGATGGCCGTATGTTCTTAATTGTTGAGGCATGTCATGTGTCCAAATTAATAACGGTACTATTATTGCTAACGACCGTAAACGTCACTATATATGACACAGTCGTTGACCGGTCAATATACGGTGAAGTTAAGAGATTGTCTTGGCTGTGAAATCACCGTTGACCGGTGTCGCCAGTAAGTACAACAGCAGTTGTGGCGGCTGTTGCCACCATTTATCTGGCTGTCCCATTTGACTATTAAAAGTCAACTTCAGTAAGCCTGGAAATTATGTACAATGGAATTTGAAGATGTGAACACGGGTTATCGTTGAAAATTCATAGCTTTAAGTTATCTTTTTAAGTCACGTTAAAAATAATAAATAAATATGAAAAATATGTTTTTGACAATTCAAATTTTTAACTAAGATAGTCAGTCGATACAATATCATAAGTTAATTTACCAAATAATATTAAATTCAAATTTTAATGTCATTCATATAAAAATAAAAATATTTACGTGCAAGATAAAAAAAGAGTTTTGATCTACACTTGAAGGAGCAAGGACAATAAATAAAGGGTAATTTACTGAAATGGTCCTAGATCTTTATCTTTTTTGACATTTAAGTTTTATATCTTTTATTTTAGACAAAATGGTCTTTCATATTTCATTTTGGTGACAACCGTTAGTTCTTGGAGCAAAATTTGTCAAAAAATAACGTTAGTGAGCACGTTGATGAAACGTGGTGGCAAAATTCACAAAACTTCTGGGGTAAAATTGTAATGGGATAAAATATAAGCATCTTAAGGTTTATGCATTTTGCGTTCACATGCTATTCACGTGCTCACTAACGTTATTTTTTGACAGATTTTACTCCAAGGACTAACGACTGTCACCAAAATGAAAGATGAATGACCATTTTGTCCAAAATAAAATATAAGGGACTTAAATATCAAAAAATGCAAAGATCTAGGACCATTTCGATAAATTACTCATAAATAAATGAGAAATGTTATATGTCACTTATTTTTATTACCTCTTATATGTATATTTAGTTGGTATGCTAAGCTAAGATAAAGAAATAAATATAAAAAACATATCTGTAACAACTTAAGTTTTTCTAGAGTTGTTAAGGTCAAAGCTTGATTTTTCCTTCTTGGGCAAATTCTGAGCTAGTCCTGCACAAAAAGAAAAAATGTGAGCTCAATCTCGAAGGATAGTTTCGACACTCAAGTTAGTGATCGGAATGACTCATAGTTAACATATTTTAGTGGGGAACTAAAAGATAAAGATATTTATATAATTTTATGGAATAATGCCCCGGATTTCACGGGGACCGAGTTGACCTTCCGAGGTCTTATTTACCCTTGCTCAAGAGAAATATTCCTAGACAGCACTCCTTAAAGTGGCAGTATAGACTCATAAATTTCCCCCGCTATTTGTGGCAAACTAGGTATATTTTTCTAATAATAAACTGATAAAAATAAATTCTAAGTGTTGAGAGAAGTCAAGTACTCGAACCATACCTTCTCAAGTCGGACATTCCCGACTAAGATATCCTCATTGCAATTTCTCGGATAATTTAGAACTTACTTGGTATTTTTGGCATTAGGTCAAGCATTTAGGCATTTTACCCTATCAAGAAGGAGTAATCATATTTATTCATTAGTTTTTAAATGAGCTGGTCACTTAATAACCCATAAATGAGAGTAATCTCATAACTTTTGTTTTTTTGTCCGAAGTAATGTCATAACTTAAAAATAATTATTTTTGAATTTCAAATTTATTGCACTAAAATAATTAGCTCGAGTTATTACTAACTAATATTAACTTATAACCTACTCTTCTAAGATTAATATATCTTCTATTAATGTCCTTATGTAAAAACACTACCATTCGGTTATACTTGAGGTCCAGATCCCCAAAATAAAAATCACCATTTAGTGTTGCAAATTTTCAAAGTGTTGGAATGAAATTCTCTCTCAAAGACTTGAACAACTTTTTCTTCATATTATATATTCTAAAGAGTTGGTGCTTTGATTCCCACTACCAAAATCTTCTATTGATAGAATTGACTTCTTATGCTGGGTCCAAAGGGAAACCATGTCTGTGGAGAATAAATAATTCAACTACTCAGACAAGAGATATAGGTAAAAGTCTAACTTCATTCTCATCTTTCAAAGGTAATCAAAGGTCAAACTTCTAACTTTTGATCGAGTCCAAGTTGACAATCGAAGAATTAGGGCAGGTAATGGTGCTACTTGGTGCTGGGTACATTTTATGGTTCAGAACCAAGAATATGAAATTTCATGTGGAATAATAACAAAAGATTTGTACATATCTTTAATATTGAGTTTAAAAGAAGAATCATAGTATACGTATATCTAACGAGTCTGTTTAAAGGAGATACAAGTTATAATACAACCCTTTTAAAAGGGATACATGTTATAATATAACTCAACTATCTTTGAGAAATACATCTAATCACCTTGGTATTTTCAGCTACAAATTACTTAGCTAGTTCCTATAATTTCATTAATTTTAATCTTTAAAATCACTTTAGTTGCATTAATTTTGAGTCAAAATAATTTTAGCCCTCTCTGATAAGGCATATCAAATCCATCCCCGAGTCTCTTAACCCGATCAGCAATTTACACATTTAATCAACAAAATTAATTAAAGTTCAGCACCACCAAAAAGGCACCAAGCTACTCAATAATACAAGCCATTTCTTAGGGGTAGATAGCATCACCGGGATGTTTCCTCTAGAGTTGCTTCTGTTGGAATTGTATCCAAATTGTTCGATATAAATAAATTAGGACTTTTAAGACAATTATATAAGATTATAGGTTACACTAATTATATATGTTAATTAACATGGTCAGATTTGGACATTGGTTTTACATTATTCATTCATGTACTACCATTCATGTCTTAGGGATTAACTTTAGTACGTAGCTTTCAAATTCGATAACTCTTGTATTAGATTATTTATTGATTGTGCTTTCAACAATTAACTTTAGCATGTAGTTCTTTTAAATTCATTGTTTCTTGTACAACACCAATCAATTGGTCAAGGATTACACGTGAAGTGAGTGTTGAATTTTATCAAATTATCTTATATGAATAAATTAAAACTTTCAAAATCAGAATAAATTTTTTTGAACTATATTACCTAGCATGAATTGATTTTATAGTAGAACCTAAAATTGTTTAACAATTTCTTGCCATCAATTTGTTCTTAGATTGAAATTATAAGAAATGTGAAAAAGAGCTTACACAATTTCTATTAATTTGTGGAACATAAACGTTTTGACTAATGGCCATTTGCTACTTGTCAGTTGCTTATTCACACACTAGGCTTTATTTTTATTTTTTGGTGAAAACACTAGGCTTTTTTTTTTTTGTTTTGCTGTAAGAAAACACTAGGCTTGACTTGCTCAAGTTTGAAGCATCAATCAAACGTCGAACTTAAGAAGATTTAGAGAAAATGGCTCGAGTCTCAAATCTTTACTTGTTTTGATATTTTAGTTCCAAACATTTTAAATTAGATATTTTAGTCTTAAATGTTTTATATAAGAGATACCGTTAGTTCATTAGTTCATTTTTGTTAAATTTGCTCGTTAAAATTACGTGATTCACACGTCGTGCTTAAAAAAAAAGCTTACAAGGTTAAACTGGGGAAAATTGGGGATTGGGTGATGTTTTGTGAGAGTGAATTGTAAACTAAATGATTAATTTAACTTTAATTTTTTTTACTCGCGACGTACCAATCACGTGATCTTAACAGACACAATTTAACAGAAATAAGCTAATAGACTAACGGTGTTTCTTATATAAAATGTTTAGAAGTAAAGTGTCTGATTCAAAATATTTAAAACTAAAATATCAATGCACACACATATTTAGGACTAATTGAGCCATTTTCCCTGAAAATTTATTTAATATAGCTGGCTTCGCTATCTGGACTTTTGCATCTTGGGTACGAGGTTTCTTGGCCCGTGTGTGGTCAGGGTTGGTCTATTTGTCAACTTGTTAATTAACTTGTGATTTGTGACCAGGAGCGGAGTCAGAAATCTAACATATGGGGGAGTGGGGGCTAATTTTTTTTTTTTGTATAGTATTTTTTGATCTAGTAGAAATTATACTTAATTTTTACAGTTTTAATTTTTTTTATAGTTTTATTAAACAAAATTTGGTTATGCTTTTATGTTACGGTACTTTAAAATATTTGGTAAGCAAAATAATCATTCTGAGCATATTTTTAAATATCAACTAGTTTACACTTTAGATGCATCAAAATATTATAATAATTCTAAATTATATATTTAACTGTTAGTTCTTGTTTATAGTACAAATTAAACAGTTTATATCTAACTTGATGCAATAGATAATAGTTCTAACTTAGTGGTTAGACATTAAATAAGATGTTATTATGAGTTCGAATCTAATTAGAGGTCATGTTCTTTAAATATTAATTCATTTTCATTCATAGTTAACACTACAAAAATAAATGTAATTACGGTGACTTAAACCCCCAACCATCAACATAATATTATTTGTAACTAACCACCAAACTAACTCCATATTTTTGAAAGCTTTTATCACTTTTTTTTTATATTTATTGAGGGTGCCAAATCTAATTTTTTTTAAAAACTCCATTAAATTTTATTTTTTTGGCCCCCACCGCCCCCCCAGCCGCCCCCCCCCCCCCCCCCCCCCCCCCCCCCCCCCCGGTAAATCCACCCCTGTTTGTGACTGATTCCAATGTTGAAGGATGAATGATAATAAGTTGGGAAAAACTTGCATTTCATTGTCGGATGAAAATGACTCTTATAAAAAATCGGTTTTCAATACTTGTTGGATTACCCTCTTTTCTTACCATCAAACTTGACTACCAAATGTTAGAATTTTCCTAATAAGTTTTTTGCAAAAAGATAGTACGTGACAGGCTCTTTTTTCTAGCAATGCTCTCTCAATTTTGTGGATAATTTTGTTTGTCAAAATATCTTTATAGAGAATTAGCATGATAGGGAGTGTAAATAGCTTTATCCATAATCAATGTATTATATTTTGTGTACTAATCGGGACAAGAATCATTTATCATATATGCGTCTCAATTTGATAAATGATAAGTGAATGCCTTTGAAGCCCATAAGTTAGACTACTTGGGCTGAAAATTAAGCCCATCTTTTAGTGTTTGAAGTGGTCCAAGCGGCAAATCCAGAAACCAAATGAGAACACTTTTTTTTTTTTTTTGCTGGAAGCAAGCTGAATATATTAATACTAAAAAATATTTACATTATTAGAATAAAATTAGTATTAGGGTTCATCAATATTCTAAGCTCGATAAATGACTTAGTCCAATAATGTATATCTAACTTTTTTCATTTTGAACATTTCAACTCTAACATAAAAAATGAGAACACTTTCTTTACTCCTGTATGTTAATTAAAAAAATATATGAATTGCTCTTATTGATTCACACGTAGGGTTCTTTTTTCCTCACGAAGTGTGACATTTTATATCGGTGGAAGATAGCGTGATAATTAAATATTATGGATATAAAGAATAATTTGAGTTAATTATTTTAGGTCAGTAAAAAAGAGACCGAAATAATTATTTTCTTATGCCTACAATACTAGTTTTACCTGTAAATTTGAAGTTTTAGACTTTGAACGTGACACGAGATGAAACTATTACATTGGTATCATTATAGAGTATATTTCACAATTTTTTATCTTTTTCTAAGAAGACTAAAAGCTGTTGCGAGATGTCCTCCACAATATGCAGATCAAATTGGCATGCACTTATAATTGAATCAATTATTTTTTGTACATACACGAGTCATAAATTTTATAATTATTAATGATGTCACAAAAAAGAATCGGTACCGGGGGAACTTTTAGTAGTGAGATGAATAACTGCAATAAAAAGGTTACCAAAGAATTAGTATTAACTATCTTAATAGATAGTACTTATTTGATTCTCTTCCATGGTATGAAAAATAATGACGACATAATTATTTTTGGTATGTTTAAGCTTAAATGGACAAAGTCACAGTCACCGCTGGGCATTTTATTTAATGGTACATTCTTCGTTATAAGTATAAAAAATTACAAAATTTATTTATTTTTAATAACAATTGTTCAACTTAACATCCCTTGAATAAATGATAAATAAATGGACAAAGCCATGCAATGGGAAGCAGCAAAAGTACATAACAAACAAAACCTCTGTACTTCCGGGCACTCAAATAATCAACTCACTTCCAGAATTCCTATGTAACTCGTGATATTGGGAATAAATTTATTAATAACGTTACGAGTAAATTTTAATAATTATATATTATTAATATAATTACCCAGGATACTATAGAAATGATACTTACTCATGATATATCACTCCCCAGTGTACTTCATATCATACTCTACACACATTACTAGACTCTGCATTGTTTTTACTTCACTTATAAATCATACTATCCACACTTTTTGACCGTAAGGTTTACTGTAAGGATATGTTTGGATTGAGGAGAATGGACGGAAGGGGATGGTTGGCGGAAGAGGAGAGTAATGCCTCCCGCTGTTTGTTTTAAAAGGAAATGGATGGTTGAGGAACAAGAGGGATGGACCTAACCCCTCATATACCCCAAAATTCAGTCCTCCCAAATTAGAGTCTTTTAGAATGAGAGAAAAATTATATTTCTTAAAATAACTATTATAACTTTTTATTTTATTTTAATTACAGTCCAAAACTACCACCACCACCGTCACCTTCATCAAAACGACAACAACAAAACCACCACCACCGTCACCTTTATCAGAACAACAACAACAACCCCATCAAGATTTTAACACCAACTCCAACCAAAATGACAAAAAGATTCAAGCCTGCAATGGACAACTTCAAAGCACTAGTCACCAAACTTGCACTAACCTCCTTATGCGGCTGTAAAATTTATGCATTTCTTTTCTTCCTTGTTGTGTTCTTGTAATACTACACAATTTGTATATCTACTACTTTAGTTATCTTGCATCGCATGTCTGTGTTTTCTTTCTTTTGATTCTTTTGGTCAAATCGTGGTGTTTGAGTCTGGAATGCAGTGAATTTATTTATTTATTTTTTTTATCAAGCCTTGTTTTGGAGAAAGTATTGTTCAGATGTAAAAAAAAAAAATGATGTCCCAGAGTTGATCTATTAAAACTACACCGGAAGAAAAATAAAATTATAAAAATTTAAATACTATAAGAAAATGACATAAAAGTCATTTTACTCATAAAATTTATCATCTCCTTCCATTTTCTTTCTAATCTAAACAATAAACATTCACCATCCTTTATAATCCACCCATTTATAAAATTAACCAATTCAAACATAATTTAATCATCACCACTCCTTTCCATTAGAATACCCTTCTTTCTTCTCCTTTATTAAATTTTGTCCTCAATCCAAACACACTGTAAAAGAAAAACCCTTCCACTAATCCCCATAAACATGCCATAGCTTCGTTAAAAAAAAAAAAAAAAAACCATTTGCAAAATTAATACTTTGTTTTAAAAAGTTTTTTTTTTTTTTTTTGGCAAAGAAAAAGTTGTATTTTTTACTAATAGCTACTGATTGTACAGATCTGTGCCCTTAAACCCTCTTATTCTGCTAAAATTATCCTTTAACAGGTGGTTTTTCACTTTTTTTTTCCTTTTTTTTAAATGAAAAAGAAAAAAAACTTTCTAACATGAAATTCAAGATTTGATTTTTATTAAAGAAATTTCATGAGTGGGAAAAAAATGCAGTTTTAAGTGTTTATGCTTGTGGTTTTTTAATGATTTTGACTGAAAACAAAAATACTCATTCAAAGTAAACAAGAATTTATACACTGTTGAAGAAAGGTGGAATCTTTTTTGGTAATAAAAGATGCTTCAATTGTTGTACTTTGTTCTATATCTTGAGGGTTTAGTGGCATTTCTGTTAATGGTTAAGATTGGGCCATTGAGAGAGCTGGTGATGAAGGGGTTGGATCAGGTGAAGATGAGAAAAGGCACTGTTTTAACTATAGCTGGTACATTCACAGCCATTTTGTTCTCAAACTTCATTAGCATTGTCAAGATTCAGAACAAGGGTGCTAAGCTTGGTACTATGTCACCAATGGATCAGGTGCTTTGGAGGACCAATCTGTTGGAGGCTTCTCTCATGGGTAAGGCTGGGTACAATAGACTCCGAATGTTTCTTGACCTTTTTCCAGACCCCGAGCATAGCGCGAGCATTGGGCTGCCCTTTGTTTATATAGTTTTGCTACATTTTTCATGTCTGAACTTGAAATACTTAATTTAGTTGCTTTTACTGTTTTGTTGTGTTATTGCCTATTGAAAGATTCCAACTTTTTGAGTAGCATCTCTGCATATGGTATGGTGTTGGGAAAAGATTGCTGTCCTCAGAGTTTAATTTATGCTGTTTTTTGACTTATGCCCTCAGTTAATTGGTAAACTATCTTAAAATGAGCATAATGGACATAGGCAAAGTAGAATTTTATCTGAAAATATGCTTTTTTTTTTCTTTTCTTATTTGATGTTATAAGCTGCAGAACGGGCTTTTCTTCTGCTAGGGGTATTTTCTTGCCTCTGTTGAAATAACTCTTAAAGGTTATCCAGTTAGTTCTCTATGTGCATTTACATTTGCATCTTGATATGCTGTATTGCTACCGACCAGTAAAGTAGTTTCGGTTGTGAATTGTTTGAGATGGCCTTAAATTGAGGATTCTGGCAATGCTACTAAGAAATAAAGGAAAAAAGAAAGAAGTAAAGGAAAAACCAAAAGCTAATTAAAGATTTCAATTGTCCTGTGCTTTTGGCAGTCTTAAACTGAAGATAATAGCAGGGACGCTCCCTGGAACATCACCGATCACAAACAGAGAATGAAGATTGCTCATAAGGAGATCCGTTTATTGAATCACGATACTTATATTTGATTTTGTGAATTGGTTATGATGTTTGTTGCTGAAATTTTTGGAGAACCTTCGGTTTTAGAAGGTTAGGCTATCTCCAACTCTTTTTATCTGGGAACCATAGGAATGGCAGCTTGTTTTCCTCTTGGGTTGAAGATGATAGCAGGGAAACCTCCCTGGTAGACCACTGATCACGAAAAGACAGAAAAATTGGTGCTGAAATTTTTGGAAAACCTTATAGTTTTTGTTTGGTTTTGTTCAACCATGAGACTCGCAGGCTATGCCCATTGTTTATCTGGGAACTATAGGAAGTGATTGGTGCACAGAATGTGCAGTTTGGTTTGCTTCTTAGTTTTAACTTGCTCAATAAGTTCACAATCGTCTCATAGTTTCTAGAAACAGCTAAGGTATGTTTGCTACTTTCTATTGATTAATAAATTGATCGTGATTCTGCAGTTTGGTCATTTAGTTGCTCTACAACTTCGAGTTCAGTTACAAAGCGTTATGGATGTAGTATGTTGCAATACCATATTTAGCATTTGGTTGCATTTCTGCTCATTTTAGTCCTGATGGGAGCTCTTGAATTTTCTTTATTTTCTCTATCATTGAACGTAACGAAGATAGACTATGTTTCTCATGAGCTAGGGAGGGTGCGTAATTCGTCACTAGTATGTCAGTGACAAAAAAAAACATGTATCATTATCTTGATGGAAACAATGTTGCTTATTACTTACCAGGCCTATCCTTGATTTTGCAGGTTTCTCTCTGTTTCTTGGATTCTTAATTGATCGTATGCACCATTACCTTTGTAAATTGATTAAATTGAGGAGTAACGTGGGGGCTTCAAAACAGGATGTTGAAAAGCTTACGAAAGAAAAGCTGCAGCTCAAAGAAAAGGCAGAGAAAGCTTCTGAGGAAATAAAGACGTTGAAGAAAGAAGTATCTGATTTAACAGGGAATTTAGAAAAGCTCAAGTTGGAGAGTGGGGAGAAAGACAAGCGCGTTGAAACTGCGGAAGCTCATGTTGCTGCCCTCCAGAAACAGGCTGCAGATCTACTTTTAGAATATGACCGTCTGTTAGAAGACAATCAAAATCTTCAAAACCAAGGTAAAGGATATAGGAGTTGAGCATTTGGTACAGTAGCAGGAGTTCATGCCAATATTCGGGTAATTGCGTAATATTGTTCAAACATTGCGGTTGCTTCAAGTGTCTTGACTCGGCTTGTCTTCCATATTTGGGGCGACTCCAGCGGTAAGAAGAAGTCACTCAGTGAGTCGGTGGATCACAATCTTCTTTACTCCTCTTTTAGTCAAGAGAGGTAGGGCGAGGAGGGGGCGGGGGTGATTTTGGATGTCAATGTAATTCTCTCTCATTTGCTGCTGAGGAATTTTTAATCTTGTCAAAATATAGAAACCTTTTCCCCTTGACTCTGTTCTTCAACCAGACATTGAACATTAGACATCTATGTTGTCTTTAAATTCTCAAATACATTTCAATCACATACCATTATCCAAACATGAATAGAGAAAAAATATAAATGCTCTAATAAGATAATGGCTGAAATTGAGGTAACTTAAACTCATGTACATTTTCTTTACTTCAATACTTGGTGTTGCAACAATTATGAAGATCCAATGCATTGACTCCAGTTTCATGATGATAACTAGTGTGACTTCATCGTTATGAGAAGGTGAAAGAACATAGTACTGTATACAAGAACATGGGCCATTCAAGTATTTATTTGATAAAGGGTTGCTCTTTTGAGTGACCAAAGTCAGATTTGGCACCTGTGGGCCCCACAGGTTCACAGGCGCATGGCCTCACGCACCTCTCACATCACGACCTTGTTTGCAAGTTTTTTCCTTGATAAAAGATTTGATAGTGCTTATAGCATAAGTTGCAATTCATCCCACAATAAGGAAGGGATACCACTATAAACCTGAACATTTTCCACTGTTCTCCAGCAGCATATATATGATACCAATTCCTCACCATCGGAAGGAATCAAAAGCTAGATATAATTTGATGCTATTCCACATATTTCACCAAGCAAAAGCTTAGCTTACTCTAATCACAAAATTAAAAAGCATCACACTAAAAAAGTGAATGCTAACCAACTACTTCATAAGCATCTCTAGTAATCTCGGTACTATTATGCAATTCATTTAGATTGATCCTTCTTTACAACGTAAGAGGTGCCGTCTTTCCTTACTGAGATCACAATCAGTGTTCGTTGATAAATCAGCGTTTCTATATAGATGTAGGAAGATCCGTTTGGAAAGGAGAGGAGATGCTCGAATGCGGAAACGGATCTCCTCCTTCAGTATCACAATCATGAGTTCTTTCTGATTGAATTTCATTCAGAATATACCGGGCACTTTGAAAATCAGATCTGCAATCATGAATTAGAGAGGCATGAATACCATTATCGTCTTCTTCGGTTGTGTTTGTGCTTTCCCAGGACCGTGCGATAAGGATTCATTTCTCCCATTCATCTGTAGTTCATAAACTACTAAAGGACTTCATGGAGATACAACTTTTATCATAATGGACAAAGATTTCGGTTCTGAGAAATCTGTTTGCGGTCATCAAAGATGGTAGATCTTTGGCTGAAGGTAAAAACTCTGTGGATATAAGAGGTGTATGTATGGTAGAACTTACCAGTAGCACAGAATTTAGCCGACCTTTTTCTGAAGTGACGAATTCATTTTGCACTCCTTCGACAAGATGTATCAAGTAAGCATCGCAAGGTGAATTCAGTGAAATTAAGGCACATTGCGAATCAGGTTGCCGGACCTTCACTGGGAGAAAGAAGCGAAGAGCAACCTGTCAACGTGGTTTTTCTAAATTCAATAGTTGCATCTCTTCCAGCTAATAACATACACAAATTCTACCAGTAGTCACCACATGAGCAGACTCCCTCTCTGAAGTGATGAAATCGCTTCACATCCCTTACAACAATTTCTCTCTTCACGATAAGAGAGATGAATTTGATCGCTTGATGACAGTCCCCACATACTCTGAGGTTCTTTGTGATCAGCAATCTTGTTCCTGGCCCCGTGTTCAGGAGCCCAAAAGCAATAGCCAGTCTCTCGCTGTGATTGCACAGCATTTTAACTTTCACCTCCTCTTCAATGTTGTGCAACACAAATTCAGTCTGTGGAATATAACCCATGGCCATCATTTCCTTCTCCAACTTCTGAAGTATTCGACTGATCTGCTCCTGCTGAGGATGACTCTTATCTTCCATAAGGAAAGCATGAAGTTCCCCATTCACCTCAATGACACTGTAGCCCGGAACTTTCTTCATCCCTGACTTTTTCATGACCATCCTCACCCTAGCTACTTCGTCCCACTTCCTTGCTGCTGCAAAGAAATTTGAGACTAGAGCATAAACTCCTGGGCTGTCGGGGCTTAACTCGAGAACCTTTTTGGCTGCAAGTTCTCCAGCGATAAACTTCTTGTGATTGTGACAACCTGAAAGAAGGGCAACCCAGACAGCAATCCCTGGTTCATTTGTCATGGAATTGATCAGATCCTGAGCTTCCTCCACTCGTCCTGCACGAGCCAAAAGATCAACAAAACAAGCATAATGCTTTTCACTTGGTTGAATGTTGAATTTATTAATCATTACATCAAACCAGTATCGCCCTTCCTCAACTAATCCTGAATGACTTAAAGCTGAAAGGAGAGCAGCAAAAGTTGCATCATCTGGTTCCACCTTTGTCTCTATCATCTCACGGAAAAGCAAAAGAGCTTCCTTCCCGTGTCCATGGATCCCATAA
The DNA here is from genome assembly GCA_037974665.1 of Ehretia macrophylla. Classification (NCBI taxonomy): domain Eukaryota; kingdom Viridiplantae; phylum Streptophyta; class Magnoliopsida; order Boraginales; family Ehretiaceae; genus Ehretia; species Ehretia macrophylla. The sequence continues at coordinate 30,164,719 of CM075780.1, forward strand.
CTTGCAATCATGGCATTCCAACATATTAAGTCCCTTGTTCTCAACCGATCATACAGGGCACGCGCACAAGAAATTGATCCACACTTTGCGTACATATCAATTAAAGAAGTACCCAAAATTTGATCCACATCAAACCTTCTCACGATAAACCCATGGATTGATCTACCCAAATTCGAGAATCCAACTTGAGAACAAGCTAGTAGTGCCCCGACAAGTGAAGCTGAGTCTGGTTCAAAACCAAAAGTCTGCATCGCTACTAACAATTCAAGAGCATTTCCAGCTAAACCATTTTGAGCATAACCAGAAATCAAAACACTCCAAGAAATAACATTCCTATAACCCATAATCCTAAACACACGATAAGCAAGCTCTAATTCTCCATTCTTGGCGTACATATCAACAAGACTAGTCTGCACCAACACATCCATAGGAAGCCCTCTTCTAATCATATACCCATGAACCGAACAACCAATTTTAACATCCCCAACATTTGCACATGCCTGAATCAACCCCAACATCACAACACCATCCCCTTCCACCACCCCCTCTTTTCTCATCCGTCTATACATATCAATCGCCCCTCTTACTCTCCCACTCTTGGCGAGCCCCGTGATCATCGTAGTCCAACTAACAACATCCCTTTTAGCCATCTTCTCAAACACAGACACAGCTTCATCCATCCTCCCACACCTCGAATACAAATTCAAAACGGAGGATCCAACAAACACATCTTTCTCGTACCCGTGATCAATCCCTTTCCTCCAAATTTCCATACCCTTTTCCAACTCTAATAAGCTAGTACACGCCTTGATGGTGACCGTGAAGGTCGAACTATCTCCTCTCACTCCTTCAAACCCCATTTGATCATACAAATTTATAACTTCCATAGGAAAATTACCACGTGAATACGCGATTATCATGGCATTCCAACAATCTACGCCTCTTTTGGGCAATTTTTCGAACACTTTGCGAGCAAAAATGATGTCGCCAACACGGGCGTACGAAGTGATTAGTTGGGCGCTGGATGTTCCACGGCTGTAGAGCCCAGATGATATCATCAAAGCATGAGCTTTGGAAACGCTTGCTTTGTCCGTAAAGGTTGAGAGGAATGGTATAAGGTTCTTCAGTGGCCATTTCTTTAGCTGCATTAACACATACAGCTGACTTGGATGTGGACTCGTTTTGTAATATAGTTATTGGCCGTTAGTAGTTAGTACAGAAGCTATAAAATTGTTCCAAGACAATATAAGAGTGACCCTGTCGTTTAGGTGAAATCACTTTTACAAGGTTCACTCGTCCACGTGAAATCACTTTTACAAGGTTTACTGCTCGCACCGCTGCACCAAGAGGTGATTGGACCCCGCCAGCTACACCCACGTCATCTAAAGAGCAAAATGAAGAGGTGATTGGACCCGCCAACTACACCCACGTCATCTAAAGAGCAAAATGAAAAGGAATTGGGCAAAAGCAAAATAGTAACAAACGCCGTCTGTGGGAATCGAACCCACGACCACATGGTTAAAAGCCATGCGCTCTACCGGCTGAGCTAAGACGGCTTTGTTGACAACTCAGTATAATATTATTAATTAACAAGCTTGTTCCATTTGAAGAGTGAAGCCTCGTTGGTTTGTTCCACACTCGAACAAAGCAGCAGCTGAAGGAAGCAGGGACAATAGCGGAGCAATGGCGGAAATCTCCGAAGCAGCTCCTTCAACTTCTTCGCATTCCGTTGAAAACAAGGAGGAGAAATCAAGCACACAGGACGAATCAGACTTGTTCGATCCTCAAACAATGCGCAAAACTCGACCAGGCCTTAAACGCCTCTTTCTCACTCTCACCGTTCTCTTCTCCTTCCTTCTAGGTAACTAAACACACACACACACACATTTGTATATACATGTAGTGTTTGATTTTTGAATTTGTTACACCTTCGCCTTTTCTGCTCAAGTCAATAGATATTTATATGTATATCTATATGCTTCTACATATATATACATGTACACAAAAATTTATCTATCGACTTTATATGTATGTATATATGGAGTGTTTGATTTTGTGTGTGTGTGTGTTTTTTTTTTTTTTTTAAATTGTTACAGGTTCGCCGTTTTTGCTCAAGTCCATTGAGATCTACAGATCACCTTTGCCGTTTAACGAAATCGATTCGTTATCAACTTCAATCGAATCGAATCCACTTGTGTTTCCCTGCAATTTCCACGCAGTGTTTGTAAACTTCGATAGTACACCTTCCACGTCGTCAGCGGGCAATGAGCTAGGGTTTTCAATTCAAGCACAAATGCGAAAGCTGATGTCGAAAAGTCTGTCTTGTGGCGCTTGTGCCGATAATTTCACCGTGTCGGTAACCTTAGATTCTAGTTCTAATTGCATTAGTAGTCAGAATGTGAAGACAGATGGTTTGTGGAAATGTGGAGCGTTGGATGAGTTTAAATTGGGTGGAAATGTGGAGGGTTTTGATCATGTTTTCGATGAGTATTTGGCGACAGTGTTGGAGAATGGAGAGAAGGTGTACACGGTCATGGTGGTGAATAAAGATGAGGAAGTGAGAGCTGTTGTTGGCAAGTTTCGGCACGCGTGGATTGTTGGAAGGGTTGAGAAGGACGAGGCGGTAAAGAGAATCGCGGAGATATTTGTGAAGGTGTTTGTGAATGGTGGGAAAGAGGATGGGTTGATTCCCGGGGAGTTTATGCCAGTAGGGGCAGATGGGAAGGTTGTGCTCTCATTCAATCTGTTGAATACTGATCCACATGATTGGATTTATGATTGGTATGGTGCTTTGTTTTATTTTACTCTCGAATTCATATATGATTTTTGCATGAAGTTATAACGTGATCGCTGTTGCATTGTTTCTTATGGAACTTCATTACTGATGTGATTACTGCATAAGGAGGTTTCTTTTAGTTGTGTAATGACAATTTTGTTCTTATGCTTATGATATGCTTTGCTTCATGCAATCTGAGTATAGTTAGAAAACCTAGGAGAAATCATGTGTGCCAAATACCAGTTTCTGTGAAATGTATGTTTACATCTGTCCATATAATATAGGGGCTCAATTATGCACGTTAAGAATGCACTCAATTAAGTATTCTGACTTAGTATATATTATCCAACTGCACCAATATTTCTGCAGGGATTTTCAAGAAATAGATGAGAGTTTGTTAGCTCCTGTTATTGAGGCTTTGAGACCTGTGGCAGATGTCAGTGTGGAGAGTCAGGTCATTCTTATGCAGACGCATATTACTGTCTTATCCTCCTTATTGGCTAGCAGAATACTATATATACCATTCCAGTCACTCGCGGGTGTTTCCTTTTGGCTGTAAATTATATTAGCCTTGCTGAGGCTCTTCTACACTTTCCACCTGCAGGTCTTATACCATACTCCCAAGTCTTCATTTTCATATTGGGATGAGGAGCGGAAGAGCAATATATTCAGTATCAAAGATCTCCCTTTCTTCGTATGTTCGCTTTACTACTTTTCCCTGGCACACATAGAATGTGGGAAATCACTTTATCTTTAGAAGCCTCAAAATTTTCTCCTGCTTTTAGAGAAGTTAAAAAAAATAAAGGGAAAACCATTGTGGCTATATTTTATGCCATTTCAACAAGTAAATCTTTTCAGCTATCTCGAATGCATGTATTTCTTTTGATACCATTCATTGGATAGTTATTGGGTATCTATTGAATCTTCTCAAACTTGTATGTCTTGGGGATAATTTAGTGATCTTCTGAGCACTTGTTATCTACAAATTTCTTTAGAATGACAAAAGCGATATCTGTATTTTTAGGTAAATTCAAACGAGTGGCACTTAGATACGTCTACTGCAGCGGGAGGGCGATCAAAAATTTTGCAGTTTGTGGTGTATATTCTTGAACTCATTACCCTTTTCCTTTGTGCTTCTTGCTTTAATGAATAAATGTTCCATTCCGTAACAGTTATAATAGCAGTTTCTTTCCAGTATCTCCTAATTGTTGCAGAGCTGAGACAGTTTAGTTTGCTGCCAGAACTACTTGATAATTTTATAGCACTTGCTTGTTAGATTTTTCCACTTATTAATGAAGCCTGGCTATAGATTATGATGAGATTTTTTGAGTTCCAAAATGAATCTCAGATAAATAATTCTGCAGCAGCAAGCAATTCTGCATTATAACTTAAATCTTTTTGAAGAAAAACAGCTGCTGAAGTTCATCCATGCTTTTTACTCATTGGTCTATTTAAGTCCTTATTTAGGTCAGACTTTGCTTATGAGTTTGCCTGTAAACTTACTATAAGCATTAAACCCGTCATTACAACTATAATCTGCATAACATTTTTCTCCCTGTCATGCCAGATATGTGCCATCTGCAACAGAGTGCCCCCTTTCCTTGCAGCTTCCAAATGGGCAGATTTCCATGACAAATGGCTTCATATCTCCAGTGAGTTATATGCTTTCTTCATGATAGTCATATCTCTTTCCATTTCATTGTTACTGTCTCATAACATGATTGAATATCTTATGTTTAAGATGTGGGGAGGTATTGTTGTTTGGAATCCTCCAGCCTGTTCACAAAGTTCAGAAAGTATTGGTCCTCTCAGACATAAGATTACGCATGAGGTTAGTGGCCGATCTCATTGAGTAGAATAATCAAACTACACCCTCTTGATTGTATTCATAATATGTCCTATTTTTTGAAGCATCCCTCGTGCATAAGAAATCAAGGATAGTTTTCCCCAAAAGTTACGCCTAACATAGCAAAGAGCCATGTACTTAGTTGTAGGTTTTTATATGGAATTATGTGCTCCACTTGCTCCGTCAATTGTTCCAGAGGTGTCATATGATGCATGTATATGCATATTATTTGCATATACGTTCACATATTGTATATTAACAGCCTACATGCAAGTATTTCAATACTATGCAATATGCATTACCTATGAAAGCATTTTCTTATGTCATCTGTATACTGTTGCTTTCTGTAAATGCAAGCGATTGTTCATCAAAACATGAAGTTGGGCTTATTATGTGCTTATACATTTGTAAACTTTTGTTTTCCTGTCATAGAGAGTAGAAATAAGGTAAGTACAATCAATTTCGTGTTCCTGGTATTCTTTTCCAGGCTGAGAATTCTTCTGTGTTGCATTCTTCTCATTTCTTTTAATATTTTCTTCAGACATTTTTTTTGTCATGGTAAGGTTAATCATTATTTATTCTGTCTGTTGATCTTGACCTGTCATCTAATGAGTTGAAGTTGTAGTCCTAAAAAGAAAATAGAAATAAAGCAACTAGAAAATGAAAGTCTAGATAGTTCCACCAGTTCTCTCTCAAATTTGACCAATAAATATTCTGAAACAGGAGTTGAAGAAGGCTTTTGAAATTTTCCTAGGACAATTGCGGCAACTATTTGGTCTGAAGTCCGATAGCCTCTATATTGGTGCCTCAGGCATATCAGTACTTTTACCCAGTGACAGAGGCTTCACACAATGGTGAGTCAAAGCCCTGGTACAATGCATAATATGAAGTGAAGAAAATGGAATTTTAAAAGTTGTCTGTCTTGCTCTAGGGACTAGAGAGAACTGCTCCTTTTGTTTATGTATTTCTCGAGCCTCCACCATGGTAATCCTTTAGAATATTGAAGAATGATAATATTCCAATGGACATGCTAGTGTGTAATCTGCAACCTTTGTGTCAAGAGGGTTTATCATTCAATTCCTTCTTTGTGATAAATTCCGATCTTACCAGTTCAGGTTGTCTCGTAAGATTATGCTTATTGATAAATAGGTTTGACATCGACTTCTTTTATCAATATTTAGCGTATTGCAATATGATTTTCTCTATGTCTCTGCACAATCGTGCACTTGTTGTACCATGACTATTAGCTACAATCAATATGGAGTATTGTCCTCGTCATTTTGCTCCTCTTTATTGGTCCATTTCTTGTCTTGAATCGTTCATCGGAAAATATTGACTATCATTATAAATATTTTTCCAATATAATAATAGATATGGGTGTGTCACTATTCTCTTAGTCTGGGTATTTCAGTTTCAAATGTGGTTGGCCATATATTGCAAACTGTAATAAACTTTCTTCAATGCGTTCAGGGAATTGGATGTGCTGTCACGACAACACACGTGTTTTAATCTTCTTCAGTGTGGTACCACTCTTGGATCACTTTCTCGATTGGTGAGTCATCAGCATTATATTCGTTCAAGTGCATGAATCCACACGTTCTTAATTTGACAAATCTCTGTGTCCAGGTTCAATCACTTCCCAGGATGATTATCATAGATGAGATTGGAAAGCAGGTCAGAACTTAATTGAAGGCTCCTAAGCTGTCATTTCCGTGTCTCTTTCTCCACTTTCAAATTGGCCAAGTTGGAAGTGGAATCTCTACCTCCTCTTCGGGGCTTAAAGTATCTTGATAGGTTCTACGGTTAATATTGCCTCTCTTCAATAGTTAAAAGGATTTGCTCAGGCTTAATAATGTTCACAAACAAGTTCCTTTTACTTAATTTCCAATCATAGCAGCCTGCAAAGTCGAGGGAGTGATTATGCTCTGTCTTTTCTGTTCTAAATAAACTGGTTTCTTCTATTCTTTTTGTTTTGAAATTTGAAATTCTATTACTCTCTCAAGTCTCAGTCACGTTTTAGTGAATTCAAACTCGGGTCAATTAGTATACCTGTAGTTTGAGTTTTGGTTGTGGAAGTGAGCTTAGCAGATTTCTTATATTGTGGTATTAACAGGTGAAATTTTCTTTCGAAGCTGCAAAAGTGGCTCTAAGTAATGCATCAGTAGGAAGTTTTGAAGTTGCTGCTGGTAAGTGTTATCTAACTTGCTATTTTAATGTTGGTTGATATCAGTATATTTTCATCGCTGAGAAACGATAACCAAAAAACGTTTGCCATATATATTACCAGTATCCTCAAGACAAGCAAGATCCTTGGCAGAAGATGCATTTTTTCACCCATCTATAATGTCTGTGAGCTATTACTCATTCGAGCATTGTTTTGCTGTCTATTCGGTACGTTCCCTAATACTTCATACACTTGCCTTCCATTAAAAGGAAATTGTGGTGTTGGTATCTGACATGTGAACTGTCAAAAAGAAAAAATGTGAAGGAATGCAACATGCGCAATACTTTTTTTAAGTACTAGATGTACGTTTCACTGGAAATGACATTCATCAGTCAGGTTCTTCCCAATGGCTTTAGATGAAGTGGAGCCAGTGTGTGCGCGTGCGCGTGCGTGTTTAGTTTTTGATTCTGAATTATTGATTAAATCCTTCTTGATCTCTTCTGTTTTGACAGCCATTCTTTCTGCCAGTTTCGTTGCACGTGCTACTTGCAGTCCTTAGAGAATTGAAAAGATACAAGCAAGAAAACAAAAAATATCTTGCATGGAAAGCCAGATCAAAGTAGCCACATATCTTGTTGTCCATGTATCTGCACTAGAAAAGCAACATCTCTTGCATCTCTTATAGACAGAGCGAGAGTTGCCAGATGAACCGCAACACATATCATCTAGGACAACTCTCTTAATGCTGCGACGCTTGGTTATTTAATGATATCTTGCATCAATTAGATTTAGAGCATCTGCACAAGGTGCCAGGGAGATTCTTTATTGAACAGTGTTTTTCAGAGACTCGGGTATTCTCATAACATTGTAACGTGCTTTGACAGGATAATATACTTCCTCATACAATGTACAATAGCAGGGATCATGTAACAGTCTTCAGTTTTTCAAGGGCAAGTGATACATCATCCTTAGTTGTGGATCCTGGTTTTCCTTTCTCTTCTGTTTTACCCCTTCAAAGCTACTAGCAGTGTTTTTCTTCTCATGTGGAATATATATTATATTCATAGCGTACGATACCAAGTATTTCCATACAAGCACAATAAGGAAAAAGCAAGCTGAATTTAAACGGCTCTCTACAATGTGGGACCCACATCTATGTTGTTCGTGAGAGAAACCAGCCGTACACAATAGGAGAATGAAAAACCAATTTGGACAAAACGCAGAATTTTGATAGCTCTCAAATGAATATTCAGTACTGCGAGGTTAGAACTCCTGGTTTTGTGCAGGCTTAGGTACCAGACTGTATCAACCCGACTTTATGGCGACTCGGGAATGCGAATGCATATATTCCGCAATCCTTGCCTTCCCCTCTTTTTCTCCAAAAATGCAAGTGCCATGATCAGAAACTCGTAAAAAAGCAGAGCATTAAGGGGTTGGAAAGAAGCGCACGCGAAAAGTACAGCATTAACGGGCACGATAATATGATACATAAAGCCAACAAGAATCCAGCATGAATGTAAAGCAAAACTATATCATTAAATTAGAATCTAGCGACATCCCAAATTTCAATCTCGTCATGTTCCACAAAGTAAAAAGCTCGCTTCTAGCTGATACAACTGAAATTATGCCCCAACAGTAACAAGCAGACTGTACCAGTGAAAAAGCAGGCCTGCTAATCTCACGGGATGGTCAATAAAGCAGTACATTTCAGGCAAGCAAGCATAGCAACCTCCACACCTCAGACCTTTGACTCCAATGCAAGAAGTATCTTCTTCCTTGGACCCTGAAATGACAAAGGTCCACCGTGAAACTTGCAGTCAAGGGCCACGAAAGAAACAAATGATAAATTAAACACACAGAAAAGCAAATCTTAGTTCAAATTGAGACTGCCAGCCGTTACCCGACATTACGTCTCTTTCCCTGAAAGATGACTCAACCAAAGAGAACCCCAAATAGATAAAACCTGACAGTCATATTTTCCTTCAATGGTTGATAGAATGGTTTTGAATAAATTGTTCTCATTTTTTCCTGAATCATTGAACTCTTAACTCTTATGATCACCAAATAATACTCATCTTTCAAGTCAAGATAAGATACTTCTCCTGATCATTACCCTTAAACTCTAAAATTAAAATTAGAAATAAGTAAAAAGATGTTCAGCTCAAGGTAATAGATTCTGATCCCAAGGACCCCAATCCTATCACAGTACTGAGTAAATTCATTGGTTATGGCATGTAATGAACATAGATATTAACACCAGCAGACGGAATATGTATTACCATTGGTATTCCTATAGCCTTGAGATCATCATCAGTCATATGTATAAGAGCAGTCATATCAACCTGCAGAGAAAGCAAAACCATCTTGGTGATTTTCTGAAGGTAATTGAAATATAATACCCTCTTTTCTCAGCATATGTAACTGTAACAAAATATTGAAACCGGAAATAATACTAAAATGTGCACACCTCCTCGGCTTGAAATGTGATTGAATATTTTTCAAGACCCAAGGACTGCAGGAAGCTATCAACTGATTCAGTCTGCATCAGAAAAGCATCATTAAGGAGTGGCAACCACAATTGTAGATTATGTGACCAGTACATCTACATTTTATAGAACAAAGGTAAAACTTCTTCCACTTCTCTTTACAATTTCACAGGATTTTCCTGTTCACGCTTTTTATTTTTATTTGTTTATTAATTATTATATTCTTGTGGGGAGGGGTTGCCAACAAAAGGAAATAAAAATGAAGTAACATTACTAACACAAGCCACCACAATTTAGAGAACACATAAGCTTAAGAATTCTTTAAAGTAAGGCTTTAGTGGCTTCTAAGGCATTTAAAAAACGCAGGGGAGTAACAGGAATCAATGACAAGGAAGAATGGTGAGGAGAAAATGGAGGAGGAATTTCATCTTTACTTTAGGCTATAACTTATGCTGCCAGAAATGAAACATGGCAATTTCTGACACATGCCACTGGGCTTTCTAATAACAGGATCAGCAAGAAGCTAAGTTCAAGAAGAAAAACTCAGATCAACAATTTAAGCAAGCAAATAAAGTTGAACTAGATACACTTAACCTTGTAATATGCCTAAATGAACTAAACGAAGCAGTTGACTAGCAGGATGGTAGAAAAGCTATCTGAACACCAGCTCTCATACTTACAAATGCTGAAAGTATGTGTACAACTTCATACTTTTCTGAAGGGGGTGAGAACGTCTAAATCTACATAATGTACGATTACGATTATGGGAGATACATAGTTTTCTTTGAAAGGTAAAGGAGACTATGTAATTATCAACTTAATAACAGCATACAATTGAATTTTTATACATATATTTTTCTTTTATGCATAACGCTGGATGTGTTCACTACTCTATCTTACTTTTCCCCCCTCAATTTTAACTTCTCAGGTGAAGTCATCAAAGTGACTCTGACATTAGTAGTTGTCAATTTTCTAGACTTCAACAATTTTAATTCTCGTACAAAGCTTTATAAACTGCCCGAGTGCGAAGGATATGAAGAAAGAGTGGGACAGAATGTGTGTTAGAAAACATATCAATTGACATCCAACAGTTAAGAGTTTGAATTTATCCCCTGAATCTACAGCCTTAATATAAGCAACTGTTGTACACGAGATTAGGAAAGAAGTTCTCAATAGAAATGTCAAATATCAAATATTCTTACCTTATTTTGAGTCTTTTTCTTTGAAACCGAACTGGCAACCTTCTTAGGCTCTGTCACAAGAGCTTCAGCAATGACACTTTTCCTGACAGGTTTACTGACTTCACTGACTGGCTTTTGCTTTAGCTTGGGTGGTTCTGTGTCCATTGGCTGCTGACTGACTATACCAGAGAGCTTCTCACGTAGATCCCTTACACCTGAAAGAGATCTATTCACACTTTGAGCAGCTTGGTGGATGTTCTTCTTTTGGAGCTTCAAGCGAAGATCTCGTTCACCAATTCTGCGATCTATGCTTGCCATTAACATAAATCAAATACTGAAAGCATCAACGTAGAATAAATGAAGTAAAAAGAGCTGATCAAAGTTAAATCCAACTGTGACGATAATAAATCACTCCCTACTTGATACTCGAGGTTCATCATGCTCAAAAAGATCATGCTCCCATTTGTCGTCATCTTCTCTCCGTCTGTACACAGAAATCATCATTTGATATAAAAGAAGAGCTACATACAGCAGGTCTGATGACACTCAAACTCCTATAGCAATTAGGAAAACTATCCATGCACATTAAGTTCCTTATCATTTTGTTTATCCTTTTTGGCATCATAGTCCAGCTATTTGCAAGTAAAAGGAATATGCCAGATGGAAGATCATTCTTGATATTTATGTTATTAAATCCTCTCAACAGTTTAGGTCGGGAATTACTAACAATTCTGATGCAGGGAATCAGAGAAGGTATGGAGCGAAAAAAAGAACAGACATCAACACAAGAAACCTGAAGGTTGAAAAGCAATATCAGAAGTCAGAACGATCTTTCGATAAAATCAATGTCTTCCAAAAATAAATTCCATAAATCAAGATTCATGTCCCGAAATATCAAGGACAAAAATCCAAGTCTGAGCATAGAACATTGGTTATTACTTCTAAAAAAAATGATTATCCGTACATGATTACAACTCAAATGTCAGTTCTCTAGGTCCTGCTTGCTGCCACCATACTGATAAGCCATTCCCTGGTCTGTAATTATACCTCCTAAACAAAAAATATATAGACAAGTATTTTTCACCTTCCTTGAACCCCTACATGAAGTTTAGGTCTGACTTTCTTAGTGCATATAACCTTCGCCATCTTTGCAGTGATGATATAGCATAATTCGTCACTATTCGTTCTCATCTAAAGAAAATAACAGGAACATCATTCAAAAACTTTCTCTAGCTTCCTCCCCCTTTCTCTGAACCACATTGATTACCAGTTATCATGCACGCATTGACACCAGTTTTTTTTAAGGTTGCGCAATATAAAGAGTGGTCAAACAGTAGATCTACTTGATTTGTCCAAAGAAATCATATTTGAGTTCCATTTTGGGGTCAACACCGAATTTCGAGCCTTTCCGACCAACTGAACCACAGCTTTGAGCTCAATTGACAGCCGAATAGCTCATGCCTGAGCAAACTAAGTACTTGCCAATCCCTAATACTTCCTTTTATATTCTAAGGAACAACTCCAACTTACCTTTAGGCGAACGAAACAAACTAAACGCAATAGGCATTAAGTTATGTCACCCCTTCCACTATTCCAATTATAAACACGATATGCATTAAATTATGTCGGCCCCTCCCCCACCCTGAAAAAAAGGCATTAAATTATATTTGTTTCCTCAATCTCGAAGCTCGGAAATTAAATTGTAATATAATTTTAGCAACTTGTAATTCTAAAACCCTAATTCTATAACGCTAACAGATGAAACAAATATATAGGTACAAATGCGCACACACCTAGGCACACAATATTACGTACAAAAAAAAAGTTGCGTACCAATAGCAAAATGAAGCACCGAACAAAAGCAGAGTGATAAACAAATTCTAGCAATTTTGCAAATCAATTGTGTGTCTGTACATATATATACATAAGAGTGTGTGTGTGTGTGTGTGTGTGTGTGTGTGTGTGTGTAGAGCCAGAGAGGGACCTCTTGCCGGAGATAGGGCGGCGGCGAGAGGAGGAGTCAGCGGTGTTGCCGTTTAACCGATCCTTGATTGATCTCTTCGTTTCAGCTTCTACTTTATCAGCATACATTGTATGATAATTATTCCCCAATCGAAACAGCCCTAGCACACCTTTCTAATTCAACAGCCCCAAACCCTAACCCTAACCGTAATTCTGTGTTTTATATATAGATATATATATATATGTATGTATGTATATATGTATCGATAACTGCAGCAGTTGAGAGAGAATGGAGAGGAATGGGAAAGCTTGAAAAAGTGGTTTAAGCGAGAGATTTATTGCGACTTGATATTTTGTTAAAATTGATTCTCTGGAATCGGGCCAAGGGTCGGGCCTCTTGCTTTCGAATCGGGTCAATCTTATTCTTTTTGTTTTTTCTTTAAAAAAAATCGTAACACATTACAAGAAAGTAGGAGATATAGAATGATTATTTATAAGATATTTCATCTTATTTGTTTCTTTCCAACAACAGGAGTAATGCAAATGGAATTGATTCATGCAAAGAATCTCGAAAGTTTGATTCAAAACATAATTGAGAAACTATTATGACATATTCGCCTTTTGTGTATACATAGTCCACTTAGAATTCGATATTAGTATAGAAATGATGCTTACAATCACTAAGAATGAGTTTCAAAATATTATTTGGAGGATCTCCACTTAATTAAATTAAAAATAACTTGAAAATTAATTTGAATCTCGACGATAGCTATATTTTTAGTCTTCATTTTTCAAACCTTCCCATAAATCAATAAGCTCCGGTTAGTAGTGGATGCAATTCCTAAACTTATTGTGAAAACCTATGATCCAAGAACTCTTCTCATTTCTAAAAGATACATGGGTCAATATTCTTTTACTTTTTTTTTCTTTTTTTTTTTTTTTTTTTTGTTTCAAAATAATATGAGCGCTAAATGTTACTTGTTGCCTTTCTTTTGGGCAGGAAAATATTTCGTTAATAGTTAATTTTTACACATAGTTAGGCCCAAACCCATCTAATCCCCAAAAATTACAAAAGCTGAAACATAGCCCAAAGGTAACATATCCAACAAGACCAAAACATTTAGTGCCCAACAACATAAACATAACTGGGCCAGGCCCAAAATGTGAAAAGGACCGAGCCCAAAATAGGAATCTTAAGAGGGTGTTTGAGTAAGCTAATTTTTGGATCCAAGCATCATATTTTGAGATTGCAAACTTATTATGGGTAATTTGGTAAGACAATAAATAAATTGTACGGTAACAAATAGCTTAGGCTCCGTTTGTTTGTCGTGAAATTACTTGCTTATATAAAATATTTTTCGTAAAAAATATTTTTCTAAAAAATAAAATATTTTATGGGGCTCCGTTTGTTTGCCGTAAAATAACTTGTTGGAGGAAAATATTTTTATAGAAAATAGAATATTAGAAAATATTTTCTGATATTTTGATGTGTCGTGAGTTCCATAAAATATTTTCTTCTCCCAAAAGAAATGAAAACATTTTACAGAATTTTGTACTAGCCGCAATTGTTGACCGAAAAATATTACGGTTGACCGATTTTCCAGTGTTACCAAATACCGTAAAATTAAGTAAAAGTAGTCGTAATTTTTGACCGAAAAATATTTTATATTTGATCAATTTTCCGGTATTACCAAATACCGTAAAATTCAAAAAATATTTTCCGAAAACATATTTTACGGCAAACAAACAGAGCCTTATACTAAAAATATTTGACGGGCAACATTTTCATTTTCATTTTTGAGCATATATAGGCCCTTGAATTTATAATTTTACGTATCTACTTTTAATTTTTAATATATATTTTTTTCCTAGTTATAAAACTTTAGTACTTATAAGCACTAATGTGATCATCACACTTATTAACATGGAGTTCCACAAATCCAACACCATTTAACTGGTATTTATGATCCCCACAAATTCACATAGAGCATTTAACTTTTGCCTTTCAGTTATGTGACAATTTGGACAAATTTAATAGTGCCATTAAAGTAACGTCTTTTTAAATACATGTTTCTGAAAACATGTAACATGTAACATGCACTGGTGAATGGTTCACATTCTCTTGTTGTAGTATCCCACCTGTTGTCATTTCTAATCACGTGTCACAACAGGATTCATACGATGGAAAACATTACTTCAACAGAGAAAACTGTTATAGTTCCTGAGAAGGCTACAGCCAACAGGTCTATATTCTTATCAAATATAGACCTTGGCCTTGTTGCTTACCAAGAATCTGTGGCTTTCTTCGACCCTCCATCGAATCAGATGAGTTTCCAGGAAACTTGCCAGAAGCTGAAACTTGTATTGCGCAAATCTCTTGTCGCGTACGATTTCGTTGCTGGAAGGCTCAGGCCGTCTGTTGAAGATAGTCATCGCCTGGAGATCGACTGCAATGGTGCAGGGGTTGTATTTGTCTCGGCGAAAGTTGACTGTGAATTGAGTGAACTTGGCAATCTCATGGCACCAAAGCCACAGTTTAAGCAGTTGGTGATGTTCCTGCACGAAGAGAATGAAGAACAAATGGAAATAAATGACCTGCCGGTTTTATCCGTCCAGGTATAGAAAACCGTTAAGCATTGTTTCTGAACCTTAAACGTACGATAAAATCATAAATGTACCTAGGCTAATGTTAACAGAGATTACCTTACAGTTAACTGAGTTCAAATGTGGAAGCATAGCGTTGGGCTCGCGATACAACCATTGTGTGCTAGATGGCATAGGAGTCTGTGAATGGCAGGCTAACATGGCAGCTCTAACCCGTGGTGAAGAGCTTATAGTCATGACAAATCCTGATCGGACGATATTCAGAGCTCGTAACCCTGCAGTGATAAATTATCCTCATTTTGAGTATTCAAAGGGAACTGATGCAGATAACTTGTATACAGTGCACTGTAAAGATGGAAATACTTTCGACATTGAATCTTTATACAGTCAGACACACCTGATTCATTTGCCAGCCGAGCGAATTGCCAAGATGAAGAAGGCTGTGTCGGATGATGGAAGATTGAAGCGTTGCTCCGTTTTTGATGTTGTGGCAGCAAAGATATGGAAAGCAAGGAGCATTGCAGTTGACATGCAGGATGAACAAACATCTACTCTGTTGTTTCCAGTAGACATCCGGAAGAGGGTGGTGCCACAAGCCCCTGTTGGATTTGCAGGAAATGCACTTATTCCAGGCTTTGCACAAGCTACAATGAGAGAGATTAAGGAAGAAGAGGACTATGTTCTTATCAAAAAAGTGCAGGAAGGGATAGAGAGATTGAACAACGATTACGTACGATCCAGCATCGATTGGTTGGAAGTATATAAGGGAGTTCCTTGTAGGGAGAACAGCTTCTCTCTAGTGGCTTGGTGGAGATTAGGCTTGGAAAATGAAGAGTTTGCTTGGGGAAGAGTTAAATGCAGTGCTCCAATATATCTGAAACCCGGCCTGGTATTTCTGTTACCAGGACTCAAACATGAGGGAGGGCTTAACATTTGCCTGGCACTGCCTAACAATCAGATCAAAGAATTTGAGAGATTAATGATGGAAGAATAGAACATATAGCAAATCGTCTTCTTTATGCACGATCTCTGTGTACACTCGGCTAAAAATATGTCATCCATTTATACAGAGTTTCGTATAATAGTTCGGAACCAGATACAAATATACACGAAAAAAGAAAAACTTGTTTCCGTTGTGACTCACTGGTGTGCCTATAATACATATTGTTTCATATCTCTATAACATTCACATACCTATTTACAGATTACAACTTCTACCGTTAAATTTCATTCTTAAGTCTCATCTGGGCTTAATGTACCATAGAGCTTTTCAGCATGATTACATCATTTCTCCATTGGATCATTGCTTTCCGTGTCGATCTGACAACATGCTCAATCTTCATTTGCGTCATCCCTGCTCAACAATGTGATTAATTAGATTATGTTAAAGTTAGGGGAATCATATCAAAGAATTTCAGGATGATAGCAAAGCCAATGTCACAGATTTGCCCTGAAGAAATCATCAACTGATGATTCTCCTCGAATGTCAAAAAGATGACACTCCATTCACTAAGCATCATGAAGCCCCGAATAATTTATCTGTGTATAAAGAGACGGACACACGTGCAGAGAGAGAGTTAGAGACAGAGATGTTTAAAAGACAGATAATGGCACTGGGCCATCTGCTGAGACCTCTGTACCTCTTCTTACAGAAGTTCGTTTGGCTTGACCTGGTGCGTAGTTTGTCTAGGGTAAGATGTTATTCCTTACTGAGGATTGAGGGGTTAGCGCAAAAAGAGTTCATGAGGCAGAACTGAACCTGTTCACTTGACTACCTAAAGAAAAACATGGCCGTTCCCACCGCAAAATCAATTGCCCCCTACAATATTCTCAGAGCCCTTGATACTCACTGAAGAACTTTGAACCAAAACTTATACAGGCACTGGCAGAAAGATACTGCATGATGAAGCAGGCAGCAATAAGGTTTGAAAAGAATGCTGTACTTAAGAGATGCTATAAAACAAAATCCAAATGACCAACTTTCATTGCTTGGCTATAGTAAAACTTTCAATTTACAAGACCATGAAGGCATGATTCATCCGGAGCAGTACAGAAAAGGTTAAGAGTAGTATTTCCGAGGATCTTGCCCCAATAAGAAATCAATTTTGATATCTTTGCTCTCAGGGATTCTTAGGTACATCGTTAACCCAACAAGTGGTGAATGCTTAACCGACTTACGTTGATAGTAGTCCAAAGAAGGGGTTTGTTGAAGCAGAGTGAATAATAGCCCCAGCTGATTTCAGCAGAGCCATGTCCACCTTATCTCTGGGTAGAACCAAAAATTCACCAACTTTTTCGAACCCAGATAGTTCAAGAAACTGAATTCCTTCTTTGAATCTTCCTACTCTATCCTGCCATTTAGAAAATGAGTAATGACGTCAATTGAAGTATATATACAATATGAATCAAGTACCTCTTAGCTGTTATATAGTGTATAGCAGGAATTCTATGCAGTCAATCCCACAAATAGCTCGTTGGAGTTAACAGGGAACTTCAACGGTTCCTCACTACAAACACAACGCTGCATTTCTTAATTAAGTATTCTTATGTGAAATTTCTTAACATTATTAGCACGTGATCTTAGAAGCAATTGTCTAAATATGTGACACCATGTGCTTTGCCCCAATTCCTAGTTTGAGTGACTATGTTTAGTTTTTCATAAAACTGCCTTTGGTAATATCAGAATTCATTTAAAGGATCCGTGAAGCATGAAATAAAAATTTACCCTATTGAAGAGCGACCATCGAAGAGGGACTAATTCTTTGCTTCAATATAAAGAAACATGGAGACAAGGGCATGATGGTGTTGATTCAAAGTCATCCCTTAGACATTTGAAATCAGAAGGATAAAGCATATATCCTATTGTGTTTGTCCCATGCAGCAATCAGCTTGGTTAAAGCAAGGGCATTAGTTCTTCTGAGACTAATGGAAAGAAGTAAGAGAAGAAAGTAAGAAGTTATCTCTTACTCACTCCCTACAAGTCTTCTTTTTACCACTTAGAAATTTTCAAATTTTTTTATCCCTATATCATATTTAAGAATGGAAAAGATTTTGCCACTCGACAATCAAATGCCTTTTATTTTAAGCTTCCATCCAGAAGATGAACTGAACAACAGGTTTCTCAGTCTGCTGAATTGAATAAGCATCTCACCTGGAAGGCTTGATTACTAAGCCGGATCTTCCTGAACTTTGGCTCATCAGGATTATTAACCACATTTCTTACGTATATTAAGAGAGTTTGAAATGCCCTTTTCACTTCCAAAGCATCATCCTGGCACATAGGAAATACAGAGGTCAGCATCAAGTATGTGATTAACGAGTGCTAGATATAGACTGCATACTTCAGGAATCAAATTATACAACAAAATTGTTTACCCTCCAAAATTTGACATCCTATCAAATTGCTTTGGAAGAAACCCATGTTTTTGAAGCAAGAAAATGAAGAATAAAACTAGATGCTAGATGCAGAATAGAAATTTGGAAAGATTTCATTACGACCAATCCCTTTGATGATTATGTATCTTCAGAAAGCTTCATTCAAATGAGTAAATACAGAGAATGTTATAGTGGAACTTGTAGTAGTCTTCAAGTGCTGGAGACTTACTAGTTTTCTTCAACTAACTACTAGGACACTGGATGGAAAAGCAATCTTATATACCTTGTTTCTGCGATTGAGAGATCTTAAACATTCTCTCATGAGCTCTGATACTGAAGCAGAATTAACAGGCAATGCAGAAGACTCGTGTGACAAAGATTTCTGCAATTGACATGAAAGAAGCATAGTAATAGAAGCCAAACTTTTCACAAAGCAAAGATCTTATAACCAATAAAATACGGTTCAGATATCAATACCCCTCTTTCCTGCACCAAAGATGTGCCAGGTTCTCTGGATGTAGGACCTTCCTTCTGCAATCCCAGCCCACCCGATCTCTCCAACTATCAGAGAACATGTGAAGCATTATGTTACTATTAATGCACAGAAGATATTATATGACGACCGAGAAGGAAATTGTATCCCCAGATTAATTGAAAGTGCATCATATGAAATAGATTTTAAAAGGGCTTTCTTGCGAAGTTACTAGTATAAGCAGAAATAACTTTTGAAAACAATAAATTTGGAAGGATAAGTGAAATTTGATTAAAATTCTAGTTTCCTGGTCGAACAGAAAAATATACGAAGACAAAATTTCAATCTTACCTTATCCTTCTGCAGTTTCTGACGAATTTTCTCCCTTGCCCTTCTCTCTTCCTCTTTCTCTGCTTTCCGCTGGGCTATATAGCTAGAATTCATAAAAAAAAACCAAAAAAAAGTTAAATGAAGCCCAAGTGGGAACCTAAAGAAAGCATGATAGCTTCGCATGTATAGAGTATATTATTGTATCCACACCGTTTTCTTTCAGTTTCTTCAGCCATTTGCTTTGCCTTTAGTAGCTCCTTACCTGCTCGGATCCTCTCCTAGAGACGCCACATAGCCCAGTGTCAAACTCTTTATACACTGAGATGTCTATATTTTATAATATTAGCAAAGGATCAAAAACCCTTTACTTAAATAGGGCAGATTCTTTTACAAAAATATGGAAGAAATAATCCATCAAATCTCTGCATTTTGGAGTCATACACCTATTGAACTAGCAGATTATAAGTGTAAGATGAAGCAAAGGATGTCATAAGTCTCCAGCAGAAGTAATATCTAAGAAATGAAATCAAAACAAAGCATGACTTATTTGCATCTCTCTGCTGAAATAACAGTCAAAATTCCCAGTTTCTGAGCATCACTTAGTAAGGTTAAGGACCCATTCTGCAACTTTGTTTTGTAGGTAACTGTTTATCTCTTCATGAACTGTTTCTTCACATAATTACGCCATGTAAGAGTAGAGGCTCAAGATAGTAGTAGTAGACATCGCCAAAAGATATACAGATGCACATTTATGTGAAGGGTCTGATAAGGTTAACTATGGTTGAATATTGGATTCCAATCTTCAGAGTTTACAACTAACTAAGAACGAAAAAGATTTTGGTAGATTTCACAACCTATATTTCTTAAAAGATGAGATCTATAGAAACTAGAATCCTCGGACAAAACTTTACTTGCAACTAGATGCTATAGGATGATACCGGTGAGGAATTGTGCGGGGGGAATCAAAATTTTTAAGATTTATAGTGGTACCTTTTCTCTTTCTCTTTCCAGTTTCTTCTCTTCCTCTTCTTTCTTTCTACGTGCTCGATCCCTAAGTTGAGAAGAACTTAAAAAATAATGATTATCAGAACGAACCAACCAGGAAGATGGTGGAAAATACCATCAAACAGCAGTAATTCATTGCACAACATGGAAAAGAAAAATCTAAAGCAACAACTAAAACTCGACTAATCTAAGTTGCGACAGGAAAGGCTGTTGAGGGGCATTCCTAAAGAGGGAATGATAAAGCAAACCTTAGTTCCTGAGCTTTCAACTTCACTTGTTCAGAAACTTGAGGAGGATTAGAAGCTTCAATGTCGATTTCCACAGGAACCTGAATGAACGTATTTGAATGAGTATGTTTAGGTTACAAACTAAGCTACTCAGAGACACATAATAGACGAAGTAATCTATGTCACAGTACATGAGCGTCATTACTTTCAAGTGATTATGTGGCTCCATATATGAACTGGTATAAGAAAGAAAAGAAATGCTGTCAAATAGAGTTACTCACAGATGGTATCTCATCAATGTCTGGGTCATTCTCATGATCAATGATCCAGTTTATAGCTGCCTCAATACTTGAATTACCTGCAGTTGAATAAGGGATCACATTCACAAGAATGGAAAACACCCATGAACTGCAGAATCTAAAAAGACATTTTGAAGGTTATGCTGATATGAAGGGACGAACTTCAAAGTATGACTGAGAAAAAGTTTTGGGGGAATGTTACATATACTCGAGCATACACGCATTGCATATAGTGATACACTGCCAGACTCTGGATTAACATTAGTGATAATTCCTTTTAATATTTTGGTATTCCTAAAATTTCTGAACAAGTCATGCAGGCCATTTAGGAAAAAGATATTCACTTTGGTAGTCTTGTCTTCAGTCTACAACTTAATCTGGCCCCTTTCCCCAAAATAATAAATAGTATTCAGATTATTGTGAAACTTCTCTAGCATCAGATCATCCATAGGGCCTTTACATCATGTCAAAAATAACTTAAAAAACTAGCTAACCACATCATACAGGAATAACATGACCAAAATTTATCAAGAAATCCCCAAGCAAAAAGTTCAGCGTTGAAGTTCATGATAAAAAATAAAAAATAAATGACTTCAGAAAAGAGAATGTGATCAAAATATTTATACATGTGCTGTTCATTAAAAGCAACTTGCACATTTTGCATCCAATGCAAAATCTATTGTAGATAATAATTTACCAGAGCACATTAGTGCTTTGGTGGCTCGAGCCTCTGGAAATCCCATGTCTTCAAGTTCACTGAGTAAACTCTTGTTAACTTCTTGGACAGCCATTTCTGAAGCAAAAATACGAGTTTATCCATTAAAACAGTTCGTAGAAGTGATGTTCACCAGAAAATAAGAGCAGTCTCAAAATAAGCGAAAATTGTGCAGAGGGTAAAAGATAAGACACTGGAAGATGTAGAAATTGCAACAGAGCTATTAGTTCTCCATAAAATCTGGGTGGCAAAGAAAATTCACCAAGAAGTGGAGAGGAAGGAGGGGGGAGGGGGGAGTGGGGGGTGGATGGGAGGAGAGGGGGTAGAGTGTAGAGTGTTTAGGATTACCATCGTTGTACTAAAAGAAAAGGAAAATTCACCTAGAGAGGGGCAACACTAAACCCAATTCCAAATCTTCTTGCCTATAAATCCTTCTCAGAGAAAGGCATTCTGAAGTCTTCAGGAAATATGAAGTTTTCAATAACAAAATAAGTAACAGAAAATCATATTAATTTCTAAATAAAGCCGAATCTCAATAACAATAAGTTATTGCAGCAGTTTTACGAGAAGGCCTTTGAACGCCTATGTTTGATGTTTTCCAAGCATCATTTCACTGGAATGAAGTAATAGTTTGGTGTGTGATTTTGATATATTAACAGACGAAACAATTTGATGATGTTTGTGGATATGCTGAAATGTCAGGTACAGCGGTGGAAGTCAAACGTCACGTACCAATAGCCACAGATTGCTCTCAATCATATTCCTTCCTTGTAAAAATTACTTCCTTTTCATATCTATTCACTTATGAATTTATTCTTTGAGTTTTCTTCACAAATCAAATCACTACTTTCAAGAGTTGCAAATTGATCTTAAGAATGATCTTTAAGGACAAGTTAATTTCTCGATTCTTCTCAATTATACTCTATCAAGAAGCACTAATTACCACGCAAAATTGAGTCACGTTGTAAGGTAACAGGACATGCAAAATTAAAACAAAACGTTGTCCATAACTTTAACATCAAATTGTCACAATGGGTTATGATAAAAAGATCATATCAAAGAGAAGGACAACTAATTTGTTCTCTTTTTCGTCCGTTGAACTAAGTTCAAATCCAATTTGAGAAACATTTTATCTCCTCATTAGCTCTTATAACTGTTCTAAAGGCAATATAGAGCAAGCTCTCTTGTAAAAACTACAAGAAACCATTAAATTCTAAGCTAACATCTAACAGAATTACGATCGAAATGATTTTATATTCCAAGAACTGCAAAAAAACGAACAATCTAGTATCTACTACCCCAATGTCATAACTGATAATGTAACACAAACATAAAATAAAGAAAACTCTAAGCAGGCGAGAACATTCAATTGAAAAACGAAGAATTTGAATAAACAAAGAGAAGAAACTTAACGAATTCTGATTCTGTAGTCGTGTCTTGGAAAATTGAATGAGAAACAAAGAGAATATGTATATGTGTATATATATTTATCAGCTTGAGGCTTTTCTGCAACTATGGAGGCCTTCAAGAAAGCCCCAGTAAAGACCATGGTTGGTTTTGTTGAAGGAAAAGTAGCCATTAAAGTTGCAAGATGCTGATTCTTTAACCTAAGCCTCAAGGCAGTGAAGGGTCTGCTTTTGCGAATGAGTGTGTACTTTGCCTTAGTTTGAATCTTCTTCTTATATTTATAGGTTTCGGTCAAGGAAGGCATTTTTACACGTGGAAAGCAAATTAGCTCTTAGATTTTTCGTAAATAAATAAAAAAACGATTTAGATTTGGTGACCCTATGGATAAAAGAAACTAATAAAGAAGGAAAATAGGCTCTAGGTGAAAAAGTTTGGGGATAATTATGTACATAGTCTTGGTTGTTTCACTTTTTTTAAAAAAATAGTCCTTAATATTTATAAAAATTATTTATTTTCCTAAAAAAAGATTCGATGCATAATGTGACGAGGGCAAATTTGATTAATGAATATAATGTTTAAATTAGTCCTTATTGGCTTTATAAAAGTTCAATTTAGTCTCCAAATTTTACAAAAAAAAAGACAATTTAATCCTCAAATCTTGCAAAACGTTTCAATTTAATCTCTAATTTAGCTATTTTTTCTTCTCCCTTCTTCACCTCAATCAATACATATAGCCACTACCACCACAAAAACACACACAACATGCATACACACACACCTCCCTCCCCCCCCACCATGTACACACATATGCAATTGGGGGGTAAAGCTAGGGTAGAGTGGGTTCGTGACTTGGGGTGGCGAGGATGGCATGGGCTAAGTAAAAGGGCCAGGGAAAGGTGGGGCGGGGTTTCTAGGTCAGGGTGGAGGTAGGGTTAGAAGCGTGGTAAAGGATGGGTAAGTGCAAGTCGAATGGGTGTTAGCTGGTGAGGGCGTTAAAGGGTGAGGTTTAAGGGAACAAATTTGTCATTTGTATTATTTCTATAAAGGTAGTTAAATCACTTTATATTTTTTTTTTATCAAATATTTAATAATAAAGATTAAATTGATCACTTTTAAAAATACTAAAAACCAATTTAAATAACTTAAAACAATGAGAACCAATTTTTTTTTTTTAAGTAAAATAATGGGGACTTTTTGCATTAGCCCAAAAGCCTATGATTGTCTTATCATTCCGAAGGTCAAAAATTTTAATCCCGTACTTCATTGTTGTATATCTAATAATTCAAATTTCAAGAGTTAATCCTATATATAATTAGTAAAATGGTGTAGCATTTAGAATGAGCGAAAAAATTACTCCCATCTCAAATTTAAATAAATTAAAAAACTAATTTTTAATAGTCAACCTCTTGATAAATTTTATAACTAATTAACTTAGACCATATCTTTTATGAACAAGAGAAATATATACCATAGTATGAGTCAAATAAACTTTCCAATGATGGTTTGTTATTAAAAAAAAAATCTTCTATATTTTTTTTTTAAATGATAAAAATCCCGTAATATAATATTACGTCTCAACATGTAAATCCCTAATAAATACCATGACCCACAGTTGGCACCTGCTCTTTTTTTGAACAACAAATATAGAAATTCTAGGACAGTTCCAGAACCCATTAGTACTCGCAAGAAACATACTCAAACATCAACTTTTTTCCAAAACGAGCTCATAAAACTCAACCAAACAATCAAACAAACCAACCAGCCAAGGCAAGAAGATGACAGGTGATAAAACAAGAACAGTAAAGCTCTACTGTCCATCTTTATCAAAGATAGTCCAGTTGGTTGCATGGGATGAGCAGAGACTCGACTTGGGCACCATAGCTCGAACCTTTGGGCTCGACCCAGCAACCTTGAAGCTTAATGGACACTTCATAAGTAGAGGGGTTGATCTTATGGCCTCATCTGTGACTTGGAAGTCTTTGATATCGTTCTTCTCCGCCCGTGGCTTGTCCACCGGCGCCACCGACTCCGACGCCCTCATTGTCGATGGCAAACTCTCCAAAGTCGGGTCTAAACGTATGTATGATTGCTCCATCATCGTCATCATCATCATCACTGCCTTCTTTATACATGTTAATTTTTTTTTTTTTTCTTTTTTTTTTTTGGGCTTGTGTTTTAAACATTCTTGAATTGTTTGGTTGCTGATGGACTAAAGTCTATGATGTTCTTGATAATCTTGATGGTTTATTGTAACTCCTGTCTACGGAAAAATACACGTAGTGAGTGATTTATTAGTGAATGTTGTGGTTTTAAGTAATAATTTGGTTAACCGATTCGGGCTGGAGAAAAGAGGTATAAGTAGATATTTTGAAGGCTAGAACACTATTCTCGCTTACGGGCTTAGATTTTGGACCCCTGGCATTACATGTGTAGTCTCAAGAGGAGGATGGGTTAGTTAGCATAACGTTGGATTCTTATGTTAAATCCATGTAGTCAATCCAATTTTGTGGTATAAGACTTGGTTTGGTTTTTAGTATTGTTTCGGGATATTTTGATAGTATAAGTTGATATAAAGAACAGAAAATTATTGGCATACGTATTAGACGAAAATTGTCATGTTGGTTACTCTGGAATATCTTTTTGTTGTTTCTCCTTGTCTAAATGCTTTAAACCGGTTGAAGACATAAGGGCGTTTGAAAGAATTTTTGTTTATTTGTATTCTGGAGGAAGGAAAATTATATTACTATATCTTGGATACTTATTCATCTGCAATGTTTGATTTGTGGAAAATGTGATAATATACAGAACCTAAACATTGTGAAAATCTATATCACGTTCAATCGTAATCCCCTGTTTGATTACTCAAAATTTGGCGAAATTTTTTTGAACTCTATATCCACTTAGTTTAGAATACTGGATTGAGATACCTTCTCACGTTCTTTACTGTATGTAGGTGAAGAAAAACATACTTTAGCCTGTTCGGCTTACAGTGAAAAAATGACAGTTGATGGGGTAGCAAAATAAAATTGTAGAGGAAAAGAGAAGCATCTATATGGAGTTTATGTCAGGAAGTGTGGAACTAGGTGATTTACTTATTACTGACACGATTAACTGTTTAACTTAGGTTTTGAATGGACTTAGAAACCCCGTGCCATTGTTTAGTTTTTCGCGTGCTGCTTTTCCCCCCGTGTCATGTAACCCCATTCCCCTTATTTTTTCCGTTTCCACCATGGTTCAGATCTCTTTTTAGTTTACTGAAAGTGATGATGTATCAGGAGCACCTGAACCAGCAGATGTTGATACTGGAAGCCTTAGCAGAAAGGATCATGCTCCTGATTGTGTTAATGGAAGGCCACAGCCTGAAGATGCCAAATTGAGCAATACAAAAAGGTTGAAAGATAGCAACTTAGGTATGTTATTTCCAGTTCCCGAGGGACGAGGTATACTTCTGTATAATTTTTTTTTTTTTTAAAAGGGCCGAGGAGGCTCTAGGACAAGCGTTTTTCTTTTTGCTAAATCAAGGCAATTGGCCTACTCAAGACATTGAATAGTGTCAGACCTATCCGATTGTCTTTTCTTATATATTAATCTATCGCATTTCACATTCTTTAGGGCATTAAGTGGCTGATAGTGAAAATACTCGGAATCCACTGTGTCCTCCCTGAGCCCCCTCTATTAGAAACCCCGTCCCCCAACAGAGGCAGGCTAGGAACAAACATATGTTCATGGGAAAGTATTGTCTCAACCTTGAAAGTGTATCAGTCAAGTGGAGACATTTGCTTTTCAATTTTGTTATTTGTCTGTGTCTGACAACTAAACCGGTTAAATTGCTCATCTATCATTGGGCGTATTTTTGCAGGAGTGATTGACAGGATAAACCAAGTTGCAGCATGTAGCAGCCCGAGTCCGAAAAGGAAGTTGTTGTCTGAGGACCCAAGTTCATTGAAGAGAATGAGAACCAATGAAAGTGACATAGGTACGTTACTGATTCTGGTGCTTTGCATGTCTTTATCTTTGTATCGTTAGAACAGTCACTTATTTTGTGTATCCATGTAACTCAAAATGAAGTACTTTGTTATTTAATTTCATTTGTCATGGGCCTTATTGCAGTTTCCTGGAGAAGGAACGATGACCTTGTCAGTACCATTCCAAACAGTCAGTTGCCCTGCAGTTTCATCAGTGAAAATACGAAACGGATGATAGACGATGAGATGCTTCTTGCTGCCCCCTTGCAAGAGGATAAGATGATGATGGTGAAAGACTTGTTTTTGTAATACTGGGTGGTCACAACCCAGTCAGTGGCAACGGAAAGAGCGGATCTGAGACGCCTGTAAGGATCAAGATAGCTACGTGACCAAACCTGATAATAGATGCTTTGTCGTTAATCTCTTTTCACTTGTGGATTGCTCACCAAGGACCGGCTATGTAAATGAGAGCAGAAATATGCTGTTCACGTTTATGTGAGACTGAAAATTTGTACGATATGAGTTCTACAATGCGTTTAGCGCTGATGACCTTGCAGGATTTTTCTGGCCAAGTATGATACAAACCGGCAGCTGAAGAAACAATGCACATGCCTTCACCGTTTGCACCCTCAGATTGACAGGTTTATGTTTTTCTCTATATGATTGATGAATGCAGAAAAGAGAAGTTTTCATGGCACTTTGAAACATTAAGCTCCTGTACGCACAAAGAAATTTGCAGCAGTTATATCCGAACTGTCTTTGAGGATTTCCTTTGCTTCTGTACACGTGGAATAAAGTTTAGTTTGATTTGGTTTGTGCGTGTTTATATAAAAATGCTTCCTGCATCCTCCTTTTTATGTTTTTTCTCCTACTTGGGCTTTTGATATATAGCTAGTGCAATCATCTTTAGGCGTAATTGGTGCATGGCCTTCTAGAGATGCCAAATTCCTCGATCAACACTCATATCCTCGGATGAAGCAAATAAGAGTCCAACATATTTGGCTTGGCAAGGATTGCATTGCCGAGTATGAAGCAAATTTCATCATGGAACAGCCTTCAGCTGAAGTTACTCTTCTTACTAACGAAAGAAAAGGAACAAAATGAAAGAGAGAGCGAGAGAGACCAAGAGGAGGAGGAAACGTGAGAGAACGAGAAAGAGAGTGAGATAGACAAAAGGGGGAGGAAATGAGGAAGAACGAGAAAGAAGAGGAAAAGAGGAAGAACGAGAAAGAGAGCGAGAGAGATGGAGGAGAGGGAAATGAGGGAGGAGGAGGAGGAGGAAATGAGAGACAGAGGTGGAGGAGGAGGAAGAGGAGAACTAGAAGAGTTTCAATCATATCGATGTAATTAAAGTTCATTATTGAATCAAAACGCAGTTCTTGCATTCTGTGACCATTTATCTTAGTAGCTAGACTTCAATATAACAGAGTCTGCCCATCATTCTCTGCAACGAATTGCATGTCAAAATCAATGGAGATTGATAACAAGTTACAGAAAGTGGAAAGCACCGTATCTTGACAAAAGCGTGCACGCACAAATCCACAGCTAATGGTACAAAATTGCATACAAACTGGAAAACAATGTTAGAATGACAAATTCTTCTATCAGTCTCTAGTATTGTTGTGTATATCACACTATTGTACACAAGGCTTGGATCACCAGTTTCAATCTACAGGTCATCCATAATAATACTGCCAAGCAGCAGCAATCCCAGCTACTAATATGACTTTCAAAATTACTTTACGACTCACCAGAGGGGGTGATGATGAAGAAGGTTCAGGTGGTTCCCACGTTCTTCCTCTCAACTTAGCGGACAACTGGGACAACAGCGTGGTCAATGGGCCTGTACTTTTGCCTGCAGGCAAAAAGAAGCGAAGCAAACTTTGATACTTGGAGATTGAAGCTACGGTTCCTTTACAGAAACAAAATGGAGCAACTATATTCATATGAACAGACCATAGACTCAGCTCACTACTTGCAATTTCTCTCGAGAACATTTATATATCGAGCAAGAAGAGTGCAAATTTAACAACTGCAGAGTATTAGTAACAGCCAGTATCCGCTTCTCTGTGGTATAGCTGGGTTTATGGGTTTAAATAAACAATATTCTAATGCATACTAAAGCATCATAACGGAAGAACACAGATGCAAGGAAAGCCTCTCTGCAGAAGAGCAAACAAGTTTTAAAATTTTGAATTAGATTTGGCTGCAATTACTAGTCTGTTTTACCACTGATTACACACTGCAAAGTTTTAGCATGTTAAGTGATTTTGTAGACTGAAATCAACTTGATCAGTATATGCAGGTGTACAAGATATGTCTTCTCGTGATGCCAGTAGCACATCCTAAGTTAGAAGATGGGATGATCTCAATCAATCCTGTCACATATTATTATTAACTAAAATGTTGTCCATGAAATCAGATACCTCTGGACGTGTTTTATGACACATATTTACAAGCAAGAGACTTCCATTTATTGAAAATATACATAAAAAGAGGTAACAAAGTTTCTAAATTCTACTTTCTTTGTCTTCCTCTTGAATCCTTTTTATCCTAGAGACTCTATATGAGTGGATGGTTTGATAAATTAAGGAGTAAGGTAACTAAACGTTCACAGGGGAAAAAGTAAAAACATATACTATAGCCTTCATTTTGTGTACTTTAAAACTGATATTTAGCAATATAATTTACTTATTGCAACCTATGAAAGACCTGAATTGCTATTTGCTTCTTAACTGGAGTATCTATCTGAGCTTTGCATTTAGGTCAATGCATATTAGAAATACCAGATTTTTGAGTATATTGAATCTAATCACAAGACAAGCAAGCCTGCAGTTAACAATCAAATTGAACTAATAGGGATATTTGCGTTACAGAAGATGTAGCCTCCAGGATGCTAAGACCAGGAAGGACGCATTTAACAGCTCCGACGGTAAAGAACAAGCCACAAACTTGGTTCAGTGTTTTTCCCCCTTCAGATGATTCAGAGTGATTAATTCATGAAAGCTGATAGAACCAGTATGAAATTTTAGAAATTCACTTGGGTTTTGTTCATGACATTGAATTTTTACATTCGATTCGAAAAAAAAAAATGATCTAATGTTAATCAAGTGACAGGGTAATGGTGAATGACGATACATGAAGTAGCAAACTCATGATAATCTCATCTTACAAATCAAAAGATTTGATTTTTGTAAGGAATCAAATGGAGCGTGCTCACAATAGGTTAATCCATATCATAATCAATTTCTTTTTAAAAAAAAAAAAAAAAATTCACTTATTATCTTAACCTAATGATATCTTGGAATTTTGGACCAGAAAAGCAGCACACAAGCATATATCGCAAAGCTCTAATTAGATCTATCTAAAAAGTCAATTGCATTACGACACATATGGTGGGCGACGGTGTTCATAAGCAACGTTAGAAGACAAGTGATGAAGTTCTGTGACAGTGCATTTACATGTTTTTTGAATTAACCATTACTTATGTACTTCAAGAGATATTACCTTTGCTTTTCAAAAGCCTTTCCTCCTCCCCCATACGCCTCCGCAATACATTAAGAAGCGATCCAAAATATAGAGCAAAAACTGTGCATGTAATGGTGATGACGTTGTAAGGCATACTGAAGTCAGGAGTGGTTAAAGGTACAAGAAGTACTTCTGTATAAGCCAGCACAGGGCTTCTTTCCTGCTCAGATATTCAAAGTTGTAAAAAAAACACACAAGAAAAGATATTCAGAAAGCAGCTTACAGTAATTGATATGCTAATATGCATACCTGCAATTTAGATAAGATAGGCAACTTGTTCAAAGAATCAACCCCAACAAAATGCATTTTTGTTCGAAAGTCGCCAAAGTTTACTAAAGCTGATGGAATATCAAAACCCTGGTTAGCATCTGGAGGGTATTCATCAATGTGGAGAAATCCCTGTGGAGAATTTGAAAGATCAACAATATTAATATGAACTTTGATCCCAAAAAAAAATTAATTTTCTCGACGGTCATGCCCTTAAAAGTGAAAATCATGCATCATAGAACTTGAATAGCTTCAGCCTATAGAAACAATACTCTTCTTTATTAAAGCATATAAGGGTAGCAGCTAACTAGAACCTAAATGGAGAGACAAACTGAAGAATCTATTGAATCATGCTTTCAAAAATATGTGCAGTCAATGGGCATATTTCCAACAGAGAAGGATTTCTATGATCTTTGAGACATATTAAAATCAGAAAATCATGTTAGTATCTTGAACTCTAATGAAAGCAGTGACCTGACTGTCGTTGGTTTGGTGCCTTGTATGAAAAATCTAAAGAAGGTAAAAATGAGCCAAGTTTAAGAGGATCCTAGACTGATAAAATCCCCACCAAACAAAAAGCAATGCAGAAAGGGTCCAGAATTTGCACAAGGAGACTGGCTATAAGAGGTGAACTCGCAACCTTAAGGATATGACCTCAATCACTTTAAATTTGCACCAGGCTAAGACGGGTGTATTATGTCACTAGAAGGACAAAACACGCAGTCATATATATATGTGGCAGGCATATAACATACACTTTTGTGTAATGAATCAATCATTTTTACCAAGCTGACACAATTTTGGGGGAATAATTTAAAGGAGGAGAAATAGATGCAATGAAGCCAGAGAAACATCTCTAGCCTTTCCAGCTAAAAGGGTAAAAATTTGAAACACGGCATCACATAAAATCTCCAAAAACCAGAAATGTCGTGGTTCTCTACCCTACAAGGGCTTAGTTGAGAACCCAACTAGTATTCAATTGGAGAGCACAAAAACAAAGAAAAAATTATTTAGCTATGAAATTCTCGCAAGAGGATAAGGCATAAGCTTAATAAAAGAAATACAATTTGAAGCAATAGGATTAAATTATTTGATGGAATAAATTAACTCTAGCCAACAAGGGTTTACTCAAGAACCTTCCCAATTTTCGGTTGTCAAGCACAAATGATTAGTTCTGAAAATTAGAAGTTTCTGTAATCACCATGCTAGATTACAGGTGCAAGAAAGAACTCTAACAATTGGATAATTTCTATCAGAACATAGTACTAAACCAATCCAAATCAAGCCTCATCCCGAAAATAAACTAGACTTAGTACTAAGAAAAAGAGATTTCCTAGAAATAAAACTCCAAAAGTGCTTTATGGAGAACAAAGAAACCAGAATGAAGACACTAATAAATAGAAATGCACAAGTTACAACTGCTTTAATGGGTGGAATAGGCTGAAAGTGCATTCGATGAAGTTGCTTTCCTAACCCCTTTTTAAAATACCAGATCGGGAATGATTCATTAATTTAATAGGTAAGTGACTTCAAAACAATCTATATGCAAATCATACCTTATCAAACTCTAAGGTTAATGCGGCTGACTTCACTCTGCAGGGCAGTTTCAGAATAATTTCCATTACACCAGGAGAGACCTTGTCTTCTGAAGGTGAAACACTCATTTTTTCTATGATTTGTTCAGCAGGTTGAAGTTCTTCATCTACATATACCTTTAGAGTATGATAATACACCTTGACATACCAAGGAACAACTTGGAAAACATCAACCCTCAAATGGCATGCCTCACCATCACCAGCACTCTGTATATTCACACTCCTTCCAGTAGACGTCAAGAAGATTGCTATTGCACCTCTTTCATTTCCACTCCCCATTAAGAACCTCCTAGCATGTAGAGGCGCTTGTTGACATGACCAAGTTACAGGCAGCTTCCACCTGAGCCCCAAGTCAAAAGGCTTTGAATCACTGTAGTTATCAACCGAGAATTCAAAAAGGATAGAAGATTCCTCCTTGTGCAAGTTTTCTACTTCTTTGATCACCCTGTCAGCGGAAACCGACAATTCAAAGCTTGGATCAGTCCAAGTGCCTCTGAAAGGATGAACCTCAGAATCCAATACTTCATTTTCTCTCCATGTTTTCTTCAACTCAGACACCAAATTCTGCTCAAAATGAATATAAACATGACTAGACTTGGAAAGGACACATCTTCCATTGACTTTCTTCCCAAATAAGGAGCTGAGAGACCAACTTGGTTGTAATTGTGATCTACCAGGAGTTCCCATGGTAGATGGCTGAAGAACAACTGAAAGGGTTTGCTCAAGTATGATTCCAGAACTTGATTTAGCTGAATCAAATTCATTTGCTGTCAAATGCAGTCTCTGAGAATGATAGAATCCTCTGTAGATGGAAGGTCTATCCATCAATGCAGCAAGCCCGGCTTTGTCGCGACAAGGAAGCAACTTCAACCAAGGAGTGAGGTTCTCAGTGCAAACAGCCTCGCGAGGCAATGTACCATATCTTAAACTACCTCCAGAATGCCTGAAGCTCCACTGAGGCGAAGAATAACTAGTTGAATCCTCCAGGAAGTTGATTGAAGCACAGAATAGCCCTGAAAGCGCATGAGTTAAATTTTTCCAGGAAGCATCAACCTGATCGTGAGGGACATCAAAAGCTGCCCATAACTCAACTCCAGGTGGTTTCGCGTTGCTGCTTGATATGGGATCATATCCACCCCACAGTTCGTAATTCCATCGACCTTGTGTGAAAGACAACTCCAGTTCCCGGACTCGAAATTTGTGAACCTAATTGTGCAGTGCAAGACTATAACTTTACACACATTGCCACAATAACATAAACAACCCAAAATAAACCTATAAATGTTCAAGATTTCCAAAAATCAACAAAAAGACTTAAAAGGACAAACATACAAAATTATAGTATGAGACCAATAAGAATACAAGTACTTCATAGTTAAACAAACTAACTACAAATATTATAGCATTTAGCCCAATGCTTCCATAATTTCAAAACCCAAAACCTCAATTGGTTTAACACGAAACTCTGTAAATTGACACCTCATCTAAAACATTAAGCTGTTAGAGAGTTTTATTTTATTTATTTATCGACTTCAACAGACCGAGATTCTTTTTAATTGAAACTTGCACATGAAAATATTTCTTTTTAAATAACTAGTTGTGAGACTCGAGCTCAGGAACTTGGTTAAGTGGCTCTGGTAATATGCAAATTGACCACCTCATCTAGAAAATTAAGCTCATAAAGTTTTTAGTGGGGTTTATTATATTTATTTATTGTTTCGATAAAATCAAGCTAATCGAAGCATACCACAACTTAGAATACACACTAGTAACAAACACCAAAAAAATATAAAGAAAAATAGAAATTTAATCAATAGACCCAACATAATATAACTCCTCCCAAACATTGTGAATTCAAGTCCCAACTGTTAATTTCAGAGCATCATGGAATTAGTCGGGCAAAGCCTGAATACCCATGAATTTCAAAAAATAAATAAAACCCAATAGAATATGACAAATTAACATAGCAATACACTTGAAAAAAAGCAACAGCAAGAAAATAATATAACTACAAAAGCACTAAATATGATATGTATAATTTACCAGTTGGTAGATGGATTTGGGAAAGAGATGGTGATGTGAGCCGTAGGTGTGAGTAGGAGGAACACTGGTTTGAAAATGAAAGTGGGCTAACACTTTTCGATCAGGCAATGGCCTTAACACTAACGCTTCTGACAACAACTCCTCTTCTTCTTCTTCGTCTTGTAGCTGTATAGATTTAGAGGGGTTTAAAAAGAGTAATAAAAATAAAACCAAAAATAAGTGTGTGAAGCGACCCATTTAAATAGTAGTGTGTGTGACATAAGTGGTGGTGTTATTGTGATGTTTTGGGGATCAAAATGGAGGGTTCAATAGTGGAATCCGCCATGGAAGCGTTTGTTTGAAGGAGAGCTCAGTGTGTGTGTGTAGATCAGAGCTCTACACAAGTGTTACGTGATTGGGCTGGTTGGCCCATCAAGCCTCTAAAACGGTTCGGGTCCTCCGGTTCAGAAAATAAGTTGGTTTTTCATTATTATTATTATTATTATTATCATTGTTATCATTATTATTATTATATTTTTGTTTTCATTTACTTACTTGTGTTTCAGATTTTTTTATTTTTTTAGTATGGTAGAAGTCAAAATTGTGATTCAAATTTAAAATTTTTTATTATAATAAATCACTAATTGAACATTTTATCTAATCATTAGGTTATGGTTTCTACTTTCTAAACAACAAAAACTAAATTCTTAAAAATTGAAAAAAAAGAAGAAGATTTAATTATCTAAAATTTTAAATTTAAGAATATCTTATCCGTACTTTTCCCTTGAATTTGACGAACTAAGGATTAATGATTTTTATTTCATTAAACAAAAGTCGAGCTCTTATCTTACACCTGTAGAAGTTTTTTATTTTATATAAATAAAATGTAGAATGGTTAAATGGTTTAGGTAAGGTGGAGAGGTGTTTTTCTTATTTTTTTTGGTGCATATATTTTCGAAGAGAATTTTCTGCAAAATTTATTTGTTTTTTCTCAAACAATCGTGTTTTCTAAATATTTTTAACATCGACCTTACACCTTACTATCAATATTAGTTTCTGATTATTTTATATTACATCTAGTTTATCAACTTTCTACCATCCCTTACTCTACCTTTTGTTGGGAAAAAAAAAATTGCATTTGGACCTTTTCTCCTAGAAAGCCTAAGATCAATAAACTAAATGAATAAAAGCAAAATAATACATTGTGACATCAACATTTGAAATAAGAACGACGTCACAAAATTAAAAGAAATTATTTATCAATTAATCAATCATTCTCTTCTTGCATATCCTTTCTCATATTGTGGAGCAACTTATTGAAATATATCGAGTATATGCAATTGAACACTTGTTCCTAAATGCATTCTGGGGGAGGAATAGGAAACCTTGGCTTGTCCAAACAATAATCATAATTCATATACTTTGATCTCACATTTTCATAAGCCTTTTCTTGTTGAGCATCCAATCTCCAAAATTTCCTAGCATTCCACCAAAATTCTTCAGAGTAACAATGTTGAATATCAGAATTTTGACCATGGGGACAACCATCGATGTTAAATTCTTGGAAGTGGGCTTTGAATGGTGCATGAGACCAATTAGTTTTGGTTTGGCCTCCATCGGTTGCCCAACTATCTCCATCCCATAAACTTGCTTCTATTTGCATTGGTTGTGATGGGTATGGAACCCCAATCTTTGTGTTATTCTTGAATACTCTAATTGGAATATTGTCAACATAAAACCTAGAAAACAAAAAGCATAGAAAGTAAGAAATTATAAGATCAAAGTCATACATCATTTTTGATGTAATATCTCCCGCTATTAGTCTCTTATTTCAGTTGATTTTTTAAACAAATGAGTCTCATTTACATGTGACACTTGTCATATAAGACTGTTAGTATAAGATATCAATGGAGATAGAATTTTGGGGTAACTCAGGTGGTGGGCTACCTCTCCTGGCCTGTGAGTCGCCAGGGTTCGAACCCCAGGGGGTCAAGGGCAGTGGGGGCCGGGGGTGAAAAAAAAAAGAAAAAATCAATTAGGATATAAAGTTTGAGTGATGCAATATGATCAAAGAAAAAAACTAGCTGATTTTTCTTGGTTAATTTCTTACACTATTTGATGTTGGTTCCACAGGATTTTGTAAGTATGAAAATCTGCAGTAGGATCAAACCAGAGAAGAATCCTTTGCTCTCTATCTCCTTTGCCATTCGAGAAGACATTTGTCTGCAGTGTTATAGGTTTACCTTCTCTATTGCCCAAGAACTCAAAGTCTAACTCATCATGCTTATTAGTACGCGATGTAAGCTGCAATTAGCAAATTTAAGCACCCGTAAATTACCACTGTCACGACAGAAAAAATAAATTAAAGATTAGGAAAACTCTTCCAAATATCTAGACAGACATCCAGCCATGACTGTGAGAGGTTACTTAATTAGAACTT
Source organism: Ehretia macrophylla (assembly GCA_037974665.1). NCBI lineage: Eukaryota > Viridiplantae > Streptophyta > Magnoliopsida > Boraginales > Ehretiaceae > Ehretia > Ehretia macrophylla. The sequence goes on from CM075780.1 coordinate 30,201,385, forward strand.
GACGTATGTCTGAACGTTTGAAAGAATTTTCCGAAAGATCATTTCACGACTGAAATTGCATAAAGTTTGGTTACTTTGCAACTTAAACTTTTTTGTTTTTTGCAAAAGAGTATTTAATATCGTTGATATAATAAGATTGAGAGATTACATAAAATGCTGTAACCACCCCTGCAGAGTCCTTGTCTGGTAACTTTATCCTCATATGAAAAAAGCCAGATCCATAGCTTATCTTGGATCCAAAGCCAGCCCCTAAAATATTCATTGCATTATTTTAAAGCTAAAGTGAAATAACTTTTGTTATATGAATCAAATGATTTATGAAAGAGAACAAAAGAGATTCCACATTGCATTGCATGCCATTGAAAAAATTAAAACCAATGTATTTCATTCGCAATATGCCGGGAATTTCCACAAAATTACAAGTTTTTGAAAAACAAATTTAAATTCTACCGAGTACATTGTACATACATAATGAAGAGGTCGAGTATAAAAAGTGAAGAATGAAATGAGAGAGTAAATTTTCTCACTAACTTACATGTTGCAGATAAGATAGATGTAGAAAATAATAAATTCTGTATCTCTTAGTGAATCACTGATTTTTTTTTCTCTTTTTTGGGTCATCCTAATTGAATCGATGATGCTTCGAGCATTTTAAGACCTTAGGAAACTTAATCATGGGAGTGAGGTTATATAAACTTCTGGTCTAGTGGTATGATATTGATATCTACTAGACATTTTTTCACAAATTTGTCATGGATTAAGATAAACTATCTTGGCAAATATTAACAACAATATTAGAATAATTGTTTAACAAAATACTTGTTTGCCTAAGACAAAAAAAGAAAAAGAAAAGTTGCGATAACATAGGAACGATAATGCTGATAATAAAAGTAACAACATCAATATTCAAATTAAGAGAATATATAATTATAATGAGAGACAAATTAACCCGAATAATTATCCATCGACAGTTGAAGTTCATATCCTTGGCTCAGGGACGTAACATGATCGTTTCCCCATGTAACATCATAGTTGATATCAAACTTTATATCTTTGGCTGTAGCCAGCATCACAATTATCATTATAAGTAGGAGAACTCCAAAGAAATTCAGATGAAGAAAATCCATCTGAAACAAAAAAAAATATACAATATTGCTTTAAGGTAGCATTACAATGGTGCTCTAAGTTCATAGGGTTTATATACCAAGACTTAGACGTCAGCTTTCAATTGAGGCTAGGAAGAAAGCAAGGAGGGTGTGAGACATCATATTGAATATTTCCCACACGTTAGTGAGTACATTATATTTCTTCATGCCATCACTCCCATAACGTCCTACATCATAATTTGCCTATTTTGGAATTACTTATTGAATAAATTGCTACTAACTGGAGACCCTTTTTGCAAAATATAGTTTAGAAGAATTAATTCATGTTGTACCATGTGATTAAAGAGAATCAATGAAATCATTTTTGCTTGACATTGCTTCCAAGATATATATGCTCAGTTCCATGTAATTATTCTTCTCTATGGTATCACTTGCTTTTGTCAATTACATGAGAAATATTTGAAAACCTTTTGGGTCAATATTACTAATAAGACTTTTGCTGTCAATAATTAATTTGGGTGGTTGTCATTTTTCTTTTTGTCGTTCTTGAGCCGGCGGAGATGAAAAAGTGATTTTTTGGATTTTTTTCTCTCTCATTTCTACTCGATAATCTTTTATCTTAGCAATCGATAAATGTCCCATGTAAATAAAACATTTCTTTTTGTCTTAGTCACTTGGAGCGTTTATGCTTGATGATGTTACTAGGGCAAAGATGCCATGTGATTATAGTGTCAAAACAAAATTTTAGGATGTTGTTTTTGTATTTTCCTGGAAATTCACAGGCCAACTTTTGAAGCTTATGCATATAACTATAAATCATGTTAACCAAACTATATGATATACACATTCATCGAAAGGAGTATTGTATACATCTACACGTTCCACGTGTTCATTGAACTGTATGATATAGACATTCTCGGAAGGTGCATGATATACATCCACAATATGGTATACTTTAACCGGACTCAAATATGTTTTTCCCTAAAAACTCTAAATTGCACAAGTCAGCGAGTTTGTTGGTTATTTGCTCTCCAATTAAGCACCTTACTACATCACAACGTTTCCTATCCTATCTATCTCACATATCCAATGGACCCCAGCATGCCCATCCATGACCAAAACCTTTGGTCTTATTCTGTTCCTCCAACTTGCTGTTAGATATTCACATGAATTTAGTAAGAAAAATGCTTCTATGTGACAACGGTGGTTTAGTCTTATAAAATAAAAAGTAAATCTTATAAATATAAAGCTCACATATTAATGAGATGTGTCGGATAATCGAATATTAAATAAAAACACTTCCCGTTTAGTAAATATACTTTAATCTCAACACAATCTAAATTAGATACATTGACCCCCAAAAAAAATCTAACTTAAATACTGTTTCCTTCAAAGGAACCACAATTCATCAGTTTGATTGTCATAGGCTTTTCAGTTGCTAGGAGAGAAGAGAGCCGTGTAAGCCATTTACAATTGTTTAAATATGCTAATTAAGAACCTCATAAATTTGAATTTAGATCCTCTCATAACATTGTACGTTATGTAAAAAATTAATTATAATAAAATAATAATTAATTATTTGATTTTCACGTTCAATTGTTCCAAATCTTTGCCCAAAGATTTATCCTATCAATCCTCTCTTATGTACAAAGGTCATGACTACAAACAAATTACATCGATTGCTTCTTTTCAACTTAATTAAAATAAAGAAATATGCCCCCCTTACGTCCATATATGACCAAAACTCAGATCACAATTAATAATACTGGCTTTCGTTTGTTACACAATTGAAAGTTGTTCAACCTGCAACAGATATATAAGAAGATAAGATTCTGTCATGGCCTCGGGTAGGGTAAAATATATCTCATTTCTCATTTTGTAGGTATAAATCCAATTGCGTAGATAAATAATAAATTTCAAGACCAATATATAAGATTTTGAGTTATTTCACATAATACTAATTAGTTTTCGGATCAAGACCCATGTTTCCTATCAAGGATGGAGCTGAGGGTCATTACAAGAAATATCAAAAAGGGAGACGGCCCATTTCCGTCTCTTTTTCGTCTCTAATCTAGAAAGGAGAAGAAAAGGAGATGAAAATCGACCGTCAGAAAAAATTGCAATTCGTCTCCATTTCGAGACGAAAACTAGGTTTCTCATCGTATATTATATATAAAACAAAAATCATTTAATTTTTTATTTTTTTTCACTAATTGCATATGAAACATTGTGACTACTACTAATTATCATTTCATCATATTTGCACTACGTACCCGGTCCTGTTTACTTAACTAAACATTCAGGGTAAGTGATGTTTGATTTGTTACAATAGTCATAAATCATGTATGTCTTTCTAATTTTGCCTAATTGTTGTTTCTGAGCAGGGTTGAGTTCATTCTGATCCTGTGCATTCCAAAAATATTGAGAAGATGAACATTGTCCACTGATGGTGGTCTTAGATGGGCAAGCAGTTATGTTGAAATCTTGATAATGAGCTATGAAGGGTGCAAAAGACCAATCAATCTGTCCTGCCCAATCTGCAGTGAATACACTTCCCTCTATTTGCATAGGCTTAGAAGTGTAATTTACGCCGCGAGTGGTGTTGTTCTTGAACACCCTAATTGGGGTTTTGTCCACGAACCACCTGGAATATCATGTCAAACAACAAATTATTAATCCAAAATCCGGATATATTGAATAAATAAAGGAATATTGTTATTATATGTCACCGCTTCTTCAACAGTATCAATCATATTTACTTCTCTTCGTTTTTTATGTGTCAAATGTCACGCCATTTATTTATTCGAATAAATAGATCGTATTTACATGTGACACTTGTCATATAAGATGCCAAGTAAGAAGTGAAATTTGAGAAACACTGATCATAATGATTTATATATTATTCGAGTAAATGAATACTAATGCAGAAAAAAGTAATCCTTACACTATTTGGTATTGATTCCAAAGAATTTCATAGGTATGGAAGTCTTTTGAAGGATCAAACCACAGTTTAAATTGTTGCTCTCTTTTTCCCTCATCATTAACAAAGACGTTTGTTTGCAATGTGCCTTTTGTACCCAAAAGCTCAAAATCAAGTTCATCATGTGGCCCTGCAGTCCTATAATCTTCAGCAGAGGTAAGCTGCAATCAGATCATCCTTAATTAGTGTTGACCTATACATGGGCATTTGAACTCGAGTATTTAGAAAAAAAACAAAATATTTGATGGAAGGACGAAGAATCCTATTAATATAGTATACACTATACATGTTATATAATTAGTAGTGAAAAGATCAAGAGAGAGAAGGGAAAGCCAGTGTTTGCAAAGAAAACACATGATCATTACGTAGAAGCTTGTAATAAATCCTCCTGTTTTTTTGCTCCGGCAGCTTCATTCTGATGTGAAATAATCCAGATCCAAACTGCAATTTGGACCTAAATCCTGATCCTACATTGATGAGTTCAAAATAAGAGTTACTATCCACATAGAATATATTATTAAAGCTCAGCGGATGGACAAGGGATAGAAGGGACAGATTAGCCAGAAAACCATTACGTCCTAAAACTAGTATTTTCTCGTAATTTTTGACTCCTTAAAGAGGTCTAAGCTAATAAATCTCGATAATTATATTAAACAAGAATATTTTTTACTCATTTTTAGTTAAAAGAGGTAATCTTCCACCTAATAGAGTTTAACAAGAGTGTGAATCGAAATAATCCCACAAAGACGGTTGAGTGTGATAGCCGACATTTAAAGGGGTAATGTTTCTGGTAGGCCTACGGACGCCGCGGACTAATCATTCTTGTTATTAGTGGAATTTGCACAAAGATACGAGCAACATAATACATCTCTTCTTTTGCCAACATTTTCTTTTTAATTTACTGATTAAATCGATGTGGTTAATTGTATTAATTTATCATTTGACACATGTCTTCAAATCTTGCATTATCAACCAGTTTATAAAAAAGTGAGTTCCTAATAAATTGCCCAAATTTTATATTATATATGTAAATGATTGATTGATAGATAGATAGATACACACATGGCTGAAAGTTAGCATTTATGTAACAAAGAAAAGATAATATTTTGGTCTTTAGTTAAATCACTTAATTAAGATTCCTAATCAATAATCGATGCTGAAACATCGTATACAAATCTTCGTAAACATAATCTTTCTATTTAATGTGGAATCTCGAAAGATACATTTTGAACTTAGAGTACACAATATTGGATTATTAAATTGTCACGCATAATTATCAATGTATAAATAACAAGAAAACACATTGGTATAAAGAAAGGCTTCAAAAGTTCTATATTGAAGCTGAAGATCGATGCTCATATACCAAACTCATGTTGAGAGATTTGGATCGTCTCGTATTATTATAATATTATGAGAAAGATTCAGTAATGATTATATGTCCATATAATTCAACGGTAATAATATATTCATGTACTTATGATAAAATAATCTGAATAATTTATTATTATTGAATATCTCTTATGGTGAAGTGCACCAAACCCCTTTGTACTTTAGTGAAAGTGCACAATAATCCCTTATACTTCAAAAACTCCTGGAACTAGTCTTTGTGATTTTAAAAAATGCACAACACCCCCTTACAGTTAAAAAATTCATTAAATATAACGGATTTTGTAAAAAAGACGTAAATACCCTTAATCTTTTATCATTTCTTTTTTTTTATTATCATTTTTCTCTTTTTTCAGACTAAAAAAATAAAAGAAAAAGATATATATATATATATATATATATATATATATATATATATATACAAAAAATAAATAATAAAAAATACACACACATATACAAGATAAAAGCTTGCTAATGGCCTGTAATCACTTGCATACTGACTTGGTAGGTGAATATGTTTTCATGAGAGAGCGCAGGACACCTTTATATCTTCATTCTTAGCAGATTCAGTGTCTGTACTATTTATAATGGATATGGCATTTAATTACTGCATTTGATCGATGTTGGTTAAGAGTGTTTTATTCGTACTCATAAATTGAATTTCTTGACTGATTTTTTGTGTATTTTGCAAATACGCACGCTGCTTGAGCGACTGAATCGCTCCTGTTGCAGCATCCATGGCCATTAATGTAGAGAGACATCGCCATAGCTGGGATTGAATGAGTTGGAGAATGCAGGACTTCATAGGATTTCGATGAATGTTGTCGTTGCAGCAACAAAATGCAGCTGTGAACTTTTACAATCGTGCGCTTTTGTAGTTGCAGAAGAGAAATCATCATCAATCTGACCTTATGCAATTGTTTTATAGTCAACACATAACTACCAATAGTCATTGCAAGAACACTTTCCTCCCTTAAAATGGTGGAATCGGTTCTTGTCCCTGTTCTAAGCCAGAATCTAAGCAGTAATCTCATGAATTACATATGTATATATATATATATATACTTTCCTCCCTTAAAATGGTGGAATCGGTTCTTGTCCCTGTTCTAAGCCAGAATCTAAGCAGTAATCTCATGAATTACATATATATATATATATATATATATATACACACACACAAAAAAAAAAAAATCACACGTGTATATATGTACCACACACACACAACACAGCTGGATAGGGAGGGTGTTGACGGGGTGGGGGTGTGACGGGGCTGGGGGGGGGGTGTGGGGTGGGGATGTAGGGGTCTTGGGGAAGATGACTATTTTTATATTTATTTATTTTTTGTTTTTTTTATAAAAAGGATAGTTTGGTCAATTCTTATAATTATTTAATAGATAAATTTGTTAAAATTAATAAAAATCTCACTTAACGCATGTGAAGTACACTTTTCGTTAAATTTAACGAATTTTTTAATGGTAGGGAGTTGTTGTGCACTTTTGAAAAACTACAAGGACTAGTTCAGGGGGTTTTTAAAGTATAAGGGAGTGTTATGCACTTTCGCTAAAGTATAAGGGAGTGTAGTGCACTTCACCCTATCTCTTATAATATTATATGATATGAGATAATCCAAATCCACTAGCTAACATATATCCCATGCATGAGCTAGCAATCATAAGGGATCGTATGGACATGATTTGAATAATAGATTAGCATTAATAAATCCTTTCCCTTTCTTTTAGTGAGTTAAATAAACATATAAATGAATATGTCGTCGTATCAATACAACCTTGACCAAAAGTTTATATATTTTCACGAAAAATCTTTAGACCTGTAGATTCTCAAAATAATATGAACCAAATAAAAAAAAAATGAATCTTGAAAAATGAATAATTAACATGATATATTTTTAAATTATGCAGGCATAAACTATTAAGAGCTACACAAAATCGTCGAAAATATTAAATGTAAGTATATGCTAGAAGGTAGGCACACACGACTGGACAGACACAAAATACTCATGAAACTCTCACAAAATATTACAAATAAATTAAAAACAGCATAAATTAACTTAAAATGTAACTATGATATATATATATATATATATAAACCTGAAGCTTTATCTAACGAAAGCCGAATTTCAGTTCTTTGGTTAGAAAAATGAGCTGAAGTCCAGGGACGAATTTAGAAAATTAGTATTGGGGGTGCCAAAATTTAATTAAAAAAATTTGGTTATGTGGTTTTTAGAAAGAATAATGATAATAAATATTTTAAATATAGATAAGTGTAAAAAATTTTATTTAGTTATATATATACATACATTAATCATTAAAAAATTTGATTGGCTGTTAGACGTTGAGAAGGCCAAATGCATTTTAAAAAAAAATTTGTACTCAATTTATTTTTTTTGAGCTAGAGGTTGGGGGGACCCGGGCTCCCCTAGTCCCCCCCCTGGGACCGCCCCATTCTGAACCCCAAAGCGTGTAATAGTTTTGATCGAAACTATTATTTGCTCCGGTTGCACGCATGAAAATAATACTTAGGAGAACACTGCAAAAATTGAATTGAAAGGAAGCCATGGAGAACAAAAATGTATATGTGGTTCTAGTGCTAACTCAATGGTTACTTATAAATATGGATTAAGTACACAATAATATAATTAATTTATTCCATAAATACTTTCGGAAAATATGGGGAATTAATTGAAGAACCATTAAATTGTATGAATGAAGATCTCTTGTTACAGATAGCCATGAGACATACCTATTTATTGACATTAAAATTTTGATTTTTATTTTGTTTATAAAAAATAGAATGAGAAAAGTATAACATAATTAATGTGCATGATATTAATCATAAAAGAAATAATATGTCAAGGAATCATATTTAAGCATACAATGGATTTAAATTTTTGTTTATTTGAAATACAAGAGCATAATATACATGATTGTTTTGTATCAAGCAAGACCTAAGTTGTACAATACATATTAAATGATATCGATCACGAGAATTGATCTTGTAATCTCTCGATTAACAGCAAGAGGCATAATACCACTAGACTAAATGGTTATTCACTACAAGAAAAATCGGTTTTGGCGAGGGACGATTCCCTTCACCGGGCCGACGCCGAAAGGGTTTCGGCGAGGGGAATCATCCCTCGCCGAAACCTTCGTCGGTGAATTGCGGTCCCTTGCCAACGTTGGTAAGTGTATCTAAGCTTTATTTGTTCGTCTAAATACTTATTCCAAATCCAATAAAACCCACATATATATTGGGATAACATAGATGACATTTGCATTTTTCCCTAATGGAAGAAGAAGTTCCTTAGATTACAATTTTTCTTATATACTCCCATAATTTTGGCTATAGGTTGTCAAGCCATCGTTCAAATTTGTAATTAACTTTCAATTTATAAAATCATTTAATTGCAATTTGGAGTTGTCAAAATACTTTTTTCCCAGGGATTTGTTTTTTTTGGTCAAATGGAATAATATTAAAAAACAACAAAACAAGGATTCATCCTACACCAGTAAGATGAAGATCCAAGTTCAGCAAATACAATAAGTGAGAAGGGACATTTGCAACTCAATCTAAAGGCAGACTATTCCTAAGTTTACATTTAGAGACCCAATCACAAGGTTGGTTCGCAGTTCTCCTGATGCATTGGACCTTCACATGTGAAGCATCCGCCATAATCTTTTAAATATCCTCAATAATGCGCCTTGAATGCCAGTCGCACGCAAGAGCCAGAGATTCGATTGCTTTAAGAACCGCTTTTACATCACATTCAATGATGATGCTATTACAACAAACCTGCTTGGCGAACAGGCATGCGTTCAAGAGAGCCAAGGCTTTTGCTTCAAATGCGGAAGAGCAATAAACAAATGAAGTTTGCCCAGATTGGAGAACACCTTCCCAATCTCTGCAAATGAAAGCGATAGCTGCTTTTTCTTTCCCAACAAAAGAAGCATCCGAGTTAATCTTCCATGAATTATAAGGAGGTGGTACCCACATCAAGACAACGTCTACATTAGCTCCCTGCGGTATACGAAGACTGTGATTTCTTCTAATGCATGACTCTTACAGACTCGTGATAACGCATTGAGCCTGGACCACAGCTCTATCAATATCCAGCTTTTCTTTATCAATGCTCACATTGCATATCTCTTTCCAAATAGTCCAACAACAAATTGCAACAACTTTTGATGCTTCAAATCTCTGGTAGCAAGCGTCTACACATTTTTGTACGATAGATATCAACCAATCACCAAATCTAACAATTGTGCCTGGGTCGATGGCACATTGAAGTGGATTTGTTAACATTAATACATTGTCCAAATGTCAGCAACACCTTTAATAATACGGAAAGAATGCTGACCAAGACCAAGATATTTCCCCAACTTATTAGAACATTTAACTCTCCAAATGTCAGCAACATCTTTCTTTAACCTATCAGGAGTGTTTGGACTAAACACAATCGAGGATTTGTTAACATTAATGCATTGTCCTGAGGCAAAGCAGTACTTGTAAATAACATCCTGCAGGGCCAGTGCTTCACGATAATCGACTTTCAAGAAGAAAATTGAATCATCCGCAAACAACAGATGAGTAAGGGAGGGCAAGCTTTTGTAATACAGAATCCTGACAGGAAGTTCCTACGAAGCTGCCAATCAATCAGACTTGAAAGAACTTGAGTAAGGATTGAGAATAAATAAAGGGAGAGAGGGTCTCCTTGTCAGATCCCTCTAGATGGCAGGATGGTATCCTGAGGAGCACCATTGATAACAACATTAAATGAAACAGATGAAACACATCTCATAATCTAATCAATCCACAAAGAGTGAAATCCCATTCTATTCATTACTACACTCAGAAAATCCCACTTAACCTTATCATAAGCCTTACTCATATCTGCTTTAAGGATAACATGAAATTGTTTTGAATTTTTCCTTTTCCTTTTAAGCCAAAAGGCAGCTTCCTTTGCAATGAGAATATTATCTTGAATGATTCTTCCAAGAATAAAAGTTGATTGGGTTTGTGAGACAATCTTGTTCATAAGGGGTTTCAATCTCATCACCAAAACTTTAGACATAATTTTATAAATGAAATTCGAACAGCTAATTGGTCTAAAATCACCCACACATTGGGGATGCTTGATTTTGGGGATCAAAACAATTAATACAATTCAAATCATTACATCCCTGCAAGAAGCTTTGATACAACAGAAAAACATCATTTTCAATGACATGCCAAAACTTATGAAAGAATGCACCTGAGAAACCATCTGGTCCCGACGCTTTGTTTGGTCCCATGCTCCAAGCAGCAGCTTTTATCTCTTCCATTGTGATAGGCCTGATCAATCTTTCATTCTCTTCATAAGTAATAACTGGCTGAATACAATCCAACATAGGTTCAAAGTTTCTAGCTCTAATAGATTTAAACAGGTCAGAAAAATACTCTTGGAAAAAGTTCTTGATCACCACAGGGTCCTCGGTCCACACATCCTCTAATAACTGTAGTCTAACCAAATGGTTACTCGCTCTTCTTTGCCTTGTAGTGGAGTGAAAAAATTCAGTGTTTCTATCCCCTGCTTGAAGCCATTTAACTCTCGCTCTTGCAGCCCAATAGTATTCTTTGTTGTTCCAAATTCTCTCAATCTCACTAGTTAGGAGCTTGTAATCATCTATCTTGAATTCATCATGCGGCAGCTTCATCATCTCCTCAAGTCTATCTTTTAATCTTTCCACAATCTTCCTGTTGTTTCCAAACTTTCTTCTACTCTAGAGGATAAGCTTGTTCCTGCACCCAGACAATTTCTTTTTTATAACTCAACATGGTTCTCCCCTACAATTCTCATTCCAACACTCTTTAACAATATCTTCACACTCAGGATCATCGAGCCAGAATTTCTCAATGTGGAACCGTTTATTACTCTTCAAGGCACAATCCACCTTATCCACCTTTGTTGAGAGAATAATGGGCAAGTGGTCTGAACCCACTGGCGAAGAACAGAAACCCACGCTTCAGGAAATAAGCCTGACCTGCCCAAATTAGCAAGAGCATGATCCAGTTTTTGACAAATCAGACCTTCTCATTCTCTTTGGTTGAGCCAAGAAAATTTGCAACCTTTAGCCGCTATTTTCACTAAACCAGCATCACTAATTTGTTGATTAAACTCAAAGATAGCCTTATCTGCTTTTCTGTTCCCCCTGATTTCTCTTCATGGCATGAAATACAATTGAAGTCACCAATGAAAGCCATCGGCATATTCTCATCATGTTGCATCTGCTTAATGAAACTCCACAATCTATGTTTCTCTTGTTGGTTTGGAAATGCATACACAAAACAAATATCCCAATAATGTTGAGTGTTTGGATCCATTCTAACCTGAATAAAGCTCTTGTCAACATCAATGACTTCCAACTCAACATCACAGTTGCAAAAAATGGCCAAACCCCCATAGCAGCCAATTGGTTCCACTGTACAGACAACTTCATACCTTATTCTTCTAGCTACATTCAGAATTTTATTGTTCTTCATCTTGTTTCAAGTAATCCAATGATGATGGGCCTTTCACGAGATATAATATCCCGAAGGTTGCGAACTGTCAGGGCAATCCCCAATCCCTGACAGTTCCAAGCAATGATTCTCATTTGTCCTTGGGAGGCTGTTGAATAACAACCTCCCCATTCCCAAAGTGAATTTTATCGACAACCCCATCAACAAAGCCACCTTCAAAACTATTACATTTCTTTGTTCTTTTCTGCTTGTTTTCTTTTTGTCTTTCACTTTGATCCATTTTGAAATCATGAAGGATTGGAATTTCCACCAGAGACTTACCTGTATCCAAGCTTGCTGAAGTAAAACCGTCTATTGAGTGATCAACAGAGAAGAGAGCCTCTGTTTTTCTCTTCATTAAAACGCTGGACTGAGCTTTGTTCTGTTCTGGACTATTGTATTTGTTGGATTGGATATTACCTCGGTTTGGGCCCTCAATATTCAGTCCACTAGATTTCTCAGTTTGAGCCTTGAATTTAAATGGGCTATTATCTCCTTTCCTAACCCTACTAAAAATATAAGGCCCAGTCACCTCCTCTTTCGTTTTCTTGAGAGAATTAGGGGAGCCAACCTGGTTGGACTTCAGGTTTAAAAATGACTTACTTGGTTGGGTACTGGTCCCCACATTCAATTTGGTTGTTTCTAGTTATTGAACGTTTGAAAAAGACTGATCACTGTCTTTTTTGATTTTGTTTGTGAGTTCCCAAGCATTCGGGTCCAGATCTTGGTCTGACATCTTAGAGATATCCACATCAAAGTCCTGTTCTCCTTCATTAAACTGCTCTGACACATAGCCTTTTGAGTACTGTTCATCTGACAACCCCTCATCCTTGTTTACAACTTCAGCGCGTGAGCTATTGCCTTGAGAAAAAAAAATTTCATGCTTCAAATCTTCACGCACCGCCTCACCGGAATTATTTGATTGAGATAGCCTAACCATTGTACTCGGTCCTCGACGATTTTTCATTGGCGGAGCTAGCATCCAAGGACCAAATTTCTTAAGGTCAACCACTCTGATGCTGATGATTTCCCCAAGTCGTCTATCTTTACAAAACTTGAAATCATGCCCAAGTTTTCCATACTTCAAGCAAAATTCACTAAGTTTTTCATATTTAAAGAAAATCCAAGCATTAGGATGATCCTTCCTTGGAAAAGGAAGACATGGCAAAAGGGTTTTTTTTTAACATCCTAGATGATTCTAATCCGCATATTTCTTATCAGTCCTCCATTGTTGGTGATTTCAACTTGTTCAACCTCACCCAGTCTAGACCTAATTTTACAAGCATTTTCTGTGGAGACATATCTGGTAGGAAGCCCATTCACTTGAACCCAAAACACAGAGGAGTCAAGTTTCAAATCTTCAACGGCAATCTCTTCTTTGTAGGACTGTAAGAGAAAATGAAAACCTTCAACTGACCATGGCCTGTACTTCCAAGCTTTCCTTTTATCCGCTTCACAAAGAAAAGTGATTAAATACGTATTGTACTTAAGGGGTTGGACCTCGGCGAGCTCTTGAAGGCCCCAGTTCCTGTTAACAACTTTCTTAACAATACCAGGATGGATAGGTCTGTCAGCGACAACCCTACCAACAAGTGATAAATTTGCTTGATTTGAAAGATCTTCATCTTCAATTGGATCAAGAAGGATAGGCGCAGGGTACTGCGTGTCCTCTTTAGGGGTTCCCATGTAAAGGAGTTACGATTTAGAAGGCATTCCTTTGAATGGTCTAACTTTAATGTGGGGGCATTTTTTCCCAAGGATTAACATGAATGATAATTACACGCTCGTATACTATATTGTAACCCAATATCTTTTATTATTAGTACTTAATCAAGAATATGATAATTGAATATTCAATGATTGATGTGAGTGAAAAAATAAATGTCCTATGGTAGCCAATAGTGAGATGATAAATTTTCTCATCAGCTCAAATACTAGATCTGAAATGAAAGGAATTAAGGCTTATAAAATTAGCAATTTAATGACAAGGATCTTATTAATGACAAAAAAAAAAAATGGACAAGGATCTTATTTGTAAACAAAGTCTATCCACCATTAGAGAGATCCAAGTCTTTGCAGTTAGAATACTGCATTTAATGCTGACAAGTCTCATAATCTTAGATGGTGAGTAGGATTAAAGCGGACAAGGTATTTCATTAATAATTGGCCGATATATAGAGGATGTAAATTTGTGGATAATGACGCTAATAGGGCAATATTATGTTAGATAGAGATTTTGTAAACTTAGATTTTCATTTTTTTGCCTCGCTGAGAGGTTTATACTAATGTGTACAATTATATTTATTGGAATTTTAGAATGAATAGATACACTTACTTATTTAACAAAATAAAAAGTCTCATAATCTTTTGCAAAAGAACAAGAGAAGTTGAAAAATCTTTAAATGTCACCACAAAATATTAACTTTTTTTCATTCATAAAACCTAAACAAAACTCACAACAAAGAATCTTTCATGTGAGTAAAATAGGTAAACATTTTTTCATTTCAATAATCAATATATCCCAAAAATTAATTAGAATCCCCTTTGTGTTTATGATGAGCACAACAAATGGCTATATCTCATGAGTTCCTAGAACATTCTGGATGATTCTTGAAGCCCTTTACACAGTAATCATGTACCATGTATTTCTTCCTATAAAGTGCCATTAATTGCTTCTGAGAGGATTGAGTTCCCAGTAAGAATTTTGGTTCCAGAAGAATCTGGAAGAGGAACAAATCGAGGTGTGTTGGTGTGGGCAGCCAGTGATGCTGAAATCTTGATAATGGGATATAAATGGTGCATTCCACCAATTAACTTTCCCTGCCCATTTAACAATCCATATGCTTGCCTCTAGTCGCATAGGTTGTGAAGGATAATTCACTCCTATTGCTCTATTGTTCTTGACCACCCTAATTGGGATATTGTCAACGAAAAACCTACAAAAGGGAGTGAAAAGAAATTAGGGTCATGTAAAAAAAGTCCCCGTTCTTTATTAAAGTCGCACTTAGTCATTAAGACTTTGGTTCAATGGTATGTTGTTATTTGCTTTTTATGCGATAGGTTGCAAACTCAAATCTCGCTGGTTACATCCTTAATATATGTTGTACGGTTTTAGATCTCCCTTGAATAAAAAAAGAAGGTCACACTTAAATCTTGTATAGTCTACTCAAGAAACAAGATAATTTAGAAATAAGAAATAACATAAGATTAACCAAAGGAGGTAAAAACAAGAGTCAAGTTAGGGGAAGAAAAAAGAAGCAAAACTATCTTACACTATTTGGTTTTGGTTCCAGAGAATTTCATAAGTGTGGAAATCTTTTGAAGGATCAAACCAGAGTCAAAACTATTCTTGTCTTTCCCCAATGTCATTAGCAAATATATTTGTTTGTAAAATTCATGTTGTTCCAAGAAACTCAAAATCAAAGTCATCATGTGGCTTATCGTCCTGACCATAGGGAGCAAAGTTCAACTGCAGTAACCAAAAATAAGTTAGCTTTGTTATGGAAAATTCTTGGATCTAGACTAACCCATCAGCTCACATGATTTGTGGAATCTATGCGTGTGGATCTTATTAATATGTGCGAGACTAATGTCAGTCCAGATTAAATGAATAGTTTCTCCTTTGTTATTAATTAAATAGTAGCAGATGAACAAATGAAT
Source organism: Ehretia macrophylla (assembly GCA_037974665.1). NCBI lineage: Eukaryota > Viridiplantae > Streptophyta > Magnoliopsida > Boraginales > Ehretiaceae > Ehretia > Ehretia macrophylla. Next base: position 30,217,072 of record CM075780.1, read on the forward strand.
AATGTTTATAGCGTGTAAATAGAAGGAAACATTAGTATATACATAGAAGCTTGTGACGAATCCTCGTGTGGGTTTGTCCGATATCTTTATCCTGATGCGAAATAATCCAGATCCAAATACTTGTTTGGACCTAAAGCCAGCACCTGCATGAGTAGAATCCATTAACAACTATTAAACATTGCTTTCTTTGTGTTGGAGACAATAAACTAAGGAACAACTAGTTACATAAAATTCCAGTTATGCACGAGATTCAAAAAAGTTGAAATTTATATTGAGTCAGTTATAAGCAGTTTTACCTTACATTCCTATAAGAGAACGTTTTCATGATTCGAACCTTTAATTTTTAAGTCATACGGTGATAATTTTATTTTTGTGTCAAAATTCCTCCTTAATAACCCAATTTGAGGTGGTCATTAACAGTATATGTCAAAATGAGTAGACGTGTAGAAAGCTCGGATTATCCCTACATAGTTTCGATTGGCCTAATTAATATCATGGTTTTACACTTACTGATAGCAATATTCATTGTATGAGGAAGAGTAAACGACTTAATACCTCATATATTTTGTCAAAAGTGCATAATACCCTCCATATTTTATAAATAAGCTAATTACCCTTGCGTTTTAAAAAAGTAGCTGATTACCTCCCTTTATTTTAAAAACGTAGCTGAATACTCTCCTATATTTTATAAATAAGTTGATTACCCCCTTATGTTTTAAAAATGTAGTTGAATGTTCCCTGTTAAAATGAATAATTTTTCTAATAGAAGTGGGTATTGTACATTTTTAAAACACATGAGATAATCAGCTTATTTATAAAACACAAATAGGTAATTAGCTTATTTATAAGACATATGAGGGTGTTGTACACTTTTAGCAAAATATATGAAATATTAATTCGTTTATTCTATGAGAAAAGACAAATTTAGTCACATATGGGGGCATCACAGTCGCCAAGATTTATTATGGTTCATGGTTGGTGTGCATGCGAGCATACATATATACAAGGGTGGATTAAAGTTTTTATTTAATGGGATTAAAATTCATAATTTAATACTTTTACATACTAATAATTTTTTTCAGTTGAAAAATAATTAATTTTTTAATTAAAGTACCTTTAAAATATACAAATTTCAAAAATAACTTTGGAGTGAGTAACGCCAAGTACATAACATATATACAAAATATTTGAACATTCAAAAGAAGGAAACAAAAAAGTTGTTGATAGCAACCTGAACAATTATCAAATCGAAGTAGTACTTCAGATTCTTGGTTAACTAGGTTAAAATGAGCCAACCCCCATAGAGGATAATAATTGTCGTTGAAAGTATTAGCTCCATTGGCACGCATTAGGAGAACACTGAGGAGAATGATGAAGGCATTGAGCAAGTGAGAAGCCATTATATTATTCTAAGAAAAAAGATCCAACAAGTGCACAAACTTTTTTTTTGGTCAAAGAAACAATAATTATATTGCTAAAAGATTAAGGGTACATCGTCTCACTCCAATGGGTAGAGAGTCAGATGACAAAAGGTTATACAATTGGATTGGAACATTGAAAACTCAATCAAGGGACAAGCTGTCTTTGAGTTTACATTTAGCGACCCAATCAGTCGTTTTGTTATCAGTTCTTCTAACGCATCTTAACCTAATGGACTGATTAGCTGTAACAATCTTTTTGATATCCTCCAACACAGAACTTGCTTTCCAGACTGCAAGCTTAGGAGAATCGATTGCCTTAAGAACCACTTCTGCATCACTTTCAACCATAATGCAATTGAATGAAGCCTAGGAAGCAAAATAGCAAGCATTTCTGATGGCCACGGCTTCGGCTTCAAAAACTGAATGACAGTAAAGAGAAACTGCTTGTCCGTGAATTAAATTTTCATGCCAATCTCTGCAAAGGAACGCACAAACTTGATACATGGTTTTCTACTCCTAATTAATCTCTCTCTCTCTCTCTCTATATATATATATATATATTAGTAACATTACAAGCAATTGATTGAAATCAATACTAATGGAAGTTATATTGAGGAATTTAATGAAGATTTCAACAATAAACTTAGATGTATGAAGAATATAATTACGTATATATGTTACGATTTTGACCTTTAATGTTTTGCTTACTCGATTAAGACAAAATTTACACCATGCTTTCGTTTTATGTTGGGTTTCAAAAACAAATTTAAGCATTACTTGATTAGATTTGGTTGATCTTGACCGGAAATAAAAAGGTAGTTAATATAATATGGTCAATTGCATGTATCAAAAGAACTAGCAACTACTTAATTAGATTTAATTGATTGCTCTTGACGGAAATGAAAGGTAGTTTATATAAGAAGATTAGAATTGAAGAAATATATACGCAATCTCATTAATTCTTTTGACGTATAAGTTGTACGTGGATGAGAAAGTGAATTATAGCTATATTTAGTTAAGGGTGACACATCTTTTAAAATTTTTGATAATGGGATATAAATGGTGCCTTCGACCAATCAACTTTTCCTGCCCATTTAGCATTCACTCCTATTGCTCTATTGTTCTTGGACACTCTAATTGGAATGTTGTCAACAAAAAACCTGCAAAAGGAAAATACAAGAAGTCAAGGTAAAGTGTAGAAAAAACTCGTTAAGGTTGCGCTATAAATTCCCGTATTTTTTTAAAGTTGTACTTTGGATTTTTTACTTCTGTAATAACCTAGTAACTCTTTGTTTATAACGTGGATCAGTTTTGCTCTGTGTGCCTTGTAATTGTCAAAGGTCTCATTGCTAGACTCTAGGGAGTTACTCAAGAGCATAGCCATTTGGCGGTGAGTGGGGGGCTCATGCCAAGTTTTTTAAAAGATATGTGTATTTCTAAAGTATTTTAAGTCTAAAAAACTACTTAGCTCATATTGAGAAAAAAAATGGTTATATATGAGTATTAAATTATTTTATAGCTCTCACTACATAAAATCTTAAATTCGTATACAAGGTTAGTAGATAATTTTGGTACCATAGGATTTAGTATGCAATTTCAAAAAGATAAAAGGGTTTTTACTTTGTAGTTTATAGTCAATGATATAAGATAATTAACAATAAGAATAACATAAGATTAGCCAAAGATGGTAAAAACAAGACTCAATTTAGAGGGAAAAAAAAAACTTAAAAAAAAGGAAAAATTATTCTTACAGTATTTGAAGATTTTTGAACTATAAAGGATTTTGTGCACAAGAATTAATGGATGAAGTTTTTGAACTATAAAGAGTATTGTACACTTTTGTTAAAATATAAAAGAATTTAGTATACTTCACTCTATTATTTATGCGTATACTAAAATTATTGTGAATAGACAAAATATAAATCAAATGTCGCAAGAGGAAAAAGAAATAAAATAAGAGAGATCAGACACTCTTAGAATAGTTATTTAACCGCTCGATCTCCTCTCGAAAATAAATAAATAAATAAATAAAATGAAACAAACCGACAATCTTCTGGATAAGAAAGAACCTTCGAAAACAAACCTTTTTCCATGCAAAACAAATCTCAAAAAGCCATTGAAAAGTATAGCCAATTAAAAAGCAAGAAAATGACCCTTCATCTTTAACCGTCAAAGTTTGATTCACAAATGAATGCCAACCGTCCATTTGATGCTCCCCTTTTCCCAAGTCAGAAATCATCGATTCCCTCGCTTTTCCTGCCCTTTTCCCTCGTAATCCAAATCACATTCAAATACAATTTATTTTTTCACCACCAAACTTCCCCTACTCTCTCAATTCCTTCCTTATCGTCGACACTCGCTCTCTCCATCATCCACGTCACCAAAAACCTTCAATTATTTCTACAATGACCAAAATACCCTTAATTGCGCGTAATATGAAGCAAAATAGAACATTTGGATTGTGTATAAAAGGGTCATTATTGCTTTACTAAATTCGCTGCGTGTGTTTTATTTTTCATACACTTTTTATTTTTAATTTATTGTTTCAATTTGCGATTTTGACGAAGAGTGTGTAGAAAAAACCCTAGGAAGCTTCTCACGATGTCTGCGAGCGGCGCCGGTGGCGAGGATGAGAAGAAGCCGATGGATCAATCCGGCTCGGCTCACATTAATCTCAAGGTTAAAGGCCAGGTATAATATATACGCTTTCTCTTTTTTCTCACTTTTTTTTTTTTAAAAATAAATATGCTTACGAATCATATCTCGAATTTTTATATATTTGTATATGTTTTGAGTAGTATGTAGTTGTATTGATGCATGTTCTTGTAATTTGTATTTTTTTATTAACAATTTTTTATTTGTGTTTGTCGTTGTCTTTTTATGCGTTTTTTGAGCGCTCTGAGGATGTGCGAATGAATTCTGTGAATTCTTTTTGATAAATTTGTGATTTTTAGTATTTATTAGTTTTTTGAAATAAATATGCATACGAATCATATCTCGAATTGTTATATACTTGTATGTGTTTTGAGTAGTATGTAGTTGTATTGATGCATGTTTTTTGTAATTTGTATTTTTTGTTAAGAATTTTTTGTTTGCGTTTGTTGTTAAGTATAGTCTTTTTATACATTTTTTTAGCCCTGAGGTTGTGCGGATGAATTCTGTGAATTTTTTTGATAAATTTGTGATTTTTAGTATTTATTGTTTTTTTTTTTTTTAATTTTTATGTTAAGTTATTGGTGGAATTGATGTCAATTAGTTTGTTTGATTAATTTAGTGTAGTAAAAATAGGTGCATTTATTAATAATTGCTCTGAGTATTCTGTATATTTGAGGAGTAAAAGCTCGGCTCGCCAGTTTGTTTAATTAACTTTATTGTCATTGTTTTGAATTTAACAAGAAGTGATGATTAATTGGATGTGTGCACTCCACATTTGACAAACATATCGGTGTTCAAGTTGGAATGTTTTATTTGTAATCTAATCTTATTGAGAAATTATTATTGATCGAAAATTGTCTTGTATCAATCTAGTATTCCCTTTGTAAGATTTTTACACACCTGTGTCTCTGCACCAGTCCTTCTGGTGAGCTGAGTATGGTGCTTGTCAGATGATCCCGTGCACACAGTCTGGTGGGTGTGTTCAAGTACTTTTCTTCCTCGGTGGCCAATGTTGTGTTTTACCTGTTGTTATAATGTGAAAGTTGACCCCTTTTTTTTGAATAATCTGTTTCTTTTATCTAAACAAATATTTGGTTGAATCTAGCCTAATATTGTTATTGGGCAGGAATTTGTTTGTCAAATCTGTTTGTTTAACTTTATTTGTTAGAAATATACTAATAATAGCTTAGTTCGGTGTCCTGCTTGTCTTTTAACCTGGTGCCAAGTTTAAGGCAGGCATTAAACTGTGTTGGTGATTATGATTATAAGTGTGGTAAGCGTATATTGTGTAATAAATGTCTTGTAATTATAAAAGCAAATAGTAATGAGAATTGTTTATGGAGGCCTTCTGACTCTGTCTAGCTTTTAAACATAGTTGCGGAAAATCCTATGCATTGTTCAACTATGCTTTGGTTGATGAATGGCTGACTGTATGCCACTGTTCACAATTTCATTTTAGTCATCGTGATTGAATGTGGGAATGACATGATGTTTATACTATTTCCATGAGGAATACAGGACAGGGCTTGTCATCCTTGAATTTTTGTCAAATTGTTACCTTTTATCTTGTTGAATTTTCAACTAAAACATCTAATCTACTTCCAAATTTTCATAGGGGCTTACCCCTCCCACCCAACCTCCCAAAAGAAATTGCGTCCCATGAACGTTTATTTTATGATTGCATTCTGCATAGTGATATTAACATTTAAACCATTTTCTCATTTTTGCTCACATGGAGGTGTTTGGTTCTTCATTGATCACTATTATTCCTTGCTTTTGCAGGATGGTAATGAAGTTTTCTTTAGGATCAAGCGTAGTACCCAGTTGCGCAAACTCATGACTGCTTACTGTGAGAGGCAATCAGTAGACATGAATGCAATTGCATTCCTGTTTGATGGTAGGCGGCTTAGAGGAGAGCAAACACCGGATGAGGTAATGTAGTTGTATAGTTTATTGTTATATTTCTCTCTTCTGTGAAAAACACATGAAGACTTTTGTTGCTTTTGAGTCCACCAGTGCCTTTCAATACAAGCAAGACCTGAATATTTATAGTGTTCAGTTGAATTAGAATGTCATGTATCTATGGCATAATCGGATTTTGTCACACTTGTACTATGAATTATCACCAAAATTCATCCTCTTTCATCGTCGTTGAACTTGAAACTTTAGGCAATAATAAGGTACATGTCATAATGTAAACTGCAACTTTTGCACACAATTAGACTGTAATTTATAACTATCACAAGATGTCATAGTTCATTGTTTGGTGTTGTCACTAATCATTTTGTGTTCGTCTCTGCATCTCTTTTCTTTTTTCTGGGAAAACAGCTTGAAATGGAAGATGGAGACGAGATAGATGCAATGCTGCATCAGACTGGAGGTGGACATTCTGGTTTCTAATTGGTAACTGGTTGCTGATTAGCTTAAGGATGTTGGTTGAATTGCTGTCCTCTCTTTAATGCTAGTGGAAATATCTTGTAAAGAGATTTGAGTTTGATGAAAACCTAAAAGTTTAGACTATTTAGTTATTTAGCTCTACATACTATTTTCTATGGTTATTTGTTGGTGGTTGACTGGTACTGGGAAGTGTTGCACTTTCAAGATTCTGGAATGAAATCTAACCTCATTTTAAGTTGGTACTTCTTTACCATTACATATCATGAAGTTATCTCATCATTGCTTGGTTCTTTTCCACCACCAAGAGCACATTTTATAAATCACCCCGTATGCAGTCCATCCCCCAACCCCGCACCCCCACCTTTTCCCACGCATGCTCACACAGGTCTTTGCTCCCTAATTTTCTCAAAAAAGACCTTGGGAGCGCTAAAAGCGGAAAGTGGCTGAAAAATGTTGTGGTGAGATGGATGAACTCTTTCTCCCTGATTGATTGCAAAATCAGGTCCTATATGAAGGTGCTTTGTAAAGCTTTTCTTTTCCTTGCTATTCTCGTTGCTCGGGATTGGGATTGGAAAATGAAACATTAATAGCTTATAGCCGGATGGGTCTACCTAAGTGTAGAGGTGGGCACAAAGTGTATGGAATTTACTCTCTATTCAGTTGGATGAGTTGATTGTAATGTTTTTTAGCGTCTCTCTTTAGGTTGGGGTATTGGCTAAGGGGCTAGCATGATTGTCTCTTTTTATTGGATTAATAAACTAATACCTCTAGCTTCATTCACAAAAGTGGGGTTTAGATTAAATTTTGAAACAAATGAACATTCGACGGATGATGGACAACCTCCAGCAAATCCCAGCTAACATCTGTACGATTAATACAGTAAGGATCCTTGCAATAATGGAATGTTATCATTAAGATTCAATTATTGTAAACGGTTATGATTATTTTATTTATAATTACTTCAACAATTTACTATCACTGGATCTCGATTTTAATATAATAACATTATGAACATATTCATTCTTACGATTAGTAAGGACTGGATCTCAATTTTAATATAATAACATTATGAGCATATTCATTCTTACTATTAGTAAGGGTGAGACATGTTATGCAAAATAGCGGAGTTTAAGAAAGTATGCAATTTATACATACTGATACCCAACAATGTTTCTGGTCAGCTGCCGAAATCAAGTGACCTTTATAAAATCGACTTCTTTTTCCAGAGTTCTGCAGAAAAAGAATTCATGCTCACTGCAAACTTGTGGAAACATTTCACATGGAAATAAATTATTCAAAGCCTTGATAAAAGTCGAAAGATATATGCCTCCAAAGGTTAGGTGAAATGATCCAATAATAACTTGTGAACAAATGTTTCAAATCCAAAATGCCCTCTTCACAAATATTGTCGGGCCCTTGAGAAGAGGCAGCTCACATCAGCTCATTGATTTCTATCAAAATTCTTCCCTTTCCAATGCACCAGTATCAAACATTGTGAATCAGTAAGTTTTTCTCAAAGCATATCATCAATTAGTATATATGAATTCTACTTTAAACGCCATTAACCTGTAGTCCTTTTTCTGAGTTTTCTTATTGATCTTTCAGCTCTTCACATTTGTTACAACAAATTACTTACAGTGTAGGAGAAAAGAAGAAAACAATAGGATGTGCAGCCTGAACGGAGAGATTAAATATAAAGAAGGATGATGATCAACATTACGTATGTTAGAACACCCATCTCGGAGATGAACGAACTGCAGTCTGCCGGGCCCTGATTGGTTGCTTGGCGGAGTTCTGTTTCTTCATGATTGAAGCTACAGTTGGACTGTAGTAGTCATTACTTCTTTGGGAAGTTGCACCTTGGGAGTACACCTTTCTTCCCTGCATTAAGCTTCTCTTTTTTTCTGACGATGTCCTCCAAGCGGCTGGATTTCTTTGTAGAGGTCCCCATCTGTTGTAGTTGACACAGCTTTGGCTCCTACCTACATATTGATATCTTCCCTCCCTAGGACTCGGATAGTTACGGCTTTCAGCAGTCTCTGCAGAGTACATGGTAGTTTCTCCCTCACTACTATACTCGTGTTGCATCTCCAGAACGTCAATAGGAGATGAACATGATTGGACCTCACTTTGGGCCCCATTTACAGATCCTGTTGAGGCAATCTCAGCATCACCCATGGAGCTAGACTGTCCTCTGTCACTAAATCGTTCTTCTCTAAGGGGCTGATGTAGTGGAGGTTCCTTGACATATATTTCATCAGAGTTTGGCAGAACCTTTTTGGCAGGCTGCCGAGAGATTGTAGACTTAGTGATCCTCGGTGGAAAATTAATATCCAATAGCTGGATTTGAGCAGTTTCCTTCTTCCTTAAAGATACCGAAGTTAACATAGGTGACTCGTAGATCTCTGGAGTTGGAATCCCCTGTATATGAGTGGCAGCTGGTGGATCAGAAGTTACGTATCTATCTTCCGGAGTATTGGCAATTGCTGAAGAACTTGGTCCAGGCTGCTGTCTAAGTTTTGACGCTGTATTCAATGATGTCATAGTTTCCTCATTTTCAGCTTCTGTTGACTTAAAAACTTGCCTCATCGTAAAGGAAGCACAAGAGTGATCGCTCTTCTGGCCAGTAGACATCAACCGGATTATTGGTAACTTGGGTTTGTTAAGTTCATCAAGGTTGCCTTCCCAATGTTGGTTTAACCTGTCACAGATAATTGGGATAGGGATACCAAATTGTGTAGGATGGTCCTTTTTCCATGATGACAATGACGATGACGATGAAGAAGTTGAAGAGGACTTTGTATTTGGTGATGTAGCAAGCTTCATAGGATCACAGACCATAAATGCAAGATTTCCATGAACATCAAAACCGGCAGACCCTAGGCTCCAAGTTACTCCATCAGTAGACAGCTTGATGAGATTATCGGTGGCTATAATTACCTTCCCTTCACCAACCACTAACTCCTTTTGCTCTGTGTAACCTAAAAGGTAAACTACACTACCAAGGTTCAAATTTGGTTTCGAACAAGTTTTCAAGTAGTGAGGCTGCTGAAGCTGTGTGTTTTCATCCAAGGCATCAAGACCTACTATAGTCAGATCAAGAACAGAACTAGTAATGAAAAACCTGCATTCAGATAAAGATATTAGCAATGGAAACAGGTCTGGAACTTCGACGAAACACAAGAACATCCATGCAGGTATAGAAGGGTAAAAGAATTGAAGAGCATACATATTATATAACAGAAATATACGGATGCAATGTTTCTGAATGTGTTTAGACAAGGACAATAAACTCAGTGTTTAGTATGTAGAAAAGTTCCATATGTTATCAATGTATATACAAGGAAATGTTTCATGGTGACTCTGTTTGGATAACGGGAAAGTTCTGCAGAAAAAGCCCTGGAAAAGTTTGTGAATTAAAGTAAAATAAATTTTCTGCCTCTTGTAAAAACGGAAATTTAGATATAAGTAGTAGATATTTTCTGTCAAATGTTATATATTTTGCAGGATAATAAATATAGAAAAGTGATCCTTGAACTTTATTTCCTCTATAAAGGCGTGGAAAGTATAAAACAACTAAATTTCCTTTCCTTTCCTTTACTTTTATTCTATTTCCTTTTCCTGCTATCCAAAGGGTACTTCTAGAATGATGTATTTAAATAACATGACTATAATTTAATTTTTGAAATAAAGTTGACTTTAATTTGCCATTTATATAGGTCAACAATGGTCAGGATCCCCGATGATTTATCAATTAATAATATCTTAGTGATTTGTCTAGTTCTTATTGCACATATAATATCGATTTGGTTTGAAAATTCATCAATAATAAATCTGTTAAAGGCTTCTTATGAGCCTTATCATTTTCAATGAATTCACTTTTCTTCATAAATTAGAAAGCCATATCATGACCTAGTATTTGACAAGTCATGCATGCAAGACTTGTCATACATAAGTGGAGATTTTTGCATTCTTCTTTATTACGGAGAAGCTACAGACATATAGGACAAAGTGTTTCAGAATCTGCAAAGAGTGTTTGAATCCTTAAACCATGTGAAAAATGGATACTGTGCCTACTTGAAATTGTTCGTGCACCTGGCATCTAAGTTGATGTGAATCATGTTATCTAGTGTCAACACCCGCAAGCTTTTCATAACATATCTATGAGATTTAATGTTATAATAAAACAAACAATCTGGACCAATCCACGTTTCGTGTACGCAGTCTTCAGCGTGAAGAAAATTCTCAATCCTAATTGTTTCAGTAATGCATGTTTATCCTCATACACATATCAGGATCCTCCAAGTAAAAAAGACTATGTCATACATCTATACTAGCATGAGAAGCATGCACCATTCATCTTCCAACAAGACTCAGGCCTCAAACTTACTACTAGCATGCTGAAGGTAGACCCACTCAAACCCCGTCAACGCAGCTTGGATGATCAAGAGTTAAGCATTAATTTAGAGTTTCAAAATGTAGACCTTAAATCTCAGTGTGACGTAGCCAATACTGTCAGGGGGCCTTATTTCATAACTTGTATCGTCTCTCAGATTCAACCACATACTAAGAAAAGATAACCAAGAGTGTTGGTAAGGCTTACTTCATATTTCAGTGGAATTACAGTTCAAGCTTAGTTAGTAACATTAAGGAAAAGAAGATATCTTTTACTGTGTAAGCAAACAAGCAAAGCACCGTCTACACCCTAATGTCTAACAAAAGAATCAATGATCACGTCACGCAAAGTACCATGAACATCATTAGGAACTAGGCATCATTGCATAGCATTGTTAGCTATTGCCACTTGTCGCTCTTGGTGAATCAAGTAAATGATGAATGAATCTCACGTCAGAATCTTACATCTACAATATTAGGGCAACAGAAGCGAAATCAACATCTTTCTTAATTAAGCACGGAGTAACGGTTGACCAGGTAATCTGATAATTGACTACACCTTCTCAATCACCGTTGACTGCTCCTAGTTAGGCAAGCATTTATTACACCAATCAACTAGCATGATCAACATCTAAAAAACACCTCCAAAACCCACAGAACCTTGTTCTCGGTTACGAAAATCTAACAAACAAACAGGTATTTAATGCTTTCATCATTTTTGTTTTAAAGCTCATATAGTGCATATCTTGATCTTATGAAGCTTCACGCAATCACAATTGCAAATACTACATAAGTCATCCACAACTTAAAAATAATGCAGATTTTGCAGCAGCAGCGAAAATCATTTCACCCTATTAGCATGTATCAAAGATGTCTATCAACTCAACCTAAACACAGAATGTAACTAAGACAGAAGAACGCAATATCTATCGCAACTTTAACTACATTTCAGCAAGAACGTCTTACCAAAAACTACAAACTTGTCTCACAGATTACAACATTATGGTACGAATGAACCAGTTACGAGTCATTGCTAGCAAAGATAACCTCCTTCGAATCCCACAAAACCCAAAAAATTCTCATGTAAACTTAAGGCATACTTTTCATTTCTCTGCCCACCACATTTCTCAACTTCTAGTTCATCTCTTAACCATCATTTTCCACAATTAAATAGTAACACTATCAATCATACAAAGTAACATGCATATAGACACACATACATATACACATATGTATACACACACTACGTATATCAGAAACACACACACACTCACACACTAAATATACGCAATACACACACACGCATACACACACTATTTACACGTGGCCTTGAATAAAGAATGCAGGGGTTATATATGTGAAAGCAGACCTGTGAGGGAAGAGGGAAACGGCGACGCCACTCTGGAGGCGGATCTCGGAGGCCTCGGCTGCGGCGACTGAAGGTAAGCTGACATGAGTAGTGAGGAGGAGGTTGCGGTGGATCAAGAATCCAGTGCCGCCACCGCCGCCGGCGCCGGCGGAGGCGATACTGGCCATGGCCGGACCTTTCCCTGACAAAATAGAGGCTTTCATTCTCTCCGACTTTCCTCCTCCTCCGCCGTTACAAAAACACCACGACTCTCTCAAACCCCCCATTTTTCTTTTATTTATTAAATTTGTTTCTCCTATAAAGCTCGAATTTTTAGATCCCAAAATTGAAAATGCATTTTAGTTTTTCCACTTGTATCTCTCTCTCTATATAGTGTGTGTATCAGTGTATGTGTGTGAAAAGGTAGCTGTTGATGTTTTGGCAGTGATGGATATAGATATATAGAGAGAGAGAAAGAGAGTGTGTTGTGGCTAGAGAGAGATATGCTGACAGTGAAATGCGGAAAGGGAAAGGTCATTTTAGTCCTGAGGTTTATACTAAAAATTAAACAGGTTTCTGTATTCTGAAAAAATACCATTTCAGTCCCTCCGTCAATTTCAAATTAACGGTCAAAGTATTGACCAAACGAAAATAACAATTTGCCCTTCGTTTCAGCCGTTGGAAATCTGACCTAAAACCAAAAGGGTGCCAAAATTTTTTCCTTATCGGTTTCTTTTTCTCTCAGTTCAAAAAAAAAAAATCTTGGCAAATTCAAGGGTCTTTCACGCTTCAACTATATGATGAATCTCCACAGGAGGGGTATAAGAGCTTGAGCAAAGAGCTTTGAACAGAATTTCTGAATCCATTTCAATTATTGGATTTTCCAGATTCAAAGAAGAGCATAAATGGCATGCTTGAAGAACAGCTAAACCTTCAGCTTGCAAGGGGGAAGAGCAGAAAATATTTTTTGCTTAATCGTGGATGACAACATCATTGTGATTCTTGCAAATAATGCCAATTGCTCCTTTCAAACTAGGAAGAAAGGAAGCATCAGTGTTAAGCTTGCAGTGATTGTGAGGAGGATGGATCCAACTGCTTCGGTAATGATTGTGGCTTGGAGCTGTGTTTGTTTGATGATGAATAAAATTCTGAGCTTGGGCTGCGAAAAAGTTCTGCATGAGCATCATAAGCTTGATTGAGAGTGAAAATGGGGTTGGGTGTTGTTCCATTTAAGATGAAATTGTTTCAAACCAATGCTAAAACTATCAAACACCCATTAAACATTAGCCCTTAAAATTCAATGCACACATCACAAAATCACTCAAAGCTTCACATAAAAAACCCTAAAAAGCAATCAACTTGAATCCTCAAAAGACAAAGCCGTAATTCTTCTCATCCCACTAATGAAATTTCTCAATTGCTCAACACAAACCAATCTCTATACAAACACACATACATACACAAAATACAAAATTTCACCAAGATTTCACATAATTCCAACAAATTAAAATCCAAGCCAAAGATTATTATGCATACCAAGTAAGTATAAAGTCAATGCCTTTATTCAAACCTGAGTGGTTTGGCCATATGGGTCTTATTAAAAACCCTTAAATCTCCATTTTGGCATTGAATCTTTCACCATTTTAAGTGAATTTTGCTTATACATATATATTCTCAATTTGTTTAGCTTTATTATCATATATGCATGAAAGATTCAATGCCAAAAAATGGAGGTTTCTAGCCGTGGGTGTGTGTTTTGTTATAGTGTGTGTGTGTGAGTGTGTGTCGATTTGGAGAAGAAGGAGAAAGATTGGAGTGTTAAAAAAAAATAGGGACCCGTTTGGTCTTTTTTTTTTTTTAAATCCAATTCTTTTAAATCCCGTTTGGTCTATTTTGCCCTTGAGGCAGTTAAAGTTAACATCCCTTCACTTAACGGAGGGACTAAAATGATATTTATTCAAAATACAAGAACCCGTTTAATTTTTAATATAAATTTCAGAGATTAAAATAATTTTTTTCCAATGAGAAAATGTTAAAGTATGGTATTTACCTTAAATTTTGTTCGAAAAAATATGGGGAGTCGCAGGGCATTTGTTTTAGTTGAGAGACACGTCACCTAAAAGAGTATTGATCGGAGATCGATCAATTATCATTATCAAGCTTAGCTCGGTCGGACAAGGTTCTAATATATTTTTTTATTTTTTTATTTAATTTTCAATTATTGTAATACTGTCGACTGTTATGGCAGTGGATCAAAAATTTCTCATATCAGTTACACCCCCGATTCTTGGGGCTCGACTAGAGGCCTAAGGAGTCGCAACCCGAGCAAACTGACAAAACACACATGTTGGATTGTTCTTTTTTTGTACGTGAAAATTTTAAAAATTAATTTTTTGATATTTATTAATTTAACGTTCCCTTTAAATCAAAAGAAAATATAAGAAAAAAATGAGCAAATTTTACGACTCATTTCTTACTTATCCTCTTAGAAGTTTTATATCACTTGTGATAGAAATGCGTTTTACATTATTAAATGGACTAATAAGATTTTATCGTTAGGTTCCAAGTTAGAAATGAATGATGATGGAAAGTTTATTATAGGCATCATTACCCTTTTAATGTATTAATTCAATTTATTATAGCCATCATTACACTTTTAACGTATTAATGCAATCATTAGCACAAGTGATCAAATGTGGTTGACATTTAATGTGAGAGTACAAATTTTTCTCTTGTTTTTTTTTTTTTTTTAGTTTTATAGTTTGCCAATCTCTTCATGGGTATAAATTTTGCCATGATAAGAAAAAAGAATAATAACACATTTCCTAATAGGCTACTACGCGGTTATATATTTTATTTATTTATGGTTATATGATATAGAATTCCGCTTGTGTTAGAGTTGTATATGTAGCATTATCGTTTTCAAGTTCCGATAAAGGAAGATGATTGCGTTAAGTAAGCAACAACCAACATAAATCTCATCAATTATTTTTTTATAAATTTAAAATATCGTAATATTAAGCGACATCAATAAATTTATATAATCGACCTCACGATTAATTTAATTTTAATTTGTTTATGGCCACATGACATGAGTTAACAAGTACGTGAATTAGTTAACCTGATTGCATCCTATATATGAAACTGGCCAACAATACTCAAGGTCGAGGACCATATTATATTTCTTCTACATTATTTAATAAAAATTAAGTATGAGGAATGCTATGGTTCGCGAAGATCTTTGGGTTTTTTTTTTTTTTTTTTTTTTGGTGCATGGAAAGCTACAGCTAGGCATGTTGCCCAAGCTTGGGCCAACAACAAATCATACGACCTAACATCTCACATGTACAAGGACCCAAAGGGCTTTGAAATTGATTGATAACAACAGCTCAATAACAATTGATGGAACCCAAGTACTTCTTCTTTATTTTTTATTTTTTTTATTTTAAGTATAATAGAGGCAAAATTAATACAATTAAACAATCATTCTCAGAGATGTTTAATCCCAAAAAAATTATCAATTGGATCGAAAGCTGATCAATTAGGTTAGTTTTGAGTGATTAGTAAAATTCGAAATTACCAAGCCAGGATTTGTTTCTTAATAAGCATGGGACATGTGGTACTTTGCATGGTTGGCCAAAATCTGTTTACAATATTCAATCAACTTTAAAGGGGCCACCAACAGGAATCGCTCCTAGAGTTGGCTATATTGACAACGGCAACACTCAAATCTATATGAATAATCCAAAATGTATGTTTACATTATCTATCGACTACTTAACGTTACCCTCCTCTTTCGTCTGGTCTTTGAGACCGACAAAGGACAACCACATATAATGCACAGATAATCCGACCTTCAGGTTCCATTGTTCATATACTAATGCTCCAATATCACGCCCATAATTCGCAGCAGCAGACAAGCAAACGAAAATTGCTAAATTTACTTGTTCATACAAATTAATGCATATCTTCTATTACGGAAATAGTACAGTCTACACAATTCCAGTATCTGGTAGCGTGAACGCATTACATATTGCTTCGTCCGTTACCAACATGAATACCATCCATCAAAATAGACAGACACGAGACGGACACAAACATGCAAGGGCATCAAATGGAGAAACATTGTCGCGCCTTGTACTCAGTTGAAATACATCAGCTGCCCTCAGATTTCTCCAAAGCTGCAAAAGAGGAGTAATATTAAGCTGAAAGCAATGAAGCAGAGAGTCACCAATGCAAAAATTGCTTCCTAACAAATTGATGCACTTAAGTGAAAAACACTGTTCTCTAATTGAGCAGATATAACTGATACAAACATATCAAATCGCAAGAAATAGTAATTGGACATCGAGCTAGTTTTTCCTGCAAGTAATCATAAGCAAAAAATGGAAAAAGTGATTAAGGTGTCATCTGACGACAATATTAAGCACCAAGACCAAAAATATTCAGGGATATCCAAGTTCATCGTGTTTGACAATTAAAAAGAGTTATCCTCATAGAACAAACTTGATATCTTAGGATTGCTATTCTAAGTCATCCTTCTATTTTTAGATTTGCTTTCACCAGCTGAAGGTCAATTTCCACTTTCTTGTAAACTGAGAAGAGTCTGCATCCGTTGGGCTTTCTCCAAAATTGCTAATTGGCTATCATCAGTGGGTACCAACTCGGATCATGCCTCTTATATAATCACATAACAAAGAGAGGGAGATCTCCAGAAACAGGATGATCTGGTCAAATTATAATGCTCATACCCACTCCCTAGAAATAGGAGGGTTCACCAAGCTCGATTAAGGCTATAACTTAGTTCTTGGTGCTATTATTAAACCAGAGCAAAGATTAGTGCAAACGTGCAGTTTGAGCAGATACTTCATTCTGCTTGTTAAAGAAAAATTCATAAATGTAGCATACTAAAATTCAATTGCGAGAGTTGAAAAACAAGATTGTAGCATACTAAAATTCAATGATTAAACATTATCAAACAGCATAATTATCAAACAGCATAATAAATTCAATAATTGAATTCATTTTTAAGCAGCAGTTTAAAAGGCTCAACAAGACTCCACAAGTTTAAAAGTTAACCACAAGATTTGAACACCTTTCATAAATGTCTAGTGAAACCCCTTAGAACCCAACTCCCCGGGGCCCCTAGTCACCAAAAATCAAAACAGCAGCATTTCTTCATAATGTACATGCACATGGTTACTGGTTTAGGCCTGAAGTTATTATACACAGGCATGCAAACGCCCGCACATAAAGGAGAGACGTATGAGAATATATATATATATATATATATATATATATATATAGAGAGAGAGAGAGAGAGAGAGAGAGTACTGTTGTAGTTCAGAAGCTTCTCAATGAGATCAACATGGGTCATTAGCATTCTCCTGCAGCAATAACGAACTAAACCCAATGCATCTAGGGCATCCCTGCATATTAAGTAACTTGATGTAAGCTCTAGAGGTTCATGTTTCCCCCACAAGAAGGATAATCAGACATCTAATTTAAATTTTAAAGATTAACATGGTCATCAAAAGGTAGTTCAGAGATGCATAGGACTTGAGATCTGACTATGTCAGATTTCATCCGTTTGGAGGAAAAAAAGGAACACATTCTGATTTTATTGACCATAAGACTCTTTGTTCTTGGAAACGTGTAGATGTACATTGCACATCAACCTCCAAAATACATATACCTACACTAACGTAATCATTTACATGTGCATACACAGCCATGGACATATTAAACACCAACTGATGGTTGAAAAGGAGTAACTAACCAGACAGAAATCAACAAAATTTACACTCCAACCCAATAAATCAAGCTAAGGGCAGAAAATTGTAAAGAGAAGACTAAAAAAACTTATCAGCTATCGTCACAAAAGCATAAAACTTTACGGTTATTAGCAAATCCAACATTGAAACATTCACCAAAAAAGGACATCCTGAATAACTCCTCACATTTTGCCTACCCCATAAGATTAACGCACCATGTCCAACAATAAAAATAACAACGCTTTCGAAAAAATGAAATTTACGAAGAAAAACTCAATAATGTTTCTTAAAATTATCTTATCCCATAAATGAAGGTAATATTGTAATTCTAAGTAGGGGTATAAATAATTACACTCTTTTTAACATGTTACATACACATAAACATATACATACATACATACATACATACATACATATATATACACACAAACACAAATTCATATATGTATAATTTCCAAAACCCTGGCTAAAATTATGATAACCCAACATACAAGTTGTAATTCTTTAAAAAAAAAAAAAAAAAACCTTATAAAGATAAATAAAAAAACTCACCCCTCGGTGTAATCAGCTTGAAGAAGATCAAGATATGTGTCCCATTTGTTTCCAATCACCTGAAACATAAAAGTTAATAATTTACCTTTATATATATATATATATAATATAAGCTAAAACTAGTCAAGAGTTGGTTGCAATGGTCAGTAGAACCGTTGCGAGTTTCAAGTTCGAATCATCATTTTGGCATATATTCTACCATAAAAAGAATAAAAAAAAAAAAGCTAAAACCCTAACGGTACAATAAAAAGTTTATAGACATAAATTGTTGAATTGAATTACCTTGCCACAGGTGAAGCAACGGACCGGGATGATCATCTTTGCTAAGCCCTAGTGCGTGAACTGCGAGCTTCTTGAAGTTTCAGTTCAAAGTGTTGCAATTTATAATTACGTTATTGGACTTTGACATTAATGGGCCTTATGCCACTTAGGCCTTTCGAGTATTTTGTAATTTTTGCAAATGTGAATTACTACAGTAGATGTGTATAATATTTTAATAATTTTAGAAAATATATATATATATATATATATATATTTTTAATTTGAAAGATTTTAATTTATAGTGGCCAAATCATAAGAAGGAATACATTTTTAAGTTTTGCAAATGTATATTTAAGATCAAAAGTGCATAATAACTTTCAACAATTTTAATTCATAGTAGTTGAAATATAAGCAGCAGTGATATTTGTAATTTTTGCAAATTTAATGGTCAAGTGTGTATAATATTTTACTAATTTTAGAAAATATTTTTAAATAATTTTAAATATTTTAATTAATAGCGTTCAAATCATAAGCATGAATATTTTAAATTTTGCAAATTTAAATTTAAGATCAAAAGTGTATAATAATTTAAAAAAAAAAAAAATTTTGCCGTGAAAATATTTTTAATTCATAGTAGCTGAATTAAAACCGGAGTGATATTTCATATTTTGCAAATTCTATGGGGCTTTTCTCCCTTCTATATCTATCTAATAGAGACAGAAGTGTCACCACTCAAGTAAGAGCGAAGCTAGAAATTTAAAGTTGAGGGTCAAGATTCAATTAAGAATAATATTTAACCAAAATTTGAAACTGAGACTGAATGTTTTAATTTTTTCAATATTACATATATATATATATATATATATATATATATATATATATATATATCTATTATATACTAAAAGGAAATTAAGGGCTAAAATTGTCCAACAATGGTAAAAGTTTCGCTCATCATGCTTTCATCGTATTAGACTTTGCGTTAATATCATTGTCTTTCTACATTGTAATGACCATGACAGCCTTAGATAAAATTATCAAAACAGAGATATTTGTAAGTTGTGAATGTATAAAAGTATTTGTACTATATGAAAATAATCTTATACATTTATTTTTATGATAAAAATAACCTTAGTGGAATCTGATATTTTTCCACTCTAATTTCTTGTAGACTAACAAATTTACTTTTTAACCCTTGAATGGAGAAAATGAATTAATAGGCTATAATAGTCGTCTTTTCAGACCTTTTCTTCTACCTTCTTCCAATAAGTCAGACGTTGACTTTTTGTTGCTTTTTCTTTCCTTCCACCAACTCTTTTTTCTTCATCTTCTTCTAAAAAATAAGTCAATTTAGTTCATAATATTTAGCACAAACAGATTCTTATTGCTTTGAAAAAATATAACCTTATAGAACCTATTTAGTCTTTATACCTACCCTTAAGGACTAAATTGGCTTTTCCCCTCTTCTTCTCTTTGCATCACACACACACTTTCTCTCTCTATATCTCCTCTATGCTCCTCCATACGAACCGCACCAAATCTTCACTCTCACATTTGGCTCTCACTTTTCTTTCTATTCTTCCCATTTTCTCTTGAATCTACGTCAGCACAGTAAGTTTTTTTAAAAAAAAAAAATCAAATTTATACATGTGCACAGCTTAGTTTACGTGTGTGTATAGATATGACATTGTGTGAGTGTGTGGTGGTGGTGGTGGTGGTGGTGTGTGTGTGCTTCTTACTGTTTTATGATTGTTTTGCTTTAAATGTTGATTTTTAATGTTCCTTGCTTTGAGAAATTGCCTTTGACTTCAGGCACTGTCATTAGAGACCCAATTTTGTGCGAAAACATTCCACTTCTTGTCCCAGGTATTGCCATTTCTTGCAACTCTGTGTTCATGTTCATTTACTTGGTGTGGTAGAGTGATAACAGTTGTTTGATGGCTTCAGTGGCTATAGTGTTGGTGGTCTTGGGTGTCGGCTGTTTTTGTTCAAAATTGCATTTGTAGACATGATTCCTTTCAATTTGTATCTCTTTTAGGTTTCAATTTTCTACTCGATTCAGACCAAAATAAAAATAAAAAATAAAAAATAAAACAATTTCGACTCGATTATCTACAATCAGATTCAGGGGGTATTGGGATGCAAGGTAACATTTTGATCAAGGATGAAAAATGCTTAGTTCAAAATTTTTCAAAGAAAAAAAAAAAAACTAAAAGTTTTGTTGATAAGTGGAACTATGGATATGCCTTCTGATATTTACCACATATTGATTGTTTAGTGCATATATATCGAATCGTGAATTTATAAAAAATGAAAATCTCATTTTTTAGAATAATTCAGTCAAATTTTTTAAATTAGATTGAGAATTATATACTCGCATCAATACATTAAAATTTATGAGAAATACAAATTTTTAGATATCTATTCATGAAAAAGTTGTTGATAACATGAAAGCACCATTTGAGATAATGAAAATTGACATATATGGCATCTTTTCATGTCTGTGAATTTGTTATGAGTGTATGTATATAAATCTATTGTGTTGTACTTGTGAATGTGCATGTTGTATGTTGTTTAAAGTGCGGTGTTAGTGGACAATGTATGTGCATGCGAGTTATGGTGTGTGTGAGAGGGGGAGTAATTCTTCTGTCATTTTTTTTGTTAAAAAAATGAAAAGACTAAAAAGCCTTAACCTTAAGGTTTTGTTTGATAGAGTTAAATGTCAATAGGGAATTCAGGTAAATAAAAAAATCATTAGGTGTTGTATTACAGTGAAATGTTATGGAAGTGATTAATGGAGTTAAAATACTCCTAAGTCCTATGAGTTACAGTGCAATGTGAATGAGAATAATAAGAATTGTTTTCATTTAAGTCTTTTGTATCATTAATTTTACTGATATGTAACTATAAGGATGCCAATTTAACCATTGAGTGAACATAAGTGGAACCATATGATTTGTTTCTGCCTTTATTTGGCCAACCTACTTTTTGAATCTAGGACACACATTTATGCCAACAGATGCCACTGGATATTATTAAAAGAGATGTTTCAGCTTATAATGTTATAAAGTTGTGAAAGAGATTTAATAGGAATATAGTGATATAAGATTATGAGGGGATCTTGTCTAGAATATACTCTGTTAGAGAAGTTGACTCCCTTTTTTTTTTAGTTTTCGTTCTTAAGTTTGATAACTGAGAAAATAAAATATGAAAGTTAATTAATTTATTTACTAAATATAATGTGTTCACTGATTCAAAAAGCGGTGTTATTCATTTATGAGTGTTTGAGTATTACATAATTTATGCATATCATAGCTCGATGGTTATTGAGAAAAGGGGTATAATTGTAACAATACATGCTATTTTTACAGGATCCAACCCAATATGGAAGCGTTTACTCCAATTCTGAAAATAAATCCAACCACACAAAGTTGGAAAGCAAAGGTCCAAGTCGTTGACAAAATGCGACCTCGTGAATCAACATCATCAACACAAACAACATATCAAAATATCATATTACAAGATGAAGTTGTGAGCTTAAATTTTTTCCTTATATTTTCTTTTATTTAATTTTAACATTCATCTTTTCATACTACATACAACTAACACATACTACTCACAATAACTTTTCTTCATTTTCTTTATTACTACAGGGAACACAAGTACTTGATTTTATCTATAATACTGACATTGCACTATTCACTGACACTCTTGAGTTGTATAAAACATATGTGATAACTAATGCAAAAGTGAGGAATCTACTAAAAGCCATGACTAAACGTCTAAATTCTGAATATCAATATGTATGGACTGTAACTAGTTCTACTCCAGTAGTAGATCTAAAAAGTGATGATTTTTTTCCATTATCTGCTAATTTGCAAACAACACCTTTTATTGAACTTTACAAGTCAATGGCAAAACCATCTGAACTTGGTATGCAACTCAAAACATAACTTATTCTTCATAACAACTTTTGAAGTACATTTTGCTTATATCATTGTTTTTGCTTTAAAGATGTCCTAGCTGTTGTTATTGACAAGCTGCCTTCGAAAAGAGTCAGAAATAAGGCAGGAGCATTTTCATAAATTAATGAATTCATAATTGTTGATCAAGAGTAAGATCTCTCATGAACTCATTAAACTCAAGATCATTTATAATTGGTATTCTTATTACTAATATATAATTTTTTTTAATGATCAGGGTATTTGTGTTGATGATGTTGATTCACAAGGTTGCATTTTGTCAACGACTTGGACCTTTGCTTTCCAACTCTGTGTGGTTGGATTTATTTTGAAAATTAGAATAAATGCTTCCATATTGGGTTGGATCATGTAAAAATAGCATGTATTGTTCCAATTATACCCTTTTTCTCAATAACCATCAAGCTATGATACGCATAAATTATGTAATACGCAAACACTCATAAATGAATAACACCGCTTTTTGAATCAATGAACACATTATATTTAGTAAATAAATTAATTAACTTTCATATTTTATTTTCTCAATTATCAAACTTAAGAACGAAAACTGAAAAAAAAGGAGTCAACTTCTCTAACAGAGTATATTTTAGATAAGATCCCTTCATAATCTTATATCACTATATTCCTATTAAATTTCTTTCACAACTTTATAAGCTGAAAAATCTCTTTTAATAATATACAGTGGCGTCCAGTGCATCTGTCGGCATAAATGTGTGTCCTAGATTCAAAAAGTAGGTTAGGCCAAATAAATGCAGAACCAAATCATATGGTTTCACTTATGTTCACTCAGTGGTTAAATTGGCATCATTATTGTTACATATCAGCAAAATTAATCATACAAAAGACTTAAATGAAAGCAATTCTTATTATTCTCATTCACATTGCACTGTAACTCATAGGACTTAGGAGTATTTTAACTCTATTAATCACTTCCACAACATTTCACTGTAATACAACACCTCATGATTTTTTTATTTACCTGAATTCCCTATTAACATTTAACTCTTATCAAACAAAACCTTAAGGTTAAAGCTTTTTAGTCTTTTCATTTTTTTAACAAAAAAAATTACAGAAGAATTACCCAATCTCCCTCCTCCCCCTCTCACGCACACCATAACTCGCATGCACATATATCATCCACTAACACCACACTTTAAACAACATACAACGTGCATATTCACAAGTACAAAACCATATTTAGGAATGTCACTTGCTACGAAACCAAATTCCAGCTTTCATGTCAATCATTTGCTCAAAGAAGTCACATCGCTCAGATCATGGTAATGAAAATAATTCTCATCCACTACTACAATAATATATTATGACATGATTTTAACACTATCTTCTAACATATCTTTTAGGGCTCTCAAAAACAACCAACTCTTAACTCAATTGGTAAAAACAAGAGCTCATCAATATGTTTTGAGAGATTTGGTAAATCCACATGATCAAGATGATGTAAATATCAACAATCTTCCTTCTAACATTGACAAAGTAAGCTTTTATCCAATAATTTACTATCTTAAAAGTTGAATTTATTTTTGTAATGAAACGTGTTCAGTCACTTCAGTATTTTGCGCTTTCATTTTGGTATGAATGTCTTGTGTTTGAATATGGTTTAGTTTAAATGGATATAGGATACAGATAGGCATCGTTGTGGTCCTTCATATATCTTCAGGTTTATGTCACCATGATTTTTGTTGCCCTATATGCTATTTTTTTAGCAAAACTAATTATTGAATACCTGTGTATTACTGTGTACAAATTAGAAGCTCATAGATTTGAGATTTTGAAAAAATATCAATTTTTTTTATGATTTTTCATACTGTATTTAGTGAAAACTGGCTCAATATTTCGAAATTTGTTTGTGTCATGTTTTCTTATTTTCGGATGTTATCTACCCATATGTGGTTTATGTGATTTTTTCTTTTTTATTTTTAAGTTAAGATTTTACCACAAAGATAGTGAGAAAATATACAATTTTATTATCAAAATTATAATTTTCTCTCTTCAAATAATGTAGAATATTATTACTATTATTTTAGTAACAAGTCAAAAAAGACTTTTCACCACATCATAAGTTATGGTTAATATCTGATGCTTATCTCTTATTTCTACTACTCCAAACTAGATGTATTTGGATTAAAGAAAGATTGATTATCACGGTTGAGGAACAACAGTTTCACTATCTTGCATGTGAAAATTGTGGCAAAGGAACAAGAGCAGAATACAAACAAGCTTTTTGATGCATGCATTGTACAAAAGACACAATTGTTGTCTCAAGGTAAAAATACATATTAATTTCATGCTAAAGTTTTCTTGTTTTCACATAAAATATATTATTTATTTCTTCTTCTTGATGTTCAAGTTTTAATACCTCTCTCAGTTACATTGATATCTTCTTTAGATTCAAATTTCAAGTCGACATCATTGACGACACCGGATCTATCACTGTTGCAGTCTGTGGGGAAAATGGAAGAAAAAATTTCTCACTTGAAGCCGATCAGATATTATCAAGACAACAAGTTGTGAGTAATAATTTGAGCCTTTTATGAAATTTGTCAGCTGTGTTTATGAGATAATCAATAGTAAAAAATTATTGATTTGCATACTTAGTATGAAAAAGAGTCATTTTTTTAGCAAACTAACATCTATTTATAGGGTAATTAACAGTAAAAGATTCTTGATTTACCTTCCTTGATATCGTTTTTTAGAGAGCTTAAATCTGGATTTGTCTAGGATTGATAATGAAGGGCTGATAAACTTGGCAAGTCATTTTTATTTGCTATATTGGAGTTTATATATACTTCTTTATGTATTCTTTATTTGGTGTGTTGAGTAGCTGCATTTGATCTATAAAAAAAAAAGAACCTTTTTTGTGTTGATTCTTAGTAACCTATTATTAGATTATTTTTGATAATTCAGTTTTGTTTTTGTTAATTTTGGTATGCTTCTCATTGATTGTTTGCATGCAAATGTAGCACAGATTGAATTGTAGGTACTAGAGTATAAATGTGATTATCTACTAAATAAGTGCTTCAATTCAGGGTCAAACATTACAAATCAATGAAGTCAACGAAAAGCTTTGGAACAAGACATTTTTCATCCAACTACAATCATACACCTTTGAAGCATGTGGGGAATCACAACCAAAATACAACATTGCTTGGTTGTATGATAATGAAAAAGTGTCTCAAAAAAGAAGCAATGAAGTAGAATCTTCAAGCACCAATGTTTCAAGTTCTTTGAAGTTTGTTCATGATTCTTCCTCATTTGAAGATCCCAATGTTCATGAAGATATTTCGAGCACCAATGTTTCAACGTCTTTGAAGTTTGTTGACGATCCTTCTTCATTTGAACATCCCAATGTTCATGAAGATGCTACTGCAAAAAAGCAAAAGCTTCGGTAGGAAAAAAAAACTTTCATCTTTTTGCATAGACACCTTAAAATCCTTAAATAGGATTCAATTGTATAAATTTACAAATTGACACTGTTTTTCTAAAGATAGATTTCAAATGACCATTTTTTTTGTATGGTTTTTTGTTAACTCTAACTCTCCAAAGTCTTTACATACCATGTAGTTGGCTACTTTTTTGCTAATGACCTCTTTCTATAAAGATGAATTCTGTACTCACTCTCTTGTAAGGATATATTTGTTAAACTAATATTAGTCACCACTTCTCTGTACTTAAGAAACCATTACAATATGTAATTCCATTAGTTGTACCAATATTCCCTAATTACTATTGTATGCGTTTCTGTTTATGTTAATACACTCTCGTGAACTTATCTCCTTAGGTGATTGAGACAGCATCAAATATTTACGTTGTCATGGAGTATGTAAAGTCTGGAGAACATTTTGATTACATTGTAGAAAAGAATAGGTTACAGCTGAAGCCGCTTTTGACCATGAGTGGTTCTATGAAGTTTCTCTTCCCAAGTCTAGAGAATTCGTGCCTACTTTTCCTGCTCAACATGCTCAGGACCGGTATGTGATACATGATATTTGTCAATAATGTGCCATCTTTCTTTAGCTTCTGAAAAGCTAATTAGTTCTTAATGTTTAGCAGGCTCACGTGAAGGATAATGAAGAGTCCAAATCCTATGCAAGACAATCATTCATGCTGTTTTTTAGCAGGTACGCTTGAATAATGTTTTAAAAAATGTAATCACAATTAAAAAAAACTTCCAACCTGTATAATGTTTATCTTATTTAAAAATTTTATATACAACATCTGTTTCAATATATACATTGGGTTCAGCCCGTGCAAACCTAACTAGTATATATTCTAAATCTGTGGTGGTGGGTGGGGGGTTTAAATACCGTATTACTTTGCAATATCCTCTTGTCAGCCATTGACACTGAATAACAACTGAATGTAATAAGTAGCAATAATCACCAATAAACACGAGGGATTATAATTGCCAGCCATTGATATTATCATTACCAACCATTTTCAGGAATGTTACAAACATAGAAGCATTTCTTTGTTAGGCATGTAAACAATGCTGTTAATCTCTACCAAGTAAATGGAAAATTTCACCCAAAAAATATTGGCCCTAAAATTCCGCGTGTTTGTAAAAATCAAAATTAATTTGCTGCAACAGATCCCATGTCCATAACGCAGCTGACTATAATGATCATCATCGCAGATTGTCAGAATCAATGAAACCAGATCAGTCAGAACCAACATCAACTCCATTTGTCTTCAGGAAGTCCTTAGCTTCAAGAATATCCTACGAGACATGACAGCAAATTAGTAGGCACATTGCAAATGATCAAAATAAGACTCTTCCCAGCTGCTTATTCTCAAGCCTCGCTCTTTTTTTACTTTCAACCGTTAACTCTAACAGTCCCCTCACCAAAGGCATAGAGACGGAACAGACAAGGGAGGCCCCATGGCTTCCCCAGTAATTCTCCGGAATCCTAGTAAATATGAATTGCAAACCAGCTCAACAAGTAGTAACAGAAGCAGTAGGAAACACGTTACTTATTTTTAGGGGGTCAGGTGTACTGGAATTCAGTTCTAGATAAACCACTCCGTTATCACTTTTGATGCTAATATTTTCATGGCCAATTAATTCCTTCTTTCCTTCATTGGAACTCCGAAGCAACAAAATTCTCTTCCTTTACATTTGGTAAACACAGTTAATACTTAATGCCAGTACATGATCAATATATCTATTTCTCACATCATATAACATCTCTCACCAACGGATCATTTCAGTTTTATTAAACGATTATAAATATTTCCAGATTTCTTGCATTTAGTTTAACTTTATGTACATAAAAAAAGAGGCTGTGAAATTGCCTCAAAGATGGTGTCCTGATGTTTTCTGTAGAAATAGAAGCTTCATAAACTTATAGCGTTTTCACCCCCAAGAAATTAAGGTGGGTTTTTCATTTAATCTAACACCAATTTCTTAGCACTCAAGAATCTACATTCTGCACCAAACGAAACTGGGCTCTTACCTGCTGTAAGAGAACTGCCTCTTGAGGACAAGTTGGAAACTGCATCAGACCTACTCCAACCATTAGTAGCCCATAACATCCCAGCGACACGATGAAGTAAATAGGCAGCTGGCAGGAAACGAAACCACTACCTCAGCTTAGCTCTTAAAGAAGGGGAGATGAGAAAAAAAAAATGTGAAATGCGTAAGATTATGATAATTTAAAAAAAAATAGTGATCAAGAAGAAGCTCACCAACCAAGTATAGCTCTCTGGTAGTACAGATGTCTGCAGCAGGCCAATCCAAAGAGCCGATACAGCCACTAGAATTGTCAAAATCTTCACGATATGTTTCATTTGATCTGCTCTGAAAAGAAAGCTCCTACATTCGCATTATTAGCAAGTAATTTTTCTCCTCCATATTGATTAAGAGATTATTCAGATCTCAGTAAGATACGTTTAACAATCAAGTAATAATTAAGATAGGGCTCTCTGTATTCTTCATTGATGCTTGCACTTAATTAGCGGACAAATCCCTAGATTCCATGTTTAACAATCAAGTAATTTTTATTCAGAATTGCATCAAGATTGTGCCTGCCTGAGAAAATAATGCACCTAATTAGTGGACAAATCCCTAGATTCCCATTAATCCAACCAATAAAATAGCAGTTATAATTTTTCTAAGAAGGATATAGAGGAGAGAGAGACACGTAAATAAGGAAGGGGAAGAACGAATGAAGAGAAAAGGACGGGAGAGATAGAACGAGAGAGTCTGCCATCAGATGGGATGTAATGTAATGATTTTTCAAAGTTTCCATTGCAAAAGTAACAAGAGGAAACTCAAAGCCCTTGCGCAATGTCCCAAACATCATCTGGCAGCCGTTATTGACTAACTGTTGTTGTGAATTTTTTGACAGTAATAATTCATTATTATAATAAAACCAGTGCCATAAGGTTAAAATCCCATGAAGATTCCACCTTCTTCAGGTAAAAATCATTTCAAAGGACAAGTCTTCAAAAATTGTCTGATCATTACACTGAGCGCTAATGGCCACGTTATTCTAATTTCAATCAAGATTTTTTATGGCAACCACCTGAGAAAATGATTTACCTAACTATTGGACAAATGCCTAGCTTTTGCATAGCCTTCCCCCGCCCCCCGCCCCCCCCACCCAAAAAACCCCCCTTCTCGTTTTCTAAAATAGCTGCTGTAAGTTGGGGATAAAGAAGGAAGAGAAGAGGATAGAAGAAATAGAATAATAGAGAGACTGCCATCAGATGGGATGTAATGTAATAATTTTTCAAAGTTTCCATTGCAAAAGTAAACAAGAGGAAACTCAAAGCCCTTGCGCAATGTCCCAGACATCATCTGGCAGTTATTATTGACTAGCTGTTTTGTAAATTTTTAAGTCTCATATTTCATTTTTTTTTAGAAGTCTCATATTTCATTATCGTATACCCAGTGCCATAAGGTGATATATTATCCCACAGAGGTCCCACCTAACTTCAGTAAAAATCATTTCAATGGAAAAATCTTCAAAGCATAGATTAGAAGTGCACGTTCTCATCATTACAAGCGTCTTTACTATTCATAATAATGCAGTTCCACTTCCATTAGAAGGATAAACATAAAAACTAACACATTAGAAGAACTCAAAGCCCTTGCGCAATGACCAAAAAATAAGATAGTGGCTAAAGTTCAAATCTCCATATAACTACATGTATCAGTACAAATCAAAGATAACAGAAAGTCCACAAGCAGAATAAAAAAGGCAACAGAACATGTTACTGGAATAGAAGAAAAGACATGTTCAAATGAAAACCCAACCAACCAAGAAAGAACCATTCATCGTTGTTCTCAAAAAATCGGGTGAAGGTCCCCCAAGAAAAAGATGATCATAATATACAGTACTATTCTAAAAGTTTCCATATATGTTGGTAATAATAGTGAAGTTCTAACGTTCCACTTTTCTCAATTTTTTTCCTTTCAATCCTTTTGCCCAAGGGAGAAAAATAGTCTTCATATTAGTATATTGCAATAAAAATATTGAGTAGAGGAAAGACCTTATACCACAATACAAATTAGGCGTATACTTATTGTACATAAATACATATATATATACACACACATAAGCCTCAATACGTTCACATAATGTGTTCCATAAAGTTTTACTAAAGCAACACACTTTACTCCAATGAGATACAGGTTGGTGTGATGCTTACCCACTACTCAATTTAATGTATGAAAATACTTCTGGTGATGATCACTTTGTTGAACTGCCATCAGACGGGATGAAAATAGAAATTATATCACTGTCCAGTCCCAAGAATCAAGACAACTCAAAGCCCTTGCGCAATATCCCCAACATCATATGGCAGCTTGGTACCCGATTCAAACAAGTAAAGATACAAATGGCGCTCAAATCCCTTCCACCATATTCCAATAAACATTCTCACGGATAAAAACATGACTAGTCAATCGAAACAGAACCAAAAAAAATTAAATTGTCGTCCACAAAATTAATGGCCAAAATGATGCATGGCAAGACGAGAGATAACAACCAGGTAAGATCTTTTGACACATCTGCTAGCAACTTTCAGCTACCACTACCATTTATCTTAGCCCGAATATCACATCAAGGCTTTATCCACCAAATTCAAGTTAAGCAAAATACCACTAAGTTACTACTACCACAGCCCCATTTCCGGTATCTGATCGGCTTTTCAAACTCGTTTTCTAAGCCAAGATTCGTATTTATTTAGCCCGTTAACATAAGAAGTTAATACATATGAATTATGTCATTTTACTCGTAACTTATGATTTCATTACATTCTATTTTTCTCTAAAAATTAAAAGATTAAATAAGATATATTGTTTGAAAATGAATTCATAGCCAAAAGGAAGAACAAAATTTGGGAAACAGGTCATCGCTAAATATTGTACTGCATCAAAATTAACAATAATCATATAAATAAATAACGATCACAAAAAAAAAAAAAAATTATGAAATTTCAGATTCATGTATCAAAGTAGGTCTAATTTGCATCTAATTAAATATACGCGTATATAATACACGTGTGTGTGTATGTGTTTATGATAGTCTATGAGCGAATCTCACCAAACGAAATGGCTATCGGAGAG
The DNA here is from genome assembly GCA_037974665.1 of Ehretia macrophylla. NCBI lineage: Eukaryota > Viridiplantae > Streptophyta > Magnoliopsida > Boraginales > Ehretiaceae > Ehretia > Ehretia macrophylla. The sequence goes on from CM075780.1 coordinate 30,248,448, forward strand.
GCTATCTCGTCACTGGATCGGGCAAGACGGTGGATTCGCTCAGTGGCGCCGCCGCTTCGGAGGTGGAGTGGTGGACGTGGGTCGGCGAGGGGAGGAGGTAAAAGGGCACCAAATGGTTAAAACCTGTTTGTTATGTATATACGCAAAGGCGTGCACAAAAATACACCTTTACCACAAAGCGGACGGTTGGTAACACGACTATTATTCAAACTGGATTTCGCTAGACGACGTGTTGGATTGTTTAACTTTAACATCTGTTTATAAAAGAAGTCGTGTTCGTTGTTTCTTTCTTTTTTTGCTTTTTTGTTTTTGTTTGTATACTACAAACTCTGTCAAAAGAGTTTTAATTTAATCCAATATTTTAGCAACATTATGTTTCGTGTTTTGCTTAAAATAAGTTTCTCGTTATCAAAAGAAAAAAAAAAAAAAACTATTGTACTGATCAATAATTTGTTAAAATTTTATTTCTTTGTCGATTATTTGGATCTATCATACATTTAAAGAAATTACAACACAATATTTTCTCATAAAACCAAGACAAATACCCTATAATAAAAACGAGATCATTATTCTACACAAGGCTCAATTATTGTTAATCAACAGAAAAAGAATATAGCAAACAATATTAATCAAAGTAACCCAAAGCAGTTAGCTTAGCAAGTGAGTACTTTAGAGTGTAGGAGAAATATTTATTCACGCTTCATGTTTGAATAAATTAGAAAACTAATATTTTTGGAGCCAATCATAGGTGAGGCCAGTATGCGCCCATTCTTCCACTAAGTAAGAAAGGAAAAAGATGTTATCATTTATTTCGACCAGTTTCTCGAATAATTTATTTTAACCCGGACAAAAATTAGATGTCCCAAGAAGCCCAACTCTTCGATAAAATCTAACCCTTTATAAATTGACCCATCTTCTTTTATCTTTTTTATGTAGGAGACAACACCTTCAAGACCTATTTCTTGAAGGTTTCTCTAGTTGCCAAATTTTATTCACTCGTAAAGCACTTGAGTGAACCTTGTAGTAAATACGCTTTGGGCCGACCAATATCAACATGTAAAATCCATTAACTATTAATTCAATTTTAGGCAAAAGTGTAAATTTACTAACAACGCTCAAGTGTCAACGATCCAGTGTTTCTCCAAGGTCGATATCAATAAATATTGGGATAATGTTCAGAACTGATAGCAGAGGAATGAAAATCTGTGATGAGACTGAAGTTTTCTGATGCTACAAGGACCGACCACACATTTGGAAGAGGATCTCATAATATTATAATGTTACGAATGAGATTCAATAGTTGTGAACTGTCTACATCATTTCATTATAATTGTATCAACAATGTATAACTGTTAGATCTCGCTCATAACATCTCCATAACAAAAAGCCTTCGTTGGACATGGCATTTGTGGCTTTTACTTATCTAGGCATTTTCGCATTCCAATGAAAGATATCACAATTCATTAGCAAAACCCAATTGAGAAAACTCAAAACTATCAGTGAGGAACAAAAATGGAGTAAATGCATCCAGTGCAGATTAGCATCCAATGCTAGCATTTTTTTACAACATTCCAATATCTTCCATGATTTCGACAAAATGAAGAGTTAATGGTACAGTAATTACTGAGCATTGCTGCCACTAGATTGGGCCCGTGACTCTAAGAACAGTCTTACAGTTGAGAAAATGAGAGAGGGTTCAGCCATCGCACCATTCCCGTAATCTCCACAAGCTAGCCTTTTCGTTACTGGTGGGATCAAGGAAATTCCCAGATCATCAATTACCATAAGGTGCCGTTCTGTGAAAGGATTGGTCCACATGAAGGTATTCATGGCTGGTGCCACAAACATTGGTTTACCGTAGTCCCATGCTCGCACAATGCAGGTTAGCAAGTTATCACATAATCCCCCAGCAATCTACAATGCGGAAACAGCATGCGGATGTGAGAAACAAAAGCATGAGAAAATGGCTCCACAGATGAGCTAAAAAGGAAGAATGGTATCATTTCTACCTATATATGATGGATAAAGAAAATTAAAGAATATCTTATGATTTGTGAGAGAATACTGAACCACTGCAAAGTAAGCATGCAAATCTGCAAAAGCTCACTTTTACCCTTACACTATGTGCAAACAACTAATTCTTTGTGACATGGTCTTCAATAGTTTATGAGGATGTCAGTCAGAAATTTATTATTTCTTCATACGAAGCGCAAGACTACGTGGCTGTCATATCTATAGTGTCTAGTAATATGATTAAAGCGTGTATCATAAGAAGCCTGCATTACTAATTGAATATCTCCTACACCATCTGAATAAATTCTGAGAACCATAAGATTTACCTTGCCGAGGGTGTTTGCTGACAGAGGGGCAATGACCATAATATCAGCCCACCTACGAAGCTCAATGTGTAGCACATTGTCACCTATCTTCTTCCACATTGACCATTCATCCTCATCACTATAAAGAATCACATCCTTCGGAAGGGAAGCTCTATCTATGAAATGTAGGGAAGCCTTTGTAGCAACTGCTCTCACTTCTGCCCATTCAGAGAAACAACGGCAAAGATTTGCAAACTTTATAGCAGCCACACTTCCGCTTGCAGCAAGCAGAATTCGAGGCTTCCTGTAGGCAGCCATCACTTGATATGACTCCCTGTCTGAACTCGAAGTTTCAAGATTTGCCATAACCTATTGAACATAGCCCGCCAATATTCTCAATCCGGCTACACTTACCAGAAAATAAAATCTTAAACATATAACTAAACGAAAGATGGGTTCATCGGCCATCTTTATCACACAGCGCAAGCACGTGGTCAACAACAGCTCTACACTTTTGAACTTAAAGCTTCAAGATTTGCCATAACCTATTGAACCTTAAAACAGATATCTTATATCACCCACAAGGCCAATTTCAATTCTATGATTTGCAGTCTATTCCTATCATGCCCCAGGCCTAGAACCCCGAACCTCAAACCCTTGACCCGCAAGCCAAGACCAGTGTCATACAGATTCAAGAAATAACTATCACGGCCCTCAAATCTACTGACTGAGAACACAATTTCCCAGTTATTACACAAACCTAACACTCACTCACAAAATGACCACTTACATTTTACTTGTACAATGTGAAACAACAGGGTGTACAACAATTGCTGAATTCAAAGAAATTATATCTCCAAAATCTACGAAAAAAATCTTTTCTTTTCGGGTGATTTCGGATCACGCGCAACCAAGATACTGCATTATTTATATACACATCAGACAAATCTTAATTTCAAATTGCAGATTAGAATCAAACATAATTGCATTGAAAATAAATAAAAATAAAAACATAAATGTTGTGAATTTTTCTCAATCTCTACCAAGTAGAATTTTCACATCAACATAGACAAGACACAAAAAAAATTCTCAATCACATAATAATACAGTACATGAACACCATATGTTCTTTAACTTGGGTTTTCTAGAATCTTTTCTAAGTTTTTTACAAAAAAAAAAAAAAAATTGCAAGTCCTGGAATGCAAAAAAGGGAGATTAAAGGGCTGGGTGAACAAATTCAGCAAAAGTTGCAGGTGAAATTACCGAAGAGGTGGTGGTGACGTCAGCTCCTCTCTCAGACCCAAGAAATGTTTGAGACTTGAAGAAGAGCGGGCTCAAGTGACCTTCTTTTACTTTCAGTTTTTTATTTATTAATAATTTTAACATTTTTTTTTTCCTTTTAAAATTGGGCTCAGAGAGTGTAGACTGTAAAGCATTTGGGATTTTTTTTTTCTTTTTCCTTTTGGCCTTGTTTGACTGATTTTAAATGATAATTTTCTTTGTTGACTTGTTAAGAAGAATTTTACTGCTTTTTAGGATAATGTTATAAAGTTATTACGTTAATAGATAAATTAATTATAATGAAATGATAATTAAATTATGATGTGTCGAGGTCGGATTATCGCAGTTGAGTTGGTCGGCTACGCTTGCCAAGCTGAACTTTCAGGTTGGCCTCCGAGTTGAACTTTTCAAGTCGGTTACCTGACGTACACAAGGGAAAGGAAGGAAAATGCAGGGTGACGACCCGGATTTTCCTCTCGGGCATGCGAATGATTAGTATGTTCGAGCTGGCAAGGTAACTGAGAGCATTTAATGACGAGTTACCTCTGAAATGAAGAGGGTGGAGCTCTATTTATACTAAATTCAGGTATGACAGTATTTAATGCGGTGTAGCTTTATGTCCCATCGGAACAACTGGCTCTGAGGTCGGGGTTTTCCGGGGTCGGATCAGTATCCAGGTTGGGCATTTAGCTGAATGCGCTGGGCTTGGCTCTAATTAGCCCGTCTCAGCTCGACGTGGGTAACTCACCTCAGCTCGGGTACCCCTCATCAATCCCTCCCCTAAGTCAAGATCGAGGGGGTGAGATCTAGAATTGGGAGTTTCTCCCGAGATTGAGGTGCCCGACCCCGGCAAAGTAGGGGTGGCCACGTCAGCGGTGCATGCCTTTCAGATGGCTGACACGTCACCTAGCGGTTCTAACAAGACGCGACATTTGGGCTCCTCGAGGCGATTTTCAAAAGTCACTTTGCTTTCAACTTTCAAGAGTTTTAGGTCGGATACCAGAGTGGTCGGACGCATTTAGCTCGGAAAGAATCTTCTCAGGATTTTCAGCTCGAAGCCAGCTAGGTCGGGTCATATTCCGCAGCCAAGAGCAGTAGGTACGTCCCGACTCCCTTTAGTCATTCATGTACATTTATATTTAGTCTGTAGACAGGATGGGGAGGTCGGAGTCAGAAGATTCCCAGGTAATGTAGGTGAGGTCCTATGGTGGGCATGAGAGTCCGTCGAGCTCGGAGTCCACCTCGAATAGAGACTAAGGTGGAGAGAGCACCAGTGCGTCTCAAGGATCGGCTTGAAAATCTGGGCCCGGGGAGAGCAATGATGATTGCCAAGTTATCGGGGTCAGACTGGCACAAGAGGAGGATGAGGCGGATCCTTTGGCCGACCTGAGAGACTTGGAAGATAGGGAGGATGAGGAGCTGCTGAATCAATTGGAGGGGGTTGAGATGCCACAAGAGTATCTAGCTAGAGTTTCTGCCGCCGAGCCGATCGAAGCAGTCCCGGTTAGTGCTGTTTGACCTCGAAGCTCGGCCACAGCCAAAGTTTCTTCAATAGTTTCCCGTTCTTGTCGCGGAGGTAGAAGGTCCCAGGTCGGACTTCTCTCACGACTTCATACGGTCCTTCCCAGGTCGGGGAGAGCTTGTTACTCGAGCACGGCAAAAAGATGGCCTTTCTGAGTACGAGGTCGCCAACCTTAATAGGCTTAGGCTTGACCTGTTTGGCAAAGGCTCTTTGCATGGCAGCTTTGCTGGCCAACATTCTGATTTGAGCTTTAGCTCGGAGCTCTTCAGCGAGGTCGAGCTCTTCAAGGATCCGTGCTCCGTTTATTTCTGGATCATAATGGAGGGTTCTACTGGTCGGGGACCCGATCTCTACTGGCAGCACTGCTTGAGTACCGAAGGTCAGCTCGAAGGGCGATTCTCCCGTTGCCGAGCTAGTGGTGGTCCGCTGAGCCCACAACACCTCGGAAAGAATCGATGCCCACTGGCCCTCTGCTTCTTCCAGCTTAGTTTTCAGGCCCTGCAAAATGATTTGGTTAGTCCTTTCAACTTGGCCATTACTTTGAGGATGAGCAATAGATGAGAATCTAAGGTCTATCCCAATCTCAGCACATTTGCCTCAAAAGTATGCACTCTCGAATTGTTTGCCGTGGTCAGTAATGATGACCTTTGGCACCCCGAACTGGCAAATTATATTTTTCCACACAAAATCCCAAGCTGTCTTTTCTGTTATTCTAGCAACACCTTCAATCTCAGGTCATTTGGTGAAGTAGTCTACTACTACGAAGGCGTACTTCTTTTGGCCAACACTGGTTAGCAATGGGCCGATGATATCTAAACCCCACTGATAGAATGGCCAAGGGCTTATCATCACCGTGAGGTCTACCGCTGGCTTCCTCTGTACATTGGCGAACCTTTGGCAGGTGTCGCACTTTTTTACATACTCTTTGGCATCTTGTTCTAAGGTTGGCCAGAAATAGCCTTGCCTCAATGCCTTTCGAGCCAAAGCTTTGCCTCCCGAGTGGTTTCCACATACCCCTTTATGGATCTCACGGAGTACATAGTTTCCCTCCTCAGGTCCAACACATTTCAAGAGAGGCCAAGTATAGGCTCTCTTGTAGAGTTGCCCAACAATTATGACAAATCTTGGAGCCTGTTTCATGAGTTTTCGAGTAGCTTTTTTATCCTCTGGGGTCATACCCCCTCCAAGTAGTCCACGATTGGTTTGGTCCAATCTGGGCTTAAATTGAGCTTGGCTATGGCTTGCACCCCCAACTGAATGCTCGATTCGGACACTTCTTCCACATGGACCAGGGCAGGTCGGCTCTCACCCAGGGCCAACCTGGACAGGGCGTCAGCCTTCATATTCTCCTCCCTCGGAATTTGCTGTATCGTGAACCTTTTGAGCCTTGAGGTCAAATTCTTGACTCTGTTGAGGTAGGCTAGCATGGTACTGTCCTTGGTTTCGAACTCTCCCGATATCTGACTAGAAACCAATTGAGAGTCAGTGCTCAGGTCGACTGTCCGTGCCCCGAGCTGAGCTGCAATTTTCAATGCCGCAATCACCGCTTCGTACTCCGTTTCATTGTTGGACGCCGGAAAGGTGAACTTGAGGGAGTATTGGTGCTCATGCCGGGTCGGGTCGAGGATGACCACCCCAGCTCCGCTACCAGACTTTCTTGAGGCCCCATCCACATGTACCTTCCACATGTCCTCCGAGTCATGCTCGGCTCGGACAGTGCATTCCACCATAAAGTCCGCGATGGCTTGGGCTTTGATGGCTGTTCTGGGCTGGTAGGTGATGTCAAATTGACTCAACTCAACTGCCCATTTCAGCAGCTTGCCTGACGCCTCCGGCTTGTGCATGATGGACTTGAGTGGGGCATCTGTCATGACCTTAATCGGATGAGCGTCGAAGTATGGCTTCAGCTTCCTTGCCGCCGTGATGAGCGCGAGGGCGAGTTTTTCCAATGGGGAATACCTCACCTCGACCCCTTGCAAGGTTTTGCTGACATAATAGACCGGCTTCTGTTCCTTTCCTTCTTCTCGGACTAGTGTCGCTGCCACTGCTGTTCCCGAGCATGCTAGGTATAGCACCAGTTCCTCCCCCACCTCAGGTCGGGATAGCAGGGGTGGCGAAGCTAGATACATTTTCAACTCTTGGAAGGCGTTCTAGCACTCCATAGTCCATTCAAAGTTCTTAGGATTCCTCAATATTTTAAACAGGGGAGCACACTTGTCAGCCGACCTGGACATGAATCTGCTGAGTGCTGCGACCTTGCCTGCCAACACTTGGACGTCTTTCACGCAGGTCGGCGACACCAGGTCAAGTATCACCTGAACCTTCTCCGGGTTGGCTTATATTCCACGGGCTGTGACCATGAAGCCCATAAACTTTCCTGCCTTGACGCCGAATGCGTACTTTTTTGGGTTCAGTTTTATCCCAAAGTGCCCCATTACGACGAAGGCTTCAGCCAGGTCAGCTACATGATCCTCCGTCCTTCTGCTCTTGACCAACATGTCATCTACATAGATCTCCATATTTCGGCCGATCTGATTTTTGAAAACCTTGTTCACCATCCGAGTGTAGGTGGCTCCAACATTCTTAAGGCCAAAAGGCATGACCTCATAGTAGTAGAGACCTTTATCAGTGGTGAAGGCAGTCTTCTCTTTGTCTCCAGGAGCCATCTTGATTTGGTTGTAGCCCTTGAAGGCATCCATGAAGGAGAGTAGCTCGAACCCGGAGGTGGCATCCACCATCTGATCAATCCGAGGTAGGGGAAAGCAGTCCTTAGGGCAGGTTTTATTGAGGTAGGTAAAATCAATACACAATCTCCACCCTCCTGAGGACTTGGTTACCAGCACCACGTTGGATAACCAAGTTGGGTACTGGATTTCCTTTATGTGGCCGGCGTCTACCAATTTGTCTACCTCTTCTGCTATGATTTGTTGCTTATCATAATGGAAGTGCCTGCGCTTCTGCTTCACCGGATAGTGATTCGGGTCGGCATTCAGGTGATGCTCAATCACTCCCGGGTCAATACCTGTCATGTCAGAGGCAGACCATGCAAATATGTGTTCATTTTTTAGGAGAAATTGGCTTATACCTTTCTTGAGGTCGGCCGAGAATTCACTTCTAATTTTTGTTCTCTTTGTTTCATCGGAGAGTTCCATCTCCTGAAGGTCTTCAGCCGGGCTGCCTCTCTTAGCATCCCTTTTCTCTTCGGGTAAATCTGGTCCCCAGCCAACCTGATATTTGGGTCGGAGGGAGTTTTCATAACACTCCCGGGCTGAGAGCTGGGTTTCGCGGATGGTAGCCATGCCGGCCGGGATTGGGAATTTTAGGGCCTGGTGGTAGGTGGAAGGGACAGCCCTGAAATGGTTGAGTGCCACCTGACCTAAAATTCCGTTGTAGGTGGAGTTGTATTCCATCACAATGAAGTTGGCTTGTATTGAAACCCGCTTATCTCGGTCTTCCAGCTTCAGCGGAAGGTTAATGACTCCTTCAGCTCGGTGGGCATGCCCAGTGAACCAGCTAAAGTGCCCTTCAATGGCCTGAGTCGGCTCATGTCCAACCCCATTTGCTCAAAAGCACTGAGGAATAAGACTTCCGCCAAGCTCCCGGTGTCCGCCATTAGCCTCTTTATGGTGAAGTTGGTTATTTCAGCGCTGATCACCAGTGGGTCATGGTGGGGCAATATTACCCCCTCCAAGTCTTCTGAGGAAAAGGTGAGCTCCTCCACCCCTGGGGCCGGACTCCGCACCGGTCCATACTCCCTCCCAGCCCGAACGTAACCCTTCCTGCCTGCCGAGGTCTCCCAACCCGAAGCCAATCCTCCTACAATGGTTTCAATCATAGCCAGACGTCCGCCTCCAGTCTAGTGCCTGGGTGGACTCCTCTCTCTATCTCTTTGATCATGATTCCGGGTTGGCTGCGGGTTTACGTACCTTCGGAGGTGATCTCGGGATATCAGTGCCTCGATTTCCTATTTCAAATCTTTGCACTCTTCGGTGGTATGGCCGTAGTCCATATGGTAGCGGTAATACTTGGTTCTATTGCGCTTCTCGGGTCGGCCTTTCATCCTTGGAGCTGGAGGCAGGTGGTTCTGATACTGGATTTCCATCAGGATCTGCTCCCTTGTGGTGTTGAGGGGAGTGAACATAGTGAATCGGGGGTTCTGCTTTGGCTGTTGGGGCTGCTTGCCTCGGTCATTTTGGACTTTACCCCCAGGTTGGGCTCGGGAGGTCTCTCCCTTCCTGCAAGCTTCATTTTCCTTGTCATCATCCCTCTTTGCCTGATGGATTTCTTCCGAGTGTATGTACCCTTCCGCTCGTACCACAGCTCGGATACAGTATCCATGGGGTCGATTGCCAATGAGGATGTAAGGGGGCCCGACCTGAGCCTACTATGGTAAGCCATCAACGCCATGGAGTCCTCCAAGTTGGGGATTTGGAGGGACTCTTCATTGAACTTGGCTGTATAAGCCCTCAAACTTTCCCTTCTGTGTTGCTTCACTAGCAGCAATGTAGAAGTGTGGCAGGTGGCACGCCGGCTCCCCGCGAAGCGGGAGAGGAAAGCCTTAGCTAGCTGATGAAAACTTGTAATTGAACCGAGACAAAGTTTCTGAAACCAATCCAAGGCATTGCCAACCAGGGTGGTCGGGAATGTCTTCGTCTTCATGAGGTCGGACACGTCATGTAGAGTCATGTGGTGATCAAAGTTGAGCAGGTGGCTGGCCGGGTCTCCATATCCATTATAGACGGCCAAGTTGAGCATCTGGTTGCCGGTGGGTAGTGGCGTGGCTAGTACCTCGGGTGAGAGTGGGCTTATGCTGAGCTGGTTGATGACCTTGGCTATGGCTGCCGCAGTCTTGGCCTGCTTGGGGTCGGCTTGAGCCGCTCTTTGACCTCTCGCCTCGCCGGGTCTTGCCACCGGCTTCAGGAAGCCCTCTTCGTCCTGCGTCTGCTTTGGCCTTGGGTCTGGGATGCGGAACTGTAGACGCGAGGGCCGCGGCGTAGCTTCTTACGGAGCCAGGGAGCCCTCAGCTAGCCGGGCTACCTGCCCTTTAAGTTCCTCAAACATCCTCAGCATCATCTTTATCTCCGGTGACAGGCTGGAGTTGAGGTCTCCATCCGCTGTGGGGTTGGTTTGAGTGGCTAAGTGTATACGTTGGCTCGTCCCAACGTCAGCTGGGATTGGGTTTTGGCTAGGCACCTGCGTGGTTTCGAGGTCCCCATCCGGGTTAGGCGAATCCTCTACCGGTGCGCTGTGGCTTCTCGTTTGTACCATAATGGTTTCTCAGTGAGTGGTGAAGGTGAGTGATAGAAAGAACTCGTTCCCTATAGACGGCACCAAACTGTCGAGGTCGGATTCTCGCAGTTGAGTTGGTCGGTTACGCTTGCCAAGTTGAACTTTTAGGTTGGCCTCCGAGTTGAACTTTTCAGGTCGGCTACCTGACCTGCACAAGGGAAAGGAAGGAAAATGCGGGGTGACGACCTGGATTTTCCCCTCAGGCGTGCAAATGATTAGTATGTCCGAGCTGGCAAGGTAGCTGAAAGTATTTAATGACGAGTGACCTCTGAAATGAAGATGGTGGAGCTCTATTTATACTAAATTCAGGTCTGACAGCATTTAATGCGGTGCAGTTTTATGTCCATCAATGCTTTATGTCCCATCGGAACAGTTGGCACTGAGATCGGGGTTTTCCGGGGTCGAATCAGCATCCAGGTTGGACATTTAGCTGAACGCGCTGGGCTTAGCTCTGATTAGCCCGTCTCAGCTCGGCGTGGGTAACTCACCTCAACTCGGGTACCCCTCGTCATGATGAAATGATCTTGGTTATTAATTATGAATATCAAATAATTGTATCATTATTTTATCTTTCAACTAATATTATTACATTATTAAGGAATCCAAACAAAACTATTGTTTGAAATAAGTTTTCTAGAAATAAAACGAATTGAAAACAAGTTGGTTTTGGCTATTCATGTATTTATAACTTGAAAAGAAAAAAATAAATTACAAACTCACATCATCCAAGATATCTTGAAAAGTTATTTTCTCTAAGTTTAGTTTTATGAAAAACATCATTTCTTCATCACAAAGTTGTTAAAAACAACAATTGATATTAATATATATATTTTCAAATAAACTTTCTTCAGTTATGTTCTTTGTAAATCATCTCGTCAATTATTGAGTTAAAATTAACAATATCAGTTTTTGACTTTTTTTATTTAATAAAATAACACGTTTGACATGCTTCACTATCGTATATTAATTTGAATTTTAAAATTGGATGGAATGCCTATTTTAAAATAATCGCAAGTTTTAGAATGCAATTAAAAGAAAAAGGTTTAGTGATTCTTTTTTTTTTTGATGATGATGTGAAAATTCAACTAGAGGAGTCTAACTACTAATAGGTAAACCCCCGAATACAAAGGTCCTTTCTCACAAATGCACCAAGTCAGTCAAAAATAAAACTTCAAAACAGTGGAGAGTATCGAAACCGCGACCTCGCAAGAACGATTTCTCTCCACTACTATTGGAGTGAAAAACTTTAAACGCTATCTTTGAGGAGCTTACTTAGCATATTGCATGGTGTAGTAAACAAATGACTTTACTTGTGTAAACTTAAGGAATGCATATCATTATGTAAATTACATCGGCAGAAAATAATTAGTAAGAGAGACTCAATCGAGAAATAATATCCTCTAAATGATATTAATCGCAGAACGCGTGACAAAATATTGAACTAAAAATGTGATTATCCACTTCCTACCGATTGCATTCCACCCTTACCTGCCCTAATAGGGGCTCTTATATACCAAGAATGGAATAATATGAATAGAATGAAGCTGAATGGCTAATCTGGATTGTTAGAACCATTATTTTCAGCCTTGTACATGAGGGGAAAAAAATTATCAAGACACTAATGTGTCTGGCTCTACATCTTCTGAAGCCGAGCTACTGCCACCATGCTCGCCCTCCAATTCACAATTCTGCATCGGAGGCTCGGATTTTCTTCGTGAATCTGGACTATTTTTCTTCCGGTGTTCTGCAAATTTCATTTACAGCAAAGATTAGATACCATACTAGCACTCATCTACAAGTTTCACAGTGGACACGAGCTTTACTTTTGTTAGTTATCGCAGATCGAGTAATTGTTAAGAATTCTTCCCATTTGAACTTCCTCAGTTCCTGCTTCTCCTCCTCTGAGAGTTCAAAGTTGGGTTCTCGTCCACACATAAAAGCAGCTCTGCACAGATAATGATGTATCGAAAAGAAGAACCAGTTAATGATGTGTGATGAGATCTACAGAGATTACTTTCCCTCTATTTGTTACTTTTCTTTTTAGAAAGTATAGTATTTCAACCGATTAGACAAACTTGTGCTCCCATCAGACGTATAGATTTGCCTTGGTAAAACCCAAGATTATGAGATTTGGGACAGCAAAAAACTCATGATTCGCCATTGTGGTTCTGATAAATTGCAGTAAAGGTAAAAAAATAAATAAAAAAGTGAATATAGTGGACATTTCCTAGCCTGAAAACTTAGATGACCATGAGTTTCACATTGATGAGGCCACATATGAAGACAGCACAAGTGTACAGATCCTATTTATGCGTCAAAGAGAAAACATTTCCCTGGACTTTTCTAGCACAAAATTTATCTAATTTGGTAGTTATACCTGTCATACAATCGAGCAGCTTCTTCCTGAGAGCCAACAGTTCCCAGGTGGATTTGTTTCTTGTCTACTTTTATTGCTGCTTGCCATTTCATATTCTTGAAATAGACACCTCTCATTAGGCATGGCTCATGGTGTTCCGAGTGCTTCCTTCGGTGCTGCTTTCTGCGTTTAACTTCTGAGTAATATAGGAGAATAATCAGTCCTATAATACTTTGTAGGACATATTCAGTTCATCAGAAACAACGAGACTTTTCTACTACAACTACTACCATCGCCTGCTTTAAACATATGAAAATTTCCAAAGGAATCAAATAAGTTTTCTGTAACCGAATACAATGAAAACCACATAAATTGAGCAACAACTGGATATCCTTTTTTCTTTTTCAGCTAGTTGATATCCTTCACTTGACTAGTCAGGAAATTCTTGGCCAAACTGTATACAATACTGTGAATTTAATGACACTTTTCCATAATGTATGACTGAAAAAATTCTCACATTTGCAAAAATCCACAATACGCAAACTCATTCCGCCATATGTACCAAAGACGTCCATATCAGACTTCCTGCCCTAAATTTAGGCACAATGCAAGAGCCAGAGGAAACTGCTTATCATAAACAATAAAAAGAAGATTTTCTTTTAAGCAACTGAAAAAAAAAAAAAATTGAAGTCAAAAGTGACTTTGATATCTGATTTCCATCAGCACCGCAACAATTTACTGATCCAACGTCATCTTAAGTTGAAACTAAGAAATAAGCGCGCTATTGTCACAGTTAGGTTTTCAATACTGTAGGCATAAAATACATTCACAGCGCTTCCAGAAACTTATGAAAAGATTACCACACAAAGATACAAACTAGCACACTACAGGAAATGAGAATGCTGTAGGACATGAAAACACTCGTTCTTACAGTGTAAAAGAGAGAGAAAACAAGAAAATACCTGGAAACTGTTGAGGTTGCTGTTCTTTTGACGAGTTAGAAGTGGACAAATTTGATGATCCAGGACCAGTTTTTGGGGAAGTTTTCTGGGAAACAGTAAATAAATGTATATGTTATATGTTGTTTGTGTGTAATAAACACATACTATCGAGGCCCGCAGACAGAATGAAATCCAGGTAGACTAGTACATATTTCGTAAAGATAAAACTAATTAACCAATTTGCATCCTCTGCCTGAGATCACATATGTCAGCATGTCAAGTTATACCAACATTGAAGGCTTGAAGGGCTGAAAACAGTTCACAACGATAAAATGTTTTCTTTCTCCCTTTCAGGGGCAGTTTCGGATTACAATCACATATCGTAGAGATGATCGTCATCTTTATAGAACAGTAGTAATGACATATTTAGTTAAATGCACCACTATGTTATCCCAGGCTGAGGGTCACTACAGAACACTCTCCATGCTATTAACTATCCTGGAAGTGAATGGAAATTTCCGGAGGAACTGAAGTCCAAGTAAAAGCTGTTTTAACAAAAAATAACAGAGAAGCTGACACTATTTGGTAGTTGAAAAGAAGATTGTACAAGTTCTAAAGCTGCTTAAGATCTTTCATTCCACAGAATAATGACTCGTATATGAAAAGAGATCCAGGAGATGGTCTAAATGTTTATAGGAGTTTTAATTAACTGAATTACATAAAAAATAAAGTAGATCAGTCCGGAAAGCATATCCAATTGTTTTGTTTCTTGGAATGTTGAACATAATGACTTCTTGGTTGTTATCTTTTGATGTTTGCTTCATGCCACTAGACCTTTTAAGTACCATAACAGCTGAACCTGCTTATCTCTTATGAATTCTCCGTGAATGGATCTCCAAGAAGCATAATAAGCACTTGAAATTACCAGAGTGCAATACCCTTCAACAAATGAACATACAAAAGAATGCCAAGAAAGAAGAATGAAAAATTCACCCGCTTTGAACAAATTATTTATCTTCATTCAGAAATTGTATGAATTATGACATATTTCATAATTTTCAGCATCAATGCATGGGCAAACATATCTAGTTCAAATTTCTACAATGATAAAGGTGCTGCATCTGATGCATGACACAGAATAGTGGGATAAACCATAGAGAGAATCCTCAAATGAGAACTAAATGATGCAAGAGTTTGAAATACACCATTTTAACGAACGCATCCTTACCTCCTTTGGCTGCCCTGCCTCAATTGAAGGCATAGGATGAACAGTGACTGGGTTTGAGTTCTGCAGACGGTTTTCTAGAGTGTATCCGTTATTGAAAAACTTGGGAAGTGGAGTTAGGAATGAACTTCGCCCTGTGATATGGTATTGCATATGAAGAACAGTTTTCAATAAAGCATGGCTTGTTCTTGTATATTTGAAGTTTCTAATAACATTGTACAGATGAAAGGTGCTAGACATGGGAAAACGAAAGAAAGATTTTCATTCAAGACCCCTATAAAGTAGCTAATAGCCTAATAATCTAGTGTAGCGAATTTGAAATGAGAGACTCCATTATTAGCAGAAGCATTTATTAACTTTCCATACCAGAACAAAGTCCCAAGAGTTTGCGTCTCCGAATGCTCACCATGGTGGTTATTCCAGATAACCAAAACAATAATGTATCCAATGGCCTTCAAATTTCATTAGCCAAAAGGTCAGACATTACAGAGACAAGTTAATGAAAAGCAGAAAAGAAGAAGAATACAAACACGTATAGCATATATGAGTGGACCAAGAAATATCATAAAACTATACAAGAGAGCAAATGGCAGAACGCTATGAATACGTTAAGAACTCGAATTGAATAGCAGAATGCTGTCATTTGGACTACAATAAGGGATAGTTAAATCAGATGGTAAGTTATAACTTACACAGACAAATCAGAGAACACCATAACTCATCAAAAAGGTCAGCTGACAATTGTCAAGACTGACAAATCACCAGAATACTGAAAAGATTCGAGTACTATTTTCTTACAAACATTGCACTAACCTAATCATTGAGAAAGTAAGTGTGCGTGCTACTTCAGTGCCTATCATCTATACCAACTACTTGTCGCCGTAAAAATGGAGCGACTGAATTCTGCAATTCAAGAGTGCAGGTCTCCCCAAATGGGCATTTGCTACATAATCTCCACGAAAACATGAAGCCGAAGTAAAAAATTAATTAAAAATTAATTTCCTTTTGCCTGATTTTTGATGAACACAGAATGCTGCTATAAGTTTAGAACTTTACAAGTAAAGAGAAGTCAACAACAAAGTCATCAATTGTACATTTCACACCACAGATGCCACATGCATTAAATCAAAGAAAGAAAACCAAGAAAAAGAATCAATAAGGTTATTCATGCAAGAAATTAAGGATAATCACCATGGAATTTCATCATGCATCTGAAAATGGAGAACAAAGTTATATCACTAGGTGTATAAAATTAAGGTGGCAAAGCCTTGTGGCACTACAATTAGAACAAAAAGGATAGAATTGGGTAGAAAGCAGACCAAGATTTTCATCATGGTAAGCCACAATAGAATTCAGAAGAAATCTACATAAACACTCAAACCATTGATTTTAAAGAATTTGCAATCTATCAATTTGGAGACTAAGTCAACCCCACCGACCTACCACCTTTTGTAGAGACAAGAACCAGATAAAAAGAACAAAACCAACCAACAACACAAAGTCCAACACACAATTACACCCAGGAGTTAATGGAATGGTCAAGTAGTTAATCAGTTGTAATCTGAGCATTTGAATTCGAACCACGGCTTTCAGTTTTATTATAACAGAAGAAAAGTCAAACACACAATTATCCACAAAACCAAGAAACCAAAATAAAGACAACCCCATAAAAAAAAGCCAACATGAAACACATACAAACAATTGTCATAATCTAAAGAAATGCTTTAAGATAGTAAAAAACCAAGAAATGTAACAAAGACAAAGCATAAACACAAAGCCATTATAATTAACAAGGTTCTTGTTATACATAAGTTGACAGCATACCTTTAAACACAAAGGGCAAACAAGATGGGAAAAAAAGGTGGTTGGTGAAGGGTGGCAAGACAAGAGATAAAGAAGAGGTTATAGTAATAGTGATAGTAAGTAGTTATTGGTGTTACTCATGCATCTACCACCTTTTGTGTTATTTCAACTCTCATTATGGTTTTTTTTTCTTCAATTCAAGAAAACTTAACCCGTAAAATATATATTAAAATTATCTAACAGAATTGATTTCAAGTTTTTATATTTATAACGAAGAGTATATTACTAAACCGATGTGGTAACTCTCATTATGTTTTTAATATGGTAGTGATATTAGATTAAAGGGAGAGAGAGAGTTTTGAATAAAAGTAAGGTGAACGTATGCTTCTGTGTATATTGTACATACTTGAGTTTCTTAAGTACTAGAAGGACAGTAATGCCCATGTGGGATTGTAGGATCTTTCCTAAATACTAATGGGGTCTACTTATCTTGGGAATTTACCTTATCAACTAAGTCTCTTGGTAATATCGATATATTATTTTAATAATTTAGCAAACTAAATAAAATATTATTTTAATACCCAATAAAATGGAAAAGAATTAGATATAAGAAATTTGAATTGATTCAATTATTTTTTTTTATGAGATTCGAATTTTAGTCTTTAAATTATTAAAATAGTAATTTATCACTAAATTACTCCTTAATTACGTGTCAACGAAGTGAATTATATAAGCTTATCTTGGTACCCTATCAATATTTGTTACTCCTCATAATGCAATGTACATTTTGTGTCATTGGGTCTGGAACCTCACCCAACTTCACAAAAGATTTTAAAATGTCTCGACATATTTAGTCGATACAATCACTTTATAGTCTCGCTAAATCTAATTATCAAAACCACTTTACCCTCAATAATTTCAGTTTTTATAATCATTTTAGCATCCTCTAATTTAAAATTCTAGATCCGCTCAAGTCTGATCGGATAAATAAATATCATTTAAATATTGTAATAAATGAACGAAAGGAGCATGGAAGAGCCTGTGAAAATCGTAGCGTTTAGGTGCTACAATTCCAACCCCCAAAATAAAATAAAAAAAGTGCTACAATTTTAGGAAGATTTAGTTTTTACCCATTTGATTTGGTCAACTTTAGTATAATTGTTTGAGTCTTTCTTTACATTTTCTCTTCTTTTTTATCATTATACTATCCAATGAAGATGATGATGACTAAATTGATTAAATAGGGTTGTATTAATAATAATTGATTAAGTCTATTAGTACTAGTATCAACGAACTTTTTACAAGTAAAGATTTTCGTTCTAACTATATTAAAAATACCAACAACTATATTTTCTTTCGACGCATAGACACCTTTAAAAATTATATAGTTTCGCTCTTTCCAAATAGCATGAACAATGCCACCAACCAACAACCTGGCCAATGAAGCTTGGAGCCCATCTCCACGACAATAACGATTACTCCACGGCTCCATCTCATCCCAACTCGATAGATCATCATTAATGATGATCAATTGGAGCCTTGAAGGCATGATTAGATAGGCCATTCTTTTGTACTGGAAACTTGATTTTGTTAAGCTTAATGAGATGATCTTTGCTTTTATAGCCAAAAAAAAAAAAAAAAACTTGGGCATTTCTATTAGAAGCAAGTCAACAAAAGTCAGTTGCAAGAGATGAAGGGAACTCTATTGACTTCATCACAACAGTGTTACTTATTAGGCATAATTAATTCTAAATCACCTTTTTTTTTTATTTGCCAATGATTCTCAATTACTTAATACGACAAACATTATTAATTTAATAATTAATTGACTTTCTGAATTTGTATTCTTGGTTGAAAAAGATTTAGTTTGAATCTTTCCTCTTTTTAGTTTTAACAGCTAAAATTATTGAATTTTCAACAATAGAGTCCTCGTAGGAGTATTGTTGTTGAATAAAAATTATTGATTGTTTAGTGTTATCATGTCAAAATTACTGTTCACTATCAATGAAACTGTTTGGCCATTAGGTCATCCTCAATTTGAAATTTTTTAGAGATTCAGTCTCTAAAAATAATAGGTTGAGGAGAATAAAAGTGACCCAAAAAAAAAACCCTTAATACCAAACACATGAATTCTCAAAAAATTTAAAAGAAATGTTAGACGTCAAAAAACATGAAAGGGAGTTTTTGAGGAAAAGAAAGATTAACATTCTTGCATGACGAATCTTCCTATATTATAGCTTTCGCTTTTATTTAAAAGTTTTTCAAAGAATAGATCAAACAAATTAATTTCAATTTTAAAATTTATACAAAACATTTTTAAATATATAAATATTAGGCTAAACAAACCCTTAATCATTTTGATTTTCCTTTCTATCATTGTTTTCATGGTGTGTCCGTCATCTCTACCTACTCTTGCCAGCATTAATTTGTGGCCTTGCCCTGATTTCATACATGACGATCCAAATATAATAGGCATTTTTTTTTTGTCATTTTAAATATAATAGGTTAAGGAGAATAAATCTACTTTAATTTGTTTACATTATTTTTGCATCTACGTCTCTACCCTATCGCAATGGCTAAGAAAACAAAAAAAAAAATCCAATATATGGTCTGGCTGGTCACAAGAATTGATAACCAACTGGTAGTCAGATTTCGCTAGTTGAATTCTCATATAAATAAAAATAAATAAATAGAAAAGAATTGAGAGCCTTCAAGTGTTGGATTAATATTACATTAGAATATGTGGTACAAAATATATTGGCATAGAGACAATTATGCAGAAGACTTACTAATGATAAGAAATATGAAATTTCATCTTAAAATTAATTAATATTAGATATAGTAGCATAGGATTTTATATGATAATGTTAAAATTTTATGATTTGTTCATGTAAGACTAGAGTCTCCTATTTTTGTAAGTGTTTCCTATCCTTTAAAAAAAGAATTAAACATGAATCATAGCAGCTAGTCTTTGTTGATCAATAAACTTGTTACCCGTACAAAACAAAAGGTATGCGTTATTTCATCGTTACCAAAGGGGAAGTAACACACACTCGCAAGTCGGATGAAATAGTTGGGTAGCTATTTATTATAATAAAAAAATTTAAATTTAAACCATAATTTCGACCTCTTTTGCAAAAAAAAAAAAGAGACGGGACGGGAAGAAACGGGGCGGGGCGGCGGCATAACGCAAGAATTACATGACATGCATCATTATACTCTAACCACATGTTTTTTTGGATGATATGAGAACTCAATTAGCAGTGTCCAATCACTAACCAGTAAATTCCCGATAAAACGGTGCGCCTCCATATATATACCAAATCAATCAATAATAGATTTTAAAATAGTAAAAAATGTTAAACTCACAATTTTATAAAATTAATTTTACTCTACTACCACTAGATCATACCTATTGAGCTACTCCAGCCACATGTTAACAAAAACAAAAATGCTCTCTGTACCAATAATTCCTACAAAAAATATTTGCCAATTGATGTGATCGTTTCCTGGCTATCAAAATGTCAACCACCGAAATTTAAATTTACAAATACATGTGCGTCCCCTTTTGCCTGTAGTAGAAACTTTTGGTACATAAATTTCACATTTAGTCTTTATTATTTATGTGCTTTTTTAATATAGTGATTCTTAATATTTATAAAAATTATTTAAAATAGTTATTATTATTTAAATTTAATTAATTTGGTCCTTATTATTTTTAAAAAAAATTCAATTTAGTCTCTATTATTTTTAAAAAAAATTCAATTTAGTCCCTGCACGTGACACCTATTAATTTTATAGGAAATAATAAAAATTAAATTAATTAATTTTGGACAATAGAGACCATTTTAAATTATTTTGTAAACATTAAAGATTAAAAAATGTAAATAATAAAGACTAAGTGTGAAATTTATCCTTTGTTAGTATATAGCTATCGAACAAAGAAGAAGATTCTGACCCAAAAAAGAAAAAAATAAAAACAAAGAAGAAGATAAGAATTTTAATACTAACGTTGTTTTAATACTAGCGTCGTTTTCTTTCTTTTAATACTAACGTGCCTTTTAGATGTTTGCCCTTTGACGTAATCATGAATGGCCCAAAATTCATTCACGTGCCTTTTAATACTAACGTTGTTTTCCTTCTTCGTTTCTTTCTTTTAGATGAAAACTCTGGCTTTGATTCTATATTATGGAGGAACCTAGTGGACACCATATCGCCGAGAGGTTAGCATAAGGTGAATATTTGGAATGTAGGAGAGAGATTTATTTATATCTTGAGTTTAAATTGTTTGGGAGGTTATTTAATTTTTTTGAGCTAATCTTGATAATATTTAAGCTTAACTAACTCAATAAACTTACTTTTTCTCATTATCAAGTAGGATATACGCGTTAACCTAACTCTGAGAGTTTACTTTATTGTTGATGCACACAATAATAGATGGATTTACATAATTGGGTCTGTGTCAACTCAAGCTGATCATTCAAATTTGAACTATTATCATTACAGTGGTACCTATTTCTCTTTATGGAACATGCTTTTTGATTTGCATTTCTCGAGATAATAAGCCCGTAAAAATTGAAGCTTCCGCTTTTGATGACTACCGTACACAAGTTCAAACTTATATAGTGAAAGTGTGTTAAGACGAGTTTTGAGTCAAGTAGGTCAAGTTAAGTCAAGTCAGTAAAAATAAATAGCTATAAGAAAAAATCGCACAATCAAAGTTTCTTTCACTATGAAAGGTGGTGGAGCACTAAGAAAGAGAGTAAGTTCAAAAGATTTCTCGAATATATTCGCATCATAAAAAATAAAAGAAAAAATTTGTTGTGGACACCATTTTTCTTTCAAATTAAAAGAAAATGTTTTTGTAGGTAAACAACTTCTGGCCACCAGATCAAGAAGCCTTTGATATCAACGGTGGAAGCGGAAGCCTTTGATATCAACGGTGGAAGCGGAAGCCTTTGCTATCAGATGTGCGTGTCAGTACGTGGGACAGGTGCAACAGTCTAGCATTATAATTAAAAGTGATGTCCAAGACTTTTTCAAAGCAATCAGTTTTTCGGGGTACGCTCTTGGATGGAGAGCAAATGCCATTGTAGAGGATATTAAAAAGATTGTGATAGGTAACCCAAAGAGAACCAACCCAAGGGTGAGGTTCCAATGCATAAGGAGAACGACTAATCAATCATGTGATTGGATAGCAAAGTGTCGATGCAGAGAAGAACTTCCAGTTAATTGGGTTTTCTACAACCCACGTATCTGTTGATGAAAGATGGAGACTCCACAGGGGTCGGGTGATAGTAGTTGTATTTTTTCTATCTTTTGACCGAAAAAAAAAACCAGGTCAAGAAGCCATACCTGCATAATGCCAAGGATACAGTAAAATGGCCTGAACTTCATCATAACTGGTGGCCGCTGCTAACTGGGTTTGGAGGAAATTCTTAAAGGAGAGGAACTCCTGTTGTACTGGTTGAATTTCCTTCTTCAGTTTCTGATTAGTCTCTAGCCATTCTTGGACTTTTGGAGTTGAACAAGAACTGTTGTTCATCTTCTTCCACCACATGACGCAATGATTTCTTCCGAAAGCCGGTATGACTTGCTGGTTTCCGAAAGATACATGTTTGAATGCGAATTCTGATATGAATATCCATGTTACAAAGAAAATTCTATAGAACACGAAAAATGGGGGAAGGTAGGCTAACTGATCTGGTGCCTGCCAATTCTCTGTGAAGTACTGAAATCCTTTGAGGACTGGTTCTGGTAATATGTCTGTTATAGGACCATATAATGCCCACCATTGGATAAACCAATTTGGGACCTTTAGGGGAATTGTTTTCTTGAAAAGGAAAAACCATGACATATCATGTTTATCATTCTGGCGATAGAAGCATCTGAACCATGCTTGAATGTAATCATAATAGTTATAGTCTCTGTACGCAATATCAATTGGGAACTGTTTGGTTTTCTGTGGGGATTGTGCCCATTGATCAAGGGTAAGCACAGTCTGTAGCTTAGCCTTGACGTGGCTATATTGGCCTGGTTGTTTGTCTTTGTCATCTGGGACAAACTCTATGGATCTTATTTCTATGAGAATGGTCTCATAGTAACTCTGAGTTTTGAATGTATTGTCTGAAATGTAGTTTGAATGGGGGTGGAGAAACGTCCTAGCAAACTCATCTGGGGTAATATTTGGGTTCTGTTTGAAGTGTACTGGTTCTGTTACAAGAATCTGGTCAAATACGTTCTTGTATATGTATGAGGGGGATGGTAACTGTTTAGGTTCTGGAGTTACTGGTTTGGTTTTAGCAACAAGGGGCTGAAACTTGTTACTGACTGTCATCTGTGAAGACGATGTACCTGCAAAACTTGTATGAACACCGGTTAACTGTTTTTGAGGGGTCA
Source organism: Ehretia macrophylla (assembly GCA_037974665.1). Taxonomy (NCBI): domain Eukaryota; kingdom Viridiplantae; phylum Streptophyta; class Magnoliopsida; order Boraginales; family Ehretiaceae; genus Ehretia; species Ehretia macrophylla. The sequence continues at coordinate 30,271,582 of CM075780.1, forward strand.
AAGTCCCCAAAACTGTGAGGTTTATACCTAGGGGTGACTGGGTAGAATATGGTGTATATGCTATTTGTTTATCTTCAACCTTGACTGGGGTTGATGACTGTTCACACCAATTTCCTAATTCTTTTCTGTTAGACTGTTTCTTTAATTGTGCTTTAAAACGAAGATCAGTCCAAATCTTCAAAGCAGTCTTGTTTATATGTGATATGATATCACCATATGTTATTAGATCATAATCCAATCCTGGATAGTCAAGTGAAAGGGATTTTCTCACTTGCTGAGCAAACAACTTTGGAAGACCACAAAGGAATCTTTCTTTCCAATAACTGGCGTTGTTGTCAGATCTTTGGTATAATTTACTGAGAAAGACATCCTTATACCATCGGAAGTCATGGAGTGTACGACATCTGAGGTTCTGAAGGATTTTAGATGTTCGTTCTTGATAAACTGTGGGATCACCTATGAAATGGTAGGTGATATCGAAGACTAAGGCTGATAGAGCACATGACTCTGTCTGACCTTGCTGATTAAGAACGGGTTCACCATTCTCATTGGTTTTCACCATGTTAAGGATACCTTCTTTGGTTGCATCATTGAGGTGGTTATCCCACCATCCTTTGAGCTGACCATTGAAGCCAAGAATGATATTTCTGGTTGCTGCTCTCTCAAAAATAGCTTGTTTATAAATATTACCGATAATAATCATCTGTTTAGTAACATTGAGAATCTGATATTCTGTCATTCCATCTATGTTCCATTCATATATTTGAGACCCTAAATAAGATCTCTGGGAATGAATTTCTTCAATTTGAAGATTTTGAGGTGAAGGTCTGGGATAGAAATTCTTTGTGTCTGGAAAAGAAATTCTATTAATGTGGATATTACCAGAAACAACCCAGGGGAGAACAGATAATGAAAGCCATAACAGATACAGGAGTAAACAAGGACAATAGACAGGTAAATAAAAGAAAGACTATTAAAATGAAGATAAAAGGAGACAATGTCTCTTACTTGTTATTAGATGAACTGGAATAATTGTGTTACACTGAGGTTGTACAGGAGTACAATGTAAAATAGTGATGTGGATAAAAGAAAAATAAGAGGAGAAAGAATATCTGGATCCTATGTTGTGAGGTAGACTCTGCCTTAATATAGGATATCGAATCTGTAAATACAAAAGTGAAATATAAAAAAAAAAAAAAAATCAAAAGTAGCTTTTCCTAAAGTGAACAGTAAAAAGTGATTTTTACTATTTATGAATAGTGTCTGGATAGTGTCCGCTTTTACTGTGGCCGAATTCTGTTTTGTCTTGACGTGTCGATCTTGTTTGGCATTTACTGTAGCCAAAAAATCTTATGTCTTGACATGATGATGATGTTTCTGACTGGATCACTTTCACTGTGACCGAAAGTAATTTTGTTGTCTTGTGACGATAATGTCTGATGATGGAATCTTGACTGGATTCATCTTCATCTTCATCTCTGAGTCTGAAACTGATTATGTGTTGAAGACGTTGCAAAACTTCTTTATGTCTGGATCATACTGACTTATGGTAGAATGCATATAAGTACACTGAGTAATGTGTATTTCCCAGTAATACAAAGAAAATAAATAAACTAGTTTATTTTTCCTATAATCTAATCTGCATCGTACTTAGTCTTGCTATCTTCGAAGCCTTACTATCTTCGAAGCCTAACTATCTCTCATCTAACCGCCACATGGGTAACAACGGAGTCTTACGCCTTCTGCTCCTCAATCCCGTGACCTTACAAGATTGTTGAAATAGGTTTGCTAAAGGTAAGTTGGCTAAAGGTAAGTTGACTAAGCAAAATACAAAATAAAATACAGGCTAGAATATAAACAAGTTTCTAAATCTTCTTTGGCTTTTTGGGAAAGCCACACCCATCAACGGACTTGAGATGTCTTTATCAGTTGCCGTTTGACCTGGACTAGCTGAAGTTTCATGGAATTCTTTAGTTACCATATGACTTTAGAAAGGGGAAGTCTAACCGTTGCATTCTAGTTTTTGAAGGGAACTTAGAAGAACAAAACCCTATCTGTCCAATGTTTTTGGTGAGAACATTAGGAAACTCGTCTGTCCTGTGTTTTTGGAGACAACACTGGAAAACTCATCTGTATTGTGTTTTTGGCGGAGAACACAACTAAACTCCATTGTCTGAGTTACAATGGTGTAAAAATGCCATAACAATCATTACAAAGAAAATTTTGGAGAACACGAAAAATGGGGGAAGGTAGGCTAACTGATCTGGTGCCTGCCAATTCTCCGTTAAGTACTGAAATCCTTTGAGGACTGGTTCTGGTAATATGTCTGTTATAGGACCATATGATGCACCATTGGATAAACCAATTTAGGACCGCTAGGGGAAATGTTTTCTTGAAAAGCAAAAACTATGACATATCATGTTTATCATTCTGGCGATAGAAGCATCTGAACCATGCCTGAATGTAATCATAATAATTATAGTCTCTGTAAGCAATATCAACTGGGAGCTGTTTGGTTTTCTATGGGGATTGTGCCCATTGATCAAGGGTGAGCACAGACTGTAGCTTAGCCTTGACGTGGCTATATTGGCCTGGTTGTTTGTCTTTGTCATTTGAGACAAACTCTATGGATCCTGTTTCTATGAGAATGGTCTCATAGTAACTCTGGGTTTTGAATGTATTGTCTGTAATGTAGTTTGAATAGGGGTGGAGAAACGCCCTAGCAAATTCATATGGGGTAATATTTGGGTTCTGTTTGAAGTGTGCTTGTCACGCCCCGACCCAACCCCCAAGCTAAAGGTTAAGTCCGGACCTGACACACGGACAGAGTCTCCCCTGTACCGTGGATATTCTGAAAACCTGTAAACTCTCAAATAAGGTAACCACAAGATAAACAAGCTTTTCATGACTAAATATTTAAAGATTCAAGGCCATCCGAGCCTTGAAGCAAACAACAGTTCCAAAACCACACAAGCATGCAAGTAACTTTGTTTACAACAGAGTCTAATAGCCATGACATTCTAGGATAACATTAAAACATACTTAAAAGATAAAACATTCTACAAGAAGCCATTCACTCTCAAGCATGCAAAGTGAATAAAAGCAGAAATATAAGTTATTACAAGACATAGGTTCCCAATTCTACACTACAACCAACTATCCTTCAACTTCTTACAACAACCAACATAAATATAGCCCTTAGGCCACAAAATAGATACACAAGTACCAAATAGAAACAAGAAGGCACAGCCACCTCAGAACAACACACAGCAACTAGGGCAAAGGCTCTAACTGCACCTCATCCTCACACAACAACTAGGGAAAAGGCTCTAACTGCACCTCTTCCTCCTCTACTACTACCTCAACAAGCTGGGGATCACCCTCAGCATCTCTTGAAACATATATCGAGGTATGACCAACCACTGTTGCCCAATGAGGGATATAGTCCCGGGGCGTGCAATGCAACAGGTAATACAGTTAAACAACAATATCATTTAGACAATTAGAGAAACAATGATAGCTTAAATAACCACACATTTAAAAGGATACATTTCACATAACCCCTATATACCAATCTTCACTGGGTCTTCATTCACGATCCACGAACCACGATCACGATCACGATAAGCCGGCATAACCCCAAACACTCTAGTGGGTGTACTCCGGATGTACCCCGATAATCCTACGACCCAACATCCCCTGGCAATCTCCGGACCAGGCGAATGAGGGACTAGGGCACGGAGTTTGAATATCCACCGGCAAGCCCTCTGCCGCCCAGTCGATATTCAACACATCCGCCCCTGACACTATGGTTGCGCAACCACTATGCAATACACTTTACAATGGCAAGTTAATATCAATAATATAAGCAATAACACATAGGAGGATCAACAAAGTAGGTTGACCTCGATGCAGTTAGAATAAAAACAATTATATAAGCAAATAAGCAGTTTTACAAAGGGACATATACAAGATAAGCATAGAATCATACCAAACACTCCAAATCAACTTGAAACCACATATAAACACCCAAGAGGTCATGCCATGGGCTTAGAAGCGTGAGTCAACCGAAATTGCACCTAAATCCCTTTGTTTTTCAAACTATTTCTCTTCCAAACCAAAGTTAATGATTCAATTTTCAAGGAAAACTCTCTGAACCTTCTAACTAACCGTCAAGAAACCCTTCCAACCCTCTAACTCATTCAAACGCCCGCAATTACCCCGAAAGCCCCAAATTCCCTCTTATGGCTTTAAACTACACATACCTCATTCGGGCTTCGAACAAGGGTTATCAAAGCTTCTATAGCACCTAGGTAGCCTAAGAATACTAGAAGTAAAGCCCGAATCCACCCGGATTCGTATTAACCCCGAAACCCCTTTGTTAAAGTCGACTATTTCACGTTTTATGTGATTCTAGAGCAATGCAAGTGCACGGGGCTATTAGACTACCTTCATTAGCACCTAAGGCATCTATTACGAGCATTGAATCAAGTTAAAACGCGCAAATTCACAAAACTCTAGAATTTCCGTCACTATTCACTCCTACGAATTAACTAACAATTTCTACCGTTCAATACATGAAACAATAGCATAAATGTGGTCCCTACTACATGTACACAACATATATAAGCTTATTTGAGCCTTGCAATAGCATTTAACATCATTTCTAACAAATCAAGAAAATAACAACTATTTCAAAATGCGAAAATAAGCCATGAAATCCCTCACTAATGCGCGTAGGAGCACCTAGGAAGCTTGCACACACCCTAATCTACTTGCTCTAGGCTTGGAGTGGCTTGAATCGAAGAGTTGAAGATGAAAAATTCATCCCAAGTGCAAAGAGGGGCTGTCGGGTTTAGCTCCTGTTTTTCAGCTTTTTTTTTTCTTGCATTGTATGAGCTTATAGGTTTATTTAATGAAATAGCTAAGGTGGGACCTTGTTTAGGTGCTTAAGTGGTCAATTATAATGCGCGTAGTAAGCTTAAAATGAGCCTAAAGTGAAGGATGTGAGCTAGCTAATTAGTTTACCAAGTTTTGTTACGTAATACTATTCATTGAGCCACTAAAAGCATTTTCTAAACGAGCTCTCCTATCGCCTCTAGCTCAGTTGCACATTTTTCCCACTACTCTAACAATTAATATGATTTAATAAAAATGCTAATTCACTAATAGATTGCAGTTTAAAAACGGAGTGAATAGTAGTCACATAAGTCAGTTAGTAAAGCACCGAAGTAAATGCGCAAACAAGGGATGCAACAGTAATTGAATGCATGGCTAAATCTCAGGCATCACATCCTCTCCCTCTTAAACTAATTGCGTCCACGCAATTTCTTACATGATTTGGCGAATAACTCTGGATATTGCTCCCGCATCTGATTCTCTCTCTCCCACGTTGCATCCTCTACGCCGTGATGATCCCATAGAACCTTAACCATCAGAATGCTTTTAGTCCTCGGCTCCTGAACTTTCTGATCTACAATCCGAAGAGGTTTCTCTGTGTAGGTCAAAGTTTCACTGATCTCTAGCGGTTCCGGCTCAAGTATGTGAGAGGGATCTGGCTGATACTTCCGAAGCATAGAAACATGGAAGACATCATGAATTCTGCCCAGACTGGGAGGTAAAGCTAAATGGTAAGCCAATTCACCAATAGTTTCAGTTATCTCAAATGGTCCCACATATCGAGGACTGAGTTTACCTCCTTTACCATGCCGAATCAAACCCTTGCGAGGAGAAATTTTCAGAAATACTCGATCCCCCACGGCAAATTTCAGATCACGACGGCGTCTATCTGCATAACTTTTTTGTCCACTCTGTGCTGTAAGCATTCTTTTTCTGATAAGCTGCACATGATCAATCATTTTGTTCATCTCAGGTAAAAGAGTAGGGTCGATAGTCTTCATCTCACCAACATCATCCTAGTAGAGAGGAGACCGGCATTTACGCCCATAAAGTGCCTCATAAGGTGCCATGCCAATAGTAGCTTGATAGCTATTGTTATAGGCGAACTCTACGAGTGACAAATACTTCTCCCAACTCTTACCGAAGTCCAGAATACAAGCCCGCAACATATCCTCGAGGATTAAGATAGTTCTCTCAGATTGACCATCTGTCTGAGGATGATAAGCTGTACTGAAACTCAAAGTCGTGCCCAAAGCTTTCTGAATCTTCTGCCAGAACTGAGATGTGAATCTGGGATCTCTATCTGACACAATACTCTTTGGAATTCTATGAAGTCGGACAACATTCTCAATATACAACTCTACTAGCTTATCAAGAGAATCAGTCTTCTTTTTAGCAATGAAGTGAGAAGTCTTAGTCAATCTATCCACAATAACCCAAACTGAGTCATTACCCTTCGAAGACCTCGGTAAATCTGATACGAAATCCATGGTAATATGATCCCATTTCCAAACAGGAATAGCCAAAGGCTGCAACAACCCTGCAGGCCTCTGATGCTCTGCTTTAACTTTCTGACAAGTAAGACATCGAGCAACATAGTCAGCAATTTCTCTCTTCATATTATTCCACTAGAAGTTTTGCTTTAAATCTTTATACATTTTAGTACTGCTTGGATGGATAGTATATCTAGAACTGTGTGCCTCAGCAAGAATATCCTTCTTCAAAGTTGGATCACTCGGAATACAGATTCTGCCTTTGAATTTGAGAATACCATCGTCGTGCAGTTTGAAATCCGACTCTCCCTCTTTTGAATTCTCTAAGACTTTCAAGAATTGAAGATCAGCCTGTTGAACTTCTCGAATCCTGGATAATAATAGAGATTGAATCTGCAAACTTGCGAATTGAATACCAGAATCTGAAGTACTAGGCTTCCATAAGCATAATTGATAATCAAGCTAGCAACAGTAGTCTTTCGGCTCAAAGCATCAGCAACAATATTGGCCTTACCCGGAAGATAGTTAATAGTGCAGTTATAGTCCTCAAGTAATTCCAGCCAACGCTTCTGCCTCATGTTCAACTCTTTCTGTGAAAACAGATATTTCAAGCTCTTATGATCTGTAAAGATTTCAAACTTGTTGCCCCAGAGATAATGACGCCATTTCTTTAGTGCAAGAATGATAGCTGCAAGCTCAAGATCATGAGTCGGATAGTTGAGTTCATAAGGCTTCAGTTTCCTGGAAGCATAAGCAATAACCCTGCCATTCTGCATCAATACACAACCCAGACCTTCCTTCGAAGCATCACTACAGATCACCAGATTATCATAACCCTCAAGTAAAGCAAGAATAAGAGCTGTAGTCAATCTCTTCTTCAATTCCTGGAAGCTGGCCTCGCATTTATCACTCCAGTCAAATACTGTTTTCTTCTGAGTAAGTTGAGTTAAAGGCCCTGCAATCTTAGAGAAATCCTTGATGAACCTCCGATAATACCCAGCTAAACCAAGGAAGCTACGGATCTCCGTGACAGTTTCAGGTCGTTTCCAAGATAACACAACTTCAATCTTCGCTGGGTCAATCAAAATACCATCCTGCGAGATAATATGGCCAAGAAAAGCAACTTGCATAAGCCAGAATTCACATTTGCTAAACTTTGCAAATAACTGATGCTCCTGAAGAGTCTGTAACACAATTCTGAGATGATGTTCATGTTCTGCCTCAGATCTAGAGTAAACAAGAATATCATCAATGAAGATAACTACAAATTGGTCCAGATAAGGACGGAATACCCTTTGCATTAAGTCCATGAATGCGACGGGAGCATTAGTAAGACCAAACGACAAGACAACAAACTCATAATGGCCATATCGAGTTCTGAAAGCAGTTTTAGGAACATCATCTTTCTTAATCCTCAGCTGATAATAGCCTTGCCTCAGATCGAATTTAGAGAATACCTTGGCGCCTTGCAACTGATCAAATAATTCTTCAATTAAAGGCAAAGGATATTTATTTTTGATGGTTACCTGATTAAGACCCCGATAATTAATGCATAAGCGAAGAGATCCGTCTTTCTTTTTAACAAATAGGACTGGCGCACCCCAAGGTGAAGAACTCGGTTGAATGAATCCCTTCTCAAGTAAGCCCTGCAATTGAACTTTCAATTCCTGCAATTCGGGTAGAGCCATTCTATACGGAGTCCTAGAGATAGGTGAAGTCCCTGGCAATAAGTCAATCATGAACTCTATCTCCCTATCAGGCGGTAACCCTGGTAATTCCTCAGGAAAGACCCTCGGAAACTCCCTCACGATAGGTACATCATTCAATTTCAATTGATCCATAGGTTGATTAATCAAATATGCAAGATAAGCCTCACAACCCTTGCTCAATAATTTAGATGCTCTAATAGAAGAAATAATAGGAGTTCCCGTAGATTTTCTACTACTAACTATTTTAAGTACAGGCTGGTCGGGCATTTCTAGAAACACAATCTTCTTTCCACAATCAAGTTGGGCATAATATTTACTTAACCAGTCCATCCCCAATATAATTTCAAAGTTGCGGAAAGGTAGAATAATTAAATCGGCAGGAAAAACACGACCTTGAATATAAATATTACAAGCGTTGCAGATAGATTTGGTGACAAACTTCGGCCTCATAGGAGTATAAACCACAATATCATACAACAATTTATCATGTTTCAACTTAGGATTTTGTGCACAAATAGGTGTAATAAATGAATGCGAAGCCCCGGAATCAATTAAAACCTTAACTGATTGATCATTAAGAAGAAAAATACCTTCTACCACAGCGGTCGTATCCGGAAGCTTCTCAGCATCCAAAGCAAACACACGGGCCTGACCTCGTGGTGGTGGTGCTGCAGCTGGTGCCCTGGTCTGAGAGTTCTGAGCTGACGTCTGACCTCTAGGGTTCTTAAATTTCTGACAGTCCTTAACCCTGTGTTGATCATTGCCGTAGCCTGTACACTTGTTCTATTTCTTCCAACAAACATCCTCAGTGTGGCCCTGGCGTTGACAGAAGCTGCACTGCTAGTGACGTCTTAGAGCAGTGCCTCCCGAAGGAGCTCTGTAAGTAGAGGTAGCTGAACTACCCTGTTAAGAACGGGACACCGCTAGACGGGATTGACTCTGAGTCTGACTCTGAATTGGTCGTGCCTGAGTCTGAGTAGGCCCTGTATAACTCTGAGTCTGCCTCGGCTGTGTACTCTGCCCAACTGATATAGCTTGTCCCTGGTACCCCTGACTTTGAGACTGAAACCACTTACTCGATTGACTGGTCTCGACTAACACATCAGCCTTGCGTTTTTCATATCTCGAGGCGGCTCGGACTACTGCAGCATAATTAGGGAAATCATTCGCAGACAAAGTTAGCATAATATCCCTTCTCAATCCCAGGATAAATCTCTGGATCTTTATGTCCTCTGGTTGTATCAAGGATGGTGCATAACGGGAAAGCCTGGTAAAAGTAGCCTCGTATTGATCCACTGTCATACTTCCTTGTTTTAAGTTTATAAACTCTGTTTGAGGCCTCTTGCGGGCAACCACCGATATGTACTTGTCTCAGAATTCTCGGAAGAAGTCATCCCCCGAATGATGAACCCTCTCGGCTTCCCATTTCTCACTGATAGTTTGCCACCAATCTTCAGCGTCAACTTCTAGAAGGAATGTGGCATAAGTGATCTTCCTATCATCATGGCACTCGAGTATTGCAGCCATCCTTTCAAACTTCCTCAACCACATTTCAGCCTTCATATCATCCGGTTCTCTAAAGAAATTATAGGCCCCATGATGAATAAACTGGTTATACAGATTACCTCCGGTAGTACCACTACCCCCGGCTCTTGCAGTCTGATTACCTCCAGCAACCCCTGTCTGACCCTGCTGTGTCACAAACTGGGCGATGGTATTCATAGCAGTGGCCATTGTGGTTAAGATCTGTGCCGTACTCGGTTCCTGAACTGGGGGTGTATTACCTGCCAATTCGGCTTCTTGCCCATGAGCCTCTTCCGGTTCTCTATCGACATTATGATTCTCAGTACGACGGCGGGGCCCCATCTCGAATAGCTAGAATGCAAAGTGTTATGACAGTTAATATATGTGTATATATGCAATTTATAAGTAAACACATAAAGAAAAGTTCAAATAGATTCACATAAAGTCAAGTATATAGAAGTTCATATAAGTATTCTACATTCTTGAAGTACACATAAGTCACTAGATCATACTTGACATTCTAGACTCTTGATATTCTATTTTCATACTAGCATGTTCATTCCTAATTCAAATTTCACTTAGGCAAATCAAAAACCACAGATTCATACAATCACAAGGTCGCATAACAAGTCTCTACCCACAGATCGAGAAATTTAACCCGGCTTCATGCAATCTAATAGCTCTGATACCACTTAAATGTCACGCCCCGACCCAACCCCCAAGCTAAATGTTAAGTCCGGACCCGACACACGGACAGAGTCTCCCCTGTACCGTGGACATTCTGAAAACCTGTAAACTCTCAAATAAGGTAACCACAAGATAAACAAGCTTTTCATGGCTAAATATTTAAAGATTCAAGGCCATCCGAGCCTTGAAGCAAACAACAGTTCCAAAACCACACAAGCATGCAAGTAACTTTGTTTACAACAGAGTCTAATAGCCATGACATTCTAGGATAACATTAAAACATACTTAAAAGATAAAACATTTTACAAGAAGCCATTCACTCTCAAGCATGCAAAGTGAATAAAAGCAGAAATATAAGTTATTACAAGACATAGGTTCCCAATTCTACACTACAACCAACTATCCTTTAACTTCTTACAACAACCAACATAAACATAGCCCTTAGGCCACAAAATAGGTACACAAGTACCAAATAGAAACAAGAAGGCACAACCACCTCAGAACAACACACAGCAACTAGGGCAAAGGCTCTAACTGCACCTCCTCCTCACACAGCAACTAGGGCAAAGGCTCTAACTGCACCTCTTCCTCCTCCACTACTACCTCAACAAGCTGGGGATCACCCTCAGCGTCTCCTGAAACATATATCGAGGTATGAGCAACCACTGTTGCCCAGTGAGGGATATAGTCCCGGGGCGTGCAATGCAACAGGTAATACAGTTAAACAACAATATCATTTAGACAATTAGAGAAACAATGATAGCTTAAATAACCACACATTTAAAAGGATACATTTCACATAACCCCTATACACCAATCTTCATTGGGTCTTCATTCACGATCCACGAATCACGATCACGATCACGATAAGCCGGCATAACCCCAAACACTCCAGTGGGTGTACTCCGGATGTACCCCGATAATCCTACGACCCAAAATTCCCTGGCAATCTCCGGACCAGGCAAATGAGGGACTAAGGCACGGAGTTTGAATATCTACCGGCAAGCCCTCTACCGTCCAGCCGATATTCAACACATCCGCCCCTGACACTATGGTTGCGCAACCACTATGCAATGCACTTTACAATGGCAAGTTAATATCAATAATATAAGCAATAACACATAGGAGGATCAACAAAATAGGTTGACCTCGATGCAGTTAGAATATAAATAATTATATAAGCAAATAAGTAGTTTTACAAAGGGACATATACAAGATAAGCATAGAATCATACCAAACACTCCAAATCAACTTGAAACCACATATAAACACCCAAGAGGTCATGCCATGGGCTTAGAAGCGTGAGTCAACCGAAATTGCACCTAAATCCCTTTGTTTTTCAAACTATTTCTCTTCCAAACCAAAGTTAATGATTCAATTTTCAAGGAAAACTCTCCGAACCTTCTAACTAACCCTCAAGGAACCCTTCCAACCCTCTAACTCATTCAAACGCTCACAATTACCCCAAAAGCCCCAAATTCCCTCTTATGGCTTTAAAGTACACATACCTCATCCGGGCTTCGAACAAGAGTTATCAAAGCTTCTATAGCACCTAGGTAGCCTAAGAATACTAGAAGTGAAGCCGAATCCACCCGGATTCGCATTTACCCTGAAACCCTTTTGTTAAAGTCGACTATTTCACGTTTTATGCGATTCTAGAGCAATGCAAGTGCACGGGACTATTAGACTACCTTCATTAGCACCTAGGGCATCTATTACGAGCATTGAATCAAGTTAAAATGCGCAAATTCACAAAACCCTAGAATTTCTATCACTATTCACTCCTACGAATTAACTAACGATTTCTGCCGTTTAATACATGAAATAATAGCATAAATGTGGTCCCTACTACAAGTACACAACATATATAAGCTTATTTGAGCCTTGAAATAGCATTTAACATCATTTCTAACAAATCAAGAAAATAGAAACTATTTTAAAATGCGAAAATAAGCCATGAAATCCCTCACCAATGCGTGTAGGAGCACCTAGGAAGCTTGCACACACCCTAATCTACTTGCTCTAGGCTTGGAGTGGCTTGAATCGAAGAGTTGAAGATGAAAAATTCCACCCAAGTGCAAAGAGGGGCTGTCGGGTTTAGCTCCTGTTTTTCAGCTTTCTTTTTTCTTGCATTGTATGAGCTTATAGGTTTATTTAATGAAATAGCTAAGGTGGGGCCTTGTTTAGGTGCTTAAGTGGTCAATTATAATGCGCGTAGTAAGCTTAAAACGAGGCTAAAGTGAAGGATGTGAGCTAGCTAATTAGTTTACCAAGTTTTGTTACGTAACACTATTCATTAAGCCACTAAAAGCATTTTCTAAACGAGCTCTCCTATCGCCTCTAGCTCAGTTGCAGATTTTTCCCACTACTCTAACAATTAATATGATTTAATAAAAATGCTAATTCACTAATAGATTGCAGTTTAAAAATGGAGTGAATAGTAGTCACATAAGTCAGTTAGTAAAGCACCGAAGTAAATGCGCAAACATGGGATGCAACAGTAATTGAATGAATGGCTAAATCTCGGGCGTCACAGTGCTGGTTCTGTTACAAGAATCTGGTCAAAGACGTTCTTGTATATGTATGAGGGGGATGGTAACTGTTTAGGTTCTGGAGTTACTGGTTTGGTTTTAGCAACAAGGGGTTGAAATTTGTTACTGACTGTCGTCTGTGAAGACAATGTACCTGCAAAACCTGCATGAACACCGGTTAACTGTTTTTGAGGGGTCAAAGTCCCTAAAACTGTGAGGTTTATACCTAGGGGTAACTGGGTAGAATATGGTGTATATGCTATTTGTTTATCTTCAACCTTGACTGGGGTTGATGACTGAGCTGGAGTGGCTGCTGGTGTGTTGGCTTTCTGGGCATAGGAACTGAAATCGAATGCTTTTGCCTTGCCTTTATCTTTCTTGGGTGCCATCGTTACTAATGTCAGGAGTGAATGATCCTGCAAAATGGTTAGCAACAATATATAGAAAGAAATGCGGAATTGAAATATTATCAACTCTGCTTCTGTATCTGAAATCTTTGTTTCAATCTACTTAATTGCGGTGGACTTGAAACAATCCATCTAAATCCACTAATTGGATTCTTGGTGTCCGCTTCTGTGAACTGTAAAACAAAATGAAAAGGTATTCCCAGAGGAATCCTATGTGATTGGCACATGGCCTGTTAGAAATTCTCTGGTTAGAAAATCAGGGATGAAATTATCCTCTCCCTTGATAGATTGAATATCAAAATCAAAGATTGACAGAATAGCCTGCCATCTGGCAAATATCTGTTTAGATGCTATATTCTTAACATCCTTAGTCAGTACATCCTTAGCTGACTTGCAGTCAACACGAATTAAGAATTTCTAATTCAACAAATCGTCTTGAAATTTTGATATGCATTTTACAATGGACAAAATTTCTTTTTTTAACTATTGAAAAGTTCTGTTGGGCAATATCCCATGTTCTTGAATGAAATCGAACAATATGCTCTTTTCCTCCTAAAATCTGTATTAAAATACCGCCAAATCCTAATTCAGAAGCATATGTCTGAACTATTTTTGGGGCGTCTGGTTGACATAAAGTCAAGACTGGTAAAACCTTAACTTAACACTTAATTTCCTAGATAGCCTTGGTATGAATGTCTGACCATGCTGGAGGATTCTTTTTAAGACGTTCAAAAAGAGGTTTACATAAATGGTGAATGCCAGGATAAAAATCTGCAACATAGTTTAAAGATCCTAAAAATCTTTGCAATTGTGTTTAATCATGCAGAATATTTGGGAGTTTTTCTGCAAAATCATGTGTTCTTTGGATAGGGGTGATTTTCCCGAAGGAAATCATGTTTCCAAGAAATCTGATTTTAGTCTGAAAAAGCATAATCTTGGGTGCAGAAACCACAAGACCGTTTTCTTTGATAACTTTAAAGAAAATATGCAAATGTTTCCAATGCTGATGAATGTCATTACTGAATACTAAAACATCATCAATCTAGACAATTGTGAAGTCAATGAATTGATTAAAAAATTGATTCATAATGTTTTGGAATTCTGAAGGTGCATTCTTTAGCCCAAAAAGCATAACATTCCACTCATATTATCCAAATGGAATGGTGAATGCTGTTTTATACCTTTCTGATTCTAAGACTTGGATTTGCCAAAATCCTGATTTCATGTCAAATTTACTGAAGACATGGGCCTGATTTAATCTCTTTTGAAGATCATTCTTGTTGGGCAATGGATATCTGATCCATTGTAAGACCTTGTGTAAGGGCTTATAGTTGATAACTAAACGAGGGACTCCTCGCTCCTGTTCTGTCTTTTTTTAACGTAAAAGGCTGCACACGACCATGGGTTTTTACTAGGTCCGATTAGCTTTTTATCTAATAAAGTCTGGATCTCTTTTTTACAAAGAGAAAGATATTCCTGATGCATTTGAATGGGCCTAGCCCTAGTAGGAATATTTTGTTCTGAAAAGTCCTTCCCATAAGGGATAGAGACAGAATGTTTCTTACGAGCCCAAAAGGCCGTAGGAAGTTATGAACAAACTTCTTTTTCAAGTTTTGTCTGGAATTCATTGATGGACCTTTGCTGTTTAGCAATCTGGTCATCAATTCTGAGACTTTTAATATATTGTTTAAGAAAACTGATTTGGTTTTTCTTTCTGTTGGATTGAGTTAATATCTCTTCGTTGTGAAGGGAAATAAAACTAAAAAAGGATTGGTTTACCTAACACATTGGTAGATATACCTTGTTCTGTAACAGTCATGGGAAATAACTGTTGAAGGAATGGATTCTCGAGAATGACTTGGCAATTTAACTGTTTTATCAGCACAAAGCTGGTAGGGAAACAAATACCTTGGTTGCACACATGTGCATTAGGTAATTTGTACCTAATCTGGAGTTTTGTAGAGTCAGCTGTAGAAAGCTTCTCTCTAGTTTTCTCGAAATATCTGGAAGGAATTAGACCTTCTTGGATACAGTTCATATCTGCACCTGAGTCTAATAAGGCAATGGTTTCCAATTTGAAATCATTAACCTTGATGGTTAACTGGACATACCATTTCTGATTTGTGATTCTGTTTAGAAGATTGAGATAATTGTGAAATCCCACTTTTTTGCTTATCTCGTTTTACGTGCTATACCTCGTTTTGCGTGCATATGACCTGTTTATGTGCTATAGGACCTAGAAAGTTATAATTTTGATGTTAATACTCCTAATACGTGCTAAATGCGCATTCATGAAATTTTCATAAAAAACGGGATCATAAATTTTATCGTCGTCTTTTAGTGAATAGTATTTTGGACGCACGTCCGCTAAAATTTTGAAACTGGTCTTTTTAACCCCTCTAGACCTAGTCCACGGACTTTAATAGACCTGTGATTGATAAAAACGGATTTCAAATCGGCTTAGGAATTTATTAGGGTTTTTACACCGACTTTTGCAAAAATCGAGTTTTAAGCCGACTCGGGTAGAATTGTTTGATTTTAAAACTTCTTGTCACCTAAAAATAATCTACTTGAGCTATCTTAGGAGTTGCATTTTTGTTTTGAGCAAGGAGATAGCTAAAATGCATTTAAAAGACAAGAAAATGAATTAAAGGACTAAAATACTACTTTGACTTTGCATTTTATTTATTTGACCAAGCCTTTTATTGCATATAGTCATCAACACACACTAAGCAAAGCACAAAACAAACTCCAATTGCACACACAAGGCCGAGAGAAAGAAGGAGAAAAATAAAGAGAATTTTCAAGGTTTTTCAATCAATTTTTCTTAGAAAAGCTTGGTTTTTGTCCGTAAAACTTCGCACCGACTTGGATTCTACTTGTTGGGCACACACTTCACGTATCCCTAGGTTTTTATCGCATCAAAGGTAAGAGAAAAATTCTAGATCTCAAAACTTGTCTTTTGCATTTTTGCTTATAAATGAAGATTGAGCCGTTAGAATTGTAATTTGATGATAGATTATTGCTCCTTGCATGCTAGGGATCGTTTTATGCTAATACTACGAGTTTCTGTCGGATATAGCATAATTTTTATTTTTCGGGTATTTAATTTAGATTAAATTGTTCAAAGTTGATTTAATTGAGTTGCGTTGCTCGAAATCGATTGCCGTCGATTTCTAAATACTTGATAATTACGTGTTAGCGCTGTTGTAATGCCGAATTTTTGATTACATTGCTCGTGGGAAAATCTGGAAAATCCAGCCAAGACATCCTAGGGTTTTAGGGTTATCGGGCATGATTTGGAGGTGTTATGGTGGATTTTTGAGAGGGCTAATGTAGTAGGTTGAATGGGTGAGTGTTAGAAACTGATTTGGCAATGTTTGGGTTAGTAGAATGTAAGTTATGAATTTTTGAAGTTTAGGTTGTCATTCTTTAATTTCTTGAACAATGCCTTTAGATGATTGGGTTGTGTTTGAGTGTTGAATGGTGAGTTGTTGATGAGTAATTTAGGGTTTAATTGTGTTTATATTGCATGTCCGGTTAGATGGCCTACTTTGTCATCTAACTAAGTTATTGTTGTTTAAATGATAATTGATGCTATCAATGATGTATAATTGATGATTGATTGATGATTGATTGATGATTGATAATGATTATGGAGTCTTGGTATGTGTGTGCCACCTCTCGGGCAGCGTTGGGCTGTCGTGTTGATAACGGCATGACTGCTATAGGCTACCCCCAGCTCGCATGACGGAGGTATCATGGAGGGAGGGGCTAGTGAGGTACCTCGGGTGCGTGAGTAATGGGGAGTTATAAGAAGAATGGTTGAGATCGTGATGGCGTTTGGAGCTACACCAAATAGAGTATCCTTTATTGATTGGTTATATAGTTATGTGATGATAGTATTATTTATGTTATTGTGTGTTTACTGATTCAAAGGATTATTCCAAGGAGTTTAGTAGACCTTGCTCGAGATCTATCGGATCCTCACTGGGCTTATTTATATAAGTTCACTCTCTATTATTGCATGCTTACAGGTGTTGCAGAGCCGGATTACGGGTACGTGCCTCCTGAGGAGGAAAATGTGCCTTTCATGGATGAGTCATATGTCCCTGAGTCTTATCCATGATTCTATGTTGTTTAATGTCATGTACATTAGCTTAATAGACCTTTATATGCTTTATGGTTCTTATTGTAATAGATATTGAAAAGATGATGATCCAAATGATGTTAACTTAGTGGCTTTCTTTTGTCTATGGTTAAGTTGTTAGATGGGTCTCAACTTATTTTTGAAATGTGTGATAAGGTTGAGGTATTGTATGTTATGTTGGAACGGAGGCAGATAACGAAGATTGATTATTGTATATTACGGTTATGTTGTGTGTTGTTATGCTGTTGAGGAGTTGTTGTTTGTATGATTATGGAATTGGATGTTTAATGTTATTAATGAGGTTGGTTTAGAACCTCGGTATTCTATTTACTGTCGTTATACTGCCGAAATTCTGTTGCATCCTGACTGATTGTAGGTGGGGTCGAGTTGGGGCGTGACATTTAAGTGGTATCAGATCCAGGTTAGTTGTTAGCCGGGGTATTCTCGGAATGTGGGCAATGGTCTTAGCATGAAATATGTATGAAAAGAAAGAAAAGTGAATTATGTATTGATATGACTAAATGATTAAGTGATTAGGTGATTTAAGTGCTTATGTGATTATGTGATCAATTTGCTTATGTGATTGAAGCTTATGTGATCTATGTGCTTTATACGAGTTTGTTGTTTATGTGTTAAAAGTTGTATATAACCTGTTTACGTGCTATAACCTGTGCTAACTCTTTGATTAGTACGATGACCGGTAGACCGAGGACTCGTGGTAGGCCCGAGATTGTAGATGAGGTTCCTGGTAATGTGGCACAGGGCAGTGATAGGGGTGATGACAGGTTAGGGGCATCAATGGATCGGATTACAGATTTGATGGCTGGACAGGCCCAGTTGTTAGAGGGTCAGGCTGCTCAGACTCAGGCGTTGCAGGCTTAGATACAGAATGTACAGGGTGGTAATCACGGTCGAGGTACTATGAAGGAGTTTCTGGGGTACTATCCTCCTAGATTTCAGGGAGAGCCTGATGATAGGAAGGCTGAGTCGTGGATTAGTAAGTTAGAGAAAATTTTTGATCCTCTCGGGTACACTGATGAGAGGAAGGTGACTTGTGCTGTCTATTTGCTTGATGATGAGGCAGAGGAATGGTGGCGCACTGTGAGAGCCAGTTGGGAGACCCGGGGTGTTCTATATGTTTGGGATACCTTTCTGACTGCTTTTAGGGATAAGTATGTCCCGAGGGTTGCACGGGAGAGGAGAGAGGCTGAGTTCCTGTCTTTGGTTCAGGGGGATTCTTCTGTGGCTCAGTATGAGACTACATTCACTAGGTTGTCCCGGTATGCACCGGAGTTTGTAGTTGTGGAGGAGAGGAAGACCCGTAGATTTATGTTGGGATTGAGGCCTGAGATTCAGGATGCAATGGCTCTGAATCGCTATGATATCTTCACTGAGGCTTTTGATGCAGCTTTTAGGTTAGAGAAGAGGAAAGGGGATCAGATTGTCTCCAGTCAGCCTAGTAAGAGGCCGTATCAGCCACAGGGCCAGCAGGTTATATATAGGCCTCCAGTACAGCAGGTTGTCTACAGGCCACCAGCCCAGCAGGGTTCTTATAGGCCACAGGGTCAGCAGAGTTACTATCGGCCTCAGTTTCAGTAGGGGCCATATTAGGTTCAGACTCAGTATAGGCCAGCCCAGTCTCAGGGTCAGTATAGGCCTAGTGTGGTGAGACCTCAGCAGCAGGCTGTATCAGCTGCTTCTTCAGCTTCTGGTTCTTCTAGGAACAGTGTTAGTTCCACATCATCGCAGTGTAATTACTGCAAGCGCCCAGGGCATGTGGAGTCCGACTGCAGGGTAAAGGCAGGGACATGTTTGGGTTGTGGTAGTAGCGAGCATAGGGAGAAGGATTGCCTTAGATATGCGAGGATTGAGGGTCGGGCAGCGACTCAGGGTTACCAGGGTAGGCCTACGGACAGTGTACTACAGCAGCAGCGGGTTCAGGCTCGGGCTTATGCAGTTGATATGGAGGAGATGCCTGAGGAGACTGCAGTGGTGGAAGGTAACTTCCTTATACTTGATCAACTTGTTAAAGTGTTGATTGATTCTGGTGCTATGCATTCTTTCATTACTCCTGCTTGTGTGCAACGTGTTAAATTGCAACCTGAAAGATTGCCTTATGTGGTTGAGATTAGTACCTCTTTGACTGATAAGTATGTTACTGGCTTAGTATGTAAGGATTGTATAATACATGTTAAGGGGCATAATTTTCCTTCGGACCTTATTTTATTTCCTATCCGGGGGTATGATGTTATTCTGGGTATGGATTGGCTTTCTAAGTATGATGCCCAGTTGAACTGTAGAACCAAGGTAGTACAGTTTCGTTTGCCAGACCAGCCAATAGTAGAGGTAGCGGGTAACCGGGGTCCTAAGACGAGTTTTGTTATCTCAGCAACTAAAGCCGTTAAGTTGGTGAGTAAGGGGTGCTCGGGTTATCTAGCTTATTTGATCAACAAGCCATCTGATAAACTACAGCTAGAGGAAGTCCCTATTATCCGGGAATATCCTAATGTATTTCCCGAGGAGTTGCCAGGGTTGCCGCCAGAGAGGGATATAGAGTTTGTGATTAATCTTGTTCCCGGTACTCAACCTAGTTCTAAATCGGCGTACCGGATGGCACCAGCCGAGTTGAAGGAGTTGAAGACTCAGTTACAGGAGTTATTGAAGAAAGGATTCATTCAGCAGAGTTCTTCACCTTGGGGAGCTCCTGTTTTATTTGTGAAGAAGAAGGATGGTACTTTGAGATTGTGTATTGATTACCGTGGTTTGAATCAGGTGACCATCAAGAATAAATATCCTTTGCCACTGATTAATGAGTTGTTTGATCAACTTCAGGGAGCCAAAGTCTATTCTAAATTTGATTTGAGGCAGGGGTATTATCAGCTTCGGATTCGTACGGAGGATGTTCCGAAGTCTGCCTTCAAGACTCGGTACGGGCATTATGAGTTTGTTGTTATGCCCTTTGGTTTGACTAATGCACCGGCAACATTCATGGATTTGATGCATCGAGTCTTTCAGCCGTACTTGGACCAGTTCGTGGTAATTTTTATTGATGATATCTTGGTCTATTCTAAATCTGAATCGGAGCACGAACAACATCTACGGCTTGTATTAGAGAAGCTGCAGGAGCATCAGTTGTTTGCCAAGTTCAGCAAATGTGAATTTTGGCTGCAACAGATTTCTTTTCTTGGCCATGTTATTATACAGAGCGGTATTTCTGTAGATCCCACTAAGATTGAATCGGTGATGTCTTAGAAGTGGCCAGAGAATGTTTCTGATGTCCATAGCTTTCTTGGCTTGGCGGGTTATTACCGTAGGTTTGTCAAGGACTTCTCGAAGATTGCGGGGCCACTATCTAAGTTGACTCAGAAACGGACTATCTTTAATTGGGATGAGAAGTGTGGGAGTGTGTTTCAGGAGTTGAAAAAGAGGTTGACTACCGCTCCAGTACTTGCTCTACCAGAGGGGACCGATAATATGGTCATTTACAGTGATGCCTCCAAGGAGGGCTTGGGATGTGTTCTTATGCAGGATAGCCGAGTTATTGCCTATGCTTCTCGAAAGTTGAAGCCTTATGAAGAAAACTATCCGACTCATGATCTTGAGTTGGCAGCAGTTGTCTTTGCACTCAAGAAGTGGCGTCATTATCTGTGGGGAAGTAAGTTTGAAATTTTCACTGATCATAAGAGTTTGAAGTACTTGTTCTCACAGAAGGAGTTAAATATGCGCCAGCGGAGGTGGATGGAGCTTCTTGGAGATTATAATTGTTCTATCAATTATCTGCCTGGAAAGGCAAATGTTGTGGCAGATGCTCTCAGTCGGAAGGCTAGTATTTCTTGTTTGGCTGTCAAGAAGTGGGAGGTTCTTGAGGAGTTTAATTATTGGAGACCAGAGTTGACTCAGGTTGGGGTGATGTGTTCACATCTCCGTATTCAGCCTTTATTATTGTCTCAGGTTAGGGAAGCTCAGCAACTTGATGTTAAACTTCAGAAAATCAAGGATCAGATCACTGATGATCAGTCTGACTTTAAACTGCATGAGGACGGTATTCTTCGGTTTCGGAACAGGGTTTGTGTTCCCGATGAGCCGAGTTTGAGGCGAGGTATTCTGGAGGAAGCTCATAATTCTAAATATACTATTCATCCCGGTGGAACTAAGATGTATCGGGATTTGAAGCAACATTACTGGTGGAACAACATGAAGAGGGAGGTTGCTCAGTTTGTATCTAGATGTTTGACTTGTCAGAGAGTGAAAGCCGAGCATCAACGACCTGCAGGTTTGCTTCAGCCGTTGGCTATACCAGAGTGGAAATGGGAGCATATTACGATGGACTTCGTCACTGGGTTGCCTAGAACACCGAGGGGTAATGATGCAGTTTGGGTTGTCGTGGACTGTTTGATGAAGACAGCTCATTTTATTGCAATGAGGATGGGATATGAGGTTACAAAGCTGACGGATCTCTATCTGGATCAGATTGTTAGACTTCACGGTATTCCATCTAGTATTGTCTCTGATCGAGATCCTCGATTTACTTCTCGTTTGTGGGAGAAACTTTAGGAGACTTTGGGTACTCAGTTGAACTTCAGTACCGCGTATCATCCACAGACCGACGGTCAGTCTAAGCGGACTATTCAGATTCTGGAAGATATGCTTAGGGCTTGTGTTCTGGACTTCGGGAAGAACTGGGAGAAACATCTACCACTTGCCGAGTTTGTCTATAACAATAGTTATCAAGCTACTATTGGAATGGCACCTTTTGCAGCTCTTTACGGTCGTAAGTGCCGTTCACCTTTATATTGGGACGAGGTAGGAGAGATGAAGACTGTTGATCCGACTATTATGCTAGAACTTCTTGAGAAGATTGAAAATGTTCAGTTGATCAGGCAGAGAATGCTTACGGCGCAGAGTAGATTCAAGAGTTATGCTGATAAGCGTCGTCGGGATTTGGAGTTTGCAGTCGGAGATCGGGTTTTCTTGAGATTGTCTCCTCGTAAGGGGTTTGCTCGTTATGGTAAAGGTGGTAAGCTGAGTCCAAGATTTGTTGGGCCGTTTGAGATTACCGGCAGGGTTGGTAAGTTGGCATATCGGTTGGATTTACCGGAGAACTTCTCAAATGTCCACGATTTATTTCACGTGTCTAATTTGCGGAAATATAATCCGAATCCTTCTCATATTCTTGAGCCAGAGCCGTTACAGCTTCGAGAGAATTTGACTTATGACGAGCATCCGATTCATATTCTAGGTCAGATGGACCGAGAGTTGAGGTCGAAGAGGATTCCGATGGTTAAGGTGTTGTGGAAGCATCACGGTATTGAGGAAGCTACGTGGGAGAGATGAGATCAGATGCAGCAGCAATACCCAGATCTATTCCGTACATCAAGTAAGAATTTCGAGGATGAAATTTCTATAAGGGGGGAGAATGTGAAACCCCACTTTTCTGCTTATCTCGTTTTACGTGCTATACCTCGTTTTGCGTGTATATGACCTGTTTATGTGCTATAGGACCTAGAAAGTTATAATTTTGATGTCAATACTCCTAATACGTGCTAAATGTGCATTCATGAAATTTTCATAAAAAACGGGATCAGAAATTTTATCGTCGTCTTTTAGTGAATAGTATTTTGGACGCACGTCCGCTAAAATTTTGAAACTGGTCTTTTTAACCCTTCTAGACCTAGTCCACGGACTTTAATAGACCTGTGATTGATAAAAACGGATTTCAAATCGGCTTAGGAATTTATTAGGGTTTTTATACCGACTTTTGTAAAAATCGAGTTTTAAGCCGACTCGGGTAGAATTGTTTGATTTTAAAACTTCTTGTCACCTAAAAATAATCTACTTGAGCTATCTTAGGAGTTGCATTTTTGTTTTGAGCAAAGAGATAGCTAAAATGCATTTAAAAGACAAGAAAATGAATTAAAGGACTAAAATACTACTTTGACTTTGCATTTTATTTATTTGACCAAGCCTTTTATTGCATATAGTCATCAACACACACTAAGCAAAGCACAAAACAAACTCCAATTGCACACACAAGGACGAGAGAAAGAAGGAGAAAAAGAAAGAGAATTTTCAAGGTTTTTCAATCAATTTTTCTTAGAAAAGCTTGGTTTTTGTCCGTAAAACTTCGCACCGACTTGGATTCTACTTGTTGGGCATGCACTTCACGCATCCCTAGGCTTTTATCGCATCAAAGGTGAGAGAAAAATTCTAGATCTCAAAACTTATCTTTTGCATTTTTGCGTATAAATGAAGATTGAACCGTTAGAATTGTAATCTGATGATAGATTATTTCTCCTTGCATGCTAGGGATCGTTTTATGCTAATACTACGAGTTTCTGTCGGATATAACATAATTTTTATTTTTTGGGTATTTAATTTAGATTAAATTGTTCAAAGTTGATTTAATTGAGTTGCGTTGCTCGAAATCGATTGCCGTCGATTTCTAAATACTTGATAATTACATGTTAGCGCTGTTGTAATGCCGAATTTTCGATTACATTGCTCGTGGGAAAATCTGGAAAATCCAGCGAAGACATCCTAGGGTTTTAGGGTTATCGGGCATGATTTGGAGGTGTTATGGTGGATTTCTGAGAGGGCTAATGTAGTAGGTTGAATGGGTGAGTGTTAGAAACTGATTTGGCAATGTTTGGGTTAGTAGAATGTAAGTTATGAATTTTTGAAGTTTAGGTTGTTATTCTTTAATTTCTTGAACGATGCCTTTAGATGATTGGGTTGTGTTTGAGTGTTGAATGGTGAGTTGTTGATGAGTAATTTAGGGTTTAATTGTGTTTATAATGCATGTCCGGTTAGATGGCCTACTTTGTCATCTAACTAAGTTATTGTTGTTTAAATGATAATTGATGCTATCAATGATGTATAATTGATGATTGATTGATGATTGATTGATGATTGATGATGATTATGGAGTCTTGGTATGTGTGTGCCACCTCTCGGGCAGCGTTGGGCTGTCGGGTTGATAACGGCATGACTGCTATAGGCTACCCCCAGCTCGCATGACGGAGGTGTCATGGAGGGAGGGGCTAGTGAGGTACCTCGAGTGCGTGAGTAATGGGGAGTTATAAGAAGAATGGTTGAGATCGTGATGGCGTTTGGAGCTACACCAAATATAGTATCCTTTATTGATTGGTTATATAGTTATGTGATGATAGTATTATTTATGTTATTGTGTGTTTATTGATTCAAAGGATTATTCTAAGGAGTTTAGTAGACCTTGCTCGAGATCTATCGGATCCTCACTGGGCTTATTCATATAAGTTCACTCTCTATTATTGCATGCTTACAGGTGTTGTAGAGCCGGATTACGGGTACGTGCCTCCTGAGGAGGAAAATGTGCCTTTCATGGATGAGTCATATGTCCCTGAGTCTTATCCATGATTCTATGTTGTTTAATGTCATGTACATTAGCTTAATAGACTTTTATATGCTTTATGGTTCTTATTGTAATAGATGTTGAAAAGATGATGATCCAAATGATGTTAACTTAGTGGCTTTCTTTTGTCTATGGTTAAGTTGTTAGATGGGTCTCAACTTATTTTTGAAATGTATGATAAGGTTGAGGTATTGTATGTTATGTTGGAACGGAGGCAGATAACGAAGACTGATTATTGTATATTACGGTTATGTTGTGTGTTGTTATGCTGTTGAGGAGTTGTTGTTTGTATGGTTATGGAATTGGATGTTTAATGTTATTAATGAGGTTGGTTTAGAACCTCGGTATTCTATTTACTGTCGTTATACTGCCGAAATTCTGTTGCGTTCTGACTGATTGTAGGTGGGGTCGAGTTGGGGCGTGACAATAATCATTTGCTGGTTTGGAGGTGCTAGCTCCTTCTGTCAGTTTGCCAATAGCAATCTGAGTCTGTTTATCAAGTTCATCATTCTGAGAAAGATGTTCTTGACGTTCTAGGGATTCTATCTGTAAGAGCTGGACATCTTGTTGGAGATGTTCATGATCAAGTCTGAGATCACAAATCTCTTGTCTGTACTCTTGTCTGAGTTGCTGAATTTCTGTTTTTAACAGTTTAATCTCATGCTGGAGATCAGAGATTCCCACTGGTTGGGTTATTCTCTTTTGGAATTGACTGAGAATATCAAAATAATTTGTATTCTTGATATCAGTCTGACGTGATATGGATAGAGGTTTCTTTTCCTCTTTCTCATCCATTATTTCTTTGAGTCTGAGAAGATAAGCTTGCTTTTCTTCTGGATCATTAATCTTACAGATCATGTCGATCATAAGACTATGAAAGTCAGTAAGGACATTGAGTCCTTTCTGGCAAAAACATGCCCCTTTATTAGGACAAGCACATTCTTGTATGGAATTGGAAGAACTACTGGAATAGTAGTTGTCTGTTCCAATATGGTTAATGTTTTCATCATCAGAAAATTCTGAAGAAGAACTGGATAATGATTCAAGATCATCTATGGATTGGATTATTTTGCTCTTTGTAGCTTCATCTAATTGTAATGATTGATTTAGTGATCTGATTTTGCAATCTCTTGCAAAGTGACCTGGTTTACCACATTTGAAACAACTTGTGGTTTTTTGTTCTTTACTATTTTTCTGATAGTTTGATTTCCAATTTCTTCGTTGAAACTTCTGGTAATATTTCTTCTTATGACTGTATGGTTTGTTGCCATACATCTGGTTATACTTCGGTCCAATGGACTTAAAGTGACTTTCATATTTTATGGAGGAAATTCTGGATTTATATGTCTTCTGAGTATGGGCTGGTTTAATTCTTTCCATACCACACTGTTCACATCAATTTCCTAATTCTTTTCTGTTAGACTGTTTCTTTAATTGTGCTTTAAAATGAAGATCAGTGCAAATCTTCAAAGCAGTCTTGTTTATATGTGATATGATATCACCATATGTTATTAGATCGTAACCCAATCCTGGATAGTCAAGTGAAAGGGATTCTCTCACTTGCTGAGCAAACAACTTTGGAAAACCACAAAGGACTCCTTCTTTCTAATAACTGGCGTTGTTGTCAGATCTTTGGTATAATTTACTGAGAAAGACATCCTTATACCATCGGAAGTCTTGGAGTGTACGACATCTGAGGATCTGAAGGATTTCAGATGTTCGTTCTTGATAAACTGTGGGATCACCTATGAAATGGTAGGTGATATCGAAGACTAAGGCTGATAGAGCACATGACTCTGTCTGACCTTACTGATTAAGAACGGGTTCACCATTCTCATTGGTTTTCACCATGTTAAGGATACCTTCTTTGGTTGCATCATTGAGGTGGTCATCCCACCATCATTTGAGCTGACCATTGAAGCCAAGAATGATATTTCTGCTTGCTGCTCTCTCAGAAACAGCTTGTTTATAAATGTTACCGATAATAATCATCTGTTTAGTAACATTGAGAATCTAATATTCTGTCATTCCATCTATGTACCATTCATATATTTGAGACCCTGAATAAGATCTCTGGGAATGAATTTCTTCAATTTGAAGATCTGGAGGCGAAGGTCTGGGATAGAAGTTCTTTGTGTCCGGAAAATAAATTATGTTAATGTGGATATTACTTATACTTTTATCCCTCCCGGAATTCTGTGAAGATGAGGATTCACAATCAGAATTACTGTCTAACTGTTGTAGTGTTTGAAGAACCGGTTGGCTTGATGAAGGTTCTGATTTCTTTGTTCTGGAAATCAGTTCCTGGAGAAGTTTGGTATTCTTCTCTTCTGTGGATTCCAATTTTGGAATGAAACTGGATATCTTAAAAGGTAAAACCTTGATTGGGGATTCTGGTTTAGCCTTTTTACTGGTTAACTTAAGTGAATCAAATGGTTTTATCAATAATACAGTGGTCTGTTCAATTGACTTTTGTTTTGATTCATCATGTTTTACTGGAGTTATAGAGATCGAAGTCTGTTTTTCAAGAATATCTTTGATATTCTGAACTTGTTTCTGTAATGTGACTACTGAAAGATTAGTCCAATTATTTTGTTGGGCTATGTCTTTTAGTTCTGTTCCTCTACGAGGATGACTGGTTTTAAATCTATTATTCCTTCTTTAGTAGGAATCTGTGTGTGTTGAAACGGAGGGTGCTCTGCATCAATGACTATTGTGGAATTAGGTAAATTCCATTTTCTTGTTCTTGCCGTAAGAACATTAATGTCCATTGGTTTATTTCTATGTTTAAACCACATGAAAAATGGTACATTTAATCTAACAACTTGCAAATACTGGAGCCATTGGCTTTTTAAATCTGCTAATTGTTCACTATTATGGTTATTAAAATACCATTCTCTGATCTGTTTGTTCTCATATGAAAGAAATTTTTCTTTCAAACCTTGAACATCTCTTTCAAAGACTTCAGACAACATATTGATGCCAAAGTCTGAGGCTGAAGGGTTGAAGTCAACAGATGATGTATTTGTTGGTTCAAACTCTGGATAGATAGGTCGAGCAGTCTGTTCTTCAATCTTAATTTCCATTGGAACAGATTGAGTCTAGGTTCTGCTTGTTGATGGCAAATCAACGAAGCCTGGAGTAGGGTCAGAAATACTGATCCTAGAGATACTGAAAACTGAACAAGATAAAACTGATTCCCTATTTCCTCTATCTATCTTAATAGAAATAGTACCATCATCGTACTGGATGATCTGTTCAATTCTGGAGTTCTGGACGTTCTGGTCCTGAACAACTGGTTTGGTGGCATTTTCAATATCCCACCTTTCTGGAAGTGAAACATTATTCCACTTAATGGTTCTGGGTATATTAACTATAGATCTGTTTCTGTCCATATTCCCAAGGATAGTTTTATCTTTCGGACGTTTTCTGGTTATAGATCTGGGATTTAATCCCGTAGTCATCAATTTATAATTAAGACGATAAATAACTTCATATGCATGTGTACCACAATCAACATAGTAATTATGCGTCTTAATATCTAACTGGAGTGCTTTCTTGACATGTGGACATGTAAGTGATATGGTATGATCTGGAAAACAATTAAAGAAAATAGGTCTATTACATAGACTAGTTTCAACTAATCCTAGTAATGAATCATTGTATCTCAGTAATCTACAATCTCTTAGGGCTAGATATACACTGGTATCTAGACATTCTCTGATTAAAGGCTTTAGTGCAACTTGCACATGGTTAATATGTAGAAACCTATAGCCGTTTCTAATGGATTTATCTAGTGATTTATGGGAAAAAAGTCTGATGCTCTGTATTGTGTTTTTGGCGGAGAACACAATTAAATTCTATTGTCTGAGTTACAATGGTGTAAAAATGCCATAACAATCATCTTCATTGTCATTGGCACTGTCTGTGAAGATGGATGCCTGATCTGGGGCAATTTCATCAAGCTGAAGTAAAATGGCCTGAACTTCATCATAACTGGTGGCCGCTGCTAATTGGGTTTGGAGAAAATTCTTAAAGAAGAGGAATTCCAGTTGTACTGGTTGAATTTCCGTCTTCTGTTTTTGATTAGTCTCTAGCCATGATAATAGACAGGTAAATAAAAGAAAGACTATTAAAATGAAGATCAAAGGAGACAAAGTCTCTTACTTGTTATTAGATGAACTGGAATAACTGTGTTACACTGAGATTGTACAGGAGTACAATGTAAAAGAGTGATCTGGATAAAAGAAAAATAAGAGAAGAAAGAATATCCGGATCCTATGTTGTGAGGCAGACTCTGCCTTAATATAGGATATCGAATCTGGAAATACAAAAGTGAAATGTAAAAAAAAGAAAAATCAAAAGTAACTTTTCCTAAAGTGATCAGTAAAAAGTGATTTTTACTATTTATGAATAGTGTCAGCTTTTACTGTGGCCGAATTCTGTTTTGTCTTGACGTGTCGATCTTGTCTGGCATTCACTGTGGCCGAAAGATCTTTTGTCTTGACATGATGATGATGTTTCTGACTGGATTACTTTCACTGTGACCGAAAGTAATTTCGTCGTCTTGTGATGATAATGTCTAATGATGGAATCTTGACTGGATTCATCTTCTTCTTCATCTCTGAGTCTGAAATTGGTTATGTGCTGAAGACGTTGCAAAACTTCTTCATGTCTGGATCATGCTGACTTATGGTAGAATGCATACAAGTACACTGAGCAATGTGTATTTCCCACTAATACAAAGAAAATAAATGAACTAGTCTATTTTCCCTATAATCTAATCTGCATCGTACTTAGTCTTACTATCTTCGAAGCCTTACTATCTTTGAAGCCTAACTATCTCTCATCTAACCGCCACATGGGTAACAACAGAGTCTTATGCCTTCTGCTCCTCAATCCCGTGACCTTACAAGATTGTTGAAATAGGTTTGCTAAAGGTAAGTTGGCTAAAGGTAAGTTGACTAAGCAAAATACAAAATAAAATACAGGCCAGAAGATAAACAAGTTTCTAAATATTCTTTGGCTTTTTGGGAAAGGCACACCCATCAACGGACTTGAGATGTCTTTACCAATTGCCGTTTGACCTGGACTAACTGCAGTTTCATGGAATTCTTCAGTTACCATATGACTTTAGAGAGGGGAAGTCTAACCGTTGCATCCTAGTTTTTGAAGGGAACTTAGAAGAACAAAACCCTATCTGTCCAATGTTTTTGGTGAGAACATTAGGAAACTCATATGTCCTGTGTTTTTGGAGACAACATTGGAAAACTCATCTGTATTGTATTTTTGGCGGAGAACACAACTAAACTCCATTGTCTGAGTTACAATGGTGTAAAAATGCCATAACAATCATCTTCATTGTCATTGGCACTGTCTGTGGAGATGGATGCTTGATCTGGGGCAATTTCATCAAGCTGAAGTAAAATGGCCTGAACTTTGTCATAACTGGTGGCCGCTGCTAACTAGGTTTGGAGGAAATTCTTAAAGGAGAGGAACTCTTGTTGTACTGGTTGAATTTCCTTCTTCTGTTTCTGATTAGTCTCTAGCCATGCTTGGACTTTTGGAGGGAACAAGAACTGTTGTTCATCTTCTTCCACCACATGACGCAATGATTTCTTCCGAAAGCCGGTATGACTTGCTGGTATCCAAAAGATACATGTTTGAATGCGAATTCTAATCTGAATATCCATGTTACAAAGAAAATTCTGTAGAACACGAAAAATAGGGTAAGGTAGGCTAATTGATCTGGTGCTTGCCAATTCTCCGTGAAGTACTGAAATCCTTTGAGGACTGGTTCTGGTAATATGTCTGTTATAGGACCATATGATGCCCACCATTGGATAAACCAAGTTGGGACCTCTAGGGGAAATGTTTTCTTGAAAAGGAAAAACCATGACATATCATGATTATCATTCTGGCGATAGAAACATCTGAACCATGCCTGTATATAATCATAATAGTCATAGTCTCTGTAAGCAATATCAATTGGGAGCTGTTTCGATTTCTGTGGGGATTGTGCCCATTAATCAAGGGTGAACACAGTCTGTAGCTTAGCCTTGACGTAGCTATATTAGCCTGGTTGTTTGTCTTTGTCATTTGGGACAAACTCTAGGGATCCTGTTTCTATGAGAATGGTCTCATAGTAACTCTGGGTTTTGAATGTATTGTCTGGAATGTAGTTTGAATGGGGGTGGAGAAATGCCCTAGCAAACTCATCTGGGGTAATATTTGGGTTCTGTTTGAAGTGTGCTGGTTCTGTTATAAGAATCTGGTCAAAGATGTTCTTGTATATATATGAGGGGGATGGTAACTGTTTAGGTTATGGAGTTACTGGTTTGGTTTTAGCAACAAGGGGCTGAAACTTGTTACTGACTATTGTCTGTGAAGACGATGTACCTGCAAAACCTGCATGAACACCGGTTAACTGTTTTTGAGGGGTCAAAGTCCCCAAAACTGTGAGGTTTATACCTAGGGGTGACTGGGTAGAATATGGTGTATATGCTATTTGTTTATCTTCAACCTTGACTGGGGTTGATGAGTGAGTTGGAGTGGCTGCTGGTGTGCCGACTTTCTGGGCATAGGAACTGAAATCGAATGCTTTTTCCTTGCCTTTATCTTTCTTGGGTGCCATCGTTACTAATGTCATGAGTGAATGATCCTGCAAAATGGTTAGCAACAATATATAGAAAGAAATGCGGAATTGAAATATTATCAACTCTGCTTCTGGATCTGAAATCTTTGTTTCAATCTACTTAATTGCGGTGGACTTGAAACAATCCATCTAAATCCACTAATTGGATTCTTGGTGTCCGCTTCTGTGAATTGTAAAACAAAATGAAAAGGTATTCCCGGAGGAATCCTATGTGATTGACACATGGCCCGTTAGAAATTCTCTGGTTAGGAAATCAGGGATGGAATTATTCTCGCCCTTGATATATTGAATATCAAAATCAAAGATTGACATAATAGCCTGCCATCTGGCAAATATCTATTTAGATGCTATATTCTTAACATCCTTAGTCAGTACATCCTTAGCTGACTTGCAGTCAACACGAACTAAGAGTTTCTGATTCAACAAATCGTCTTGAAATTTTGATATGCATTTTACAATGGACAAAATTTCTTTTTTAACTGTTGAATAGTTCTGTTGGGCATTATCCCATGTTCCTGAATGGAATTGAACAATATGCTCTTTTCCTCCTAAAATCTGTATTAAAATACCGCCAAATCCTAATTCAGAAGCATCTGTCTTAATTATCTTTGGGGCGTCTGGTTGACATAAATTCAAGACTGATAAAACCTTAACTTGACGCTTAATTTCCTGGATAGCCTTGGTATGAATGTCAGACCATGCTGGAGGATTCTTTTTAAAACGTTCAAAAAGAGGTTTACATAAACGGCGAATGCCAGGATAAAAATCTGCAACATAGATTAAAGATCTTAAAAATCTTTGCAACTGTGTTTTCTCACGCAGAATATCTGGAAATTTTTCTGCAAAATCAAGTGTTCTTTGGATAGGGGTGATTTTCCCGAAGGTAATCATGTTTCCAAGAAATCTGATTTTAGTCTGAAAAAGCATAATCTTGGGTGCAGAAACCACAAGACCGTTTTCTTTGATAACTTTAAAAAAAATATGCAAATGTTTCCAATGCTGATGAATGTCATTACTGAATACTAAAACATCATCAATGTAGACAATTGTGAAGTCAGTGAATTGATTAAAAATTTGATTCATAATGTTTTGGAATTCTGAAGGTGCATTCTTTAGCCCAAAAGGCATAACATTCCACTCATATTGTCCAAATGGAACGGAGATTGCTGTTTTATACCTTTCTAATTCTAAGACTTGGATTTGCCAAAATTCTGATTTCATGTCAAATTTACTGAAGACATAGGCCTGATTTAATCTCTTTAGGAGATCATTCTTGTTGGGCAATTGATATCTGATCCATTGTAAGACCTTGTTTAAGGGCTTATAGTTGATAACTAAACGAGGGACTCCTCGCTCCTGTTCTGCATGTTTATTAACGTAAAAGGTTGCACTTGACCATGGGCTTTTACTAGGTCGGATTAGCTTTTTATCTAATAAACTTTGGATCTCTTTTTTACAAAGAGAAAGATATTCCTGATTCATTTGAATGGGCCTAGCCCTAGTAGGAATATTTTGTTCTGAAAAGTCATTCTCATAAGGGAGAGAGACAGAATGTTTCTTACGAGCCCAAAATGCCGTAGGAAGTTCTGAACAAACTTCTTTTCCAAGTTTGGTCTGGAATTCATTGATGGACCTTTGTTGTTTAGCAGTCTGTTCATCAATTCTGAGACTTTTAATATCTTGTTTAAAAAATTGATTTGGTTTTCTTTCTGTTGGATTGAGTTAATATCTCTTCGTTGTGAAGGGAAATAAAACTCAAAAAGGATTGGTTTACCTAACACATTGGTAGATATACCTTGTTCTGTAACAGTCATGGGAAATTACTTTTGAAGGAATGGATTCACGAGAATGACTTAGGAATTTAACTGTTTTATTAGCACAAAGCTGGTAGGGAAACAAATACCTTGGTTGCACACATGTGCATTAGGTAATTTGTACCTAATCTGGAGTTTTGTAGAGTCAACTGTAGAAAGCTTATCTCTAGTTTTCTCAAAATATCTGGAAGGAATTAGACCTTCTTGGATACAGTTCATATTTGCACCTGAGTCTAATAAGGCAATGGTTTCCAATTTGAAATCATTAACCTTGATGGTTAACTGGACATACCATTTCTGATACGTGATTCTGTTTAGAAGATTGAGATAATCCTCTGTTGGTTGGAGGTGCTAGCTCATTCTGTCAGTTTGCCAAGAGCAATCTGAGTCTGTTTATCAAGTTCATCATTCTGAGAAAGATGTTCTTGACGTTCTAGGGATTCTATCTGTAAGAGCTGGACATCTTGTTGGAGATGTTCATGATCAAGTCTGAGATCACAAATCTCTTGTCTGTACTCTTGTCTGAGTTGCTGAATTTCTATTTTTAACAGTTTAATCTCATGTTGGAGATCAGAGATTCCCACTGGTTGGGTTTTTCTCTTTTGGAATTGACTGAGAATATCAGAATAATTAGTATTCTTGATATCAGTCTGACGTGATATGGATAGAGGTTTCTTTTCCTCTTTCTCATCCATAATTTCTTTGAGTCTGAAAAAATAAGCTTGCTTTTCTTCTGGATCATTAATCTTACAGATCATGTCGATCATAAGACTATGAGAGTCAGTAAGGACATTGAGTCCTTTCTGGCAAAAACATGCCCCTTTACTAGGACAAGCACATTCTTGTATGGAATTGGAAGAACTACTGGAATAGTAGTTGTCTGTTCCAATATGGTTAATTTTTTCATCATCAGAAAATTCTTAAGAAGAACTGGATGATGATTCAAGATTATCTATGGACTGGATTATTTTGCTCTTTGTGGCTTCATCTAATTCTAATGATTGAATTAGTGATCTGATTTTGCAATCTCTTGCAAAGTGACCTGGTTTACCACATTTGAAACAACCTGTGGTTTTTTGTTCTTTACTATTTTTATGATAGTTTGGTTTCCAATTTCTTCGTGGAAACTTCTGGTAATGTTTCTTCTTGTGACTGTATGGTTTGTTGCCATACTTCTGGTTATACTTCTGTCCAATGGACTTGAAGTGACTTTTATATTTTCTTGAGGAAATTCTGGATTTTTGTGTCTTCTGAGTAGAGGGTGGTTTAATTCTTTCCATAACATACTGTTCATACCAATTTCCTAATTCTTTTATGTTAGACTATTTCTTTAATTGTGCTTTAAAACGAAGATCAGTGCAAATCTTCAAAGCAGTCTTGTTTATATGTGATATGATATCACCATATGTTATTAGATCGTAATCCAATCCTGGATAGTCAAGTGAAAGGGATTCTCTCACTTGCTGAGCAAACAACTTTGGAAGACCACAAAGGAATCTTTCTTTCCAATAATTGGCGTTGTTGTAGGATCTTTGGTATAATTTACTGAGCCAGACATCCTTATACCATCGGAAGTCTTGGAGTGTACGACATCTGAGGTTTTGAAGGATTTCAGATGTTCGTTGTTGATAAACTGTGGGATCACCTATGAAATGGTAGGTGATATCGAAGACTAAGGCTGATAGAGCACATGACTCTGTCTGACCTTGCTGATTAGGAACGGGTTCACCATTCTCATTGGTTTTCACCATGTTAAGGATACCTTCTTTGGTTGCATCATTGAAGTGGTCATCCCACCATCCTTTGAGCTGACCATTGAAGCCAAGAATGATATTTCTGGTTGCTGCTCTCTCAGAAACAGCTTGTTTATAAATGTTACCGATAATAATCATCTGTTTAGCAACATTGAGAATATGATATTCTGTCATTCCATCTATGTTCCATTCATATATTTGAGACCCTGAATAAGATCTCTAGGAATGAATTTCTTCAATTTGAAGATCTGGAGGTGAAGGTCTAGGATATAAATTCTTTGTGTCTGGAAAAGAAATTCTATTAATGTGGATATTACTTATACTTTTATCCCTCTCGGAATTCTGTGAAGATGAAGATCGACAATCAGAATTACTGTCGGACTGTTGTAGTGTTTGAAGAGCCGGTTGGCTTGATGAAGGTTCTGATTTCTTTGTTCTGGAAATCAGTTCCTGGAGAAGTTTGGTATTCTTCTCTTCTGTGGATTCCAATTTTGGAATGAAACTGGATATCTTAAAAGGTAAAACCTTGATTGGGGATTCTGGTTTAGCCTTTGTACTGGTTAACTTAAGTGAATCAAATGGTTTTATCAATGAAACAGTGGTCTGTTCAATTGACTTCTGTTTTGATTCATCATGTTTTACTGGAGTTATGGAGATCGAAGTCTGTTTTTCAAGAATATCTTCGATATTCTGAACTTGTTTCTATAATATGACTACTGAAAGATTAGTCCAATTATTTTGTTGGGCTATGTCTTTTAGTTCTGGTTCCTCTACGAGAATTACTGGTTCCTCTACGAGGATTGCTGGTTTTAAATCTATTACTCCTTCTTTAGTAGGAATCTGTGTGTGTTGAAACGGAGGGTGCTCCGCATCAATGACTGTAGTGGAATTAGGTAAATTCCATTTTCTTGTTCTTGCCGTAAGAACATTAATGTCCATTGGTTTATTTCTATGTTTAAACCACATGAAAAATGATACATTTAATCTAACAACTTGCAAATACTAGAGCCATTGGCTTTTTAAATCTGCTAATTGTTCACTGTTATGGTTATTAAAATACCATTCTCTGATCTGTTTGTTCTTATATGAAAGAAATTCTTCTTTCAAACCTTGAACATCTTTTTCAAAGACTTCAGACAACATATTGATGCCAAAGTCTGAGGCTGAAGGGTTGAAGTCAATAAATGATGTATCTGTTGGTTCAAACTCTGGATAGATAGGTCGAGCAGTCTGTTCTTCAATCTTAATTCCCATTGGAACAGATTGAGTTTGGGTTCTGCTTATTGATGGCATATCAACGAAGCCTGGAGTAGGGTCAGGCTCTGATACCAGTACAAAGGAATCTTTCTTTCCAATAACTGGGGTGTTTCTGGTATTAGAGCCAGAGCAACTATTAGGTTAGTCTTAAGCAACATACTTGTATCGACAACTTACCTTTATCTACGAAGACAGGGTAGGGAGTGAGTAAGACTCGTGGAAGGGCAGTAGACTCCAGGAGTCCCTTGAGGTAGAT
Organism: Ehretia macrophylla; assembly: GCA_037974665.1. Taxonomy (NCBI): domain Eukaryota; kingdom Viridiplantae; phylum Streptophyta; class Magnoliopsida; order Boraginales; family Ehretiaceae; genus Ehretia; species Ehretia macrophylla. The sequence continues at coordinate 30,308,108 of CM075780.1, forward strand.
TCGAAGATAGTAAGTCGATTCGTAGATTGTAAGGTTAAGACTAGTCAACATAGTTGTAATGGCTTCTAGTAGTAGTAATGCTTTAGTTAGATCAGATAATAATACCATAGCTAAAATAGAACAAACATGGACAGTAGGAGAGTTAAGTAATTGAAAACCCCCTAAGATGAATATAAGAGAGATTTACCAAAAAGGTCTCATCGACCTAAATTCTCTACTTACTATTAGATGTAAGGAAGAAGTAGTGCCATTAACCTGTGATCAACAGAGCATCAGACTTTTTTCCCAGAAATCACTAGATAAAGCCATTAGAAACGGCTATAGGTTTCTACATATTGGCCATGTGCAAGTCGCACTTAAGCCTTTAATCAGAGTAGGTCTAGATACCAGTGTATATTTAGCCCTAAGAGATTGTAGATTACTTAGATACAATGATTCATTACTAGGATTAAATGAAACTAGTCTATGTAATGGACCTATTTTCTTTAATTGTTTTCCAGATCATACCATATCGCTTACATGTCCACATGTCATGAAAGCACTCCAGTTAGATATTAAGACACAAAATTATTATGTTGATTGTGGTACACACGCATATGAAGTTATTTATCATCTTAATTATAAATTGATGACTACAGGATTAAATCCAAGATCTATAACCAGAAAACGTCCGAAAGGTGAAACTATCCTTTGGAATATGGACAGAAACAGATCTATAGTTAATATACCCAGAACCATTAAGTGGAATGATGTTTCACTTCCAGAAAGTTGGGATATTGAAATTGCCACCAAACCAGTTATTCAGGACCAGAACGTCCAGAACTCTAGAATTGAACATATCATCCAGTACGATGATGGTACTGTTTCTATTAAGATAGATAGAGGAAATAGGGAATCAGTTTTATCCCTTTCAGTTTCCAGTATCTCTAGGATCAGTATTTCTGACCCTACTCCAGGCTTCGTTGATTTGCCATCAAGCAGAACCAAAACTCAATCTGTTCCAATGGGAATTAAGATTGAAGAACAGACTGCTCGATCTATCTATCCAGAGTTTGAACCAACAGATACATCATCTGTTGACTTCAACCCTTTAGCCTCAGAATTTGGCATCAATATGTTGTCTGAAGTCTTTGAAAGAGATGTTCAAGGTTTGAAAAAATAATTTCTTTCAGATGAGAACAAACAGATCAGAGAATGGTATTTTAATAACCATAACAGTGAACAATTAGCAGATTTAAAAAGCCAATGGCTGCAGTATTTGCAAGTTGTTAGATTAAATGTACCATTTTTCATGTGGTTTAAACATAGAAATAAACCAATGGACATTAATGTAGGCAAGAACAAGAAAATGGAATTTACCTAATTCCACAACAGTCATTGATGCGGAGCACCCTCCGTTTCAACACACACAGATTCCTACTAAAGAAGGAATAATAGATTTAAAACCAGTCATCCTCGTAGAGGAACCAGAACTAAAAGACATAGCCCAACAAAATAATTGGACTAATCTTTCAGTAGTCACATTACAGAAACAAGTTCAGAATATCGAAGATATTCTTGAAAAACAGACTTCGGTTTCCATAACTCTAGTAAAACATGATGAATCAAAACGGAAGTCAATTGAACAGACCACTGTTTCATTGATAAAATTATTTGATTCACTTAAGTTAACCAGTACAAAGGTTAAACCAGAATCCCCAATCAAGGTTTTACCTTAAGATATCCAGTTTCATTACAAAATTGGAATCCACAGAAGAGAAGAATACAAAACTTCTCCAGGAACTTATTTCCAAAACCTTCATCAAGCCAACTGGCTCTTCAAACACTACAACAGTCAGACAGTAATTCTAATTGTGAATCCTCATCTTCACAGAATTCCGAGAGGGATAAAAATATAAGTAATATCAACATTAATAGAATTTCTTTTCCAGACACAAAGAATTTCTATTCCAGACCTTCACCTCCAGATATTCAAATTGAAGAAATTATTTCCCAGAGATCTTATTCAGGGTCTCAAATATATGAATAGAACATAGATGGAATGACAGAATATCAGATTCTCAATGTAACTAAACAAATTATTATTATCGGAAACATTTATAAACAAGTTGTTTCAGAGAGAGCAGCAACCAGAAATATCATTCTTGGCTTCAATGGTCAGCTCAAAGGATGGTGGGATGACCACCTCAATGATGCAACCAAAGAAGGTATCCTTAACATGGTAAAACCCAATGAGAATGGTGAACCCTTTCTTAATCAGCAAGGTCAGACAGAGTCATGTGCTTTATCAGCCTTAGTCTTCCATAGATGATCTTGAATCATCATCCAGTTCTTCTTCAGAATTTTTTGATGATGAAAACATTAACCATATTGGAACAGACAACTACTATTCCAGTAGTTCTTCCAATTCTATACAAGAATGTGCTTGTCTTAGTAAAGGGGCATGTTTTTGCTAGAAAGGACCTCAATGTCCTTACTGACTCTCATAGTCTTATGATCGACATGATCTGTAAGATTAATGATCCAGAAGAAAAGCAAGCTTATCTTCTCAGACTCAAAGAAATTATGGATGAGAAAGAGGAAAAGAAACCTCTATCCATATCACGTCAGACTGATATCAAGAATACAAATTATTCTGATATTCTCAGTCAATTCCAAAAGAGAAAAACCCAACCAGTGGGAATCTCTGATCTCCAACATGAGATTAAACTGTTAAAAATAGAAATTTAGCAACTCAGACAAGAGTACAGACAAGAGATTTGTGATCTCAGACTTGATCATGAACATTTCCAACAAGATGTCCGGCTCTTACAGATAGAATCCTTAGAACGTCAAGAACATCTTTCTCAGAATGATGAACTTGATAAACAGACTCATATTGTTATTGGCAAACTGATAGAAGGAGCTAGCACCTCCAAATCAACAGAGGATTATCTCAATCTTCTAAACAGAATGACGTATCAGAAATGGTATGTCCAGTTAACCATCAAGGTTAATGGTTTCAAATTGGAAACCATTGCCATATTAGACTCAGGTGCAGATATGAACTGTATCCAATAAGGTATAATTCCTTCCAGATATTTCGAGAAAACTAGAGAGAAGCTTTCTACAGCTGACTCTAGAAAACTCCAGATTAGGTACAAATTACCTAATGCACATGTGTGCAACCAAGGTATTTGTTTCCCTACCAGCTTTGTGCTGATAAAACAATTAAATTCCCAAGTCATTCTCGGGAATCCATTCCTTCAACAGTTATTTTCCATGACTGTTACAGAACAAGGTATATCTACCAATGTGTTAGGTAAACCAATCCTTTTTGAGTTATATTTCCCTTCACAACGAAGAGATATTGACTCAATCTAACAGAAAGAAAACCAAATCAGTTTTCTTAAACAAGATATTAAAAGTCTCAGAATTGATGAACAGATTGCTAAACAACAAAGGTCCATCAATGAATTCCAGACCAAACTTGAAAAAGAAGTTTGTTAAGAAGTTCTACGGCCTTTTGGGCTCGTAAGAAACATTCTGTCTTTCTCCCTTATGGGAAGGACTTTTCAGAACAAAATATTCCTACTAGGGCTAGGCCCATTCAAATGAATCAGGAATATCTTTCTCTTTGTAAAAAAGAGATCTAGAGTTTATTAGATAGAAAGCTAATCCAACCTAGTAAAAGCCCATGGTCGTGTGCAGCCTTTTACGTTAATAAACATGCAAAACAGGAGCGAGGAGTCCCTCGTTTAGTTATCAACTATAAGCCCTTAAACAAGGTCTTACAATGGATCAGATATCCATTGCCCAACAAGAATGATCTCCTAAAGAGATTAAATCAGGCCCATGTCTTAAGTAAATTTGACATGAAATCAGGATTTTGGCAAATCCAAGTCTTAGAATCAGAAAGGTATAAAAGAAGTTCTGAACTAACTTCTTTTTCAAGTTTGGTCTAGAATTCATTGATGGACCTTCGTTGTTTAGCAATCTGTTCATCAATTCTGAGACTTTTAATATCTTGTTTAAGAAAACTGATTTGGTTTTCTTTCTGTTGGATTGAGTTAATATCTCTTCGTTGTGAATGGAAATAAAACTCAAAAAGGATTGGTTTACCTAACACATTGGTATATATACCTTGTTCTATAACAGTCATGAGAAATAACTGTTGAAGGAATGGATTTTCGAGAATGACTTGGGAATTTAACTATTTTATCATCACAAAGCTGGTAGGGAAACAAATACATTGGTTGTACACATGTGCATTAGGGAATTTGTACCTAATCTGGAGTTTTGTAGAGTCAACTGTAGAAATCTTCTCTCTAGTTTTCTCGAAATATTTGGTAGGAATTAGACCTTCTTGGATACAGTTCATATCTGCACCTGAGTCTAATAAGGCAGTGGTTTCCAATTTGAAATCATTAACCTCGATGGTTAACTGGACATACCATTTCTGATACATGATTCTGTTTAGAAGATTGAGATAATACTCTATTGGTTTGGAGGTGCTAGCTCCTTATGTCAGTTTGCCAATAGCAATTTGAGTCTGTTTATCAAGTTCATCATTCTGAGAAAGATGCTCTTGACGTTTTAGGGATTCTATCTGTAAGAGCTGGACATCTTGTTGGAGATGTTCATGATCAAGTCTGAGATCACAAATCTCTTGTCTGTACTCTTGACTGAGTTGCTGAATTTCTGTTTTTAATAGTTTAATCTCATGCTGGAGATCAGAGATTTCCACTGGTTGGGTTTTTCTCTTTTTGAATTGACTAAGAATATCAGAATAATTTGTATTCTTGATATCAGTCTGACGTGATATGGATAAAGGCTTCTTTTCCTATTTCTCATCCATAATTTCTGAGTCTGAGAAGATAAGCTTGCTTTTCTTCTGGATCATTAATCTTACAGATCATGTCGATCATAAGACTATGAGAGTCAGTAAGGACATTGAGTCATTTCTGGCAAAAACATGCCCCTTTACTAGGACAAGTACATTCTTGTATGGAATTGGAAGAACTACTGGAATAGTAGTTGTCTGTTCCAATATGGTTAATGTTTTCATCATCAGAAAATTCTGAAGAAGAACTGGATGACGATTCAAGATCATCTATGGACTGGATTATTTTGCTCTTTGTAGCTTCATCTAATTCTAATGATTGAATTAGTGATCTGATTTTGCAATCTCTTGCAAAGTGACCTGGTTTACCACATTTGAAACAACCTGTGGTTTTTTGTTCTTTACTATTTTTCTGATAGTTTGGTTTCCAATTTCTTCGTGGAAACTTCTGGTAATGTTTCTTCTTATGACTGTATGATTTGTTGCCATACTTCTGGTTATACTTATGTCCAATGGACATGAAGTGACTTTTATATTTACTGGAGGAAATTCTGGATTTATGTGTCTTCTGAGTATGGGGTGGTTTAATTCTTTCCATACCATACTGTTAACACCAATTTCCTAATTCTTTTCTGTTAGACTGTTTCTTTAATTGTGCTTTAAAACGAAGATCAGTGCAAATCTTCAAAGCAGTCTTGTTTATATGTGATATGATATCACCATATGTTATTAGATCGTAATCCAATCCTGGATAGTCAAGTGAAAGGGATTCTCTCACTTGCTGAGCAAACAACTTTGGAAGACCACAAATGAATCTTTCTTTCCACTAACTGGCGTTGTTGTCAGATCTTTAGTATAATTTACTGAGAAAGACATCTTTATACCATCAGAAGTCTTGGAGTGTACGACATCTGAGGTTCTGAAGGATTTCAGATGTTCGTTCTTGATAAACTGTGGGATCACCTATGAAATGGTAGGTGATATCGAAGACTATGGCTGATAGAGCACATGACTCTGTCTAACCTTGCTGATTAAGAACGAGTTCACCATTCTCATTGGTTTTCACCATGTTAAGGATACCTTCTTTGGTTGCATCATTGAGGTGGTCATCCCACCATCCTTTGAGCTGACCATTGAAGCCAAGAATGATATTTCTGGTTGCTGCTCTCTCAGAAACAGCTTGTTTATAAATGTTACCGATAATAATCATCTGTTTAGTAACATTGAGAATCTGATATTCTGTCATTCCATCTATGTTCCATTCATATATTTGAGACCCTGAATAAGATCTCTGGGAATGAATTTCTTCAATTTGAAGATCTGGAGGTGAAGGTCTGGGATAGAAATTCTTTGTGTCTGGAAAAGAAATTCTATTAATGTGGATATTACTTATACTTTTATCCCTCCCGGAATTCTGTGAAGATGAGGATCGACAATCAGAATTACTGTCTGACTGTTGTAGTGTTTGAAGAGCCGGTTGGCTTGATGAAGGTTCTGATTTCTTTGTTCTGGAAATCAGTTCCTGGAGAAGTTTGGTATTCTTCTCTTCTGTGGATTCCAATTTTGGAATGAAACTGGATATTTTAAAAGGTAAAACCTTGATTGGGGATTCTGGTTTAACTTTTGTACTGGTTAACTTAAGTGAATCAAATGGTTTTATCAATGAAACAGTGGTCTGTTCAATTGACTTCTGTTTTGATTCATCATGTTTTACTGGAGTTATGGAGATCGAAGTCTGTTTTTCAAGAATATCTTCGATATTCTAAACTTATTTCTGTAATGTGACTATTGAAAGGTTAGTCCAATTATTTTGTTGGGCTATGTCTTTTAGTTCTGGTTCCTCTACAAGGATGACTGGTTTTAAATCTATTATTCATTCTTTAGTAGGAATCTGTGTGTGTTGAAACGGAGGGTGCTCCGCATCAATGACTGTTGTGGAATTAGGTAAATTCCATTTTCTTGTTCTTGTCGTAAGAACATTAATGTCAATTGGTTTATTTCTATGTTTAAACCACATGAAAAATGGTACATTTAATCTAACAACTTGCAAATACTGGAGCCATTGGCTTTTTAAATCTGCTAATTGTTCACTGTTATGGTTATTAAAATACCATTATCTGATCTGTTTATTCTCATATGAAAGAAATTCTTCTTTCAAACCTTGAACATCTCTTTCAAAGACTTCAGACAACATATTGATGCAAAAGTATGAGGCTGAAGGGTTGAAGTCAACAGATGATGTATCTGTTAGTTCAAATTCTGGATAGATAGGTCGAGCAGTCTATTCTTCAATTTTAATTCCCATTGGAACAGATTGAGTCTGGGTTCTGCTTGTTGATGGCAAATCAACGAAGCCTGGAGTAGGGTCAGAAATACTGATCCTAGAGATACTGGAAACTGAACAGGATAAAACTGATTCTCTATTTCCTCTATCTATCTTAATAGAAGCAGTACCATCATCGTACTGGATGATCTGTTCAATTCTAGAGTTCTGGACATTCTGGTCCTGAACAACTGGTTTGGTGGCATTTTCAATATCCCACCTTTCTGGAAGTGAAGCATCATTCCACTTAATGGTTCTGGGTATATTAACTATAGATCTGTTTCTGTCCATATTCCAAAGGATAGATTCACCTTTCGGACGTTTTCTGGTTATAGATTTGGGATTTAATCCCGTAGACATCAATTTATAATTAAGACGATAAATAACTTCATATGCGTGTGTACCACAATCAACATAATAATTATGTGTCTTAATATCTAACTGGAGTGCTTTCATGACATGTGGACATGTAAGCGATATGGTATGATCTGAAAAACAATTAGTACAATTATTTACTCCTGTATCTGTTATGACTTTCATTATCTGTTCTCCCCTGGGTTGTTTCTGGTATCAGAGCCAGGGCAACTATTAGGTTAGTCTTAAGCAACATACCTGTATCGACAACTTACCTTTATCTGCGAATTCACTTTAGGAAATATTACTTTTGACTTTTCTTTTTTTTTACATTTCACTTTTGTATTTACAGATTCGATATCCTATATTAAGGCAAAGTGTGCCTCACAACATAGGATCCGGATATCCTTTCTCCTCTTATTTTTCTTTTATCCAGATCACTCTTTTACATTGTACTCCTGTACAACCTCAGTGTAACACAGTTATTCCAGTTCATCTAATAACAAGTAAGAGACTTTGTCTCCTTTTATCTTCATTTTAATAGTCTTTCTTTTATTTACCTGTCTATTATCCTTGTTTATTCCTGTATCTGTTGTGGAGATGGATGCCTGATCAGGGGAAATTTCATCAAGCTGAAGTAAAATGGCCTGAACTTCATCATAACTGGTGGCCGCTGCTAACTGGATTTGGAGGAAATGCACTAATTCAATCATTAGAATTAGATGAAGCTACAAAGAGCAAAATAATCCAGTCCATAGATGATCTGGATTCATCATCCAGTTCTTCTTCAGAATTTTCTGATGATGAAAACATTAACCATGTTGGAACAGATAACTACTATTCTAGTAGTTCTTCCCATTCCATACAAGAATGTGCTTGGCCTAGTAATGGGGCATGTTTTTGCCAGAAAGGACTCAATGTCCTTGCTGACTCTCATAGTCTTATGATCGACATGATCTGTAAGATTAATGATCTAGAAGAAAAGCAAGCTTATCTTCTCAGACTCAAAGAAATTATGGATGAGAAAAAGGAAAAGAAACCTCTATCCATATCACGTCAGACTGATATCAAGAATACAAATTATTCTGATATTCTCAGTCAATTCCAAAAGAGAAAAACCCAACCAGTGTGAATCTCTGATCTCCAGCATGAGATTAAACTGTTAAAAACAGAAATTCAGCAACTCAGACAAGAGTACAGACAAGCGATTTGTGATCTCAGACTTGATCATGAACATCTCCAACAAGATGTCCAGCTCTTACAGATAGAATTCCTAGAACATCAAGAACATCTTTCTCATAATGATGAACTTGATAAACAGACTCAGATTGCTATTGGCAAACTGACAGAAGGAGCTAGCACCTCCAAACCAATAGAGGATTATCTCAATCTTCTAACCAGAATCACGTATCAGAAATGGTATGTCCAGTTAACCATCAAGGTTAATGATTTCAAATTGGAAACCATTGCCTTATTAGACTCATGTGCAGATATGAACTATATCCAAGAAGGTCTAATTCCTTCCAGATATTTCGAGAAAACTAGAGAGAAGCTTCCTACAGCTGACTCTACAAAACTCCAGATATGGTACAAATTACCTAATGCACATGTGTACAACCAAGGTATTTGTTTCCCTACCAGCTTTGTGTTGATAAAACAGTTAAATTTCCAAGTCATTCTTGGGAATCCATTCCTAAACAGTTATTTCCTATGACTGTTACAGAACAAGGTATATCTACCAATGTGTTACATAAACTAATCCTTTTTGAGTTTTATTTCCCTTCACAACGAAGAGATATTAACTCAATCCAACAGAAAGAAAACCAAATCAGTTTTCTTGAACAAGATAATAAAAGTCTCAGAATTGATGAACAGATTGCCAAACAGCAAAGGTCCATCAATGAATTCCAGACCAAACTTGAAAAATAAGTTTGTTCAGAACTTCCTACGGCCTTTTGGGCTCATAAGAAACATTCTGTCTCTTTCTCACTTATGAGAAGGACTTTTCAGAACAAAATATTCCTACTAGGGCTAGGCCCATTCAAATGAATCAGGAATATCTTTCTCTTTGTAAAAAAGAGATCCAGAGTTTATTAGATAAAAAGCTAATCCGACCTAGTAAAAGCCCATGGTCGTGTGCAGCCTTTTACGTTAATAAACATGCAGAACAGGAGCGAGGAGTCCCTCGTTTAGTTATCAACTATAAGCCATTAAGCAAGGTCTTACAATGGATCAGATATCCATTGCCCAACAAGAATGATCTCCTAAAGAGATTAAATCAGGCCCATGTCTTAAGTAAATTTGACATGAAATCAGGATTTTGGCAAATCCAAGTCTTAAAATCAGAAAGGTATAAAACAACATTCATGGTTCCATTTGGACAATATGAGTGGAATGCTATGCTTTTTGGGCTAAAGAATGCACCTTCAGAATTCTAAAACATTATGAATCAGATTTTTAATCAGTTCACAGACTTCACAATTGTCTACATTGATGATGTTTTAGTCTTTAGTAATGACATTCATCAGCATTGGAAACATTTGCATATAACCTTTAAAGTTATCAAAGAAAACGGTCTTGTGGTTTCTGCACCCAAGATTATGCTTTTTCAAACTAAAATCAAATTTCTTGGAAACATGATTTCCTTTGGGAAAATCACCCCTATCCAAAGAACACTAGATTTTGTTGAAAAATTCCCATATATTCTGCGTGAGAAAACATAGTTGCAAAGATTTTTAGGATCTTTAAACTATGTTGCAGATTTTTATCCTGGCATTCGCCATTTATGTAAACCTCTTTTTGAATGTCTTAAAAAGAATTCTCCAGCATGGTCTGACATTCATACCAAGGCTATCCAGGAAATTAAGCTTCAAGTTAAGGTTTTACCAGTCTTGACTTTATGTCAACCAGACGCCCAAAAGATAGTTCAGACAGATGCTTCTGAATTAGGATTTGGCAGTATTTTAATACAGATTTTAGGAGGAAAAGAACATATTGTTCGATTCCATTCAGGAACATGGGATAATGCCCAACAGAACTATTCAACAGTTAAAAAAGAAATTTTGTCCATTGTAAAATGAATATCAAAATTTCAAGATGATTTGTTGAATCAGAAATTCTTAGTTCGTGTTGACTGCAAGTCAGCTAAGGATGTACTTACTAAGGATGTTAAGAATATAGCATCTAAACAAATATTTGCTAGATGGCAGGCTATTCTGTAAATCTTTGATTTTGATATTCAATATATCAAGGGATAGGATATTTCCATCCCTGATTTCATAACCAGAGAATTTCTAACAGGCCATGTGCCAATCACATAGGATTCCTCCGGGAATACCTTTTCATTTTGTTTTATAGTTCACAGAAGCGGACACCAAGAATCCAATTAGTGGATTTAGATGGATTGTTTCAAGTCCACCACAATTAAGTAGATTGAAACAACAATTTCAGATCCAGAAGCAGGGTTGATAATATTTCAATTCTGCATTTCTTTCTATATATTGTTGTTAACCATTTTGCAGGATCATTCACTCCTGACATTAGTAACGATGGCACCCAAGAAAGATAAAGGCAAGGCAAAAGTATTCGATTTCAGTTCCTATGCCCAGAAAGCCAGCACACCAGCAGCCACTCCAACTCAGTCATGGTTGAAGATAAACAAATAGCATATACACCATATTCTACCCAGTCACCCCTAGGTAGAAACCTCACAGTTTTGGGGACTTTGACCCTAAAAAACAGTTAACTGGTGTTCATGCAGATTTTGCAGGTACATCATCTTCACAGACGACAGTGAGTAACAAGTTTCAGTCCCTTGTTGCTAAAACCAAACCAGTAACTCCATAACCTAAACAGTTACCATCCCCCTCATACATATACAAGAACATAATTGACCAGATTCTTGTAACAGAACCAACACACTTCAAACAGAACCCAGATATTACCCCAGATGAGTTTGCCAGGGCGTTTCTCCACCCCCATTCAAACTACATTCCAGACAATACATTCAAAACCCAGAGTTACTATGAGACCATTCTCATAGAATTAGGATCCATAGAGTTTGTCCCAGATGACAAAGACAAACAACCAGGCTAATATAGCCACGTCGAGGCTAAGCTACAGACTGTGCTCACCCTTGATCAATGGGTACAATCCTCATAGAAAACCAAACAGCTCCCAGTCGATATTGCTTACAGAGACTATAATTATTATGATTACATTCAGGCATGGTTCTGATGCTTCAATCTTCAAAATGATAAACATGATATGTGATGGTTTTTCCTTTTCAAGAAAACATTTCCCCTAGAGGTCCCAAATTGGTTTATCCAATGGTGGGCATCATATGGTCCTATAACAGACATATTACCAGAACCAGTCCTCAAAGGATTTCAGTACTTCACGAAGAATTGGCAGGCACCAGATCAGTTAGCCTACCTTTCCCCATTTTTCGTGTTCTACAGAATTTTCTTTGTAACATGGATATTCAGATCAGAATTCGCATTCAAACATGAATCTTTCGAAAACCAGCAAGTCATACCGGCTTTCGGAAAAAATCATTGCATCATGTGGTGGAAGAATATGAACAACAGTTCTTGTTCAACTCCAAAAGTCCAAGCATGGCTAGAGACTAATCAGAAACAGAAGTAGGAAATTCAACCAGTACAACAGGAGTTCCTCTCCTTTAAGAATTTCCTCCAAACCCAATTAGCAACAGCCACCAGTTATGATGAAGTTCAGGCCATTTTACTTCAGCTTGATGAAATTGCCCCAAATCAGGCATCCATCTCCACAAATAGTGCCAATGACAATGAAGATGATTGTTATGGCATTTTTACACCATTGTAACTCAGACAATGGAGTTTAGTTGTGTTCTCCACCAAAAACACAATACAGATGAGTTTTCCAGTGTTCTCTCCAAAAACACAGGACATATGAGTTTCCTAATGTTCTAATCAAAAACATTGGACTGATAGGGTTTTGTTCTTCTAAGTTCCCTTCAAAAACTAAGATGCAACGGTTAGACTTTCCCTCTCTGAAGTCATATGGTTACTGAACAATTCCATGAAACTTCAGCTAGTCCAGGTCAAACGACAACTGGTAAAGACATCTCAAGTCCGTTGATGGGTGTGGCTTTCCCAAAAAGCCAAAGAAGATTTAGAAACTTTTTTATCTTTTAGCCTGTATTTTATTTTGTATTTTGCTTAGTCAACTTACCTTTAGCCAACTTGCCTTTAGCAAACCTATTTCAACAATCTTGTAAGGTCATGGGATTGAGGAGTAGAAGGCGTAAGACTCCGTTGTTACCCATGTGGCGGTTAGATGAGAGATATTTAGACTTCGAAGATAGTAAGGCTTCGAAGATAGTAAGACTAAGTACGATGCAGATTAGATTATAGGGAAAATAAACTAGTTTATTTATTTTCTTTGTATTAGTGGGAAATACACATTACTCAGTATACTTGTATGCATTCTACCATAAGTTAGTATGATCCAGACATGAAGAAGTTTTGCAACGTCTTCAGCACATAACCAGTTTTAGACTCAGAGATGAAGAAGAAGATGAATCCATTCAAGATTCCATCATCAGACATTATCATCACAAGACGATGAAATTACTTTCGGTTACAGTGAAAGTAATCCACAGAAACATCATCATCATGTCAAGACAAAAGATCTTTCGGCCACAGTAAATGCTAGACAAGATCGACAAGTCAGACAAAACAGAATTCGACCACAGTAAAAGCTGACACTATCCAGACACTATTCATGAATAGTAAAAATCACTTTTTACTCTTTACTTTAGGAAAAGTTACTTTTGACTTTTCTTTTTTTTACATTTCACTTTTGTATTTACAGATTCGATATCATATATTAAGGCAGAGTCTGCCTCACAACATAGGATACGAATATTCTTTTTCCTCTTATTTTTCTTTTATCCATATCACTCTTTTACATTGTACTCCTGTACAACCTCAGTGTAACACAGTTATTCCAGTTCATCTAATAATAAGTAAGAGACTTTGTTTCCTTTTATCTTCATTTTAATAGTCTTTCTTTTATTTACCTGTCTATTATCCTTGTTTACTCCTGTATCTGTTATGGCTTTCATTATCTGTTCTCCCCTGGGTTGTTTCTGGTATCAGAAACAACCAGACGCCCCAAAGATTGTTCAGACAGATGCTTCTGAATTAGGATTTTGCGGTATTTTAATACAAATTTTAGGAGGAAAAGAACATATTGTTCCATTCCATTCAGGAACATGGGATAATGCCCAACAGAACTATTCAACAGTTAAAAAAGAAATTTTGTCCATTGTAAAATGCATATCAAAATTTCAAAATTGCATATCGACATAATCTATTAGATTAATGATCCAGAAGAAAAGCAAGCTTATCTTCTCAGACTCAAAGAAATTATGGATGAGAAAGAGGAAAAAAAACCTCTATCCATATCATGTCAGACTGATATCAAGAATACAAATTATTCTGATATTCTCAGTCAATTCCAAAAGAGAAAAACCCAACCAGTGGGAATCTCTGATCTCCAGCATGAGATTAAACTATTAAAAACAGAAATTCAGCAACTCAGACAAGAGTACAGACAAGAGATTTGTGATCTCAAACTTGATCATGAACATCTCCAACAAGATGTCCACCTCTTACAGATAGAATCTCTAGAACGTCAAGAACATCTTTCTCAGAATAATGAACTTGATAAATAGACTCAGATTGCTATTGGCAAACTGACAGAAGGAGCTAGCACCTCCAAACCAATAGAGGATTATCTCTATCTTCTAAACAGAATCACGTATCAGAAATGGTAAGTGATATCGAAGACTAAGGCTGACAGAGCACATGATATGATTACGATCTAATAACATATGGTGATATCATATCACATATAAACAAGATTGCCTTGAAGATTTGCACTGATCTTTGTTTTAGACTGTTTCTTTAATTGTGCTTTAAAACGAAGATCAGTGCAAATCTTCAAAGTTGTCTTGTTTATATATGATATGATATCACCATATGTTATTAGATCGTAATCCAATCCTGGATAGTCAAGTGAAAAGGATTCTCTCACTTGCTGAGCAAACAAATTTGGAAGACCACAAATGAATCTTTCTTTCCAATAACTGGCGTTGTTGTCAGATCTTTGGTATAACTTACTGAGAAAGACATCCTTATACCATCGGAAGTCTTAGAGTGTACGACATCTGAGGTTCTGAAGGATTTCAGATGTTCGTTGTTGATAAACTGTGGGATCACCTATGAAATGGTAGGTGATATTGAAGACTAAGGTTGATAGAGCACATGACTCTGTCAGAGATAGTTAGGCTTCAAAGATAGTAAGGATTCGAAGATAGTAAGACTAAGTACGATGCAGATCAGAATTACTGTCTGACTGTTGTAATGTTTGAAAAGCCGGTTGGCTTGATGAAGGTTCTGATTTCTTTGTTCTGGAAATCAGTTCCTGCAGAAGTTTGGTATTCTTCTAACTTCTGATTCAACAAATCGTCTTGAAATTCTTTGTTCTGGAAATCAGTTCCTGGGCATTATCCCTTGTTCCTGAATAGAATCGAACAATATGTTCTTTTCCTTCTAAAATCTGTATTAAAATACCGCCAAATCCTAATTCAGAAGCATCTATCTGAATTATCTTTGGGGCGTCTGGTTGACATAAAGTCAAGATTGGTAAAACCTTAACTTGACGCTTAATTTCCTGGATAGCCTTGGTATGATTCTGACTGGATTACTTTCACTATGACTGAAAGTAATTTCGTCGTCTTGTGATGATAATGTCAGATGATGGAATCTTGACTGGATTTATCTTCTTCTTCATCTCTGAGTCAGAAACTGGTTCTGTGTTGAAGACGTTGCAAAACTTCTTCATGTCTGGATATCCATGTTACAAAGAAAATTCTGTAGAACACGAAAAATGGGGGATGGTAGGCTAACTGATCTGGTGCCTGCCAATTCTCTGTGAAGTACTGAAATCCTTTGAGGACTAGTTATGGTAATATGTCTGTTATAGGACCATATGATGCCCACCATTGGATAAACCAATTTGGGACCTCTAGG
The DNA here is from genome assembly GCA_037974665.1 of Ehretia macrophylla. Lineage (NCBI taxonomy): Eukaryota > Viridiplantae > Streptophyta > Magnoliopsida > Boraginales > Ehretiaceae > Ehretia > Ehretia macrophylla. Next base: position 30,323,688 of record CM075780.1, read on the forward strand.
GAAAATGTTTTCTTGAAAAAGAAAAACCATGACATATAATGTTTATCATTCTGGCGATAGAAGCATCTGGACCATGCCTGAATGTCGTCATAATAGTTATAGTCTCTATAAGCAATATCAATTGGGAGCTGTTTGGTTTTCTGTGGGGATTGTACCCATTGATCAAGGGTGAGCACCGTCTGTAGCTTAGCCTTGACGTGGCTATATTGGCCTGGTTGTTTGTCTTTGTCATCTGGGCAAACTCGATGAATCTTGTTTCTATGAGAATGGTCTCATAGTAACTCTGGGTTTTGAATGTATTGTCTGGAATGTAGTTTGAATGGGGGTGGAGAAACGCCCTAGCAAACTCATCTGGGATAATATTTGGGTTCTGTTTGAAGTATGCTGGTTCTATTATAAGAATCTGGTCAAAGACGTTATTGTATATGTATGAGGGGGATGGTAACTGTTTAGGTTCTGGAGTTACTGGTTTGGTTTTAGCAACAAGGGGCTGAAACTTGTTACTGACTGTCGTCTGTGAAGATGATGTACTTTCAAAACCTGCATGAACACCGGTTAACTGTTTTTGAGGGGTCAAAGTCCCCAAAACTGTGAGGTTTCTACCTAGGGGTGACTGGGTAGAATATTGTGTATATGCTATTTGTTTATCTTCAACCTTGACTGGGGTTGATGACTGAGCTGGAGTGGTTGCTAGTGTGCTGGCTTTCTGGGCATAGGAACTGAAATCGAATGTTTTTGCGTTGCCTTTATCTTTCTTGGGTGCCATCGTTACTAATGTCAGGAGTGAATGATCCTGCAAAATGGTTAGCAACAATATATAGAAAGAAATGCGGAATTGAAATATTATCAACTCGCTTCTGGATCTGAAATCTTTGTTTCAATCTACTTAATTGCGGTGGACTTGAAACAATCCATTTAAATCCACTAATTGGATTCTTGGTGTCCGCTTCTGTGAACTGTAAAACAAAATGAAAAGGTATTCCCGGAGGAATCCTATGTGATTGGCACATGGCCTGTTAAAAATTCTCTGGTTAGGAAATCAGGGATGGAATTATCATCTCCCTTGATATATTGAATATCAAAATCAAAGATTGACAGAATAGCCTGCCATCTGGCAAATATCTGTTTAGATGCTATATTCTTAACATCCTTAGTAAGTACATCCTTAGCTGACTTGCAGTCAACACGAATTAAGAATTTCTGATTCAACAAATCGTCTTGAAATTTTGATATGCATTTTACAATGGACAAAATTTCTTTTTTAACTGTTGAATAGTTCTGTTGGGCATTATCCCATGTTCCTGAATGGAATCGAACAATATGCTCTTTTCTTCCTAAAATCTGTATTAAAATACAGCCAAATCCTAATTCAGAAGCATTTGTCTGAACTATCTTTGGGGCATCTGGTTGACATAAAGTCAAGACTGGTAAAACCTTAACTTGAAGCTTAATTTCCTGGATAGCCGTGGTATGAATGTCAAACCATACTGGAGGATTCTTTTTAAGACGTTCAAAAAGAGGTTTACATAAATGGCGAATCCCAAGATAAAAATCTGCAACATAGTTTAAAGATCCTAAAAATCTTTGCAACTGTGTTTTCTCACGCAGAATATCTGGAAATTTTTCTGCAAAATCAAGTGTTCTTTGGATAAGGGTGATTCTCCTAAAGGAAATCATGTTTCCAAGAAATCTGATTTTAGTATGAAAAAGCATAATCTGGGGTGCAGAAACCACAAGACCGTTTTCTTTGATAACTTTAAAGAAAATATGCAAATGTTTCCAATGCTGATGAATGTCATTACTGAAGACTAAAACATCATCAATGTAGACAATTGTGAAGTCTGTGAACTGATTAAGAATCTGATTCATAATGTTTTGGAATTCTGAAGGTGCATTCTTTAGCCCAAAAGGCATAACATTCCACTCATATTGTCCAAATGGAACGGTGAATGTTGTTTTATACCTTTCTGATTCTAAGACTTGGATTTCCCAAAATCCTGATTTCATGTAAAATTTAATGAAGACATGGGTCTGATTTAATCTCTTTAGGAGATCATTCTTGTTGGGCAATGGATATCTGATCCATTGTAAGACCTTGTTTAAGGGCTTATAGTTGATAACTAAACGAGAGACTCATCGCTCCTGTTCTGCATGTTTATTAACGTAAAAGGATGCACACGACCATGGGCTTTTACTAGGTCGGATTAGCTTTTTATCTAATAAACTCTGGATCTCTTTTTTACAAAGAGAAAGATATTCCTGATTCATTTGAATGGGTCTAGCCCTAATAGGAATATTTTGTTCTGAAAAGGCTTTCTCATAAGGGAGAGGGACAGAATGTTTCTTACGAGCCCAAAAGGCCGTAGGAAGTTCTGAACAAACTTATTTTTCAAGTTTTGTCTGGAATTTATTGATGGACCTTTGTTGTTCATCAATTCTGAGACTTTTAATATCTTGTTTAAGAAAACTGATTTGGTTTTCTTTCTGTTGGATTGAGTTAATATCTCTTCGTTGTGAAGGGAAATAAAACTCAAAAATGATTGGTTTACCTAACACATTGGTAGATATACCTTGTTCTATAACAGTCATGGGAAATAACTGTTGAATGAATGGATTTCCGAGAATGACTTGAGAATTTAACTGTTTTATCAGCACAAAGCTGTTAGGGAAACAAATACCTTGGTTGCACACATGTGCATTAGGTAATTTGTACCTAATCTGGAGTTTTGTAGAGTCAGCTGTAGAAAGCTTCTCTCTAGTTTTCTCGAAATATTTGGAAGGAATTAGACCTTCTTGGATACAGTTCATATCTGCACCTGAGTCTAATAAGGCAATGGTTTCCAATTTGAAATCATTAACCTTGATGGTTAACTGGACATACCATTTCTGATACGTGATTCTGTTTAGAAGATTGAGATAATCCTCTGTTGGTTTGGAGGTGCTAACTCTTTCTATCAGTTTGCCAATAGCAATCTGAGTCTTTTTATCAAGTTCATCATTCTAAGAAAGATGTTCTTGACGTTCTAGGGATTCTATCTGTAAGAGGTAGACATCTTGTTGGAGATGTTCATGATCAAGTCTAAGATCACAAATATCTTGTCTGTACTCTTGTCTGAGTTGCTGAATTTCTGTTTTTAACAGTTTAATCTCATGCTGGAGATCAGAGATTCCCACTGGTTGGGTTTTTCTCTTTTGGAATTGACTGAGAATATCAGAATAATTTGTATTCTTGATATCAGTCTGATGTGATATGGATAGAGGTTTCGTTTCCTCTTTCTCATCCATAATTTCTTTGAGTCTAAGAAGATAAGCTTGCTTTTCTTCTGGATCATTAATCTTATAGATCATGTCGATCATAAGACTATGAGAGTCAATAAGGACATTGAGTCCTTTCTGGAAAAAACATGTCTCTTTACTAGGACGAGCACATTCTTTAATGGAATTGGAAGAACTACTGTAATAGTAGTTGTCTGGTCTAATATGGTTAATGTTTTCATCATCAGAAAATTCTGAAAAAGAACTGGTTGATGATTCAAGATCATCTATGGACTGGATTATTTTGCTCTTTGTATCTTCATCTAATTCTAATGATTGAATTAGTAATCTGATTTTGCAATCTCTTGCAAAGTGACCTAGTTTACCACATTTGAAACAACCGGTGGTTTTTTGTTCTTTACTATTTTTCTGATAGCTTGGTTTCCAATTTCTTCATGGAAACTTCTGGTAATATTTCTTCTTATGACTGTATGGTTTGTTGCCATACTTCTGGTTATAATTCTGTTTAATGGACTTGAAGTGACTTTTATATTTTCTGGAGGAAATTCTGGATTTATGTGTCTTCTGAGTATGGGGTGGTTTAATTTTTTTCGTACCATACTGTTCACACAAATTTACTAATTCTTTTCTGTTAGACTGTTTCTTTCATTGTGCTTTAAAACGAAGATCAGTGCAAATCTTCAAAGCAGTCTTGTTTATATGTGATATGATATCACTATATGTTATTAGATCGTAATCCAATCCTGGATAGTCAAGTGAAAGGGATTCTCTCATTTGCTAAGCAAACAACTTTGGAAGACCACAAAGGAATCTTTCTTTCCAATAACTGGCGTTGTTGTCTGATCTTTGGTATAATTTACTGAGAAAGACATCCTTATACCATCGGAAGTCTTGGAGTGTACGACATCTGAGGTTCTGAAGGATTTCAGATGTTCGTTCTTGATAAACTATGAAATGGTAGATGATATCGAAGACTAAAGCTGATAGAGCACATGACTCTATCTGACCTTGCTGATTAAGAACGAGTTCACCATTCTCATTGGTTTTCACCATGTTAAGGATACCTTATTTGGTTGCATCACTGAGGTGGTCATCCCACCACTCTTTAAGCTGACCATTGAAGCCAAGAATGATATTTCTTGTTGCTGCTCTCTCAGAAATAGCTTGTTTATATATGTTACCGATAATAATCATCTGTTTAGTAAAATTGAGAATCTGATATTCTGTCATTCCATCTATGTTCCATTCATATATGTGAGACCCTGAATAAGATCTTTGGGAATGAATTTCTTCAATTTGAAGATCTAGAGGTGAAGGTCTGGGATAGAAATTCTTTGTGTCTGGAAAAGAAATTCTATTAATGTGGATATTACTTATACTTTTATCCCTCCCGGAATTCTGTGAAGATGAGGATTGACAATCAGAATTACTGTCTGACTGTTGTAGTGTTTGAAGAGCCGGTTGGCTTGATGAAGGTTCTGATTTCTTTGTTCTGGAAATCAGTTCCTGGAGAAGTTTGGTATTCTTCTCTTCTGTGGATTCCAATTTTAGAATAAAACTGGATATCTTAAAAGGTAAAACCTTGATTGAGGATTCTAGTTTAGCTTTTGTACTGGTTAACTTAAGTGAATCAAATGGTTTTATCAATGAAACAGTGGTCTGATCAATTGACTTCTGTTTTGATTCATCATGTTTTACTGGAGTTATGGAGATCGAAGTCTGTTTTTCAAGAATATCTTCGATATTCTGAACTTGTTTCTGTAATGTGACTACTGAAAGATTAGTCTAATTATTTTGTTGGGCTATGTCTTTTAGTTCTGGTACCTCTACAAGGATGACTGGTTTTAAATCTATTATTTCTTCTTTAGTAGGAATCTGTGTGTGTTGAAACGGAGGGTGCTCCGCATCAATGACTGTTGTGGAATTAGGTAAATTTCATTTTCTTGTTCTTGCCGTAAGAACATTAATGTCCATTGGTTTATTTCTATGTTTAAACCACATGAAAAATGGTACATTTAATCTAACAACTTGCAAATACTGGAGCCATTGGCTTTTTAAATCTGCTAATTGTTCACTGTTATGGTTATTAAAATACCATTCTCCGATCTGTTTGTTCTCATCTGAAAGAAATTCTTCTTTCAAACCTTGAACATCTTTTTCAAAGACTTCAGACAACATATTGATGCCAAAGTTTGAGGCTGAAGGGTTGAAGTCAACAGATGATGTATATGTTGGTTCAAACTCTGGATAGATAGATCGAGCAGTCTGTTCTTCAATCTTAATTCCCATTGGAACAGATTGAGTCTGGGTTCTGCTTGTTGATGGCAAATCAACAAAGCCTGGAGTAGGGTCAGGCTCTGATACCAGTACAAATGAATCTTTCTTTCCGATAACTGGGTTGTTTTTGGTATCAAAGCCAGAGCAACTGTTAGGTTAGTCTTAAGCAACATACCTGTGTCAACAACTTACCTTTATCTACGAAGACAGGGTAGGGAGCGAGTAAGACTCGTGGAAGGGCAGTAGACTCCAGGAGTCCCTTGAGGTGGATTCGAAGATAGTAAGTCGGTTCGCAGATTGTAAGGTTAAGACTAGTCAATATAGTTGTAATGGCTTCTAGTAGCAGTAATGCTTCAGTTAGATCAGATAATAATACCATAGCTAAAACAGAACAAACATGGACAGTAGGAGAGTTAAGTAATTGGAAACCTTCTAAGATGAATATAAGAGAGATTTACCAGAAAGGTCTCATCGACCTAAATTCTCTACTTACTATTAAATGTAAGGAAGAAGTAGTACCATTAACCAGTGATTAACAGAGCATCAGACTTTTTTCCCATAAATCACTAGATAAAGTCATTAGAAACGGCTATAGGTTTCTACATATTGGCCATGTGCAAGTCGCACTTAAGCCTTTAATCAGAGAAGGTCTAGATACCAGGGTATATCTAGCCCTAAGAGATTGTAGATTACTTAGATACAATGATTCATTACTAGGATTAGTTGAAACTAGTTTATGTAATGGACCTATTTTCTTTAATTGTTTTCCAGATCATACCATATCACTTACATGTCCACATGTCATGAAAACACTCCAGTTAGATATTAAGACGCATAATTATTATGTTGATTGTGGTACACACGCATATGAAGTTATTTATCGTCTTAATTATAAATTGATGACTACGGGATTAAATCCCAGATCTATAACTAGAAAACGTCCGAAAGGTGAAACTATCCTTTGGAATATGGACAGAAACAGATCTATAGTTAATATACCCAGAACCATTAAGTGGAATGATGTTTCACTTCCAGAAAGGTGGGATATTGAAAATGCCACCAAACCAGTTGTTCAGGACCAGAACGTCCAGAACTCTAGAATTGAACAGATCATCCAGTACGATAATGGTACTGTTTCATTAAGATAGATAGACGAAATAGGGAATCAGTTTTATCCCATTCAGTTTTCAGTATCTCTAGGTTCAGTATTTCTAACCCTACTCCAGGCTTCGTTGATTTGCCATCAACAAGCAGAACGCAAACTCAATCTGTTCCATTGGGAATTAAGATTGAAGAACAGACTGCTCAACCTATCTATCTAGAGTTTGAACCAACAGATACATCATCTGTTAACTTCAATCCTTCAGCCTCAGACTTTGGCATCAATATGTTGTCTGAAGTCTTTGAAATAGATGTTCAAGGTTTGAAAGAAGAATTTCTTTCAAATGAGAACAAACAGATCAGAGAATGGTATTTTAATAACCATAACAGTGAACAATTAGCAGATTTAAAAAGCCAATGGCTCCAGTATTTGCAAGTTGTTAGATTAAATGTACCATTTTTCATGTGGTTTAAACATAGAAATAAACCAATGGACATTAATGTTCTTACGGCAAGAACAAGAAAATGGAATTTACCTAATTCCACAATAGTCATTGATGCGGAGCACCCTCCATTTCAACACACACAGATTCCTAGTAAAGAATGAATAATAGATTTAAAACCAGTCATCCTCGTAGAGGAACCAGAACTAAAAGACATAGCCCAACAAAATAATTGGACTAATCTTTCAGTAGTCACATTACATAAACAAGTTCAGAATATCGAAGATATTCTTGAAAAACAGACTTCGATCTCTATAACTCCAGTAAAACATGATGAATCAAAACAGAAGTCAATTGAACAGACCACTGTTTCATTGATAAAATCATTTGATTCACTTAAGTTAACCAGTACAAAGGCTAAACCAGAATCCCCAATCAAGGTTTTACCTTTTAAGATATCCAGTTTCATTCCAAAATTGGAATCCATAGAAGAGAAGAATACCAAACTTCTCCAGGAACTAATTTCCAGAACAAAGAAATCAGAACCTTCATCAACCCAACCGGCTCTTCAAACACTACAACAGTCAGATAGTAATTCTGATTGTGAATCCTCATCTTCACAGAATTCCGGGAAGGATAAAAATATAAGTAATATCCACATTAATAGAATTTCTTTTCCAGACACAAAGAATTTATATTCCAGACCTTCACCTCCAGATCTTCAAATTGAAGAAATTCATTCCCAGAGATCTTATTCAGGGTCTCAAATATATGAATGGAACATAGATGGAATGACTGAATATCAGATTCTCAATGTTACTAAACAGATGATTATTATCGAAAATATTTATAAACAAGCTGTTTTCGAGAGAGCAGCAACCAGAAATATCATTCTTGGCTTCAATGGTCAGCTCAAAGGATGGTGGGATGACCACCTCAATGATGCAACCAAAGAAGGTATCCTTAACATGGTGAAAACCAATGAGAATGGTGAACCCATTCTTAATACGCAAGGTCAGACAGAGTCATGTGCTCTATCAACCTTAGTCTTCGATATCACCTACCATTTCATAGGTGATCCCACAGTTTATCAAGAACACACATCTGAAATCCTTCAGAACCTCAGATGTCGTACACTCCAAGACTTCCGATGGTATAAGGATGTCTTTCTCAGTAAATTATACCAAAGATCTGACAACAACGCCAGTTATTGGAAAAGAAAGATTCATTTGTGGTCTTCTAAAGTTGTTTGCTCAGCAAGTGAGAGAATCTCTTTCATTTGACTATCCAAGATTGGATTACGATCTAATAACATATGGTGATGTCATATCACATATAAACAAGACTGCTTTGAAGATTTGCACTGATCTTCATTTTAAAGTATAATTAAAGAAACAGTCTAACAGAAAAGAATTAGGAAATTGGTGTGAATAGTGTGGTATGAAAAGAATTAAACCACCCCATACTCTATGATAACCCGAACCCGGCATGCATTTAATAGCATTTGACTGCATTTAATTAAATGTTTAATTAGTTAAATCAATCATTTTGCACTATTTTGATATTTCTGTTAGAAGCATTTAATAATTTTTATATTGATTAATTAAAAGATTATTACCTATTTCTATTAATTATAGTAATTGAATTTATTCTCTTGTATTTAATTAAGTGTCATCTTAAATGTTAATATTTAATTTCATTTGATTACGTGTTTATATTAACTTGTTCATTCGTATCTTAGCATTAATTTCATAATTCTTTAAAATATTCTAGAAATAGTTAAATTAATTATTTTTAAATGAATATTAATTATTTTGATTGTTTTGATTATTTTAATAATCGGTTTCATTTTCTTCTATTTAATTACTCGGTTTTCAATTAAATGAGAAAAGTAACTCTGAGCCGGAGTGAATTTTAAACTATTCTACTATTCTACTTTTCAAAAATTATAGTTTTATATTATTGCTCATCATTTGATTAGCGATCGTTTATTGACCGTTCGATCGTAGCATTTCGAAAATGAGAGTTAGAGAAATATTTCTCGGACTTAGTGAAAAATGTTTTTAGCTTAATTTAGCTAGTTTTAGTTGATTTTCATTAAAATTGTATTGCTTTAACTTGAACTAGATTAAATGGCATCAAAATAAGCTTATTTGACCAAATTTAACTTATGCTTGACTTTGTAAAATGACCAAAATGCCCTTGAGCCTTTGTCATCCATTTAAATAAATAAAACAAGGCAAAATTGACTTCAAAACAATTTGCAAAATCCCCCCAATGTCCCCCCCATGGCTGAAACTCTCCAAGAGAAAAAAAAAAGAATTTTGCTTGCATTTTCTTCTACAATCATGTGTGGAATTGCTCGGGGGTCATGGCTCGGGTCCTTGCGGGTCTTCCTCGTCAATCTCTGTGAGGGTTTTCATATTTTTGTGCATTTATATTCAAATTTGATTTTTGAATCAATTTCTTAGATTTGATATTTAATGCGTTATAATGCTTGAAATTACTTGGAATTGACTCTTTAGGGTTCGTAGAGCATTACTTGCTAGTTATTTACCGATTTTTACGGTTAGAAATGCAAATTGAATTTAGACAAGAACGTGAATTGTAAAAATGAATAGTAAAACCATAGAATTTCGGATTTTCAATCCGAATTGCGAATTCTTGATTTGGATAGGTGCCATTAATGATAGAAAGATAAAATGTGCAATAAAAACGGATCAGCCTTTGTTAAAATTAAAAATTAGACAAAGAAACGGAAAGGGGCCGTTCGACAAAAAGTTGACCGTGCTCGAATTGAGTTGGGAGTTTTGCTATTGAGGGCATGGAAGCACTTTTGACGCTATCGTGGCGTTGATTGAGTGACTGATTAGCATAGCTGTAGTTCAAATGCAGTAGGTGGACTTTCGGGTCTCGGGTGAAGCTTCGTGATATAAGAACGTGCCTTGTTGTGCCTAAGTGAATATAGTGAAATCGGTTCCCTAAACCTGTAGCTCGTTCGTAATTGCCTTTGGAAGTTGGGGATTAAATAGTGATATTTGTCGTTTTCGTGTTTGAACTGCTATTACGTGTTTAATTGATGTTCTTGTTGAAGTTAATGATAATCATGCTTGTAAAGTTAATAGATTGCTATTATTGATTGTAAATTCTTGATATCTTGTTTATCGCCACTAATCTGCACTTTCGTGCCATTGCTCATTTATTGCTTGTATCTCGTATTGTATTGCATTCATAGAGTCAGAGGCGGTGTGATGGGCCTCTCTGGGTAGCCTTGGGTTGCCAGGGTTGGTTGCCCTAGCTCCGTGTCCTATTCCCTTTCTTGCTTGGGTTGCCTCCCAAGAAGATTTGGGTCGTAGAATTGATTGGATACTTCCGGGGTATTCCAAACTGAAGTTATAAGGTGGTTGGGCCGGCGCGTCGTCATCGGATTCGTGATTGAGAGTTGCTCGTGGAATTGAATTGCATGGTCCATTGCTCGTACGAGTGAACCATAGCCTTCAGAGTGTGGTATAGCTTTGAGTGGTTGTGTTAATGCTTTTATTAATAGCTTATTATATTGATTGTTTATATTGATTGCTTACTTGTCAGATATATTGCTTAACTGTCTTATTTGCATTGCACGACTTTCTTTCTCTCCACCTCGATAACTGTCTCGCCCTCACTAAGTATACGTGTTGAGTATACTCACTCCTCACCACCACATTTCAGGAAATATCATGTTAGTTGGAAAGTTGGTGGATATGTGGTAGATCGTGCATGAGGAGTTGCCTTGCGTGCTATGTGGCTTGAGTTGTCAAATATGCAAAGATGTATGTTTCATGTGTTGTATGTATTTAATGTTAAAAGGAATGTAATTTAAATTTAACTATGCAATTGAGAAAGAATGACAAGCTAGTTTATGTATCCAATTAGTATAGTTAACTTCAATGCATGATTGTATTGTCTAAAAGAAAGAGTTAGAATAGTCTGGGTACTTGGAATGTATGTATACTTGTTGTGTTTAATTGTTGAGAAATAAGGCTCGGATGGCCTTGAGGTATTTGTATGGTTGGACACGGTGCAGGTCCACTTATATGCTATTGCAGGTTTTGCATTTTGCCTAGAAACAGGAGAGACTCCGTCTGTTTTCCCTAAATTTTATGCCCGGGTTTGGAATCGGGTTGTGATTAAATTGATTGATAGAACTCCCGGTCTCGAGAGGGATCGGGGTGTTACAGGTGGTATCAGAGCTTGTTTAGCTCATAAGCTGGGACAGGGTCCTCAGTCTGGTGGGTAGTGACCCTTGAATGTGTGCTTGTTAAGTGTGTCTTGAAAGTGTGTGCCTGTATGTGAGATCGTGTGTCTTGACCTAAATGTGTGCTCCTATGTGATATAGTTATGTGTTATGTGTTAATGGTGTGCTAAGCGAAGTGAAGTGTCTAGTTGTGCATTGAATTGACCTATTGAATTGACCTCGTGAATCGAATCGACCTCGTGAATTGTTATTTACTTGGAGTATTGCTTGTAATGTGTGTATTGGAATGTCTTGAATTGGTTATGCCGTGATTTGAATTGATTATGTTGTGCTTGACTTGATTGTCGTGCTTGACTTGATTGTCGTGCTTGAGTGACTTTGCTGAATAAACTGTTTTACAAACATGCTTGCATAATAGATTAAGGCATGTATGTATAAATGTGATATTTTGGCATTCATACATGTCCTGTTGAAATGGTACGAAAGACTTCTTCCTCCTCTAAAGAGAAGTGGTTAGTAGCAGGCCCTCCAAGTTATATGGATTGACGGGAATGAGCAGTATTTGACTAGCCTTTATTTGGGAGTTGGTGTTTGTCTTTGGAGCTCGGTTATTGGCGAATCTCTAAGGTCCTCCTCTGTGCTTAGCAGTTGTGAAAGAGTAGCTTTCTTTTGGGGTTCTATTTGGTTGTTCTCTGGAGCATTCGTTGGTTTTCTTATTGCGTATTCTTTGGAAACTTCTGTTGGCACTTCTCGGTAGACTTGGCTATTGGGTTTTCAATCGGACTTACTGCATGGTATTATCTATGGCATATGTGTCTCGGTCCTTTTTGGTGTGTTACTGGCATCCCTGATTGGAAATTCTTTAATGGCTTTCTCTAGAATTCTTAGTGGCCATTTATCTAGTACTTACTTATTGGGCAATCCTTGGTACTTTCTTACTGGAGCATTGTTCGGGTATTTTCTTTGGCATCCCTCAGTTGGTTTGGTAATTGGAATTCCTATCGGACTTATTGTGTAATATTACTTATGGTATTCTTTGGAATTCTTATTGGGCATTCGACTAGTATTTTCCTTATTGACATTTATTGGAAGATCCTACACTTGGAATTCTACTTGGACTTATTATCTTATATTGTTTATGGCTTCTCCTTCGGCCTTTCTACTCAGGGGAATCTATACTTGCTGTTTTACTAAGATGTTGCTGTAGGAACTCAGTGATTGGAGGATTTCATTTAGAGATTGGCCTTTGGTATTCTTCTCTATATACTTTTACAGAACTTTCAGCTAGGTCTACTTACGGTAATCAGCACTGCATGAGGTGCATCTGCTTTGGCTGTCTTTTAACTTTCTTATTTGGTACTTGTTAGACTTCTATTGGAGATTCGTAAATAGGGTATTCCTTCGGTATTCTTCTTGCCATTAATATGTGGTATTGATATCATCTACAGTATCCCTGCTTCAGTATTTAGTTAGTATTTTCTCGGCATTCTTGGTTGGAATTTCTATTCGGGTTTTCCTACGAGCATCCTTATTCACTGTCTTGCTCAGCAACCAATGAAGAGTGGTCAGAGTTGAATTTCAGATGATGTTGAGTTCTATTGGAAGAAGAATTGTGAGGACACAATTGTTTTAAGGGGGGAAGGATGTGATAACCCGAACCCGGCATGTATTTAATAGCATTTGACTGTATTTAATTAAATGTTTAATTAGTTAAATCAATCATTTTGCACTATTTTGATATTTCTGTTGGAAGCATTTAATAATTTTTATATTGATTAATTAAAAGATTATTACCTATTTCTATTAATTATAGTAATTGAATTTATTCTCTTGTATTTAATTAAGTGTCATCTTAAATGTTAATATTTAATTGCATTTGACTACGTGTTTATATTAACTTGTTCATTCGTATCTTAGCATTAATTTCATAATTCTTTAAAATATTCTAGAAATAGTTAAATTAATTACTTTTAAATGAATATTGATTGTTTTGATTATTTTAATAATCGGTTTTATTTTCTTCTATTTAATTACTCGGTTTTCAATTAAATGAGAAAAGTAACTTCGAGCCGCAGTGAATTTTAAACTATTCAACTATTCTACTTTTCAAAAATTATAGTTTTATATTATTGCTCATCATTTGATTAGCGATCGTTTATTGACCGTTCGATCGTAGCATTTCAAAAATGAGAGTTAGAGAAATATTCCTCGCACTTAGTGAAAAATGTTTTTAGCTTAATTTAGCTAGTTTTAGTTGGTTTTCATTAAAATTGCATTGTTTTAACTTGAACTAGATTAAATGGCATCAAAATAAGCTTATTTGACCAATTTTAACTTAAGCTTGACTTTGTAAAAAGACCAAAATGCCCTTGAGCCTTTGTCATCCTTTTAAATAAATAAAACAAGGCAAAATTGACTTCAAAACAAATTGCAAAATCCCCCCAATGTCCCTCCCATGGCCGAAACTCTCCAAGAGAAAAAAAAAAGAATTTTGCTTGTATTTTCTACTACAATCATGCGTGGAATTGCTCGGGGGTCGTGGCTCGGGTCCTTGCGGGTCTTCCTCGTCAATCTCTATGAGGGTTTTCACATTTTTGTGCATTTATATTCAAATTTGATTTTTGAATCAATTTCTTAGATTTGATATTTAATGCGTTATAATGCTTGAAATTGCTTGGAATTGACTCTTTAGGGTTCGTAGAGCATTGTTTGTTAGTTATTTAGTGCAAATTGAATTTAGGCAAGAACGTGAATAGTAAAAATAAATAGTAAAACCCTAGAATTTTGAATTTTCGATCCGAATTGCGATTTCTTGATTTGGATAGGTGCCATTAATGATAGAAAGATAAAATGTGCAATAAAAACGAATCGGCTTTTGTTAAAATTGGAAATTAGACAAAGAAACGGAAAGGGGCCATTTGACCAAAAGTTGACCGTGCTCGAATTGAGTTGGGGGTTTTGCTATTGAGGGCATGGAAGCACTTTTGGCGCTGTCGTGGCGTTGATTGAGTGACCGGTTAGCATAGTTGTAGTTCAAACACAGTAGGTGAACTTTCGGGTCTCGGGTGAGAAAGTGAAGCTTCGTGATATAGGAACGTGCCTTGTAGTGCCTAAGTGAATGTAATGAAATTGGTTTCCTAATCCTGTAGCTCGTTTGCTCGTAATTGCCTTTGGAAGTTGGGGATTGAATAGTGATATTTGTCGTTTTCGTGTTTGAACTGCTATTACGTGTTTAATTGATGTTCTTGTTGAAGTTAATGATAATCATGCTTGTAAAGTTAATTGATTGCTATTATTGATTGTAAATGCTTGATATCTCGTTTATCGCCACTAATCTGCACTTTCGTGTCATTGCTCGTTTATTGCTTGTATCTCGTATTGTATTGCATTCATAGAGTCAGGGGCGGTGTGATGGGCCTCTCTGGGTAGCCTTGGGTTGCCAGGGTTGGTTGCCCTAGCTCCGTGTCCTATTCTCTTTCTTGCTTGGGTTGCCTCCCAGGGAGATTTGGGTCGTAGAATTGATTGGATACTTCCGGGGTATTCCAAACTGAAGTTATAAGGTGGTTGGGCCGGTGCGTCGTCATCGGATTCGTGATTGAGAGTTGCTCGTGGAATCGAATCACATGGTACATTACTCGTACGAGTGAACCATAGCCTTTAGAGTGGGGTATAGCTTTGAGTGGTTGTGTTAATGCTTTTATTAATAGCTTATTGTATTGATTGTTTATATTGATTACTTACTTGTCAGATATATTGTTTAACTGTCTTATTTACATTGCACGACTTTCTTTCTCTCCACCTCGATAACTGTCTCGCCCTCACTAAGTATACGTGTTGAGTATACTCACTCCTCACCACCACATTTCAGAAAATATCATGTTAGCTGGAAAGTTCGTGGATATGTAGTAGATCGTGCTTGAGGAGTTGCCTTGCGTGCTATGTGGCTTGAGTTGTCAAATATGCAAAGATGTATGTTTCGTGTGTTGTATGTATTTAATGTTAAAAGGAATGTAATTTAAATTTAACTATGTAATTGAGAAAGAATGACAAGCTAGTTTATGTATCCAATTAGTATAGTTAACTTCAATGCATGATTGTATTGTCTAAAAGAAATAGTTAGAATAGTCTGGGTACTTGGAATGTATGTATACTTGTTGTGTTTAATTGTTGAGAAACAAGGATCGGATGGCCTTGAGGTGTTTGTATGGTTGGACACGGTGCAGGTCCACTTATATACTATTGCAGGTTTTGCATTTTGTCTAGAAACAGGGGAGACTCCGTCTGTTTTCCCTAAATTTTATGCCCAGATTTGGAATCGGGTTGTGATTAAATTGATTGATAGAACTCCCGATCTCGAGAGGGATCGGGGTGTTACATACTCAGAAGACACATAAATCCAGAATTTCCTCCAGAAAATATAAAAGTCACTTCAAGTCCATTGGACAGAAATATAACCAGAAGTATAGCAACAAACCATATAGTCATAAAAAGAAACATTACCAGAAGTTTCCACAAAGAAATTGGAAACCAAACTATCAGAAAAATAGTAAAGAACAAAAAACCATAGGTTGTTTCAAATATGGTAAACCATGTCACTTTGCAAGAGATTGCAAAATTAGATCGCTAATTCAATCATTAGAATTAGATGAAGCTACAAAGAGCAAAATAATCCAGTCCATAGATGATCTTGAATCATCATCCAATTCTTCTTTAGAATTTTCTGATGATGAAAACATTAACCATATTGGAACAGACAACTACTATTCCACTAGTTTTTCCAAATCCATAGAAGAATGTGCTTGTCCTAGTAAAGGGGCATGTTTTTGCCAGAAAGGACTCAATGTCCTTACTGACTCTCATAGTCTTATGATCGACATGATCTGTGAGATTAATGATCCAGAAGAAAAACAAGCTTATCTTTTCAGACTCAAAGAAATTATGGATGAGAAAGAGGAAAAAAAACCTCTATCCATATCACATCAGACTGATATTAAGAATATAAATTATTCTGATATTCTCAGTCAATTCCAAAAGAGAAAAACCCAACCAGTGGGAATTTCTGATCTCCAGCATGAGATTAAACTGTTAAAAATAGAAATTCAGCAACTCAGACAAGAGTACAGACAAGAGATTTGTGATCTCAAACTTGATCATGAACATCTCCAACAAGATGTCCACCTCTTACAGATAGAATCCCTAGAACGTCAAGAACATCTTTCTCAGAATGATGAACTTGATAAACAGACTCAGATTGCTATTGGCAAACTGATAGAAGGAGCTAGCACCTCCAAACCAACAGAGGATTATCTCAATCTTCTAAACAGAATCATGTATCAGAAATGGTATGTCCAGTTAATCATCAAGGTTAATGATTTCAAATTGGAAACCATTGCCTTATTAGACTCAGGTGCAGATATGAACTGTATCCAAGAAGGTCTAATTCCTTCCAGATATTTTGAGAAAACTAGAGAGAAGCTTTCTACAGCTGACTCTACAAAACTCCAGATTATGTACAAATTACCTAATGTACATGTGTGCAACCAAGGTATTTGTTTCCCTACCAGCTTTGTGCTGATAAAACAGTTAAATTCCCAAGTCATTCTCGAGAATCCATTCCTTCAACAGTTATTTCCCATGACTGTTACAGAACAAGGTATATCTACCAATGTATTAGGTAAACCAATCCTTTTTGAGTTTTATTTCCCTTCACAACGAAGAGATATTAACTCAATCTAACAGAAAGAAAACCAAATCAGTTTTCTTAAACAATATATTAAAAGTCTCAGAATTGATGAACAGATTGCTAAACAGCAAAGGTCCATCAATGAATTCCAGACCAAACTTGAAAAAGAAGTTTGTTCAGAACTTCCTACGGCCTTTTGGGCTCGTAAGAAATATTATGTCTCTCTCCCTTATGAGAAGGACTTTTTAGAACAAAATATTCCTACTAGGGCTAGGCCTATTCAAATGAATTAGGAATATCTTTCTCTTTGTAAAAAAGAGATCCATAGTTTATTAGATAAAAAGCTAATCCGACCTAGTAAAAGCCCATGGTCGAGTGCAGCCTTTTACTTTAATAAACATGCAGAACAAGAGCGAGGAGTCCCTCGTTTAGTTATCAACTATAAGCCCTTAAACAAGGTCTTACAATGGATCAGATATCCATTGCCCAACAAGAATGATCTCCTAAAGAGATTAAATCAGGCCCATGTCTTCAGTAAATTTGACATAAAATCAGGATTTTGGCAAATCCAAGTCTTAGAATCAGAAAAGTATAAAACAGCATTCACCGTTCCATTTGGATAATATGAGTGGAATGTTATGCCTTTTGGGCTAAAGAATGCACCTTCAGAATTCCAAAACATTATGAATCAGATTTTTAATCAGTTCACAGACTTCACAATTGTCTACATTGATGATGTTTTAGTTTTCAGTAATGACATTCATCAGCATTGGAAACATTTGCATATTTTCTTTAAAGTTATCAAAGAAAACGGTCTAGTGGTTTCTGCACCCAAGATTATGCTTTTTCAGACTAAAATCAGATTTCTTGGAAACAAGATTTCATTCGGGAAAATTACCCCTATCCAAAGAACACTTGATTTTACAGAAAAATTCCCAGATATTCTGCGTGAGAAAACACAATTGCAAAGATTTTTAGGATTTTTAAACTATGTTGCAGATTTTTATCCTGGCATTCGCCATTTATGTAAACCTCTTTTTGAACGTCTTAAAAAGAATCCTCCAGCATGGTCTGACATTCATACCAAGGCTATCCAGGAAATTAAGCGTCAAGTTAAGGTTTTACCAGTCTTGACTTTATGTCAACCAGACGCCCCAAAGATAGTTCAGACATATGCTTTTGAATTAGGATTTGGCGGTATTTTAATATAGATTTTAGGAGGAAAAGAACATATTGTTCGATTCCATTAAGGAACATGGGATAATGCCCAACAGAACTATTCAACAGTTAAAAAAGAAATTTTGTCCATTTTAAAATGCATATCAAAATTTCAAGACGATTTGTTGAATCAGAAACTCTTAGCTCTTAGTTCGTGTTGACTGCAAGTCAGCTAAGGATGTCCTTACTAAGAATGTTAAGAATATGGCATCTAAACAGATATTTGCCAGATGGTAGGCTATTCTGTCAATCTTTGATTTTGATATTCAATATATCAAGGGAGAGGATAATTTCATCCCTGATTTCCTAACCAGAGAATTTCTAACAGGCCATGTGCCAATCACATAGGATTCCTCCGGGAATACCTTTTCATTTTGTTTTATAGTTCATAGAAGCGGACACCAAGAATCCAATTAGTGGATTTAGATGGATTGTTTCAAGTCCACCGCAATTAAGTAGATTGAAACAAAGATTTCAGATCCAAAAGCAGAGTTGATAATATTTCAATTCCGCATTTCTTTCTATATATTGTTGCTAACCATTTTACAGGATCATTCACTCCTGACATTAATAATGATGGCACCCAACAAAGATAAAGGCAAGGCAAAAGCATTCGATTTCAGTTCCTATGCCCAGAAAGCCAGCACACCAGCAGCCACTCCAGCTCAGTCATCAACCCCAGTCAAGGTTGAAGATAAACATATAGCATATACACCATATTCTACCCAGTCACCCCTAGGTAGAAACCTCACAGTTTTGGGGACTTTGACCCCTCAAAAATAGTTAACCAGTGTTCATGGAAGTTTTGCAGGTACATCGTCTTCACAGACGACAGTCAGTAACAAGTTTCAGCCCCTTGTTGCTAAAACCAAACTAGTAACTCCATAACCTAAACAGTTACCATCCCCCTCATACATATACAATAACGTCTTTGACCAGATTCTTGTAACAGAACCAGCACACTTCAAACAGAACCCAAATATTACCCCAGATGAGTTTGCTAGGGTGTTTCTCCACCCTCATTCAAACTACATTCCAGACAATACATTCAAAACCCAGAGTTACTATGAGACCATTCTCATATAAACAGGATCCATAGAGTTTGTCCCAGATGACAAAGACAAACAACCAGGCCGATATAGCCACGTCAAGGCTAAGCTACAGACTGTACTCACCCTTGATCAATGGGCACAATCCCCATAGAAAACCAAACAGCTCCCAGTTGATATTGCTTACAGAGACTATAACTATTATGATTACATTCAGGCATGGTTCAGATTCTTCTATCGCCAGAATGATAAACATGATATGTCATGGTTTTTCTTTTTCAAGAAAACATTTCCCCTAGAGGTCCCAAATTAGTTTATCCAATGGTGGGCATCATATGGTCCTATAACAGACATATTACTAGAACCAGTCCTCAAATGATTTCAGTACTTCATGGAGAATTGGCAGGCACCAGATCAGTTAGCCTACCTTCTCCCATTTTTCGTGTTCTACAGAATTTTCTTTGTAACATGGATATTCATATCAGAATTCGCATTCAAACATGTATCTTTCGGAAACAAGCAAGTCATACCGACTTTTGGAAGAAATCATTGCGTCATGTGGTGGAAGAAGATGAACAACAGTTCTTGTTCAACTCTAAAAGTCCAAGCATGGCTAGAGACTAATCAAAAACAGAAGAATGAAATTCAACCAATACAACAGGAGTTCCTTTGTAACATGGAACTATTAGTGATCTGAATATCCATGTTACAACAGGAAATTCACACAGATTCCTACTAAAGAATGAATAATAGATTTAAAACCAGTCATCCTCGTAGAGGAACCAGAACTAAAAGACATAGCCCGACAAAATAATTGGACTAATCTTTCAGTAGTCACATTTCAGAAACAAGTTCAGAATATCGAAGATATTCTTGAAAAACAGACTTATTTGTATTCTTGATATCAGTCTGATGTGATATGGATAGAGTTTTCTTTTCCTCTTTCTCATCCATAATTTCTTTGAGTCTGAGAAGATAAGCTTGCTTTTCTTCTGGATCATTAATCTTACAGATCATGTCGATCATAAGACTATGAGAGTCAGTAAGGACATTGAGTCCTTTCTGGCAAAAATATGCCCCTTTACTAGGATAAGCACATTCTTGTATGGAATTGGAAGAACTACTGGAATAGTAGTTGTCTGTTCCAATATGGTTAATGTTTTCATCATCAAAAAATTATAAAGAAGAACTGGATGATGATTCAAGATCATCTATGGACTGGATTATTTTGCTCTTTGTAGCTTCATCTAATTCTAATGATTGAATTAGTGAATTTCCTCCAAACCCAGTTAGCAGCGGCCACCAGTTATGATGAAGTTCAGACCATTTTACTTCAGCTTGATGAAATTTCCCCAGATCAGGCATCCATCTCCACAACAGATACAGGAGTAAACAAGGATAATAGACAGGTAAATAAAAGAAAGACTATTAAAATGAAGATAAAAGGAGACAAAGTCTCTTACTTGTTATTAGATGAACTGGAATAATTGTGTTACACTGAGTTTGTACAGGAGTACAACGTAAAAGAGTGATTTGGATAAAAGAAAAATAAGAGGAGAAAGAATATCTGGATCCTATGTTGTGAGGCAGACTCTGCCTTAATAAAGCATATCGAATATGTTAATACAAAAGTGAAATGCAAAAAAAAAGAAAAGTCAAAAGTAACTTTTCCTAAAGTGAACAGTAAAAAGTGATTTTTATTATTCATGAAAAGTGTCTGGATAGTGTCGGCTTTTACTGTGGCCGAATTCTGTTTTGTCTTGACGTGTCGATCTTGTCTGGCATTTACTATGGCCGAAAGATCTTTTGTCTTGACATGATGATGATGTTTCTGACTGGATTACTTTCACTGTGACCGAAAGTAGTTTTGTCGTCTTGTGACGATAATGTCTGATGATGGAATCTTGACTGGATTCATCTTCTTCTTCATCTCTGAGTCTGAAACTGGTTCTGTGCTGAAGACGTTGCAAAACTTCTTCATGTCTAGATTATACTGACTTATGGTAGAATGCATACATGTACACTGAGTAATGTGTATTTCCCACTAATACAAAGAAAATAAATAAACTAGTTTATTTTCCCTATAATCTAATCTGCATCGTACTTAGTCTTACTATCTTCGAAGCCTTACTATCTTCGAAGCCTAACTATCTCTCATCTAACCGCCACATGGGTAACAATGGAGTCTTACGCCTTCTGCTTCTCAATCCCGTGACCTTACAAGATTGTTAAAATAGGTTTGCTAAAGGTAAGTTGACTAAGCAAAATACAAAATAAAATACAGGCTAGAAGATAAACAAGTTTTTAAATCTTCTTTGGCTTTTTAGGAAAGCCACACCTATCAACGGACTTGAGATGTCTTTACCAGTTGCCATTTGGCTTGGACTAGCTGAAGTTTCATGGAATTCTTCAGTAACCATATGACTTTAGAGAGGGGAAGTCTAACCGTTGCATCCTAGTTTTTGAAGGGAACTTAGAAGAACAAAACCCTATATGTCCAATGTTTTTGGTGAGAACATTAGGAAACTCATATATCCTGTGCTTTTGGAGAGAACACTGGAAAACTCATCTGTATTGTGTTTTTGGTGGAGAACACAACTAAACTCCATTGTTTGAGTTACAATGGTGTAAAAATGCCATAACAATCATCTTCATTGTCATTAGCACTGTCTGTGGAAATGGATGTCTGATCTGGGGCAATTTCATCAAGCTAAAGTAAAATGGCCTGAACTTCATCATAACTGGTGGCCGCTGCTAACTGGGTTTGGAGGAAATTCTTAAAGGAGAGGAACTCCAGTTGTACTGGTTGAATTTTCTTCTTCTGTTTCTGATTAGTCTTTAGCCATGCTTGGACTTTTGGAGTTGAACAAGAACTGTTGTTCATCTTCTTCGACCACATGACGTAATGATTTCTTCCGAAAGCTGGTATGACTTACTGGTTTCCGAAAGATACATGTTTGAATGCAAATTCTGATCTGAATATCCATGTTACAAAGAAAATTCTGTAGAACACGAAAAATGGGAGAAAGTAGGCTAACTGATCTGGTGCCTGCCAATTCTCCGTGAAGTACTGAAATCCTTTGAGGACTGGTTCTGGTAATATGTCTGTTATAGGACCATAGGATGCCCACCATTGGATAAACCAATTTGGGACCTCTAGGGGAAATGTTTTCTTGAAAAGGAAAAATCATGACATATCATGTTTATCATTCTGGCGATAGAAGCATCTGAACCATGCCTGAATGTAATCATAATAGTTATAGTCCCTTTAAGCAATATCAACTGCGAGCTGTTTGGTTTTCTGTGGGGATTGTTCCCATTGATAAAGGGTGAGCACATTCTGTAGCTTAGCCTTGACGTGGCTATATTGGCCTGGTTGTTTGTCTTTGTCAACTGGGACAAACTCTATGGATCCTATTTCTATGAGAATCGTCTCATAGTAACTCTGGGTTTTGAATGTATTGTCTGGAATGTAGTTTGAATGGGGGTGGAGAAACGCCCTAGCAAATTCATCTGGGGTAATATTTGGGTTCTATTTGAAGTGTGCTAGTTCTGTTATAAGAATCTGGTCAAAGACGTTCTTGTATATGTATGAGGGGGATGGTAACAGTTTAGGTTCTAGAGTTACTGGTTTGGTTTTAGCAACAAGGGGCTGAAACTTGTTACTGACTATCGTCTGTGAAGACGATGTACCTGCAAAACCTACATGAACACCGGTTAACTGTTTTTGAGGGGTCAAAGTCCCAAAAACTGTGAGGTTTATACCTAGGGGTGACTGGGTAGAATATGGTGTATATTCTATTTGTTTATCTTCAACCTTGACTGGGGTTGATGACTGAGTTGGAGTGGCTGCTGGTGTGCTGGCTTTCTGGGCATAGGAACTGAAATCGAATGCTTTTGCCTTGCCTTTATCTTTCTTGGGTGCCATCATTACTAATGTTATGAGTGAATGATCCTGCAAAATGGTTAGCAACAATATATAGAAAGAAATGCGGAATTGAAATATTATCAACTCTGCTTCTGGATCTGAAATCTTTGTTTCAATCTACTTAATTGCGGTGGACTTGAAACAATCCATCTAAATCCACTAATTGGATTCTTGGTGTCCGCTTCTGTGAATTGTAAAACAAAATGAAAAGGTATTCCCGGAGGAATCCTATGTGATTGGCACATGGCCCGTTAGAAATTCTCTGGTTAGGAAATCAGGGATGGAATTATCCTCGCCCTTGATATATTGAATATCAAAATCAAAGATTGACAGAATAGCCTGCCATCTAGCAAATATCTATTTAGATGCTATATTCTTAACATCCTTAGTCAGTACATCCTTAGCTGACTTGCAATCAACACAAACTAAGAGTTTCTGATTCTACAAATCGTCTTGAAATTTTGATATGCATTTTACAATGGACAAAATTTCTTTTTTAACTGTTGAATAGTTCTGTTGGGCATTATCCCATGTTCCTGAATGGAATCGAACAATATGCTCTTTTCCTCCTAAAATCTGTATTAAAATACCGCAAAATCCTAATTCATAAGCATCTGTCTGAACTATCTTTGGGGCGTCTGGTTGACATAAATTCAAGACTGATAAAACCTTAACTTGACGCTTAATTTCCTGGATAGCCTTGGTATGAATGTCAGACCATGCTGGAGGATTCTTTTTAAAACGTTCAAAAAGAGGTTTACATAAATGGTGAATGCCAGGATAAAAATCTGCAACATAGATTAAAGATCTTAAAAATCTTTGCAACTGTGTTTTCTCACGCAGAATATCTGGAAATTTTTCTGCAAAATCAAGTGTTCTTTGGATAGGGGTGATTTTCCCGAAAGAAATCATGTTTCCAAGAAATCTGATTTTAGTCTGAAAAAGCATAATCTTGGGTGCAGAAACCACTAGACCGTTTTCTTTGATAACTTTAAAGAAAATATGCAAATGTTTCCAATGCTGATGAATATCATTACTGAATACTAAAACATCATCAATCTAGACAATTGTGAAGTCAGTGAATTGATTAAAAATTTGATTCATAATGTTTTGGAATTCTGAAGGTGCATTCTTTAGCCCAAAAGGCATAACATTCCACTCATATTGTCCAAATGAAACGGTGATTGCTGTTTTATACCTTTCTAATTCTAAGACTTGGATTTGCTAAAATCCTGATTTCATGTCAAATTTACTGAAGACATGGGCCTGATTTAATCTCTTTAGGAGATCATTCTTGTTGGACAATGGATATCTGATCCATTATAAGACCTTGTTTAAGGGCTTATAGCTGATAACTAAACGAGGGACTCCTCGCTCCTGTTCTGCATGTTTATTAACGTAAAAGGTTGCACTTGACCATGGGCTTTTACTAGGTCGGATTAGCTTTTTATCTAATAAACTCTGGATCTCTTTTTTACAAAGAGAAAGATATTCCTGATTCATTTGAATGGGCCTAGCCCTAGTAGGAATATTTTGTTCTGAAAAGTCCTTCTCATAAAGGAGAGAGACAGAATGTTTCTTACGAGCCCAAAAGGCCGTAGGAAGTTCTGAACAAACTTCTTTTTCAAGTTTTGTCTGGAATTCATTGATGGACCTTTGCTGTTTAGCAATCTGTTCATCAATTCTGAGACTTTTAATATCTTGTTTAAGAAAACTGATTTGGTTTTCTTTCTGTTGGATTGAGTTAATATCTCCTCATTGTGAAGGGAAATAAAACTCAAAAATGATTGGTTTACCTAACACATTGGTAGATATACCTTTTTCTGTAATAGTTATGGGAAATAACTGTTGAAGGAATGGATTCCCAAGAATGACTTGGGAATTTAACTATTTTATCAGCACAAAGCTGGTAGGGAAACAAATACCTTGGTTGCACACATGTGCATTAGGTAATTTGTATCTAATCTGGAGTTTTGTAGAGTCAGCTGTAGAAAGCTTCTCTCTAGTTTTCTCGAAATATCTGGAAGGAATTAGACCTTCTTGGATACAGTTCATATCTGCACCTGAGTCTAATAAGGCAATGGTTTCCAATTTGAAATCATTAACCTTGATAGTTAACTGGACATACCATTTCTGATACGTGATTCTGTTTAGAAGATTGAGATAATCCTCTGTTGGTTTGGAGGTGCTAGCTCCTTCTGTCAGTTTGCCAATAGCAATCTGAGTCTGTTTATCAAGTTCATCATTCTGAGAAAGATGTTCTTGATGTTCTAGGGATTCTATCTGTAAGAGGTGGACATCTTGTTGGAGATGTTCATGATTAATTCTGAGATCACAAATCTCTTGTCTGTACTCTTGTCTGAGTTGATGAATTTATGTTTTTAACAGTTTAATCTCATGTTGGAGATCAGAGATCCCACTGGTTGGGTTTTTTTCTTTTGGAATTGACTGAGAATATCAGAATAATTTGTATTCTTGATATCAGTCTGACGTGATATGGATAGAGGTTTCTTTTCCTCTTTCTCATCCATAATTTCTTTGAGTCTAAGAAGATAAGCTTGCTTTTCTTCTGGATCATTAATCTTACAGATCATGTCGATCATAAGACTATGAGAGTCAGTAAGGACATTGAGTCCTTTCTGGCAAAAACATGCCCCTTTACTAGGACAAGCACATTCTTGTATGGAATTGGAAGAACTACTAGAATAGTAGTTGTCTGTTCCAATATGGTTAATGTTTTCATCATCAAAAAATTCTGAAGAAGAACTGGATGATGATTCAAGATCATCTATGGACTGGATTATTTTGCTCTTTGTAGCTTCATCTAATTCTAATGATTGAATTAGTGATCTGATTTTGCAATCTCTTGCAAAGTGACCTGGTTTACCACATTTGAAACAACCTGTGGTTTTTTGTTCTTTACTATTTTTCTGATAGTTTGGTTTCCAATTTCTTCGTGGAAACTTCTGGTAATGTTTTTTCTTATGACTGTATGGTTTGTTGCCATACTTCTGGTTATACTTCTGTCCAATGGACTTGAAGTGACTTTTATATTTTTTGGAGAAAATTTTGGATTTATGTGTCTTCTGAGTATGGGGTGGTTTAATTCTCTCCATACCATACTGTTTACATCAATTTTCTAATTCTTTTCTATTAGACTGTTTCTTTAATTGTGCTTTAAAACGAAGATCAGTCCAAATCTTCAAAGCAGTCTTGTTTATATGTGATATGATATCACCATATGTTATTAGATCGTAATCCAATCCTGGATAGTCAAGTGAAAGGGATTATCTCACTTGCTGAGCAAACAACTTTGGAAGACCACAAAGGAATCTTTTTTCCCAATAACTGGCATTGTTGTAGGATCTTTGGTATAATTTACTGAGAAAGACATCCTTATACCATCGGAAGTCTTGGAGTGTACGACATCTGAGGTTCTAAAGGATTTCAGATGTTCGTTCTTGATAAACTGTGGGATCACCTATGAAATGGTAGGTGATATCGAAGACTAAGGCTGATAGAGCACATGACTTTTTCTGACCTTGCTGATTAAGAACGGGTTAACCATTCTCATTGGTTTTCACCATGTTAAGGATACCTTCTTTGGTTGCATCATTGAGGTGGTCATCCCACCATCCTTTGAGTTGACCATTGAAGCCAAGAATGATATTTCTAGTTGTTGCTCTCTCAGAAACTGCTTGTTTATAAATGTTACCGATAATAATCATCTGTTTAGTAACATTAAGAATCTAATATTTTGTCATTCCATCTATGTTCCATTCATATATTTGAGACCCTGAATAAGATCTCTAGGAATGAATTTCTTCAATTTGAAGATCTGGAGGTGAAGGTCTGGGATAGAAATTCTTTGTGTCTGGAAAATAAATTCTATTAATGTGGATATTATTTATACTTTTATCCCTCCCGGAATTCCGTGAAGATGAGGATTCACAATCAGAATTACTGTCTGACTGTTGTAGTGTTTGAAGAGCCGGTTGGCTTAATGAAGGTTCTGATTTCTTTGTTCTGGAAATCAGTTCCTGGAGAAGTTTGGTATTCTTCTTTTCTGTGGATTCCAATTTTGGAATGAAACTGGATATCTTAAAAGGTAAAACCTTGATTGGGGATTCTGGTTTAGCCTTTGTACTGGTTAACTTAAGTGAATCAAATGGTTTTGTCAATGAAACAATGGTCTGTTCAATTGACTTCTGTTTTGATTCATCATGTTTTACTGGAGTTATGGAGATCGAAGTCTGTTTTTCAAGAATATCTTCGATATTCTGAACTTGTTTCTATAATGTGACTACTGAAAGATTAGTTCAATTATTTTGTTGGGCTATGTCTTTTAGTTCTGGTTCCTCTACAAGGATGACTGGTTTTAACTCTATTACTCCTTCTTTAGTAGGAATCTGTGTGTGTTGAAACGGAGGGTGCTCCGTATCAATGACTGTTGTGGAATTAGGTAAATTCCATTTTCTTGTTCTTGCCATAAGAACATTAATGTCCATTGGTTTATTTCTATGTTTAAACCACATGAAAAATGGTACATTTAATCTAACAACTTGCAAATACTGGAGCCATTGGCTTTTTAAATCTGCTAATTGTTCACTGTTATGGTTATTAAAATACCATTCTTTGATCTGTTTGTTCTCATCTGAAAGAAATTCTTCTTTCAAACCTTGAACATCTCTTTCAAAGACTCCAGACAACATATTGATGTCAAAGTCTGAGGCTGAAGGGTTGAAGTCAACAAATGATGTATCTGTTGGTTCAAACTCTGGATAGATAGGTCGAGCAGTCTGTTCTTCAATCTTAATTCCCATTGGAACAGATTGAGTCTGGGTTCTGCTTGTGGATGGCAAATCAACAAAGCCTGGAGTAGGGTCAGAAATACTGATCCTAGAGATACTGGAAACTGAACGGGATAAAACTGATTCTCTATTTCCTCTATCTATCTTAATAGAAATAGTACCATCATCGTACTGGATGATCTGTTCAATTCTGGAGTTCTGGATGTTCTGGTCCTGAACAACTGGTTTGGTGGCATTTTCAATATCCTACATTTCTGGAAGTGAAACATCATTCCACTTAATGGTTCTGGGTATATTAACTATAGATATGTTTCTGTCCATATTCCAAAGGATAGTTTCACCTTTCGGACGTTTTCTGGTTAAAGATCTGGGATTTAATCCCGTAGTCATCAATTTATAATTAAGACGATACATAACTTCATATGCGTGTGTGCCACAATCAACATAATAATTATGCATCTTAATATCTAACTGGAGTGCTTTCATGACATGTAGACATGTAAGCAATATGGTATGATCTGGAAAACAATTAAAGAAAATAGGTCTATTACATAGACTAGTTTCAACTAATCCTAGTAATGAATCATTGTATTTAAGTAATCTACAATCTCTTAGGGCTAGATATACACTGGTATCTAGACCTTCTCTGATTAAAGGCTTAAGTGCGATTTGCACATGGCCAATATGTAGAAACCTATAGCCGTTTCTAATGGCTTTATCTAGTGATTTCTGGGAAAAAAGTTTGATGCTCTGTTGATCACTGGTTAATGGCACTACTTCTTCCTTACATCTAATAGTAAGTAGAGAATTTAGGTCGATGAGACCTTTCTGGTAAATCTCTCTTATATTCATCTTAAGAAGTTTCCAATTACTTAACTCTCCTACTGTCCATGTTTGTTCTGTTTTAGCTATGGTATTATTATCTGATCTAACTGAAGCATTACTACTACTAGAAGCCATTACAACTATGTTGACTAGTCTTAACCTTACAATCTGCGAACCGACTTACTATTTTCGAATCTACCTCAAGGGACTCCTGGAGTCTACTGCCCTTCCGCGGGTCTTACTTGCTCCCTACCCTGTCTTCGTAGATAAAGGTAAGTTGTCGATACAGGTATGTTGCTTAAGACTAACCTAATAGTTGCCCTGGCTCTGATACCAGAAACAACCCAGGGAAGAACAGATAATGAAAGCCATAATAGATACAGGAGTAAACAAGGATAATAGACAGGTAAATAAAAGAAAGACTATTAAAATGAATATAAAAGGAGACAAAGTCTCTTACTTGTTATTGGATGAACTGGAATGTTATGCCTTTTGGGCTAAAGAATGCACCTTCAAAATTCCAAAACATTATGAATCAAATTTTTAATCAGTTCACAGAAGCGGACACCAAGAATCCAATTAGTGGATTTAGATGGATTGTTTCAAGTCCACCGCAATTAAGTAGATTGAAACAAAGATTTCAGATCCAGAAGCAGAGTTGATAATATTTCAATTCCGCATTTCTTTCTATATATTGTTGCTAATCATTTTGCAGGATCATTTATTCCTGACATTAGTAACGATGGTACCCAAGAAAGATAATGGCACGGCAAAAGCATTCGATTTCAGTTCCTATGCCCAGAAAGCCAGCACACCAGCAGCCACTCCAACTCAGTCATGGTTGAAGATAAACAAATAGCATATACATCATATTCTACCCAGTCACCCCTAGGTAGAAACCTCACAGTTTTGGGGACTCTGACCCCTCAAAAATAGTTAACCGGTGTTCATGCAGGTTTTGCAGGTACATCGTCTTCACAGACAACAGTCAGTAACAAGTTTCAGCCCCTTGTTGCTAAAACCAAACCAGTAACTCCAGAACCTAAACAGTTATCATCCCCCTCATACATATACAAGAACGTCTTTGACCAGATTCTTGTAACAGAACCAGCACACTTCAAACAGAACCCAAATATTACCCCAGATGAGTTTGCTAGGGCGTTTCTCCACCCCCATTCAAACTACATTCCAGACAATACATTCAAAACTCAGAGTTACTATGAGACTATTCTCATAGACACAGGATCCATAGATTTTGTCCCAAATGACAAAGACAAACAACCAGACCAATATAGCCACGTCAAGGCTAAGCTACAAACTGTGCTCACCCTTGATCAATGGGCACAATCCCCACAGAAAACCAAACAGCTCCCAATTGATATTGCTTATAGAGACTATAACTATTATGATTACATTCAGGCATGGTTCAGATGCTTCTATCGCCAGAATGATAAACATGATATGTCATGATTTTTCATTTTCGAGAAAACATTTCCCCTAGAGGTCCCAAATTGGTTTATCCAATGGTGGGCATCATATGGTCCTATAACAGACATATTACCAGAATCAGTCCTCAAAGGATTTCAGTACTTCACGGAGAATTGGCAGGCACCAGATCAGTTAGCCTACATTCCCCTATTTTTCGTGTTCTACAGAATTTTCTTTGTAACATGGATATTCAGATCAGAATTCGCATTCAAACATGTATCTTTCAGAAACCAGCAAGTCATACCTGCTTTCGGAAGAAATCATTACGTTATGTGGTGGAAGAAGATGAACAACAGTTCTTGTTCAACTCCAAAAATCCAAGCATGGTTAGAGACTAATCAGAAACAAAAGAAGGAAATTCAACCAGTACAATAGGAGTTCCTCTCCTTTAAGAATTTCCTCCAAACCCAGTTAGCAGCGGCCACCAATTATGATAAAGTTCAGGCCATTTTACTTCAGCTTGATGAAATTGCCCCAGATCAGGCATCCATCTCCACAGACAGTGCCAATGACAATGAAGATGATTGTTATGGCATTTTTACACCATTGTAACTCAGACAATGGAGTTTAGTTGTGTTCTCCGCCAAAAAAACAATATAGATGAGTTTTCCAGTGTTCTCTCCAAAAACACAGGACATATGAGTTTCCTAATGTTGTTACCAAAAACATTGGACAGATAGGGTTTTGTTCTTCTAAGTTCCCTTCAAAAACTAGGATGCAACGGTTAGACTTCCCCTCTCTGAAGTCATATGGTTACTGAAGAATTCCATGAAACTTCAGCTAGTCTAGGTCAAACGGTAACTGGTAAAGACATCTCAAGTCCGTTGATGGGTGTGGCTTTCCCAAAAAGCCAAAGAAGATTTAGAAACTTGTTTACCTTCTAGCCTGTATTTTATTTTGTATTTTACTTAGTCAACTTACCTTTAGTCAACTTGCCTTTAGCAAACCTATTTCAACAATCTTGTAAGGTCACGGGATTGAGAAGCAGAAGGCGTAAGACTCCGTTGTTACCCATGTAGCAATTAGATGAGAGATAGTTAGGCTTCGAAGATAGTAAGACTAAGTACGATGCAGATTAGATTATAGGGAAAATAAACTTGTTTATTTATTTTCTTTGTATTAGTGGGAAATAAACATTACTCAGTGTACTTGTATGCATTCTACCATAAGTCAGTATGATCCAGACATGAAGAAGTTTTGCAACGTCTTCAGCACAAAACCAGTTTCAGACTCAGAGATGAAGAAGAAGATGAATCCAGTCAAGATTCCATCATCAAACATTATCATCACAAGACGACGAAATTACTTTCGGTCACAGTGAAAGTAATCCAGTCAGAAACATCATCATCATGTCAAGACAAAAGATCTTTCGGCCACAGTAAATGTCAGACAAGATCGACACATCAAAAGAAAACAGTATTCGGCCACAGTAAAAGCCAACACTATCCAGACACTATTCATGAATAGTAAAAATCACTTTTTACTGTTCACTTTAGGAAAAGTTACTTTTGACTTTTCTTTTTTTTTTACATTTTACTTTTGTATTTACAGATTCGATATCCTATATTAAGGCAGAGTCTGCCTCACAACATAGGATCCGGATATTCTTTCTCCTCTTATTTTTCTTTTATCTAGATCACTCTTTTACATTGTACTCCTGTGCAACCTCAGTGTAACACAGTTATTCCAGTTCATCTAATAACAAGTAAGAGACTTTGTCTCCTTTTATCTTCATTTTAATAGTCTTTCTTTTATTTACCTTTCTATTATCCTTGTTTACTCTTGTATCTGTTATGGCTTTCATTATATGTTCTCCCCTGGGTTGGCTCTGGTAGATACACCTATGGACTGGATTATTTTGCTATTTGTAGCTTCATCTAATTCTAATGATTGAATTAGTGATCTGATTTTGCAATCTTTTGCAAAGTGACCTGGTTTACCACATTTGAAACAACCTGTGGTTTTTTGTTCTTTACTATTTTTCTGATAGTTTGGTTTCTAATTTCTTCGTGAAAACTTCTGGTAATGTTTCTTCTTATGACTGTATGGTTTGTTGCCATACTTCTGGTTATACTTCTGTCCAATGGACTTGAAGTGACAAATGCTTCTGAATTAGGATTTGGCGGTATTTTAATACAGATTTTAGGAGGAAAAGAACATATTGTTCGATTCCATTCAGGAACATGGGATAATGCCCAACAGAACTATTCAACAGTTAAAAAAGAAATTTTGTCCATTGTAAAATGCATATCAAAATTTCAAGATGATTTGTTGATTCAGAAATTCTTAGTTCGTGTTGACTGTAAGTCAGCTAAGGATGTTAAGAATATAGCATCTAAACAAATATTTGCCAGATGGCAGGCTATTCTGTCAATCTTTGATTTTGATATTCAATATATTAAGGAAGAGGATAATTTCATCCCTGATTTCCTAACCAGAGAATTTCTATATATATATATATATATATATATATATATATTTTTTTTTTTTTTTTTTTGATTCAAAATAGATTTAAGTCATACAACATATATTAAATAACGTCATTCACTAGAATTGATTTGAATTTTTTATTCTTTAAGTGATTGCGATATGTGTAGAAAATTAGGGGTGAGGGGCAATTTGGAGATTCCAAAATTAGGTAAGGTAACAAGAATGGTTAAACCAATAATTAATAGGAAGCGCTGGTTGGTAGCAAAAACAGTGCACCGACGAAGTGATGATTGGACGGGCGGCCTGCCATATAAGCATTCTATAGAATGTCTATGGATCCATTGAGAAAGGAAACAATATATTGAAAACGAAAAATTATATATTATAACTTCAAATAATTAATTTAGTGGTAAAGTGTTTGAGATGTCAACTTACAAAATTTATTCGCGTTTTAGTTTTAAATTAGCTAATAAGTTATTCTTTCTTGTGCCTATTTCAGTAAGTTTTGTGTCTAACTAATACAAATTATTTCTTTTTGAGCGGAGATATGTGTTACGGATTTAGATTCTGACCTTAACTCATAAAGATTTTCAGAGATGTTCTGTCATAGAAATAAATTTAAAAAAAGAAAGAAATATATAAATTAATTATATAAGAGTCCACCAATTTGTTAATGCATTGATTAGTGTGTAAATGATTAAGTAGTATAAATAGTTGGAACACCAGGCGTTCTTCATGTGCTTGTTCTGATCATAGTTGGTAGAGTATATGAACTTCTATTCAACTCTGACAATGTGCTTGTTCTGATTAAGGAGAAGCTATCGCGATAAGAAAGGCCAACCTATTTGCAAAGGATTTTCGTTATCACAGCATCACCATTGAGAGTGACGTAAAAGTAGTAATTAATGCAATTATTTTTTCAAATATCGCCTCCAACTAGAGAGCGAGAGTCATAGTGAAGGATGATCGAAAGATTATACTACAAGCCATCCAAAGGAGTCAGTCTACTCTACAGAAACTGCACAGTGCGGCTGTGAAATACACAAGAAACCCACACCTTATTTCACATCGGTAACTGTGCGGTTTTCGCACAGTAACAAATTCTCATCTAAAGAGGGTGCGTAAAGAGAAAATGAATTTTTTTTTTTTTTTAAAGGAGATAAAGACCGATACTAATTTATATGTGGAGATAGTTTCCTCTTTTTTTTTTTCCTTTTTTCCTTTTTCAGCACAGAAATTCAATCTTTTTGGCAAAAGCGTCTGGTCTTATTTTTCGTGAGACGATTTTGTGGCACTAAACATAGCATTTGACGTACATAAATTGCATTAGGGGCCCTACAGTAGTGCCACATTCTACAATCTTTCAATTGATATGAAGGAGTTTATCGTAATAGAATCATTTTCTAGTTATATGCTGTTAGGATATGAAGGAGTTTATCATAAAAGTATTGTCTTTTTTATAAAATTTTTATTGATACTTCTATCTCATATAAAGAGTAATAGAAGGAATGAGACATCTCATAGTATGATTCTTTGTTGAATACAATTTCTGTCTCATTTGAAGAGAAAAAAGAAAAAAAAATACAGGACTGCAAATTTGACCAATTCTTTGCTTAGATAAGTCATGTCATATTTAGGATCCTCCTTGATTCCTAATCAATTTGTACTGCCCATTTTCTTGACCGTTATTTTTCTTTTCTTTTCACTTTTTGACAAAATGTCTTTGTTGCGCCTTCATGGGTGACCTACACGCAGAACACAATAAAGGCATTAAACTCATTAAAGAATGGTCAACTCCATGACTTTGGAATAGTGAGAAGACGACCCAAAATTTGGAGTAAGGTTCTATTTGACTTAATTGTGAAATTTTAACTTTTAATTAGTAGAGTTTTTAATAGTATAATTTTTGTTAGAAATACTGTTAAACAAAAGTCGTTGACTATTTGACCTTATCATGTCAAAGGTACTGATTATTATTCGTGAACTTATTTAGCCTATTACTGTTTGATCTGTTATTATAAAAGTATTATAGGTTTTAAAATTGATCAAAAAAGACAGTTAAATATATTAAACTGTTTCACTAATTACAAAACAAAAAAATGGCTTCACGTAGAAAAAGACACCTAACACCAAATAGAAAAATAATATTAAGAGAGTTTTGGATCCTACATATTTGAGATTAAAAAAAAAAAGTTTTTTATTTTGCAATTAGGAAATCATCATTCTTTTTCGACCATTAGCTGGAATCATAATTTGTATGATACTTGCAATTATTGCTTACAATTGAACATCTTTTAACCACATAACTTTGAGTGCTTGAGAAACTAAAGAGAAGTCGTAGCTTCTTTTTTTTTTTGTCAAAGGAAATATTCTATTAATGAAACAAAGTACATTAGTCTACCCCAACAGTAGGTAAATCTGCTACTAGCAGTAAATATAAAAAATGTGGAATATTTGATAATCAGTCAAAAGGCAGCCACGTCAGTAGAAAGAGTTAAGCTACTAAGTTAAGCTACTGTTGGAGAACTCAGTAGAAGCGATTTGCCGCTTCCACCTTTCTAGGCTTCACAATAGCTCTCCCCTCAAAATATGCCACCGCTTAGGCCTAGAAAATTCATCCGCTTGTCAATTCTTGGTGTAATACTCATTCGTAAATAATCGGTGTCAGAAATTTTCACTGATCAGGTGTGATCAGTCTCATCCATGTAAGAATTAAGAATTCCTCTTCCAAGTTGTCCCAAAAGATGATGCGCCTGGTTAGCAATCCAATCAGATAGTGAGTTGGCTGACCTTCTAATAAGGTTGAGTTGGATGTCAGCTCTTCCTACAAGCTCTCGTCTTCTATCTTCAATGATCGAGTCAATCTTCCAATTGGTTTCTGGAATGATTTTCATTGCAGCTTTGAGCATTTCTTCGTGATCAGAGATGAGTTATAAGAGTTGAATGTTTCTGCCAGCTCAGGACCTTCATTCTAGTAGTTGCAGATCATATGTACGTGGATTTTTATTCTCCTTTCCTACATTAGTGAAGTGCTCTCTAAAAGAAACAGGTCCCACCCATGTTGCTTATTGAGAAACACTAACGCTAGACATACAAAGAACGAATTCAATAGTTAACTTTACCATATGTCATAATCTGAATAATTGACACACACACACACATATAACAATAGTTAACTATTGTATATGTATACACACAATAGTATATATATAATATATAATATATACACACACAATAGTCTACAAAAATAATTCAAGGGATTTTCAAATACAACACAATATAATACAACTTTCAAGTATTAAAAGAAGCAATGTGGGGCGTACCTCAAAGAGAGAAGGATAATAATTTGATCTTCATTACTAGTATGTTCTTCTTATTTGGAAGACAAAAACGTTAAAAATATGAGAGAGACAACGACTTGAGTGACAAATTAGGGCAACGAACGTATGAAAATCTTTGAAGGGTAATGTTGGATTTTAAAAAATATGAAGGAGTATTTTTTAAAGAAAAAATAAAAAAGAGCTTTCCTCATTTTGTAAAAAGAGCTTCGCAGAAGCCTTTTCTAAAAAGCTCCGATTTTGAGCTTTTATATTTTTGCTTTTTTCGACTTTGACTTTTACCTAAAAGTGCTTTAAAAAATAGGCCAAACAGGTGAGTTTGAACTTCTAAACTCCCAAAAAATACTTTTAAGAGTTTAAAAGTTAAGCCAAACAGACTCTAAATCTGGAAAAAGAGAAGGACTTTTTTATGGTTGGTTGGATGCCAATTTGGATTAAATGGGCACAGACTTGCAGTCACAAAGAAATTAGAGACTTTTTTTTTTGAGCAAAAAAAAGAAAGAAATTAGAGCTAGGTGCTTGATTGGACAACGATTCGAGTGATCATACGATTGCTAGTATGCGCCACCCAAATTTATAGTGGGAGTTTTTTTTTTTAATACGATGGAAATAGTTCAAACTTAAAACTTTTTATTATAACAAGTTATTATATGACTGTTTCATCCAACTGTGGAGTAGTATGAGTTTTTTTTATTATTGTGATTTGCGTCATTTATTTTGTCATTACTTCCTTGATTCATCTCGTCTAAGAAAAGATTTATGATAAACTAGTTTATTAAATAACTAGTTCATCAACTCCAAGAGGCAAGCCTACCTAGGCTAATTCATCTGCAATAGACTTAATTTTGTGCATATACTCGGTGAGTGATTGTGAATCTTTTGTGATTTTTACCAGGTCGTTCATGAGTCTATAAATCTATGTTTTTGATCTATTGGCATATGTGGTGCTAAGTTTGTCCCATGCTTTCATGGCAATTGTAGCCATAAGCCATGACTTGTATTTCTTTCTTTTTTTATTTTATTTAAAGAAGACCTAAACTACAATAGATATTAAACAGTGTTACTTGCGAAAATTAATCTTATAACCTCTAGTAATTACAACGAATAATATATTATTAGACCAAAGTCTTTGTGATATGACTTGTATTTCTTCCTCTCCTTTATTTTCTTTTTTGGCTTCCCTTCTCAAATTCAAATAATGGAGGTGAATAAGGGGCATACAAGTAATTTGGTAAATTATCTAGCAATAATTAAGTTACTTAATGTATTTTCAATTAATATTAACCGAATTTTTTACAGTGGGAATTAATTGTACTATAATTAGTGAAAGAAAATTAATTTTTACTTTTACTTTTTTAAATAATGAAAACTAAAATATTAAATTAATTACTAACTTGTTTGACTCGCTCGTAACAGAATTTTTAGGTAAAAATTCAAACTAAAAAATAAAAAACTTTAAATTAAAATTTTTCAAAAAGAGATTTCGGAAAGCTGTTTTTACATCAGTGTTACAAATTGGGCCTTGGTGAGGCGGTTGTATAACATTGACGGCCCAAAACAATTATTTATTATATCACAAAACCCAAAAAAAAAACTGTTGCAGAAGTATAAAAAATCTAATTAGGGTTTGATAGAAGCATTATTGGGAATTTTATCAAATTGACGAAAACGACAATGATTTACGACGTTAACTCTCCTCTCTTCCGATCCTTCCTCAGCCAGAAAGGCGGCTCTTCTGATAAGAGGTATCAACATTAATTTTATATAATATAAATATATGTTTGTATGTATGTATTTTTTTACACTTTGTTTCCTTTTGGGGAAATATTGTTTGATTTGTTAACATTAAAAAGTTTTATCTGGTTTGTGTTAGAGAATTTGGGATTTGGTTTTTTTATAAAAAATTTCAGGTTTATTATCGCACTAATAATTGAATAAACTATTGTCTTGGCTTGTTAATGACCGCGTGTTGAGGCTATATATTGTGCTGGATTTGTTTGTAAGACGAGTTGTTTTTTTGGGTTAATGTTTATGTTTATAGTTGCTATAAGTGTAAATTAAAGCTTCGATTAAGTTAATGTTGAGCATCTCGTTTATGTTTTAAACATTTGTTTGTTTGTCGGGCTTTGTGAAGCTTCTTGGTGCCCTTCAAGGAGAAGGCATGCACACATAGGGAAAATTAGCTTTTGTTGGCATTAGTTAAGTACATGCCACGTTGTTATACGAGAATTTTGGACCAAGTGGGAATGTTTATGTGGAATATTGGGTTTATTTCTTCAGTTGTATGGGTTGCTTGTCTGGCTTCTCAATGTTACTTTTGATCAGGTGATTTGATATATGGAAGGATGTAGTTTCTTGATTGTTTCATAACAGTTTGAAATTTTTTTGAATCTGGGTTGTAAGCTGTGGTTTTCCTCTGTTTAGCTTCTTCATATTCGAGTCAAAAGAGTTGAGTTTAGACTTTTGCCTTTAAAGTAAAGGATAAGGAAAGGAAAAAGGATGAGAATGGTAAAAAGAAAGAAAATTAACGTCTTAAGACTGCCCCTTGCATTAGTTGCTTGAGCTAATTTCTGAGGGTTAATCCTATCTGTTAATTGCACGGCTCGATGTTGGCGTCTCTTTTTGGGTTCATTCTTCTTATATCAATGGGACGGATAAACAAGGCTACAATCGAACTCCCTTCCTATCAGCTTTTTCATGTCATCTTTTTTATTTGCTTTTTACCTAATTTTCTTTAAAGGTTATTCATCTGGATTTACCCCTGTATGCTGTGAGGATTTGCATCTATGAAGTGCGAAGTGCCAATAAAATAGCC
Source organism: Ehretia macrophylla (assembly GCA_037974665.1). Lineage (NCBI taxonomy): Eukaryota > Viridiplantae > Streptophyta > Magnoliopsida > Boraginales > Ehretiaceae > Ehretia > Ehretia macrophylla. The sequence goes on from CM075780.1 coordinate 30,362,604, forward strand.
TGGAATTTCCCCTCCCCCCCCCCCCCCCCCAAAAAAACTCCCTTTAATCTGCAGGGTTTTTACTATAATTCAACATTGTCAATTTAAGTGGTAACAACAAAACATTAATTCAATAGTTGTGTCAAGAGCAACATCACCCTTGTACAAGAAGAAAAAGGAAGAGATTACTGTGCCAGGGGCTGCACATATCTATGCATATTGACAACCCTAAACTATAAGATACCAACAGCTAGATCAAAGCTATATTTGTCAGAGTTCAATTTAGCTTGGTAGGGAAGTGTTTTCACATTTGAAAGTTTTCGGCTATTTACTTGATAATTTGACTACTTTAGCTATCTGTATTTCTCGCTAACATGTGAGCATGGTTGGCTAATCTGTTAAGAGTGTCCATCTTTTGAATCTTCAATGGGCATTTTAATCTCTTCAAACTTGTCATGTGGACGTAAATTTGCTAAAAGCAAATCTTTTTGGGCGTCTGTCTAGGCAAAAGTATTGCTCATGTGTATGTTTTAATTTCAATACCTTTAGTAAACAGATAGGACAGTTTATGCGCAATCTTATAAGAGTCTTCCTGTTGGCCGTAGTTGCCATTAGTGAGAATGCATTAAATCTATGCTACTAATGAAATGGACCACTCATTAGTTAATAACCCCATACAACAACATATAGTTTTGCATCCAGTTTTTGTTGCCAAATTCAGATACTGCCTAGGCATTTTACTGTTGAGCTTTCTATATCGTTTTACACTCATATGAGGCTTGATCATGTGCTATGCAATTGTTCAAGTATTTCGGTAAAAGTATATTTAGTGTTTGATGCTGATATGTTCATGACATGCATCTAACACTTTAATGTAATCCAGGAAAAATGAAGAACAGAAGCCAAAGGAGCAGAAGCCCAAGGCAAGTGAGAATAAGCCAGTTATGAACGAATGATAGGTTGAAGATGTAAGCTTTTGCATGGCTAGGATTCTCTCTAATGCATCCGGATACAAAGATTTGAAGTTCCCCTCCTAGTGGAAAAAATGCTTCGTTTGGTTTAGTTTGGTTTATATTGTGATTTGAAGTTCATGCCTGTGTACTGCAGTGTTTGTTTAATATAAGCGATTTTTCTAAGTCAGATGTCAGTATGTCTTTGTGATGGACTGATTGTTATGTTTCAAGAGGTAAGTTATCAATGAGAGCCAATTCATTTGTATTATGCGCAAGATATGCAAGGCTTTGGATATATTTAGATCCAATTTTCTTTTGGCTGAGTAAACAGAGAAAATGAAGAAATAAATGGTGGTCAGTCCTTTTGCCGTTGTCATTTCTTTTATTTTGTCTATTTACTGCAAGGAAATTTTCGGATGCAAACGGCTCTCATAACATTGTGGGCTCACCATTTGACTCTCTATATCGGGTGAGAACACATGATGTGAGTTCTACCGTTTTGTGAGAGCCACTGTAACTGGATCCAACAACAATCATTGGTAAAATTTGTTATTAGAACGGGTGAAGGTTCGTAAAAAGTGTAAAAGAAGATTTATAATGAGTTTGATGAAAATATTAAGTCGAGATATCGTATGCATATATCGAGCAAACTCTTAATAAGAATGAGTAAGTGACTTTTTCCGTTGAGTGGGACTTCTCATTTTTTGCAATAAACAGTGAAAAGAGCCAGATGTTTAGATTATGTCAATCTTCTAGAGAAGTATACTTGTTTGGTACTTTGTAGTCAAAAATTGACATGGTAAAAGGCATCTATGCAAGTTCTCATTCAACACCCTCACAGAAATAATTAAATCTGAAACGACAGGCGTAATTGGACCATCTTTTTGACTTGATGGGCTAACCAAAGGAGTGCATGCATGGCGCAAGCACTCGAGTTGTTTTCAAGTGCTTGCCCATGTGAACTCCATCAAGCTTTTTAACTCTCCCAATCTTTGACAAAAAAAAAAAAAAAACTCTCCCAATCACCTCATGTCTCATGTTGTCTTCCTTTTTGGTTCCAGAGTGGCCATGCCTTCCTGCAAAATTGCAAAGTTGTAAATTATTTTCTAATGAGTATTGATATCTTTGATTCTTTTTTATCACTTAAATATTATTTTCTATATGAATACTTAATTAACATGTTAAAATAATAAACTTTGTAATTTTTCTTTCTTCTTTTAATATGTAAACTAAGCACAAACATAAGAAGTGGTATTTAAGTGATAAAAATAAGATAGTATATAACATTTCTCGTTTCTAATAGATCGATATTTGTGCACGAAATACCTATTATGTAATGTCAGATCTAAACTCTAAACTCCGAAAATACCTTAAATTTACTTCAAATTTATGTGTATTCTAATGTACTTTTGTGTATATAACAGTTGAACTACTTTCTTCCTTCTACTTCTTTAGCCACTTTGACATTTATCGTATTTGAAAAAGCTTGTTTCGCGGCATCGAATTGGTTCATGGCTAAAGCTAAGGGAATCCTTGCTAGCCAGCACTGTCTCTTAGACGTCTATCTCACTTTTTCTTTTATAGATCCTATCTCGAGTGGAAAACTACTATACATGTCAGACCTGATCTCTAAACCCCGAGAATAGGCTAAATTCACTTTTTTTTTTTTTTTTTTTTGCTTGGTTAGCAAGAGAAAATTTTATTACACTATCAAAGAAACATTTGCAAAGCTCTTTACAAGCTTAAAGCTAAAACATAATAATAACCAAAAACATCTCCTTGAAACTTAGACAATAAGCTCATTAAAGTTCTACATATTATAAAGTTCTCTATTTTGTCTATTGTCACTAAATTTCTTGTCAGTTAGCATTTTGTATCGAACATCATGCGCGATTTTCTTCTTGACTTGATCTTCCGTTGCCAACTCATTTTTGAAGATTTTGGCATTTCGTTCATTTCATAGGTGGTAAATGGTGAATGTGAATGACAGCTTAACTAAAGAAGCTTGAAGATTTTTTTTTTTTTTTGCAATCCTGCTATAGCCCAATAGAATTCGGTCCCATTGAATGCCCATGACATTGATTCTTGTTTTTTTTCACTTTGAATTTATGTAAATTTTTAGATGAAAAAATTAATTAGTCAAAATTATTCAGTTTCTATATACTCTCTACCGGTAAAATATTCTACATTCGCCTCTAGTATATGTGCTAAATATTATCCTGTACACAAAGAAAAATGCTTGTTAAGCATAACTTTAATTGACCGACAAATTAGATGTATCTCATATAGAATTCATTAATTGGATTGAATAAGCGATGTGTTCTGAAATGAAATGTTGAACCAACACGTAGTTAATGACCAAAAAGGAAAAAAAAAAATAAAGGACAAGTCTTAGTTAATAAGCCAGCAGGTCCAGCTCTCATCTTAATTAATTTGGAAATAAATGAATTGCATTTATTTCTACATTGAAATTTTGTGACAAAATTTGTACTAAATCGGAACCAAGTGTATGGTCATGGCAATGGCAAAGTCAACTTTCAAATATTATAATTCTACTTCTCTTCATCTTCTCCCATGTCTATCTTCTTATTCCAAAACTCACATGGTCTCTCTCATTTTTTTCATGTTGGTTTAGGACATGTTCTCCATATGATTCCATTTTCTTTTTAAAGAAAAAATGAAAGCCATTCATTATAAGTATCGTATATTGACACATCTGATACAATCTTTTGATTAGAGAAAAATTTACCATACGATAATATTGAATAGATCAATTTTCTGTGAGAGTATATTCTATTAAGTGTGGGATAGAAGCTTACCTTTGATACCCACCGGTTCTTAGTTAAATCAGGAACACAATAAATGAGGATAGGATTCCTAGAGCCTTATGATTGAAAAGCATCTAGGTCTATCTTCGGAGACAAATTTGCCAATTCCGTCTGCTTTTTGGTCCACTACATGTCATACATGTTTCATTCAGCTACACCTATAGAATCAACTTTTATATTAAAAATAGATAATTCAAGGGGTGTATTTAAATTTTTGATCTCATACATAATTTTTTTTAATTAAAAATATATAAATATATAATATTTTTTTCAAAAAAAGAATAAATTTTAATCTGGCAAATTTTTTTTTTTTTTTTTTGAGTGTATAACATATAATTAGATATTTTTATATAATTTTTTTTTAATAAAAACGAACTGATCTTTTAAATTAAAAATACTTTTACACCGTATGAAAAATGGGAATCAATAGTCTTCACTAAATATCTTGAACGTGATAATATCTGTGAATATTCTATTACGGATGTTTAGGTAATTTCCAGCATAAACGCCACATAAAAGGTGGCTATAAAAGGTAAAAAGCTTGTCAAAGGAAAGCTTCTTTCTACCTTGTCTTGTCATGCTAGTTCCTCCCCCCACCCCCACTTCCTTGATTCACGCCGCATTCATTTCCATAATCCCACACTTCTTTCCATCGGCTAAAAGAAAATCAAGATTCTTCTTCGCCATTTCTTCTCCATCTTCCATTTTTCAATCCCCCCAACCCCCCCACTTCAATCAAGATTCTTCTTCTCCATTTCTTCTCCATCTTCCATTTTTCAATCCCCCCAACCCCCCCACTTCAACCCAAGAGAAAAAATGTCTGAGCTGTGCTTGTCAAGCACTGCAAAGACTATGTTTTCTAGTCTTCTCATCTCTGTCTTCATCTTCTTATCGTCCTTTGTTCTCTCACACCCTCTCCATTTCTTGTTTCTCATCATCTTCTCACCATTCCTTCTTAAAACCCTTTCCTTTCTTTCCCCTCTCTTCATCACTACCTCCCTTCTCTTCATTGCCTTCCTCACCATCTCACCAGGCCTCGTTAAGGACAATTTTTGGACCGAAAAATCATCGAAAAGGAAGGTAAGTATGGTGAGTCGTTTTCTACTCACTGCTTATCATGCTGTTCTACAAAAATTGCAGCCAAAGATAGATTTTGAATATGAAGATAGTTTTCACTCCCTGGAGGCTCTTGAAGTGTACAAAACAGTGTTCGAAACTTCCATGACCGATGAAACAGGAAAGGAAATTGATGTTTTGGAAGAAAATCCAGAAGAGAAGATTCTTCAGGCTGTTGAATCATCTGTCATGAAGATCCCACGTCATGATGATCATGGTGGTAGTGTAATGACCACCATACATGAGGCTTTATCATGTTCTTGGGAAGAAAATTCAGATCAAAACGATAAGGTGGAAAGCATCAAGTCAGTAATATTGCAGGAGAAAATGTCTGAAGATTTCTTGGACGGATTTGATGAGTTTGACAGTGTGAATTGCAGTGTGAAAGAGAAGGAGGTTGATCTGCAATCACGGCCATCAGGCACGAAGGTCGATAAAGTAGTTGACAAGCAGAAAGAAAAGTCATTGGTGAAGAATGGATCCGAGGCAACAGCAGGCAATAAAATATGCGATGCTACAGTTATGGTTGGTAATGATGTCGGAAACAGGAGGGAATATGCTTCAAAGATTAAGGCGCATTCGGAGAAATTGAGGGCTAAAACTAATGGTGTAGAATACACATCGAGAGATGGAAGTTTGCGGTCAATGGAGTATGATCTCAAGAGTTATGGATCAATGAGGAAGGAAAAAAGCGGAGAATTTTACACATCAAGAGATGGAAATAATTCACGATCAATGGATCTCGGGAGTTATGGATCAATGAGGAAGGGAAAAGAGTGGAAAAGGACATTGGCTTGCATGCTATTCGAGGAGAGACACAACAATGTTGAGGGGGGTGAAGGTATGGACTTATTGTGGGAAACATATGAAATGGAATCAAGTAAGGCGAATACGAGAGCTGACATGAAGAAAAAAAAGAATAACAAATCAAAAGGCAAGATCGAATATTTCTTAGATGAAGAGGATGAGGCAGAGGATGAAGTTGATGGGCAGCTTTGTTGTTTACAAGCATTTAATTTCTCAGCAGGGAAAATGAACATGGGTGTCGGAAGGCGTAATCTTGTTAGACTCTCCAAGACTGTAAAAGGGTTCGGATGGTTACACCACGTTACCGGGCAGCGCAAGAAGGTTCACAACGGAGATACATTTCAATTTGCTTAATGTTGGATCACCATGACCAACTATGTTTTGGTATTTAATTTCCGTAGGAAAATTACTTAACAAGTAAATAGTCAATTTTATTCTAGTCTTGATATGTAAAAGTAAAGCAATTTTCTTCTTTGAATTGAGTGTGTGTGTGTGTTCTGGGTATCTAGCATTATGTGTTAATGTCATGTAGGTTGCATATGCATCTCAAATTTCATATATTACAGGGTTTAACATATAAACAAAATGTAATAAATTATGTAAATTGGATCTAGTGCTTTTTTTTTTTTTTTTTTTCAGTCGACACTACCTAACGGAAAAGACGTTTGATTTGGATCTAGTGCTCTTTTTCCTCATCTGTAATCGTGGTATTAACCAAAACTGAGAATATTGTCTGGATTTTCTGAAGTAAGGCACACTGTTTTGTTTGCCAAAAACAGGAAACCTCACAACTCTGTCTCCTCGAGAATAATGTGACATTTTCTATCACGGTAATGTTCTTCTTCCATGAGTTATGTAGTAAATTTATCAAAATTATATAGATAAAAAGTATTTTAATTAGTTGATAAATGTCAATCAATTGGGATATCATAGTAATTTATTTAAAATCCTGTAAGGCCAAATTAGTAAAAAGAAAAATTTCTGACATTCTGACATGATATGTCTGTACGATACAGACTAACGTAAATTAGTCTCATTGAATAACAACTTGAAAATTTTTCACACGAGTAAATGACAAATTACCTTATGTAGTAAGTCAAAAAGTGCAAGTTATTTCCCCCTTATAGTACCGTAATAAATTTATAATCTCTTTATATTTTCAAAACGTTACACACTTGTCCAATCGCTCACTTCCGTTCTGTTTTGTTAACAAAATGTTATAATTTTGTCACCTTATAGGTCGTACAGTCGTTATGATGCTGCATAGACTTTTAATAAATTCCGGATCTGAATTTTAACCATATAATCAGTTTCGGTCACTGCATAAAATGTATATTTGTTACAAGGCACAGTCAATAATTTTCTTGTGAAATATCCTATTATAGCAACAAACTTGAAATTAATAATCGGTTGCTAGAATAGGATATTTCACAAGCCAATTATCAATGTGATTAAGCCTTCTTCTCCCTAGGGGTAAATCCTGCTTACTAGGCTTTATTTTGGACTTTAAATTTACTCGATCAAAATAATTAATCTAAACTATTATTTAAAATTGCAATATACATATATAAATTATTGACCTTCATTGTCTTCCATCAATATGAAACATTACATAATTCTTCTCGGTTAATGTTTCTTTTGATTCTCTGCATTTATTACTTTCTTTTTTCTCAAGCTTTCTAGATATGATTGATCAATTTGATAATCAATATCTTTTTATTCTATTACTTTTTTTTTTGACTAAATAAGCAAGTGATTCATTAAAAAATAAAAAAAAGTATAAGAGAAACATATTCCATTTCTTCTTTTGTTGTGTTCGGCATAATTTGGATAGTCTTATTTTTTGCTTAAGAAATAGACATCTCCTACAAAGGTCAATGGATAGTCTTTTTCTTTTTTCTTTTTGGTTAATTAAGCAAGACATTTCAAAAGATGGAAAAGCTAACCTTTTTCTGCTCAACTTTACCTTCTACTACAAGAAAAAGAAATGAAAAACCAGAGTGCGTGAAGATCTCAGCTTAAAAATTATTGGATTACTCACCTGCCATCCAATCCAACCCAAGACTCCAATGGGGTATTTATCCAGATGGGCTTCTTTTGATGGCCCAATTTAACATTTTCAATCATTATCCCCATTATTCTGCCGTCACCGACGAAATTTAAGAGCCATATCTAATACATTACAAAACTCTAATCAGACACGGTCACATATGATTTAATTCAAATTCATAAATTTTATGATATAACATTACATCCTTTACATATATTTTAATATTTATAATATAAAAATAGAAATTTACATTTAAAATTTTTAATCACAATAATTACTACTCGGCCCATTTTATCTATCCCGACATCATTAACACTTTTTACTTAACCACCCAAATATATCAGCTAAGCACAGTAGTTATTCAAGTCGTAATTACACAACGTGAGTCATCAAACTCTAAACACACACTAACTCTTAACAAATCCAGATCTCACTCTCTCTCTCTCTCTCTCTAGACTCCAAAACCGAGTGAACACTCACAGCTCTCTCTCAATAAATATATATATATATATACACACTCTCTGTGAAAAGTATCTTTCATTTTGCAGAGGAGTGGCTATTAAATTAATTAAAAATAAAAAATGGCGATAACGACGAATCGGAGCTCTCGTGCGTCACTCGCCGATCGGAGTAACGCCCAAACCGGACCTGCATTTCGAGCCTCCGCCATCGGCGGCAGAAGCTTATACTTTAAGCTGTTCGCCTCCGCTATCGCCGTCGCCGTTTCTCTTTTCTTTGCATTCTCTCTTCTCTTTGACTCATCTTCAACTGCTCCCTCCGATCTCAACTCCGTAAGCACCTTTTCTTCACATTTCTCATCTCTCTTTACATACTCATCTTTATATATATCTATATATATAGATATTTAGGTCATTTATATATATCTATATATATAGATATATAGGTCATTTATATATATGAATCTATGTTATAATCTCTTGTGAATGATGTGCCATACATGTAGTTTCCATGTAGCTTAGTCTTTGTGATATTTATAGATTTATTTACTACATGTGTAGTTAAGCTTAACTCTTCGCATTTTCACGCACATATAGATAAAATATTGTGATATTTATAGATTTATTTACTGTATGTGTAGATAAACTTAACTCTTCGCATTTTTATACATATCTATATACAAAAATAAAAATAAATATTTTCAGTTCATTCTTCACTTAGATTCTGCATAAATACGCACTTATTTGATCTAATTATTCTGTGAGTTTTAAGTGCTCATATGCTTAATTAGCACGTAATTAAGTCGCGACTAATATGATCTTTGGCTTCACTTCTTGCTTTTTATATCTATGCTCATTTATAGATATGTGTTTTGATTTAGTATTAATTGTGCATTTTTTTTGGGGTCAAAATTAGGGTTTTACTCATAATTCTTACGGAGTTGGACCATTTCGAAGATCAGTACTGGCATTGAAGTCGGATCCATTAAAGCCGAGGCTTGATCAGATCCGTAAGCAAGCTGATGATCATCGATCTCTAGTTCTAGCTTATGCTTCCTATGCCAGGAAGCTCAAGCTAGAGAACTCTAAAATAGTTAGGGGTTTTGCCGATCTTTCTCGAAATTATACAGATCTGATCATGAAACCTTCATATCGAGCCTTGTTTGAATCAGATGCGAACTCAATTGATGAGTTGGTGCTTAGGAAGTTTGAGAAGCAGGTGAAGGAAAGGATTAAGGTTACGCGGCAAGTGATTGCTGAGGCAAAGGAGTCCTTCGATAATCAGCTGAAAATTCAGAAGCTGAAAGATACTATTTTTGCTGTGAATGAGCAGTTAACGAAGGCAAAAAAGCAGGGTGCTTTCTCGAGCTTGATAGCTGCCAAGTCTATTCCGAAGAGTTTGCATTGTGTGGCTATGAGGTTGATGGAAGAGCGGATTGCTCGTCCAGAGAAGTACACAGATGAAGGAAAGCCTACTCCACCTGAGTTTGAGGACCCAAAGCTTTATCACTATGCTATTTTCTCTGACAATGTTGTAGCTGCCTCAGTTGTGGTGAATTCTGCCACCAAGAATGCAAAAGATCCTTCGCAGCATGTGTTTCATGTTGTGACTGATAAGATGAATCTTGGGGCTATGCAAGTCATGTTCAAGATGAAGGATTACAATGGGGCTCACATTGAAGTGAAAGCTGTAGAAGATTACAAGTTTTTGAACTCTTCTTATGTTCCAGTGCTTAGACAGCTTGAATCTGCAAATCTGCAGAAGTTTTACTTTGAGAACAAGCTTGAGAATGCAACCAAGGATACAACTAATATGAAATTCAGGAACCCAAAGTATTTGTCCATATTGAATCATCTCAGGTTCTACTTGCCGGAAATGTATCCAAAGTTGCACAGGATACTGTTCTTGGATGATGACATTGTGGTGCAAAAAGATTTGACTGGTCTTTGGAAGATAGATATGGACGGGAAAGTAAATGGTGCCGTGGAGACATGTTTTGGATCTTTTCATCGTTATGCTCAATACATGAATTTCTCTCACCCTCTGATTAAAGCAAAATTTAATCCCAACGCATGTGCATGGGCTTATGGGATGAACTTCTTTGACTTGGACGCCTGGAGGAGGGAGAAGTGCACAGAGGAGTACCACTACTGGCAGAATCTGGTAAGTTAGATCTTTCATATATGGTCTTAACTATTTATGATGCTTGCAATCTTAATCTCTACATGTTTTATGTTATCATATTGTTTATTAATATATTCCTGCATGAGCCATCTTACTTGATTCGAATACTATAATACTATGTGTTTACTTGCATACTATCCATTAGATAGAGCAATATGACAAACTAATGAAACAGTAGATTTTTCATTGTGGTAATTAACAATTTGTAGTATGCATTGAATGAGAATTTTGTTGTTGAAGTCTTCTAGAATAGGGCCTATATATATAGTATATATATGTATGTATCTATGTATGTATATTTGTATATATAGCCTGTATTTTTTGCTTCAGTTTTTCTCTGTTCTGCATTATGTATTAACTATCAAGGTTACATCAGTGTGATACTGAAACAAGGTTCAAATCTTTGGCAGAATGAAAACCGGACCCTATGGAAACTGGGAACATTGCCTCCAGGGCTGATAACATATTACTCCACAACAAAGCCACTGGATAAGTCCTGGCATGTTTTGGGGCTTGGATATAATCCAAGCATTAGCATGGATGAGATTAACAATGCTGCTGTTGTACACTTCAATGGGAATATGAAGCCGTGGCTTGATATTGCCATGAACCAGTTCAAGTCACTTTGGACCAAGTATGTTGACTATGATAATGAGTATATCCAGGCTTGCAACTTCGGTCTTTGATTGTATCATTGGGATTGAAGCCTCTACTTGGGGGATGAGCCAAGCTAGTTCTGCAAGCATCCTGGTGTGAGGCTCACCCCTTTCCCTTACACGTTTATTAATACTCATGTTTTATGCAGTAGAGACTGATCCAGATTTTAGCAGTACTCTTAATTAGTTTAGAATTCTGCTCCTTATTTGTTGATATATATTTATTTATCCCGAAAAAGATGTCTATACATGGCTAAGGTCATATTTTGAGTGGGTAAAGTTCAATTTTATAGAACCTGGTTTGAATTGTTTAATTGTATACCAAAATTTATAAGCATTTGCAATCATCAGAATTAATGATAAATCTATCGATTATGTGCTTATGCAAGTGTTTTTGGTTTATTTGTCACCTTTTCTTCAGTTCTGCTGATCACCTTTTTTACCGTATTGCCCCCACCAATTTTGGTATTTGATTACCTATTTTCGCACAGAGATTAAAGGCAGCGTGTGCTATCTTTCTTTAGTATGTGTGTTTTTGGTCATTTCTGATTGAGGAATACCTTGTATGAAATAAGAAGCCTTTGTAGCTGTTCAATTTGATCGTATTTCCATGATCTTGATTCGTATGGTCCTCCCATTCAAAAATATATTGACATACAACTTATATGGAGGAATGAATATGTTTTTGAATGGAAGGCCCATATGTGTTATGGTCATGGACCTTCTCTCCCGATGATGACATGCTGCAAATTCTCCAGATTTTGCAAATTTCCCATGTCATCACTCATGTTGATTATTACGGCCATCTCTCACCACACTGATGATACTGAGAAAATGTGACATTTAGATGATATGCGAACCACCCATGACTCATTGATTAAATGATTTATTGATTGACAGTTCAAGTAACAATCTCTTTCGTGTGAGTACAACTCTTGCTGTTTAATAGCGAAATCTCGCTCAACTGGCTTAGCTTCTGTCCAGCTCAAGTTAGTTTGAGCATGTTGAGTTGGTTTCTAGGTGAATTTTCTGTAAGGCCTGAATGCAAGCTCAAATAGTGATCAGCTGATAATCTTATCAAATTGATCGCCTCTTGAGCGCTGCGTTTCAGTAGCCAAATCGAGCTTGAGCCTTGATACACACATATACATATTCAGGTATATTTAGAGAGAGATTGTTCAATAGATGCATGGGTTCTTCCTCTTTTTTTTCTTAAGAAAGAGTGCCCATTCATATCGTGATGTGAGAATTGAGTCATATTGAGCCTTAAATGTCTCTCCCAGGACCTTCAGGGGTAAATGGTGAAGGTTGTGGGAGCCGTCAGTACAATGGATTTAGTAACTGAAGGAATCACCTTCAGAACGGCAGCCATTTAAAATGGCTGTCAAACATGTATGGAAAAAGATGTTTTAGGATGAGAGCAACACAGTCTTTTCACACACTCTAGTGTGGTACATTTGTCGTTTGTAAGACTGACCCGTAACTGAATAATGGTGACAGCTATTGATATTTTGTCATAATTCAGATATGTGATAGCCTTCCTGCTTTATCAATTCCATCGTTTTTTGGCCCTTGCTATCTTTGGGTTTAGATATTACATTTTAGCATATTTGCTTTACACAGCCATACCCCTGAATTTTTATTATTGGTATTATTTGCATGGGATGGAGTCGTATTCATTATTATCATCCATTTTGGTGCGAGGATGGGCTGTCATACAATATGCGTATTCACTATCATCTTCTTTGGTGCAAGCATGGGCTGTCATACAATATTTCTGCATTTCAGGTCTATAGATCAGGCTCTAATCTAGCAGGAGAAAAGTTGAAAGGAATTAACTTGCAACTGTCGAGCTTGATGTTTTTAAATAGTGATACGTGTCATTATTAGTAGAATTGACACATTTTTTTGTCGTTCTCACAGGTGACTTTTGTGCGTTTCTAAGTGCTAGACGAAAGTGTGATGAGAGGTCCCAATCTGCCTAAAATTGCAGAATTACTGTCATTGAATGCAAACAAGACCTTATGAGTTATAATGAATACCTTTTCTTTTTCTTTTAGCTTGGCTTTGTGACTTTTGAGCTAGACCTTGTTCATCGTCAAGAAGGTTGAAATATTAGAGCATTTCTGTATAAGGGTTTGTTTGTCTATACTTTTAGACACTTAAAATCACGTCTTATGAGTTTGAAAGTTGAAAATAATTTGTTTGACCGATTTTTTAAAGAGCTTTTAGATAAAAGTTAAAATTACAAAAAAAAAAAAAAAAAAAAAGGAAGCTCAAAATCGACGCTTTTCAAGAAAAACTTTTGGTACATTGTGTAGGAAGATTTTTTTTCTTTTTTTTTCCTCAAAATATCCTCCTATATTTTTGAAAGCCTAACATTATCCTTAAAATTTTTCAAAAATACTCCTTTATATTTATGAATAATATTTTTTACAAAAATTCTACTGCTGAAAATTCAACAAGGTAGGTGAAATAGACTCAAATCAAGGTGTGAAATTGCCGTCTTGTGATAAACAGAAGCACTTGTGCCCTTAAATTATGTGAAGATGTAATTTGGCCAAAAGCTAGTCAAACAGGGTCATTCACCAAGGAAAAGAAAAAGAAGAATAAAAAGAAAAAGAAAACTTAGCCTAAACATCGAATCGTTGTATCTTTAGGGTACTTTTGAATTCAAGAGGAAAATAATAATTTAGGAAAGAGAATGACTAAATTATAAAATCCCTTATTAAAATTATGGAGTTTTAAATCAATTAATTTTTTTTTTTATTTCATCATTTCTCAAACCCAATCTACTAGTTTAAATAGGGATGACAACGGGTTAGATACCTGTTAAAATTTATAAAGTCAAACCCAAATCTGTTTAAATTATATTTTACCAAACCCTTAACGGAAACCCGTCAGATTTAGATTTTGCTTACTAAATTCGAATTCGATAAATATTCAAAAACCAACGGATACCTGAGTCAACCCGTTAATGAATAAAAATAAATAAAGAAAAACTTAAAAGGTTTTTAAAGAAATGAAAAAATTAACTAAAATAATGACAAATCGCAATGGATTAAAAAAAATAAATTAAATTTCTTATCTATTATCAAACTTAAACTTAATAAAAATATTCAACAAAATCTTTATACTAATGAGTTATTATCATTTCATAATAATATTAAATAAACTGAAGAAAAAAAAATATAAAGTACTTATCACAATTATAAATTATCAATCTCGTTTGAATTATTCAGCAATTGAGCGGTTGTATTAGTTGAATTAGATAAAAAGAATGGGTAAACATAAATTATGAGGGTTAATAATTTATAATAAGAGTTTAGTTATAACCCACAACTATTAATTTTAGACCAATATTAAAAAATTATATTTTCTTAAATAATATTATAAACATTTTTATTAATTTATGTTTACTAAGTTACTAATCGGGTTCTCGGGTTTCGAATTTTTTTAAACTACTATTACTAAATCCTACCGGACTACTCGTCGGTAATCATTTGTAAAAATCAAACCCTAACGAATGCTTCATTGATTTTGTAAACAGGTTTATAATCAGGTCGGATTCGAATTTAAACCCTACCCGTTGTCATCTCTAAGTCCAAATGCAATTCTAGAGTTACAATTGAAAAAGGGATTTGGAAGAAAGTAAGATAAAGGGAAAAAAATAAAAATAAAAAGAAAGGAAACGAGGAGATTTTCTTATTTGGATTACAAAAGTATTGAGACAGTGATTGGTATGTGAGAATTAAATAGCATTCTTAATTCTATTTTAATTCTCATGTTCGGTATAAGGGAATGAACTTGAGAATGTCATTTCTAAGAGATTCTCATTTTCACATATATGTGAATAGTCATTCCAGATCAAATACATAAGAATGACCCATTCTCATATATTTGAGAATAAACTTGACTACTATACTCTTATATAACATAACTTTTATAAATATTTTGTTTTACAATAATAATAATAATAATAATTATAAAAATAATAAAATAATAATAAAAACAAAAATAAAAAATAATAATAGTGATTAAATAATAATAATAATAATAATAAATATAATAATATTATTATGAAAATAATTATTATTATTATGAAAATAATAATAATAATTAAAAATATAATAATATTATTATGAAAATAATAATAAATAAATAAATAAAATAATAATAAAATAAAATAATAATAATAATAAATACTAATAATAATAATAAAGTAAAATAATAATGATAAAAATAAAAACGAAAATAAAAATAAAATAATATCAATTTGATAATAATAATAATAATAATAATTGTTGTTGTTGTTATTAATATTTTTATTTTTATTTTATTAATAATAATAATTTTAATTATTATTATTATTATTATTATTATTATTATTTATTATTGTTGTTGTTGTTGTTATTATTATTATTATTTATTATTTATTATTTATTATTTTGTTATTATTTATATTATTATTTATGTTTATATTTTTTACGATTATATTTATATTTATTCTTATTTTTAATACTATAATAATAAAATGACAATTACGTCATATTATACAAGTCATTCACATTACTACTCTTAATTTTTAGAGCATACCAAATATGTCATTCTCATTGCCAAGTTCATTCAATTCTGAATTTTATTTCATTCATTGGCTCATTTCATTCTTGTTCAAATCTATTACAGTGGACCAATTACTACCTGAGGGACTAAAATGAAAGGTTTAAACTGGAGAATGAATGAAAGGACATAATAATTTAAATTAAAAGTTACTTAAATATTGTTTTTATATCCATAATTATAGAGATAACTAATTAAAAAGGTCAGTTAGAATAAAGACTTTCCAAAAATTGACATTTCTTTTTTGCTTAAAGAACCTCAAATTATAAAGTACTTATATTTTATACTATAAACATTAAAGAACTTATTTTAGATAAGAAATTTACCTAATAATACGTACTTTTTCCATTTTTATATTTCTTTTAACTCATAATTTAATTTTAAAACGTAGTTCGATATAATGAGTTACATAAATGTAAAACAATTAATCTTGTTGGCATAAAAATCATTGTTACAATGATATTAATGACAAATAATAGTCTAAACTATACACTAATGATTGAGCATTTGATTAAGATATAATACCAGTTTTTTCCAGGAATTTTAACTTAAATTTCAAACTATTCCATGACGTTTTAGTTCTGTCTAAATTCCCCCACGAGGCAAAATTTTATCAAATAAAGGATTAAACGTTCAAAAACATTTTGATTGTTTTTTTTATTGAGTTGTTTAATTTAATTTTATTATCTTTAACTATTATTAGATTTTTAAAACGTTCGCTCATTGTAAAAATATTATAAGTTGGGTTAAAAATAAGGGTTTCATCTATTTTGAATGTAATATATGTATAGGAAAAAAATAATTTTAAAGTGAATCTTATTTTTTTATAATCTAATGCTTAACGTGAATTTTATACAATAAGCTGTTTGTTTGTCTTTATATTTTTATTTTTTTTAAAATGTTAGTTCTTTGCAAAAAAAAAAAAATGTGTTGGGTTAGAGCAAAAGATTGATTTTTCTTATACATATAAGATAAATCTCCGTTTGTTTGCCATAAAATATTTTTTGAAAAATATTTTTTCAATTTTTCGGTATTACCAAACTCCAGAAAATTCGACAATTGAAAAATATTTTTCAATAAAAAATAGTAGCTAATTTTTTTTTAATTTTTTGGTGTTTGCTAATACAAAAAAATTGATCAATTAAAAAATATTTTTCAATTAAATATTACAGCAAATACAAAATTTAAAAAAATATTTTCATCTCCTCTGGGAGATGAAAATATTTTATATTTTCTAAACATCAGAAAATATTTTATTTTTCACAAATAAGTTATTTTACGGCAAAAAAAGGGAAAGTGTATTTAATTTTTTTTCTCTAATTTGGAGTGTATGCGATACAATAAGCTTCTTTTTATCTTTTAATTTATTTTATTTATATTGAAATTTTTATGGGTTTCTATTTGATTCTATACCTTCTTATGAAATGATTTCATTAAATATATATTTTTTTTCTTTTGCTTTCGTTTTAAAATAAAAAAAACAACATAAAACTTTATTTGATAAAATTTGATATTATCAAATATTATAGTTAAAACTAAAACTCATTGGGAAATTTGAAATCTAATATAAAAGTCGTAGAGAAAAATGACATTCTCTCATTTAATTATTGTGTTATTCCTTTATTAATTGGAGTAAGACAATTGATAATCTTTTACTTATGAATAATGAGAGGAAAATAAACAGAAAAAAAAATACGCACTAATTTCCCTACTATAAAATCCCCAGAAAACCCTCATCTTTTTCCACCTCACTTCCCCGCCTTCTCCCCCAACCAAAAACCCTAGATTCCACCAACACAGAGAGGCTTCAAATTTTAAAGCAAAAAAAAGAAGTAAAAAATTAAGAGAGAGAAAAAATACAACAAAAAAACTAAGAGCAGCTTCTCCATTTACTGCTCTCTCTCTCTCTCACTTCCTTCAATCTTCCGATCCGACTCGATTCCAGGTACATGAACCGGATCACTCGTTTTTTTTATTTTTAATTTTTAATTTTGTGTAATATACACGTATATGTATGTATATATATGTTTGCATTTGTATGTGATATGTGTAAAAAATTTGAGGATCGTGAAATGCTAGGGTTTTGTATAGTTCATTTTTCTGACATTCAGTTAGGTTTTTTTTTGTAGGTTGTGCGTGAAAAGGCGGACCGAACGAATCGATCGGCGATGGCAGCGGCACAACCTGTCTCTGCTCAAGTTGTACGTCTCTTTTTTCTCAAAAAAAAATAAAATTCCAACTTATATAGTTGTACATTTTTATTTTATTTAATTTCAGCTAAGATATTTTTGCATTTTGATTTTTTTTTTGAATTTTTTTCTATTTTGGAAATATAGGTTGGCAATGCATTTGTGCAGCAGTATTATCACATACTGCACCACTCGCCGGGGCTGGTACACAGGTTTTACCAGGATATCAGTAAGTTCGGTCGTCCTGAGGATGATGGCTCCATGGGCATCACTACAACAATGCAAGTAAGTAGGCAAATTCTTTCTTTCTGCTTGCTGTCACTCCTTGTTTTTTGTTTTCTTTTTGTGTATTTGATCCTTGTCTGCTTTATGTTAAAGCTTTATCTTTGACTGGGTATAAGCATCTAAGATTGTAAATTTCAATTTGGTTGCGGGGAATCCATATTGGTTTTGTGTATTCGGTATCTAGAATCATCCTCCAAGCTTGTATTCTGTGATTTGTGTTTCAAGGTTGTATATTTGGTGTAAGTGTGTAAAAATTTTGTTTTCTAATTTGTAATGTTTCGCGAACTGAAGCTGAAAGGTCGAGAAAATTAAAATTAGCTGAAGATGTTCATAAACCGAACGGCCAAAGTAGATGAATAATGATTTAGGAGTTGGTTTTTGTAATGCTTAGTTATGTTTATTTATCTATTTATTTGTTGCGGATGGATATGGAATGAACAGGCCATCAATGAGAAGATTCTTTCACTCGACTATGCCCACATCAGAGCAGAGATCCAGTGTGTAGATGCGCAGGAGTCATTGAATGGGGGAGTGCATGTCCTCGTAACTGGATATTTGACCGAGAAGGACAGCATGATAAGGAATTTCACTCAAACTTTCTTTCTCGCACCACAGGACAGAGGCTACTTTGTTCTGAATGACATGTTCAGATATGTGGACAATGGCACCAAGCATGCTGCAAACTCAGCCCCTGCTAATGATGTGGTGGCTCCTGTTACTTTGGAGCAAAGTAATGAAAGTGCTCGCTTAATGCTTTATTTACTGTTGTTTTCTGACAATCATTGAGTCTTAAGCTCTTGTTTTCCATTTTTACGGTCTGCAGATCATCCTCCAGTGGTGGGGAATCACATTTCAGAGCAAATCATTCCATCAGCTGAGGAGGCTAATGGGGGAGAGGTGTACAACCCGCCCGAGAATAGAGAAGTGCCAGTTGTTGAAGAGGAAGTGCCTGTAGTTGAAGAGGAAGTGCCTGTAGCTGAGGTTGTTGATGAAGTCCAGGATGGTCCTCAGATGGTGGTGGAATCTGACACCAAAATTGAAGAAGTGCCGAAGAAGTCGTATGCTTCTATTGTAAGTTTCCCTGGTTGCATTCAAGGAGTTACTGTTACTTCTATACATTGCCCTACACAAAGATTAAGAACAGTAACTTTGCCTTCTTAACCCTGTTTATCGTTACACGAGTGTCAATCCATGAACTGCTCTGATTCTGTTGAAATTATGATAATTTCCTTCATTATTTTGTATATATCTTGGTCATGTTACCCTAAAATTGGAGTGTGTGGGTGCCTACTTCATCCCTTTTCTGATGCAGTTTGTAATATTGTTTTAGGTGATGGATCTCAAAGACAGTGCTGCAACCTTTTCACCTCCACCACCTGCTCCTCGTAAACCTATTCCAAAGACCCAAGAGCAAGTGAACCAATCCTCAGCATCAGTGACTGATGGATTAGTTTCCAGTTCAGATGCTTATGAAAATGGGAACCATGAGGGAGAAGGCATGCTATTTTATATTATTCTATAGACATCTCCTCTGTTCTTAGTTAGAACTTTGTATCACAATTTTCTGCTGAATTTTATAATGTATTTATTTATTAACTTTTCAGCAGCTGATGGTTACTCAATATACATAAAGGGTCTCCCTGTGAATGCAACTCCTAGCATGCTTCATGAGGAGTTCAAGAAATTTGGGCCCATCAAGAATGGAGGCATTCAAGTCCGAAAAAACAGAGTGCGTATCAACTTATATGTTTGTATGCTCGTTTTCTTTTTTCCTTGCGAGTATTTATTATTCATTTGCTGCAGCTACAGGGGTTTTGCTTTGGGTTTGTGGAGTTTGAGGTGGCAAGTGCTGTGGAGAAAGCACTTGAGGTATGTGTCACTGTGCTTCTACGTGTTCTCTTTCCCCTTGATATGTTTGTATGTCAAAAAGAGGCATGACTGTTGTTTCTTCCAGTTCATTTCTTGTTCTTTGAAATTATGAAAGCGGCATATTGAAGTGTGATCTATATTATCAGTAGCTCAGTTGGTATGTGTTTATCAAGCTTCTATATTTATTTCTGTATCCCATTTCTTTGACTCGGGTTGCTTATGGAGTTTTGGTAATGAATAAGTCAATTTTGTCCAGTGGCATTTCAATTTTGTAATATTGCTGGATATGTTTTCCTTTTATGGGATTTTCAACATATTTCCTCTTTTCCTCTTTCAGTGAAAGTGATGAATTTTCTAACAAATTGATTATTGGCTCTAATTTTTGGTAATGGCATATAACCTTTTGGGGTGTAGTCGATGGTTTTATGATATTCCATCTCTTTCCTAGCAGTTCCTTCTTCAGGATTTTGAATTGCCCTTGGTGGTGTACTTGTTCTGCATTTGGATATTGATTTTCGATTTTTGGCTTCTATGTAATGTATGTGGAATACTGAGAACATTAATAATTCGTGGAGAATCATGCTTACATGTTTTTATTTAGGTGCTGAAACCAAAGATCCTGCACCATTTCCAATAAATTGTACCTTCTTACTAATCATGGACCATATTTTACATTAGTGTTCTGTTTTCTGGTCTAACTGATATAGCGGATTTGCGTCTTTGTTTGCGTGAGGAACTGTACTGTACCTATTTCTGCCTTTCTGCTGTTGTCCTTCTCATTTTCACCTTCTAGAATTGATAAAAGGGTTTTTTTCCCCCAAGTGGAAGCAGATTGAAGCTTCATATCTTCAGTTGTTGCAAGATTTTGCATGTTTACCAGATTTACTGATGTTTCAGGCCTCTCCAATTGCAATTGGTGAAAGCCAGGCTGTTGTTGAGGAAAAGAGGTCAACCAATTCGCGAGGTAAGTTGGAGTTCACTTGGATTCAGTCTATTGAGATGAATTTCCATAAATTCTTTCTTTGCTTGAAGATTTTTGGTTCATACTGCATCTATTATTATCACCAAAGAGTAGAATGAACAGAAAACACCTAAGCTTTCCTTGTCTATCTACATTAAAAAAAAAAGAGCCTATGTGGTACAATGAATATAAGTGGCCTTTATAGCTTGTAAAAACTGCTTAGACCTATTACTTAAGAATTTGTTCTCTATTGCATCTACTTAATAACTAAGAAGTAGCGGAGAGCAAAACACCTAGGTGATTGCAACGTGTTCGCAATACTGCCTCGCTGATCTGACTAGACAATGCTTGTCAGAAGTGCTCTTCGTCCTACTCCAGTAACCCATTTTACCAGTTACCAAAATTGTTTAGAAAGATACGAAGCACCTTTGCATAAGATTTCATGGAAACTTGTTGCTGTATGTCTGAGACTTCTATAGGTGATGCACAAGGATTGCATCATTTCATTCTTAAAATGGTTTATGTAGACAGCATATGCCTTGGTGCAACATTGGTTTATATTGATGCCTACTATGTCCAAATTGTCACAGGATTTTTCCTGTATATCGTTTGACAAATTCAATTTTTTTGTGTTAGATGTTGAACTAAGTTATCAATTTGCTTAGTGGATGGATTTCAATTTGTTGTAATGCAGTGAACGCCAATAGAGGCAGATTCCTTCCTGGTAGGGGTTCTGGATTTAGAAATGAGGGAATGAGAGGGCGTGGAAATTATGGAGGTGGAAGGGGCTACAGTCGAAATGATTTTGGTGGCAGGAATGAATTTAGCAACAGGGGTGGCAATCACGGAGGTTCATCAAATCGAAGTGATGGATTTCAGAGGGTTGAAAAGGTCACGGACAATGGCAGGCGAATGAACCGTCCTGCTGGAGTGGCTAATGGAAATGCCAAAAATATAGCGCCAAGGGTTTCCGCAACTGCATGAGGAGCCGCTGATTGAAGGTTGGTTCGTTTGTGCTTTAAATAGGTTTCCTTTTCCTCTTGGATTTTTAGGGGCATCGAAGTGGTGGGATATCATCTGAGAGAACAGGTCATCATTGGGATATCTGAAATTTTTGTAGGAAATTATCTCTAATTTTCTTTATATATTTTTTTCCCTCGGGGGTACAGGTAACAGTAGTAGATGAATCTAAATAGCTTTAATTTTGTAGCATACTGGTATCTCGGTCCGCAGAGTAGTACTCTTCTGTTATTGAATTACTTCTTGTTGGAGTTCTATGGGATTAGTATTCGTGAGAAATGGAAATATTTAGTGAATGAAATTGGTTTAACTGTAGATTTCAGCTTGAATTCTTGTGAATCATGTTGAAGCTTTTTTCTGACCGTCTTCTATCTGGTTGGTTTCAAATGCCATCCAGCGTTTGAATATTTGGTTAACATCTCATATGTTGTGTTTATAGACTACTACGTTTAGATGCAGAGAATATAATTTGAACAAAGGTCGGAAATGGCACGATTCATGTTCTGTCTACGACTCTAGAAGAATTATATTTGAACTTTCTTTCTAGAAATATGTTGCTTCTGTTCATCTGTTGTGGAAATTGTGTCCAGATGTATTACTTTCGACTAACAAATCTACTGAATTGACAAAATGAAGGCTTCCAGTTGTCAGCTATTAAAACTATTGGGACACTCTTCAGTGCGGATGGCCGGACCACACATGGGGCGTGTGTGGGGCATGAGCCCCATCTGAGGTCAAGACCGTTGACCGTCCTGAAGTATTTCCTGCAACTATTATATAGCAAGTATAGATAGGTATAAGGTCTACTAAAATTAGATCACAGAAGAATTGCTTGTGAACTGATTCGTTACTTAAATCTGGACCTGTCTAGACTAAGTCTGAAAAACAACTTTTTCACTAATACTTTTTTTTTCATTATTCAACATATGGGCTCGGTCACTGAAACCAACCACTATTAAACAAGAATATGTAGGTTGTGTAATATCAGTTTTGCGCTAGAGGCTCTACCCCACCCACCAGCCCTTTATGGAGTTACCGGACCAAGAGAAATTTTTTTCTGATATCATAAAGAAAGTTAGAAGGGATAAGGTCTTATTGAAACAGAAAAGTACTAAATATTTTCATGATGTGACAGAAATGATCACTGTTATAAGTACAAGATTTAAAGTTGGAATCTTTCTACTCTTGTTAGTTGGGAGAGAGCACTCTATCTTATTGATTCTCCTTTTCCACTGCTTCGAGGTCTCGCTTTCAGGGTGGATACGCAAGAAATTAACTATGTAAATTGACATGATCCGTTGTTCACGCAAGAAACAAAAATTCATTGAATCTGGATTTTCTCCTAGTTATTATTGTCGAGGTGGATTGTTGACGTGGATTGCTGAGCGTCAAATTAAAATGAAAGGATCTGAATTGTTAATTTTTAAAATATATCAATCAATTTTAAAATAATGGTTTCTTGCTTTTTTTTTTTTTGCCCTTTTCAATCAAAATTTAATAATGCAAGTAAAAGTCTTCTCTCTTTCTTTTATCTCCCCTCTCTCTCACACGTATAAACCCAGCAGAACTTTAAAACTCCATCGTTAGAACTCTATCTAAGCCACATGCACAAACATTATACAACCAATTCTTCTATACTAATCTTGGTTTTTAATTACATTTTCTCTATATTCATATTCCTCAAAAGAATAGTTATATAGAAAAACTTTTTAGATGAAATAAATTCATTTATGGTCTCAGCGGGTGACTTTGACAAATTAAGACTTCAAGAATTTTATTTAGGCATCCTAATTCAACTATTGTTACCATTGTTGCGTGGCTTTCATTAGAAAATTGTACTTCTAAAACCATATAGATGCAGCCACAGCTGCGCTTTTATTGGATTTTTGGCTTGGCTCGAAATGGTCCTTGGAATCAATTCATCATAGATGAAGTTTTAATATTCTACGTGTGAAAGAGAGGGGAGATGGAAGAGAGAAAAGGTTTTTATTTGCATTATTAACTTTTTACTGAAAAGGGAAAGGAAAAAAAAGATAAAAAGGCAAGAAATCATGATTTTAAAATTAATAGATATATTTTGAAGATTGACTACTCAGATTCTTTCATTTAAATCCAACGCTCAACAATCTACCTCTTAATTACTAAGAGACAATAATAATTAAGAGAAGGTCCGAACCCTCCTCAAATTACCAAATAGTCTTAAATTCAAATCTTGTTACCACTAATCAAAAACATCTAAATTGACCCCAAGGGTCGTCTCAAATAGTTAGGAGTCCTTTCCATTCAAAGAAGATCTCGAGTTCGAGTCCTGTGAGAGTGAATACTATTGGATTGCTACCATTTGAGAATCAGACCTTGATTTAATTGGTATATGTCTTGGATCGGACCGTTGTACTTTGTGGGTTTTGATTCAAACTCAGCCATTAGGCCAGACAAGGAGATGTTAGCATCTTTGGGTGAAGTTAATTTAGCCTATATCTCGTGGACTAATTAAGTGAGGATGTTTCCCAAGATTACCAAAAAAAAAAAATTGCCCATGTGGAATTATACCGGGTGTGTAGAAGCAATAGATAGACAAACCCTTCTCTAAGAGTTTGACTAATTTTAGATAGATAAAGCGGTAACTTAATAAGCACCACCTTTTTTGTATCGAATTCAATATGCAGAGTGCGCGGATATGGCTGGCATGACAATGTGCCGAGTAACGAAAATACAGCAGTCAGATGAAGAAGAGGGGAGGGGGGTGTTGCGGGAAGGAACAAGTATGAATTCTGTACCTAAAGAATAGATGAAAAGAGCATCAGTTGGCAAAAAGACTACATTACAAGCCGTCCTCACTTCGAGGAAAAGCTCATTTGTTAGATTGTAACTTGTACCATAACAAGACTGTAAGACTTCATCAAAACATTCGACCTGCAGTCAGATCCTGTACTACTTTCGATTCACGGTCCGAGAAGGAAGGAAACACAGGGAAACAAAAAGAACTAACCTAGTACAACATTTAGCAGCTATATTCTCAGCCAAAAGTAGGAATAATGGTAATGTGCCTCAAAGGATGAGATACGTCTATCCCTCCTGCATGCTCCACAAACTCAGCCGGTGAAAATGAACTTCCGTGGCAAACACACACGATGCTGACTTCTGTTTTAGTGTACCTGTACAAAAATCCATTTACAGTTTTCCCGTTTGGACCATTTCCGGTTGTTGAGACCAATGGCATCCGCGGAAGAGGAGTGGTGCCTTGATCATGGGATTGCGGCTTGGGAGGCTTGCTTGCAACTTCATTGCTTACTTTCGAGGATGCAGATGTTAGGTCTTGGGGAACTGAAGTGGGATTGTCAACTGGATCAGATTTCTGAAAGCTGGTTCGTTCAGGAGTTGGAATGTTAGAGGAACCCGGCTTTACATTGAAATTTGCTGTCTTCCCATTAGCTTGGGTTTCAAAATCCATCTGGCTAGAAGAACCATTGATTCCAGATCGTTCGAACGAATTGCTAGTTGCAGAAGCACTCAACTGTTGTTGACAGCCTTGGGAATAGTTTGAAGGACTCCCAGTATCTGTACTGCAGCTTCCACCTGCCATAGTTTAAGTAGTCATTACAATGCTACGTTAGGGAGAGATCTGTAACGATGTTAAAGCCACAAATGGAATGTGCTATATCAGTCAAACATAATCGAAACTACACAAACTTTCAATACATGTAGTGTCTTCTGCGCCTCATCTAACCCGAAAAAACGAAAAGATGAAAGAATTAAGACCTACAAGATTACTACTTTCAGCAATTTATACAACATTAGTGAGCCAACCTAGGGACATATAATCAACGATACAACACCAAATTATAATAATACTAGGGGCTATCATGACCTCTGAGAGTTATGGTATACCCTCAGTCGGATCTCCATCTCTTTCAAAGCATCTGCGACTTAAAGACTGCAATATATCCTCTTATTTTGATTTCTTTTTTTGATCATATATCTATCCTGTTCAATCCGGTTGCGATATTAATGTTGATAATTATCCTCTGAGTATTTGCTAGGTTCTGGTGTTTCACATTAATGTAAGAAATCTTGCAAGAGAAAATATGTCTGGACGTCTGTTTGTTCAACATAAGAAACAAATAGAGAAGGATCATATCCTAGTAGTCAGTTGCAAGAAGGTGCCTTTCCAATATGATCAGTTGATAAGAAAAATGACAGTCCAAGTGTATCTCAATATTGGAACAGGAACACATTTACGAAGAAAATAATGACACTATATATATATATATATATATATGGAGAGAGAGACCAAAACGTTTTTGTATCGAGTAAAACAGGATTTTCTCATCTAAACGTTTTTGCTAGAGCTGATCAATACTTCCTCTAACTGGCATCAAGCAACGTGAGCCAACGAAAATCTTCCTACCACTGAGCTCTGTTACAAGCTTCTTCTAGCGATTCCATTTTAGAGCTTGATATCTACAAGTTCTCTGCTTAGCGCGTATAGTACCAGCCATATTTACCATTACCTAGTGTCATAAATTTAGACCACGCTTTTGCGATGCATATTTGCAACAAATTTCATAAAATTCACAACGACAAGTATCTTCCCCAAAGTCCCAAAAAACTCATAAAACGTGCCATCTTCAATTCACAGCCTAGCTTTTCTTGCATATAAGAGGATGACTAGCTAAAGACTAATTTCTTATTTGTTATAATAACCGGCACGAAATTTCAATTCTTGGGTAGCACATTGTGGAAAACTGTCTCAACCCTCATCAAATAAATTAAGTAACGCGTCATACAACTAATAACACCTAACCATCTAAAACCAATAATAAATGTAAAGTTACAACCTCATCTAAAAAGGCTTACATATAAAGCACTAATTAATCAATTACCTTTCTGCGAGGTGCTTTGATAATCCGAAAAGGCCGATGAAGCTCTCTCCAGCGACCCGTTCGCCACCACCCTCTGATTCCCCTGCCCGGTTTTCCCACAATTACGCGCCGAATCAAAACCCACAGACGAAGTATGACTCAAATCACTACTACCATTCCCATTCTGATGAAAAGGCCTAAAACTTTTACTCGCCACTGGCTGAAACAAGTTCTTCACATTCTTGTCATCATCCTTCTCTTTTCCAACACTTTGACCCCAAAATTGTACACCACAAGGGTACCCAAAACCATTAATGTAAGTCCCATGTTGTACTTGTTGCATGTTTGACATCATCCCACCATTCAAGTCTTGTACGTTTTCAACATGATCATAATTTTTACCAACAAAATCTTCCATTTTCTTCTCATTCTCTCTTTTCTCTCTATCATGAACTCTCGCTTGAAATTGTTGCGCTTCCAACAAAGCCTTCTCGTCACCATTCATTCTTTTACTTAACATCAATCTCTTCTGCTTCTCCGCTTTCTTCCTCCGCGCTTCTTGCCTTCTCAACGCGTGAAATTCTCGCTTCCTTTGCTGATGATCCACAGCCTCTGAACCACTCTCGTCTTTTCCATACCCCACTAGTGCGTCCGATACATCAGAGACATTGGTGTTCTCGTTGTGAATATTCTCACTTTCTGCAACAACACCATCTTCTTCTGCTTGCTTTGCTGCATTACTCTCCAATTCTTTGTAACACCCTCCTATTGACAACTCCAAACTCAGCTCAATACCATGATCACCATCTTTTGACACCTCCAACATTTTCACGCATTAACTTCAAATGCCCGAAATAGTCCCCAACGTTGGTTCTCCTTGATTTGAATATGTAGAGAAAAACAGAAGAAAAAACAAAAAAACCCAGAAACAAATAGTGTGAAGGTGAAGAGGGAGGGAGTGCCACGTGGAGGGAAAAGGGAAGACGAAAAGGGCGGTTGGTGACACGTAAGATTGTGAAACCATCCATTTGGATGCGTTAAGGTTTTAAGGAGAAGCGTGAACTACGGTTTGGCCGCTAATGTTAAATTAGCGGCTAAATTAAATTTAATTAATCTCTGTAACGTTTTATTAAACCTACGTTAATCCAACGCCTGCATGAGTTAATGTTGCCACGTGCGTCTATGTTTCCACATCTCGACACGTGTCCGTCGTTTTTAAATGATGTTTGGCTGGGGTATAGTAACACATACGAACACGTGGGCGTAGATTCTTGTGTCCCCTGCCGTATCTGTATTGTCACTTTCACTTCGACGAGGAATTGACACGTTTCGGGCTATTATTGTGCCACGTTTTGTGTTGTTTTGGGTTTAGATGGGTCCCACTTAGCCGTATGAGGTGTGGGGAAGTTGGGCAGTGGAGAGATTGACACGTGTAGGGAGGGTATGATAATGACAGCTCAGCTGAGCAGCTTTTTTGAGGTTTGGGATGGTGATTAGACGACGTGGGTGAGATCTATTGGGTGCAACACGCGGCGTAGGGTATCTTTTGGGGTGTGTCGCCACGTGGCAGGCAAGTGGGTAGGGGGTATGGAAACGAATGGTTCGGAAAGTTGGTGGGGCCGGTTATTGTGACTTGTGAATTACCAGTCTGGGTTTTGGTTTTGGGAAAGCCCACGGGAAGTGGATTGGTGATAGGCTGGTTGCGTGCATGTGGGCCACTTGTCGTTCTTGCTGTTAACATCAGACAATAGCTTATTTTGGATTGTGTGGAGGAATAGGGATGGATTTGGATTGGTAAAATTCGAACAACTGTATCTGTCATTTTATTATTAATTTTTTTTTTTAATCAATTCGGACTGATATTCGTTTATAAAAGAGTAAATTGAACTCATATATATATAGAACCCTTCCCACGTGATAAGACTTATATAAGTTCAGACTGATTGAATAATAACACTTTTAGCGTTGTTAGAACTTAGAAGATTCAAATAGGTTTTTTTTTTTTTTTTTTTTGGATTTAAGGGAGGCTTAAAGTCGAATAATACATATTAAGAATGTAACCAACGAGAATTGATCTCACAATCTCTCACATACAGATGTGAATTCATAAGGTGCAACTTGGAGGTTTGCTTCACTTTTTGTTTCTATAAAGGGGAGGGTTGAATGAAAAAGTTAACCAAATCAAATTAAACTTAGTGTTTTATTAGAGAAGACTATGTATATGACCTGATATTTTTGTCGAGAGTTATTTTTTCTATTAGACTATTAATTCTATACGCATAAAATTTAATCTAAATATTTTCATTTAAATCATCTTATATATTTTTCTGTCCTTCTTATAATTTATTATTTCTATACCTTAACACTTTTTTAATAAATAACAGTGCAAGTCATCTATTAATATGTCCAAATCACCAGTTGTGCACCAACAAGAAATGATGGTTTTATAATTATAACTCTTTTGATTAATGACTTAGTTAATTTAAAAGTAACTAATACAATAACTGTGCTAGATGATTTGACAACCGAATCGAAATTTGACCATCTATTAATAATTGAATCGTGTAGTGGTTCCACAAGTATTTATTAGGTGTTTTAGGCCACCCGATTAATCAAATGAACGAACAATTTACATCTTAGGCTCCGTTTGTTTGCCTTAAAATATTATTCCGAAAAATATTTTCTTACTTTAATGGTATTTGATAATACTGAAAAATTCGTCAATCGAAAAACATTTTCTAGTAAAAAATGATGGGCTACTTTTTGAAGATTTTTTGGTGTTTGGTAACACCGAAAAATTGATCAACCTGAAAATATTTTTCGGTCAAAAATGATAGGCTATTTTTTGGAGATTTTCTGCTGTTTGTTAACATCGAAAAATTGGTCAACTGAAAAATATTTTTCGGTCAAAAATGATGGCTAGTTCAAAATTTAAGAAAATATTTTCATTTCTTTGGAAGATAAAAATATTTTCCGAAACTTAACCACCCCTATTTTATATGTATATTTTTTTTTTATATAAATCTCATGTCGAAAAATATTTTTTATTATACATCCAAACACCAGAAAATATTTTTCAGTATTCTATTTTCCAGAAAAATATATTCCTCTAACAAGTTATTTTACGGCAAACAAACAGAGCTCAGAAAAATATTTTCCTCTGAAAACATTTTACAAGAAAATATTTTTCACTGAAAATATTTTCTACAAGCAAGTTATTTTACGGTAAACAAACAGAGAAAAATATTTTATTTTTCAAAAAAATATTTTTTACTGAAAATATTTTTCACAAGTAAGTTATTTTACGGTAAACAAACGGAGCCTTAAAAGCACAAATATTTTGAAGTTAGGTAGCTTATGTGCGAATGTCATGATAACGAGATGATTTGAAACATAATTAGTTTTCTGATGAATTTTTTCCTCAAGTAATCTATGTTGGATTTTTTAAAAGGGAATATGAGATCATCAATGGTTGTGTATTCATAACGTTATGAGCCATGAAGAGAAATTGATCTCTTGACCTTTCATTTGGCGATCAAGGCGGGATTTTTCTTAAGAATGAATCTATTTATAATGTTATGAATAGTATTCAACGATTGTAAATTATTAATACTGTTATAATAAAATAATGTAGACAGTTTACAACTATTAAATTTCGTTAATAATTTCGATTTTGTGCGGATCATGGTCATCCATTTTGTGCGATGACATTTGTTTGGTCAAAATCAAGTTTCCTTTTGCCCAAATGCAAAAAAATACCATACCCATAAAGCTATGAACAAAAACTCACAATATTCTATGAACTTGATAGAAACATACTTCAGCTTAGTTTCCATTTTGTTCGGCGTAACTTTTTTAAATGCAAGATTTGTCTTTTGTAATTGGGCATATAAGTTATTTATTTACTTATTTATTGTTTAAAGGGAGGTTTAAACTAATATTATAATACATACAAATGATGTTATACCTATCGAGAATCAATTTTCATAATTGATCGCATATAAGCGAGAACCATACCACTAGACCAAATGCCCACTGGTCATATAAGTTACTTTCCTTAACAGGAATTGGCAATTTCTTATTATTGCTAGAAATCTCATGCCACATCCTTTCACATACCTAACATTACCCATGCTTTCTCCAGGCCAATTGCCTTAGAAAATGAACATTACTACTCGAAGGGTCTTGCACAAGGTGTAACTTACATTTGTTGGGAGCCTAATGGTGAAACTGAGTTCAAAAGACTGGCGCACATCTTGGGTTTGTATTAGCCAAAAGATTATACCTTTTGGGTTAATTCTATTAGAGCTTATACCTAATTAACATGAATTATGCCTCTTTCGAACTAGGTCATCTATCTTGGAATTGAAACTCTATATAAGCCTAAAGGCCTTCTTAGGATGTGTTAGCTGCTGAGATTTTAGATACATGGGGCCTACATTCCCCATCATAAAAAAAATATGTATATATGCTAATAGTTTTTGTATCATTTTTATCCCACATTCTTTTAAACAATCTCTCCCTACTCCACAGTAAGAAAGTATAATGCAGAAAAGGAAGAGATTGACAGATGCTATCATATCTGTAAGTTCAAAAATTTAGTATTGTAAAACAAATTGTCTACTATTACAGTCTCCAAAATCCAAAAGTAGAACTCAAAAGAGTCTTAAACAGGTGATGGCAAGCTGACCAAGAGATGGCCACTCACGACACTGCAAACAAAAAAAACAATGTAGTTAACAACCATCTTGAATAGTTTATATTTGGGGTGAGGGAAAATTCTTGTGTTAGTCTAGACGGACTCATAGTCTTTCACATAGTTGGTAGGATTCACACGTGTAAGTCCCACCAATATGTAAGAGACTAATGTTAATCGGGACTGACTGGATAATTTCCCTTGGGGTGAGACATTACTTATAATTTAAAAAGTTATGGTCTCACCTTTTTATGTAATAGTAACAGAAATCAGCCAAGATAAATGTTTGAACAATTTCTGCTAACAAAACCATCGGCAGCCAAATGTATCCTGATCCAATGAAGAACAGGTATTGTCCTGCAGTTTCATATATCTGCACAAGAGAGGAAATAGGTTAAGATGCCAACGCTTATATTGCTAAACTGCAGTCATATGTCTTCTCTATGAACATTTAAAGAATAGAAACATGAGTCTTACATTAGGAATTCGGAAAAAGATTGTCTCGAACCTATTCTAATGTAAGAGGAGAATTTCAGAGAACTCGTGAAGTTTTAAACTACAATCAACTGGAAATCAGTAATATGCAAAATGCATATGCAGAAGTAACAAAAGAACTAACAAGTCGAGGCCATCGATATATTTACGACATAGCTCAAATATAGGTATAACAACAATTTCATCAGTTTGACATGGAGCCAAGCCTACTTACTAAATGTCATGACCAGGGAATAAGGTATAATCAACGGGTGATATGTTCCAAATGCAGATTGAAATCTTTAGAAATGTGATGTCCGAGGTCGCTTTAACTAGATGAATAAAGAAATAAAAAAAAGCTTCTGCAATGCAATTTATAATTGTTTACTGAAAGAAACTTGTGCAGTAGTAATTGTTCTCTGAGCTCGGCCCTGGATGCACACATGGAGTGGGGGTACGTGCCTGTGCGCAGACCCAATGGCAAGAGCAACACTATCAGGCTCAGGTAGAATTTTCATGTAGATGTTTCTTTCTCATGTTTATGACAGTCTTTTCTCACAGTTAACAAGAGCAGAAACATTCATTATTTTCCGCCCTCTCTCTCAGAATGACCTTACAAGTCATGCTTTATTTTTTTCTTGGTCTGAGACCTTAACCTTACTCCTACATCTTCAAATCTCTCTCCCCAAAAACCTCAACAGCATGATGTAGCAAATAAGCATGCCCTTTGCACTGAAGATTGCTCTATCTCATATTGTAGTAGAAATATGTTTTATTGAAAGTCAAGAGTCCTCTAATTGGCGACTTGAATTCCTGTGATTACAAGTGCTTTCCTAGTGAATAGTTACTGATGCAAATATGATGTTAGGGAAGCTGGGTAGATTCTATTAAGAATCCTGGAATGGAACTCGTGCTGTGTTTTCGACGGCTTGATCAGTGGAATTGTTGGTTTTACTAGAAGAAATTGACAGGGCCAATTGAATACCTCTCTAATGAAATAAAGTTACTGGTTTATGTTTATTCATATAAGGTAGAATGTAATTCTCCATCACACCATCAAGTGATTGGATAGCAAAAGCTTGTATGGCTGGTAACCTACACCCCTGATTGGATCTCAATCACCCCATCAGGGCTGTCTAATATTTTACTTTCTGATTTTGCTCTTTCAGGTATCGGTTAACTATTGTAATATGTTCTTTTGTTTTAACGAAATTCCTTTTGTTTCAACCAAAAAAAAAAGGTAGAATGTAATTCTCCAAAACTAACCTGAAGGATCCAATGAGCGCATCCCAAGAATCTTGCAACACCCAATGCAAACACGTAATGTGCTGTAGATGGTTCAATCATCTGAATCACAACAAAACAGAAAGTAAGCAATCTAAATGCATTCATTTGTGAAGTATTGAACAGGAAAGCAGTTAAATCAAGTTACAGATGAAAGCAGAAATAAGTGACTCAAACCTTGGCCTTCTGCATCATACGAAGCTGAGGCAACACTGAAACAGATTCCAAATACACACAAAAGGCCCAAAGCATTCTGGAAATCAGTGGATACTTCACGTATGGATGGACAAGTATTGCCAGAACAGCAGCAGGGACTAACTGTCAAAAAAGATATTAGCGTCTCATGAGCCTAGTGATGAAACCTTTCTATTTCACATAAATTTCTGGTATGGAATGGCTTTTCCACAATCATATATACATGGCATAAAAAGAGCCATGTTCAAGTCAAAAGGGAAGATTTAGACGGCCCGTTACAATAATAGATCAGAAATGTTCTTTCAGAAATCTATACCAGCAACTAGATGTCCTAATTTTTCCATTTGAAGCCAACACACTTGCACTATTTACTCTCTTAGAAAGTGCTAATACTGCCAAACATGTGGGAACAAGGATCATGGATGGTCATTTGTTTAATTATGAAATGGTTTGACTATGACGTTATGTCTGAAACAGATCATAGGTTTTGTCTGGACCACCATAGCTGCAATATAAGATATGCAGAGCTAAATGCAAATACTATGTGATACTTGGGCTGGTATTAAAAGTTTCCCTAAAATTGTGATCGATACTGGAAAATCCTTCGATTATTGAATTGGATGATGTATAAGTTATGAATTACAGCAGCTTGTGTGCTGCTTTCATATTATCTGATTGTGAGTATGGTCTGGGTTCATTGAGTTCTTTGAAAGAGCTAATCTATCTGCATATTTGAAAAATGAAAAGATGAAATCTCTTAGATGGTTCGAGTAATATGCTATTTTCTTTGCCTAAAATGAAATGTAAAGCTTATTAACTAATATTTCAATATGATTACCCTTTTATATGACCAAGCATTAAGTTTGATCTTATCAAGTTCTGGAAATCATGTGTGTCAACATAAATCACTAAGATCTGACACGCGGTAACACGTAGTTCACTAGCAAACATAGTGAAACCTTTGCACAAATTGAACTAGTGAAATTCGGCATGAAGCCACTTACTGTGCTATATATGGATTGATAAAGAGTTTTTTTTTTTTTTTTTTTGACAAATTGATAAAATTTTGAAGCATAGGGTCTTCAATGTTTAAAAATGGAATTGAACAAGACAAACCAGATCTATTAACTAAACAAGAATAAAAGTTTTCCTCTAGTACAGGAAACGGATACAATCGCAAATGTTGTTACTTCGACCATTCAAAACATAAAAAAACCAGAGCAGAATAAAGATACTGTACCAAATAATAAAGGGGAGTATCGTCCATATCAGCCATGTATGTTGACTTCAATCTAAATCGTATCATGTATATAACCCACACAGTTGATACAAGGGTGGCAAAATCGAGAACGGTGTGAATGTCTGCTTCCATGATAACACTACATATTAATCTCCCAGCCAGGAAAATGGCTGTAAGTTCCTGTGTCTTCAGTGAAAGGCCTACATTAAACAGAAAATATAGACTTTAGCCAAGGTGATCATAGTGAAAATTATAAACTCGTATGAGCTCTTACTTTGATGAATTACTTAAACTCCAGTAAGTATAACATGTGAAAAATTCAAGCCGTGTTATCATGTTTCAGAATTCAGTAAGCAAATGTATGGAAAATTTCATCCTGCATTACATGATTCTCTCAACGAGGAGACAAAATGGTGGGACTAAACAGGCAAATCATGTAACTTGGCTGGTGTAAGGTGGGAGAATTGACTTATTTCTTCGCTGAAAGACTAACTTAAAACATTTAGATGCCTTTTGAAAAAAGAATTTCAATATGATAAAAGTTCACATTGCCGCTTCCATTATCCAATTGAGTTCTTTCACTCCTCCCTCTTCAAATGACTGCAAATCAGTGCAATCTGTTAAGAGGGTGAACAAATATGAATCGAAAGACCACGTATTGTTAATGTGACATGGAAGAAGACCATTTTTAGCTTTAAATCACCAAATCATGTCACATAACATCAGCTTAATGACAGTGGAAAAGAAAATACAATACATCTTTGCAGAAGCGGAGATGTCTAGGCCAAGCTGTCATATTGGTAGTATACCGTATATACCATATTCTTCTAATTGTCTCTTTCCATTTAAAAGTTCTAAACAACGGTTCAGAAAAATTTACATTGCTACCTGTAGCAGTGGCGAATTATTATATGGCTGTCAATAATATCTAACCTACATCCTTTCTTTTTCTTTTTGGTACAATTTAGGCCAAAATCGTGGTTCGAACTTAAAACTTTTAATAAAACAGGTTGTTATCCGACTTTTTCACCCAACTCGTGATTGATGAAGTGCAATATAGTCTACCTAATGAATGACCAATTTGAATTGGTCAATTAAATAGATTTCTAGCCTTGTTGTGTTACACATCATCACTAACCACTTGATGGTACTATTTTATTATTATTGAAAAAAATCTCTAATTCGGCAACTAAGAGTATTCACTCAAGCAAAAAAAAGGAGAGGAGTCCAATAACAAAGTCAATATCAAAATTGTAGAACAATGACATTGACTTCAATGTCGAATTCGTGGACTTGTTCTATCTCTTTCGTTTTCCTTTTTTTTTTTTTTTCCTTTTTTTTCCATTTTGCGGGGAAGGGAGGTCAAAGTTGTGATTAACATACGTACCAGTAACGGAATTGCATTAAATGTTTGTTACCAATTTTCAGTATTTTTCCTCTTTTCTTCAGATTCATAAAATCTTTTCAAGCATCTGATTCACAAAATCTGATAACGGAAGCACTAAATCCCTGCCATTATTACAGACCTCATACATGTCTCTCTAAAACAGGGGTGGTATCAAGGGGGGCTAGAGGGGCCCGGCTCCCAAGGTTTTTAATTGTTTTTAAAAAATATTTATATAATATCGTTAAAAAAAAATTACTAACCCCCTATTAAAATCTATTTAGTATCATTAAAATTTTTTTTTTGAACTTTTAATATTAAATTTCTAGCTCTGTCCTGCTCTCAAAAACAATAATAAGAAACTGAATCATACATATGACAACAAAAAAAGGGCAGAAATACACAGAGATCGAAAAAGAACAGGGTTCTAACTTTGAATCACAGGCCAAATATTATACAAAAAAAATTAATGAAAAAGAAAAAGAAATTACAGGAACATAAAGCTCTAATCAAAAGCTGCATCATCCATATGAAAACAACAAAAATTTAAAACCCAATTGATAATATATCAAGGCTCTTAATGAAATATTCATTCAACACATTAAAATTCAAAAAAACTAAAGATTTTACATACATGCATGACATATTACAAATCTCCAAAAAACAAAAATAACACTGAAAAATACTGCAAACACACACACACACACATACACATATATAGATTTAGAAAATACCAGAGCAAGTTTTCTGTTTAGTGAGCTTGTAAATCAAGACCATTATCCCTATAACATGAACAGTTTCAGCTGCAACAAAGAAGTGTTGGTAATCTTCGACGACATATTTGAGAGCCACCAGTGCAGAAATGACAGCCGTGACGGCCATGAAAATCTTCACCTTCATTGACTGCCTTCTCACCCATGCGAACAGCTTGTTCACTGTTGAAGAACCCCTCTTCACTCCCATGATCGCTGATGATAATTAACCACGCACTCACCAGATCAAATTTCGTTCAAAATAAAGAAAAAAAGAATTGTTGTGTATATATGTGTGTGTGTGTGTGTGTGTGTGTTTATATAGTGTGGTGATGGTTGGGAGGCGTTTGAGTTGACACGAACAGCTCATGCACTTGGTAATGAGATTACGTTGGCATTTAATATTTTTATGTTTTTGTTAGAACAAAATCCAATGGCGGGTTACGTATTTGATATCTCGTATTTGATATCTTTTTTTTCCCGAATTTTAACGTAACAGATTGCTTACGGACATTGATACGTGGGTTCGCCGCTGATTCAGACAATAATTACTTTCGGATATATGAACATAAGTCTATTATTTTATTATATTTTTTTTGTATATAATAAATTTTTTATTGTATATATCTTTATATATTACTTTATTTTTTATTATATATTATTTTATTTTTTGTTATTTTTACGTGAATATTTATTTAATATTTTAAATAATAAAATATTAATTTTTTTTTCTTTTAACATGCTAATTAATATTCACATACAATGACACAAAAAAATAAATAAATTACAAAAATAAGATATTATATAACATTTCTTCGGATATAATAAGGGAAGTTGGTAAATTTGGGCTTTTCATTGAGTAGCTTGTTGGTGGGAGTTTTAAATAAATTTCGCTATCAGCAATCGGTTTTTGGTGAGTAGAAGACACAAAGTCAACATTGTGCGATTAGAATATTGAGGATAGCAATTGGTTTGACGAATCGTTTTGTCATTTTGCCGGCAATAACTTTTTGAAATGGTATTTGATTTGGTAGTATATTCTGCGTTATTAGTTTAAAAAATTATATGATCAATTCTTATAATTAATATTTTTTATATGTATTGT
This sequence comes from Ehretia macrophylla, assembly GCA_037974665.1. Lineage (NCBI taxonomy): Eukaryota > Viridiplantae > Streptophyta > Magnoliopsida > Boraginales > Ehretiaceae > Ehretia > Ehretia macrophylla. The sequence continues at coordinate 30,400,572 of CM075780.1, forward strand.
ATATGACTTAGATTCCGAAAAATCAAAATAATTATATGATAGAGTATATATATATATATTCTTTTGGTCAAGTTGAAGAGATACATTAAGTGACTGATGAGATATAAGAGAAGATTGGGTCGAAAATAAAAGTAAATAATGGGCTCGAATATGATAAGGAAAAGATATATAATAACAAGCAAAACAAAAGGGCCCAGACTATTATGCCCAACTATAAAGGCAAGGGCTGGTTTACACGCACTCTAAAGGCCCAAGAAAGTATACCAAACAACCGAACCAAAGTCTTGATGAGTGAGTCCGGTCCAACAAGTCATTAACAAGGCAAAACTTAAATGACTCCCTGCTATTTCAAAAAAATCATTTTGAAATATCATACTTCTAAGTACGCGTACTGCTCTTGGTTTTTTTGGTGAGATAAGAATCTTATCGAAAGGCGACTTTTCAATTGGAGTTTTCAGTTTGACTTTCGTTGTGTTTTTTGTAAAATGTATACAGAAGATAGAAATTATTTATTCTTCCAATACAGTTTTACAAAAAAAAATTAGAGAAAATGTATGAAACTGGCGAAAGGGTCACATTGGATTTATGCGTGTGATCAAATTCTTTGCTGGTTTAACAGACAATGCAGTAACGGCACTCTTCACTCAACTGTGATTCTCTTCTGCTTCCAGGCTGTGGTTTATTCTATCTGGCACGAGAGGAATAATATCCTCAATGGAAATGACACTTTTAATGAAGACCAAATCCTAGAACAGATCTGTTATTGCATTAGGCAGAAATTGTATAGGCCTAAATATTTTTGTAACAATGACTTAAATCGGAGATTGTGTAGAGCATGAAACTTAGATGCTAATATTCTTAGATAATCAGTGAGATGACTTAGAGTCGTTGTAATTTTATGTTTATTTTTTATGATTAATACAAATCTTTACTTACCGAGAAAAAAAAATATTTTGTTTCAATTGTATTTTAATTGATTACATATCTCTTCCCCTAATTTCTTTGTATGTTCTTTGGTTCTATTTTCCAATTCCCTTAAACCCTACATCAACGATTGTTTTCCTATAGATTTGTACATTCTCATATCTTTTTCTCCGTTTTTGCAACGTAAACTATTTTGGGAAGAAAATATGCGTGGTGGAGCAATCTTGTTAATTATATCATTCTTTTAGTTGCAATGGAGGGGGGTGGGGGTGGGGTTGGGGGAGACATAGTTTTTTTTAACAATAATAATTGTTTTAATGATATTACATAAATTTTTTTTTTTAAAAAAAAATTGAGGAAATTGGCACCCGACCTAGCTCTGCTCCTGCCCAAAGGTTGATGCAAGCTTAAGTTAATTGACTAACAAATTCTCACATTAATTTGATCCATGATACACGTGGTGACAACTAATTATTCAACCCTAGTATCTTGGACACATGATCAAACAAATGGTTTGCATTTGTTATGTCACCATGCTCTTGATTTGATCGTGATGCTCCATTTTGTCATTAGCACCTTAAACCTGTGGGACACGCTTAATTAAAAAAAAAGTGATTATTTGTGTAAAGATGGTAAAGTTGCGTGAGTTGCTAGCACATATTAAGATTGAAAATGTTTCCCAAGCAACCCATCATAATGTAAACAAGTAGAGTTTATGGATTTTCTCTAAAAAGAGAAAATGTCAATTTGCTTAGTTTATCAAATGGGTTAAAGACATATAAGTCCTTGACTTTTTCTTTTTAAGAAGATGTTCTTAGCTACAAGAAAATAAGATAACATTTTATATGTTTTTATGTGTTTTCATTTGCTCTTGACCCATCAGATCTTCATTAAGGGCATAAAAGCCTTTTTGCACAATCAATGACATTTCTGTTAAATAAAACTAACTTCTAACCAATAGAAGGACTTGGAAAGAAGGAAAAAAAAAAAAAACTCAAGAACCTATTTGATCCAAAACAAAAAAGTCAGGGACTTATATGTCTTTAACCCTTTATCAAAATAAGTCTTCTGACTGCAGTCAAGATACCACGCTTTCAAATTGCAAGTTTATTGGGGCTTACCAAATAATGAATTTGTTTTGTCGGTGCTATTTGATTTTCTTTTAGTGACGAGAATATTTTAGAGAAGTTTTCGAGCCCTCTAATTAGAGTTCAAATTTATAAAAATTTGATCCTCCTTGAAAGAGGTAGGATCTAATCTATTAAAAAGTTAATTGATTTGAACTACTATTTGTATTCAAATGCTTCACCGTTATACTAACACTTCAGGTCTTTATCTTTTGAGTTTGATATCAACTAAAAATGAAATCTTTTTTTTTTTGATTCAAGAGAGGACTAAACTATTTTACATTACTTAGGATGTTACACACAAAAATCGATCTAAAGACCTCTTGTACGTAAAGCGAAAATCATACTACTGGACAAATAGCTACTAAAAATTTAGTCTTTACTACTTGTGTTTTCCTGAATGAATGGCTATATGGGGCATGATTGAGTTCGTGTACAACCCTCTAAGGCATACTTGCTCCCTGTATCAGTGGAACGATTCTCAATCTATCATCGTTGTCCATTATATCATCGCTAGTGCAGTGCGCATTGCAGACTGATGAACAATGGAAAAGGTCGGCTTCCCTGACAAACTAAAGAAAAATAACTATTTTAGAAATGCAAAAACAATATTTAAAGTATTCATGTGACTCACGAGACACATAATTTTGGACTCATAACCAAGACTCGTGTTATAACACTAGTTTATAAAAATGACACTCATATCCATGTCTCCAACCAATCTGGTTTGCGCTAATTCAAGCCTAATCAAATTTCATCCATGATAAGCATTGTAAATCGATAGCATATATAAACATTGCCAAAAATGCTACTAAATTTTTTCGATGATGCTATTGTTGTGTTTTTGGAGCTCTATCATAATGCTTCGTAAGTCCAAAGACAACATTAAGAAGTCCAAGCGAGTAATTGTAAGATGTGTTACTTGCATTGCAAATGCATCTCTAGGGAACGATCTTCGTCTAGAGTCAAAAGGTATATACTTAAAATGCTGATCAAATGCAACCACCTTTGCCTAGCTTGTCAAAAATTTATTTGGAATAAATTCATTAAGCTTTGACACACAAGGGTCTCGGTGTAGTTTTTATAGATTTACAAACAAGCGAGTGCCCTTTGGGATTACGTATCTGTACACGTTACAATTTTTCATAGCTCAGTCTGGTACTGAAAGGGGCATTGGTGGATATAAACGTAGTGTTTCCTTAACAATAGTCTGAAGATGGATCAAATTCTTGATATTAGACTCTTCAACTCACCTGTTCCGACCAATATTACTCTCTATCTCTTTTTGAGCGCGCTTAATAATATGTCGATTGTTCAACAATAGAAACGAGCCATTTGAGGAGAACATATGTGGTCTGTGCACTTGCTAAGATAATAATTTGTGTTGTACAAGTCATTGTCAACTAAATTGACATGTCCTTAATGTACTAGTGTTGTAAGGTTAAAAGTTTAAAAATAATTGTTTTGCACATCAAATTCATTAATCGAAATGACTAATATGTATTATTACTTAAGTCGGACAATACTCATTTAAATACCACTCTCATTTTTATATCTCACATCAAATGTAGAACACGTTTTCCTGGCCGACTTTGATGATTTTGGTGGGACACCTGCCCATTAATTGATTTTGAGTAATTTACCGAAATAGTCTTAAATCTTTACATTTTTTGATATTTAAGTCCTTTATCTTTTATTTTTGACAAAATTGTCATTCATCTTTCATTTTAGTGACAACTATTAGTCATTGGAGCAAAATATGTCAAAAAATAACGTTAGTGAATACGTAAATGGCACGTGACTGCAAAATGCATAAACTTTAAGATGCTTATCTCTTATCGTATGACAATTTTACCCCTAAAGATTTGTGAATTTTCCCACCACGTGTCAACCACGTACTCACTAACGATATTTTTTCAATGAATTTTGCTCCAAGGACTAATGATTATCAAAAAAAATGAAAGATGAAAGATTATTTTGTCAAAAATGAAAGATAAAAGACTTAAATGTCAAAAAAGACATATTTATGACCATTTCGATAAATTACCCATAGATTTTCTATCAGGAAGATAGCAAATACACGATTGATGGGTAAGGAGGGGATAAAAGGGGTACATTTAATGCTCGTGTTCTATTAAACTTTACCAAATTTTGCCCTAATGAGCAGACATGAATTTTTTTTTTTAAATGACGTGGAACATCCTATGCGCAGATCCCTTTCAATTTATCCCCATTGCTAAATTTTAGATGTGGCCATGTACCCCAACACATATATCAAATTAGTCTAATTGAGGACTTCAAGGGTAGTGCAAATATTCAAACCCTCCACATGGGCAGGACCCTTTGTTTTACATAATTTCAAAGGAAAATTGCACAAACAATCCCTATTGTTTGTCAAAAATTTTAGATTCGTTCATATTGTTCAAAATTTATCAATTTAATCATTATTATTTTTCAAAAATTTTTAAAGTTATTTATATTATTCAAAATTAACCAATTTAGTCACTATTGTTTTTCCAAAAAATCCAATTTAATATTTAATTCCTATTAAATTGATTTTTTTTTTGGTAAAAACAATAAGAATTAAACTAGATAATTTTGAATAATAAAGACGAATTCAAAATTTTTTAAAAATAAGAACTAAATTAACTAATTTTGAATAATAAAAACGAATTTCAAATTTTTAAAAAACAATAGAGTGCATTTTCTTAAATTTTCCTTATTTCAAACTGGAACCTCAGAGTCAAAACCATTCTTTCATGTGAAAATTACGCAAACTGATATTCCAATCAGCATCTGAGAATACGATTGTTCAGGATGCATTTTTTCTAGTCAAAGGTCGTTTTCTATCTTACTCCTGTAGTTGTCATGTGTTAAGGTAGAAAAATGTCGAGTCGCAAGTGACCTTCACGCACTGCCTTGATGCCTGCAAAACAAAGAGAGCTTAGCGGGTCTTGCCCGCATTAGCACTCCGATGCTTAAGTTAGCTTGGTGCTTTGGTAGAGAAAGTTGTATGTATACAAGTATTGATGTGAGTATCACATGTACCTCTCTCTTCCTAACTGAATCCTCTGCCTTTTATAGGCACCATCACTATTGAAGTCATCATGGCTGCTCAGTTAAAAAAATAATCACATGGTTGCTGAGTCACAAAGGAGAAATTATCATTGCAGCTGAGTCAAAAGATTAAAGGTGCAGTAGTGGATCATTACTGCAAGCATGGTGGAGAATTATTTGAGTGCTAGTGGACAATTGTTTAAATGGATCAGTGGGAGATCAACTGGAGATTCCCTGAACTTATAGAGCAATGTTTATTATTGCCTTTTGGGCTTGAGGTCTTAAAAGGTGACTTTAGGATAGCCCAATGCCTCGCCTGACCCTAATAGGTCTCTCCACGCACGATGGTCGAAGTCTAACTAACACTAGGTCGGATCTGTCTGACAAACTCGTCCGAGGTCTACAGGACCTTAGAGAATACACGTCCGAGGTCCGTAGACCTCAGATCCCCTTGTCCGAGGTCTACAGGACCTCGGACACACTATGTCCGAGATCCGTAGACCTCGGACCTCCTTGTCCGAGGTCTACAGGACCTCGGACACACCACGTCCGAGATCCGTAGACCTCGGACCTCCTTGTCCGAGATCTACAGGACCTCGGACCTCCTTGTCCGAGATCTACAGGACCTCGGACTCCATGTCCGAGGTCCGTAGACCTCGGACATGGCACATTCGAGGTCCATAGGACCTCGGATCTACCTAGTCCGAGGTCTCTTGGACCTTGGACCTCGAACTTGGGTCAGGGGTCGCGGCCCTGACCTCGGACGTGGGTCAGGGGTCATGCCCCTGACCTCGGACGTGGGTCAGGGGTCACGGCCCCGACCTCGGACTTGGGTCAGGGGTCGTGCCCCTGACCTCGGACGTGGGTCAGGGGTCATGGCCCCGACCTCGGACGTGGGTCAGGGGTCATGCCGCTGACCTCGGACGTGGGTCAGGGGTCATGGCCCCGACCTCGGACTTAGGTCAGGGGTCATGGCCCCGACCTCGGACGTGGGTCAGGGGTCATGCCCTTGACCTCGGACGTGGGTCATGGGTCATGGCCCCGACCTCGGACCTCGGACCTGGGTTCGGGGGTCGTGCTCCGGACCTCGGACCTTAGGGTCTCGTCCGAGGTCTCTTGGACCTCGGCTTTGGGTTCGAGGGTCGCGCCCCGAACCTCGGACTTGGGTCAGGGGTCGTGGCCCCGACCTCGGACGTGGGTCAGGGGTCATGCCCTTGACCTCGGACGTGGGTCATGGGTCATGGCCCCGACCTCGGACCTCGGACCTTGGTTCGGGGGTCGTGCTCCGGACCTCGGACCTTAGGGTCTCGTCCGAGGTCTCTTGGACCTCGGCTTTGGGTTCGAGGGTCGCGCCCCGAACCTCGGACTTGGGTCAGGGGTCGTGCCCCTGACCTCGGACGTGGGTCAGGGGTCGTGCCCTGACCTCGGACGTGGGTCAGGGGTCATAGCCCCGACCTCGGACCTGAGTTCGGGGTTCGTGCCCCGGACCTCGGACTTAGGTCAGGGGTCATGGCCCCGACCTCGGACGTGGGTCAGGGGTCATGCCCTTGACCTCGGACGTGGGTCATGGGTCATGGCCCCGACCTCGGACCTCGGACCTGGGTTCGGGGGTCGTGCCCCGGACCTCGGACCTTAGGGTCTCGTCCGAGGTCTCTTGGACCTCGGCTTTGGGTTCGAGGGTCGCGCCCCGAACCTCGGACTTGGGTCAGGGGTCGTGCCCCTGACCTCGGACGTGGGTCAGGGGTCGTGCCCTGACCTCGGACGTGGGTCAGGGGTCATAGCCCCGACCTCGGACCTGAGTTCGGGGTTCGTGCCCCGGACCTCGGACCTCAAGGTCTCGTCCGAGGTCTCTTGGACCTCGGCTTTGGGTTCGAGGGTCGCGCCCCGAACCTCGGACTTGGGTCAGGGGTCATGCCCCTGACCTCGGACGTGGGTCAGGGTTCGTGCCCTGACCTCGGACGTGGGTCTGGGGTCATAGCCCCGACCTCGGACGTGGGTCAAGGGTCGTGCCCTGACCTCGGACGTGGGTCAGGGGTTATGGCCCCGACCTCAGACCTCGGACCTGGGTTCGGGGGTCGTGCCCCGGACCTCGGACCTCAGGGTCTCGTCCGAGGTCTCTTGGACCTCGGCTTTGGGTTCGAGGGTCGCGCCCCGAACCTCGGACTTGGGTCAGGGGTCATGCCCCTGACCTCGGACGTGGGTCAGGGGTCATAGCCCCGACCTCGGACCTCAGACCTCAGGGTCTCGTCCGAGGTCTTTTGGACCTCGGCTTTGGGTTCGGGGGTCGCGCCTCGAACCTCGGACTTGGGTCAGGGGTCGTGCCCCTGACCTCGGACGTGGGTCAGGGGTCATGCCCTGACCTCAGACGTGGGTCAGGGGTCATAGCCCCGACCTCGGACCTCAGACCTCAGGGTCTCGTCCGAGGTCTTTTGGACCTCGGCTTTGGGTTCGGGGGTCGTGCCCCCGGTCTCGAACTTCGGGGGTCATGCCCCCGGTCTCTTGGATCTCGTCCGAGATCTCTAGAACCTTGGACGAGGCTTCCCCGATCATCTTGTGGGGTCAACTCACGAAATTATAAAAAATCTGGGGTTTTACCCATATCATGATGCCCCCTCAGTTTTCGGAGCTATGTAATAGTTTCGAGAACTGATCTTAATGTCTTGGGGGTCATGCCCCCGGTCTTCATGTCTTGAACCTCGGGAATCATGCCCCCCGGTCTTCGTCTTTGAAACTCGGGGGTCGTGCCCTCGGTCTTCGTCTTCAAACTTGAAACTCGGGGGTCGTGCCCTCGGCCTTCGACTTGAAAACTCAGGGGTCGTGCCCCCAGCCTTGAATCTCAGGGGTCGTGGCCCCAGCTTCGAAACTCGGGCGTCGTGTTCCTGGTCTTTGTCTTGAAACTCGGGGGTCGTGCCCTCGGTCTTCGTCTTCAAACTTGAAACTCGGGGGTCGTGCCTCCGGCCTTCGACTTGAAAACTCAGGGGTCGTGCCCCCAGCCTTGAATCTCAGGGGTCGTGGCCCCAGCTTCGAAACTCGGGCGTCGTGCTCCCGGTCTTTGTCTTGAAACTCGGGGGTCGTGCCCCCGATTTTCTTTACGCTGCCCTAGGAAGATCTTGTTTCTGCAAGAAATGTGTCCCTCCTATTTCTGGATTTGACTCTCTTCCGATAAAGGTTCGCCTTAGTAGATCACATGATATTTGTCTCAAAGAATTACAATCAATGACAAAAACTTAAGACGCGAATATTAAATTCATTGTAGAGACATAATTTGTCTCGACATAAACAACAACTTAAACATTCAAAGTGTGTTTTCTTAGCTGCTCTACGTGTCAAACCGTTCTCAGTTCCTTACCGCTGAGGTCTTCGAATCTGTAGGCTCCTAGCTTGACCTCTCTTCCGGTCCTCTCTTCTTAGGGTCTTCTTCCTTTTCCGCCATCGCCACCTCTTCTACTTTAATATACTTCTCAGCTCTGGTCATCAACTCTATCATGTTCAGTGGGGTCTTTTTGGCTAAGGAAGCCTGGAGCAACTCGTTTGTTAACCCCTTTGTGAACGCCTGTATTGCAAAACCCTGATCAAATTGCGTACACTGAAGGGTTGCCTCATTAAAGCGAGTAGTATATCGACGGAGAGTTTCTCCTTCTCTCTGCTTCAAACAGAGCAAGGAGGTAGTGTGGCTGGTCGGCCTAATAGCCGAGGAAAATCTCCCAACAAACAAATCTGCTAACTGCACATAAGAACCGACTGACCCCTCGTTCAGTTCGTCATACCACACCCTGGCCGCTTCCACTAAAGTTCCTGCAAAAGCTTTACACACCCAAGCCTCTGGCAACTCCGTGAACTCTATTTTGTGCCTGAACACCGCCAGATGATCTTTAGGGTCACCATGTCCATCGTAGGTGGGCAAATGAGGCAATTTGTACTGTGCGGGCTTCGGAACCTTGTTGATGGCGCGGTTGAAGGGATTTGGGCCTCGGAAAGCCCTTGCGACCAATATTACACTAGCAGTACCCCTTATTCGAGCACTTTGAGTTAGGTCTCGTGCTGCCGCACTCGAACTTTGTGATGACCTTGTGGAGTTCATCATTTTTTTGTGTCGCCTCCTAGCGTGAACTCGCTGTTTGGACTCTTTGGGTTTGGTTGTATTTCTGGTTGATTGGGTGTTTTGGCATGAATGATTTTGTCGGGGCGTTTGATGAGGTTGAATATCTGGGTGGTGAGGTGCTGGTTGAGGTGTTGGGTTATGAACAGCCTGTTTTAACTCCTCCAGGGTTTTTAGGACATAACCAAGATCCGTTAGCTGGTTAGCTTGCCGAACTTGTGTTGCAGCAGTGGGATACTGCCACCCTGTGTTCCAAACAGGTCTTTGTGGATGGTATGTTGGTTGGTAGCTTTGGTACTGATTTGTGTATGGATTGCTGTATAGTGGACGATTTTCCGTAAGTATCTTTCCTCCTGGCGGCGGTAACTCGGTCTGTCTAAGGTTGGAAGTCTCTCCCAGACAGAACTGCACATTTGGCTGTTCTACAGCTTCTCCTCCATATCCACTTGCAACATTCTGACTCCGGGTAGTTACCATGGTGTAATCTTGTGAAAACTCAGTGGGGAATTTAGAATCGGCCCCACGGTGGGCGCCAACCTGTTAAGGTAGAAAAATGTCGAGTCGCAAGTGACCTTCACGCACTGCCTTGATGCCTGCAAAACAAAGAGAGCTTAGCGGGTCTTGCCCGCATTAGCACTCCGATGCTTAAGTTAGCTTGGTGCTTTGGTAGAGAAAGTTGTATGTATACAAGTATTGATGTGAGTATCAGATGTACCTCTCTCTTCCTAACTGAATCCTCTGCCTTTTATAGGCACCATCACTATTGAAGTCATCATGGCTGCTCAGTTAAAAAAATAATCACATGGTTGCTGAGTCACAAAGGAGAAATTATCATTGCAGCTGAGTCAAAAGATTAAAGGTGCAGTAGTGGATCATTACTGCAAGCATGGTGGAGAATTATTTGAGTGCTAGTGGACAATTGTTTAAATGGATCAGTGGGAGATCAACTGGAGATTCCCTGAACTTATAGAGCAATGTTTATTATTGCCTTTTGGGCTTGAGGTCTTAAAAGGTGACTTTAGGATAGCCCAATGCCTCGCCTGACCCTAATAGGTCTCTCCACGCACGATGGTCGAAGTCTAACTAACACTAGGTCGGATCTGTCTGACAAACTCGTCCGAGGTCTACAGGACCTTAGAGAATACACGTCCGAGGTCCGTAGACCTCAGATCCCCTTGTCCGAGGTCTACAGGACCTCGGACACACTATGTCCGAGATCCGTAGACCTCGGACCTCCTTGTCCGAGGTCTACAGGACCTCGGACACACCACGTCCGAGATCCGTAGACCTCGGACCTCCTTGTCCGAGATCTACAGGACCTCGGACCTCCTTGTCCGAGATCTACAGGACCTCGGACTCCATGTCCGAGGTCCGTAGACCTCGGACATGGCACATTCGAGGTCCATAGGACCTCGGATCTACCTAGTCCGAGGTCTCTTGGACCTTGGACCTCGAACTTGGGTCAGGGGTCGCGGCCCTGACCTCGGACGTGGGTCAGGGGTCATGCCCCTGACCTCGGACGTGGGTCAGGGGTCACGGCCCCGACCTCGGACTTGGGTCAGGGGTCGTGCCCCTGACCTCGGACGTGGGTCAGGGGTCATGGCCCCGACCTCGGACGTGGGTCAGGGGTCATGCCGCTGACCTCGGACGTGGGTCAGGGGTCATGGCCCCGACCTCGGACTTAGGTCAGGGGTCATGGCCCCGACCTCGGACGTGGGTCAGGGGTCATGCCCTTGACCTCGGACGTGGGTCATGGGTCATGGCCCCGACCTCGGACCTCGGACCTGGGTTCGGGGGTCGTGCTCCGGACCTCGGACCTTAGGGTCTCGTCCGAGGTCTCTTGGACCTCGGCTTTGGGTTCGAGGGTCGCGCCCCGAACCTCGGACTTGGGTCAGGGGTCGTGGCCCCGACCTCGGACGTGGGTCAGGGGTCATGCCCTTGACCTCGGACGTGGGTCATGGGTCATGGCCCCGACCTCGGACCTCGGACCTTGGTTCGGGGGTCGTGCTCCGGACCTCGGACCTTAGGGTCTCGTCCGAGGTCTCTTGGACCTCGGCTTTGGGTTCGAGGGTCGCGCCCCGAACCTCGGACTTGGGTCAGGGGTCGTGCCCCTGACCTCGGACGTGGGTCAGGGGTCGTGCCCTGACCTCGGACGTGGGTCAGGGGTCATAGCCCCGACCTCGGACCTGAGTTCGGGGTTCGTGCCCCGGACCTCGGACTTAGGTCAGGGGTCATGGCCCCGACCTCGGACGTGGGTCAGGGGTCATGCCCTTGACCTCGGACGTGGGTCATGGGTCATGGCCCCGACCTCGGACCTCGGACCTGGGTTCGGGGGTCGTGCTCCGGACCTCGGACCTTAGGGTCTCGTCCGAGGTCTCTTGGACCTCGGCTTTGGGTTCGAGGGTCGCGCCCCGAACCTCGGACTTGGGTCAGGGGTCGTGCCCCTGACCTCGGACGTGGGTCAGGGGTCGTGCCCTGACCTCGGACGTGGGTCAGGGGTCATAGCCCCGACCTCGGACCTGAGTTCGGGGTTCGTGCCCCGGACCTCGGACCTCAAGGTCTCGTCCGAGGTCTCTTGGACCTCGGCTTTGGGTTCGAGGGTCGCGCCCCGAACCTCGGACTTGGGTCAGGGGTCATGCCCCTGACCTCGGACGTGGGTCAGGGTTCGTGCCCTGACCTCGGACGTGGGTCTGGGGTCATAGCCCCGACCTCGGACGTGGGTCAAGGGTCGTGCCCTGACCTCAGACGTGGGTCAGGGGTTATGGCCCCGACCTCAGACCTCGGACCTGGGTTCGGGGGTCGTGCCCCGGACCTCGGACCTCAGGGTCTCGTCCGAGGTCTCTTGGACCTCGGCTTTGGGTTCGAGGGTCGCGCCCCGAACCTCGGACTTGGGTCAGGGGTCATGCCCCTGACCTCGGACGTGGGTCAGGGGTCATAGCCCCGACCTCGGACCTCAGACCTCAGGGTCTCGTCCGAGGTCTTTTGGACCTCGGCTTTGGGTTCGGGGGTCGCGCCTCGAACCTCGGACTTGGGTCAGGGGTCGTGCCCCTGACCTCGGACGTGGGTCAGGGGTCATGCCCTGACCTCAGACGTGGGTCAGGGGTCATAGCCCCGACCTCGGACCTCAGACCTCAGGGTCTCGTCCGAGGTCTTTTGGACCTCGGCTTTGGGTTCGGGGGTCGTGCCCCCGGTCTCGAACTTCGGGGGTCATGCCCCCGGTCTCTTGGATCTCGTCCGAGATCTCTAGAACCTTGGACGAGGCTTCCCCGATCATCTTGTGGGGTCAACTCACGAAATTATAAAAAATCTGGGGTTTTACCCATATCATCATGACTATACATCAATTTATGATGTGGACTATAAACAAATTGAAATTTGTGATCAAGAAACACCCTAATGCGAAGATGAACATTACTGATTTGTGCATGCAGTACCATGAAATAATCTGCACAATTTACAACTATAGAATCTGTTTGATGCACTGATGTTTACAAGAGTGACGTACCATTACTGTTGTCTTGACGATTGTGGTTTCGTGTGTGTGTCCATATGTGATTTTGTCAACAATTTCAGCAACGTTCACATCTATGAAGTCTTAGCCATCATCACATGCCTGGCTCTTCTGCTCTTGCTTGTACACGTCGAAAAATTAAAAAAATTTATATTGCCTTAAGATCATGTGCTATTTCGCTTAATATTAATTGTTTTCTTTTCTAACAATTTAAATTTTTAAATGAGGTAGTCACTTAACAAGATATATTAAAGTTAGACCCATGATTTAGTTGTATTCATCTTCTGCGTGTTGTCATCTTTTACGTGTGTTCATTTATGTGTGATCATCCTCAAATTATATCACACGTGTTTAATTTTCTTCTACGCGTGTTATCTCCGTGCGTGTCTATGTGTGACCCATCTAAAAAATCAGATCACACTTGTTATTCAATCGCCCACGTGCATGTTCATCTACCACATGTATCTTCCACATGCATCCCACGAGCATTCAAGTGTGTTTATCCACCACACGTGTTCAATTTTTCACATGTGGTTCCTCTCAAATCAGGTTACAAGTAAAGGTCGAGAGAGAGTGTTAAAATATACACTTGTTTCACATTAGAAAATCAAAAAACTTCTAAACCACCATATACGATCTTAGACTACTCCATTCATCAATCTAGCTCTGAATAATAGCATCCAAATCTTCTGAAATCCGCTTCATGGACTTAACATGCCCACAAAATCCATCCACTTCAACAATGGAATTCGAATGAGATCAGACATGACTAATTGTCCTGACGCATACATAAATTCTCTAACCACTCTTCGAAATTTTTTTGCGTCTTCATCTTCTAGAACATCAAAGCCATTAACATATCTCTTCCAAGCTATATTGTATTCACATTTATATTCAAAGATAACTGTTCAATCCATTGACTAATCACCACTTTTGCAAGTCCTTATCGTTGATGGTGAAACATTACTTAACAGATTCACTGAAGTCCCAGCCACAGTGTTTTCGCTGCTTAGTAATTAAGTGCAGATGGCCTATGAGAAGAATTCATGGCCAGAGAGTCTTCTTCGAATTCGTTACCCCGCAAAGAAGCTTGAGGATCAGGCAATAGCAGGATGGAAAGAAAATGTTTGTATCTGATACATGGTGTTATAAATTGATAACCTGGAAAAAGTTGGTCCTGGTTTTTTTTTTGTTTTGTTTTTTGTATAATGAAGGTTAGAGCCGTAATTTGAATTTAAAACTTTTAATTATATCATAACGCTACTTGACCACCCAACTTGACTGTTGGGTATTGGTCTTGTTGAGGTCGGGAATTTTTGCTCATTTTGGTCATTTTGAAGGCAATCTTGGATTGGCTGTATTTTTGCAAAAACCTCATGATCTTTTTACCATATATATGCTGGTTACTATTGTGTGTTACAGGAAACATATTATGGCAACTTACCATGCTAAGCGCAGGAACCATATTATGGCATCTTACCATATGAAGATTGTGCTGGCTATGGTATAACATTAAATTGCCTATGGCATAAGCATATTGATTGAGAATGTCTTGAGGCCTAAGGCGGTTGGCAGTGCATCAACAAAGTATATATTTGTAGTCCAGGAGCACAGCAGGCACTGAGCAGAAAAGGAGAGATAGAGACAGAGAGCAACGAGAGAAAATACAAGAGAGTTTTCTATCCAGTGTTCCATGTTATGTTGCAACACGATCTGTGTTTCAGTCTTTGATTATATTAAGTGTTGCAACTTTGTTTGTTTTGACAATGAGTCATGAGCGAATTATATGAGTATTTGAGTGATTAGATTACTGTTTTCTTTATTCATTCTTCAGGAGAAGAAGGTGTAGTTCTCGGGAGAGAACGTTGCAAGTAGAGGGGAGCTCGCAAAACCAAAGTTCATTGAGGAGTTCATCATCAAGGCGTCAAAGGGCAAGAAAGAGTCTTTACTTGTGTAAGTCCATTGGTGTTGTAACTGACTATATCAACTAAAAATAATTTTTTTTTTTAATTCAAGGGAGGACTAAACCATTTTACATTACTTATAATATTACACACGAGAATCGATCTAGAGACTTCTCGTACCTAAACCGAAAATCATACAACTAGACAAATAACTACTAAAAATTTAGTCTTTACTACTTGTGTTTTCATGAATGAATGGCTATATGGGGCATGATTGAGTTTGTGTACAACCCTCTTAAGGCATCCTTGCTCCCTGTATCAGTGGAATGATTCTCAAGCTATCATCGTTGTCCATTATATCATCGCTAGTGCAGTGCGCATTGCAGACTGATGAAGAATGGAAAAGGTCTGCTTCCCTCACAAACTAAAGAAAAATAACTATTTTAGAAATGCAAAAACAATATTTAAGGTATTCATGCGGCTCATGTGACACATAATTTTAGGCTCGTAATCAAGACTCGTGTTACAACACTAGTTTTTAAAAATGACACTCACATCCATGTCTCCAACCAATCTGGTTTGCGAAAATTCATCCGTAATCAAATTTCATCCATGATAAGCATTGTAAATCGATACCATATATAAACATTGCCAAAAATGCTACTAAATTTTTTCGATGACGCTATTGTTGTGTTTCTGGAGCTCTATCATAATTCTTCATAAGTCCACAGATAAAAAGTCCAAGCGAGCAATTGTAAGATGTGTTACTTGCATTGCAAATGCATCTATAGGGAACGATCTTCGTCCAAGGTCAAAAGGTATATACTTAAAATGTTGATCAAATGCAACCACCTTTGCCTAGTTTGTCAAAATTTATTTGGAATAAATTCATTAAATTCTGACACGAGAGTCTCGATGTAGTTTCCATAGATTCATAAACAAGCGAGTGCTCTTTGGGATTACGTATTCCTACTCATTACAATCTTTCATAGCTTGGTATGATACTGAAAGGGGCGTTGGTAGATATAAACCTAGTGTTATAGATCAATTTCTTGATATTAGACTTTTCAACCCACCAATTCCGACCAATATTACTCTCTATCTCTTCTTGAGCGCGCTTAATAATATGTCGATTGTTCAACAATAGAGACGAGCCATTTGAGGAGAACATATGTGGTCCATGTGCCTGCTAAGATAATAATCTGTGTTGTACAAGTCATTGTCAACTAAATTGATATGTCCATAATGTACTAGTGTCGTAAGTTTAAGAGTTGAAAAATAATTATTCTGCACATCAAATTCAATAATTGAAATGACTAACATGTATTATTACTTAAATCAAACAATACTTATTTATAAACTACTCTTATTTTTATATTTCACATCAAATGTAGAACACGTTTTCCTGCCCGACTTTGATGATTTTGGTGGGACACCTGCCCATTAAAGGTCGTTTATAATCACCATCATACTACCATTGTTCAGGATGCATTTGATTAAAGGTCGTTTTCTATCTTATTCCTGTAGTTGTCATGACTATACATCAATTTATGACGTGGACTACAAACAAAATGAAATTTGTGATCAAGAAACACCCTAATGCGAATATTAACATTACTGATTTGTACATCCAGTACGATGATGTTTACAAGAGTGACGTACCAGTACTGTTGTCTTGACGACTGTGGTTTCGAGTGTGTGTCCATATGTGATTTTGTCAACAATTTCAGCAACGTTCACATCTATGAAGTCTTGGCCATCATCGCATGCCTCGCTCTTCTGCCCCAGCTTGTATACATCGAAAAATTTATATCAATTTATAAGATTATGTATTACTCTACTTAATATTAATTAATTTTTTTTTAATAATTTAAATTTTTAAATGAGGTAGCCACTTAACATCATTATAAGAGAACAACCATTTTGTCAACAATTTCGGCAACGTTCACATCTATGAAGTCTTGGCCATCATCGCATGCCTCGCTCTTCTGCTCCAGCTTGTACACATCGAAAAATTAAAAAAATTTATATCAATTTATAAGATTATGTATTACTCCACTTAATATTAATTGATTTTTTTTCTTTTAACAATTTAAACTTTTAGATGAGGTAGTCACTTAACATCATTATATATTATAAGAGAACAACCATTTTGCCATGTGTCGCGTTATGAGTATCTACATATATTTTTTACAAAAAATTAAATAATCATATTATCTTTTACAAAAATTACATAATCATATTATTATATGCATATATATGATATGTAGATATACTACAAAATTAATTTTGAATTTTGAAAAAGACTTTTGCAGATTAATGTTACCAATAATTATCCTAATCAAATCAATTAATTTTACAACTTATATTCATATAAGACTTCTATCTATCGTAGACTCTATCAAATCTTAGTTTAAAACTTAAATTGAGCTAATCACTATCAGTAGAATTCTCTTTATTAATAACGTTATTAGATTTTATCTACAGGTACGATTCTTTTTTTTTTTTTGTCAAACTGCAGGTAAGTTTCTACAAACTTTGTATTCAAGTGGTCTACAGTTCTCATTCATAACTCCAACCCCAGGTTATTGTATACTGATTTTACTTTATCTTTCTGCTTTAGCTGCAACTATTCTTGATTTTATTTCATTTTGTCTCCTAATTTCTCTTATTCTCTATATATATTTTTATTTCATTTTGGGTTCTTTTTTCTCTATATCTGACGATTCTTTTTTTTTACTTGTCAAACAGCAGGTATGACTCCATTCGACTGGTCTACAGTTCTCATTGCTAACTCCAATAGCAGGTTAATAAAGAATGGTGTAAAACATATTCAAATAAAACTCTTGAATGAGATTTTTGCAGCATTATAGATTTTCTTTTTCATGTGGTTAGCACTTCTGTTATTGCTGATCCTAAGCAAGTACTTGTGCCATCTTTCTTTTTGTTGGTTCCTTTGTTTTCTGATTATAAAGCTGGTCAGGCTCCTAAATAAGTAAATTCTGAATTTGTTTTTCTTGGATCGCATAATATCCACTTAGATTGCAACTCAGTTATTTGATTTTTACTTCTATATCAGATAAGGTAATCATTACTAGAGGTATGGGTTGTCCCTCCATGAGTCTCAAATGTCTAGATAACGGGTCACCGAGTTAAAATTTATATTACAGTCGAGCATCATGCAAGATTTATTTCCTATCAATATTTAACTGTTGTTGAGCACTACAACATTACTAGAGACGTTCTTGATAATTATTGTTCTTCCTGAAGATTCTGAAGTGATCGGAGAGTCAAATTTATTACAGAAGGTCATCATTCTCTTCTAACATCAATCTTTGTCTCTTTTTTCTAATCAATTAGATTTATTATTTTTCTGTGCGTTTAGTTTAAGTTGAGTAACCAATAATCTATCAACTTGAGGAGCAATAACTTGGTCCGGTATGTTTCCTTATCTATTACCAATAAACTATCAATTTGAGTAGCAGTAACTTTGTTTTTTTTAACTGTTTTCGAAGTTAGGAGCAGTTCATTTTAGTACATAGAATGTAGTATGTACATGCATTTACTAATATCATATGCTGCTGACAAATATGATACATGTTTGGGTTAGTTTTATTCTTGGTTTGAGCATGCATGAAAGATGGTCTTTCGTGTGATTCTTTCCTCTTTGGTTTTCACATTCGTTTTTTTTTTTAAGGGAAGCCTAGCCGATAATTACTTGTCCAACAATTTGGGTAGTCAACCACACTCTACCTATTGATCAGCTTAAGAGATGTTTTCACATTTATGTAGAAGTCAGAGAAGTTTTCTGGTTTCCCTTCTGTATATTAGAGTGTGACATATATTCTTTAAATTCTTTTTCAATTTTTGGTTTTGTAAACACATACGTTGAGCATTTATACATGCTACAAAACCTATTTTTCTTTTTCATTTTTCTCATGTATCAATTTATACTGTATAGACGGGAAAAAATATTTGTTCATTTGTTATGGTAATATTTAATTTGTTAATTCGTTAAATCCATGTGAATTTGAAAATCGAGTATTATGTTAAATATCATATAAATCCATGTGAATTTGAAAATCTCTCCACATGTCATGTTTAACTCAATTAGTGATTTTTGACGGGGAGATGCCATTTTGCGATGAAATGTCATTTTTGCTGTTAGTTGGAGTCTTATGTGAATGAGTAGATCTCCTGTATTTAAATTTTAATTGCTTCATGCAATATCATGGCAATAATGATTTTTCACCGATAAAAAAAAGGAAAAAAACTATGTTGGAATCAATAGATAAAAAAATTAAACTGTCTAACTATCTCGAACAATGGGGTAATATACTAAACAAATTGGATCCTCTCTTTTGTTGATTATCTCATTTTGTAGATGAGATATACTATGGACCATTGGATGTGGTCCTTCTAAACTCCAACATTCATGCTTATTTTTTATTTTTATTTTTTACATACAATCAAAAATATTTCATGTCAAATAAAAAAATAACTCGAAGCACCTTTTTGGCAAGTGCCATCGTGTAAGTGTATGTGTGTGTAATGGATTTTTTTTGGTGTGGTAAAAGTGTGCGAGTGATTCCTGTAGCTTAATATCCAAACATACAACATCTCATGTGCCATGTGGCTTTCTCCATGTTGGCTAAAATTTTCTTTTCCTGTTATGACAATATCAGAGTAGAAAATTGAAAGGATAATGAAGTTTTTAGTGAGTAAAATGGATTGGGATTCATCGATTTTAATAAAAACACATACCTTGAACATTAGAATCATCCCCAGGTGCTCAGTGGATGAAGTTTTGTGTTCAAAGGGTCTCATCAAGGGATCACGTAGCTTGCATTATATGCTTAAAATTTCAGAAAGGCTATTTCTCAAGAAATTTGTTAATTGCGAAGGGTCTGGTCAATATTCGTTAATAGTTGATAATTGGTACGGGAGTTTTGTGTTAATAGTTAATTACAAAGGTCTGGTCAATATTTGTTTATAGTTTTTTTGCTAAGTATATTCATTAATAGTTAATTGCAAAGAATCTGGTCAAAATTTCAGAAAGGCTATGTACCCATTTTATCACATTAGTTAATAATTGCTATGGGATTTTTGTGTTCAAAAGGTTTGGTCAATATTCCTTAATAGGGTATAATCGCACTGTTAATGCTTCCAATCATTTTTTGACATAACATCTGATAAAAGCAATATTACTACAAAAAAAAAATCAGTGTTACTTCTATCCAAAAAATTAAATATTCAATTCATATGCTAAAAATAAAATAAAAAACCTAAATAAGCAAAAAAAAAATCCACTTTATTTTTTAAATAACAGAACCTCCCTAACAAAATTGCTTCATTTTTCAATTAAAAGATGAATTAAAAAAAGCAATATCACTCTATTGTTATTATTTTCGTTATGTTTTTCCTTTGTCAACTATTACTATTATTTTTTAAAAATATGAAAATGCGATGCTGACTAATAATTCCAGTTTATTTTCAAAAACTAAAAATAAAAAATTTTATAAAAAATAATGTTGGTGTTAATACTGATGCAATTTTTGGTTTTTTTGTTTTTATTAAATTTTGTGTATGTATTTGTTATTGAACACTCTGGAAGATCATAAATCTTACTTCTTTGCAAAATTTAAAAATCTTGAATAAACAAAAAGAAAATTCCAACTTCATTTATAAGCGAAAAAAAATTTACATTCATTTTCAAAAAAAGCACTCTTATGAGAACAACCATCATGCCACATGTAAGCAAAATAAGCATCTCTCCTACAAATTTTTTAAAAAAACTCAATATTTACCATCTTGAACTTATAATTGGAACAATCATTATGTCATTGTCAGCACACAAGCAAACTTCGTACTGAAAGAAAAAATATTTATTCATTTTTATATGCTAAAGACCTTGAAGGACCGTAACGATTTCAGAGAATTTAGATTTACATTCACGATTATAACATTATCATTTTTTATATTTAAAAGTCATATATCATAAATTTGTATCCTATGTATATATTTGAACTCCATCTTATCTTTATTTAAACTTTTTTATGTCTATTGATTTACTTTGTGCGTTTATGAAGAGTTAGATAAATAAGATAGTATTAGTGTGAATTTTTACGAGTTAACAGTTTTCGTTTTTTTGTTTTTTTATTGTTGTTGTTGTGGATTCAACCTTCAAAATCAAGGTTATTTCTCCTTCTTTTTTTTTTTTGTCTGATTTGATCATATCTCTTCTTTATCTAAGTTCTTGAAATATTTGGTTCAAAGTTAAAAATTGTTGATCATCGAAAATATTCAAGAAGGAATTAACTAAAAAGTGACTTTTTCATTATTTTCATTCACACGCTTAGTTTAATATCATTCTTAGTTTTTTTATTCAGTTGACCAAATTTATATGTTAATACTGTGAGATTTGTATGGTGGTAGAATGCTGAAAAGGAAAATAAAGATTTTATCTTGGAAGTGATTTTCTATTATTAATTAAAGATTTTATTTATCAACTTTTACTCATCTATTTGTGACATTAGTGGAATAATACTGAGTAGCATATATATTTATCCTACAGCCTTTGTATTTGTATTCCAAACTTTAGTTGCTACAAATAATGTGAAGTGAAACTTTTAAACCATTTTTCATTTGCATTGACTGTGAGATAAAAGCTTTATTTCAACTTGGGGAGTTTAAGTCTGCAATGTGTGAGATGATTCATTGTGTTCATAGGCAAAATATTGCCATATCATTCTCATTTATTATTACTTATTGTTCTATATTTATATGGACAATTCATATTACGACTTTGATTATCTTACCTAATTTTTGTTTTTCTTCCTTATGGTTAATATCCATTGAGGATGATGTATAAAATGGAAATCGATATCCATGATGTAATCCATGTTTTATCTAGCACTATGTCACCCAATAATATAATGTGTTCCGCATATAAATTAGAAAGATAAACCCTTTATTTACTATGCAAAATTAGTATTTTTTTTTGTATTTATGATTCTTTCCTAATCTATCTCTTTGCCAAAACGAGCCCTCATTGTCTCTTATCTAGAGTGTGGTTGTGGGACCATCGTCTATGACTACTATTTGATATGCTACTGTGAATACTGGTCTCAAAAAGAAAAGAATATATTTTTTTCAAGAAGTTTTTTATTTTTACTATTATTTTTTATTTTTTTGAATAATTATTTTTTCTAAAAACGTATATTCTCGGTCTAGGTATATATATTCTTGATACCCGCAGGTCTGACCTTTTTCAAGGCATGACGGTGAGAGATTAATTTTGGAGAACAATAGGGGTGCACTATTAATTAAAATTGTGACTCATGATGATTTGTGATGCACCGGCTCTCCCTTATGACTTCTTACTTCTACACTTTTTGGGATTTTCCTTTTCTTTAATTTTACTTATTTTTATTTTGTTGGCTCTTTTACTATATAAATTTCCTTCAGCGAAATTTACTCCATCAAGATCCTTATCATAAATGGATGAATTGAATTTCAATCTAAAACAAGAGTTCAAAATTAGCTTTATACATATGAACAAATTGAAAAGTTTAGCTTACTTAATTTTTAACTCAATTTTGACCAAAATTATAATTTTTTAGACTACTTACAAACACGTAATCACAAGAATGCCAACAACCAAGTGATACAAATATTGGACATCTATGCAATTGACTTGATTCAACTAAATTTATTTATACCTTAACATCTTAATCAACAATACCATAATCCTCCATAACATGTACGACTTTGCTGGTCACACATCTATTTGTAAAAGAATAAGAGAAATGAATTTATTTTTTTCCTTATTGACTACATACATTTATCACGATATGGCTTTTCTTATATTAGTATAGCCATCTCTTATAACCCAACAACTATAGAGCCACACTAACATAACAACTTACAATTACATATTTTAATTGCAGGAAGAAGAGCTGCAATGATGAATAGATGATCAATTTTGTAAACATGTTATAAATCTTATAATCCAACATACAAAGCGCATTGTCAAGGATGAAAAAAATGATAAAGGAAATACGGGGATAGGGAAGTAAAAATTACAACAAACTTATTTTAAAAGTTAGCGGTGTTCTCATAAAGTGGCAAATTAGGTGAAGGCAACTTATGTTTTTTGAAAGTTTAAGTCACGTTATCTTGATTTATTTGACAGTTTTGACGATTTTTTGTGCAATCTAATTAAAAACAAAAGATAAAAATAGATATTGGAGAACATTTTTGGTTTAACTAAATGGAGCGTTGAAACTATCTATATTTTGACATTGAATGTACTATTGATTTTAGTATATTTTCTTAGATATATCAAGCCAAAATCTTTAACAAAAAAATAATATTTTTTTTTTCAGATTTATTACTATATTTTAATCAAGACAAGAGAACATAATGCTAATCATATCAAGAAGAGTATTTGTTTATATACTTCATTCCAAACTATGAATTCAAGTATATATTTTTATCATAGGAATGTGTTGAAAAAAGTTAATGACCTATTAAATATATGAGACTTAAAAAATTAAAATTTGTTCATTTAGTTACAAAATATGGTTTAACTGTCATAACACTTGTGATTGATCTTATAAAATGTATATAATTTACTTTGAATTAAGACGACAAATATAATTTGAATTAAGAAATTTTTTTAAGTATTAAATTATTTACAATTTCAAATTCATACAGCATTGTAGTATAGATATACTTTAGATACTCTTATTGTATTTCAAACTAAGAAATATATTTGCGAAGTGAAAGCTATAACAAATCTATGTTAGTTTTGACTAATTATAAACCTACCGATGATTTTTAATATATATATACACACACACACACACACACATGTTAGGCATGGTCAAATAAGAAATTTTTTTATAATGTAGAACATTACTGCATCTTCTATTAAGAAGCATATGCATGGCAAGATTGACCATTGGATTTGTGAATTCCTTGTGATAAGCAATGGATTTACAAGCATGTCATATGAGCAAGGAGTAAGAATGATGTCAAACTAGGAGGAGATGACATGAAGAAGATATATTCATGTATCTTTTGGAACATCTGATCTATGTAAAATAGTGATTACTATTCCATTTTTTTAAAAAATAGGTGTTTATATTTATTTCCTATTTGTTTATTTATACTTTTGAAATGATATAAAAAAGTAGCTATATAGTATAATTTCTCGATAATGTGATTAAAAAATTGAATGAATTGATTTTATATTTCAAAATTTTAAAGCATTTGCATTACACTTGTATGACACCCGTGCATCGCACGGGTATAAAACTAGTGATATATTAAAGTTAGACCCATGATCTAGTCTTATTCATCTTCTGCGTGTCGTCATCTTCTACGTGTGTTCATCTATGTGTGACCATCCTCAAATTATGTCATACGTGTGTTTAATTTTCTTCTGCGTGTGTTATCTCCGTGCTTGTCCTTGTGTGACCCATCTAAAAAATCAGATCACACTTGTTATTCAATCTCTCGCGTGCGTTTAACCTTCTGTGTGTTCATCTACCACATGTATCCTCCACGTGTATCCCACGAGCATTCAAGTGTGTTTATCTACCACATGTGTTCAATCTAATTTTACATGTGATTCATCTCAAATCAGGTTACACGTAACGGTCGAGGGAGAGTGTTAAAATATACACTTATTTCACATAAAAAAATCAAAAAACTTCTAAACTACCATATACGATCTTGGGCTACTCCATTCATCAATCTAGCTCTGAATAATAGCATCCAAATCTTCTGAAATCCGCTTCATGGACTTAACATGCCCACAAAATCCATCCACTTCAACAATGGAATTCGAATGAGATCAGACATGACGAATTGTCCTGACGCATACATAAATTCTCTAATCACTCTTCGAAAATTTTTTGCGTCTTCATCTTCTAGAACATCAAAGCCATTAACATATCTCTTCCCAGTTATATTGTATTCACATTTATATTCAAAGATAACTGTTCAATCCATTGACTAATCACCACTTTTGCAAGTCCTTATCGTTGATGGTGAAGCATTACTTAACAGATTCACTGAAGTCCCAGCCACAGTGTTTTCGCTGCTTAGTAATTAAGTGCAGATGGCCTATGAGAAGAAAATATGGCCGGAGAGTCTTCTTCGAATTCGTTACCACGCAAAGAAGCTCGAGGATCAGGCAACAGCAGCAGGATGGAAAGAAAATGCAAGAATAAGTAGTTTCGTTAGAACGTTTATTTGAGTCAAAGCAGACGTATAGGAAACAACCATAAAACGAAAGGCCAGCCACCTGTTGGTTCCGGGGCTGTCTTGCCCCTTCAGACTATGAAACTTTGCTCTCCATAGGATGAAAATTAATGTTACTAATAGAAAGACGGCAACTACTAACACATTTGAGTTAGAAGAAAGGACTTGTTAAACATGTCATAAATCGATTGCAATAATGTTTGTATCTGATACATGGTGTTATAAATTGATAACATGGAAAAAGTTGGTCCTGTATTATTTTATTTTATTTTTTTTCTGTTGTATAATGAAGGTTAGAGTCGTAATTTCAATTTAAAACTTTTAATTATAACATTACCCTACCTCACCACCCAACTTGAGTGTTGGGTATTGGTCTTGTTTTTCGGGAACAAATGGTTATGTCATATGTACGAGTATTTCAAGATATCATTTTTGTGGTGGGTAAGTGACATGGAAGGATTTTGCATTTAATTCAGAATGAAGATTGGAATTTCATGTATAACATTTTCGAATCATTTCGGTCCTTACAAAGCTCATGGCTGAGGAATGTTGTAATATCTTATCTCGTTTGTCGTCCTTATACACCCAAGAAACAAAAAAAAAAAAAGATTTGCCAAATTATTGAAGAGGGAATCGCAACATGGAATCAATACCATGTTTTTTTTTTTTTTTTATCTGTTGTAACATTTAGAATTATTACAAAAAAGATTTAAAAAAAAATGATACAAATGACTTAAACCGTTATATACAATCACGTTACAAATTCTCTACTGTAACAAATTTTTCTGTATAACAAGCAACGATTTTAAAAACTGTTGCCAATAAAATTTATTTTAAAACTATTGTGAAAAAGTAATCTTATGAATAATTATTAAAAAATTATGATGAACACATTTAACTGTCGCAATTAAATACAACATCGTAAAAAATTTTAAAAAGCTTATTTTAACAAATATTTTTATTTTTTAATTCGAGTACTACGAAAGAGTTGAAATATAATAGTGATTAATACGCATCACACATCTTCAATGATCTTTATCATTGACAATTTAGCTAAGATGGCCTTAGGTATTTAATTTTTTGCAATTTCCATTCACAAATTTGTTGGAAAGGAGAAAATGAAGACGATATAGTGGGACTGGTTTAATTATTCAATCTTTTATTCATTATTGCTACTACTTGAGTCTCATGCTCCACATTGTGGAGAGGAGCTCAGTCTAGGATAACTTCCACTGATAAAATAAGCTACATAGATATCTAAAGTAATGGTTCATATTTGTAAGCACACTGCTGTACTTAGGAGTTTATTGATTAGTGGTCTGCCAACTGGTTTTCCACGTTAATGTAATTGCATCAGAGATTTTGATAGAGTTCATTGGGAAGCCTAGGCGCGAGGAGGACTTCAAGAGGTTTCACTTTAGGCAAGGCGATTCCTAAACCTTCGCTCATATCCACTGGCATACCCATAGGAGTTGATAAATCGAATCCATGAAGTAGTCGAGCAAGTGTCAACTGAACTACCTGCAAGCCAGATGCCATTGCAGGGCACATTCTTCTGCCCGCGCTGAACGGAATGTACTCAAAATTCTGCCCTATGAAACCTGTATCAGCATGTTTTTCCAGGAACCTCTCTGGTTGAAACTCACTAGGGTCTGTCCATACCCGAGGGTCACGGTGCAGCTTCCACAGATTTACAATTAGACGAGTCCCTTTTGGAACATAGTATTTACCAATGTAACAGTCTTCTGTAGCCTCACGGGGACCAGCCAGAGGACCTGGCGGGTACAATCGAAATGTTTCCTTCACGATGGCCTGCAAATATTTCAGATTCTTGATGTCTGATTCTCCAACCCACCTATCTCTCCCAACTTGAGCGTCCAGCTCCTCCTGTGCAATTTTTAACGTACGATAGTTGTTTAATAGTAGAGAGATCGCCCATATTATAGTCACTGATGTGCTTTCTGAAGCCGTCAGAATAAGATTCTGGAGAAACAATTAATAAGTTAGAAATAAATGAATCAACCATTAATAGATTGGCTTAAAAATGAAAAATAAAAAATAAAAAGCTAATAGAAAGTTGATAAATGAGCTTGATCAGAAATTAATCCAACTTCATACTGTAACTGATCCGGATTTCTTTGTATAGAATTAAATCGATTGATTATCTGTTCACCTGTTTTTCTTGGTCAATTTCTGTTAATCAACGAAGAGATCAAGAAATCAGAAAAATTAATTCACTTGCTAATAGCTTTCAACTTTCCAGGGTGATCAACTACACTGAACTTCTTTTTCCAGGTAGTTTTCAACTTTCCAGGAAGCCATAAAAGCCTGAAGGGTGCTTATTGCGCTTACCATTGTCGTGGCTTTGATGACATCTTCACGCTTGTGGTCGGATAAAATCGCGTCTTCTGGAATTGTTGACAGCATCACGTCCATGAAGTCAGCTTCGCCCTGAGTATCACCGTCCTTCATTTTCTGAACATGTTCTTCCAGCCACGAGGTCAAGACTTGATCGACTTCTTTAGCCGCCTGCTTCATATCTTTCACGTAACCTCCAATATCCATCCATTCCAGGGACGGGATTGCATCAGAGGGAACAAATACTCCACAAAGATACAACTCTTTCTTCACAGCTTCCTCCAAATGCCTAATGTTCTTTTCATTATCAGTACCCTGTCCATCGTTGCTAGCAGAAAATCGCTTTCCTGCTAACATCCTGATGCTCATATTGAACGTTAAGTGCTCTATCCACTCGTTTAAGGTCACCGTAGTTGGGAAATTCCCATTTTTCGCGCATCGCGAGTATAAGGTTTTGATGCAATGATCTACTTCAGAAGCGCGGACATGCTTGAGCTTGTCAAGCCGGTTACTTGTCAGGAGCTCTAGAGTGACCATCTTTCGCATGTCACGCCAGTATGGTCCATAAGGCGCGAGCGAAAAAATTGCGTTGTTGTAGCCCAGGTACTTCCCGATAGCCAAACTTGGCCGACTTGCAAAAATCCTATCGTTTGTGGTGAAGCATTCCTTTATCATCTCCCAGCTGCTCACAACGAGCGCTGAACGGCTACCGAGCCTGAGTGAGAAAATCGGACCATATTTATCTGCAATGGCTCCAAGTGTTCGGGGGATTGGAAGTTTTCCGCCTAGAAGGTGGAGATGGCCTAGAAAAGGCCATGCTCCAGGTGGTTCTGGTGCTCTTTTTCTGTTACTCACACCACTCTTTGCATTCTTTCTTCTGGCATTGTTATATGAAATTATAGTAAAAAACAATGCAATTGCGAAGATATGGATTAGCATATTCATGTTTGATAGTGCATATTGAAGTCTCAAGGGAAGCTATATATAATTGAACTTAAGGCACCACGTGAAACACGCCCTCTATGCTAATTGCCAATATTCTACGTCTGTGGAATATTAAATTACAGGAGTATCACGTTCAAGTTCACCAACGATACTAGTTTTATAAATTTAAGAAATAATTATTCACTTATTAAACTACACGAGTATCACGTCCAGGTCCAAGTCCACCAGCAATACCAGCGATACTAAACTACACGAGTAACCTAAAGTGATTGATTCAAGTGTTAATTTTATCTATATAGATATTTATAACCCACTCACTTATTATATCTTCCACCAATATAAGACATTAAAACAATGCCTATATTTTCCTTGGCATCTACAGTCTATAAAATTTGTGATGATTATTCTCTTGACAGTCTATTCGGGCTTTTAACATCAAACTTTAGTCGTCCCAGGTACTATGATTCGGATGTTTAAATGAACCTTGTCCTATTTATTTTTTCATGATTATCACATGATCCAGAATTTTTTTTTTTTAATGACGAGAGAACTTAACTGACAGAGTTTGACCACTAACTGATAAACTTCAAGTGTAACGATGCGCCTCAACACATACACCAAGTCAATCGAGAGTATGACTTAATATGCAAACGATGAGTTCCAAACCCAAACATGTTGGGTTCTACCTCTCTTTTTGGTGTTGAAAAATCTCTTTCAAGAATGAGATTTGTTTATTCATATCCAATCAAACCAAATATTATCCCATTAGGTAGGTCAGTTACTCACGAGGCCATACATTTCTACCAAGGTAGAGTATTTCGTTAGCTCCATGCACGAGATGTTTTGTCTAAGTATCTTTGTCTAAGTTAGTTTAGGTCTTCTGCTATCCTTCTTACGATATTCATGTACTACTTCCAAACTTTCGCTCCTTCTAACAGGGTCCTCCATGGGTTGGGTCGTCTTCTAACATGTTGAAACCATCTCAAATAATTTTTTCTCACTTTATTATCAACCGGAGCTATTCCAACTTTTTTCAGATAAAAAACAAAAGAAGAAGGATGAGATTTTTTTTTCTTTCTAAATCAACAAAATTAATTCATTTTATTTCAAAAATTTACCAAACGATCAAATAACTACAATATAACAGCTATTTCTAGATGAGGATATCTCTAAAATACACCCCCAGGCCAAACACCAGGCTTGCAAGACTTATGATCAACTAATATTTATACCACAACATTTCAATGTCTTCCACAAATTTACACTCTTAGAAGTCTCAGGTGCTTAATCAACCTCAGGTAATAGGATTTTGTTTTTTTAATTCTAAGAGATATTTAAGTTAATTTTACATCACAAGGATATTGCACACACTCTTACAACTAATTTTGAGACCTTTTTTATTTAAAGCGAGAATCATATCACTAGACCAAATGGTGAACGGTGGCTAATAGGATTTCAAAGTTTCATGAGAACTCCTTTCATCAACCCACAAAACCCTCATGAAAAATGATTTTGAAGACAAAAATGCTTTTTAAAATCAAGAATTTTATAAGAGTATGCAATATACTGTGAACTGAAAAAAAAAAAACAAAAGAAACTAATTGTTCCGTCATTCCTACATGCAAAATCCGGGGAGCACAATTAGAAAGTGTGGAAAACGTTACTCGTATATCCGTAGCCTAAAATGTTGGTTTGTATCTAAACTACACCACAAATTTATAAGAGCCAACTTTACAAGGATTGACACAATGACATATGGTCTCAGGCTAGCTGCTAGGATTGTAGGACAGTTGGCTACAAAAATAGGAGGAGTTGGGGAACGAATATATTTATAATGTTATAATGTTATTATAAGTGAAATTTAATAATTATAAATTATTAATATAATTATAAAAAAATAACGTAAAAATGTAAAATCACACTCTTTATCAGTAGATTGGCGAGTGTTAAAAAGAATAGATCACCTTTTGGAACTAAAAGAGGATAAAAATATGAATCATAATTCGAGAATTGGTAATAAGGCAGTTGATCAGTTGACTACAAAGTTCAAAGCTTATTTTATCCTTTGCTTGACTATTATATTATTCTCTTGGAGCTTCATGTTATTGCACATTGCTTATTCTCAGGAATTAAAAAATATAAATTTTGTGATTAAGAGAATGTTAATTATTCTGCCCATTCGGTTTCATCAAGACCCCACATGGTGCGCCGATAATTAAAACTGAGAAAAAGGTGTTTACCGTGGTTAGAAAAATGTCAAAATTGATGGGAGGCATCTTTCGAACTTTTTCTAACAGTGTCACAAAATGCCAAGCAAAGAAAAGGTTTTCTACTCAGCGCCACAAAATGTCAAAGTGGTTGGGTCCCCTTGTCAATAAAATGTTAAAGTGTTAATTGCGTACTGCAAGAAGATGCATCTTGGATTCCAATTGACACATGTTTATCATGAGTTTAATTTATATGTTGATTGATTCGTCAATTTTCTGCAACAAATTTTAGGTTATCATAGTGTGGCAATATACCACACTCATTACTTGTCATTTTTAAGAAAGATAAAAAAGAGCAAAGCATATCCTCATATAATTATAAATGTATTTTTTACCTAAATCCTCTCTATTTTTACATAAATAAGATTTAAACCTTATACTTGTTAAAAAATAAGACTTAAATCCCTTTTGTAAAAAATCAAATAACTTTTTTGTTAAAAACATATTAATGACAATACTACCATCTCCATTCCCAACATTTCTACCCAAAAAACACCAATCAATACATATATTTCTTTGTCAACCAAAAAAAAAATACAAAAATACTCACAGTGTTTTCACCAAGTGTCGAGGTCAGAAATCCTCACAGTTGAGGTTGGACGGCTACGTTTTGTCAAGCTGAACTTTCAGGTTGGCCTCTGATATGAACTTTCAGGTTGGCCTCCGAGTTGAATTTTCAGGTCGGCCACTGAACCTGCACAAGGAAAGGGAAGGAAAATGCGGGGTGATAACCCGGATTTTTTCCTCGGGCGTGCAAATGATTAGTATGTCCGAGCTGGCAAAATAGCTGAAAGCATGAATGATCAGTTACCTTCGAAATAAAGGGGTGGAGCCCTATTTATATTAAATTCTGAGCCAACAGCATTTAATGTGGTGCAGCTTTATGTCCCATCAAGGCTTTATGTCCTATCAGGGCAGCTGGCACCGAGGTCAGGGTTTTCCGGGGTCGGGGTGAGGTTAGATCAGGATCCAGGTTGGGTAATAGCTGAATATGCTCGGCTTGACTCGGATTAGCCCAACTCAGCTCGGCGTGGACATTTTACCTCAGCTCGGGATCCCCCTCGTCAATCCCCTCCCTCCCCCCCCTCCCCAAGTCGAGATCGAGAGGGTGAGATCTGGATTTGGGAGTTGTTCCCGAGTTGGAGGTGCCCGACTCCGACGGAGTGAGGATGGCCACGTCAGCGACGCATACCCTTTAGATGGCTGACACGTCACCTGGCAGTTATGACAAGATGCGACGTTTGGGATTCCTGAGGTGGTTACAGGAGTTGCCTATAAATAGGGCCTTGTTATCCGAGATTCATTTCACACTTTTGCTTACGAACTTCAGAGCTTTCAAGTTGGATACAAGAGTGGTCGGACACTTTCAACTCGGCAAAAAGCTTCTCGGGGTATTCAGCTCGGGATCAATTAGCTTGAAGCCAATTAGGTCGGAGGCAATTAGGTCGGGTCATCTTCAACCACTAGAGCGGTAGGTACGTCCCGAATCCCTTTAGATATTCCTGTACATATTATTTTGATTTGTAGACAGGATGGGGAGGTCGGAGTTAGAAGATTCCTAAATAATGGAGGTGAGATCCTACGGCGGGGACGAGAGTTCGTCGAGCTCAGAATCTACCTCGGATAGAGGTCAAGGTGACTCACATGGATCAGTTCGGCAATCTGGGCTCAGGGAGAGTGATGACGATCGCTAAGTGATTGGAGTCAGGCAGGCGCAAGAAGAGGCCGAGGTAGATCCTTTGGCCGACCTGGGAGATAGAGAAGATGATGAGCCGTTGAACCGGTTGGAGGGGGTCGAGATGCCCCAAGAGTGCTTAGCTGGAGTCTCTACGGCGGAGCCGATTGAAGCAGTCTTGGTTAGGGCAGTTCGACCCCACAGCTCGGTTACAGCCAGTGCTTCTTCAGCTCGGGAAAAGAGGATCGAGCAGTTGTTTGCCTGCTGCAAGCGTAAGTGCTATTCCACGGTGCAAATAGTCAACGCCAAGCTGAGGAACTGGTCGGTGGACCGACATCACAAGCTGAAGGTTCCAGGTCGGCACGAATCGGCTTGCTATCCTCCGCCCGACCATTTTACCATCTACAACCTTGCATTCGATGTTATTCAACTCCTACTTCCCAGCTTTGTTACCAACATCTTGAACTACTTTGAGCTTAGCCCAGGTCAGATGTCGCCGAATGGTTGGGCCGTGGTGGTGGCATTCTATGTGTTTTGCCTCGAGAAGAAATTAGAGCCGACCCTACGCTGGTTTAGACACTTGTTTGTGTGTAAGCCCAACCCGAAACAGCCAGGGTAGTTCCATTTCGCAGCTCAAGTCGGCAACTTCATATTCACAAAGTGGCATTCCTCCAACAAGGGTTGGCATAATGACTATTATTGGGTGGAGCCGGCTGTGAACTGGGGATGCAGGTCGGACTGGACTCCGAGCTTGAAGAAGAATGTCAATGATGATCCCAAGCTTTCAGATGAGGAACTTGAGGAAATCGCGATGCTGAGGCCCGCGCCGGGGATGTTGATAAACATTGATAGTGTGCTCAAATATGAGCGGATTTGGGAGTCCATGCTATTTGGTAGGGAACCCGACCTCTCGAAGGATCATCCCAACCTACTTTCCGAGCTCCAAGTGGACGCGGGGTCCAGCTCAGAAGAGGGTCAGTTCGCAAGATCAACTCCCGACCTCCCAATTATCCTGTCTGCCAATCTTTTTAGGTTGGCCTTCGGCTATTTTTCACTTCTTTCCTCTACTTTTTTGCAGGTATGGTAGATACGAGAAAACTTGTGTATGCCCAAGTGAGAAAGAAGAACGAGGCTAGCGGCGAGGTTTTAGCTCGATCTGGCTTGGGATCTGCCGCTCAGGGTCAGAGGCAGCGGCCCAGCGGCCAAGTGCGGGAGGTTGGCGCCGAGGTCTCTTCCAAAGGGATGTCGGGGTCTCCCCTGCCTAAGAGATCGAGCTCGGGAGTGGCGATCCCGGAGCGTTCAGCGTCCTGTCCTGAGAATAAGAAGTGGGTTCAGACCGAGTACTTCGGGAAAGGCAAGGCCACGGAGGTGAGCCCTCCCAGCAAAGACTTCATGGAAATGACCAAGCTCGCTCGTGATCCCAAGCTGGCTACAGTCCCAGCGGAGCAGCTTTCGCTCGACCTGAGGACGGCTATAGTTACGGTTCGACATTTTTGACCGCGCTGTTATGGTTATTTCAGCTCGGCTGCTCATTTTGCCATCTTTTGTGCAGGCCGAGTCCCACATTCTTTCAACTCCAAGCTTTCTGGCTAGGGCTCAAGCTAATTGTGTTGAGCTTGAGCAACGATACATAGATGCCCGAGCCGAGCTTGAGACTCTGAGGGAGGAGGCCGCCCAGAGGTGCAAGGCGGACGCGACGGAGATCGACCATCTAAAGAATGAGCTAGAAGCGGAGAAGTCCCGATGCGAAGCCGCGGCCAAGAACGTTGAGCGCTACAAGCTGGAGAGGCAGGAAGCCGAGATAAAGCTCCGGGATCTGGTGGACCGGGTCGGCCCCGAAGGAGAGAAGGCAGTGGAAGCCTTCAAATCCAGTGATGCAGCTGTGGACTGGTTGGCCACGGAAAGTGGGGCCATGGCCAAGTATGTTGAGTTGGAGTTCTACTTCCGGGGTCAAGTTGCAGCTCGGGAGAGAGCGAAGACCTTTTTTCCTGCCACCAAGAATGACTATATTGAAATCTTGGAGGCTCCGCCGCCGGAGTTCTGAGAGATTCCTGAACTTCCGGCCAACCTGACGTCCCAAGCTAAATAGGTAATCAAATTTGTCCAAGAAGGCATGGACCAGGTCAGGGACGAGGCTGATGCAACCGACACCGCTCCTCCAAAATAGATTTTATAAATCGGCCCTGGTCGGGATTTTGTAATTGTTTTTCAATTCTAATGAAATTAATATTTTGCGTTTTATTCGAGTTCATACTTGTGTACCTTTCCCTTCGCAAATTTTTCTTAAGTAAGTGGGGTCGGGCCAATATAATGGGCCTTTCAAACTTGAGTAGAAAAAATCGAGCTGGACGCGATTAATGAATTATCATCCTAATCCGAGCTGGTTAACTGGGCAACTATATAATCGTCGCAGACCTGGACTTGTCAGTTTGATTTAAAATTGGTCAAACTAATGTTGACGAATGTTGAGTTCGAGTTTAGACCCAAACTAATATACCGACCTGAAGCCTGATCACACCGAGTTGGACCTTAATCCAAACTGGCAAAGCTAATCAAATTGTTATTGATTATACCCGAGCTGGAACATAGTCCGAGCTGGTTTACTTGACCATTAGCTCGTGATTAAGTGTGGCCACCGCGTTAATCTGAGTTTGTAGTAGCTTTGTAGCTGAGGCACTTGGGCCCGGGTCAGGCATTGTGCTGTTTTGGGTGCTTGGGCCCGGGTCGGGCACTACACTGGTTTACAAAATGCATTGTATTGAATTTGTACACGAAGTACTTGGGCTCGGGAGCCGATTTCAAGCAATGTTTTGGCTCGGGGTCTTAACAAAAAATTTCAGCTCGAGGCCTATTACAAACGATTTCGGTTCACGGTCGTTACAAGAGATTTCAGCTCGGGGCCATTACAAAAGATTTCGGCTCAAGGCCGTTACAAAAGATTTCGACTGGGGGCTATTACAAGTGATTTCAGCTCGGGGCCTTTAGGTAAAATACTGCTTCAGGTATTCGGAGTGCCATGCATTCTTCAATAGTTTTCTGTTCTTGTCGCGGAGGTAGAAGGTCCCACGTCGGACTTCTTTCACGACTTCATACGGTCCCTCCCAGGTCGGGGAGAGCTTGTTACCCGAGCACCGCAAAAAGATGTCATTTCTGAGTACGAGGTCGCCAACCTTAATAGGCTTAGGCTTGACCTGTTTGGCAAAGGCTCTTTGCATGGCAGCTTTGCTGGCCAGCATTTTAATTTGAGCTTTAGCTCAGAGCTCTTCAGCGAGGTCGAGCTCTTCACAGATCCGTGCTCCGTTTATTTCTAGATCATGGTGGAGGGTTCTGCTGGTCGAAAACCCAATCTCCACTTACAACACTGCTTGAGTACCGAAAGTCAGCTCGAAGGACGATTCTCCCGTTGCCGAACTGGTGGTAGTTCGCTGAGCCCACAATACCTCGGGAAAAATCGATGCCCATTGGCCCTCTGCTTCCTCCAGCTTGGTTTTCAAGCTCTGCAAAATAATTTGGTTAGTCCTTTCAACTTGGCCATTACTTTGGGGGTAGGTAATAGATGAGAATCTGAGGTCGATTCCAATCTCAGCACATTTGTCTCGAAAGTATGCACTGTTGAATCGCTTGCCGTGGTCAGTGATAATGACCTTTGGCACCCCAAATCGGCAAATGATGTTTTTCCATACAAAATCCCAAGCTGCATTTTCTGTTATTCTAGCAACGCCTTCAGCCTTGGGCTATTTGGTGAAGTAGTCTACAGCTACGAAGGCGTGTTTCTTTTGGCCAACACTGGTCGACAATGGGCCGATGATATCTAGACCCCACTGATAGAATGGCCATGGGCTTATCATCACCGTGAGGTCTACCGTAGGCTTCCTCTGTACATTGGTGAACTTTTGGCAGGTGTCGCACTTTTTTACATACTCTTTGGCATCTTGTTCTAAGGTTGGCCAAAAATAGCTTTGTCTTAATGCCTTTTAAGCCAGAGGTTTGCCTCCCAAGTGGTTTCCATATACCCCTTCATGGATCTCCCAGAGTACATAGTTTCCCTCCTCAGGTCCAACACATTTCAAGAGAGGCCAAGTATAGGCTCTCTTATAGAGTTGCCCGGCAATTATGACAAACCTTGAGGCTTGTTTCATGAGTTTTCGAGCTTCTTTTTCATCCTCTAGGGTCATACCCCCTCCAAGTAGTCTACGATTGGTCTGGTCCAATCTGGGCTTAAATTGAGCTCGGCTACGTCTTACACCTCTAGCTGAATACTCGGTTTGGATACTTCCTCTACATGGATCATGGCAGGTCGACTCTCGCCCAAGGCCAACCTGGACAGGGTATCAGCTTTCATATTCTCCTCCCTCGGAATTTGCTATATCGCGAACCTTTTGAGCCCTGAGGTCAGATCCTTGACTCTGTTGAGGTAGGCCAGCATAGTACTGTCATTGGCTTCGAACTCTCCCGATATCTGACTAGAAACCAATTGAGAGTCGGTGCTCAGGTCGACTGTCTGTACCCCAAGTTGAGCTGTAATTTCCAGCCCTGCAATTACCGCTTCATACTCCGCTTCATTGTTGGACGCCGAAAAGGTAAACTTGAGGGAGTATTGGTGCTCATGCTGGGTTGGGTTGAGGATGACCACCCCAGCTCCGCTACTAAACTTCCCTGAGGCCCCATCCACATGGACCTTCTACAAGTCCTCTGGGTCATGCTCGGCTCGACTAGTGCATTCCACCACAAAATCCGCGATGGCTTGGGCTTTAATGGCTGTTCTGGGCTGGTAGGTGATGTCAAATTGACTCAGCTCAACTGTCCATTTCAGCAGCCTGCCCGATGCCTCCGGCTTATGCATGATGGACTTGAGTGGGGCATCCATCATGACCTTAATTGGATGAGCATCAAAGTATGGCTTCAACTTTCTTGCCGCTGTAATGAGCGCGAGGGCGAGTTTTTCCAAGGAGGAGTACCTCACCTCGGCCCTTGCAGGGTTTTGCTGACATAATAGACCGGCTTATGCTCCTTCCCTTTTTCGTGGACTAGTGTTGCCGCCACTGCTGTGCCTGAGCATGCCAAGTAAGTACCAGCCCCTCCCCCACCTCAGGTGGGGATAGCAGGGGTGGCGAAGCTAGGTACGTTTTTAGCTCCTGGAAGGTGTCCTGGCATTCTCTAGTTCATTTAAAGTTCTTAGGATTCCTCAATATCTTGAACAGGGGAGCGCACTTGTCCGTCGACCTGGACATAAATCTGCTCAGCGCCGCAACCTTGCTTGCTAACACCTGGACGTCTTTCACGTAAGTCGGCGGCGCCAGGTCAAGTATAGCCCGAACCTTCTCCGGGTTGGCTTCTATTCCGCGGGTTGTGACCAAGAAGCCCAGAAACTTTCCTGCCTTGACGCCGAATGCGCACTTTTCTGGGTTCAACTTTATCCCAAAGTGCTCAATTACAGCGAAGGCTTCAGCCAGGTCGGCTTCATGGTCTTACGCCCTTCTGCTCTTGACCAACATGTCATCTACATAGCTCTCCATATTTCGGCCAATTTGGTTTTTGAAAACCTTGTTCACCATCCGAGTATAGGTAGCGCCAACATTCTTAAGGCCAAAAGGCATGACCTCATAGTAGTAGAGACCTTTGTCGGTAGTGAAGGCAGTCTTCTTTTTGTCTGTGGGAGCCATCTTAATCTGTTTATAGCCTTTGAAGGCGTCTATGAAAGAGAGTAGCTCGAACCCAGAGGTGGCATCCACCATTTGATCAATCCAAGGCAGGGGGAAACAATCCTTGGGGCAAGCCTTGTTGAGGTCGGTGAAGTCGATGCACAATCTCCATCCTCCTGAGGACTTGGCCACAAGTACCACGTTGGATAACCAGGTCGGGTATTGGATTTCCCTTATGTGGCTGGCATCCACCGACTTGTCAACCTCTTTTGCTATAATCTATTGCTTATCATAATGGAAGTGCCTGCGCTTTTGCTTTACCGGATAGTGATTCGGGTCAGCATTCAGGTGATGCTCAATCACAGCCGGGTCAATACCTGTCATGTCATAAGCAGACCATGCAAATATGTGTTCATTTTTCAGAAGGAATCGACTTATACCTTTCTTGAGAGTATCAGAGAATTCACTTCCAATCTTTGCTCTCTTTGTTTTATCGGAGAGCTCCAACTCCTGATGGTCTTCAGCAGGGCTTCCTCTCTTAGCATCCATCTTCTCTTCGGGCAAATCTGGTCCCCAGCCAACCTGATATTTGGGTCGGAGGGAGTTTTCATAACACTCCCGAGCTGAGAACTGGGCTCGCAGATGGTGGCTGTGCCGGCCGGGGTTGGGAATTTTAGGGCCTGGTGGTAGGTAGAAGGGACGGCCCTGAAATGGTTGAGTGCCACCCGACCTAAGATCCCGTTGTAAGTGGAGTTGCAATCCATCACAATGAAGTTGCCTTGCATCGAAACCCACTTATCTCCGTCTTCCAGCTTTAGTGGAAGGTTGATGATCCCTTCGGCTCGGTAGGCTTGCCCAGTAAAACCAGCTAAAGTGCCCCTCAATGGCCTGAGTCGGCTCTTGTCCAACCCCATTTGCTCAAAAGCACTGAGGAATAAGACTTCTGTCGAGCTCCCGGTGTCTACCATCAGCCTCTTCACGGTGAAGTTGGCTATTTCAGCGCTGATCACCAGTGGGTCGTCATGGGGCAATATCACACCCTCCAAGTCTTCTGAGAAGAAAATGAGCTCCTCCAACTCTGGGACTGGACCCCGCGCCGACCCATACTCTCTTCCGGCTTGAACATAACCCTTCCTACCAGTCGAGGTCTCTCCACCCGACGCCAATCCTCCGGCAATGGTCTCGATCACAGCTAGACATCCGTCCCCGGCTTGGCATCTGGGTGGACTTCTCTCCCTGTCCCTCTGATCTTGACTCCGGGTCGGTTGATGATCTACGTACCTCCGGAGGTGACCTCGGGCTATCAGTGCTTCGATCTCCTGTTTCAAGTCTTTCCACTCGTCGGTGGTATGGCTATAATCCATATAGTAGTGGCAATACTTGGTTCTATTGCGTTTTTCAGGTCGGCCTTTCATTCTCGGCACTGGAGGTAGGTGGTTCTGGTGCTGGATCTCCATTAAGATTTACTCCCTTGAGGTGTTAAGTGGAGTGAACATAGTGAACCGGGGGTTTTGCTTGGGCTGTTGAGGCTGCTTGCCTCGGTCATTTTGGATCTTACTCCCAAGTTGGACTCGGGAGGTTTCTCCCTTTTTTCCGGTTTCCTTCTTCTTGTCATCATCCCTCTTGGCTTGATGGATTTCCTCTGAGTGTGTGTACCCTTCTGCCCGTACCATTAGCTCGGCTACGGTGTCCACGGGGTCGATGGCCAAGGAAGAGGTAAGGGGTCCTGACCTGAGCCCACTTTGGTAAGCCATTAGTGCCATGGAATCCTCCAAGTTGGGGATCCTGAGGGTCTCTTCATTGAATCGGGTGGTGTAAGCCCTCAAACTCTCTCCTTTATGCTACTTCACCAACAGCAATGACGAGGTGTGACGCATTGCACGTCAGCTTCCAGCGAAGCGGGACAAGAAAGTCTCAGCCAGCTGATGAAAACTTGCAATAGAATCGAGATGAAGTTTTTGGAACCAGTCCAAGGCATTGCCAACCAGGGTGGTTGGGAATGTTTTCATCTTCATGAGGTCAGTCATATCATGCAAAGTCATATGATGATCGAAGTTGAGCAGGTGGTTGGCTGGGTCTCCGTCCCCATTATAGATTGCCAGGTTGGGCATTCGGTTGCCGGTGGGCAATGGCGTTGCCAGTACCTCGGGCGAGAGTGGGCTTACGCCGAGCTGGTTAATGACCTTGGCTATGGCAGTCACGGTCTTGGCATACTCGGGGTCAGCATGGGCCGCCTTTTTGCCTTTCGCCTCCGGCTCCAAGAATCCTTCTCCGTCTTGTGCTCGGGTTCGCCCCGGGGCCGGAATGCTGAACTGTGGGGGCATGGGCCGCGGTGTAGTTGCTTGTGGAACTGGGGGTTCCGCAGCTAGCAGGGCTACCTGCTCCTTTAGCTCCTAGAACATCTTAAGCATCATCCTCATCTCCGGCGTCAGGTTGGAGTTGAGGTCTCCATCTGTAGAGGGGTTGATTTCTGAGGCTAAGTATATACGTTGGCTCGTTCCAACGTCAGCTTGGGTTGGATCTTGGCTAGGCACCTGCGTGGTTTTGAGGTCCTCGTCCGGGTTGGGTGAGTCCTCTACCGATGCGCTGTGGCTTCTAGTTTGTACCATGATGGTTTCTCAATGAGTGGTGAGAAGGGTGATAGAAAGAACTCGTTTTCCACAGACGGCCCTAAACTATCGAGGTCGGAAATCCTCGCAGCTGAGGTTGGACGGCTACGCTTTGCCAA
The DNA here is from genome assembly GCA_037974665.1 of Ehretia macrophylla. NCBI lineage: Eukaryota > Viridiplantae > Streptophyta > Magnoliopsida > Boraginales > Ehretiaceae > Ehretia > Ehretia macrophylla. The sequence continues at coordinate 30,441,081 of CM075780.1, forward strand.
GCTGAACTTTCAGGTTAGCCTCCGATGTGAACTTTCAGGTTGGCCGCCGAGTTGAATTTTCAGGTCGGCCACTGAACCTGCACAAGGAAAGGGAAGGAAAATGCGGGGTGATAACCCGGATTTTCTCCTCGGGCGTGCGAATGATTAGTATATCCGAGCTGGTAAAATAGCTGAAAGCATGAATGATCAGTTACCTTCGAAATGAAGGGGTGAAGCCCTATATATACTAAATTCTGAGCCGACAGCATTTAATGTGGTGCAGCTTTATGTCACATCAAGGCTTTATGTCCCATCAGGACAGCTGGCACTGAGGTTGGGGTTTTCCGGGGTCGGGGTGAGGTTGGATCAGCATCCAGGTTGGGCAATAGCTGAATATGCTCGGCTTGGCTCGGATTAGCCCGACTCAGCTCGGCGTGGACATTTTACCTCAGCTTGAGATCCCCCTTGTCACCAAGAAAAAAAAAATACACACACACACTTCACATACAGATAAGACCTTACATCTCATATACATCTACAACAGCTCACATCTTACACACTCACAAATCACACTTACTACCTCACACTTGGATACTACAAACACCCACGAACACGGAACTCCCCTATGGCATCTCACACTCAAACACACATGGCTTTCACACTCAGACACATACACCATACACACACATACCCACACAGACAATAGCAGACTCACCGCATACATAGAGAACCGCATGCTTTGATAGACATATACACACACACTTGTTGGGGTAGAGAGTAGGGGATTGTGGTAACGATATTGGGGTTGGGATTTTGGGGTGTTGAATTTGGGATTGGGGGATTGGGATGGGGCTGCAATTTTTTTTCTATTTTTGTACTTGTTGGGGTAGAGAGTAGGGGATTGTGGTAACGATATTGGGGTTGGGATTTTGGGGTGTTGAATTTGGGATTGGGGGATTGGGATGGGGCTGCAATTTTTTTTCTATTTTTGTGTAAGGGTGATTGGGGTGATGTGAGACGCAGGGGGTGGTTGGGATGTTTTAAGAAAAGTGCCTTTTTTTTTTTTGGTAAAATAGAAAAGTGCCTTTTGAAGACTGTTTTGGGATAGGGAAGGAATGGAATTGGCTAGGTGTGATGACGTTAGCGATTGGTGAGGGTGTGAATGTCATTTAATGTGATTTTAACAAAAAAGTTAACAAGTTTTTTATAAACAGGATGTAGGTGCATTTTTCAACAAGTATGAGATATGAATCACGTATATGTAAAAGATGAGAAGTCTGAGTCAAAAATGCCCTACAATTATAATGTAGCATGGCTTTGCCTCTTATTAAAAACAAAAGAAAAAAAAAACTCGGCCCAAAGAAGAGTCGGGCTCATTTAGATGCACATTAGATGGACCCCCCTGGGCATTTGTCCTATACATTAGCATTGGGCCAATGGCTCAGACCCACTACCAGCTCCATATCCCCACTAACCCGTACTGCACAGGGGCAATGTCACGTCAAACTTTTTCGTGTTTATCGTTTAGCTTTGACGTGATTAGTCTATATGTGGCTTATGTGGCTATGCGAACTGAGTTCATGAATTATCGACAGTCAGACATATTGGTCAAGATTCCATGATTATCTTTTTTCACGTGAATTGTATCAATTATTCAATAGGCCTACAAAAGATTTATCGCATCTAGACATGTTTGTGGCCAAATCTATTTTGAATTTGATAAATGTATTGCGTTCGAAGTATGTGTTCGTGTATGTCTTATAAATTTATGCATTGTTGATTGGAAATTAGAAACTAATATCCGAAAGAGACAATTTCTTAATTACAATATTTAAGTAAATTTAGCATCTATATGATATATTTGCACGTGAAATGCATAAGATGTCAATTAAAAAGGAAATTTTAAATATGTTTCTTAACAAATGAGAGACCGATCCATCGTGTAACAATCTTATTTATTTATTTAAAAAAAAATTAAACTGTATAAATATATTAAAAAATATCACCTATAAAATTAATTTCGCAACCACTTACCCTCACAGCGAACAATATACCACTAGATCAAAGATACGTGGTGATCCCGTTTATGGCCCAACTTTCTCTCTCTCCGCTCCACCACCCAAGAGCGGCTAAATTATGCACATTAGGCACTAGCTCCATCAAGAAACGCAGACAACCACCTAAGCTTTACCAAAACCTTTCTTCTCTTGTTAAGTTGCTCATGAAGAAGTACCTATTATCCTACATTGTATTTTGTGTTTTTGTTTGTATGCATATTACTTGATTGCCACGGTAATTCGCACAACATTTTGTCGGTTAAGTGAGTATTGTGGTTTAGTTAACCTTTACGGAGTTAGGAATGACACATATAAGTAAAAGTTTTATCTTCGACCTATGCTATCCATTCTATTCTAGCATCTAGGACTTTGAAGATTGAAGCTAAGTACTGTTTCACAAAATGTAGTAGTGCAATTCACTTTATAGCATCTACAAGAATTTGGAATAATCATTTTGGACCAATACACTAGTTTCACCTACAAACTTGAGATTCTGGGGGGTGACAGTAGTGCTATTAGTTATGCTTTAGCTTTGTGTTGATCTGATGATTTGTTGGCTTGGGCTCATGCTGATTAGCAGAGCTCTAGATTTTCAGCAACTATGCATACATAATTCATTTCTTGATTTTCGATTATTCCTCAGGATTAAATGCCAAATCCAAAACCTATAGCCTCAACTCTGTATCAGGAGTGATGGATCAACTATTATTAAGGAAAAAACTTTTCTATCAGTACAGATTAACATCAGTCTGTAAGATTACAGAGAAAGTGAGTCTTACCTATGTGTGGAGTCCACTAATCCGGTTTTGATTGAATAGTAACCCTTGTTAAACATATTCGCATTTGTACGTCTCTGAGAGGATAGCTTGTGTACAAAATAAACTTCATCTACTAAAAGATTTGGAGTTTTTTCACCTAGTAAGTACACATTGAGCAACAAAAAAGAGATTTTGGTTCTCATTCTAGTCAAGCTGTATTGATTCACAAGTTGTTAGCATTCTTTAAATCGTTTGTCTATAGACATGTATTTATATATACTTGGCGTTTTTGTTACTGATTTGCATAAAATTCTTACTCTTGAACCAAGATAATACGCACATGTACATCATCGAGCATGTTATCGGGTTCATGATGCTATGGTGTTGATGAAAATCTTGGTTAACATGTTACGCGATCGGCTTTTCTATCCTTGCAATGAGTTTTAGTTTGACTATGAAATTCGTATCATGACCATGTCATTTGCTTGATGCAGCTAGCTAGCAATATGAGTCGCCAGATTGAAGATTTTGGTGAACAGAAGGCCTCTGAAGGACTAGCTAAATTCTTTCTCAGGAAAAAATACCGACCCGAAGCAACCGAAGGCCATCAAGTCAAAGAACTTCTACAGATGCTTAATTCACCACGGGGCTTTAGCCCTGATAAGTGTTTGGAACTTTATGAAGAGGAGAAAGCTAAAATGAAACAAACTCTAAGAAATTTGGATGGAACAATTGCCCTCTCAGTGGACATACTCAGGTCCGGAAAGCGTCACGAAAGTAGGTGTGAGTATCTGATTTCAGCCGTATTGGACGCGAGGTGAATAACTCCCCTAGTGCATTGATTCTTGAGGCTTTGAAGGATTGGGGTATCGAGAGCAAGATAAACACAGTTACTATTGTGAACCATGCTCTTTATGATGAAACGGTTGAAAACGTTAAGAATTACATTCGTGGAGAGAAGGTTGTTCCGCTGGATGGTAAATTGTTTGGAGTGCACTGTTGTGGTGACCTTGTTAAACTAATGGTGCAGGAAGCGTACGAGGCTATAAGTGAAACTGTGGAAACAATTGGTGCTTTTTATTCATTCAAAGAGGGATTGCCTACATGGAACAATAGGAGCAATCAGCCAAAAGAGGCTTTAGTATATCAGTCTGCAGGAAATTATTCCTACGATGATTTGCGCCTTTGCTATGTCATGCCCTCTAAAGAAGAATTGAACGAAGTTTCAAGCGTTTGTGATCTTGTTGATGACGTATATAATGTGGTGTTTCCGTTATCTGAGATGGGGGGATATTCAACTAGTAACATCTTCCTTCATCATCTTCAAGAGCTTCAGTCATGTCTGATGCAAAACCAGAAGGATGCAACTGGCATCATAAGAAATGTAATTGACAAAATGCTGGAGAGGTTGAATAAGTATATGAAGAAAATGTACTTGGTTTTAGTGATTTCTTCAGTAATGGACCCTCGATTTAAGATGGAATACATCGAGTTTTCCTCTTCTAAATTTAAGGGTAATGCGAGTAATTCACAGGTTAGAAAAGTTTTGAAGGCCGTTCACAGCCTTAACCAGGAATATGCAACCCGTTCTTCTACTGAAGATGGCTATCGTGGTCAGAACTTGTTAACAGAGTACAAGCAGTTCCTTAATTCTAAAGATCAGCCTCCAAAATCAGAACTGGAATGTTATCTGGAAGAGCCTGTCATTGCTTGGAGCCGAGACTTCAAAGTATTGAGTTGGTGGAAAGCTTCAAGCACAAAGTATCCTACCCTTTCCAGGATGGCTCGTGATTTGCTTGCAATCCCAGTAACTGTTGCCATTTCTGATGATGCCTTCTATATGAAACGGAGAAAGGCCGACTACAATGTGATTGCCTCTGGGTCTCAGCTGATGAATGCCTTCGTGTGTATCCGGAGCTGGTTGCTGGATAACTGAAACTATTGTATAACTTTCGTCTCTCTGTCCATGATTTGGGTAAATCCCTTTCGCCTAGTGAATTAACCAGAATTGAAAACTGATAGTCTTGCATTATCGGCTAACTATTGTTTTGTAACAGATTGATAACTATGCTTAGATAGATATATACTATTCTTTGTATTTATCTTTTACGTTTATGTAGTCCTTATCATTTGTAATGAGCTCTTATAAATAGTTGCAGCTTTGTTGTATCAGTGTGAGAAAATTAATAAAACAAATACTTGTATAAATCTTTCATGGTATCAGCAGTCCACGACTAAAGTCACTCTATCTGTCGTTATCGTCCTATTCCTTTTCTTTCCCGATTATGGCTTCTTCTTCTGCTTCCTTTGCTCTTCCCACACACAATGTCAAAATATTCGTCACCATCGCTCTTGACCATACCAATTATCTTACTTGGAAAACACAGATTACTCACTTTCTCACATTCAATAATCTGATGAAATATATTGATGGCTCTCTTCCAAACCCTACCAAATCTGAAAAATCTACTGATGCATCCTCTTCTTCCTCCTCTTCTGTTTCTTCTGAAGAATGGGCACGCACCAATAGCTTTGTCACTGCTTGTCTCATCGCTACTTTGTCTGAATCATTAGTTCATCAAGCTTCTGGGTTCGAGACTGCTCGTGATCTCTGGGACTCACTTGCGGAATCGTTCCTTCATCAATCCCTTGCTCGTCGTACCCTTCTTCGCAATCAACTCCGAACTATGCAGAAAAATGGCATGACCATTGCTGAATATCTTCATCAAATCCGCTTGCTTTCCTCGTCTTTGGCTGCCATTGATGATCCAGTTGCAGATTCAGATTTGGTTATCATCACATTAAATGGGCTGCCAAAACCATATCGTCCGTTTATAACCTCCATTGAAAATCTTGACACCACTCCTTCTTTTGCTCAGTTACGTGCTAAGCTTCTTACGCACGAACAACGAATTCTTCTCGATGGCGATGATGGTGCTCCTATAGCTTCTGATGCTTCTGTTGCTTCTGTTGCTTCTGTTGCTTAACATTCTCAATTCAATTTTTCTACTCCATCTACTCATGGTTCCCCCACTATGCAGCCTTTACAATCTAATAATCTCAACACATCTCATCAAGCTTTGGTCAACACTACCTCACGTCCCACTACCCAAAGTTCTGCCCCACACTACCATATGTCCTCCAGTACGAATTCAGGTCCTAAAACTAATTCTTCTCAGTCTTCGCGTGGTTCGTATAAAGGTAAATGTCAAATTTGCCAAAAGCAAGGTCATTCTGCATCTCGGTGTAGATTCCGTTATGCCCCACCAAAAAATGCTACTCCTCAATTTCAGTATGCAGGTTATCATCACCAACACTCAGCCCCCCCGCTTCTACCCACTCATCTGCAACCTCAATCCTGGATCCCGGACTCCGGTGCTACCTCCCACATGACTCATGATCCCACTCTCATTCAGCACATACAGCCGTACACAGGTTCTGATCATGTTTAAATTGGTGATGGTACGTCTCTTTCTATTTCGCATGTCGGTAACTCTTCTTTTTCTCAAAATCGTCGTAACTTTACACTTAAAAACATTCTTCATGTCCCTAATCTCAAACGAAATCTTCTTTCTGTCTCTCAATTCACTCGTGATAACAATGTCTCACTTGAATTCTTTCCTTCTAAATGTCTTGTGAAGGACCTCCGCACCGGGACACAACTTCTTCAGGGCCACGCTGATTCCAGCCTTTACACTTTTTCTGTCCCTCCTTCAATGGTATCTGGTGTTCCTCTAGCTTTGACTGCTGCTCAAATCCCTGCAAGCCTTTGGCACAGTCGTCTTGGCCATCCTGCGAAGCAAGTCCTGTCTTCTCTTCAGTCTCAGAGTCTCTTGGATTTTTCAGATTTTAAGTCAGTCAATAAACTTTGCACAGCTTGTATGTTAGGGAAAAGCCATCGGCTACATTTTGTTGCGTCTAGTCATGTCTCTCAATGTCCTTTAGAAGTTATTCATTGTGACATTTGGGGTCCAGCTCCAGTTAATTCTTGTTCTGGGTTTAGGTATTTTATTCTTTTCATTGATGAATTCAGTAGGCATACGTGGTTGTACCCCCTTCGTAATAAAAGTGATTGTGCCACTATTTTTATTAAATTTAAATCTTTGGTGGAAAATTTATTTTCTGCACGTATCAAATACTTTCAATGTGACGGTGCCCGAGAATTAACTCAAGGTTCACTTGCTTCCTTTATTACAACCAATGGAATAAAATACCGCATCTCATGTCCCCATACCCCAGAACAAAATGGTTTAGCCGAAAGAAAAATCCGTCACATAACTGAGATGGGCACTACTCTCATGTTTAATGCGTTCATGCCTAAACAGTTTTGGCTAGAAGCTTTCCTCACTGCCACATATTTGATTAATCGGCTTCCTACCCCAGTGTTGCAAAATTCTTCTCCGTTTTCTCAATTGTATCATTGTTCACCTGATTACACTTCACTACGTGTTTTTGGCTCTCAGTGTTTTCCCTATTTAGGAGCCTATAAGCAAGATAAGTTAAGCCCGAAATCTGCATCATGTATTTTTCTGGGCTACAGTGATGACTATAAAGGCTATAGGTGTTATTGTCTTGTCACCAAAAGGGTTTATTTATCTCGTCATGTCTTGTTTAATGAAACCATTTTCCCTTTTCGTGACCTCTTGTCCTCATCTGCAACGCCCTCAGCTCACGTGCAATCATCCTCCACAAACTCCCCTTTTGTTCGCCATTTATCACCTCTTGTGTTAGTCCCATTTCCTACTTCTAAATCATCACTTTCACCCACGGGTCCCACAGAACCCCAAACTTCAGCCGCGGGCCCTGCTGTCATGGCACAATTCCCTTATACTCCTTTAGCTGTGGTCCCCACGGTCCAACATCCTCTGCATGATCATTCAACCGCAGATCCTACACCATCACATGACCCTTGTCTGAATACTTCTCTAACGTCTCCTGTGTCTCGACAGTCGTGCTCACCTAATGTTTTTTTTCCTCACATGCCTGACGCTACTCAATCAATCTCTCCTTTTCATGCTACCACTTCACACTCAGAGTCCCCATATTTGCGTGTTGTATTGTCTAATTCTCCTAATCCTGCTTCGTCCACTTCTCCTATACGCTTGCCTACGCCGCGTGTTTCTTCCGCTACTTCTGTTCCTGCTTTGACACATGTGTCCCCTTAAAATGTGTCCCCAACTGCTCCGCTGTTCTCCTATAGTGACTTTCCTCAGCTCTCACCTACCCCACGTCCATCTCCTTCTGTCTCTCGTCCCACGCGTACTTCCACACATTCTATGACCACTAGAACCCAGGACGATACACGACACCCAAAAGACTTCTCTGACTACATCACTTTCACTGCTACTAAGTCTTCTATGTCTTCTGTTGAACTTGAGCCTACCTCATACACTCAGGCACACAAATATGCTCAGTGGCGTGTTGCAATGGCAACTGAGTATACTGCCTTACTTCAAAATGGTACATGGCATCTTGTACCCAGACCTTCTAACGCCAATGTAGTGGGATGCAAGTGGGTCTTTCGAATCAAGCGCAAACCTGATGGTACCATTGAACGTTATAAAGCCAGACTTGTTGCAAAAGGGTATAGTCAAGAAGAAGGGATTGACTATACTGAGACCTTTAGCCCTGTTGTAAAACCTACAACTATCAAAGTGATTTTGTCGGTGGCGGTATCGCGTCAATGGGATATTCGACAACTGGATGTCAATAATGCTTTTCTTCACGGTCTCTTGCATGAAGATGTGTATATGTCTCAGCCTCCTGGGTTTGTTCATCCGATGTATTCTCAGCATGTGTGCAAACTTGATAAGGCTATCTATGGTCTGAAACAAGCTCCTCGTGCCTGGTTCTCTCGACTTAGCACTTTTCTTGGGCAACTTGGGTTCATTGCTTCTAAATCTGATTCTTCTCTATTTGTTTGTTCTCGTGGGAAAGTGCTTTTGTTTGTATTGGTGTATGTCGATGACATTATTGTTACTGGAAACTGTTCAGTTACTATTTCCTCCACTATCTATGTGCTCAACAATCAGTTTGCTTTAAAAGATCTGGGTAAGCTATCCTTTTTCCTTGGTGTTCAGGTTCGTCATTTGGCTGATGGTATTCATTTGTCTCAGCAGCAGTATATTACTGAGTTACTTGACCGCACTAAGCTTAGTGGTGCGAAGCCTGTTGCTTCTCTGATTACTCCAAATCACCAACTCTCTCAGCACGGCAGTGATCCCCTTTTTGATCCTACTTATTATCGCAGCATCGTTGGTGCTCTGCAGTATCTTATACTCACGCGTCCTGAGATCACACTTGCAGTCAATAAAGTTTGTCAATTCATGCATCAACCGTGTGACGCTCATTGGTCTGCCGTCAAAAGGATTCTTCGTTATCTTAAAGGCACTATATCTCATGGTTTACATCTCAAAGTATCTACCGACTCCACGCTTCATGCTTACTCTGATTCAGACTGGGCCGGGTGTCCAGATGATAGGCGTAGTACACATGGGTACTGTATTTTTCTTGGTTCAAATCTTGTCTCTTGGTCTGCTAAAAAGCAGACGACGACTGCCCGATCAAGCACTGAGGCCGAATATCATGCTATCGCCTGTGCTACAACTGAAATTTGTTGGTTGCAGTCTTTATTACATGAGCTTTGTCTTCCTCAGCCCTCTCCTCCGACTCTTTGGTGTGATAATATCGGTGCCATATATCTTACTGCTAATCCGGTCTATCATGCCCGTACCAAACACATTGAGGTTGATGTTCACTTCGTCCGCGAGAAGGTCGCTGCTCGCCAGTTACAAGTTTGTTTCATCTCCACTGTCGATCAACTAGCCGATATCATGACTAAAGGGTTGTCTATTCCTCGCTTCGCCAATCTTCGTAGCAAGCTCAACGTCTGCGATCTCGTTTCACTTGAGGGGGCGTGATAACTGATAGTCTTGCATTATCGGCTAACTATTGTTTTGTAACAGATTGATAACTATGCTTAGATAGATATATACTATTCTTTGTATTTATCTTTTACGTTTATGTAGTCCTTATCATTTGTAATGAGCTCTTATAAATAGTTGCAGCTTTGTTGTATCAGTGTGAGAAAATTAGTAAAACAAATACTTGTATAAATCTTTCAAGAATTCTATTTTCCCAAGATTCACATATGATCAGCTGAACTCTCTGTACTTTTCATTCTTGTCTTGAACAGATACATCGCTCACTACTACATGCCGGCGCTGAATTTTTTCGCGTTTTCTTCCAGTTGGCTTGCTTCATCGCGAATTGCTTGGCAATGGAGTTTTCTCACAAAATATTCAGAGTCAAGCATCAACTTTTGAGACTGGTTACTTCTAATTAGCATCTAATTTCTGGTTTCTGCCAATGTATTGAACCAATATGAACCGCTTTTTGTATGAACTAATTTAGCTTTATCATATACATCTGGCCATGGCATCAAACTCACTACCTTACTGAATTATTTTACGATATTTATGGAATTGTACGTCTCCTTTTCTGCTGATCTTGCAGCCGTTATTTTGTTAATATCTTTTATACTAACAAAGAATATAAATGTTCTTGGTCAAAAAATTACTTACGACAAAAGAACAAAAATAAGGTATTGATTTTAAAACGTTAAACATTTTTAACGTCTCTCTAAGAGATGTGAGCCCATCAACACGTGAAGTCTATGCATTAGAAAGAGACTTTTAAACTATTTAACGTTTTGAATAGGGATAGTAATGGGGACAGGTTTTATGGATCTCTGCCCCATCTCCACCCGAAATGGAGGTACTATTGGGGCAAGGAATGGGGAATGAGGTGGGGAATGGGGGTTGACTTTGAATTCATGCGTTGGAGCAGGGCGGGGGATTAGAATAAACATTTCTTGCCCCGCATGCCCCATCTCACATATTAATAAAATTATTTAAACACTTTATATATCTATGTTAAAATATTTTAATTAATTATATAGTATTAGTAAATATTGTTCTTTTCTAATTTATTATCCTAATTATTAGGATTAATTAGTTCGTCCCTTTTTGTTTTTTTGTATTAGTGTTAGGGCTATATTTTAATATTTTATATTGTACAATGCAAATCGTGTTAATAAAACTAACCTGTAAAATTGACCCAAAAAAAAAAACAAAAAAACAAACCTGTAAAAGTTAAATCTTTTATTCTGACCAAAGAAAAAAGAAAGAGACCTAAACCTTTTAGAGTTATAGCTTATAATATCTATTTGATGTTAATTTAATATTTATATTTATATATTTTTTATTTAATTTTAGTTTACGTCTTGAAATTTATGTATTGTTAATTAATATCAATACATAGTTTAAAAAAAAATAAAAAAAATTGGGGTAATTCCCATCCCCGGGAATTTATTAACGGGGCCGGGCCGGGGCCGAGATCGGGGCGGGAGACGAGGGCACAAGAAAAGGAAAAGGGGAAGGGGAAGGGAAGGAGAAACCGGCAGAGGATAGGATGTATTTTCAGATGACAGAACGGACTGTAAAGATAGGTCCCCGTTTCAAACCGCACCATTTTTGAAGCACCGTCCATTAGCGGAACGATTCTTGACTCTATGTACACATTGTCAGAAAATGACAAACAAGGAAGGTTATTTCCTCACAACAGATGACCCCTTTACGCCACTATCCCATGCCGTACACCACTGCCCAGTCTGCTAACCAGTACTACGCTCCGTAAATTCAGCCATTCGCCAGCTTTCCACTACGTATAACAATTTCCAATAATTTCTAAATTCATTATGTCTCATACTTTTCTTACATTTATATTTTTCTTAATCCTTAGTCATTTGTATTTTCTAAATTCATATTTATATTTTTATTGAATATTTTTAACTTGACACTTCTCATAATGGGGAATAAATAACACTCTACCTTAATGTATTTTTGGTGACCACTTGAACCCTTTTATTTAGCATCCATTATATTAATTTCTTGCACTAGATTGAAGAATTACAATCAACAATTATTTTGAAACGAAATCTGAAAAAAAAAGAAAGTACAATACACTACTGTTATAGGAAAAAAACTGCTGTAATTAGATCATCCATGCAAAATTTCAAATGATTAAAAAATAAACCAACACTATTCTTTTAACACAGTATGTCTTACTAGCTGAAACTATTTTAAATATAAAATAAAAAGAAAATAGCAAAACTATAGAAAATGGATTATAAAAGTTCAATATATGGCTCAATGCGTAGCTCACCAATTATTACCCTTTCTTGAAAAACTATAGAAAATGGATTATAAGTTGGCTGGAGTTATTAGCATTTTATACGAAGCTTCTATATCGATGTTGTGGCGAAATGAAGGGTTAAATAGCACCAGTGATTCTTTCAGCCGGTATGAATTTCTAAAGCCTTGGAAAGTTGACGTTAAGCATTGGGGGCAGTCACAAAAAAATAGGCTTGAATTTAGAGATTTTTTATTATTATTATTATTATGGGTGTCCGGACTAGTTTGTGCGCACTTCAATTAATTCCACGGGCACTGAAGTTGACTGTCGGGTAAACCCCCAGTGCTCCAAGAACTCAAACCCAAGACCTATCATTTTTACTGTCTAAGTTTGAAAATTTTGAAAGTTGAAAATATAGAATAAATAACTCTTTTTGAAGTATAATATTTAGAGAGTTGATTTAAAAAAATTTCTTTTAACATTAATTTTATTTACTTTGACTGTCAATCAAAAAAATTTAAATAGACACCAAAATATTAAAAGTGTTAAATGAAAACAATATTAAAAAAAAAAAGTTAAGTCATTTTATATCGTTTAAAATATTATATACAAAAATTAATTGCAAAACTTTTTTTTATTTACGCATAATCATACCACTCGATCAAATGTTACATGGTAAAAACACCCCTTTTCTATATGCACTAAATATCTTCCTTAGGCCTTTATGCATAGACCATCAACTTTTATCAACAGGCCTCAGTATATTTCTCCATCGAAATATTATTGCTTCACGGTTGTGGTTGGTGATCTTTTTCTAGTGTAAAGCGCAGAAAAACTATGTATTCTCTTCTAAGTGGTATTGTTTTCCAAACCTTTTTTATCTTCTTCTTGTTGTTTTTTTGTTTTTTTTTTGTTTTTCCTTATTCAAGGGAGCAATGAATGTCACTCACGATCAATATCTCTTAGACATACCACTAAACCTTTCTTATCTTGTTAGTTTGCTCATAGACTACTTATTAGTCGACATAGTATTTTTTTTTTACTTCCATTGTTTTCCATGCATATTACTTGATGGCTATGCTTGATTCTGCACCACATTTTGTTGTTTAATGTTAACGTCTTTGTTGGGTCCTTCATAAAGCAAAACTTATAAGTATTGTAGCAAACTTTGAGTACAAAAAAGGCATATTACGAGGTTTACATGTAGATTCATGCTCATACACCAACAAAGAACTATTATGGGTGGTTCGGTACACGAAGCTTTTATTATGCACGGATCTAGAAAGGGTCGAACCCAATTTGGTATTTATTGTATACAATCTTACTTTGTATATTCAAGGGTTATTTTCATGATCCGCATTAATTCCTTTCTTTTTTTCTTTTTTTTTTTAACTCAACATTTAAATGCCAAATTCAACACCTAAATTATATAGCAGAACTGATGGATCTACTATTGTCAGTATATCATAGCTAGAGCATCTATTGTTTATGAGTTGGGTCATTCAAGAATGAATAAAAACTAGTGGTGTTGGGTCAGTATATACGTGTATGAAGATTAATTTGACGTTTTTGTTATTTTTTAGTCAGAAAATGAAATTTATTAAGTACTAAAGAGCGAACATAGAATATTTTATTAGTGATAGTTAAGTGATTTCGGTTACTTAGCAAAAAAAACAAAAAGTGATTTCGGTGACCAAAACTAGTATATATTGTTGTGGGGTTAAGTGACTTTTTTTTTTGTCAAAAAACGTTAAGATATTTTAGTGATATTTTATAACATTGTGTGGGATCATAGGACTATAGCTCTCGCATTAACGAAACAGATCCCTGAACTTGAAAATTTTAGCTAAGCAAGAGTTGCAACTCCAGGGATGTTTGAACTCCAATTCAAAGTGAGGGAAGCATTCCTTGGTTTATTTGTTGTAAGCACTCGGCTCTTTTCCCAATCCCCTAACCCACATACATTTGTATATGTTTGGCATTTTGTTGCTGAATTGCATAAAATTCTTACTTTTGAACTAAGAGAATATTTGACCAAAAAAAAAAAAAACTAAGAGAATAAGCATACATTCTCAGCATCTTTTCCCTGTATTGTACTGCTTAAAGTCAATGATCTATGTATGTATGTCGAGAAACAAAATTATTGCTTTTGAACTAAGAGAATACGCATACATTCTCATCATCTTTTCCCTATATTGTACTGCTTAAGTCAATAATCTATGTTGTCTAGAGAATGTTATCAAATATAACACATGTTAACAGTATCTGAATTTTTTGGCATTGCAATAAGTTTTAGTTTGATTATGAAACTGGTATCATGACCATGCTATTAACTTCATGCAGTTAGCGGTATGAGCCAAGGGTTTGATGATTTTGATGAACAGATGGCCTCTCAAGGACTTGCTAAATTTTTCCTCGAAAAAGAATTACCACCCAGAGCTGCTGAAGACCGTAAAGTTAAAGAACTCGTGGAGATGCTTAATTCACCAAGTCAGTTTAGCACTGATGTTATTGGTCACAAGTGTTTGGAACTTTACGAAGAGGAGAAAGCTAAAAAGAAACGAACTCTAAGAGATTTGGATGGAAAAATTAGCCTCTCAGCGGACATGCTCAGGTCTGGAAAGAAGTACAAATGCGGCTCTGAGTATCTATGCCTAACTGCATTTTTCATTGATGAAAACTGGGAGCTGAATAGATGGGTTCTTAATTTCAGCCTTATTGGAGATCAGGTGGATAATTCCCCTAGTGCAATTATCCTTGGGGCTTTAAAGGATTGGGATATTGAGAGCAAGATAAACACAATTACTATGGTGAACCATGCTCGTTATGATGAAACAGTTGAAACTGTTAAGAATCACCTTCTTGGAAAGAAGGAACAGTATCACCTTCTTGGAAAGAAGGTGCTTCCACTAGATGGTATATTGTTTGGTGTGCATTGTTGTGGTGACGTAGTTAAACTAATGATGCAGGATGCATACGAGCCTATAAATGACACCATGGAAAAAATTGGTAAATTTTATTCATTTAAAGGGGTAAAGTTTACATGGTATGATAGGAGCTGCCAGCTGAAAGAGGCTTTGATATTGCGGTCTGCAGGACATTATTCCTCTTCCCGTGATATGCGCATTTTTTATGACATGACTAAAAAAAGATGGAGCACAGTTTCAAGAGTGTGTGATTTCGTATTTGATGTACATGAGGTGGTGTTTCCTTTGTTTGAGATGGGGGGATATTCAACTAGTAACATCTTCCTTCATCATCTTCAAGGGCTTCAGTCATATCTGATGCAAAGGCAAGAAGATGCAATTGGCTACATGATCAATGTGATTAACAAAATGCTGGAGAGGTTTAACAAGTATATGAAGGAAATGTACTTGGTTTTAGCAATAGCTTCCGTGATGGACCCTCGATTTAAGATGAAATACATAGAGTTTTCCTCTTCTAAATTTGAAGGTGATCAGAGTGATTCACAGGTTACAATGATTTTGAAGGCCATTCACAGCCTCTATGAGGATTATACGACCCATTTTCCTACTGAAGAGGTCTATCTTGATCAGAAGTTGTTAATAGAGTACAAGCAGTTCCTCAATTCTACTGATCAGCCTCCAAAATCAGAACTGCATTCTTATTTGGAAGAACCTGTCATTGCTTGGAGCCCAGATTTCAAGGTATTAAGTTGGTGGAAAGCTGCAAGCGCAAAGTATCCTACCCTTTCCAGGATGGCTCGTGATTTGCTTGCAATCCCAGTAACTGTTGCCATTTCTGATGATGCCTTCTATATGAAACAGAGAAAGGCAGACTACAATGTGATTGCCTCTGGGCCTGAGCTGATGAATGCTTTCATGTGTATCCGGAGCTGGTTGCTGCATTACTGAAACCAATGTAGAACTCCTGTCTCTCTTTTTGTGGTTCTGGTAAATCTCTTTCGCCTAATCAAATTCCAAGATTCACATATGATCGGCTGAACTCTCAAATATTGCAGAGTATACTGTTCAGAGAAGTACCCTTTGATAAGTGACTTCTCATTCTTGTCTTGAACAGATAAATCCCTTGCTACTACATGATATTGCTGAAATTTTTCGCGTTCTTTTACAGGTCGCTTGCTTCATAGCAAATTGCTCGGGCGATGGAGTTTTCGCAAGTTCTTCAGAGTTTTGCATCAAGAACTTTTGTCTTGAGACTTGGTTACTTTTGATTAGCATCTAATTTCAGGTTTCTATCATTGTACTTACTAAACCAATATGAACCGCTTTTGGTATGAACTATTTTAGCTTAACCATATACATCTGCCCGTGGCATCAAACCTTAGTTGTTTTACGATACTTATGGGATCTTACGTTTCCTTGTATGTTCAATGTCAGTCAAAGACTAGATTATATAGTCTGTCTGTTGAGGTCACTAAGCATGAATCAATTTTCGAAACCAAAAAGATAACGAATCTGAAGTAATTGATCAGTACAGAAAATTATAATGCATTCGATCCAATCAAAAGTGAAAAATGCAACAAATCAATTTTTAATTGTTTCATTTACATAGTTTACTTAGAGATCTGGGAATTTTAACTTTGGTTGGTCAAGCATTCTTTTCTACTTCCCTTTGTCTTTTTCACTTGGTGGTCCTTGTATGACTGGAAAAGCGCCACGAAAACCTTGCCATTATTAGTATAGTCAAGTCTACTTTCTTCTTTTTAATGCTTGAAAAGTTCATAAAACTTGTATCAAAGTTCAGACTTTGAGACGTATAGCTCAGTTCAGAAGATATATGGTACGATTTAGTTATACACAAGATTTATCATGACTTATCTAAAAAATAATATTATTTTGATTGATTCAAATCCAAGACGTAAACAAATTTTCACCCTGTATCTCAAGCACCTCATCACTAGATTTTTCTCCTGAATTAATAATATAATCGATGCAAGTCAGTTACAACGAAATGAGGCGTAGGTTTCTCTGTAATCTTCTGGGTTATTTTCTTTTGGCCCTTCTCTTTATTTTAATCAATAGTTGTGCTGCATTAGATTTCTCAGTCAGCAAAGTTCTGCGAATCAGAATCTAATAAAGTAATATACTAATCCATCTCTTTCTAGATATCAGAATAGGGAAAAATCTTGAGTCAAATCCAGATTGACCCATACATACTTATAAGTCCTGTTAATGTATGAAAAACCGACCTCAGTAACATCATGGAAATTTCCGTCCTCTATGCTAGATGTATATAACAGCACAAGTCAGCAAGCCAAGGCAAAACATCTGCAAAAAAGATGAGCTGCAAAGTGGTTTCTGGCAGTGAACCTCAGTTCCATCTCTGCTCAAAAAGCTACCAACCAACCAAACTATCAAGCCATGGATGTTGCTCTCGTCTTTCTTTTCAAACCAAGTTCACAAAGCCAAGCCTTTGTATCAAAACTGCATCTGGGTCGTTCAGAACCATGGCCAGGGCCAGCACCATTAATGGCAGACATTGCAGGCAAGCACAGACAATGGTGACTTTCTATGATTTGCTTGGCATTCCAGAGAGCGGTACGCTTCCAGAAATCAAGAAAGCTTACAAGCAGTTGGCGAGAAAGTACCACCCTGATGTGTCACCCCCGGATCGTGTAGAGGTGCACACAAGGAGGTTTATATTGGTTAAGGAGGCTTATGATACTCTCTCTGATCCACACAGTAGAGCTATATATGATAGAGATTTAGCTGGGAGATTCCACCTCCAGGTACATGAAAGAATCCATTCATAAAATTGGATGATGACGGGACTTTTTTTTGAGAAGTCATTTGGAGAGTTAGAATATACACATGTTTCACTTTAAAAAGTTATAAACTCCAATACTGTTTTATACTTTAAAAGAGTTAATACTTGTCATAGTCCCTACTATGATTGTTGAAGACTTTTAGTTATTTTTAAATGGTCGTTAGAAATTTTTAGTCTATTGATTTTTAAAATGAACCTTTTAATATTTAGAGTTATATCAGTAAAACGTCGTTAGTCCCGGATACCAATTCCGTCCATTTTTTAACCATTTTGCCTTATTTGTGAGGACAAAATAAGAAAGTTATATTTCTTTAAGCGCCAATGACGAAGAAGAAATTGCTGTAGACATTCTTTAATGGTGGCCAATTGGGTTTGACTTTGACTGAACTTACTAATTTGCCCCTACAAGTTGTCGGTTTAGAGTTCATGTACATAGCGTGTGACAATTCCGTTAAAACATGGACAAAATTGGTATTCATGACTAATGGTGTCTCACTAATATAACTTCAGGGATTAAAAAGTTTATTTTAAAACTCAAGAGACTAAAAATTGCCAAAGACCATAGTACAAAGACTAAAAAGTTCATTTTAAAAGTTAAGGGATTAAAAGTTTTCAATTCAAGGACTATGACAAGTATTAACTCTTTATAAAATTCTAAGCTATTCATGGAACCCATGATTCTTAACATGGTATTAAAACTTGACCCTTGATCCAGTAATCTTATTCATCCAGTGTGTTCATTCTTTCATGTTTTTATGTGTGTTTATTCATGTGTGTCCCATTTCAAATCAAGTCACATGCAAGAGGCGATATTGGAATATACACTTATTTTATATTGAAAAATCATGAAATTTAGGACCATTTTATAAGATCGTTGACTATTTCTCTTAATATTAATTGATTTTAGAATGAAACTACATAATTAATAATATGAACTCACACTAGAGAGCCAAATCCCGGAACACACCAATGCATTTCATTTTCTTTCTTTTTCTTTAAAAAAAATGATTAAATCAACTTTTGCATTTTTATATCAGGAATATTACGCTTGTGCTTAATATCAATTTCATATTGTAACAGAGACTGGATGAGCTAAAGCGGAGGAGATTGAACAGAAATATTAGAGGAAAGGGGTCATGGGGAGTTAGAATGTGCAGGCACCGATATGATTAAGTAGTTTTTTTTTTTTTATTTTTTTTATTTTTTTTAATGACAATAAATTTACCTTAGGTAAGATCGTATTAGATTGACTCAATATCATCAACGCATATTTCTGATTAGTCAAGACAAAGCAATATTTGTGATGGAGTGCCGAAGATATAATATAGTATATGATCTTGGGTTTTTAGCCATCTAGCATGGAACATGTTGTAATATTGTATATAATATAGCAATATTTGTGATGGAGTGCCGAAGATATTATATAGTATAATTAAATTAATGTGTATAACAAATTTTGCTCTTCGCTCTCAATTTTATGGTTTTACGTATGATAATTATATACGTATTCAAAATTCTTTTATGATTACAACTGTTGAGATGCCCAATATCAACGACAAAAAAAAAAATGCCCAATATCCATCTTTTCAGAAATTACGAGCCCAAACTTGATTAAACTTTCTGACTTTTAATCAGCCCAACGTTGAATGTATCCCAATAACCCTGGGGCCACAGAAATATGGGCCAAAACATAGCACTCACGAGCCCATCTCTTCCTCGTACAACATCGTACTTTTATTTCCAGACAGCAAATATAGTAACTTTGATCAGTCAAATTAATCATCAAAAAATGGCCGCTAATTTCTGGGCATCATCACACTAGTAAAAATCTTAAACCCCTTAAATTTTTTTTATTAAAAATATTTTACTCGTTATATTTAAAAATTTTCAATTTCAAGACTTTTTTTTTTTTTTTGTTAAGTGTTTTAGATTTTGGTTAGCTAATTGGATTAATTTAATTGTATGTGAACAGCAAGCAGCTGCTTGACCCAGAGGAAGTTGATGTTGTGCATCATCTTGATAAAGAGAGAGGTCTTACCCTTGAAGATTTCAAGCTCATCAAGTTGCACATGGCCAATTGTAAGTCTCTACTCCACACACACACACATGTGGATATGTGTGTGTTTTGTGTTGAAAGTTTGTATTTTGTTGAGCGTGGGACATTGATGTAAATATACTTGTGTAAATGGTCAGTACATCCTGATGGGTGCATTTACTGTAAATAGTTTCGGAAATCAATACAAGTTCTTGCTTACCGACCAAAAAAAAAAAAGTTGAAATTATTCATGTGAGTTTTTGGTACATGGGATTTTTAATATTTACTATGAAGTTTGACTACGTAAATATTTGATAAATTTCTAGTTGTTTAATTCTTGTTATTGCTTTCGCTATGCAAATTAAATTGAAATAAATGTACATATGTTTATAAGAACTAAGGTAATAATACCGTAGTTCATATATTTCACATACTGTTTTGAATTTGTTGTTTTTATGTTCCTTTACCCCCACCTAATGGGACAAGACTTAGTTTTGTTTGGTTTGGTTTATGTTCCTTTATATTTTCATTCTTTAAATTGGAGCTGGGATAATGCACCTTATTGCAAGCAGTGTAATGCACCTTTAGTTTTAACCAAAACCCATAAATGTGAAGTAAGAGTATGATAGTCTGGTCTTGAAGATCTGGGGATCAAACGGAACTTTTGAAGTATATTTTAGTGTTCTTCCTATCAATCAACGATCATAATAATGAAGACGGTCTCTTCCTTTCTAATTAGAGCAGAGATTATGTGTTTAGTTGGTAAATGTGTAAATGGTAAATTAGTGAGCAAATTTGTTTGTTACCTCCTCGAAGACTCCAACAATATGTTATGCGTAAGATTTGTTTGCAGGCAGTGTTCTTAGCTATCTAATAATGCATCCAATCTCACTTTTGTGTTTTTGACTTCTTATCGTGATAAGGAGAACTCTTGTGATCATGGTTTACATGATAGATACTCATACTATCGTACTCAATTGCTATTAATTGTTTGAATATGTGTTCTTCTCCAGATATTGCTAGATTGGCTCAAAATGTGAAAGTGAGACAAAGGTTTGATCTTATTTTCTGAGAGATATACCTCTGATACTTTTGATCACTATCATAACGTTGCCCCAGTATCTGAAAAGCTTTTTACCACAGCATATTTACTTGATTATTCGAAAGATGCTTATAATCAGTAAAGGGTGAAATTTACAGCATTTATCTGGAATGAGTAGCTTTTACTCTTCATTCTATACTCTTGTATTTTTAAACAGTGTCTTAGAAATCCACTTAGAAGGTATTTAACGAGTTTCTTATGGACCCCCTTTTACAATTCTTATTGCTTGCCTATATTTTGATTTAATAAGAATCTGAATTTGTTGGGGGGCTCTGCTTGGCACTGACTATGATGAATAAGATGCAGATAGCGAATCAGCTTTAATCAAATGCATATGAGATATACCGGGGTTCTATAGGTACGATGTCTTTGTCAGCACTGTGACCTTGTCACAGAAGGTTTGACAGACTAAGCATATGGTTGTAAATATGTAGAATGATTTTTTCTTTTTTTAACTCTACCAACTTTTCCATCTCTTATAAGTTGGTTAATTTCCAGGGTCGTGGCTACTGCAATTACCTTTATGAGACGTGTTTATGTCAGGTTTGTACTAGTCCATCCAATATCTGTGATGAACATTAGCTGTTGTTGTTTGAACTGTTACCATTTTCCATCGTAGTATAGACATGAAGGCAGTAGACTTTTAATTACTTATTTAATTTCTTTAAAGGCTTACTCCAGTTAGTTTTTTTGAAAAGATACTCTAACATAGAGATTCATGAGTAACTTACCATTTGTTTGCCGTAAAATATTTTCTAATATTTTTCGGATTTTACGATATTTGGTAACACCGGAAAATTGGTCAACTGTAAAATGTTTTTCGATAAAAAATTACGGCTACTTTTACTTAATTTTACGGTGTTTGGTAACACCGGAAAATTAGTCAACTGTAAAATATTTTTCGATCAACAATTGCGGCTAGTACAAAATTCTAGAAAATGTTTTCATTCCTTTGGGAGAAGAAAATATTTTACGGAATTCACGGTACATCCAAACACTAGAAAATATTTTTCAGTATTCTATTTTCCGGAAAAATATTTTCCCCCAACAAGTTATTTTACGGCAAACAAACAGAGCGCTGTAAAATATTTTATTTTTCAGGAAAACATTTTCCACAAGTAAGTTATTTTACGGCAAACAAACGGAGCCTTAATAGTGGACTACTCCCCTTGACAGTTAAGAGAACAGGGTTCGAATCTCATGGGGATGGGGGGTTTAAAAAAAAATAAAAAAGGAACTCTAACACTATCTTCACCCCATTAATGCTGTTGTATTTGACTTTTTTGGTCGATCACACAATTCTTCTGCGTAATACTGAATTTTTTCTTGTTTAGTTTTCTTCCATTCTATATGTCATCTGAAAACACAAAATAATACTATTAGAAGGTCCATATTATTAATATAATGAAGATACTCATTCAATATTGTTTAATCAAAAATATAATATTGTCCATATTATTAAACTACGGAAGATATTCATTCAATATTTATTCATCCAATCTGAAATACTTTTGACTTTATAAAGTCGATGGTGAAAATATTTGTGGTACCGAGGGGGTAATGATCTAATCAAGGTAGTGGTGAAATATATTCCTTCAAATTCATTATTAAGTTTTGTTATGCATCATTTTGTTTATCTGCTCAGTGAAATGTTTATTCGTAACTGTATCTTGGAGAATGCAGATTTCTAAGCACTATCTGCTCTTTTGCTTTCAGAAAGAGTATGACAGAATATGATCCTCGTCTTGTTGCTCCATCCTGCTTGTACTTGGCATCAAAAGTGGAAGAAAGCACAGTGCAGGCCAGACTTCTTGTCTTTTACATAAAGAAAATACGTACATACCTCTACTCATCTCTCAGCTCATAGACTTAATTGCACAATTTTTTCCCTGTTTTTCACTTCCCAAGCCTTCAGTCTTGTGGTTAGTGCAAGTAGTAAGCTCCAGCTGTTTTTCTTATGCAGATTCAGATGAGAAGTATAGGTATGAAATAAAAGAGATACTCGAAATGGAGATGAAAATCTTGGAAGCCCTCAATTATTATTTAGTTGTATTCCATCCATATCATTCATTATCTCAGTAAGTACATACCCAAATCTACTTATTATATAAAACACCATCTTTAAATTATGAGTATGCTGTGTGGTCATCTTTATGAGTATGCTGTGTGGTCATAGTATCTTTGATCTCATGATATTGGTGTTCTTCTCCATAATCATCCATTCGCGATGGAATATCATCCAAGTATGAGGCATGCAACTTTTCATCATGCAATGTACCTTTTGGTAAAATTCCTAGCTATGTTGATCTGGTTTTTCAAGTTACAAGCACAAACCTAGCTCCAATATTATGCTTTGGTTTTGGCTAAATTCTCGTAGAGCTCAAGTTTCATGGTTAGTTCTTGAGGTAGGAAGACCAGAACACTTCATGATTCTCATTTTCATGTTGTGTATGTGATCTGAAGTGTACATGTTTGCACCTAATCTTGAAGATGACTTCTCAGAAATGCATCACACCTGATTCGCTTTGGAAGATGCGGTGTTCATATTGAAACAATTAGAGCTATTGAGCAATTGCAGAATCAGGAGAAACATAAATAACATGTTAAAGATGCATCCTGTTCGTTCAACATCTACTTCCAATGTGGCTGATTTGCTCTATTTTTGGATTGCTCAAATCTCAATCCCTAAGTGTTATAAATTTTCATGGTTCTCTTTGCTATTCCCTCTGTCCCAAATTGAATGTCCACTAACCCCGATCCCCTGTAATAACAAAAATAAGAAAAAGGGCTTTCACCGCTTTTTCATTTATTATAATATAGAGATGCATCCTTTTGGACCTTTTTTCCAACTGAAATCTTTCAAACATGTAAATAGTAACTTGACTTCCCATTACATACCCCCATTTTTTTTTTTTTTTTAAATAATATACTATCATCTCCTGGATAAAATGCTGTGCCAAGTCAAAACTGGATATTTGACTTGAGGCAGAGGGAGAATTTAAGATATGTTGTAGCAATTACTTCAGGGACGGCCTTTTGATGCCCAAAGATTGTCTGTTCTGTGATGCATTATGATCTACTTTCTTCCAGCATACTGATTGATTTTTCCTCTTCACCTCCTGTTTTCCCTTTCCAGGTTGCTTCAGGATGCTAGCATGACCGATGCAACTCAATTAGTTTGGTAACAAGACTAACCCTCCATCACTCTTGTTTACTACCTTAACACAAATCAGCATGCTTATAAAATCCAAAGGCAAACACATTGCCTTCATGCATTTTGCTGAAATGTGAAACTGCTTGAGACTTCCTACAGCTGCCCTGAATATAGTGTTTGAGTTACGAACTAATCACCTGAGGACATTGGTTCCTTACAATAACAATCACAAATTAATTCCTTCTCCAAAAAGTAAAAACGATGATTTAGTTTCCTGCTCTCAAATCACATGATCATTTTGAGCGTCAGTTTGTGTACGTGTGCTTTATTTTTTGGTGGTATGGTGGAGAGGGCTCCCTTCTACTAGTATTTTCTTTTTGGCTTTTCTGTTTTAAGGAACTAGTAGCGAGTTGATGAAAACAAGAAAAGAATTAAGATATTTAATTGTTATTCTTACTTTAGCATTTTGAATCATGCAGGGGAATTGTCAATGATACCTATAAGATGGACCTTATGCTTATACATCCTCCACATCTTATTGCATTAGCCTGCATATACATTGCAAGTGTGCTCAGAGATAAAGAAAACACTAGGTGGTTTGAAGAGCTCCGAGTTGATATGAATGTTGTAAGTATACATATCTGAATCATCAAATCAGTGTACAGTATCTTGTAATTCATTAACATAGATTTGGAAATGGTTGCGAAGAGTTGAGATCAATCTAGGAAAGATAATATCTATCGATGACATCCCTGGCTACAAAATTAGATAGCTATTTGTTTGCGTAAAATGCACTTTCCCCAGTTGTGAAGATTTGCTTGTAACTTATCCGAGAAAGATAAAACTAAGCGTTAATTGTTACATAATCGCTTACAGTAGCATGATGAAGCATATAAGATTGCTTGCATTACGTCTCAAACTTATTATGGATCGTTGACTTAAAAGTTCAGAAAGTGTTTTTATAACTGACCTCTTTGATTATGTTGATTTTATCAGGTGAAAAACATTGCAATGGAGATTTTAGATTTCTATGACAACTTCAAAATAATCATGGATGAGAAAATCAATGCTTCTATGAACAAGCTAGCTAGATGATTGATTGAATAGCTAGCCGCTGGCTCGTAACACTATTGTGTAAATTATTATACACGATCAAGTTTAGCATTTTAAGTTTGTGGTTATAAGGGTTAGGCTCATTATGATATGGTACTTGTAGATATGTGTGTAGTCTGTACTTTGTAATCATATAGGGGGGTGGAATGATTAGCACTATCGATTGTAATTAGAGGTTCTGAGTTCAAATTACGGTTTCTACTTTTATTGTAATTAAAAAAAAAAAAAGAAGTTTTCAGTATATGCAATTACCATTCGTTCATGTTAGAATGTTAGTCTCTTACCATTTGTTATCTTCATTTTCATTTTCTCGATCGCTTTCCTATTTTTCTGGGTGGATTTTCTCCTAGTACCTATGAGGTGAACTAAATTAGACCATTGATGATATAGAGGGTGAAGGTGAATTCAATAAATAAACATAGCTGACAACAGTCATGCATCACTTGTAGGAAAGTCAGTACGATTCACATGAACTGAACAGGAACGGATGATTCCATGCGCCGTGCCGTCTCAAAATGATCTTCTACAATTGTTATGGTGCACATTTTCCCCTTTTGGTCAAACCAAATAGAGTGAAAATTTGGCTTTCTCAATCCCTAAGAAATACATGAACTCGGTAAACTCAAGAAATTAATCTAGCGGTGAAATATTTGGGTCGTGAACAAGATACTTATTCGTACCGATTTCAAATTAGTCAAACATTTAATTTTCTTGAAATCAATCTCGATAAATATTATGTCATGTTCATCTTATACCATATCATCTCTGGAGTCATATGCCTGGATTTCAGTATTTTTAGAATGTACATGAAAAACTTTTTAAGAAGAGTTCATCGTCGTAAAAATATATTTATACACATGCAAACTCCCAAGTAATAAGCCTATAATCAGTTCCCTTCCTCTTTCCTTGAGATTCATAATATCGACAAACCTATCTTCCTTTTGCTAACTTGAAAGAAATCAATTATGATCTTTTACGTACTAGGCCATCATCTGGCAACAACCTCAAAATTAAGTCCGTACTGGCATCAATTCTCTTATATGGGGTGGGTTTTATACATATGAGGGACCTAGTTCTTCTCTCACGAATTGATGTTAATCCAGATTGATAGAAGAGTTTTTCCAAATTAATATATTTCTTACAAATACTTCATCACCTCTTTTTCTTTTTTTTCTTTAACTCAAGAAATGATGGTAAATGCTAAATCATTGATATATACAAATAAATCAATTAAAGCGAATGAATGCAAACTTCAGTCTGAAGTGACTTTTAAGACAAACTATGCTATATTCCATCACCCAATGGTCAATTGGCTATTCCAATAAAATGATTTGAATGCTTTAATAATATAATCGTGAAAATCAATAATAATAAAATAACAATAAAGTTACGATATATGAATATGTCTTTTCTTTTCTAGTTTCCACTAGTTTCTGAGTTTTCACTTGCATATAAGTCTTTTTGTGGTCTATGGAAAATTTCAAATTAGAAGATGGTCGAGCCTCCATTTTCAACCTAAAGCCAACCCATGCAACACCAAAGTTGCGTCTTATTGGTTCTTCACTCCATACAATGATTTCTTGCATACCAACCATCTGATGTCGACATCAATAAGGAGGACCAAGTGTAGGCAAACACTTGCCTTCAACTATTACAATACTATCACGTATTATTAATTTATCATTTTAATATATTACTATCATGATATATTATTAATTTTTCAATTATTACTGTTTTAAAGATGTATATCAAAATCTCCATTATAATATGTAAAACATTGTAGTCACGTATATCAACTTTCTTCTTTTCTGTCATAGATATAATTCATGACAAAAATCACAGAATATAATTAGGGTCTTAGGCTCAAATTCACCTTGATTAATTAACAAAATCAAAGGTTGGTTGCAACTGCAAGGAACAAACACGTTATTTATACATTTGACAATAATATCTAGAATTGATGGACTAGATTGATCTAAGATTTTGGTCACATTGAGTAGGCTTCAACAACCAATGGTAAAATAACTTATAAGTAAAGAAATAGCATCATCAGTCATGACTGACTACTTGCCCCACTATTAATTATAAGTATGCTAAGTGCAACACAAAGACGACCGGAACTGGTCTTTTAGGTGGTGGAATGGCTGCGGCGCCGGGGTTATCTTTTATGTGACGGGACATAACGTGAGTATTAAATATTTTTGATTCAAACTCACTTTATTATTATTCTTAAGTATAAGGGCTACCGTTAAAATTAACTTTAAAAAAAAAAAAAAAAACTTATTTACTACTCAAATTTGAAATGTAAATAAATTTTTCGCTTACACATCTAACGTTCCACCAGTAAACTATCTACTTGACAAAATGCAAGCGAAGACTTCATCAAAGTTGACTTTAACAGCTGCTTGTTATGACTACTGTTTTCTGTTGCTAAAGTATGATCAACATTGATTCTATTGACTGAAGCTTCACATTTCACGTTCTCAATGAACGAAAAATTTGTATACTATGCAATTGATATTGTCTCTTTGCCTAAAGCTAAAAGAATTACGCAATGCATAATTAAGGACTAAAATAATTGTAGAACAACCACCCCATTTGGCCATTTCTGGCAATAATGGTCGAGATTCATAAGAGTTGCAACATGCATTCTAACCTATATCATGGTATTTTTTATGAATCAACTCGTTGCTGCGACCCATTCTCATTATAAGGATCTACGCCGATTTCCTCACAAATTGTAAATATTAATTTGTTAAGAATCAATCAAATTGAAGATATAATATCATCATTTACTGGAATCGAAATATCTGCGAGATCAGAGTCATAATTTGTATCATATGAGTTGCAACTTGCATTCTAAAATATATCATGATACGTGTCCTCCACTTCATATTTGAAGTCCCTTTAAGATGGGTTCATTTGTTCAAAAGTTTCGCCTAACCTCTTGACCATTATGATATATCACCTATTTTAATATTTGTTTTGTCAAAGCTATGCGCTTCCATAGATGATTACAGGTCTATTATGCACTTGGAAAACTAATTTTTTCGTTTTATGGTTGTTTTATATACGTCTGTTTTAATCTAATAAATATTTTGGCAAAATATATGTAATGTTATAGGGCCTCTCCTTTCTTTTTTAATTGTATGTCACCGTACCGTGGGAATTAAGAAATCTGTTTTGCCAATGTTGACTTAGATATTTGATGACAGAATAAATCAGCCAAAAATGACAAAAAGAAATAAAAAGAAAAAGACTTGCATTTTTTCCATGCTGCTATTATTCTTAACATCATTTCTCAAAATACTTCAACCGCTACACATAAAAAATAGACGTATTCAACAACTTTTTGTTCAATTTCTCTAAAGTAAAATTGTCAAAGATGACTATATATGGTCTATGGGTGCAACTGAAAAACTAATTTATCCTTTCTTGAAAAAGACACTATTGCATGTTGTAGATATGAATTACAAGTCAATATATAGCAAACATTTATTAAGAGCTATGCAATACTTGATAAATAAATGGGTTGGTACATGCTCGTCATACATAATGTAGTCTTTACCAAATTTTTTTATAGCTTAGGGTTTAGTGTTACTGAAATTCTCACCCTTGTTTGTAGTATATTTTTTTTTTCTTTTTTCACGTAATTTGTATCGTTGATTATATCTAAACTGGTGTAAAATAATATTACACAGTAAGGCATCTATTTATTAAGAAAATTAACAAAATTGAATTGTTAATTGACTTTTAGCAGGCGAAATCAATCTTTATGTCCTCACCAACCAACATAAATAATAAAGTAGTTGATAAGCTACTCCAAATAGTGGACCACTGTTGGTCAAACTTCAAAGTACCCATACTTTCTCTTCTCCCACTTAAGTACGTAAAAAGGAGAAAATAAAATATACTTCTTAGAATAGTTAGTTAACAATTTATTGTTATTAAATTTATTGAGTTTGATTATATATTTTTTGATAAAAAAAAATTATTATTTGACCTAAAATATAGGTGACGTGCATCACTATATCATAAGATTTATAAGTAGTTTATCAAAAATAAAATTTTTAATTAATTTGAAGTATAAATAAAAATCACCATTAAATTATACAATTTGTAATTTTACGGTGAACACAACAAGATCCCATACTGATTCGCATATTCCCTCTTTATTATAAAATTGAGTAAATTATATGGTAGTTGGTGGCATGTACACAATTCAAACTCCCAACCTCCATTAACATATATAGGTCTCTCCAGTTTGTGTCAAAATGGTCTCTCTTGGCGGTCACAAGACCATCAACCACCGCAAAAAACTGGTCCACACCACCGCCACCCTTTATGAAAAAACATATGCATTTGTGCCGAAACTATGCCAATGTAGTCAACAGCACACAATTTTCCTAAAATTGATGCAAGTGCTTAGCCTGGGACCCACTAAAGGAAAAAAAATAAACTCAAAATAAGAAAAATATATATATTAGGACAAAGGTAAGGCCTTCCACACATTCCAAGATCAAAGGCCACCCTACAATTTTTTTTTCTTTCTTACTATACTAGTATTAATAATAATAAAGCTTCATAAATTTGTATACACACATCTCTCACCTTTTCACAATCTTCTCTGTGTGTGTGTATCTATAGCCAATATAGCCATCATATCTTCATTGCAATAAAAGCTCTACACACACCCACCCCCCCCCCCCCCCAAATTCTTATCAAGTTGATCCAAAAAGCTCATCTGCGTTTTAGTCTTTTTCTCCATCTGGGTGCTTCAAAGTTTGAATCTTTTTGCTAAATCTTTACTTGGTTTTGAATTTCACACATTATTGATTAGTGTTTTGATTGGCTCTGTTGTTTTCTTATACAAAGATTGGATTTTTAGTGGTTTTGTTATACAAAGATTGGATTTTTGTTGGTTGTCTTGGTGTATTGTGTTGAATCTTGATTTGGGTGCTGTTTGGGGGTGGTCTTACAATGGGGTGTTTAGATGAGGGGCACTATAATGTGGAGCTAGAGAATGGAGTGAAGCTAGTGGGGGGTGGTGGTGGTGGATGTGGTGTTGAGCTGAATAATGGTTTTGAACAAGAACCAGAGACTTTAGCCATTGAAGATGCTGTGAGAGTCCTCTTGCAAGGCTTGGGTGAAGATATCAATCGAGAAGGCCTCAAAAAGACCCCTCTTCGTGTGGCCAAGGCCTTAAGGGAAGGGACTAGAGGTAAAGAAAACAAAAAAAATAAAAAATAAAAGCTTTATTGCCATTTGGTATATTTTTTTCAATTTGGTTTACTCATTTATAGTATAGTTTGCCTTTATTGGATGTCTATCTTCAGTTGCTTCATTTAAACTTCGCATAAAAGTAGACTATGAGTACATCTCTGATGTATACATGTCCTTATTCTTTACAGTGGAAGATTGTAGTTTAATATGGTTGGTATAGCATCTTTGATGTATGCATGTGCTTTTATAGAATACTTGATTTTTTGCCATGTGATGCCTTTTCCTAAAAGGAGATTGCTAGACACTTATGGTTTTGGTCCTTAATGTAGAAGCCTACCCTTTTCTGCCTTGCATATTGACGAGTAGAAAACATGTGAAACTATTTGGATTTAAATAGGCTAAAGCGCCTTCACTGGTAATGCCTTAAAGCTTATATATTTTACCTCTTTGTTTGAGAAGAGTTTTGCTTTTTTGGTTGTTGGGAGAAGGAAGAGTTGTACCAGTACAATATCAGCAGAATTTTCCAGCTGATTTAGGTGTTATTGTAAAGTTGAAGTCTTTGCTTTTTGAGGTGCATCTATTGATGATATGAATTGATTGCAGTGTTCATTGTGTTCCCTTGACTGGGGAAAACGTGTGTTCCATTCCAAGCAGGGGGGTGTGGTGGAGTGAGCTGATCAGAATGCATAGTACTGACCTTTAGTCCAGTATCATTTTCTGATGTTTTCCTTGTCGTTTCATGTTAGTTGCCTCGGTTGACAACTCGTATGCTGTAAAATAGATAATTTCAGTTATTCGGTGCCAGGAAGGGGTTGCAAATGCTGAGAGTGAATTGCTGCTTCAACGGAACCTATTTTCTCTCTTTCCTTTTTTTTCTCCTTCTTAAAAGTTCAAAAGGGGAGATATCTGGTATCCAACAGATTTTGTGATGGCTGTATGGATTACAGTTATCTTCAACAATGTGATATTAATTGTAGTATTGCCATGCAGTTTTTATTTCAGCGACTTAGGAGTTAATTTATTCCTACAAGCATGAGTTTCCCCTTGCTAGAATGAAGTACTTTATATGAACATATTAGGACATCTCTTTGGTGCATGAATCAGATTTTCAGTGACTTAATTCAGTTGATAGCAGAAGTCTTTTTTTCTTCTTCTGTTGGTAGTTGATAACAGAATTCGAGAGATCTCTTTTGAAGATTTGATATTAAATATTATTATTTACATGCTCTTTTTATGCCATTTGAGTGAATTGTGTATGTTGAGTATTACTGATTCTATTAAGGTACTTTTCTATGCAGGATATAGACAAAAGGTGAATGACATTGTCCATGCTGCTTTATTTCCTGAATCTGGATTGGAAAGTGGAGTTGGTCATGCTGGAGGAGCTGGTGGGCTTGTAATAGTTCGAGATCTCGATCTCTTTTCATATTGCGAGTCATGCTTGCTTCCTTTCCAGGTCAAGTGTCATGTGGGATATGTTCCATCTGGGCAAAGGGTTGTAGGCCTAAGCAAGCTATCACGTGTAGCTGATATTTTTGCTAAGCGGCTCCAAGATCCTCAGCGCCTGGCAGACGAAGTTTGTACAGCTTTGCAGCATGGGATTAAACCAGCAGGTGTTGCTGTAGTTCTCCAGTGTTTACATGTTCACTTTCCTAATATCGAGTCTGCCTTTCTGGACTCAAATCATCAAGGTTGGATAAAGGTTCTAGTTACCTCAGGTTCTGGAGTTTTTGCAGATGAAAAGGCAGGTACTTGGACTGACTTTCTGAGTCTTCTCAGATTCAGAGGCATATCTGTTCAGAATGCCCTTTCAAGAGGCGCTACTGAGCAATCTTGGTGCCCCTCTCTAACGATCTCCAAGATGGGACCTTCGAACTCAGCTATGACGAGTGCTGTAGCCTCAATTCTTCGTTCTTTGGGTGAAGATCCATCAAGACACGAGCTTGTAGGTACTCCTGTTCGTTTTGTGAAGTGGTTGTTGAATTTCACAAATTCAAATATAGAGATGAAGCTGAATGGCTTTGTTCGTTATAGAAGAGATTCTTCAAAATCCAATGGTGATATTATTCGCCATGAAGAACGTATGTGTTCTGAGCTAAACTTGTCATTCTGGTCCCAGTGTGAACACCATTTACTTCCTTTTCATGGTGTTGTGCATATTGGATATTTCTGTGCTGACGGACTTAATCCCATTGGAAAATCTCTATTACAGTCAATTGTACATTTCTATGGCTTTAAGCTCCAAGTGCAGGAAAGGCTCACCAGGCAGATTGCTGAGACCGTGTCATCGCTTTTAGGTGAAGCTGTCATGGTAGTTGTTGAAGCTAACCACACCTGTATGATCTCAAGAGGGATTGAGAAATTTGGTAGTAATACCGCTACAATTGCTGTCTTGGGTCGATTTTCAACCGACCCTGCTGCAAGGGCAAAATTTTTGCAGAGCATTCCGAACTCAGGTCTCGCTGGAGTTTGATGTTGAATACAGATTCTATTCCGGGGATATAAAGATGTTATCAGAGGATCTTTCCGGCCCCTCCAGATGCCTTCATTCATCTTTCGGGTGTCTGCAGTAGGACAGGAATGATCAAACGCAAGATCCTTGACATAAACAAATGCAGGTCTTGTTGAGAGCTAAGATTCATACAGGAGTATAGTGACTTTCATGGTGGCTGATATGGAATCATATAATGAGAAATAGAAACATTTTTCATTTTTGGGCCTTATACAATATCTTTACCAGAAAGCTCTCTCAGCATACAAAAAATGATGTTGGCTATCTCATGTTGTTTTTATTCAAACACACCTCCCCTCGTGTCCCCTTATGACAAGGAGTATGTTATATTCTTGACATTCTTGAAATATAATTCGATTAATCTTGTTATCCCTTCAACTACTGCTTTTTTTTTTTCTTTCACCTTTTGTGTCTCGTATTTAAATCTCTAAAGTATATCTTTTCACATATCAAAGTCAAAGTCAAAGTAAACGCTTCGAATACAATATTTTTCTATTAATTTTTATCTGTCAAAAAAACAAAGAATTTATTATTTTTTTTCTTATTCCTTGGTGATTTACATGGGATTTCACGTCTGTATAAAAAAATATCTTAGGGCAAGATATACTGCCGAGAAAACTCAATAATAATTAGTGATGGAAAAAAGTATCATCTCATATAAAAGCAAGAGCAAATTGAGTTAATTAATAAAATGATCATTTCCTTTATATCTAAATATAATTAATGAGTATGAAAAATATGTTACATGTCAAAATTGTGTTATGGTGCAACATGGACCACAACAAAGATTTTGTTTCTCAGCTGCCTAGGGCAAAGATCAAGGTCTCCATATCCTAATCCTTAAAAATCCAAAGGAGAAATTAAAATCCCTCAACCACTTGATCTCAGTATTGGAATGTAATGATCATAGCTCCAATGATGTGAAGACAGTCGAGTGAAATCCAATCCGCAAACTAAGCTGATCTATGGCAGCATCGTTGTGGAAAAAGTCGTAATGACAGATGATCTTAGCTCCCAAAGATGTAAACAGCAAAGAAATATACGAAATCCTCCAGCAACTAAGGACTCTGAAGCAATAAATAAGAGATTTGCATGTATTCAAAATCTCCAAAACAAATTGATGCCTTCTGGATGTAAAGGCTCCAGAACCTTTCTTCAAGATAGGTGACAACGAGCGAGACAGAAATGATGCCTTGCGGATATAAAAACTCTCTGGATTAGCCGAGTCTCTTTTGCCTCCGTAAACGAGCTCTAGCAAAAGCGTATCTTGATTGCTCAACAATGGAAACGTGTCCCAAGATTCATGTAAGCTCGTTTTTGGACCACAAAGCTGATTCACTTGAAGTCAATGTTTCTCAAAGAAGAAGATTTCAACCAAAGTTTTCAGTCAAGACCAATCTGGAGAAGAGAAAACAGAGACAGCACCATCAACCTTGACTCCACGAACAATGTGGAATATGTTCTAGGATGAAGAAGCATGACAAAGTAATCTGGGAAGATAATGCAGGTGAAGCTCATTTTATCAGCACCAATTAGTAAGGAATCACATAAGGCAGCGCAACAATATCAGCAGACTCTATCTGTAGAGCTTCTGCCCACACCTGCTTTGTCTCATCAATTTCACTAGAAACTGTTCTTGGCTTCTTCGCCTTGGAAGCACCGCTACTGAACAGCCACTCTTGATCATCATAGTCAGGCCATTCTACTTCAGGCACAGAAAGTATTTGGTTCAGATATTTGGAATCAGGATGTGGAGGTCTTTTCTGTGCTTCAACTTCTTTAACTTTTTTCGGTGGTTGTGTCTTTATCAGACCATTAATCACGTTTTTCTTGTTATCCACCTTGGGTGGACATAAAAGCCCCTGGCTCTCTACTGCTTTGTGAATATTTGGTTGGCTGCAATCTGATCTCCCCCAGCTTTCCACAACTGGTTGCAAGGCTGAAACCTTGTTATCCACGTTAAGTATTTGGCTCGGGTACTCAGAATTAAGACGTAGAGGACTTTTGTGTGTTTCAACTTCCTCTATAATATTTGTGGATTCTTGTGTCTTTATCAGACCATTAATCACGTGTTTCTTGTTACCCATCTTCGATGGACAAAAAGGCCCCTGGCTCTCGACTGATGTGTGAATATTCGGTTGGCTGCAATTTGATCTCCCCTGCTTTTCCACAACTGGTTGTGAGGATGAAACTTTATTATTCACCATATGGTTACCCACAACCACCCCTGGCTCCAAATGTGTGAAGTTCCTAGCAGCTTGGCATGATTCCAGTTCCCTTCCAGCTCCTTCAACTGCCTGCGTTACTAAAAGGCTATTCGGAACCTTAAGGTTATTGACTCTGCTCTTCTGCTCAGACACAAAGCTGTGAACAATGTGGCCTAGAACTAGTTTCCTTCCATTTCCAAGAACCGATTTATGGAATGGAACTTCAGCATTCCCTTTATGGTCTTGAGAGGGATCATATTTACTTCCATTTTGAATGAGTTGACGAGAGGAGGAAAGAGGTCTTGACAATTTATAAGACCAACTGTCATTGTCTGTAACAATATGAAAGTCATACATGATATTAGCCAATCTGATGATAATCATTTACAACCAAACATTTTTATTGGTTACAATATCCTGCTGAAAAAGAAGAAGAAGACAGTGTCAGCCCGGCCAGTGATGGCAGTAGTTAAACAAAATGTCAAACCACATGAACATCAATGGATGAAAACAAGAATGAGAATCAGAATAAGAGGAAGAGAGGGAGCAAATCATCAATAGAGACATTTAAGCCTCTATTACCATCCATTAGGGCAAACACAAAGCAAAGCTTTTGATTGCCCAACCCAAAATTATAAAGGTGGAGAAATGGAACACTTGGCAGAGAAAAGTACTCACCATGCAAAACTCCGTTTGTTTCAGGGTCCTTTCTTTTACCAAGAATTCCGTTGCTCCAGCTGCTCTCACCGAAAAGATACGACGATCCGTTATCTGCTGTATCAATGCTGCTTTGTTTAATCTGCAATTTACTTCTCTCCTCCTTTTCCTTCCCTTTTTCCACTCTTTTGTCCTTAGATTTATTTTGTTTTTTCTGATCTCTATCCTGGTGTTTATCTCCTTTACCATCACTATTTCTATGTTTTTTCTTTTCTTTTCGCTCCTTTCGCTTCTCATCAACCTTCTCCACTGCGCAAATGCCCCCTTCAACCTTCTTTCGATCCTCTCCCATGAAACTTGAAGCAACTCCATTTTCCAAACCCTTCGCAATAACCTTGAAAGTTTGACCATTAACCATTCTATGATCCTCTCTCTTGTCCTTGGGCTTCTCCTTAATCTCTGTAAACTTCCCCTGCAAACAAACACTATCTTGATCTGGGGCAATAATTTTCTCAACCCTTCTACTTTCTGTTGCTCCGTCGTCATTTCTAAGCCTCTTTTCCAATTCAAGCAGAAGTTGCGGTTGGAAGTCAATACCCAGTATGCCAGTTGGACTAGGCTTCCCACCATTCTGATGCACCGATGTCACTGAAACCTTCTTATTCTCTGAGGTCCTTTTCTTTTCTTTATCTCTCTCCTTGTCCTTCTTGTCCTCGTGCTTGTGCTTTTTCTCTTTCTTCTCCCTTCGTTTTTCTTCACTTCTCCCTTTGTCCCTTTTCTCTTTTTTTTCTTTCTTTTCCTTGTCCTTCTTTTCTTTCTTATGCCTTTTCTCTTTGGACTTCTCCTGTAAAGAGATCAGTTCCATTATTAGGTAATTGAAAAAGTAAAAAGAAACCGATACAGCAGATTGCCAGCACCAAGGAATTAAAAGCTAGCAAACTGATTGTGAGGGTGAAGCAAAAAGCAAAGTCCACAAAGAAAAGGTTTTAACTTTGGCTCTATCAAACTTCAAATAGCTTTTTATCTTTTCAGCTATTCATTTCATGAGTCATAAATGCTAAGGCAAAAACATAATAAACTTCAACATGTCAGAAAATTCTGGATGAAGGCTCACTAAAGAAAAAGATGCAATAAGTACCAAGGATAACAGAATTCTCATATAAATTCATGGAGCATCGACAATCAAAAGTAGTAGGATAAAACATAAAGTAAAGAACATACTCATATAAGTCAGAGATGGCTTAGAACTAACAGTCCATTATCTAATGGATCTTTCCGTTCTAATACTTTATCTGAGAGTTATCAGTGTTTATCAAATCTGTTCCCATCTAACAGAACACTATTGGATCAAATGACAAAGACATTGTTGAGAAGAGATTGTATACAAAGTCAAAATTTGTGATAGAGTTCGAGGGCCAGATTATCAACACACACAAATGATTTGGATTGTCATGGAATTCGACAGTGTTTTGCTGTGATTCTTGATTTCTTTCTCACAAATTTAGAGGATAAGTTAATTAAAGTTCTACACAACATATATTATTGTCAAGCGTCCATGCCATAAACAGAAGGCTTCAAACAGATATGCCCGCTAACATATTAGGTGATAAGCAACATTACACATCAAGACAAGATAAATGTTTGTCAACTATCTGAAAGATCATATCTCCAGTACGAGCACCATTTTCTTTTGCTTTTTCGTAATTAACATCCACTAATAAGCAGTCTTACACCTTCCCTTTTGACGGGCTTGTGTCATCCTTCCACTCAAAGCAAGTCTATAACAGCAAAAGGTGTAATTTCTATATCACACAATTCAGACGAAGAGAATCAGATAACTTAAAGGTTGCATCAGTTTCCAGAGCTTGCTATCTTAAAAACAGAACTATATATAGATATTTTCTAACTTTGGATAAGGAACTGGTAGATCCTAAAATCGATAAATATCCACTTTGTAAAAAAAAAATCCACAGCTAGGTAGAATTTGCTCAAGAAAACAAAAGAAAAAAAAAATCACTTGCTTTTCCACCATTCAGTTTTGTGAGTATAAAGCTCAAGGAAAGAGGACTTAATATTCCATTCTGAAAGACTGAAATACTTTGTCAAGTTCACCATATGCTACATCATCATGTTTTTTAGTTCAAGTAAGAAATTAATAAAGGAGTATTTACCAAATCAAATATTTTTGTACAACTTCAACCACTTCGAAATTTAATCTTTTCGGTTTTTGGTATTTTAGGTATTTTGCCTAACACAATCAATTCATTAACACATGGTAAGCAGTATAATCATCTAGTACACTAGAAAGCAGCTGACTAAAAAGAAGAGGAAGTTAAAGGAGCTTAAATATTTATCCAAACAAACAAATCATTCCAAATATTTACTTTTCGATATACATAGGAGGCAAAAACACCAGAAATATCACAGATGAAGCTCTCAATGCCATAATCTCCTATTTTCTACTATGGTTAACAGGTTAGAACACTCTCCAGGCCATCCATTGTTCATGACGTACAATACTCACAGACCAAAGTATACACCACCTTTTTAAACCTATCTCTGATAACCTTATCATTCTGCTTTCTATGCCCTTCTAAACAACGAAGCAAAATAATCAAACAACATTGAGGGTAACAAAGGCTTCCCTCTGCTGGAGGTTTCGAATATTCTATAATTGATGCCAAATATACTAGTTAAGAAAATTGGCAACATTCAAGCATAATTGTTTTTTCCTCTACAAGAAACAATCTCTATGATGTAAAGCATTCGAAAGATTTCAACATTTAGAAGCTAAAATTTTCACATGAATTAGGAAACTACAGAGACGCAATTCATTTTATCAAACTATTTTTCATACAGCTAACAACATCTTGCCCTCCTCCCTCAGAATAAGATACTACAAGATAGTCCACAAAATTGTCCCTAGAGGGTAGGAAATTAAGAGATCTGCCATAAGTAATTGTATCAATTCATATAAACGGTCAAAGTTGCTTATAAGAGATACCGTTTTATCATTGAGATGAAATAAGAGACTGTTTCATCCACTAAGTCTAACCGGCCATCTCTTTTTCCCTAATTTAACATAGATTCGCAGGCTCTCTAGCATGTGGTACAATTGAATATCACAGTTAGGTCCGTGGAATTCTAGTTCCTACAAGTTAATAACTAGTGCTCCATCAAATATGATCCCATCCCACAGACTAGTTGGCTTCCTCATTTTTTCTTTCTTCTAATTAACAAAAAGCTCAGTCAGATCATTAGATAAATAGAGCCAAGAGAACCGTTCATCACCTTAGCCACCAACATTCACAGGTCAACCATTTTCCTATAAGAATTCCTTTACTTCAAAACCTATTAACAACTTTCTGTAATGGAGGTCTTCACATAGTACCCTACTAGAACCAACGCATACAAATGGTTAGCACAGATGACAAACCAGCAGAAATGGCAATGAAATGATACAATTATACGCAAAGAATATAAACCTTTATTAGCAGGTTTGCATCATCAGGCCTAGACTTCTTTTCATATCCTGGAGGTGGAAATGGAAAGCAGCGAGACATTGCACATGTACGGGAAACTGGGAACGCTCCACTAACCGTAAAGCTTCCTTTAGTTTCTGGATAGACCGTTCCAGCTCAGGAACAGACCAGAAACAAGTTTCTTTTCCATGTACCAAGTCATCTCATTCATATCCAGCTCAAGCATTCATCCAAAAGCGGCATCAATCTAAACCACACATATCTTTTCAAATTCAGCAAAAAGCTTCTTTCTCTGCTCTCTACTAGAGTTCAACAAAAATCCTCCCAAAGTTGCCAACGAATATCGGAAAAAATGCACAAGTTGGCAGTAAACAAATATAATAAACCTGAATGATTCTTTGACGAATGACGAGGGTCAAGACCAATGTGATCCCCAGCCAATTCTACCACACAGCCTAAGTACCACCACCTGCCCATCATCCAAAACCAAAATCAAGGACTTTCTCCGTACTAGTTCAAGTATCGAGATTCATAAAGATGCAGGCAGTAAACACCATAACCTCAAAATGCAAAAACTCACTTATTCTACAGAACAACTAAAGAAATACTAATCCCATCTTAATCCTATGTCCAAAACATGAACTTTTTTGTATACCCTTTACAGATTCAGTGCAAACAGAGCCACTGAATCCACAATAAGTACTCCAAGTAAAATCCAAAACTAAGTGTACAAGATTCAACTGTGACCACTATCCAATTTTACCAAAGAGACAAAAAAAAAAAGAAAACATCCATTAACTCAATAGTAAAACTTGGGAAGGGCACTGATAATGACCTACATAATTAGAAATAAAAACAAAAATTGCAATAAGGGTTCTTTGCAGTAGATCAAACCCTAAAAATACCAATCAAGAAAATCACCTCAAGACACAAAGCCAAGTTTTAAAAAAAAAAAAAAAAAGAAGTAAAAATACAGTCTTTTGAAACCCATTAAGTCATTCGTGTGTGTGATTGTGTATGCATTCTTTTCCATCTTCAAGAGAGCAGAAAAATTCAAAACCAAATTTTGAGTCTTTATCATGGATTAAAAAAGTTTAAAAATATATTTTCAATAAACAAGAAAATTATATAATTAAATTCTTATCAAACTTGTTCTGAGAAAAAACACACATTGTAAAATGTATGGAGAGAAGATCATGAAAGAAACAAAGAGAGAAGAAATAAAAGTACTTCTCTTTGGCTCTTTGCCTCTCTTACTTTGCATATATGTATATATGCATATCTTGTTTGTGTAAACTATGTGTATATGTATGTATCTATTGTAATGGTGTGTTTTTTCTCTTTTTTTCTCTTTGTTGTTTTTGTTCTTCTGAGATCCTCAAAAATCTTTGAATTCTTGAAGTGGGTTTTCTTTCTCCTCAGAAAAGGGCCGCCCCCTTGTTATTAAAACCCCCCAAAAGGGCAGAGAAATTTTAAGGGTGGGGGCAAAGCCTCTATTTATAACGGGTGAAGGGTAAAATAGGGGAGAGCGAAAAATACATATGTTTAAAAAAAAAATCCACAAAGAATTTTTACTTTTAATGGTTGCGCAGGGGTATCATTTAGTAGGAATAGGATAAAATTATTAATATAAGATTATAGATTTGACACTCTTCACTAGTATAGAGCTCAATCCTTGATTGTTTGGTACAGGTGTAGAAGCGCACTAATTTACTCATAAATTTATCACTTGATGATCGTGATTTACCAAATAATTCAATGATCAAATTACGTCAATTTGATTCTTACGACATCCAAAAAAAATTAATAGAGATCCACAAGATAGCAATTAATTGGGTTACATGGAAATTTGATGGTTAATTTTCACTATATGTATTGTCTAAATTTATCTTTTAATTCATATAGTATATGGTAACTATCTGACGAGGGAGACCCCGAGTTGAGGTAAGATATCCATACCGAGTTGAGGTAAGATATCCATACCGAGCTGAGGCGGATTAATCCGAGCCAAGTCTAGCATATTCAGCTAATGCCCAACCTGGATTCCGATCCAACCTCACCCCGACCGAAGAAAACCCCGACCTCAGTTTCAGCTGCTTTGATGGGACATAAAGCCTTGATGGACATAAAATTGTACCACATTAAATGTTGTCAGGTCCGAATTTAGTATAAATAGAGCTCCACCCCTTCATTTCTGAGGTAAATGCTCATTAAATGCTATCAGCTACTTCGCCAGCTCAGACATGCTAATCATTCGCACACTTGAGGGGAAAATCCGGGTCGTCAACCCATCTTTTCCTTCCTTTTCCTTGTGCGTCAGGTAGCCGACCCGAAAATCTAGGTCGAGGAGCCGACCTAGAAATCCAACTCGGCAGGAGTAGTTTCCCAATCTCAACGTTGAGATTCCGACCTCGATAGTTTGGCGTCGTCTATGGGAACGAGTTCTTTCTATCACTCTTCTCACCACTCATTAAGAAATCATCATGGTACAAACGAGAAGACACAGCGCACCGGTAGAGGACTCGCCCAACTCGGATGGGGACCTCAAAACCACGCAGGTGCCTAGCCAAGACCCAACCCAAACTGACGTTAGAACGAGCCAACGTATACACTTAGCCTCAGAAACTAACCTTTTTTTACAAATGGAGACCCCAACTCTAGCTTATCACCAGATATGAGGATGATACTTGGAATGTTTGAGGAACTAAAGAAGCAGGTAGCCCAGTTAGCTGCAGAACACCCAGTTCCGCAAGTAGCTACACCGCGGCCCGCGCATCCACAATTCTGCATTCCAGCCCCGGGGCGAACCCTAGCTCAAGACAGAGAAGGCTTCCTAGAGCCAGTGGCGAGACCTGTGGAGGCGAGAGGTAAAAGGGCAGCCCATGTCGACCCCAAGCAGGCCAAGACCGCGGCTACCATAGCCAAGGTCATTAACCAGCTCGGCGTAAGCCCACTCTTACCCGAGGTACTGGTGACGTCGTTGTCTACCGGTAACCGAATGTCCAACTTGGTCGTCTACAACGGGGATGGAGACCCAGCCAGTCACCTGCTCAACTTTGATCACCATATGACTCTGCATGATATGACCGACCTGATGAAGACGAAGACATTCCCGACCACCCTAGTTGGCAATGCCTTGGACTGGTTCCAAAAACTCCGTCCCGGCTCAATTGCAAGTTTTCACCAGCTAGCTGAGACTTTCTTATCCCGCTTCACAGGAAACTGACGTGCAATCCGTCACACTTCATCATTGTTGTCTGTGAAGCAGCATCGAGGAAAAAGTCTAAGGACTTACACGGCCCGATTCAACGAGAAGTCCCTCAGAATACTCAACCTGGAGGACTTCATGGTTTTAATGGCCTATCAAAGTGGACTCAAGTGGGGCTCCCTTACATCCTCTTTGGCCATCGACCCCATGGATACCGTAGCCGAGTTGATGGTATGAGCAGAAGGGTACATATACTCGGAAGAAATCCATCAGGCAAAGAGAGATTATGACAAGGAGAAGGAAGCCAGCAAGAAGGAAAAGACCTTCCGAGCCCAACCTGGGAGTAAAATCCAAAATGACCGAGGCAAGCAGCCTCAGCAGCTGAAACGGAACCCTCAATTCACTATGTTCATTCCCCCTAACATCACGAGGAAGCAAATCCTGATGGAGATCCAGCACCATAACCACCTGCCTCCAGTCCTAAGGATGAAAGGCCGACCTGAGAAGCGCAATAGGACCAAGTATTACCTCTACCATATAGACTACGGCCATACCACCGAGCAGTGCAAAGACTTGAAACAGGAGATTGAAGAACTGATAGCCTGAGGTCACTTCCGAAGGTACGTAGATCAACAGCCGATCCGGAATCATGATCAGAAAAATAGGGAGAGAAGTCCACCCAGGCGACAGGCTGGGGGCGGACGTTTGGTTGTGATTGAGACCATTGCAGGGGGATTGGCGTCG
Organism: Ehretia macrophylla; assembly: GCA_037974665.1. Taxonomy (NCBI): domain Eukaryota; kingdom Viridiplantae; phylum Streptophyta; class Magnoliopsida; order Boraginales; family Ehretiaceae; genus Ehretia; species Ehretia macrophylla. Next base: position 30,484,258 of record CM075780.1, read on the forward strand.
GGTGGAGAGACCTCGGTTGGCAGGAAGGGTTATGTTCGAGCTGGAAGGGAGTATAGGCCAACACGGGGTCCGATCCAGGAGAAGGAGGAGCTCACTTTCTCCTCAGAAAACTTGGAGGGTGTGATATTGTCACATGACGACCCACTGCTGATCAACGCTGAAATAGCCAACTTCACCGTGAAGAGGTTGATGGTGGACACAGGGAGCTTGACAGAAGTCTTATTCCTCAGTGCTTTTGAGCAGAAAGGGTTGGACAGGAGTCGACTCAGGCCATTGAGGGGCACTTTAGCTGGTTTCACCGGACAAGCCCACCGAGCTGAAGGGGTCATCAACCTCCCACTAAAGGTGGAAGACGGAGACAAGCGGGTTTCGATGCAAGCCAACTTCATTGTGATGGATTGCAACTCCACTTACAATGGGATCTTAGGTCAGGTGGTACTCAACCATTTCAGGGCCGTCTCTTCAACTTATCACCAGGCCTTGAAATTCTCGACCCCGGCCGGCACGGCCACTATTCGCGGAGCCCAGCTCAGTTCGGGAATGTTATGAAAACTCCCTCCGACCCAAATATCAGGTTGGTTGAGGACCAAATTTGCCCGAGGAGAAGAAAGATGCCAAGAGAAGGAGCCCAGCTGAAGACCTTCAAGAGGTGGAGCTCTCCGACGAGACGAAAAGAGCAAAAATCGGGAGTGAACTCTCTGTCGACCTCAAGAAAGGTATAAGTCAATTTCTCCTGAAAAATGAACACATATTTGCATGGTCTGCCTCTGACATGACAGGTATTGACCCAGGAGTGATTGAGTATCACCTGAATGCAAACCCAAATCACTATCCGGTAAAGCAGAAGCGCAGACACTTCCATTATAATAAGTAACAAATCATAGCAGAAGAGGTGGACAAATTGGTAGACGCCGGCCACATAAAGGAAATCCAATACCCAACCTGGTTATCCAACGTAGTGCTGGTGACCAAGTCCTCAGGTGGATGAAGATTGTGTATTGATTTTACCGACCTCAATAAAGCCTGCCCTAAGGACTGTTTTCCCCTACCTCGGAATGATCAGATGATAGATGCCACATCCGGGTTCAAGCTACTCTCTTTCATGGATGCCTTCAAAGGCTATAACCAGATCAAAATGGTTCCCAAAGACAAATAGAAGACTGCCTTCACCACTGATAAAGGTCTCTACTACTATGAGGTCATGTCTTTTGGCCTCAAGAATGCTGGAGCTACTTATACTCGGATGGTGAACAAGGTTTTCAAAAATTAGATTGGCCGAAATATAGAGATCTATGTAGATGACATGTTGGTCAAGAGCAGAAGGGCGAAAGACCATGTAGCCGACCTGGCTGAAGCCTTCGCCGTAATGGAGCACTTTGGGATAGAAACCAACCCGCATTCGGCGTCAAGGCAGAAAAGTTTCTGGGCTTCATGGTCACAGCCAGTGGAATAGAAGCCAACCCAGAGAAGGTTCAAGTGATACTTGACCTGGCACCGTCGGCCTGCGTGAAGGACGTCCAGGTGCTCACGAGCAAGGCGACGCTAAGCAGATTCATATCCAGGTCGGCCAACAAGTGTGCTCCTCTATTCAAAATATTGAGGAATCCTAAGAATTTCGAGTGGACTACGGAATGCTAGGATGCCTTCGAGGAGCTGAAAAGGTATCTAGCTTCACCACCCCTACTATCCTGACCTGAGGTGGGAGAGGAGCTGGTACTATACTTGGCATATTCAGGGACAGCAGTTGCGGCAGCACTACTCCATGAAGAAGGGAAAGAGCAGAAGTCGGTCTATTATGTCAGCAAAACCTTGCAAGGGGCCGAGGTGAGGTATTCCTCCTTGGAAAAACTCGCCTTTGCACTCATCACGGCAGCAAGAAAGCTGAAGCCATACTTTGATGCTCATCCAATCAAGGTCGTGACAGATGCGCCGCTCAAGTACATCATGCACAAGCCAGAGGCGTTGGGTAGGCTGCTGAAATGGGCAGTTGAGCTGAGTCAATTTGACATCACCTACCAACCCAGAACAGCCATCAAAGCCCAAGCCATCGCAGACTTTGTGGTGGAATGTACTAGCCGAGCCGAACATGACCTGGAATATGTGTGGAAGGTCCATGTGGATGGGGCTTCAGGGAAGTCCGAAAGCGGAGCTGGAGTGGTCATCTTCGACCCAACCCTGCATGAGCACCAATACTCCCTCAAGTTCGCCTTTCCAGCATCCAACAATGAAGCTGAGTACGAAGCAGTGATCGCGGGGCTGAAAATTGTAGCTCAGCTCGGGGCGCAAGCAGTCAACCTGAGCACCGACTCTCAATTGGTTTCTAGTCAGATATCAGGAGAGTTCGAAGCCAAAGACAATGCTATGCTGGCCTACCTCAACAGAGTTAAGGATTTGACCTCAGGGCTCAAAAGGTTCACGATACAGCAAATTCCGAGGGAGAAGAATATGAAGCCTGACGCCCTGTCCAGGTTGGTCTTAGGTGAGAGCCGACGTGCACTGGTCCATGTGGAAGAAGTGTCTGAACCAGGTATCCAGTTGGGGATGCAAGCCCCGAGCTCAATTTAAGCTCATATTAGACCAAACCAATCGTGGACTACTTGGAGGAGGGTATGACCCCGGAGGATGAAAAAATAGCTCAGAAACTCATAAAACAGGCTTCAAGGTTTGTCATAATTGCCGAGCAACTCTACAAGAGAGCCTACACTTGGCCTCTCTTAAAGTGTGTTCGGCCCGACGAGGAAAACTATGTACTCCGGGAGATCCATGAAGGGGTATGTGGAAACCACTTGGGAGGCAAGGCTCTGGCTCGGAAGGCATTGAGGCAAGACTATTTTTGGCCAACCTTAGAACAAGATGCCAAAGAGCATGTAAAAATGTTTGACACTTGCCAAAGGTTCGCCAATATACAGAGGAAGCCAACGGTAGACCTCACGGTGTTGATAAGCCCGTGACCATTCTATCAGTGGGGTCTAGATATCATTGACCTATTGCCAACCAATGTTGGCCAAAAGAAGCACGCCTCGTAGCTATAGACTACTTCACCAAATGGCCTAAGGCTGAAGGTGTTGCTAGAATAACATAAAAGGCAGCTTGGGATTTCGTATGGAAAAACATCATTTGTCAATTTGGGGTGTCAAATGTCATCATTACTGACCATGGCAAGCAATTCAACAGTGCATACTTTCGAGGTAAATGTGTCGAGATCAAGATCGACCTCAGATTCTTATCTATTGCTCACCCTCAAAGTAATGGCCAAGTTGAAAGGACTAACCAAATCATTTTGCAGGGCCTGAAAACCAAGCTGGAGGAAGCAGAGAGCCAGTAGGCATCGATTCTTCCCGAGGTGCTGTGGGCTCAACGAACCACCACCAGCTCGGTAACGGGAGAATCGCCTTTCGAGCTGACCTTTGGTACTCAAGCGGTGCTGCCAGTAGAGATCGGGTCTCCAACCAGTAGAACCCTCCACCATGATCCAGCAATACACGGAACACTGATCCGTGAAGAGCTCGACCTTGGCAAAAAGCTCCGAGCTAAAGCTCAAATCAGAATGCTGGCCAGCAAAGCTGCCATGCAAAGAGCCTTTGCCAAGCAGGTCAAGGCTAAGCCTATTAAGGTTGGCGACTTTGTACTCATAAAGGTCATCTTTTTGCCGCGCTCGGGTAACAAGCTCTCCCCGACCTGGGAGGGACCGTACGAAGTCGTGAAAGAAGTCCGACCCGGAACCTTCTACCTCCGCGACAAGTACGAAAAACTATTGAAGAATGCATGGCACTCAGAACACCTGAAGCGGTATTTTGTTTAAGGGCCCGAGCCAAAATTTCTTGTAATGGTCCCCGAGCCGAAATATAATGTAATGGCCCTGAGCCAAAATCTCTCGTAAAGGCCCCGAACCGGATATTTTGTAACAGCCACTGAGCTGAAATCTTTTGTAAGGCCCCGAGCCAAAACGTTACTTGCGATCGTCTCCCAAGCCCAAGTACATGTACAAATTCAATACAATGCATTTTGTAATCTAGTGCAATGCCCGACCTGGGCCCAAGTGCCTCAGCTACTAAGCTACTGCCAACTTGGATTAACGCAGTGGCTACGCTTAATTACGAGCTAATAATCAAGTAAACCAGCTCGGATTAGGTTCCAGCTCGGGTATAATCAATAATAATTTGATTAGATTTGCTAGTTCGAATCAATTTTCAACTTTGTATAATCCGGCTTTAGGTCGGCATGTTAGTTTGGGTCTAAACTCTAGCTCAACATCTGTCAACATTAGTTTGACCAATTTTAAATCGGACTGACGAGTCTAGGTCAGCAACGATTATAGTTGTCCAATTAACCAGCTTGGATTAGGATGAAAATTTATTAATCACATCCAACTCGGTTCCTTACATTTAAATAAAGTTTGGAAGGTCCATTATATTGGTCCGACCCAGCTTACTTAAGAAAAATTACAAAGGAAAAGGTACACATGTACGAACTCGAATGAAACGCAAATAAAATAAAAACATCCATTTCATTAAAAGTGAAAAAATACAATTACAAAAAGCCCGACCTGGGCGAATCTACTAAAGCCCGACCCGGGCGAGTACAAAATTTACTTAGGAGCGGCGATGGAAGTGGTAGCATCGGCTTTATCCCCGACCTGATCTATACCCTTCTGCACAAATTCAATCACCTCATTAGCTTGGGACGTCAGGTCGGTCGAAAGCTCAGGAATCTCCCAGAACTCCAGCGGCGGAGCTTCTAAGATTTTGATGTAATCATTCTTGGTGGCAAGAAAGAAGGTCTTCGCTCTCTCCCGAGCTGCGACCTGGCCCCCGAAGTAGTACTCCAACTCGGCGTACCTGGCCATCGCCCCACCTTCCGTGGCCAACTAATCCACGGCCGCTTGGTTGGACTTAAATTCTTTCACCAACTTCTCCCCTTGAAGGCCGACCCAATTTGTCAGCTCTCGGAGCTTCGTCTCGACTTCACGCCTCTCCAGCTTGTAGGGCTCGATGTCCTTGGCCGCGACCTTGTGCCGGGACTTCTCTTTCTTGAGCTCCTTTGTCAGCCGATGAATTTCCTCTGTGTCCACTTTGAGCCTCTGGGCGGCCTCTTCCCTCAAGGCCTCAAGCTCGGCTCGGGCGTTAATGTATCGCTGCTTGAGCTCGACGTAATAAGACTGGGCCCTGGCAAGAAAGTTGGGTGCCAAAAGGATGTGGGACTCGGCCTGTGCAAAATATAGCAAAATGATCAACCAAGCTGAAAAACATAACCATACAACACGGTCGAAGATGCCTCACCGTGACTATGGCCGTCCTCAGGTCAAGCGAGAGCTGCTCCGCCGGGACCATTGCCAGCTTGGGGTCGCGGGCGACCTTAACTGCCTCCACAAAATCCTTGTTGGGAGGGCTCACCTACGTGGCCTTGCCTTTCCCGGAGTATTCGGCCCGAGGCCGTTTCTTACTCTCAGGGTGGGACGCTGAGCGCTCCGGGATTGCCACCCCCGAGCTCGATCTTTTAGGCAGGGGAAACCCTGATGTCCCTTTGGAGGAAACCTCGCCACCGACTTCTCGCACTTGGCCACCAGATAGCTGCATCTGCCCTTGAGGGACGGAGCCCAACCCAGATCGAGCCGAGACTTCACTACTGGCCTCGGTCTTTCTTTTCATCTGGATATACGCGAGCTTCCTCGTGTCCGCCATATCTACAAAAAATGAAGGAAAGAGATGTGAGAAATAACCAAATGCAAACTGAAGAGAACAACGGTAGACAAAGAGACGGGGAGGTCGGGCATTGATCCTGCGAACTGACCCTCTTCTGAGCTGGAATCCGCATTCTCTTCGGGCTCGGGAAGTAGATGGGGGTGCTCATTCCTCAGGTCGGGTTCTCTCCCGAATAACTTTGATTTCCAGATTCTGCCCCACCTGAGGACGCTGTCAATGTCAATTTGCATACCCGGCTCGGGTCTCAATACCCCGACTTCGGCGAGTTCCGTTTCTGAGAGATTGGGGTCATCGTTCACATTCTTCTTTAGGGAGGGATTCCAATCCACCCTGCACCCCGGGTTCACAGCCAGCTCGACCTAATATTAGTCGTTATGCCAGCCCTTGTTAGAGGAGTGCCACTTGGTGAATATGGCATTGCCGGCCCGAGCTGCGAAATGAAACCACCTTGGCTGCTTCGGGTTGGGCTTGCACACAAAGAACTACTTGAACCGACGCAGGGTCGGCTCTATTTTCCTCTCAAGGCAGAATACATAAAATGCCACAATTATGGCCTAACCATTTGGTGACATCTGACCCGGGCTAAGCTCAAAGTAGTTCAAAATGCCGGCGATGAAGTCAGGAAGTGGAAGCCGAATGACATCGAATGTGAGGTCATAGATAGTGAAGTGATTGGGTAGAGGATAGCAGGCGAACTCATTCTGACATGAAACCTTCAGCTTGTGGTGTTGGTCTACCGACCAATCCTTTAGCCTGGCGTTAGCCATCTGGACGGAAGAATAGCACTCGCGTTTACAACAGGTGAACAGCTGCTCTATCCTCTTCCCCCAAGCCGACGAACCACTGGCTGTAGCAGAGCTCCGAGGTCGGAACACCCTAATCGGGACCGCTTTAATTAGCTCTGACGCAGAGGCTCCAGCTAAGTACTCTTGTGGTATCTCAACTCCATCCAACTGGTTCAATGGCTCCTCATCCTCCCTATCTCCCAAGTCTCCCAAGTCGGCCAAAGGGTCTGCCTCAGCTTCTTCTTGCACTTGCCTGACCTCGATCACTTGGCAATCATCATCACTCTCCCTGAGCCTAGATTGTCGAGCTGATCCTTGAGATGTACCTTCGCTGTCATCATCGCGGCCTCCATCTGAGGTCGATTCCGAGCTCGACGGATTCTCATCCCCTTCATAGGACCTTACCTCCATCGCTTGGGAATCTTCCAACTCTGACCTCCCCATCCTGTTTACAAATTAAAATATGTGCAGGAATAACTAAAGGGAGTCGGGATGTACCTACTGCTCTAGTTGTCGAAGATGACCCGATCTAATTGCCTCTGACCTAATTGGCTCCGGGCTAATGGATTCCGAGCTGAATACCCCAAGAAGATATTTGTCGAGCTAAAAGTGTCCGACCACTCTGGTTGCCGACCTAAAAGCTCCAAATTTCGTAAGCAAAGTATGAAATGAATCTCGGATGTCAAGGCCCTATTTATAGGCAACTCCTGTAACCACCTCGGGAATCCCAAACGTCACATTTTGTCATAACTGCCAGGTGACATGTCAGCCATCTGAAGGGTATGCACCGTTGACGTGGCCATCCCCACTCTGTCGGGGTCGGGCACCTCCAGCTCGGGAACAATTCCCAATTCTAGGTCTCACCCTCTCGATCTCGACTTGAGGGGGGAGGGATTGATGAGGGGGACCCCGAGCTGAGGTAAGATACCCACACTGAGCTGAGTCTAGCATATTCAGCTAATGCCCAACCTGGATACCGATCCGACCTTACCCCGACCCAGGAAAACCCCGACCTCAGTGTCAGCTGCTCTGATGGGCATAAAGCCTTGATGGGACATAAAGCTGCACCGCATTAAATGCTGTCAGGTCCGAATTTAGTATAAATAGAGCTCCACCCCTTCATTTCTGAGGTAACTGCTCATTAAATGCTCTCAGCTACTTCGCCAGTTCGGACATACTAATCATTCGCATGCCCGAGGGAAAAATCCGGGTCGTCACCCCGCCTTTTCCTTCCTTTTCCTTGTGTAGGTCAGGTAGCCGACTCGAAAATCTAGGTTGAAGAGCCGATCCAGAAATCCAGCTCGGTAGGAGTAGCTTCCCAACCTCAACGTCGAGATTCTGACCTCGACACTATCAAATGTAGATAATGTAAAGTTTGGTTCGGTTGGGTGAATCGGTAATTAATTTAGATAATTGAGTATATTATGTGTTAGAGAAGGTTATTAAGTGATGTTTATAAATTTGCAAGAAATGAAAGATTGATAACAACTTGGGGATGATTAAGATGAACAGTTTGATGTTTAAGACGATCAATGTCTATGAGAGAGTTTCAGGAGATTTTGATAAGCATGGTAATATTGCAGGGTTCCAAAATGTTACCTTTATGATTGTGGGAAGGTGTTTATAAAGTATCTGTAAGAATTGTCATGATAAGAGATGACTTATTAATGGGTAGAGTTATTATTACGGAATGTATTTTTTAGGACTAACATAATGTGTAATAGCATGATAGGTAAGGTCTCCAGATATACAATTTACAAAGGAACTTAATGTCGTTGTCATCGTTCTCTTTATTTTGAATTTGATATTTATCTTTTGTGATTACGTGTATCTTTTAGTTGGAAAAAAAACTTTTTTTAACGGATAAACGCATATCTTCTTTTGATTAAAAAAATATTAATTTTTTTTTTCCCGTCATATATAACTTAGATTCATTTGTTCTGAAGAAAAACAAATTACGTAACAATTGACATATGATATGTGATCGATGATGGCATATATGCTTTTTAGATATAAGGTGCCAAGTGCACTCAATAGTCAAGGAATTGCCACAAGGGGTTGAAGAATTTTTTTCCAAATGTGTAGAAGTGAAGGGTGAAATGTTGCTTTCTAGTCAAGGGCGGTATTAGGGGTCGTCGGGGGTCCCGGCTTCCCACTGTTTTTAAATTTTTAAAAAATATTAATGTAGTATTATAAATAAAAAAAATTATTGATCTTTTTATTTTTAAATTTTTTTATATAATATTATTAAAAAATATTTTAACTTTTTAATGTTAAAATTCTAATTCCGTTCCTATTTTTAGTCATCATTCAACACATTTTTTTGCTCCGCCCATTCAACACATTTTTTTACTTGTGAGGAGGCTTTATGACAAAGGTTCAAAGTATGTGGACCGAAGTTTTCAATATGATAACTCTTGTCTTTTCCCTTCTTTTTTTTGCCCTTGTTCCTCCATCCCTTTCTTTGAGGTTTCTTCTCAATATCTTAGTATATTGGAACAAAGAGTTTTGATTATTTTGTATATTGACATGTGGCATGAAAACTAAGAGTTTTGATTATTTACATATTGACACGTGGTAATAGTGATGATATATTTATGTAAAAATTTTAATTGTAATAATATGTCTATTTAATTATGACAAAATAATATGAAAATTTTATGACAATTGAATCTCTCAAATAGCCTTATATGATATAAGGGGATCTAAATTCGTATTGTAAGAAACCTTTGGTTGCCAGTAATTTGCAAGTGTTAAGGTTCAAATTAATTTTAATGTATATAATAGGTTCAAAATTCAATTATGTTAATACTGATTATAATCTTTGCATAATTTGTCAATTGACCATATTATGGTTTTCGAACACCACCCCCCACGCCCCCCCCCCCCCCCCCCCCCCCCCACGCCCCCCCCAAAAAAAAAAAAAAAAAAATAATAATAATAATAATAATGGTGCTAATTTGCTTTTAGCATTATAAAGAGCCAATAGTACAAATTAGAAATAGGTAGAAGACAAACACGATTAATCTTTTTCTTTTCTTTTTTTGTGAAAAAATGTGATTAATCACTACATAGAAATATTAACTATTTTTTTTTTTTTTGGTAAAAAAAATCAAATTGTGCATTTGCTCGCTCTCACACAATTACGTATGAAGAAATATTAGATTTTTTTGTCATGATATTAGTTTGGTATATTTGGTCAATTTTACACGATTTACATAAGATTCATATGTTTTGGTCTTGTGATACTTTATTGTCTTAATTTTTCCATAAGATTATGACTCTTATAGTATACAGATCCAATGGATGCATTTATAAATCATTAATATTGACTAATAATGGACTAATGACCTACTTTTCCTGATTATCACACTTCAATATGACTCGGAGAGTGAAGAAGAGAGATATGTAGAGCAAAGCATAGAGAGAGCATAATATCTCAAAATTGAATCTCATCAAAATAGCTATAAGATTCAACATTACTAATTAATTAGTTTGGATCTCCTTTCTAATAATATCATTTATAAATGATTTAATAGTTGATACAAATTTAATCTATGGTTTGAGATTACAAAAAACAAAAAAATTGAAACAAATTGTTTGGATCTCCTTTCTAATAATTATGCGGGAAAAGAAGTAAAAAGAGGATCCATACCCGATTGTATAAAACTTAAATTTTATCAAAAAATAAGATATATAAATAATACTTAAATACATAACACTTGCGAGTCATTTTTATAGGATTCATGATTGAACATGTTAGTTAGTACATATTTCACACTAACACTAGGGCAAAAGGATCCATTTCATTCTAAAAAAACAGAAAGAAGTATTTAAAATAAAGTTTGAAATGACTGAATGAAATTTAAACAATTAATCTCGTGATCCGTAATTTACTTTATCTTAAAAATGAAAAAATCAAGAAACAGGGAGAATCTTTTTTCAGATATGGGGTATGTTTGGTTGTAGGAAGCCTTTCCGTTTTTTATTTTTTACGCAATTCTCACTTTGTGCTTTTCCATTCTTTTCAATCTTCTAAACAATTTTATTCAGTTCCACAACTTCATTCAATGTCCAATCTTTAAACGTTGAATAATAACATCGACATTTTTCCGAGGCTAGATCAACAATTTCCTGCATGCACCATGTTTCTCGACGTGTCTCATTAATATATATCCACCCAATCACCAAGCACAACATCTTCATAACCTATTTCACAATTAACACGTCTTCATATTTTTTTTTCCAAGGCCAACGGTAATGGGTTCTGCCACTAAGGGCATGGTCCGGTAGTGAGGTGAATTAAATTGTTTTTGTAAGGTCCTGCGGAGAAAGATAAAAGAAATATTATGAATATTGATTAGTTACTGGATAGTTTTTATTAGGTATGTCCTCTACTTTGTCTTGTCATTCGACTTTATTTCTTTTTAGGACTTAATATGAGGTAAATTCTTGAGCTTGAGCACAATTATCAAAATACTCTTATAAGGATAAATATAGTTGTGGTCGCTGGCGACCTCAGCCCGAGGTCGACTTTTCCCTAGACCCGAGGTCACGAGTATTGTAATTATCGGTAGTTTGGAAGGTTCGAGTTAAAGACATGTTTGGGAGATCTCGGAAAAAATTATTGTAACTAACTCTGACATAATCTCAAATAATCAGGAAGGAAAGAGAAAATATAATCTCTCACAAAAGTATAAATAATACTCACACTCTCAGGGAAAATGTATCAAATACATTCTATACATTATTTTTCAAATCTATCTTTCTTCCTCACTAAAAAATTTATTAACTTAATCATAAGAATACTAACGTGGCCTAAACCCACAACGTTCCTTGTTTGAAGGCTTAAGTCCAGTTCAACTCTTCGAATTTTTTACCTTAACAGGTCCAAAATAAAAGAGAAAAAGAAGAAAGAATTTTATAGTGACATAGTTTTCCCTTTCCTAAGAAATTAGAAGAATTTCATAAACGAAACACTTTTCTAGTTGCTCAGCATTAATTAGATAATAATTAAGGTACATCATGAAAGAGGAGCTATTGACCAACCCATTTGTGCTATTAACAGTAACCAGTTTCACTTGCCAACTAGTTTTTTTTTTTTCCCCCCTTTTACTCTACAGGAGGTTTAAATTAATGTTATATTATTTTAAAAATATTATACATTCTGAAAATCGATTTTAAAACCTCTCGCAACTATAGTGAAAATCACATCACCAAAATAAATGGACAATGGCAAGTCAAATAATTGGTTAATTAACAAGATACTGAATAAGCAATTCGAAAAGTGAATTTTAAATATTAGAAATTTTAAGTCATTGAGAATACAAGAGTAACCGTGTATGTCGAACGATTTAAATTTTTTTTGTGTTCGATTTTCATGTTTGAATAGTTTTAGAATTAGTTTCTCAAGTAATCTAATTATCATGTTTGAAAATATTTTCAGCAAATCTAGATCATGCTTTTTTTTTTTTTTTTTTTAAAGTAAAATTATGTATTTTGAGATTTGACACTCTTAATTTAAGTCTGAAAGACTTTTGAAAAGAGTTCTCATTGACCAAAAAAAACCATCAAATAACTAAAATTCCCTTCTATGGAGGCAGTCATGTTTGATTTTTTTTAAAATTTTTTTTTTGATTTTGATTTTTTTATTTTTTATCAATGTCAACCTTAAGTGCGTCTTTCTTTATTTGCCTTTTATTTACCTTTTTCTTTTTATTTTTTGAATAAAAAAGGAGGCAACATCATAATAATAATTTAAATAAAATCTAACCCCTCTTATCCTTCTCTATTTCAAAAAGGAGGCAATAGGAATTGGCATATGTTCCACCATGTGACATGCCAATGGACAACGGTCAGAGAATATCATAATCTGCAAATTAATTCGCACAACTATTTTTTTCTTTATAGACATGGTTCATATGAAACCCGACATGAGTTTGCAAGATTAATTAATCTCCGATCAAGAACTTAAAGAGGACTATGTATTTGCTTTATCATTTCACAATTAGCTACCATTGCAATGCTTACAAAGAACACATCAAAGAATCATGAATAACTTAGTAGTAGGTTATTTTCTTTTGTAATTGGGTGATCATATTTCAAATCTCATGAGGATAAAGAGAAAAATAATCATAATAAAAAAAAGAAGTCACGGGAACGTCTAATATTGGATAAATGATCGAAATGGTCCTTTATCTTTAGACTCTATAATATTTTCATCCCTTATCTACCAAACATGACAAATTAATCTATTATCTTTAAATCTGCGACGTTGTTAGTCTTTTTAATAAATTCTATCAATTTTTTAACGTGAATTGTATATGTTCGATACGTGACTAACTTAAGTCAGATTTTAGAGAGGTAAGAGATTAATTAGTTACGTGCTGAACGCATGCAATTTACGTAAAAAAAAATGACAAATTTTGTTAAGAAGACAAATAGCGTGACAAATTTAAAGATAATAAATTAATTTAACATGTTTAATAAATAAGAGATAAAAATATGTCACGAAATTTAAAAATAAAAGACCATTTCAATCATTTCCCCTCTAATATTTATTAGACGTAATATATGATTTGATATGTATGGTACAAATTAGCCACCGTGCAATGTTACAAGAATGTGAAGAAGAACGAGAGCCACGTTATACATGTCACCTAGAAGGCAATACTAGCAACGTGTTGAAATTTGGTGGTTGTCATCGTGGAGTATTAAATCAGAGTCTCTCCTACCAACCCACCTGATATTTCCATGCACTTCTTCTGCTGTAATGCTGTTAGTTTTTTGAGTGTTGAATCGATTTGAAACACCTCGTAATATTATAAAATTGTATAACATTACAATTTTATAAAATCATAAGAATATCTAAGTTTGTGTTAAACATTATATTAGTGCTTTTTCAAGACTTAAAATTAAATATAGTGGCAGAGCTAAGAATTTGAGAGACTTAAGTATAGCAAATATCAAACAACATAAGGTTGTATTATAGAATTTCGGGTATGTTATGCATATAGTTTCTATTGTTTACATATTTTTTTAAATTGATCTTTAATGTTCTAAAAAAATTATATTAATCTATAATATTTATAATAGTGATTCAAAATGATTCATATTGTTCAAAATTAGTCAATTTAGTCTCTATTATTTCTCAAAAAAATTTAATTTAGTCTATATTATTTTTTAAAAAAATTCAATTTAATCCCTACATAAGATCCTATTTGGAGACTAAATTAATTTTTTTTAAAAATAATAAGGACCAAATTAATTGATTTTGAACAATAGCAATAATTTTGAATTATTTTTGTAAGTATTTATATGAATCTTTTACAATATTAGAACAATATTAAAAAAATATATAAATTACAGGAACTAAATGTAAAATTTATCCTTGAATTTATTTAGAAAAAAGATATATCAAAATAAACTGACTTGTTAAATATCACTCAACTATCATTTAGACTTGCTACCAAAATAATAAAGTTTCTGATGCCTAAAATTGTATAGGTACGAAGTTCTCTCACTAATGAAACAAAATTTTCAAGTACTAAATCCGTTTAATCTCTTTTTTAAAACAAATAATCAACATTGTCAGCAAGAAAGTCATCTTCCACTTTGTTGCAAAAGCTTTGTCTTCGCAATTTTCATTGCTCCCTCGCTACCAAGCTTTAAATAAGGCAAGACTTTTCTCCTTTGTTTTATTTTTTTTTTTGAGGGAGACAAAATCATTATATTAAAATTATTTTAAAAGATGTTTCACTTAATGGCCTTCCTCCTCTTATTTTTAAAACCTCATTTTGGTTGGTTTTGGTCATGATACGACCAAAGGGGTAGAAATGACTTAATGATACTATAACTACAATGAGTAATACTTTATATTATCTCTTATCTCATCACCTTACTTATATAATAAATTTTTTTATCTGATACATGAGAGATTTAATATTGATGAATTCTTACACAACAACTACCTACCTCGCACTGACAATTTCAACCATAAATAACAAGAAGTTCTTGAACTCACCAGATCATAAGCTTCACACACTTCTAGTAAAACTGAGATCAGAGAGAGAGAGAGAGAGAGAGAGATCAAAGATGGAGAGTGAGAATAGCAAGTCTGGTGATTATTCATCTAGTCCTCTTCATGTGGTTATGTTTCCATTTTTTGCATTTGGTCATATAAGTCCATTTGTGCAGCTTTCAAACAAGCTTTCAAACATGGTGGTGTCAAGATCTCATTCTTCTCAGCACCAGGCAATGTTGAACGCATCAAATCAATGCTAAACCCTTCAAGCAAAGCTCAAATCATCTCTCTTACTCTACCCCATGTTGAAGGTCTTCCTCAAGGGATTGAGAGCACTGCTGATATGACACCTGCAACATCTGAGCTGCTCAAAGTTGCACTAGATCGTATGCAGCCTCAGATTAGGACAGTTTTATCAGAGCTCAAACCCCATTTTGTACTCTTTGATTTTGCACAAGAATGGCTTCCACCTTTAGCGTCTGAACTCGGGATCAAAACCATCTTCTACTCTGTTTTCATGGCTATTGCCACTGCATTTGTTACTGTACCATCTCGGCTTCCTGATCCCGAAAGGCCTCCCACCATTGAAGAGATGAGGTTACCTCCACCGGGTTTTCCTCAAACCGCGATCACACACCTGAGGACTTTTGAAGCTCGAGATTTTCTCTACGTCTTCAAGAGCTTCCATGGTGGAGCTAGTGTATTCGACCGCGTACTTACAGGCCTAAAAGGCTGCTCTGCTATACTTGCCAAGACCTGCAATGAAATGGAAGCACCTTATATAGACTATGTGAAGAGTCAGTTCAATAAACCATTTCTTCTAGTTGGTCCAGTTGTTCCTCAGCCACCTTCGGGTGAATTGGATCAGAAATGGGCTAAGTGGTTGAATCAATTCGCTGCGAAATCTGTGATTTACTGCTCTTTTGGGAGTGAAACATTCTTGAGCCATGATCAAATACAACAACTTGTTTTAGGCTTAGAGCTCACTGGCTTGCCTTTCTTTCTAGTCTTGAATTTTCCAGGAAATGCTTCAGAAGAGCTGAAAATGGCCCTCCCTGAAGGCTTTCTGGAGAGAGTGAATGGTAAGGGGATTATCCACAGTGGGTGGGTGCAACAACAGCAGATCTTGGCACACACTAGTGTGGGTTGCAATGTGTGCCATGCAGGTTTCAGTTCAGTGATTGAAGCACTTGTGAATGATTGTCAACTAGTTATGTTGCCATTCAAAGGTGATCAGTTCTTGAATGCAAAGCTAGTTAGTGGAGACTTGAAGGCTGGTGTGGAAGTGAATAGGAGAGATGAAGATGGATACTTCAGCAAGGAGGATATCAGCAGAGCTGTGGAGACTATTTTAATGGAGGTTGATAAAGAGCCTGGGAAGATCATAAGGGAAAATCAGAAGAAACGGAGGGATTATCTTCTTGATAATGAGATTCAGAAAAAGTTCATTGAGGATTTGGTTGAGGACATGAACGCCATGGCTCGGAGTAGTAGCATTTCTTTTATCACCACAGACTAATATCATTCCGTGAAAGAGGGAGTGAGCCCCATATGTGTATGAGATCCATTCCATATGAAAAAACTAATATAAGTCCGAACTCATTAAATAGCAACCCTTGTACTAATACCAACCCCAGTGTAAGTTGTAAGACTGATGTCACCCTATGTTGTTGATTTTTTTTCTTTGGAATAAGATCTTATAGGCTGGTTTTTGGTTTTCCAGATATGTAGGCCTGGGCTTCTGTGATTTGAACTCTCTAATAATGTAAGAATGTTATTAGGGTGACATAATATAATAAAGCTATATATGGTAGCAATATAATAATATAGTTATTTGATCTTCTTTACCATTTTTATTGGCTTTGTTTCTGGTGGCTCAGGCTGGAATGTTGGGCCTTGTTGGCAATTTCTATATACTGCTGGATTTGGCCCACTCTACCTGGGTCTGACCTTTAGTTTTGGGCCTCTGTACAAGGGCTTTCCCCTTTATAATATTTTCTTTGATCTTCTCCTTCGGCTTTTTGTTCACTTTGGGCTCAATGTTTCTTTGTAATTCTACTGGTTTGCTACGTCCATTTAATGTTGAGCAAGTCTTGCTTAATACTCACTGTTTACGAGACTATTTTATATTACTAGAATGTATGCTATAAATTGATCTTAATGCATAGATATTGCACTGAATTTTCTGCTTGTCGCGTGGCACTTCCACGACTCCAGATATGAAACAATATCTCTTTACACTGAGAAACCTAAGTTTGCCGACACCACTCATAAAACCGTCCCCTCTGATAGATTCATACAGGGAGAAATAAGAAACATTACTACTTGGTAAATTTAGCTTGTGAAATATGCTTACTACCAAATCTACATTTGCAGAGCCAAGGGACAAAACTGAAGTAATGCGAAGCGCTCTCCTTAAACCGCTTTCTAAAAGCTAACTTTACTATAAAAGAGTCTTGTACTACTCGTCAACTGGTAAGGCTAATAAACTCCACGAAATATAAGAAATATTACAAAAATTAAAGGACCAGCTTTCTTTTTACTTTAATAATGTTCTATACAATGGTGTACTTTAATAATGTTCTATATTTGGTCAATTTTACACGATTTACATAAGATTCATATGTTTTGGTCTTGTGATACTTTATTGTCTTAATTTTTCCATAAGATTATGACTCTTATAGTATACAGATCCAATGGATGCATTTATAAATCATTAATATTGACTAATAATGGACTAATGACCTACTTTTCCTGATTATCACACTTCAATATGACTCGGAGAGTGAAGAAGAGAGATATGTAGAGCAAAGCATAGAGAGAGCATAATATCTCAAAATTGAATCTCATCAAAATAGCTATAAGATTCAACATTACTAATTAATTAGTTTGGATCTCCTTTCTAATAATATCATTTATAAATGATTCAATAGTTTATACAAATTTAATCTATGGTTTGAGATTACAAAAAACAAAAAACAAAAAAATTGAAATAAATTGTTTGGATCTCCTTTCTAATAATTATGCGGGAAAAGAAGTAAAAAGAGGATCCATACCCGATTGTATAAAACTTAAATTTTATCAAAAAATAAGATATATAAATAATACTTAAATACATAACACTTGCGAGTCATTTTTATAGGATTCATGATTGAACATGTTAGTTAGTACATATTTCACACTAACACTAGGGCAAAAGGATCCATTTCATTCTAAAAAAACAAAAAGAAGTATTTAAAATAAAGTTTGAAATGACTGAATGAAATTTAAACAATTAATCTCATGATCCGTAATTTACTTTATCTTAAAAATGAGAAAATCAAGAAACAGGGAGAATCTTTCTTCAGATATGGAGTATGTTTGGTTCTAAGAAGCCTTTCCGTCATTTAGTTTTTACGCAATTCTCACTTTGTGCTTTTCCATTCTTTTCAATCTTCTAAACAATTTTATTCAGTTCCACAACTTCATTCAATGTCCAATCTTTAAACGTTGAATAATAACATCGACATTTTTCCGAGGCTAGATCAACAATTTCCTGCATGCACCATGTTTCTCGACGTGTCTCATTAATATATATCCACCCAATCACCAAGCACAACATCTTCATAACCTATTTCACAATTAACACGTCTTCATATTTTTTTTTCCAAGGCCAACGGTAATGGGTTCTGCCACTAAGGGCATGGTCCGGTAGTGAGGTGAATTAAATTGTTTTTGTAAGGTCCTGCGGAGAAAGATAAAAGAAATATTATGAATATTGATTAGTTACTGGATAGTTTTTATTAGGTATGTCCTCTACTTTGTCTTGTCATTCGACTTTATTTTTTTTTAGGACTTGATATGAGGTAAATTCTTGAGCTTGAGCATAATTATCAAAATACTCTTATAAGGATAAATATAGTTGTGGTCGCTGGCGACCTCAACCCGAGGTCGACTTTTCCCTAGACCCGAAGTCACGAGTATTGTAATTATCGGTAGTTTGGAAGGTTCGAGTTAAAGACATGTTTGGGAGTTCTCGGAAAAAATTGTTGTAACTAACTCTGACATAATCTCAAATAATCAGGAAGGAAAGAGAAAATATAATCTCTCACAAAAGTATAAATAATACTCACACTCTCAGGGAAAATGTATCAAATACATTCTATACATTATTTTTCAAATCTATCTTTCTTCCTCACTAAGAAATTTATTAACTTAATCATCAGAATACTAACGTGGCCTAAACCCACAACGTTCCTTGTTTGAAGGCTTAAGTCCAGTTCAACTCTTCGAATTTTTTACCTTAACAGGTCCAAAATAAAAGAGAAAAAGAAGAAAGAATTTTATAGTGACATAGTTTTCCCTTTCCTAAGAAATTAGAAGAATTTCATAAACGAAACACTTTTCTAGTTGCTCAGCATTAATTAGATAATAATTAAGGTACATCATGAAAGAGGAGCTATTGACCAACCCATTTGTGCTATTAACAGTAACCAGTTTCACTTGCCAACTAGTTTTTTTTTTTTCCCCCCTTTTACTCTACAGGAGGTTTAAATTAATGTTATATTATTTTAAAAATATTATACATTCTGAAAATCGATTTTAAAACCTCTCGCAACTATAGTGAAAATCACATCACCAAAATAAATGGACAATGGCAAGTCAAATAATTGGTTAATTAACAAGATACTGAATAAGCAATTCGAAAAGTGAATTTTAAATATTAGAAATTTTAAGTCATTGAGAATACAAGAGTAACCGTGTATGTCGAACGATTTAAATTTTTTTTGTGTTCGATTTTCATGTTTGAATAGTTTTAGAATTAGTTTCTCAAGTAATCTAATTATCATGTTTGAAAATATTTTCAGCAAATCTAGATCATGCTTTTTTTTTTTTTTTTTTTAAAGTAAAATTATGTATTTTGAGATTTGACACTCTTAATTTAAGTCTGAAAGACTTTTGAAAAGAGTTCTCATTGACCAAAAAAAACCATCAAATAACTAAAATTCCCTTCTATGGAGGCAGTCATGTTTGATTTTTTTTAAAATTTTTTTTTTGATTTTGATTTTTTTATTTTTTATCAATGTCAACCTTAAGTGCGTCTTTCTTTATTTGCCTTTTATTTACCTTTTTCTTTTTATTTTTTGAATAAAAAAGGAGGCAACATCATAATAATAATTTAAATAAAATCTAACCCCTCTTATCCTTCTCTATTTCAAAAAGGAGGCAATAGGAATTGGCATATGTTCCACCATGTGACATGCCAATGGACAACGGTCAGAGAATATCATAATCTGCAAATTAATTCGCACAACTATTTTTTTCTTTATAGACATGGTTCATATGAAACCCGACATGAGTTTGCAAGATTAATTAATCTCCGATCAAGAACTTAAAGAGGACTATGTATTTGCTTTATCATTTCACAATTAGCTACCATTGCAATGCTTACAAAGAACACATCAAAGAATCATGAATAACTTAGTAGTAGGTTATTTTCTTTTGTAATTGGGTAATCATATTTCAAATCTCATGAGGATAAAGAGAAAAATAATCATAATAAAAAAAGGAAGTCACGGGAACGTCTAATATTGGATAAATGATAGAAATGGTCCTTTATCTTTAGACTCTATAATATTTTCATCATTTATCTACCAAACATGACAAATTAGTTTATTATCTTTAAATCTGCGACGCTGTTAGTCTTTTTAATAAATTCTATCAATTTTTTAACGTGGATTGTATATGTTCGATACGTGACTAACTTAAGTTAGATTTTAGAGAGGTAAGGGATTAATTAATTACGTGCTGAGCGCATGTAATTTACGTAAAAAAAAATGACAAATTTTGTTAAGAAGACAAATAGCGTGACAAATTTAAAGATAATAAATTAATTTAACATGTTTAATAAATAAGAGATAAAAATATGTCACGAAATTTAAAAATAAAAGACCATTTCAATCATTTCCCCTCTAATATTTATTAGACGTAATATATGGTTTGATATGTATGGTACAAATTAGCCACCGTGCAATGTTACAAGAATGTGAAGAAGAACGAGAGCCACGTTATACATGTCACCTAGAAGGCAATACTAGCAACGTGTTGAAATTTGGTGGTTGTCATCGTGGAGTATTAAATCAGAGTCTCTCCTACCAACCCACCTGATATTTCCATGCACTTCTTCTGCTGTAATGCTGTTAGTTTTTTGAGTGTTGAATCGATTTGAAACACCTCGTAATATTATAAAATTGTATAACATTACAATTTTATAAAATCATAAGAATATCTAAGTTTGTGTTAAACATTATATTAGTGCTTTTTCAAGACTTAAAATTAAATATAGTGGCAGAGCTAAGAATTTGAGAGACTTAAGTATACCAAATATCAAACAACATAAGGTTGTATTATAGAATTTCGGGTAAGTTATGCATATAGTTTCTATTGTTTACATATTTTTTTAAATTGATCTTTAATGTTCAAAAAAAATTATTTTAATCTATAATATTTATAATAGTGATTCAAAATGATTCATATTGTTCAAAATTAGTCAATTTAGTCTCTATTATTTCTCAAAAAAATTTAATTTAGTCTATATTATTTTTTTTAAAAATTCAATTTAATCCCTACATAAGATCCTATTTGGAGACTAAATTAATTTTTTTTTAAAATAATAAGGACCAAATTAATTGATTTTGAACAATAGCAATAATTTTGAATTATTTTTGTAAGTATTTATATGAATATTTTATAATATTAGAACGATATTAAAAAAATATATAAATTACAGGAACTAAATGTGAAATTTATCCTAGAATTTATTTAGAAAAAAGATATATCAAAATAAACTGACTTGTTAAATATCACTCAACTATCATTTAGACTTGCTACCAAAATAATAAAGTTTCTGATGCCTAAAATTGTATAGGTACGAAGTTCTCTCACTAATGAAACAAAATTTTCAAGTACTAAATCCGTTTAATCTCTTTTTTAAAACAAATAATCAACATTGTCAGCAAGAAAGTCATCTTCCACTTTGTTGCAAAAGCTTTGTCTTCGCAATTTTCATTGCTCCCTCGCTACCAAGCTTTAAATAAGGCAAGACTTTTCTCCTTTGTTTTATTTTTTTTTTGAGGGAGACAAAATCATTATATTAAAATTATTTTAAAAGATGTTTCACCTTAATGACCTTCCTCCTCTTATTTTTAAAACCTCATTTTGGTTGGTTTTGGTCATGATACGACCAAAGGGGTAGAAATGACTTAATGATACTATAACTACAATGAGTAATACTGTATATTATCTCTTATCTCATCACCTTACTTATATAATAAAATTTTTTATCTGATACATGAGAGATTTAATATTGATGAATTCTTACACAACAACTACCTACCTCGCATTGACAATTTCAACCATAAATAACAAGAAGTTCTTGAACTCACCAGATCATAAGCTTCACACACTTCTAGTAAAACTGAGATCAGAGAGAGAGAGAGAGAGAGAGAGATCAAAGATGGAGAGTGAGAATAGCAAGTCTGGTGATTATTCATCTAGTCCTCTTCATGTGGTTATGTTTCCATTTTTTGCATTTGGTCATATAAGTCCATTTGTGCAGCTTTCAAACAAGCTTTCAAACATGGTGGTGTCAAGATCTCATTCTTCTCAGCACCAGGCAATGTTGAACGCATCAAATCAATGCTAAACCCTTCAAGCAAAGCTCAAATCATCTCTCTTACTCTACCCCATGTTGAAGGTCTTCCTCAAGGGATTGAGAGCACTGCTGATATGACACCTGCAACATCTGAGCTGCTCAAAGTTGCACTAGATCGTATGCAGCCTCAGATTAGGACAGTTTTATCAGAGCTCAAACCCCATTTTGTACTCTTTGATTTTGCACAAGAATGGCTTCCACCTTTAGCGTCTGAACTCGGGATCAAAACCATCTTCTACTCTGTTTTCATGGCTATTGCCACTGCATTTGTTACTGTACCATCTCGGCTTCCTGATCCCGAAAGGCCTCCCACCATTGAAGAGATGAGGTTACCTCCACCGGGTTTTCCTCAAACCGCGATCACACACCTGAGGACTTTTGAAGCTCGAGATTTTCTCTACGTCTTCAAGAGCTTCCATGGTGGAGCTAGTGTATTCGACCGCGTACTTACAGGCCTAAAAGGCTGCTCTGCTATACTTGCCAAGACCTGCAATGAAATGGAAGCACCTTATATAGACTATGTGAAGAGTCAGTTCAATAAACCATTTCTTCTAGTTGGTCCAGTTGTTCCTCAGCCACCTTCGGGTGAATTGGATCAGAAATGGGCTAAGTGGTTGAATCAATTCGCTGCGAAATCTGTGATTTACTGCTCTTTTGGGAGTGAAACATTCTTGAGCCATGATCAAATACAACAACTTGTTTTAGGCTTAGAGCTCACTGGCTTGCCTTTCTTTCTAGTCTTGAATTTTCCAGGAAATGCTTCAGAAGAGCTGAAAATGGCCCTCCCTGAAGGCTTTCTGGAGAGAGTGAATGGTAAGGGGATTATCCACAGTGGGTGGGTGCAACAACAGCAGATCTTGGCACACACTAGTGTGGGTTGCAATGTGTGCCATGCAGGTTTCAGTTCAGTGATTGAAGCACTTGTGAATGATTGTCAACTAGTTATGTTGCCATTCAAAGGTGATCAGTTCTTGAATGCAAAGCTAGTTAGTGGAGACTTGAAGGCTGGTGTGGAAGTGAATAGGAGAGATGAAGATGGATACTTCAGCAAGGAGGATATCAGCAGAGCTGTGGAGACTATTTTAATGGAGGTTGATAAAGAGCCTGGGAAGATCATAAGGGAAAATCAGAAGAAACGGAGGGATTATCTTCTTGATAATGAGATTCAGAAAAAGTTCATTGAGGATTTGGTTGAGGACATGAACGCCATGGCTCGGAGTAGTAGCATTTCTTTTATCACCACAGACTAATATCATTCCGTGAAAGAGGGAGTGAGCCCCATATGTGTATGAGATCCATTCCATATGAAAAAACTAATATAAGTCCGAACTCATTAAATAGCAACCCTTGTACTAATACCAACCCCAGTGTAAGTTGTAAGACTGATGTCACCCTATGTTGTTGATTTTTTTTCTTTGGAATAAGATCTTATAGGCTGGTTTTTGGTTTTCCAGATATGTAGGCCTGGGCTTCTGTGATTTGAACTCTCTAATAATGTAAGAATGTTATTAGGGTGACATAATATAATAAAGCTATATATGGTAGCAATATAATAATATAGTTATTTGATCTTCTTTACCATTTTTATTGGCTTTGTTTCTGGTGGCTCAGGCTGGAATGTTGGGCCTTGTTGGCAATTTCTATATACTGCTGGATTTGGCCCACTCTACCTGGGTCTGACCTTTAGTTTTGGGCCTCTGTACAAGGGCTTTCCCCTTTATAATATTTTCTTTGATCTTCTCCTTCGGCTTTTTGTTCACTTTGGGCTCAATGTTTCTTTGTAATTCTACTGGTTTGCTACGTCCATTTAATGTTGAGCAAGTCTTGCTTAATACTCACTGTTTACGAGACTATTTTATATTACTAGAATGTATGCTATAAATTGATCTTAATGCATAGATATTGCACTGAATTTTCTGCTTGTCGCGTGGCACTTCCACGACTCCAGATATGAAACAATATCTCTTTACACTGAGAAACCTAAGTTTGCCGACACCACTCATAAAACCGTCCCCTCTGATAGATTCATACAGGGAGAAATAAGAAACATTACTACTTGGTAAATTTAGCTTGTGAAATATGCTTACTACCAAATCTACATTTGCAGAGCCAAGGGACAAAACTGAAGTAATGCGAAGCGCTCTCCTTAAACCGCTTTCTAAAAGCTAACTTTACTATAAAAGAGTCTTGTACTACTCGTCAACTGGTAAGGCTAATAAACTCCACGAAATATAAGAAATATTACAAAAATTAAAGGACCAGCTTTCTTTTTACTTTAATAATGTTCTATACAATGGTGTACTATTCCATCTTCTGCGACTCTCCATCCAATTCTCTATACATCTAGCCACCTAAGACCAATATGTGTATCACTATAAAGGCAAACCCAGCAGAGCAAGGGTTTTGTGTCCAGCGTGAATTTTTCCCAGAATGAATGAAGTGGAAAATTGAATCATTCTTATGGGCAAATTTTGTATAGACAAGAAATGGTGATAATTACAACTAAATCCCTATACCACTCTCTTATTTGATAACATACCAGCGGCTCGTCAGCTCAAAGGTAATGGCCCTGCTGGAAGGGGGAGGACATAGTCAGCAACGGTCGGTCTAAGATGTTAGACTGCAAAGATGCCATGGCAAACCCCGTTGTCTGTGGGACTCGACTTGTGGAATGAGGAATGGCACTGCCACGAGGAAGAGACAAGTAGTTAGAATATCAGAAAGTTTCCAGATACTTAAACTTGTGCACATTATCTTGGCAATATTACGTAATTTCTGATGTCATTGATCTTTCTGAATAATATATTACATCATTAACCATAGCAACTAGAGAAAACGTTCAACATGTCAGATAATGCCAAACCCCGGAAAAAAGAAGAAAATACTGAAGCCCATTGCATGCTTCTTCTACAGAATTATGTTGTCAGCTTATCAGAAGATTCATTATGGGCGAAAGCAAATGATACAATGGAAGTGGTAAGAAGAAAGTGTTGCAACCGACTAATATTAGCACATGAAGATTTATTCAGATAAACAAAATTTTCATAGCAGAAGAGCTTAGTTGACTAGTGGAAAGTTGAGGAAGGATGATCCACCCAGAAATACGCAGGGAACTGCAAACAACTCATAATGATAGAGAGGCACTCATAGTAAGCACTTGCCCACTCCGATACATGAAGAAGCCAAGATAACTATAGCTTAGCATGTACAACTGACCTGAATGATAATGATAAGGATGAGTCCACTGGTGCAGCAATTCCATTCTGATCAGGTGGAGGAAGCGACCAAAAGACTGAAAGCAGCAGCAAGCATATACAATTATATTTTTTCTTTGCATATTAGTCTACAAAAGTCACACAACGCTTTTAAAATAAAAAATCAGCACCGGCAGATTTTCTTTTTTTGCTTGAGAAGAGGAAAACAATCTTGTTGCAATTACTCAATAGCTGAATTCTCAAGCAATTACTCAACTGGAATAAAACTATTTTGTTAAGTACGAGTAAACAAAAAAGGATGTGCTGAATAGAATGTATGCAAGATACCCGGTGGTTGTGAGCGGTGAGGGAAATCAGGGCAGAATAGTAGATCCTACAAAGCAAGTGACAAATTTAGAGGATACCAAGATGATTTACAACCACGAAGAATATCAATGAAATAAAACAAGTCAAAACTTCGTAAGTGAAAGCCCACATAGAAATACTCACCTTTCTTGTACCTTGACTTTTGTGAACTGCCTCTGCAGAACAGAATTCACATGTCAAGGATTTATGAAGTCTTCTAGAAAGCAGTGAAAAACCAAAGATACATGAATATAGGTAGTATTTTGTGTAATCATCATTGGGGATGTAGGCAACAGTAAGTGAACGTCCTATAAATTCTCTGGTGGCTAGAGTTAGAGATGCCAAGGACGACTCTACCACGAAAATGAATTTTCCTTAACCTACGTATTTTAATATCCATATACGAAAAGTAAGATTACTAGTAGAGAATTTTCGCGAGAGAAAATCATTACCAAACTTCAAACATTTTTACAGGCATAATTTACATTTGCACATGCAGGGATGGGTGTGCTTAACACACTGTGCACATTGCAAGAGTGAAACTCTCCATTTGTTGGGTGCATGTTTTCTACATTAAGTTTTGACCCAACTCAATCACCTAAAATAACAATTTTCAATTTCCAAACAAATTGAGCTACAAACTAAAAGCACATTACGCAACAAAGAGTACAAGGTAAAGAACAAGTAATTTGATAATTTATAGAATATGTGCAGAAGGAAACACAAAGAGTATTGCAACTCTCTGCAAGCTTAAAATGTATTGCAAAACTTATCTCCGTGATATCCATCAATACCATACTACACTTTAATTGACAATAATCAATGACTAAATCAGTAATAAATCAAGTGGAACTGAAAAATATTACCCAAATTAGGGACACTGGGGTTCACTGCCAAAGTCAAGCCAAGGAAACAGTCATCTGTTTCAGTTCTGAAGTCCCAGAGGTTTAACTCAAGATTTGGTGCTGATCCTGCATAGTAGCAGAAGTTAAGAGCATATAGTAAAGAACACTTCTACATGTAACTGACAGTAATTTAAAACTTACCAATCTCACCTAGCTTTAGCTCCAGCGGATCCCTAGGTGGACGAGGAATCCACATACCAACCTATCAATTGACAGGCGTTAGCTTACTTATCAATACTAAAGAAGCCTATGAGAAATTTTACAAATTTTACATGGAAGAACGGATGCTGTAAGCATTGATCTGCTGTTGGTCTCCTCAATGGGTCCCACGAACAGAGTTGCTAACATCAAGGAAGAAAGATATAGAGAGTTTCAGATATACATTTATGCCTTCTCCAAATAAAAAAGCACATAAATCGTTATTCGTAACCAACAATTATTGATGATACAGCTACCTTGATCAAGTCAATAGCTTCCAGGCTGGCATTGGGAATAACATCAGAAAGATTTGCTGGCATGATCTACCAAAAAGGAAAGATCAACAGTAAACAAACATGCTAGGAAGAGAGAGAGAGAGAGAGGCGAAAGCATGCCACAAGTTAAAATTATACTTACCTCAGAATAACTAATATCAATAAATGGAGACATATTCTTTGCTTCATAAAAGGTAGTCCAATCTGGCGTTCCAAGAACACAACATATCTTGTACAACTGATCTAATTCACTGACATAAAATGAACCAGACATTAAACTTGGAAGAGAAGAGATTTTCAACCAATTTCAGGTCAACTCCAAAATGATACGTTTCAAAATAGAAAGAATTTCAGTAAGGGACATACCATTATGATACTCACAAAAAGTAAGGCATTTTCAGATGTCCAGAAGATGATGGGAAAAACAGTGTAGATTACAAAAGCAAAGAAAATTTCATTTTGAGCAAAGGTTTAGTGAGAAGAGTTTTCATAAAGTTAGGTAGTTAGCCATGGTGAATCAAAGGGAGAGACCAGAGTAAAGACCAACCGGCATATGACTTCCGATTGACAAGATACAGATATCCGAACTACCGTAATTTAATCCATTTGCAAGATAACACAAAAGCTGATTGTAATTTAGAATGAATCTACAACAGGGATGAACAAAACGGCAATGACTTTCAAACAGATCTTTCAACCATACATTAAGAAATGAGAACTTCACAAGTTATATGTAATTTGGCAACTCTTCCCAGTAAAGGGCCAGCATTTTGAGTGAAGAAGGCATATAATTAGGTTGTAAAATCACCTTTCGCCAGGGAAAATTGGGCATAAAGTGAAAAGTTCAGCTAGAATTGCACCAACTGCCCACATATCTGTTAATCACACCAAATATTCATTAGTCAATCAAGGGTGAAGGGGGAAAATAAACTAGATTGAGAAAATTGATGATGCATTCGTTATACGAAAAAGAGAAGCTAGAAACACCAAAACAACATGTAGCCATCAATTAAATATCCTGATTTCAGATTTACTTCATTACCATTCACAAACTTTTCATGCTTAACATATGTAGGCACACAGACATCCACAGATAAGAAAGAATGAAAAACTGAAACTGCATCCCAAGATGATATGAGAAAACAGATAAAAGCTCAAACAGGATTAAGCAACATGCAAGACAGTCACAACATTAAGATCATATTTTTGTGAGAAATAACATTAAGATCAGATTTATTTGGCCAAGAAAGAAAAATGCAGGGACAGAGAGACCAAGCACATCGGATCCAATTCAACTATACAAAATGAAGGGAAGGGGGATGAAGAAAAGTCATAAGATAAGCAAAACAAATAGAAACACCCATGATGTGAATTAGTTCGGCTTTACAAGAATGGGGAACATGTTTCGCCAATTCAGATTGTATCTCATGGATTAACATGAACGATCCTAATGTCGGTAGGCAATCAGAGTTCGACAAGGACACAGAGGTCGACCAAAAAAAGAAAAGATAAGGACACAGATTATAAGCAATCGGTCCAAAATAAGTACACATGAACAGCTGTTTCACAAGTATCTACTCTACTAGAGAATGTTCACGATAGCATAAGAACAGAAATTACATACCGATGGCAGGTGAATATGTTGAAGAGTGCAATAAGACTTCTGGTGCCCGGTACCTTATAAAGAAAATAACAATATTCCTCCATGAGACATAAATGACAGCATATAGATACACACATGCCACCATTTGAAGATGACTCACCAGCGAGTGGAAACATAATCAGTAAAAGGAGGCATTGATGACACTTCTCTAGCGAGTCCGAAATCAGCAATTTTGATGATGTCATTGGTCACCAGCAAATTTTCTTCAGCAAGAATGAAGTTAAAATCATTCAGATTCAGAATATTTGGCCTCCAATAAACTATAATGTGGAAATCGACATGCAATGAGAAAACTTTAGTGAATGATTAAATACCAGGTTTTAGATCCCTGTGAAAATATCCATTTCTATGTATGTGCACAAGTCCTTTCAGCACTTGAGACATTAGATTTCGAATCTCTTCCTCCGAAAAAGGAGTTTCCCGATCCTTCATTATTTGGTATAAATTATGTTCCTGGATGGTCAATATTCAAAATAAAACTGTTATCAAGCAAGTGAAGATTCATGTGTAGAGTAATAACTACTCTAAACGGGGAAACTAAGAAATTTTTTTAATAAAAATCTTAACTTTCCATTTAAGAATGGAATATCAGAGTTGCAAAATTTATTCCTGGACTAGTCAAGTCATAACCATAACATGTTCAGAAGTTCAGAGAAGGAATACAAGCAGACACTATTCTGGTCAAGAGATTGCAACTTATTCAACCAGTACATACACTATAGTGTGTTCCCAAATGATTATTGTCAGACATTAAGGAAAAAACTAAAATACATCAAAGTTTAATAGTATAGTATATGAAGGATGAGATTTTGTCACAAGATCCTCAAATATTACCATGTATTCAAATATAAAAAATAGCTCATTATTTTCTCTGACAATCTCCTTCAACTTGATGACATTAGGGTGATTCAATTTTCGCAAGGACTGCATAGAGGCAAAAGAGCAGATGGTTAAGTTACCATCAATAACCATCTACGAAAAACAAGTTACCATCACAACAGATATAGATACCTTAACTTCCCGTAAATTCACACATTCTTCCCAGTAATAATACTTTCTCTTCATTTTCTTCACTGCCACCTACAGAGAATAAAATCAATCATAATTGGCTGAAGGAAGAAAAAGAAGAAGAAAGGGGTAAGAAAGGGAAAAAACAGAGGACCACCATATGTGAAAACTACTACAGCAAATACAGATGCACAGAAGAGCAGACAATATCATTTAATGAGAAAGAAAAAGTAGTCACAAACTAACTTGCTAAATCTAAAATTATAACAGACATACATAAAAGTTCTACCATGGTATTTCAATTGGACAATAACACACAACCACAAATAAAAATTGGACCAAGTAAGAGACCAGTAATCAGATCTGTTCTGATTATATTTAAAAACTAAGTGATTCCATCTTCCCAGCCTCATTTAGTGGTGAAAAATTGATATACATACAGCTTCTGATAGGAAACAATTTCCGATGGAAAATATATCATCTCGGATACTTTAAGTTCAACTCAGTTTTCACTTTTACCCACATATTAACCGAACTTCCAAAAATAATCTCCTATTCATGTTTAAAATGGAAAGAAAGATATAACTGACACTCCATAGAGAAGATGCAGTAATCACTTACAATCTCAGATGTTTCCAAATTGACGGCCTTAAATACACTACCACAAGTTCCATCTCCAAGCTCCTCCAAAATTTTATATCTGATGAAGGAGGCAAGAAGACACCAAACTATAAGGCTTGCCGAAAGGAAATCACAAAATTGTATACAACGAGAAGCATATAAAAAGGACCCACCTTTCCATTATTAGGTTTACAGCAATTGATGAATAGAAGTTGGGTCAATGGACCTCTAACCTCCAAATAGAGGTTTCTACACTGTCAAGACAGTGCTGTTTGGTTGGTTGAACATGTAGAAAGGTGCCTACTTGTAGCAGATAATACAATATGACACAAAAAGCCCATCTCTCATTGTAATATTGATTAAATATCAATTGAAAAATTATCAACATCCTCAAATGCAGCCTCTAGAAGCTGCAATTGCTGATTTTCATCTAACTGCAGCCACTTTTCCCTGCCAACTCCTTGGTGTATCAGCAAAGGAAGATGTCAATCACGCCCAAGAAAATATATGATCAAAGCACTTGTTTTCCAAGAACTTCAAGCATTTCCCATCTGTCAAAAGCACAAGAAATTTCAGCTGTTAGTAACCAAACAAAAAAATGAAGCATGTGAACACTAGTCATTGTATCTCAGAAAACCCCAAGATCTACAGAAGAAGAAAAGGTTAGGGTCCGTTTAATATCAGAAATTCACTTTGTAAAAAATTTAAATTTTCTATATTGAAATAATACATAGATGTAGAAACTAGACAAATGAAGGAGCATAGATTTTAAATTAAGGAGGCAAAGAGCAGATTAAAGTTCTTCTTATTTTCTATCACTTTTATTCAATTGAACTACAGTATTTTCTTCTTGAAACTTCCGCTTATAAACTCCATTCCACCAACACATTCATTTTTCGGAAAAGAAAAACAGAAATCCATCTACATATATATACAGGCCCTTAACTTTTGACAGGCTCCTTAAACTCCGCTTGTGGAACGCGTAGAGGATAAAAATGAAAAGATGAAGCTCCTAGTCACAGGTTCACATATAAGGTATGAGTGACCTCTTCAGTTTTTGAGATACATCCTGTGCACTTCCATTGATTTCATGAACTTCTTAGCATAGTTACTCCCAAGTGCATAACCATCATACAACTTAAAGGAGATTATTCCATCTAGTGATTTTACTATATATATCAAGTCAGTCATAATTTATAATATCCCGTCCCACACATATGTTGTGAATAGGATCCTGTGATTAGTTTATAATAACACGAGTTCTCTACTATTGTCAACACACAAGCTAATAAGTTACCGGCCAGTAGTCGTGCAGTCGTGCCCAAGTCGTTACAAAATCACTCAATTTCCTTGGCTTAAAGAAATCTTTCGCGATCCAAGATTCTTAGAAATTTCACCATTTCGTAAAAAAGAAATTAAAAATCTCAACTTTTAACCTTACAGCCGAAATTTTACTGTTAATCAATACTATAAACTGTTGATTGTATCAGAATTTATACATAAGAATTTGATAATCGAAACGTAAAAACAACATTGTTACAAAACTCCAATTCGCCATCAATTGTTCATCCTCACACGCTAATATCCACACAAAAATATATATATATATATTAGTTGAAATTGATCACCATAATTTTGCAAAAAATTCTCAATCCAACCTGAGCGCAAGCCACAAAGTTAACAACATTAAAAAAAACATAATGCAAGTAAAATTGCAAATAATAAACAGATCAAAACAACAAAAAATGAAATCTTACATGCTTTACAAGTATTGTAAATAGAGAATGGATTAAAAAAAAAAGAGCTAATGAGCTAAAGAATTAACCGAATTGATGCTTCACAAATACACAAGCAAAATTGTTAACGATCTAGAGAGACAAAGAGATGGATAAGGAGATCAACAATGCAAGAAACGTAACGTTGAAAACAAAGCAAGAGAGTGCGAGGGAGAGAGAGAGAGAGAGAGAGGGAGATTGGATTGGTATATAACAGCAAAATCCGCAGAAGAAGCGAAGGAGAAGAAACCAAAGGCTAATGGGAATATAATATTTTATTAATTAAAAAAATATTTGGAATAAAATATTTTAAAAGAGATTAA
This sequence comes from Ehretia macrophylla, assembly GCA_037974665.1. NCBI lineage: Eukaryota > Viridiplantae > Streptophyta > Magnoliopsida > Boraginales > Ehretiaceae > Ehretia > Ehretia macrophylla. The sequence continues at coordinate 30,516,789 of CM075780.1, forward strand.
AATATTGGGAAAACGATATCATGAAATGGATATTTTAATTTTTGAGTTGAGAATTTAATAATGAGGAAAATGCTTGGTGGTGGAGAAAAGGAGGTCATTGGTTTGATTTACTAGAATGCCCCTATGCGTACTTCGGAATTAAGGTTGTACCATTTTAGTGGACGGTCTTGCCCTTGCTTGGTTTGTCTTATTGTTTTGTTTTTTACGGGATATATGTGTGATTTGGATAAAAAGTTGTGGTTTTCTCGTCATATGAGAAATGGTTGTTATCGCGGTTTTATTGTAGAGATGCTTTTCGGGCTTGGGCCTGAGTTTGGTTTGATTTGGCCCAAATATTGTTAGAACGCGTGACGCTTGGATCCAAAGGGGCTTCTTGGGCAAATTGCTTCAATTTCAAGGGGTATAAAAGTTTGACCAAAACAAAAAGGTATAAAAGTTGCGAGTTTGGATAGACATGCTACGTGGAGTATTAAGATTTTTTTTTTTTTTTTTTGTCAAGTGGAGTATTAAGAATTTTTTTTAGTTGGAAGATAGATTAATAACAATCATCAAATAGTACAAGAAGTTTAACCAAAATCAGATACTGAGGCAACTGATTGTACATGTAAAACTAGCAAAAAAATTACTAAAGGGGGTTTGAAACACCAACCACGGGAGATAAAATCTATCTTAATTGTTAAAGCAACTCAGGCTGTCACATGAGTGACTTGTGTAAACAGGAGTCGGGAGTGACTAGGCGACAGCATATTGAGAAGAGTAGACGAAACGCTCTGAGCACAATTCAATAAACTCCGAGAAGTAGTTGAAACTAGTTGAATAGTAGAGTCTGAACTAGACGTACGAAATGTGAGACAATACACCACAACATGAAAAGAAAAACAAAGTAGAAAAGTAAACCATATAAAGCGGAGTATTAAGATAAGTATCTTCAATTTGGACAAAATATGAATTTAAAACAGTATATAAAATCTTAAACAATTTTACTTAGAATCGGTCGTTTCATGACGTTTATTGTCGCATAACATTTTATTTCGTAACATTGAGAAAAAAAATTGAATAATTGATTATTTAATCTAATAGTGGTGAGATAATTATGATAAAGATTTACTTAAATCATTTTCTCGCTTGTGATTATTAGTCACTTCATTGCCATAATATCGAAAAATTAATTCAGATCTCTCTCATAAGACTACATTTTAAGATGATTCAAATCCATTTTATCTCGTGTCAATTATTATGAATATAGACACATTAAGTTGAATTGGTGGATTGGAGATAACATGTATTATAATGCCTAGAATGTTAATGTTAAAATTCTGACTTAGATGGTTATTTATCTGATTAGTGCTACACGTTTGTAATTATTTGTTCGTATTACTGAAATTCCCACGTACTGAGAAAAGAAAGGAAAAAAAAAAAATTATTTTCATGCTTTTATTCCTCATTCAATATATGTTACTCCTCCACCTAGTTTGACAAGTATTGATTGTTTTTAGTGGAGTTGATCGGAATATCCCTTTAAAAGATTAAATTTTCATGAGTTCATTTCCCTGATATTGACTAAAATACATACGTATACAACTTTACAAATGTTTTTCTCGTAGTGTAATTTGCAATTAAAATATTATTGCCCCTTCATAAAATAATAAAAGCGTGAAAAGAAATCATTAAAATGATTTCCAACCGGTTCTGCATAATCTTTCTCATTGCAGATAACTAAAAATCGTAAAAAATAATACTCAAAAGTTGGTAAAAGAGTCAAATAGTGACCAATTATATTAAAAAAAATTCTGAATTTGAGTTATGACTCGAGAAACCATGAGTTTCAATGCACGAGATCTTGTAGCATTTACCAATAAGGCTCTATCGATTAGTATTACACAGAATGATTTTTAATTTCAACAGGGATATTCCGTTGCCCACTAAAACAATGCCAAGATTAGCTGTTTATCATAAGTACTAACGACATAACAAACAAAGGGAACAGGACCATCAATTGATAGATGGAATAATCTTTCCTGTTTAGACGAAAAGATTTGGATTCTTTGTGAACAAAGGTGGTTAGATGCTTCTCCCAACCAATCTCTCTTTTTCTAACAGTGCTAACCATTCTAATGTCAACGAGAACATGGGAAAGAACATACTTACCACTTAATCATTCATATGGTCCATGGAGGTGAAAATATGAGTAGACCATGCTAACAGCAATATCTGCAAATGAATAAAAACTCAATATGGATACAGGATAATACTAGATTATTGGCCTCTCAATCTGATGCATCTGCTCAATTACTTCTAGAATTTCAAGACATTTATGAGGTTCATCTTTCCTCAACAAAAACTCAATGCATGGTGATATAACAGATTCATCTTCAATACCATGTCTGAACATGTCTTGAACGAGTTCATTTACTTCTTGTACTCTTCCGATTTTGCATAAACCCAAAACTAAAAAATTGTAAACTTCTGAAATTAGACCACCGCATTCCTCGATCCTATGTAAGAGCTGGAAGGCGTGGTTGATTGACATCTTTTCAAATAGAGCATTGTAAGAGGAACCAAAACTTTCCTCCCAGGTTGTCAATGATTTAGCAACTGAATCAGCAACAGAACATCTCTGTCCTGTTGCACAAGGCATATCTGTTAAGACCAATCCTGCAAGCAATGCAAAATAAATTTCTGCATTTGGCTGACAACCGCTTTGGAGCATAGCTTTCATAATTCTCATAGCACGATCCAACCTGCCTGCTTTAACATGTGATTTTACTAATACAGAAAAAGTGATGTCATTCGGTAATACCCCAAGATGGGACATTTTAAACAAAAGGATCTCTGCTTCCTCCACTCTGCCTTCTAGGCAGAGACCACCAATCACCACTGTGTACGTATAGACATTTGGTTGTGGACCTGCTTGATTCATATATTGTAGCATTCCCAAAGCAGAGTTGATATCACCTGCTCGACACAGCCCATCGACCAGTATTGTGTAAGTGACCACTGATGGAAGTATGCCATACTTCAGCATCTTCCCAAACATTGCGAGTTCTTCAATGACGTTCACTTCTTCATTCAGAGAATCAAGAAGTAGGTTGAATGTATGAGCACTTGTCAAACAACTATCCATAATCATCCTTTCAAGAAGCACAAGCGCCTGTTTTGTTTTCCCAATCCTGCAATAACCACCAACAAGAGCAGTGAGTATCACTTCATCAGGGGTGATTCCCTTCTTGACCATCACTCCTAATAGCCCATTTGCTCGCTCCAGTTTTCCTTCTTTGCACAGTCCATCAATCAAGGCAGTATAACTAAACTTATCAGCTTCAATACCAAGCGAGTTCATGAAATGCATTATTTTAGAAGCCATATGTAGCTGGCCTGCTCGGCAAAATCCATCAATGAGAATATTATAGGTTATCTCGTTGGGCCACAGTCCATTGTCAATTATCTTTTTAAGTAATACCATAGCTTTGTAAGGTCTATTTACTATGCACAATCCTTCCACCAGCTCATTGTATGTCCGGATATTCGCTCTACATTTCTTTCTTTCCATTACACCAAGTAGTTCAAAAGCAGAAACCACTCTCCCTTCTTTGCTATAACCGTTAATTAGAGCATTATAAGTAACTATCCCAGGAGATAATCCATCTTTTAGCATCCCTCTAAACAACCCATTTGCTTCCTCAATCTTTCCCTCTCCACATAGCCTATCTATCAACACTGTGTAAGTGTAAACATTTGGTTTGACTCCCTTCTTTATCATCTCATCCAGCAAACTGAACGCCTTATCGGTCAAACCTTCATCACAAACAGCTTTAATTAGGACCGTATAGGTCCGTGTACTCGGTTGACAACCCTTCTCACTCATCTCTTCCTTCACTCGGCATGCCTCCTCTAACCTCCCGGCTTCACATAAACCATGTATAAGTACCGAATACGTGACACTATTCACACCACAACTCCCCTCTTCACCCATCATCTCAAAAACCATATACGCCTCGTCAAGATTACAAACTCTACAATAACCCAATACCAACGACGTATACACATGAACATCCAACACGAACCCGAGTCTTATAACTCTCCCAAACACCATTTCGGCAGCTTCCACAAACCCACTTTTACACAATGCATTTATCAAGCACCTATAATCAATCACACCAAGAACAAACCCATCTTCCACCATTCTTTTACAGACCAAAAATGCAGTTAAACCCATGTTCAACTTAGCTAAACACATCAAAAGTACACTATAACACGGATAATTAAGCCTAAACCCAACATTTTTTCTCATACCATCAACAGCATTTATCAACTTTACAACATCATTTTCACATACACAACAGTCTTTAATTAACACAATTAGTGCTTTATGTACAATGTTAAACAAATTATCAGCTAATAACAAGTTCAATAAACATACTTTGTTGTTCAATTCATAGCAATACGTGGACTGTTGACATACCCATTTGAAGAATTGGAGGGTGAGGTGGGGGTTGTTGCTGTGGAGGGCTATGATTTTGGAAGCTGTGTGTGGGTTCATGTGAGAGACGAGGGATTTTAGGTGGTTGTCTTGTTGCCATTTGGGCTTTTTAAGGAGGGTTGAGACGAGTGAAACGGTGTCGTTTGACTGGTGAGGTGGTGGTGGAAAAGGGACATGAGAGAGTGTTGATAGAGATTGGTGTAGTATTTGACGAGGTTTAAGTAGGTGGCTTACAAGTTTGTTTGATCGATTCAACATGCATGTGTTTCAGCGTATGTCTGTTGTGTGTGTGTGTGAAGCGAAAGGCGCGATGGACGAAAGAAGAGGGAAAATTGAGGATTGCAAACGAGACATTTATCGAGGCAAATACGGTCAAACATGACTATAGTCCATGTATACTGCTGAAACGTGACAAAATTTGAAATATTTTAAAAAATATCACTAGAATTTTAGTTTAGTAATACGTAACTTATTATATATGTAAGATGTTATAAATTTAAATATTATTAATTACGTTATATAATTTTATACCTTCTTTAAATCAAAAAAAATATCTTCAAAAATAATTATTATATAGTTGTTAAGGTTTTGTATTTATAACTTTGTTAGTCTTTGATTAAATCTCCCTTCAAATAAAAAAATGAGAAAGAAAATAATCATAAAACTTCTATAAATAGAATTGTCAGGCACTTTTATCTTTATTAAGCATTTTTTTTTTTTGTCAAATTGTTAAGCATATATTGATCACCCAAAAAAAGCATAGATCGTGGAAGATGGTCAATCCAACCCAAGAAATAAACAAAATAAAAAAAAAAATAAAAATACAAGATAATGAAGCAAGACTAAGTAACTGATACCTAATCAAACTAAAAATTGTAAGCATGATGACACCACTTATTTTTGTCAAGAGTTACGTTGTTTCTTCTTTAACTTTTTACAAGCGACATTTCGCCTAATTATTTTTTTCTAACATCTTAAATCTTCTTCGATCCAACTAAGTAACTAATACAAATGCAAATATACGCGATTTGTAGTAAGGTGACATACATGACTAATAAACTCAAAAGGACAGAAGAAAATTTGCTCCCCCCTGCAATTAAGTAAGTGGTTGTCATACAATCAATAGTGAATGCACGAGCCACTTGACTAATTTACACCACCATTTGTTTGTCAGCTATGTTAGAATGCTGATATAACAAATAGTTCATATAACAATCAATTGGGAAATATAAGACTAATTCTAACAACTTCTCTATTTTTTTCTTTATATATAGAGATTTTAGATAAATTCTCTATATTTAGAGATTTTCTATTTGAGTTTCACTCCAATAATTTCTCTACATTTAATTAATCTATTTTTTTTGTGTCAAATGAATTTAGAGAATGAGTAGGGAATTGTTAATTAATCCACCTGTTGGAGCCAACCTAACAGAAGATTTATACAATACATAATAGAAGAAATGGCAAACTACCATATTAATAACATGATGCATTTAACTTTTTTCTTTCTATACGCTTCATTCACTGCCATTTTGTTGAACTACAAAAGGGCAACACATTTAATTCAATACATTTAAGGTTCCACTATAATCTTCCCAGTAGCATGGCCATCAATACCCTTAGCCCAGGCGTCTTCAGCCTTGCTCAGTGGATGTTTCGAATCGATAATTGTCTTAAGCTTCCCTTCCTTCACCAAGTTGACAAGATAAGCCAGGTTCTGGTTCTCGGAGGCTTTGGGGATTAAGATCAGTGGCACCAATTGCTTCTTAGAGAATGTGAGTTTATTTACAGCAAAGGTCCACGCCGCACGAGGGCCAGGCGTGAGGTCTATTACCTTTCCCTCTGTACTCAAATTAGGCTCAAAGACAGACCAAGGGATGCCTGTGGCACAGTGAATTACTGCATCGTATTTACGGCCTGATGGACTCTTCAGAGCTGCTCCATCTGGAGTCTTGTAATCAAGAACTTCATCTGCTCCTAAGCTCTTTACAAACTCAATGTTGCGAGCCCCGCAGGTGGCTGTCACATGAGTGTTCCCCAGTTTTGCCAATTGAACGGCATAGTGACCAACGCCACCGGATGCAGCTGTGATGAGAATGTTTTTCCCAGGTCCACTTCCATCAAGCTTCACTCCGGCAGGTTCAGTAAGAGCCTTGTAAGCTGTAAGACCTGCCACAGGAAGGCCTGCACCTTCAGCAGCTGATACTTCTGGTGGCCTTACAACTATTAAACCCTCCTTAGCAACAACATACTCAGCTAGTCCACCTCCAATCTGTCATTCAATATCGGGAGAAGTTGCTAATCAAAACGGGAGCACACGATGTATGTTAGATAAATAATTACTCAAAGCATTAATAATTTGTGATGCCATCAGGAAACATCTCATCGTTTGTATATATTAGTCAGTCTAATTGTTAATACGATATCCAAATCTCACTTTATCCAGGTGTCAGCAATAAGATTGATAGAACCAAAACCCTTCTTCAAATCTCTAAGCACACCATTTCCAAAAGTGAGTTTCGATAAATGTAAACTTTCAATATTTAACTGGCAGCCTGAATAGCTTATGCCTATTTACCGGAAAGTATACAAATACAGGGGTAGACCCAAGATTTTCGTTTAGTAAGGTTTAAAATCGTACAATTTAATACTTATATATATAATCAGTGGGGGCTAAATTAAATTTTTAGTTTAAAAAATATCTTTAAAAATACGCACAACTTTATAAAATTTTGAGGTAAATAGGGGTTGTAGCCTTTGCTCGCCATAAATTAGATCCGCCATTGAACAGATAGATGGCAAAAACAATCTGATACTTACAGTAGGACTAGAAATCGCCACAACTTTGTCACCAGCTTTGACATTTTTCACCCCAGGTCCAACCTCCACGATCTCTCCAGCAACATCAGTAGCTGCGCAAGGAGGGTGAAAACAAAGTGAAGAAAGATAGTAAAAGATAGGATTTTTCCAAGTAAAAGATAAGATTCTTCCTCAACATACCCTAAAAAACACTCCATCAAGAAATAATTATAACTGTGATTTCTGCTGTAATTAAGATTAAAAAAAAGCAGCAAAAAATCTGCCTTCAAAACCTTTCAAATGTAAAATATAAAACTGATCCCAAGCACCACGACCTAGCCAAGATGTGATACATCAGGGCTTATAGGCTGCAGTGGGTTCAAACTACAAGCAGCCAGTATGTGACATTGATGCCGAAATTAGTGTCCATATGTAGCCATCCATTTAGTGGAGTGTATATAGGGACGAATCTAAAATTTTTATTCCGTGGAAGTTAAAATACAAAATTTAATATTTTTATACTCAAAATACCTTAAAATACACATGTTTTCAAAAAATATGTCACATATACAAATGACTTACCAGGTATATGAGGAAATTTGCGAGGCAATATGGGACGGGCCACACCTTTCTGGATTTTCCAATCCATTGGGTTTAAGCTTGCTGCTTCCAACTTTATCAAGACCTCATCTTTACTGGGAGTTGGAGTAGGAACTTCAACATGCTGCAAAAAGACCCCCGAAAAGAAACAAAAATGCAGAAACTAAATCATTAAATGGAAAATTGTTTCGTTCAATGGAGCTTCTATGGAGTTAACGGAGGAGACAACTTTCGATAAGAATGAGTATCATTGACATATCTATATAGCTGACTCCACTTTCTAAAAAAAGACTACATTTTGTTTGGTTAGGATGTTAAAGCGACCAAATCAATAGCCTAAAAGAAACAAAAAATCAAACATATAGACCATGAATCAATGAGTAAAAAAAAAAAAAAAAAACGAAAGAAAGAATGAACGTGCAACCTTCAGTGTGCGATACTCTGTTTACCAAATAAATTGAGCAAGACACCACTTCTTGTACAGAAGTTTCCTTGTTTACCTGAGCATTTTAGTAAATTGACCAACTCGTCTAAATATTTGAATTGTTAGGAATTAAGTTGTTACATAAAGATTTATTTTATTTATTATTGACTTCCACAAGTCTATTTGAATTGTTAGGAATTAAGTTGTTACATAAAGATTTATTTTATTTATTATTGACTTCCACAAGTCTCGCATCGCGCATCCCGCCATTTTTTGAACGATATATCTTGCATGTAAAAAACAGTTTCTTTTTATTGAAATATAAAAAAATACATTCTTACAATCTGTTGTATTGAAGATGTTACAAGCAGGGTTTTAAGTACAACTAGCTAAGTTACATTTGTCAAACATATTAAATGTATTACACTGCTCAAGACTTGATTCTGACAACTATGCACACTGCTCAAGAAATCTTACAGCTATTGCAGCTGTATTATTTAGATATTTCAACACTTTTAAATGACAACAACGAGATCAAACATAGTACTTTTTAAATGATCAAGTTTGTTTGATACCATGTAGCCTTTCAGGGGTAAGGTACATGTGTAGGCACATCGTTGCACTCAGAGTTTTACCAAATAGTAATCAGGTTTAATCTAACGAAAATCTAATGTCAATAAAAAAAAAGAAAGAAAAAAATAATATGACCTCATCTAAAATAACATGTTACAGATTATTTTACTTATATGACTCAACAATTTCGTATAATCAAATCATGAATTTGCTATTATTATAGTTTTTTTATTCACATATTAAATTATTTAAAATGTTACACACAAGATCAAATGGCCAGCGGTAAAATCATGAAATTTGGAAGACTATATGCAACTATTATCCTCCAGAAAACCGGATTTTCTTTTTCCCGAAAACAAAGTATATACATACGCGTTCACTTTGAAAATCTGTACAAATACTACTTTAAAAATATTTCATCAACCAATATAAAGAAAGAGTCAACTCTTTAAAATTAGAAAATAAAATAAAATAAAAAAACAGAGTGTTCCAGAAAAAATTATATATCAACCTTCAAACCAGAAGCTCCACCGCCATAACTGTCATACCAAAGTGCATGCATAAGCTTTCCCGCCATAACCCGATTCTTCTTCACGACCCGTTTGTCTTTTCAGCACTTTTTGCAGTATTTTTCTTAATCAAACCAAAAAGGTTTAAATAGTAGTGTGAAAAAAGCGGAAAATTCTACGACACGAGAGCCGGACGGGTCATAGGTGCAGCGTCGGCGTCAACGTTTTTGGCTGTGCTTTGACAAAAGTAGTCTCTGCTGCGTGGTGCATCTACAGCCATGATGTATAAAGACCGCGCTACCAGGTGGCGAGATTAATTCTCGTAATATTATTCATGCTTTCCTTTAAAAAAAAACCAAAATAGTCATTGTGCCGACTGCTGCGTGGTGCGTCTACAGCCATGATGTATAAAGACCGCGCTATCAGCTGTCGAGATCAATTATCGTAATATCTTAAATGATATAAAATTATTTACACTTTTCTTCAATGAAAAAATGAAAAAAAAAAAAAAAAAAAAAAAAAGTGGTCGTTGTGCTGCGTGGCGTGTCTACAGCCATGATGATGTATAAAGACCGCGCTATTGAGATCAACTCTTACATATAATATTTTAAGTAATATAAAATTACTTACATTTTTTTTTAAATGAGAAAAAGAAAAAGAAAAAAAAAGACCATGCTAGTTCACAAGTAATAATAATAATTATTGATTTTTGGACACGAAAGAGAAGGACATATTGTGAGTCCAAGTTTGAATTTTTCTGTTTTCGGACATTTAAGTTGTGAGTGTTAGGAATAATGTCTAAAAGTTGATAAATTATATTTTTAAAATTATAGATAATGTATTATTTAATTTATTAATTTATTTAATATGAACAGTTTATTTATTTATTATAAATATTTTGATTAAATAAATAAAGTTTTTAGAATATTATTTATAGATTATATTCTTAAGAGTAAGATTATGAGTGACAGAATCTATAATCATGAATATATTCTAAAAGTTGTCCCCGATCATAGGATAAACTAATTGGGCATTAGTTTATCCGAATAGATCGGGACACTCACCAAATTATATGAGATATCAATTTGGACGATTTGTCTCATATCGTTGTAGTAGATGTATAAGTACTTATTGTAAATAAGTAACTGGACTTGACTACCGATGCAACAAATTACATGGAATGTCAATAATTCGTTGTATCATGTAATTATGCAATTAATCCTTAGACTTGAGATACTATGATTATCTCATGATTAGGAATGTTACGATTTGCTGGTGCAAATAAGCTAGTTCTAATCATGGATTAGACAATGTATTCAGTGGTTATGATTTATTCCGTCATACAGAAATGTGTGTGTAGATACAAAAACTGTCAATTTGGTGTCCTATGCAATCTGATTAATTGAGTGACTTGAAATCCTTGGCCAATGTGGAATAGTGGAAGTTGTTTGACGAATTATTCATTAGTCACTAATTAATTGGGTTTTGACATATGGTCGAGTAAGAGAGTTTGACGACCCAATCCATGACTCTGACTTGATCGGGATAATTGAGACAGTAGGATTTGATTGTATATAAATTACTATTTGGGTTCGCATGCTTGCACTTCATCTTTAATTGGGTAATCGCGATATACTGTTAGGTGTCACTCGCGATTTGAGAATTAATTAGAAAGAGTTCTAATTTAATTAATTAGTGCAATTAATTATTTGCTACCGATTAATTATGAACCCGAAAGGTCACACACAAATGAAATTTGCAGATTAATTGGATTAGATAAAATATTAAATTAAATTTGGGATCGTCCTAAATATTAATTTAATTGGGCTCGTAATAATTAGATGGTGGTCTGATTATTATGGAGCCCAAGACTGGTAAGTTTAAGACCAGCCCACTTATGACTTAGGTCATATGTGTTTCCTATATATAGAACTATTCAGACAGAGAAACAGCTAGCACAATTTATCAGTCAGAAAATATATAGGATTTCTCTAGAAATCTAGTGGGGGTACAAATCCAACTAGCAAGTGCAGATTCTGTGTAGATCAATCTTGGAGGCTTCACACGTGGGGAGCTTGATTTAGATTTTACATCGATCATCGCTTCAAGAGGTAATCATAAACTGTTAGCATAATTAATTTAATTAGATTAAATTATTATCTTATTTAAATCTGCGTAATTAAACATGATGAATACATGATTTATTTATGCTATGCAATTATTTTAATTGTCATGTATATTTTCCAACAGTGGTATCAAAGCCACCGTTCATGTTTGTTATGCGATTTAACGCTTATGGCACAAATTCCTATATCTCTTATATTTAAAATTAAAGTTGTTTAATTTTAATAAAATTATAGCCCATAATGGTCTTCCCAATATTATGTGAAAAGTTATTTTGCATAATTAAAAATTCTGTGAGAAGGATTTTTCTACACAAATTTCACTATTATGTTTTATATATATTGTATATATTTTTCAGAATATTTTGAAAAACGTTTTTGAAGTTTAAAAAAAAAAAAAATTGGCTTCTCCCTTAGTAGCGCCGCCGCTGCTGCTGCTGCCTCGGCAGCAGCCACGCTGCCTGGCAGCATTGCTGCTAGGCAACAGCGCTACACAAGGAGGCAGCGCCGCTGCCACGGCTACCACCATGGCTGCAAGGTGCAGCAATGGTGGAAAAAGGTAGAAGGGGAGAGGCTGCGCAGGGAAGAGGAGAAAAGAAAGAAAAAAAAAATTAATTATTCTAGGTTAGGGTTTTTTGACCCAGATCTGGATCTGATTTGGATCCAAATCCAGGTCTGAAACCCATGACCCAAGTGTCATGGATTGGTGGGTTTTGGACCTTGTTTTGTTTTATTTTATTTCTTTTCTAATTGGGCTATTAGAGGTTTTGGGGCTTTGATGAGTTGTTTTAAAATAGTGTTTTAAAATGTTTGGGCTGACTATGTTTTAATAAAAATATTGGTTTTTATTAATTTAGCCCAAAACTTTATTTTAATAAAACTCCATTTTATTTAAAGCCCAAAAAGGATATTAAGATATACAATTAATAAATTGTTTATTAATTATAATCAATAAATAAAATATTTTAAAATATGAGATATTTTGCTTATTTAATAAATAGTTTATTAAATTTAGACAAGTAGATATAATGAGATTATATCAAGGAAATTAATTGTGTCATATTCGTGGATTACCTATTATTTTATGATTATATGCTTGGATGATCATGGACTAGAATGGATGAATGAATGGATGTATGTTTATTTATTTATTTATTCATTTGGGTTTTATGTAATTATTTAAATGGGCTTGCATGCCTCTTACCCATTTTGATAATGTAAAATCCCTATTCCGATTTATGTATCCCACTAGATTAGGAATCTATGTACATAAATGTAACAAGGAGACCAAGCATGACGCATTAAGGAGTTGGTGGACCCGATTCGCAGAAGGAGTTTTGTGAAGCCCAACAAGGAGTAGCCCAACTATTGGGCCCTAATTTTATTTTAGGAATTCAACCCAGTGGCTCGGATTGATAGTGCTCCTAGTCCATGATCATCCTATTTATTTACATGCATTTATTTATTATGCAATATATATATTAAATGTGTGAATGTTTCTAGTTTAGTTTACGTGATAAATTGAAACCAAAAGCATGTGAAAAGTGAGACCTTAATTAAAGATCGGCAAATCTTCCCACTCTAAATATTAAGTTAATAATGATGTAGTCTAAGAGTAGATTATATCATTATCTTCTATTATCATATATTAGTTAATGTGTTAGGCAAGTGAGTAGCTGGCTGTGGACACATAGGGACTATTTATTTGTATTAATATGTAAACTAAATCTATAAAATATAAGATGTAAGAGAATTTGGGTTCTTACTGGCTACCAAAAATCTATCATGTGAGGGGCTGGTATTGCATTGATCCAAATTTCCTAGGATAATAGGTTTGATTTAAACAATTCTTAGAGACCAAAATCTATAATGTGAAGTCAAGGGAATTATAGGCAAGTAAATTGGGATTTGTATGTGATGCATAGAATAAGGTGTTATTCACTCATTAGTCTTTGTATTACCAAGAATCTATAATGTGAGGTGAAACAAAAATTAATGCCCCCCCCAATCCACTAAGAAAATCATTTATTTGATTTTCCGTTTTCTACTAGGGAAGTATGGAATTCAAAAAATTTAGTGGGGGTACTATTTGATTTAAAGACCCAAGTCAGGTAGTTAATAATACGTTATCTAATTTCAATTAATTATTTTATGCAGTTATATGTCAAAAATGAATCGTCTTGCAACTATCCTAGATAAGAACTGTTTGACTGGACCAAACTATGCTGACTAGTTCCGTAACTTGAAAATCATACTAAGTTTTGAAAAGATTTAGTACGTGCTTGATGATCCACTTCCTGAAGAGGCTCAAGGGGCATCTGAAGTGGAACTGGAAACCATTAGGAAATAGCGTGATGATGCGTTGAAGGTCAAAAGCTACGTTTTGGCTTCAATGACAAATGAGCTTCAACTTCAATACGAGGACATAGAAGATGTCACTGAAATCATCAAACACTTACAAGAGTTGTATGGTGTAAAGAACAGGGTTGCTAGGTATGAAATATCTAGGGAATTGTTCCAATTAAGGATGAGTGAGGGATCAGATGTCAATACGCATGTTCTTAAGATGATCGGTTTGATCAAGCGTCTTGAATCCTTGAATTTCTCTATGGATTCGAACTTGCAGACTGACTTGATACTTCAATCTTTACCTGAATCCTTCCATTCCTTTATTGTCAATTTCTAGATGAATGACATTGAGTGCACCTTATCTCAGCTCTTGAATATGCTGGTTATATATCAAGGGCAGATGAAAGGAAAAGGTAAGGAAACTGTGTTGGCATTTGCCTTTTCTTCATCTGCTAAGAAGCAGAAAAGGAACAAGAAGAAAGGTAAAAAGGCCCCTCAGGGCAAGCCTACAGGAGGCGTGTCCAAGAATAAGGGGAATGTAGCAAACCCTGGAACTTGTTTCCATTGTAAGAAAGAAGGACATTGGAAGAGAAATTGTCCAGAGTACCTCAAGAGTTTGAAGGGAAAGGGCAAGCCTTCTGCAGGTATGTCTCGATTGCTCATGTTTGAGATTAGTCTTTCGATTAATCATGATTCTACTTCATGGGTACTAGACTCTGGCGCCACTTCTCATATATGTACTTATGTACAGGAACTGAGAAGAAGTAGAGCTTTGGGAGAAGGCAACGTGGTCCTGAATGTGGGAAATAGAACAATGGTTGCTACGTTAGCTATTGGGACATGTTGTCTTACTTTGTCGTCTGAATTTACTTTAATTCTGGATAATTGTTTATTTTTGCCAAATGCTTTGAGGAACATCATTTCCGTTTTAGTTTTAGTTCAAAATGGTTTTGAATTTAAGTTTATGGATAATGGATGTTTTATTTATTTGCGAAATAAATGTGTTGGCACTGACTAATTAGTAAATGGACTTTATATACTTGATATAAAGAAAGACGACAATAAAAATGAGTAATGCATGAATGTACAGAACTTTAAAAGGTCAAGAGATACTATTAATTCTAAATATTTGTGCCACTTAAGATTAGGTCACATAAAGGAAGCTAAAATCACGAAGTTGGAGAAAGAATGACTTATAAGCCCATGTGGCCCGAGTCCATTCCCAGCATGTAAATCTTGCATCCTTGGTAAAATGACCAAATCATCCTTTGTGGGACAAAGGCAAATAGCTACAAACATTTTAGAGTTGATACACACTGTTGTGTGTGGGTCTTTTGGTGAATTGGCCCGAGGTGGGTTTGCCTACTTAATTACTTTTACTGATGATGTGTCTCGGTATGGGTATGTGTCTCTTATAAAATACAAATCTGAATCCTTTGAAAGGTTCAAAGAATATAGAGCAAAAGTAGAAACCCAAACTGGAAAAAGGATTAAGGCTCTTGGGTCTGATCGATGAGGGGAATACCTTAGTACTGAATTTCAAGAGTATCTCAAAGAAAATGGTATAATCGTATCATTGACTCCACCTGGAACACCTAAGCTTAATGGTGTATCAGAAAGTATAAATAGGACTCTATTGGACATAGTCAGATCAATGATGAGTTATACTGATTTACCTATTGGCCTTTGGGGCCATGTTCTTCTCACCGCGTCATACATTTTGAATAGGGTCACTTCCAAATCAGTTATAAGTACTCCTTATGAGATCTGAAGAAATAAGAAGCTCAACTTTAATCACATTAGAGTATGGGGTTGTCCTGCTTACATTAAAAGGCTTAAAACTGAGAAATTGGAAACGAGATCTGACAAAGTCAGATTCATTGGTTATCCCAATGATTCGTTGGGATACAACTTTTATTCCCCTACTGATCAGAGAGTCTTCGTCAGCAGACATGCCATATTCTTAGAGGAAGAGTTCATCCAAGAAGGTGGTTTGGGAAGAAAAGTAGAGCTTAATGAGGGAAACGTTGAACAACCAATTGACCAAGTAGAAACCCAGGATTTGATCCAGGATGAAACTATTCAAGTAGAACCAAATGTTTCACCACAGATATGCAAATCTTTAAGGACTGTTCACCCCCCCAACAAGATATAGCTACCTTCATAGTTAATGACAAGAGTTGTTCACATCGGATGATGGTGATCATGTTGATGATTCCCTAACCTATGAAGAAGTTATTTCTGATAGGGACTCAGAGAAATGGCTTGAAGCCATAAAATCTGGATTCAATGCACACTACTCAAGTTTGGAATCTTGTAGACCGATCTGAGCGTATTGTACCTATTGGGTGCAAATGGGTATATAAGAGGAAAAGGGGTGCAGATGGGAAGATGGAGACCTTCAAAGCAACGTTAGTGACAAAAGGTTACCGTCAGAGACAAGGAGTTGACTATGAGGAAACCTTCTCGCCAGTAGCAATGCTCAAATCCATTAGGATTTTATTGGCTATAGTTGCACATTATAATTATGAGATATGGCAGATGGATGTCAAAACGGCTTTTTTTAATGGTTTCATTGAAGAAGACATTTATATGGAACAACCAATGGGTTTTGAATCCATGGGTGAAAGTCACAAAGTGTGCAAGCTAAAGAGATCCATCTATGGACTCAAACAAGCCTCAAGGAGTTGGAACAAACGTTTTGACGAGGTCGTCAAAACATTCGGCTTCATTAAGAATGAAGACGAACCTTGTGTTTACAAGAAAATCAGCAATAAAGCAATTACATTCTTCATATTGTATGTAGATGACATATTACTGATTGGGAATGACATTGGTATGACGTCATATGTCAAAGTCTGGTTATCAGGAACATTCTTCATGAAAGACATGGGAGAAACAATCTATATCATAGGAATTCGAATCTATAGAGATAGATCGAAAGGATTGATAGGTCTCTCCCAGAGTACGTACATAGATAAGGTGTTAAAAAGGTTTAACATGCAGGATTCTAAAAGATGATTGTTACCTTTTAGACATGGCATTCATCTCTCTAGGGCTATAAGTCCTAAGACAACTGAATAAAAAGAGAGGATGAATAGGATTCCATATGCTTCAGCAATTGGAAGCCTTATTTATGTCATGCTATGTACTAGGCCTGATATCGCTCATGCTGTAAGTGTTACTAGCAGATATCAGTCAGATCCAGGTGAGGAACACTGGATAGCAGTCAAGAATATCCTGAAGTACTTGAATAGGACTAAGGATATGGTCTTGGTATATGGAGGAAAGAAATTGAAAATCGAGGGTTTCACGGACTCGGATTTTCAATCTGATGTGGATGATCGTAAATCCACATCTGGATTCATTTTCATTTGTACTGGAGGAGCTGTCAATTGGAAGAGTTCCAAACAGAGTACGACTGTGGATTCCACTACAGAAACCTAATACATCGCAACATCAGATGCAGCAAAAGAGGCAGTTTGGATCAAGAAGTTCATCTCGAAACTCGGAGTGGTTCCCTCCATTGAGGTTGCAGTGCCTTTGCATTGTGATAATAATGGAGTGAGAGTGCAAGTTAAGGAACCAAGGTTTCACCAGAAATCCAAACATGTAGAGAGGCGTTACCACATTATTCGAGAAATTATGGGAAGAGACGACATAGTGATGCAGAAAGTAGCTTCAGCAGATAATACTGGTGATCCGTTGACCAAGGCTCTGACTAAGCAGTCTTTGGATCGACACTTAGAGGGGATGGGTATGAGATACCATTCTAATTGGTTTTAGTGCAAGTGGAGGATTGTTAGGAATAATGCCCAAAAATCGATAAATTGTATTTTTGGAATTATAGATAATGTGTTATTTAATTTATTAATTCATTTAATATGGGTAGTTTATTTATTTATTATAAATGTTTTGATTAAATAAATAAAGTCTTTAGAATATTATTTATAGATTTTATCCCTAGGAATAAGGATATGAGTGACAGAATCTATAATCATGAATATATTCTAAAAATTGTTCCCGATTATAGGATAAACTAATTGGGCATTAGTTTATCCGGATAGATCGGATTACAGTCTACTCATCAAATTATATGAGATATCAGTTTGGGCGATTTATCTCATATTGTTGTAGTAGATGTATAAGTACTTATTGTGAATAAGTAACTGGACTTGACCATCGATACAACAAATTATATGAAATGTCAATAATTCGTTGTATTACGTAATTATGCAATTAATCCTTAGACCTGAGACACTACGATTGTCTCATGATTATGAGTGTCATGATTTGCTGGTGCAAATAAGCTAGTCCTAATCATGGATTAGACAATGTATTCAGTGGTTGTGATTTATTCCGTCATGCAGAAATGTGTGTGTAGATACGAAAAATGTCAATTTGGTGTCTTATGCAATCTGATTAGTTGAGTGACTTGAAATCCTTGGTCAAGGTAAAATAGTGGAAGTTGTTTAACGAATTATTCATTAGTCACTAATTAATTGGGTTTTGACATATAGTCGAGTAAGAGAGTTTGACGACCCAATCCATAATTTTGGCTTGATCGGGATAATTGAGACTGTAGGATTTGATTGTATATAAATTACTATTTGGGTTCGCATGCTTGCACTTCATCTTTAATTGGGTAATCGCAATATACTACTAGGTGTCACTCGCGATTTGCGAATTAATTAGAAAGAATTCTAATTTAATTAATTAGTGGAATTAATTATTCGTTACCGATTAGTTATGAACCTGAGAGGTCACACACAAATAGAATTTGCAGATTAATTGGATTAGAGAAAATATTAAATTAAATTTGGGATATTTCTAAATATTAATTTAATTGGACTCGTAGTAATTAGATGATGGTCTGATTATTATGGAGCCCAAGACTGGTAAGTTTAAGACCAGCCCACTTATGGCTTAGGTCATATGTGTTTCATATATATAGAACTATTCTGACAAAGAAACAGTTAGCATAATTTATCAGTCAAAAAATATATATGATTTCTCTAGAAAAATAGTGGGGGTAGAAATCTAATTAGCAAGTGCAGATTCTGTGTGGATCAATCTTAGAAGCGTCACATGTGGAGAGCTTGATTCAGATTCTACATCGATTTTTGCTTCAAGAGGTAATTTTAAACTGTTAGCATAATTAATTTAATTAGATTAAATTATTCTCTAATTTAAATCTGCGTAATTAAACATAAACGGATACATAATTTATTTCTACTAAGCAATTATTTTAATTGTCATGTATATTTCTCAATAATGAGTCACCTTCTAGAAAATAGAGTGATGTTGAGCAATACGCCAAATTTAATTGGCGCACATTGCAATATTTTGAGTATGAAATGAAAGTACTGAAATAGAATATGTTTTATGCAATATAAAAAAAAAGATTTCGTAACGTCAATAACAAATGGGATTTTTCCTAACTTTTAAAATGATATAAAAGCACAACTTTAGAAATATTTCTGAAATGTGTATTTTCCTTTAATATAAATAGTTGTATTTCCTTCTTTCAGAAGTAAATTATAAATTTAAAAGAATGACTTTCAGAAATAACCAAGGTCTCAAGTAATTCCAAAAAAAAAAAAAAAATCAGATCCACAGGGTAAGTTCCGTTTGTTTGCTTTAAATTTTTTTCCTGAAAATAGTTTCTTAATTTTTTGGTGTTTGTTAAGATAACACTGTAAAATAAGTTAACTAAAATATTTAGTCAATATGAAAAAAACTTAGTTATTAGATCATCTTCAACCCATTCCCTAAGCCCCTTTTTACCCTACATGTAAAGATACTTTTAAAGAAATTCTCTACAAAGTAAATAATAAACTCATTCCTTAAAATATCTCCAAAATCATTTGACAATTAAAAAATAGAGAAACTCTTGGAATAAAACTGAAATAAAAATTCTCTAAAATTAAAATGTAAAAAAACTGTTGGAGTGAAATTGAAATACTGAATTCCTACATATAGAGAAATGATCAAAATTCTCTACATGTAAAAAAAAAAATAGAGAAGCAATTAAAGATGACCTAATAAAAGTAAAAGAAGAACTCTAATTAAACACCAGTACATTTTTCATAACACCATCATGTGCAAGAGAGTCGATTCAACCCACGAGAGGGGGGAAAAAGAAAAGAGAAAAAGACAAAGATTATTGAACGAAGACTAGTTAACTATTATCAAGGCATATAACTTTTATAGATGACAAACTTTAAAACCCAAACGGCCGAGCATTATTGTATGATAGTAACACATGTCTTTTCTAGTAAATTCTATATATCTTTATTGAATCTCACCGTTCTTTCTGATTATTTGTTACCACGACCCAAATTTCGTTTGTTCTGATGCAATTGGTGAGATATTATCAAAGAAAAATCCTTTATTTTTTCAACCTAATCGCTCTTTTACAGTTCCACTATGATCTTCCCAGTAGCATGGCCGTCGATAATTTGAGCCCAGGCATCTTCAGCCTTGCCCAATGGATGCTTCGAATCGATAATTGTCTTAACCTTTCCTTCCTTCAGCAAGTTTACAAGATAAGCCAGGTTCTCGCCCTTGGAAACTAAGAAGATCAGTGGCACCAATTGCTTCTTAGAGAATGTGAGTTTATTTACGGCAAAGGTCCACGCCGCACGAGGGCCAGGAGTGAGGTCTATTACCTTTCCCTCTGTATTCAAATTAGGCTCGAAGACGGACCAAGGGATGCCTGTGGCACAGTGAATTACTGCATCATATTTCTGGCCTGATGGACTCTTCAGAGCTGCTCCATCTGGAGTCTTGTAATCAAGAACTTCATCTGCTCCTAAGCTCTTTACAAGCTCGATGTTGCGAGCCCCGCAGGTGGCCGTCAGATGAGTATTCCCCAGTTTTGCTAGTTGAACAGCATAGTGGCCCACACCACCAGATGCAGCTGTGATGAGAATGTTTTTCCGAGGTCCACTTCCATCAAGCTTCACCCCAGCAAGTTGAGTAAGAGCTTGGTGAGCTGTAAGTCCTGCCAATGGCAGGCCTGCACCTTCAGCAGCAGATACTTCAGTTGGCCTTACAACTGTTAAGCTCTCCTTTGCAACAGCATACTCAGCTAGTCCACCTCCACTCTGTCATTCAATATCGAGAGAATTTGAGAATCAAAACGGGAGCACATGATCTATGTTAGATATATCATCACTCAAAAGCATCAATAATTGGTAGGTCCATCACAAAACATCTCATTCTTGTCAATACTAGCCAATCTAATTGATAATAAGATATCCGAATATCTTTTTATCCCGGTGTCAGCAATAAGATTGATAGAAGCAAAAGCCTTATTCAAATCTCTAAGCACACCATTTCCAAAAGTGAGTTTCAATAAATGTAAACTTCCAACATTGAATAGCACAAGTTATCAATCTAGTGATCTTCCATGAATTCCTCAATAGCTTACGCCTAGAGGGTTTATTGGAAAGTAAGAGAAGAGTATAGATAAATGGAGAAGGCAATCTGATACTTACAACATCACTACACATCGCCACAACTTTGTCACCAGCTTTGACATTTTTCACCCCAGGTCCAACCTCCACAACCTCTCCAGCAACATCAGTAACTGCACAAGGAGGGGGAAAACAAAGTGAAGAAAGATAGTAAAACTTAAGACTCTTCCTCAACATACCTTAGAAAAACAGTTCCAAAAAGGAATACCTACAACGATGATTTCTGCTGCATCAAACTAATACAAATTAACCGAGGGAACCTCAAAATCAAAATGATCGTGATCCAATGAAGAATCTACTTTATTTGAAACAAGGATTGCTTTGGGCATTGCTGCCACATGCTTAAGAAAAAGGCAAATGTGCTGTAGGAAACCCTACTATGTGCAAGATCTAGGACCTTGACAATACTGCTACATGCTTGTTCAAGAAAGGAGACAATTTCCTCACAAGCTTTTCAGATGTTGAATATAAAAATGATCCCAAGCACCATCACCTAGCCCAAAGGTAATACATTAGGGCTTCTGCCTGCAGTGGGTTCAAACTAAAGGCAGCCATATGTGATATTAATGCCGAAATTAGTTGAGTGTATATATCATCCTGGCCACTTGAAGAAATCAGGTTAAAGTCTTATACAAATTGTAGATACCAAATCAAAATTAAGGTAACAAATATTAGAAATATTCAGATCCACAAGCAAAAGAACTATAAAACATGAAAGGAAAAAAGCTTTCTGAAAATAAAAATAAGGTATATGCAAATAACTTACCAGGTATATGAGGAAATTTGCGAGGCAATATAGGACGGACCAGGCCTTTCTGGATTTTCCAATCAGCTGGATTTAAGCTTGCTGCTTCCATTTTTATCAAGACCTCATCTTTACCAGGAGTAGGGACAGGAATTTCAACATGCTGCAAAAAGACCCCCAAAAGAGAAAAAAAAAATTCAGCAACTAAATTGTCAGAACAAGAAGCAGTTTCCAGATTCCATACAATTTCCAAACATCAGGACATTAAGTGGCCAAATTAGATGCCTAGCCTCAAAGAAACAAAAGATCAGACATATAGACCATATATCAATGAGTCAAAAAACTAATGTAAACCTTCAATACAGCACATGTTGTATATGATTTAAAGGAACAAATCAAGATACCCTTCTACAATTTGAAAGGTTATATGTAACTCTTATCCCCCAGAAAATCTTTTTTTTCCCCCTTTCAAAGTGAAGTATACGTCTCTGTAATAAAATGTACAAATATCAATTAAAAATATTTCATCAACGAATTTATAAAATGTCAACTGTCAAGGACAAATGTATTCAAAATTGAAGAAGAAAACGAAAATTGATGAATAAAAGAAAATGAACTAAAGTGAAAAAGAGTTTTCAAGAAAGATGGAATGAAATTATAACCTTCAAACCAGATGCCCCACCACCATAACGATCATACCAAAGTGCATGCATAAGCTTCCCTGCCATACCTAATTCTTCAGCTACTGTTTCTGTGTTCAGCAATTTGCAGTTGTTTAATAAAATCAGACCTGGACAGAGACTCCAAGCTTGAGAAACTGAGTAAAAGAGTTGTTATTAGCAATGAAACTTCCTTGGACTATGCATTCAAGACAATAAATAAATAACATAAACTTTTCTCTAACAATTTAAACCTTTAGATGAAGTAATTAAATAGCATGCTATCAAGACCATTAATTTCTTACCTAGACTTAGACCACAACCCTTTGATAAATTGTGTTCAAGCGACTTCCCTCACCAACAATCCTGCCATCGTTCCCCACCCACAACCCTTGCAAGCAGAATGCTTCAGCCAAATTTGCATATAATCTTTTCAAAATCCATAAGATGATATCAAGCTCCCATTTGCACAGAGTTGGTCATTCATAAAAGTAATCTTGGGTCCAGACAATCTCTGGTAATTGTTTAATGGAGGTGAACTCATGAAAGATCTTAATTTAAGCACCTTCCTACAGCAGCTATGCATTCCATTGGCTGGTTTTCCTTATCTATGACTTGGTCTTTGTTCCCTCTAAACAGGGTGACACCATCATGTGGAAGATAGTCAATTCAGCCCAACAGGGGAGGGGGAAAAAAAAAAATATATATATATATATATATAAAAAGCAAGTTAAGTAACTAATGCCATATGCAGATAAATTTGATTTGTGTGAGGTGACATACATGACTAATAAATTCAGAAAGGCAGAAGAAAATTTGCTCCAACCCTATGTGTTTGTCAAACAATCAATTGTCAATGCATGGAAGGTTCTTGAAGGTACACCACCATTTGTTTGTCAGCCATGCCACTGGCATAAGCTTCAATTTTAAAACCTAAATTGTGTTGGAAACCTAATTTCCCTATGAGTGAATAGAAACTGAAAATTTCAAACAAATAATTGCTGTAACGACCAACTTGGAAATGAAACCTAAATTGGAATGCTGAAGTTCAAACAAATAGTTCTTGTAACACCCAACTTGTGGAAATAAAACAGAAGATTTGTACAGTACTTGATGGAAGAAAAGGCAAACTAACATATTAACACAACGACGCATTTAACTTTATTTACTTCATGCTTCATTTACTGCCATGTTGTTGAACTACGAGGGCAGCATGTTCAATTCAATACATTTAGGGCTCCACTATGATCTTCCCAGTAGCATGGCTGTCAATACTCTTAGCCCAGGCATCTTCAGCCTTGCTCAGTGGATGTTTCGAATCGATAACTGTCTTAAGCTTCCCTTCCTTCAACAAGTTAACAAGATAAGCCAGGTTCTCGACTTTGGGAATCAAAAGCAGTGGCACCAACTGCTTCTTAGAGAATGTGAGTTTCTTTACAGCAAACGTCCACATCGCACTAAGGCCAGGAGTTATATCTATTACCTTGCCCTCTGTACTCAAATTAGGTTCAAACACAGACCAAGGGATGCCTGTGGCACAATGAATTACTGCATCATATTTCTGGCCTGATGGACTCTTCAAAGCTGCTCCATCTGGAGTCTTGTAATCAAGAACTTCATCTGCTCCTAAGCTCTTTACCAAATCAATGTTGCGAGCCCCACAGGTGGCTGTCACGTGAGTGTTCCCCAGTTTTGCCAGTTGAACAGCATAGTGACCCACGCCACCAGATGCAGCTGTGATGAGAATGTTTTTCCGAGGTCCACTTCCATCAAGCTTCACCCCAGCAGGTTGAGTGAGAGCCTGGTGAGCTGTAAGACCTGCCACAGGAAGGCCTGCACCTTCAGCAGCTGATACTTCAGGTGGCCTTACAACCGTTAAGCTCCCCTTAGGAACAGCATACTCAGCCAAGCCACCTCCACCCTGTTATTCAATATTGGGAGAATCTGAGAATCAAAACGGGCGCCCATGATGCATGTTATATATCATCACACAAAGCATCATCTTATTTTTTGTCAATATTAGCCGATCTAATTGTTAATCAGATATGCTAATATCTTTTTATCCAGGTGTCAGAAATAAGATTGATAGAAGGAAAAGCCTTCTTCAAATCTCTAAGCACACCATTTTCCAAATGTAAACTTTCGACATTGAATAGCACAAGTTATCAATCTAGTGATCTTCCATGAATTCCTCAATGGCTTAGGCCCAGAGGGTTTATTGGCAAGTAAGAGAAGAGTACGGACAGATGGAAAAAACAATCTGATACTTACAACATGACTAAGCATCGCCACAACTTTGTCACCAGCTTTGACATTTTTCACCCCAGGTCCAACCTCCACAACCTCTCCAGCAACATCTGTAGCTGTGCTAGGAGGGGCAAACAAAGTGAGGAAAGATAGTAAAAGTTAAGATTCTTCCTTGACATACCTTAGAAAGCAGCTCCATCAAGAAACAACTATAACAATGATTCCTGTTGAATCAAACTAATGCAAAAACATAGAGGGCCTCAGCCTCTAGATCCAGTACTCATGATCTGATGAAGAACTCTATTTTATTTGAAACAATAATTGTCCTCGGCAATGCTGCTACATTCTTGTTCCCAAAAAAAACAAAAAAGACAACTGCCCTCAAAAGCTTACATTAGGGCTTATAGGCTGCAGTGGGCTCAAACTAAAGGCAGCCAGTATGTGTCATTGATGCCGAAGTTAGGGTCCATATGAAGCCTCACACTTAGCGGAGCGTACAAATTGTCCAGGCTCCTTTAAGTAATCAATTTTTAACTCTTAACAAATAAACTGTAGTCAGTAGACCCAAATGTAGATGCCAAATTGCGATTAAGATAACAAAGAGTAGAAACATTTCAATCCACAAGCAAAATGAACTACTAAAATATAAAAGGAGACGGATGTTTTTTCTAAAGTTATAAAAGAAGAAGGCTTTTTAAAGATAAAAAGATACGAATGGAAATGACTTACTAGGTATATGAGGAAATTTGCGAGGCATTATAGGACGGAGCAAGCCTTTCTGGATTTTCCAATCAACTGGATTTAAGCTTGTTGCTTCCAATTTTATCAAGACCTCATCTTTACTTGGAGTAGGAACAGGAACTTCAACATGCTGCAAAAAGACCCCCAAAAGGGAAAAAATTGCAGCAACTAAATCATTAAACAGAAAATCGTTTTGGCTTCTGTAAAATAGATAGATCACATATAATTTCCAAACCACAGAAAGTTAAAGGACCAAATCAGTAGCCTAAAGAAACAAAAAATCAAACATATGGACCACGAATCAATGAGTCAAAAGTAAAAACCAGAACGTGCTTCTATACTCTGTTTAACAAATAATCGAGCAAGATACCGCATCTTGTATATGATTTTCCTAAAGTTTACTTGAACAAGTAAAATGACCAGCTCATCTAAAGCTTAACGGAATAATTTTGTTTATTTATTGACTTAACACGCCCCACGACCCGCCATTTTTTATTGAGACTTAGGCCGGAGAAATATTTTTCTTTTAAATCGACAACGACAGATCAAACCAGGATTTTCGTTAACTGATCAAGTAAGTCTGATACCATTTAAATTGATAAATTGTCAACGACTCATCTAAAACATGTTTTTTTCCGTTTAAATTTATTGACTTCCACAGTTTCAAACAAACAAACAAAATCAATATATCTTAACGACACACAGAAATAAAATTAAAAAAAAAAATGGCGAAACTCTAACAAATCGAAAAAGCTATATGCAACTATTATCCCCCAAAAACCCTGATTTTTTTTTCACAAATTGAATTATATACATGTTCAATTTCATAACCTGTAGAAATACCAATTAAAAATATATATTTCACCATCTAATATACAGAAAGAACCAACTCTTTAAAATTAACAGAAAGAAAATTGATGAATAAAAGAAAACAAACTAAAACTAAAGCAAAGTTTTCACAAATAGAGATCGTAACATAATAAGGGAGATTAACGATAGTGAATTATCCATATAATTACAATAAAAATAGTTTAGGATTACTATTCCACCCATCAATGACGGACGTCCAACCCATATGGGGCCCACATCAAAGACGAACACAATGTTTTTCAAATAATTTAACATAAATAAAAAAATTCACGAGGGATCCAAATCCGAAATCATTACCTTCAACCCAGAAGCTCCACCACCATAACTATCATACCAAAGTGCATGCATAAGCTTTCCTGCCATAACCAAATTTCTTCAGCAATCGTTTCTCTTCTCAGCACTTTGGCACTTGCGCCGTATCGTAAATGTAGTGGTGTGAGAAGGTTCGTTTATCAATTACAGTAACTGCATAGGTGCAGCATAGCTGCCAAACATTTTTCACTCTGGTTTGACAACCATAACCCTTGTAATGGCTACGTGGCGCGTCTACAATCACACGAGGCTGTGATTGTCCTTTTGGTTATGCTCGATGAAGACTATGCTATTTCGCACACAATAATAACTTTTATGATTTTTGGACATAAAGAGAAGGACATATTATCCGTCCAAGTAGTTTTTAGTCGATAAGTTAAGGAGTCACTTTCTAGATTTTAGTTGTGGCTTCCAATGCAAGCAAAATTCAAGAGGGTACATGATTGCATGAATGTTCATTTCACATATTCAAGGCTAAGATTGTTTGTCATAAAATAATTTATTGATAAAAAAATATTAATAAAAAATAATTTTAAAAAATAAAAATAAAATAAAATAATTTATTGATAAAAAAATATTAATAAAAAATAATTTTTTTTAAAAAAATAAAATATTTTTTTGTATTTAATTATAACATTAAAAAATATAAAACATAATAAATAAATAATAATTATTATTATTGATTTATAAAATTACTAGTTTAAAACTAAATCAGGTGAATAATTAATTAAAAGTTAATAAATGAATAAAAAAATAATATTAATTAATTTTATTTAATAATAATTATGGTAAATATCCAATTTAGTCTACTATCTTTAATATTTATTCCGATTTAGTTCATATCTTTTAAAATATATCATTTTAGTCCAATATCTTTATTATTTGTCATGATTTATTTCATATCTTTTAAAATGTACCTTTTAATCTACTATCTTTATCATTATGGTCCACGTTAATCCTCTACTATTTTTTCATCCAAAAATCTAATGGAATAAGCAAATGAGTCGTATTTGTAGGGGCAAAATTATCCGCACACTAAAATCTTTTTTTTTTTTTTGATTTCATAATAAACGCATTGATCAAATACTCTCAAAACTTTTACAAAAAAAAAAAATGCTCTCAAAACAACACAGTGCCTAATCTTTTTTAGCATTATATTCTTGATTATGTCTAAAAGAGTCCAATTTTCCCACTCTTCAATCGTACAGTTAGTCTAGAGGGCTGTAATTTTTTGTGATTCTATTTGAAAGAGTCTAGTTTGTTGAATATTGCATTGTGTTTGTGTAAAATTTTTGAAGAATTTGCTGTTGACACTTATTATTTTGGTTCAAGTTGTGGCACTGTGTTGGTTTGAGAGCATTTTTTTTTTTTGTAAAAGTTTTGAAAACATTTGATAGATGAGTTTATTATGAAATATAAAAAAAAATAGTGTGCAGACAATTTTGCCCCTACAAATACTACTCATATGCTTATTCTGTCATATTTTTGGATGTAAAAATGGTAGAGGACTAATGTGGATCACAATAACAAATATAGTGAATTAAAATGGTACATTTTGAAATATATGAATTAAATCGGAACAAATGTTAAAGATAGTAGACTAAAATGATACATTATGAAATATATGAACTAAACTGAAACAAATATTAAAGATAGTTGACTAAATTGAGTATTTACCCTAATAATTAATTAAAAATGTGACAAAAGTGGAGTGGAATGGAGTGGAGTGGAGTGCGGGTGGTGGGGTGAGGTAGAGTAGGGACAGAGGCATGATTGGGGTAAGTGAAGGTGGGGGTGGATCGAGTGTAGATGAAAAAGTTTTTTACTATTTTGAACTAAATATTTTATTTTGATCAAAAAATATTTTTCAGTTAATTAATTTTTTAGTGGTACTAAACATCAAAAAATTATAAAAATATTTATCTGAAAAATATTTTAAGGCAAACAAACAAAATCTGAAGTTTTGCATAGTAAATCACTAACTGCTATTTATTATTATATCACTACATCGACTTTTTTAAGGAGGAAATATAACAGAAGTTGAGTTGGGAAAACAATCAATACTATCTCCAAGATGTCTCTTAGGGGTGCTTAGTTCATGAGATTATTTTTTATTTTCGAGAATCATATTTCTGGTAATGTAATTAATGAACTGCATTGCTGAGATTGATTCCAAAAAAAAGACGGTAAGTACAGCTAAGCCGTGAACAGCCAATCATCGTACGGTAAAAATTGGATAAGTTTGATCTATAGTCATTAGGTTAAAACTGTTAAGTACATAAAAAATTATCTTAGGAACATTACATGTTTGCTTTAAACTAAATATCACTAAGAATTTTGAGCAAATTTTTAACAATATCCCTAACTCAAAAGACAAAAATGTTGGAGGAAGTGGTGGTGATGGAGGAGAACGTGGTGTTGGTGTGGCAGTGGAGCTAATGGTAAGAAAATCTAATGTTAGAGTAACTCGTTTTGCGCGTATGTTTCTAGTGTATATATATATATATATATATAGGGGCATGAGTAATTTTTGTCATTTATTTTCTTTAAAATATTTCAACAAATTTAAAAATCTAAATTCCACCCCTTAACAGGGGAATAAAAATTAAGAAATTCATGAAAATATTATATTTTTAGAACTATATTTTTTTTACTCTACAAACCAAATTTATAAATATCACATATTTTATTTTATCTTGCAAAAATCTTGTAAAATTTTGTGAATCACACATCAGTTCAGTTATTTGATAATGTATGGCTGAGTTTTTTTCTTTTCGAAAAGTACAATTCACTTATAAACCAAAAGATATCTAAGATCCTATCTTAACTCAGGTGATGACCGGCATCGGCATCAATGAAACTTCCCGGGAGGTCAGAGTCAGTCATGCTTAATTGTAGACAAGCACATATAGTTGGACTCAAACCAACCGAGTTTTAAGACTAACACAATAGAAAACATGGAGCAGGCCCAAAACAAAACAATTGCCCTACCCAACACGCAGTTTCCTCAATGAAATATGAAAAAGAGCAAATAATAAACAAAAGAGAGGCCCAAACATTATGTCTAGTACAGTAACGCTGTACGAAAAATCACGTCTGGTTTTCACAAGACAGCTGATCGTTTTGTTGATATTAGCTAGTTCAATTGTTAAAAAATAGGGTAATTTACTAAAATAGTCTTAGATCTTTGTATTTTTTAATATTTAAATTATTTATCTTTTATTTTAGACAAAATGATCCTTCATTTTTCATTTTTGTGACAATCATTAGTCATTGGAGCAAAATTTATCGAAAAAATATGGTTAGTGAGCACATGGTCGCAAAATTCACAAATCTTTAGGGATAAAATTGTCACACGATAAAAGATAAGCATCCTAAAGTTTATGTATTTTGCGGCCACGTGCTCACTAACGTTATTTTTTGACAAATTTTGCTCTAAAGACTAATAGCTGTCACTAAAATGAAAAATGAAGAACTATTTTGTCAAAAATAAAAGATAGAGGACTTAATATCCAAAAAGGCAAAGATGTAAGATCATTTCGGTAAATTACCCTAAAAAATATTTCGACAAAAAAAATGTTAAAAAATATACAAGATAATGAAGCAAGGCTTAGTAATTAATACAAAACCAAATTAAATCTTATTTTACTAGATGAAAAAACCAAATTAAATCTTATTTTACTAGATGAAATCGTCTATATAAATTTATCTCGAAAAAAACTAACATGTTTGCAGAAACCCCTCAACACGCTCTATGCCTTTTATCAATTTCCCGTCAACTGGAAAATACGAAATAAATAATACTGGGTTGTATTATGCCTCCAATATAGTCATGTTTAGACGTTCCGATACTCAAATACATTAAAGGAGAGTTGCAGCTGGATTTTCAAGTAACTTAGAGGAGTAACTTAAAGGTGGTGTTTTTAATGAAATTTGTTCTTGCTAACCTCAAAAAAAAAAAAAAAAAAAAAAAAAAAAAAAAAAAAAAAAAAATGAAAAAGAAAAAAAGAGAGAACTTAAAGGTTGTGTTGTATTTACAAGAACAACTTGATTCACATTTATTTTGAGGCTGCGTTTTGACTTCTCTAAAAAACTAGAGAACCTTTGGCGATCGAATGTAGCCTGAATATGCTATTTGTGCAGGTGGAAACAAAATGTGTAGTAGTAGTACTTTTTTTTTTTTTTGTCGGGAAGTAGTAGTATTTTTCACAGCATAAGTAGCAGGGACAAATTCAAAATTGTAGTTCAGCGAAAGTTAAAATACACAATTTTGATGTTTATATACAAGTAATTTTTTTTTTAGTAGGACCAAAATTGATTTTTTAGATTATGATTGGCACCTTAAGTTAGTCAATGATCATAATTCCTGAAATTTTTAAATAAAGGAGATACTAATTTCGAGGTATGAAAATTTTTTAACTACAGTCAGATAGACGTTTATCTGTACCTATGTACGCTGAGCCCCACACATGTTGGGCCTATCCTATGCTTGTGAGACAGACGTCCGTCTACCATATGTAATAGTTTCTCTCGTGATACAAGAAAAGAGAATTACACTTATTGCAATAATTTGAACTATTTTATCGTGTTTCAACACAAAAACTATTTACAACCAAGAATTTTACAAAGAACGAAGCCAATATAGCATTTGGTTGCATAAGTTTAGAAAGCCTTTTCAACAATGTATCCTATAGCATCCTTGTAATTATTCCATAAATCCATCAATATCTTACTCATCATATCTGTAACAACCTCAACAAGCTCCTGGACATTTTTAAGCAAGCCATCAAGTGAAGTCCTGGATTTTTCCAGCAATTCTCCAATTGCAGAGACAGCAGCAACTGCAGAGCCCGAAACACTTTCTTTCAGAAGATCAAACAGAGAAGAAATCGCGGTTTTCGCGACTTTTATCATAATCCTCAGAAGAAATTCCAGGCAGAGCTTGATGACATTCCCCACTTGTTCCCACACGCCCTGGAAAGCTTGGCCTGGAATTCTGAACGCCTGGATCAACAACACAAAAGCGTGCGCTGTTGCCGCGAAGATCAAGCGTGAAACAAAGTTCGATAATGTGATCAGCGCTAAGAGAATGATCTTTAGGAGGAAAACTGCCATGCCCGGCCCGGCCGAGGCGTAGACAGAGACTTCCAAGCTTTAGAAGCAAGGAAAATAATTTTTTAATTTGCTGTGGTGATGCAATTTCATCATATTATATATATAGTTATAGCGTTGAAATCACCTAGCTAATGAATCATAAGTGTAATTTTATAAAGAGTAGTTGTTGCCCACACATTTTACCAATACAATCTCCTCAAGAAAAACCATATTTAAATGGAAGATTCTAACGACTTCAGCGTTGACAACGTAGGAAGTTGTTTATAAGCAGCAGTGAGGTCATTCTATTTTTAGTTGTTTGATTTTTTCAAATGTTGCATCTAACGATTTCACGAAGATTAGGAGCAATCGTGTGACAAGTTCTTTTATTGGAAAAATAAATTGGAAAAGACGTATTTGTTCATGGTTCGATATTTTAATATTTTAAATTTTAGATATCGAAAAATCAATAAAATGATAATGAACTAAACATTCATGCATGTCTTTTTTTCATAAAACTACAGATATGTTGTGTTGGTTCCTAGGCTAATGTTGTTCTGAATTTGACCCAGTTACTGTATTTTTATTTTGACCTTAGCATTTTGGGGCTGTTAATTTGTGGCCTTGAGCTTCTACTCGTTGAGATTGGATCTATGCTTTTGCATGTATTCAAATACAGAGCCTGCTTTGTAGGCTTAAGTACCGGAAACATATAACTTTCTAGCACAAAATATGTTATTTTGAATTTAACCTTTTTTTTTTCCCCTTCCGATCTTATTAAATAATCTAATCAGGGGACAAAAATGGGCACCCAATTTATTATCCTTACTTTTTTTGTTTTGTCAGAATAAAAACCTTTTTTTATCATAATGAAACTTTAGCCAATGCCATGAGGGTAAGGGGATAGGTCATGGTACAAGATGGATAAAAGCTCGTTAAGAACATTGTTTACCTAATCTAATTATCTAAATGAAAATGGCTACACTTTATTTATAGTATAACTTCTTTAAATTAATAACAATAAAAATAATAAATTTTAATAATTTAACGAAAGATTAATTTATTGAAAAATTAATAATTATTAATTTATCAAAATATTTTAAATTTTTTGGCTTAATAGTAAACATATTATATTTGTGATATCTTTTTGAAAAGTGACTTATATTTCTTTAAGCCAATTTGAAAAGACAAGTAAAAAAATCTAATGAGAATAAAATATACAAATCTAATTTAGTAGGATTAAAACAAGTTTCTCTAATCTCATTGCTAATTTATTATGTAATTTAAAAAAAATTAGGTCGCTAAAATACAAAGAAAATATTTTAAATGTATTATCTTATAATTTTATAAAAATTATTAATTTTTTACATTAATTCTAAATTAAGACTAAATATTTTTATTATTTTAAAAAATTATTACTTTATTAAATATTAATTAAAAGAGATTCTAGTGTACTTCGTAACACAAACTACGGTAGAATTAGCTTGTCTCTTATTTGAGACTACGGAAGGAATAGAAACAATAATTAATTAATTCATTATCCTTGCGGAAAGAAAAAATGTTGAACGAGTACTATATATTTTAACTATTATTCTTCAAACAGTAACACTTGGGAACTTGCAGGATCTTTTTTTATTTGGTCAAACTTGCAGGATCCATAACCTGGAAAAAGAGGAATGGACCAAGAAAGTTAATCAAAACCTCGAGACAGATTAATGAAGAAAAAAAAATACTAAATGAAGTACGGAATGGCGTAGGAAAATCTTCGCATCAATCTAAATTGATGAATTAATTTTTTAAATTATTGATGAAACTTACACGTATAAATTATTAATATGTAATAAATTAATATTAATATAAACTTATATTAGTCATACTGGTTAGAGAATTTTCCCAAGACTTAAATTCACTTTGCTTTTTATTTTTTTATTTTTTATCGAGACCTGTTGTGCAATATTTAGTGTTTAAAAAACTAATAACAAAATGGTTCATTAATAAATTCTTAGACCTTTTCGCTCAGCTTCGTTATGTGTACTAATAGGGAAGTTAAATTGAACCTAAGTAGTGTATTATAGAAAATCAAAAGAATTATTTATTATTCACTTTTCCACTGGCGAACCATGGCCGTGGGGAAAATTGTTTCATCGGGATAATGAAGAGTATATGTGAATACTGTCAAACATGCTATCCCATTCAGGAGTCACCATGTCAACAACTCGCGATATAAGAGTCAGCATATTATGAGGCCCCAAGAGATGTTGCGTCCGAAATAATGAAATACGCGAGAAAAGCTGATAAAATCGGATGCTTGAGATTACCATTACATGGTGAAGTCGATATCCTGGGTTT
Organism: Ehretia macrophylla; assembly: GCA_037974665.1. Classification (NCBI taxonomy): domain Eukaryota; kingdom Viridiplantae; phylum Streptophyta; class Magnoliopsida; order Boraginales; family Ehretiaceae; genus Ehretia; species Ehretia macrophylla. Next base: position 30,551,144 of record CM075780.1, read on the forward strand.
CAAAAACAGTCTAAGTTCAACATCTGAGACACGCTACATGAATTCAACATCTTGAAACACTCAAATATCTCGAGCGTAAAAAGACTATAATTGGCTCATTAATCTATAAATAGGGAACTTTTATGTCGCAGGAAAATAGGGTTATCTTTAAGCAACCATTCTACACTTTACCCCCACACATACATATATATACACTTAATCAACGTCTTATGGTGTTGCCCACTTTGAGACTTTTCACGAGTCATTTTAACACATTTCATTGAGTCCATTATACCATATGAAATCTGAATATTAATTGAAGTATCAAAACCTTCTCTAAGTAAAACTCTAGACTCGTTCCTCACTCTACATTTGTCGGAAATGTACCTCATTAGGCCCGTACCTTTATGCAGTGGGCCGTCGTCAAGAATTCATCTTACGCTGCGTTCTCTGATGAATTGTTTCTTATCAAACAACAAACATGTCCACAAAAGGAGAAAAAAAAAAAAAGAAGCAAAATATGTTCAAAATCATATTCATATTCCTCAGTTCTCATCATCATATGCCCCAATTAAAGCTAAATTTACTCAGACGTACTTTCTCCCTCGGCTGGGTTATTGATTAGAAACTTCTAAAACTGAACACACTTTGCTCCTACACCAATCTCAATATGCCAAAGAATTACTCCAAAAGGCTAGTCTTAGTGTGTAACGATGATGTCATAATCACATGCTATTGGCAAAGAAGGCATAACAAACTTGGGCCGCAAAAGGAGTGATCGCACCAAGCACACACCTTTACACCTAAAGAATGTTGTATAACTGCTTGGGAGAGCACATCTTCAACATATTATAAAAGCAACTCATTAGATGAGAAGAAGTAGATAATCATTTTGCTAAAAGTCTTATTTTGTTTTCTTCTATACTTTGAAGAGTGACTTCTCGAATAGCCTTATTTTCTTTCAATTTCAGTTGTAATTCCTCCTCACATTGCAGCTGATTAAAGCTGAGTAAATAAAATCACCATCTTCAATTGCCTCCATATTTGATATCACTTCATTGGTGCTTTCATTGCTCTCCCGCCATGGCTGACGGCTCCAAGCTCACAGACGTTGAATTACTCGAACAACTATCTACTCTCTCTGCTTACAAAACCCAGCTACTTCAATAGCTTACTTCTCAAGAACACCACCTTGACAACTCTCCCTCAAGCACTGAACCACCTCAGCCCCAAATCTCTCTAACTACCACCACTCTATCGCCACCATCTACCTCTAGATCTACAATTGGTGTTCCACCAAATCCCTAAAGTTTTGATACTTTTGGATGCTTGTCTCATGATCTTATTGAGCTTACCGACGTACCTAAGCAGAAGCCGGTGAATGTTGTTAGCAGAGTAACAGAAATGTTAATCGGATATCAACCAACGCAAAATTATTCTACATACATGAACCAGCTAGCTTCATCCCAAAACCCAGATTCCATTAGCAAACTGTTACCTATGCCACCAGATTCGATGATATCCACCGTGTCTCTACTACCTTCAACTCCTTCAATGGAAACTTCTTCAAACATGTCACAGACTCCTTTTACACCATCATCAGCAACGAAAATACTTACGGCACCTCCTAGTTTCGTCAATGTAGGGGCCTCTCTAGTTCCACATCTCACATCGGTAAGCTCTCCACTAACCACTGACATGGGTACTCAAGCTTTTCCACAAGCTCTGCACTCTCCACAAGTTTCACTTTCACGTTCATTTCCGTATGGTGACAAGTCTCTTGGTGAGGTTAATGCAATTCAAAACCATGGTAAGGAGATATCATATGTCAATTATCTTGTTGTTAATGCTGTTTGGAACTGCCTTTGTGAATTTACTAAGTCTTCATGTGTGGTTGTGAAGCATACAAATCCTTATGGTGTAGCTTCACATGATGATGTCATTGAAGCATATAGACTAGATGTGACAGTTGATTCAGTGAGTTTGTTTGGTGATATAGTAACATTCAACGTGGCGTCTTTTTCAGTTGATATGTATGGCAAGTTTGGAAAAATGAAATATGCGAGGAAGGTATTTGCTGAAATGATTGAGAAAAGTTCGGTGTTGTGGACTGCACTTATGGGTGAGTATGTCAAGTGTGGAGGTTTTAATGTTGAGAACGAGCTATTTGATAAGTGGGCAAATCTCCCTTGGTGGATTCCGTGGTGAGTTTATTTGACAGTAAGACAAAAGGGTAGGATTAGGGTTTCACGAGCTACATTTACGATGCTTGAAGAGGATGCAGTAATTGATGGGAGAAAAATCAATAAAACATCATCTGACAGTAATGAGGATTTGTACAATACATTGAGAGCAGTAAAAGTTGAGTTAAAGTTGATTTGGCAGAGAAAGCAGCAGAGAAATAGTATCCATCAAATCCATGTACTGCTTGCTAATATATACGCTACTACTTCAATGTGGCACAAGGTGGCCAAAGTGCGAACTATGAAGAGAAGATAGGTTTGTTGTTTCCTCCGGCTTTGTCTGCAACGACAAATGATGGATTGTTTCGACTTGAACTCAAAACGACCTACCCGGATCTGAACCTTGAGGACAAGTTCTTGTTCGAGAGGAGGGTAATGTAACGATGATGCCACAATCATATGTTATTGGAGAAGAAGACATAACAAACTCGGGGCACAAAAGGAGTGATCGCACCAAGCACACACCTTCACACCTAAAGAATGTTGTGTAACTGCTTGGGAGATCACATCCTCAACATATTATAAAAGCAGCTCATTAGATGAGAAGAAGTAGAGAATCATTTTGCTAAAAGTCTTATTTTGTTTTCTTCTTTACTTTGGAGAGTGGCTTCTCGAATAGCCTTATTTTCTTTCAATTTCAGTTGTAATTCCTCCTCACATTGTAGCTGATTAAAGTTGAGTAAATAAAATCACCATCTTCAATTGCCTCCATATTTGATATCGCTTCATAGTGACTGTAAATCAGCTACTACACCCACTGTCTCCAAACCTCACACTATAGTAAAGGCTCTTCTCAACGAATATATTGTGAATATTGTATGAAATGATTGTTCACTTTCCCCTCGACCCTTTTATATTTTAACATATTTCTCGTATTTTTTTTTTTAATTGGTCGAGTGAATAATTTGTATTAATGAAGGAAATAGTTACAACTAGTTATTCAACCCGAGTGGGAGATACATCAAGAGCATGTAATCTAACTAGAGCATGTGAGTTATTTCCCACATAATTGCTAAGAAGTCTATCAGTTAGAATTGCTCTAACGAGCCAATTTGTAGACTTGTTACCATTTTTATTGGTAAATTTCTCGTATTTTGTGGCTCAAAAAATAGTCATCCAAGGTAAGCTGCCAGTAGTACAATAAGAAGAAAAATGCATGAAGACTGACTTGTCTAATATTAATGGAAGTTTTGAACAATTAAAGATGAGTTCTTGGCAGTCACATATTGTATCTTATTTAAGGAGTAAGACTATGTTGCACCAAGGTCCAAGTGCAAGTGCAATGCAAATTAAGGTGAATTCAAGATTTTTATTTAGTAAGAGTTAAAAAAGTATGCGATTTAATATTTATATGTAAATAATTTTTTTAATGAAAAATAAATTAATTTTTCAACTTAAATATACCTTTAAGATACAAATATATTTTTTTAAAAGAAAAAAATTTAACCCACTCTTTAAGTCGGAGCAAGGACAACAATTCACGTTAACCCGTAAATAGCTCATAAATACAACCAACAATATATACGAAATACAACAGAGAGATATATATATAAACAGACACGTCTTTGCAGATCATAGTTCCAAGGCAATCTCAAGATACAATAAAAAATGTAGCCGTTAGCACTTCTCTTCCCAATACACGTTGAGAAAGATCTTTCATAACGTTAGAGCAGAGAAGAAGTGATGTTTTAGGGCCCATTTTTATTCCTACCACAATAGTGTCTCGAATTTAAAAGAATTTTGCAAAATAGTAATTAATAATGTTGACTACATTCAAAGGGACAAAAATGGACACCCAAGGGTGGCTGAACCATGACTAAATTATTAAAAATTTCTTTTTCCGTTGGCCGACAACATTTTGTTTTTCAAAGAGTAACACTCGGGAACTTGCAAGACCCATAACCTGGAAACAAAACAGGAAACCATAAACTTAGTCAAAATTTCGAGACAAGGAAAATTTAGAAACATACTAAATTAAGGAACCTATTTGCATAACAAAAGGTGCAAATTGCATTCATCTTTGAGGTACATACAACCAAAATTGCACGTTGAAAATTATAAACTAATAAAACACGTAACTATGCTAGAAAATATAAGTTGATAAAATAACGCTTTTTATCTGTTTAAATAAGATTAAGTGATCACATTACATAGTATTTATAATATCTCACACATCAGTGAGAGATAATATATTTAAGTGATTTACACTGAAAACTAAATAATTATTTTTTTATACTTATAATATCATTTCGGCCTAGATTTATAGATTTGGGCGTAACAGTATCAAAACTAATATGCCAAAAGGCTCCAAAAGTTCAAGTGTCGCCATGAAGATCTCTTTTACCATTCACAACCTCAAATCTCACTTGTGAAAGAACGTGTTAAAAACCAACTTTAAAGTTTTTTACCCCTAACAGTCTAGACTTTTTAATCATTATGTCTAATCTAGGGAAATTATATACGGCTTTCATTTTACAAGAAGTTAAGGGAAACTCTAACAGCTCTTTCAAATACTCAAAATCATTAAATTTGGGAGAACTGTTAGTACTATATAGTTCTAACAGTTCTTCCAAATGATCCCTTATATTTTAGGAGATAAATGATTTGAAGTTTGAATCTCCCATTACTGGGAGATCAAATTCCTCCCCATCCCATCCCATCCCCTATAGTTTTTAATGTTATAGAAGTAAAAAAATTTTATATAGGGAAGCAGTTAGAATAAAACTAAAATAAGAATTCTATAAAATAAGGGATTAGTTAAAAATATGAGAGTTATTGAAATAAAGTTGAAATAGGAGATCTGTAAAAATATGTAAAATGTTTTAAATTCCTTAAATGTAAGAAAAAAAATAAAAAAAACTGTTAAAATTTACCTAAAAATTGAGTTATACAAAGTCAAAAAACAATCAATTTTATTCCACTGAACGAACATGGCCGGACACAACCTGGCCATAGTCAAACTCTGTTTAATGTAGATTCCACAAGTATTAAAGTATTTTCAATGCATAAATGATGTCCCATAAATTATCTACATCACATCTACTGTATATGTAAATGAACCGACAGTTTTGTGTAAACATGAAATATAAAAGTAATATTTTGAAACACGTAAAAGTTGAGTGAAAAAATTAAAATAAAAGTCTTAAAAAATGATCATGGTGTTGTGTAATGCGTGTGTCTCACGTCCCACTCTTTTGATCGTTTCAAAGTCTCCTTCAATAACTAAATAGTAATTTGTTATGGACAAAAAATATGAACCGACATGGTAACAAAAGAAAATAATATTTTGGTAATTGAAGCTTACTTGGATCCTTGGCAGTTTGTGTAGCAAGACCATTGAAGTAACATGTTGCACCAGTGTTCCTAAGCTGGGCCCAATAAGAGCTAAAAGCATAACTTGCATGCCAAAACAATGAATTTGGCTTGTAACACTTCCCTCTGGGTTGGATAGCATCACAGGTTCGATTACCTTGCCCGCAAGCATAAGCTAGTGCACCGACAACTTCGGTCATGTTCGCCCCTTTAGCCACCACACACCATATCTTCCCCTTGTATGGCTCATTATTTGTCGGTTTCGGCAATGGCTCGTATTCAGACTCGGGCGTCTTCCCGGATAAATCAATCGGATAAATGTTGGTTCCATTCGGATACAACAACCCAAAATGTCGCTCCGTGCCCGGACCCGATTTCTGATTTTCATTATACAAAGCAAATATAAATGTAGGCAAAAGGACCCCGGGTCTTGCGGGTGTACCAATTGGTGGTTTAGCCGTGACTTTCTTGATCACATTGCGATTATACGTGGCAGCATTGTAAATATTCCCTCCAATTTGATCGATATCAGAACCATTGGGCCAACCCGTTTCCGCGATGAATAATCGGATATCCGGATACCCGAGTCTCTTCATGGCAAAGATAACCGAATCAAGCATTTGATCCAACAAATTGGTGTAGGTCAAATTCGAAACCGGATCCGTATAGGTAACATTTGTAGGCTCTAGCAATGCATAGTCAAGATTAATGTTGGTAGGTTGAGATGACCACGGAAAATAAGTGTACACGTCTAGGAAATAAAATGACTTGGTATGGTTCAAGAAATGTAACAATGGTTTAATAACTTTGTCCCTAACATCAGACCTAAACGTGCCATTGGATGGTGGGAATGAAGATTCCAATGCATCCATAGCCAATGGTGTACCAACTTTAATCTTGCCAAGGTTGAATTTTTTGACCGAGTATCGAATTTTACGCATGGCGGGTACGAGATTAAACCAAGTGGTATTAGGTGGATTACTCAGGATCTCGTTACCTACTAAGAGGTAACGGATCATGGTCTCGGGGTAAAAGGGCACCACATTGGTCTTGACCCATTGGTCTGCTAAGGTTTGGTTGGTTGATATGTTGGTAATGATCTCATTTGGGACCATGACTGATACTTGAAGCTTGGTGCCTTTAAGGGCATTGAGGATTTGTGGGTTGGCATCATAGATTTTGACTCTTTTTGCTTTGAGGCCTTGGATGAGTTGTACTGATGTTGATGGAGATGGTAAGTTGTTGCCTAGTTGACCATAACATACACCTACCTTGGTTGAGATTTCTGCACCTGCATATCAAAGACAACAATGGTTTTGGGTCATTATAAACAATTTTTACTTGTGAGGGGTGAAATATGCATGTGTGCCGAGAACTTACTCGCGAAGGAAGCTAGAAATACAAGAGGTACCAGAAGAAGAGCACGTATTATACTCATCTTGTAATGTTGTTTCTTTGATTCAAGAAGTTGAGGATTGATTTTTTATGAGGGATGGATAACTGATGTCTATTTATTGTGTATTAGAAAGAGAGAGAAAAGAGGAAGAGAGAGAGAAGTTGGAACAGAGAGCTGAGCTATAAGAAAGGACTGTCTCACTCAATGGAGGAGAAAAAAGGGTTTGAAATTTTTTAGACTCGAGCAAACAGAAAAAAGGGTGTAGGTGTGTGTGTGTGTTTGTGTGAAATGTGTGTGTATGTAGTGATACTTGAGAGGTGGGAGGAGACCACTTTGGGTATGGTCTTTACCTTTTGGGAAAGAAAAAGTCTGAAAAAAGAAACGATAAAGTATTATGCAGAGAATCGTTTTACCAAAAGGAAGAGGTGGGTTAAATGGCGGAGTTAAAAATCGGAGTTTTGTTCAAAAAATATATATATATAATGTATATACAAAGAGTCAAATATAATAACACTTGGTATGATTAAAAAAAAAAAAAATTTCCAAATCTCAAAACAGCTGTAAGGTTGCAGCACCCCTAATCCGAAATATTTAAATATAAAAGATTTTTAATTTGAAAAGGCAATTGATTCCTATTAAAAAGATTTAAAAAAATTTAAACCAGCCTCTGAAGTGAGAAGCAGAGATGGGAGAGACAAGAGAGTACAAGGATTGGACAAGAAAGAAAAAGTAGCAAAAAATAGGTGCAACAATGGCGACTTTGAGAGGGGTGGGTCGTTCTCTTATCTGTGCTTTTTTGGTCTGTTATATTTCTGCGAAGCTTACAGAAAGGAAGATTTGGGGCCCAAAAGCTAAAAAAGCATTCCCTGTAAATGTAACCCGAAGTAGCCGTTGGTGGACGACTTAGTAGACTCCAGCGGTTCATTTACTGGTGATGAATTAACTTTTCTTGTCAGCCATCATTTAAAAATATTTTGCTCAGTACAAGGGGATGAATGGCATAAACGTTACGTTTTTTTTTTTTTTTTTTACGTTCTACAGAAACTGTCGGCTACTTCCAACGAAGGAAGGTGACGCGTCTTTCATTTTAAAATGATTTGTATTTTTGGAATTTGTAATTTTTTTTATATGAGAGAAATATATATTATAATGCACACTCACGTGTGACCGGTTTGAACGTGTAACTTTTTGTATTATATCATCAAGTTGCAATTTTTTTTAATAATATGATGAGTTGCAAGTGACCATGAGAAATACATCACACGTAAAAAAATATGTGATAAAAAAGACTAGGTCAACGACTCACTTCTAGTATCATGTTAAGAATTGTGAGGTTTATCCTAAAATCAATAATATATATATTTTTTTTGGTTAAGTAAGCAAACGATTGCATTAGAACAAAAATATGTATAACTGAAAATACAAACAATAATCAACAGTCCAACGCCTATCTAAGCAAAAGACTATTATCAAGTCTCCAAACTCTACAAATTACACTATTTAAAAGGCTAAATCTAAATCTTTTGACTTTGTACATTCTATTTTTCACATCATTACATATGCAATCAATGATTTGCTCCTCAGTTGAAGCACTTCTATGGTAAACTCTGTAATTTCTTTTCTTCCAAATATGAAAAATGGTCGTGTTAAACAACAACATGATCATATTGAGTTGTAAAGTATTTGAATTACTCTGATGAGCATTCCATCTGGTGATAAGGTGCCAATTATGCGGGAGCTTACTTGCACTTCAAAAGAGAAATACCTTTCTTCCAAATGCGACGAGCAAAGCCACAATCGAAAAAAAAAAGGTGATTCCTAGTTTCCAACACGTGGAGACAGAAAACACTGTAAGGGTTAACATTAAGCCCCCAACCAACATTAGTTCGTGATGGAGTTTGTAACTTTTGTATATGAGAGAAGTGCATACTATAATAGACTGCCTTATAACAATTATTTCAATTATGTCTTAGTAGCATTGGGTATAATTTTGTTTGGGGTTTTAATGAAAGTAAATTAAATAGGTCTTTGTTTTTCTAAGAATTTCTTAGATGTTTCTAGATTTAAAATTTATTTTAAAGGACAAAGCTATGATCTTGTTAAACGTCTGAAATGCCAAAAGATTGTGCACAATGGGAGGGATTAATACGCATAATCAATCTCAAAATCTATGCGACTTAAATAAAAACAAATAAAAAATAACTTATGCAATTAATACAACAAATATGAGTTATGCAACTGACTTATTTGATCAATACTAAATGCAAGTGAAATAAAACTAAAATGGCTAAAAGGACACAAACCAATATTCAAATGTATGATCAGCTAAAAAAAAACATGTGTAATGACTGATCAGATAAAATTAAAACACAAACCAGTAAAAAAAAAATTAAAACAGTATAAAAGGTGCAATTAAATAAAATATAATTAAAAAAACTTCACAAATCAGCACCCATATAAAAGTGTATGTATATTTGAAGAGGAAGTGATAAAAAAAATTGGTATTAAATGCTGTAAATTAATATATATTGAGTGAGAATAATAAATAAATAAATAAAAACAAGAGGAATATTTATTGACTTTCACCTAACTTCAACCCATCAACCATCAAGACTTCATCCTTTGGGGACCAAAATCATCCTGGACTTTATAGCAGATTGCCCTAGCAAAAGACTCGGTGTTTTTTTTTTTGGTGATTTTACTACACTAATTTGGTTCATGTCCTATAAAAATAGAATATCAGATTAATTCTTTTTCCCGAATCCCCTATTTGAATTGCACAAAGGAAAGGAAAGCAAAGTAAAGTGGAGGAAAATAAAAATAAATAAAAAGAAAGGAAAGAGAATTCCTTGTTTAGATTACAAAAAATTAATAAGTGAAAGGAAAGGAAAGGAAAGAAAAGGAAAAAAAATTATCATTTTTTGTTTGAATTAGAAGAGGAAATGAAATTATAATTTTATTTGAAAAATTACTTGATAGCCTTATTATTTTCATAGTCATGAGATAGATAACAACAAAAAAGTCCTTTCACAATTAACCTTAGGATTGTTAAAATTCTCCTCGTTGAAGGTTATGAATGGATTTTAAATCCCTTTATAACCTTTCCCTTATTCTAAAATGCAATTCAAAACGGGTTGAACTTGCACTTGACCTTCGTCCATTCGGCTATCTCACAAAATGTAAAGTCCCTTTTTCACTCAGCGGCCAAATAACCGTTGACCAAATGCAAATATTTTTAATCCAAAACATGAAAAAAGATTCTCTAATTCCTTTCGTCTCCCTTAAAATATGCAATCCAACAAACTGTTGAGAGCATAAGTCAATTAATGGAATTTTCTTCTATGATGCAGCTTTATGTGAGGTTGTGTAATAAAAAAATGCATGAGAACCACATATTTGTGAGTGAGAAACGACCTCGTAGAAGAGTAACTCCAGTTTACTTCATGCCACTAATGACAAGTCACTTCTATCTTCATTCTTTTTCCAAACTTTTCCCAGTGCAATAATTCTATTGCCTTTCAGAGTCACCATTACTTTGCATCACTTTCTCTCACTTTCTACTCCATGGCGTGTCGAGAACCGTACTCTTGACGCTTCTTCACTGTTCTGTGACTAAGACGAGAGAATTGGCGTAGGAAATTAGGGTTGGGTTGCCCGAAAAGGACTTTAAGCTTTGTGTCACTTTCAAAATATAAAAAGGAAAAAATTGTTTAGCCATTTTTATTATTTGTTATTTGTTTAGCTTATAATGGATTAAGTTTTGAGTCAACAGCTCAACATATACCTTTAGTTTCTGATGCCCTTACTAATACAAAAAATATCGAGACTAATAAGCAGGCAACATGTTAGAGTTGCAAGTGACTTTGTTACGAACTCTATAATCACCTTTGTGTACCAATGATCTATTTATTAGTAGTATGTCGTTAAAATCCCAAAGGTACTATGACGCTCTCAACAACTACACCACCAAGTGAGTGAAGAATATAATATCAAACTTAACCATAGAAATTCGAGCTCGCGCTTAGCATGTATTTCCACAACATATTGCCATATGAGATACTTCTTGACCCAAGGGAGGATCTATGATTGTTTCTTCTGTGAGGACTATAATTCATAACTTTACAATTAGACTAATATTTTTTTTTTCTTCAATGCGGCCTAATTAATTTTTGGACTAAATATATATATATATATATATATATATATATAATTATTTGAAGCCAATAAACAAAATACAGAGACATTTAAAAAATAATATGGATATAATAAAAATTGTAGTTCCCACTAACCATAAATTGGAAACCCCTCACTCTCTACTAAGCTATCCCTCGGTGTAAACATATACTCTTAATATTCTTTTATGGATCTAATTCATTTACTGTTTTACATATAATATCCAAGAATATTGGACTTAGATTTAGATGAGCCTCTAGAAAAACAAGAGTTGGATCTCATGTGAGAGCGTGGAGAAATGATTAATAAATTGTAGTAAAAAAATCCTCCCCGAAAAGACAAATTTAGTAAACTAATACAAGATTGCATCATCCTCATCTAAAGGCCCACCATGATGTGAACATATTAATTTTAGGACCATGTGATGATACCAACTTAACCACTACTTTGGTTTTTCTTGTGTATTATTGTAGCCTTTGAGATGGAGGCTTGGAGCACATTCGTCAGTATATTTTAGATCTAGAAGAATATTTCAAGTCTAGATCGGAAGAAGCAAATAATGACAATATGATTTAAATTAGATGATTTTTGCCTTCATAATTAAGTATACATTCTTTAATAAATTAAGCTTTTAAAATAGGTGATTTATTACTTGATATCATAGTTCTTCTATCAAAGAACTTCGCTTGCACGTAAGTGAATATTTAAAAAAATTAAAATAATTAAGTATATACTCATGATAACTTAGGCAGCTTTTAGATGAGGTGTAAATTATATCTTATTTGTATTAACATAAAAAGTTATATGGGGTAAAGACCCAACTAAATTCAGAACTAGGACCTTACCAAAAGGAAAGTAGACAGCTAAGTGGTTGTTGCCCAGCGATATAGACAAGGCTTAAAGGCCAGAAAAGAAGGCTAGAAAACAAAACATGGGCCATGCCCAGATTGCAGCTCAAATGTGTAACCAAAAAAGCCCTATCACAAGCCCATCCAGAGCCCAAAATAAAGCTAAATTTTAAATCACCCAACAAAATTAGCCCAGCCCCAGAATAAAACTTACTCAGGCGCCAACATTGTTCATGATTAGCGACAAAAAAAGCATGTATTTATAGGGATAAATTTAAAATATTTTATTAGTAGTGAGACAAATGATTTTGATAATCAAAATTAATACAATTACGTGTACAACTTTACTGACTAAAACCTTCCAAGCTATTTTAAACGTTTTTTTTTTTTAAAATGAAAAGTAAGCAAAGTCAAATACATCAATGATTATTTTAAAAGATATTTCATCTTTTTCGTACTTGTCCAAAAGTACAATAAGGGGGAAGGGGCTAGTAAAAGTGTGATAACCAAAAGGAACGACCAGGACCAACATTCGCTAATCAACTTTTATAATAATGTGCCTATCGGTAGACATGAACTACTTGATACACTGGTTAACCAGATCTTCAAAAATTTAAGCCAATAATGTGAACAATTCTTTTTCTTCATCGTATTATATAAGGAAAAGGATTGGTGCCAAAATAGAGTACTTGCAGAACATCCTTTCATCGTACTTCGCAGAGGTTGGCCAAAAATTGTTGTTCTTGATCATGTAATGACTTTTGGTTCGATTATTAGTCAATCAACACATTAAATCTAAGTAATAAAAAACCCCAATTTATTAGAAATTAAACATAAATCTTAACAGAATCTAATAAAACAGATGTGTTACAATGTTAGTGGCTTATGGCTGAAATGGTGGACAACAAAGTGTATACTTAATAAGTTATAAAGAGATTGATGTTTTCAACACGGCAATATGTACTAAGACGGATTGCGAAACTCCTTCATTTCATTTCTTTTTCAATAATCAAATATGGTAACGTTTCATATATTTTGCAAGTATCTTTGGAGGAATACTGCAACTGCTCTGACCATAAAAGAAATTAACAAGCAGCAAAACTCTCAGTATAGATCTACAATTGCCTAAAAAAGAAAATGTAAGCATACTGTGCCAGTTTTGATCAACAAATAATTTGAATATTTTACATTTCAATATATGCGCAAACTCGATCATTTATCAAACTCAGTGTTTTGTTCGTCCAAAAACCGAAATAAGCAATGCGAACCACACCAGCATTGGCTTTTCTTGAGGTCATTAGGCATCCCTGGAACTGAACGAACCTGTGGAATCAGTGACCATCTTCTTCTTAGCTGCGCTTGTGGATGCAGAGCTAAAATTATATGTATCACTGACTGTGGAAGTATTATTATCATTGGCTTTCCATCTCTGCAATGCTTGAGGGAGGCTCATATGGAGGTCAATAGTGAAACTGTCTTCTTCTTCAGGTTTAGTTGGTGTCCAGGTCTGTACAAGAGGAGACAAGACATTCACAGCATGACTCATGTCTGGCCTCTGTTGTGGTTCGCGAGCCGTGCAGTGCCCGGCCAATTCTGCTACTTTGATGATGCTTCCGAAGGTTTGTTCATCTGGGTTTAGAATTGGATCCAGAGAGTCTCTGATGGCTTCTCCGTTAACAAGGACCTTCCGGAACCATGTTACTAGATGAACTTTGTCGTCTGGAAGTGATTCTTCTAGCGCTTTCCTGCCCGTGATCATCTCCATCAAGATCACCCCGAATGCAAACACGTCTACTTTGGTTGTCACCCTTCCTGTGGCTGTAACAGAAAAAGGATACTCAGGTTTATATTGATTGTAGAATCGAGGGTGTACTTTAATAATATTAGATATTCATTGTTCTGGAGCGCGATTGATTTCTAAGATCTCTCCCGGCCCTAGTAATATGATTGATACTTAAGACATGATATGCATATATTTCCTATCTGTTTAAACTGTCCAGGTGATCCACCATATTCATCAAACTATTATGAATTATATGTACTAACAAATTTCTCGCATTTAAGATTAAATTCCCGTGTGTCTATAACATTTGTTTTGGTTGCGGAGTGTTGTTAAGCCATTGAACATAATGATTGTCATGTATCAGTATAAAGAGATGGCTTTGTGATTGAAAGTTACTCACCTGCATATTCTGGTGCCAGATATCCAAATGTTCCTGCCAACCGTGTCTCAACCGAATGCTTCCCGTCTGGTGCACTCTTAACCAAACCGAAATCAGAAACTTTAGCCCTCATGTCATCTCCAAGAAGGACGTTTGATGGTTTCAGATCCCTGTGGATAAAACTCTGCTGTGCTAAGCTGTGCAGGTATTCGACCCCTCTGGCAACGTCTAGCGCGATAGTAACTCTCTGCTTCCATGTAAGTGGAGGAACCCCCATTTCACCAAATTGGAAAAGATGCTGAGACAGTGTTCCTTGTGGCATATATTCATAGACCAAGAGCCTTTCATTTCCATTCTCACAGAAGCCGTGTAGCGCGACTAAGTGCCTGTGTCTAACCTTGGTGAGTACCTCAATTTCGGCTTTAAACTCGTTTAGTCCCTTGCTGCTTACGGAAGATGCTTCCATTCTTTTCACTGCAATCTGAGTACCATCCGGAAGTCGTCCTCCGTATACTATTCCAAAACCACCTTTACCCAAAACGTTGTCTTCGCTGAAATTGTTAGTCACTTCTCGCAGAACCTCTATTGGAATCAGAAATTTTCCTCCATCATAGCCCTGGAGATCGCTGTTTGATTTGCTGCTTTGACTCTGAACTTCACTATGATCACTTGCACCATTACTTGTTAAATTCTCCTTTACATTCCCATTTTCACTATCTTTAATCCCCTTATACTTGGCGCTGCGCTTTTTCACGCAGCGCTTATAAATAATTAAACACAAAATCACGACAATGAGTACAGCAGCTACAATACTAGCTACAATCACCCAGGGGGATATTGAAGCTTTATTTTCAGATGATTGAGTATCAGTACCATCAGATGATGACGTGTTAGTACCTGATGAACGCGATCCACCAGATGTAGGAACGATGGTAACATTTTTCCCGATAAATGGATTACCGGATGTTTTTAATGTGACTCTGCTAGAAAATGATGGTACTTTCCCAGAAATGTTATTGTTGGAAATATCTAAAAGCTGCAGCTGAGGCAAAGTAGTCAAGACATCTGGTATTGTTCCGTAAAGGTTGTTATCGCTCAAGATTATAGATTTCAACGAACTGATGTTAGCCAATGCAGGGGAAATGGTCCCAGAAAAATCATGCTTCGCGAAATTGATCACAGTGACACCACCATTGGAACACGTTATACCATCCCAACGACTACAAGGATCGTTCTCTTTCCAAGACTCGGCCAATTCCATTGGATAGCCCAAGCTTGACGCCACCTCAAGCAATGTATTCACCCGGGGGTCACAAGGGCCTGGACTAGTATTACAGAAGCTGTTCATATCTCCCAGATTCACCTTAACATTTTTCGGAAAGCTAGGTACTGGACCCTGCAATCTATTATTCTGCAGAGATACATTAGCCAGCTTAGAAAGCCCCGAGAGCGATTCAGGAACCACACCGGTGAGTTGATTATCGCGTAATTGAAGATCAAAAATCGATCCCAGCCCAGAAAGATCAGGAATAGGCCCTGAAAATTTATTGACATGTAACCAAGCCTGTGTCAACTGCGACATGCTTCCGAGTACATCTAGCCTTCCGGAAAGGCCATTTGCCTGATTGTTGAGAATTAAAGTTTGTAACCCGGACTTGCCTAGAGACTCTGGAAGTGACCCTGTGAGGTTATTATAAGAAAGCCTGAGATACTCCAAACTGGGGAACGATCCAAATATGTCTGGAATCGGTCCGGCAATGTTAGCCCCGTCCGCGGAAAAGCTAACGAGGGATGTGGATTCCGAGAGGTTCTCTGGAATTTTCCAGGGCGGAAGGTTGGAATTTTCATCCATGCTGAACTGTTGTAGACTCGATAACCCGGAGAGAAAATCCGGAGGCACGGAAGAGAAATTGTTGTTATCGAGATGAACTTCTTCAAGAGAAGGCATGTTTGATAATGGTGGTAATGAACCTGAGAGCTTATTCTTCTGCAAACTCAGGGATTTAAGGCTTGAAAGTTGGTTTATCTCTGATGGTATTTCACCCGATATAGATTTTCCCCACACGTTAATGTTGGTAACTTTGCCTGAACTGTCACAAGACACGCCTGACCATTTACACGGATTGGAACCGGACCACCCGGACGGGGCTGGGGAGAGAGACTTGGCCAATTTGGCCATGACGGCGGCATCATCGGCCGAGACATGGTGGCTGAGGGTGGTGATAATGGTAAATGCAATAAGAAGAGGGTATAGAAGCCTTGTTTTTTTCCTTGAAGATTCATCGCTATCATCATTCATTGCTGTGGTGGTTAATGCCTACCTTGGTGGTGGTTCTCTTTCTCTCTCATGAAGGTGTGAGAGAGGAGAGAGAGAAAGGGAGAGAATGGCCTGCCTATTTTGCTTGCTTGAATTGTGGGCGGAAACACAGAAGCGGGTGGTGAGACCGTTATGGGAAGTTGATCCTGATCGATGACCAAACAAGTTTTTCACTTGTTTTTTTTTTTTTTTTTTTAAATAAGAGTTGTTTTTGGATCTACTTAGGTTTGGTCAATGGTTTCAAACACTAAATTCGGAGATTATGAGGTCAAATCTTTTGTCTCATGGCTTCTAGGATTATTTCTAATGAACTTCATATAATCGAGCGGCTCACCATTTTATTAAGTGATATATTTTTGGTTTTAGTTACAACAAATTTTAAAATCAATTTTTGCAGTGAGTTTTTAAAAATGATGTAAAATTAATTTTAAGTCTTTGTTTAAATAAAAAAGAAAAAGTTCATATAATCAAAAGGTGATTTGAAAATTGTACACTTTAATTTAGGTTTCTAAAAATGTGATTTTACCATAATGAATTTTAGAAAAAAAAGTATAAATAGTTTTATATGACTATTATGGAACTGTTTTCGTGGAGTCATCTATTAATAGTAACAGAACTTTGCGTGAAGTTTTTTCATGTAATATGAGTTAATGTCCCTTAATTTTGTGTTCTCGAACCTCTCGGTCTGATATTATATTCTGAGAAGTAAAAAGAATTAAAATTCTCATCCACCTAAAATTCTAAAAATTTGTGAAAATTAAATTTGCTTGCTGAAAATATTAAAATTTAGAAGTTTTTCACTTAATCGTTTGTTTCTAATTATTTTATTTTTCACAAATAAAATATTTTTCATAAATAAATTATTTTACGGCAAACAAACGGAACTTAAATGATGGAAAAACATGCTCATCAATTTTAATTAGACTGAGCTAGCACTGATTGTAAATTTTTATTTCGGATCATTTTGGCGTAAATGAATATGTCATTTAACAACTCCTACATTTTTTTCATGTTTTATATAAGTTATATGATACTTAATCAAATTCACTTTATCTCTTGACAAAAAAAAAAAAAAAAATCATTTCGCTTTATCTCTTGACAAAAAAAAAATCAAATTCACTTTTTTAAACCTTAATAAACTCTAGATAAGGACATGAGTACGATAATAACAAAAGCCAAACTTTGAATCGCGATATAAGGGGGCAGGTCTCTTCAGCAAAGTTTTTATTTCTTATTTGTTTTTTTTTTTTTTTAAAGGGGAATCCAATTTAAATTACATTTTGGCAATTTCTATATTTTCCAAATTATTATTGATGAGGGTGGAAAATATATGTCTGTTCGATCTTAATATTTCGACTGCAAGTTACTTGATCTGCAAAATAAGAGAAAGAATCGCAGGGGTAGTGGCCCGTGTTTCTCTCCGGGTGTGAGGATTAGCTAGTATGTTTAAATTGAATGGTAGACAGTTGAGAGTAATAAATGTACACGAGTTATCTCACAATAAAGAATAAGTGGACTATTTATACTAGTTTTAACTCCGGGTAGCAATTAATATTCACTCCTACGGACATTGTTCATACATGCCAAATACTTTTTGCCTTTATGTCACATCAGGTGTGACAACCATGCCAAGAAAACAAAGTGAGATCAGGTATGGAGCTGGCTATACAGTCCTAGGTCGGAAAGACTTTAATGGGCTCGGATTTTCACCCCCATCAATTACCATTGCAAACAAAATGCAATAGTATACAAAGATAGATTTCATTTAACCTTCCCATTACTCATTATTTGGAAGCATTAAAAATTATTAAATTTATACCTTTAAATATAAATGTTTGTATCAAACCTTCAAATATATGTAGTATAATAAATAGAGGGCTTTCACAAATAATTTTTAATATTGACACGTTTTTTTAATTTTTATTCTTATTGTTTAAAAAGTGATGCGCTTGGTCCTTAATATTTGCACTTTTTTTAATTTGATCTCTAATGTTACAAAATTGACCCGCTTAATCCCTAAAGTTTATAAAAAAATTTAATATAGCCCTCAATATTTTTACCTATTTTTTTCAATTTAGTCCCAAAGTTTCATGCGCAAATCATAAAATATAGAGATTAAACTGAATTTTTTTGTAAACTTGTGTTACTTTTAAAATAATATGGACCAAATTGAAAAAAATGTAAATATTAAGTATTAAATTAAAACTTTTTATAATTTTTAGATACTAAATACATTACTTTTAAAACAATTAAGATGAAACTGAAGAAAAAAAAGTGTAAACAATAAAGATCATTTATCAAATTCACCCATAAATAAATTTAAGTGCTGACCAAAACTAAAATAGATAAATAAATAAATTTAAGGCCCCTTCCACGTACAATAGACTCGGCCGTGACTTACGCTGCACTAGATCATATTTCATAGGCAGTGACGTGGAAAATCATGATTGGCTGTTTACTTATTTATTACGTTGAAAATAAAACCTCTACTTCCATCACCTGCTCATATAAATTCACTTAACAATAAATTTTTTCTTTTAAAAAAGAACAATTCGCTTAGCTGAAAAAGAAAAAGGAAAAAACAGAGAAGCAAACAACGTGCATGAAAATGAGGTCCAGCATTGTTTCAAAAGCGGTTTCAGTGATTCTCCTTTTCGCTTTTATTTCATTAGGTGCTTAATTGATCTGAAATTGTTTTTAGATCTAATTATTGTTGGGAAAAAACAATATTTTATTATTTTTTATTTTTTGATTGAATAATTATCTTCATAATTTGCCTATAAAGTGATTCGATTTTTTTTTTTTTTTGTATGTGTTTATTTCTCAGTCGCGGCTAAGAAATCGAAGGATGTTACGGAGTTACAGATCGGCGTGAAGGTGAATTAATCTACGATTTACTTAAGTACATTTCTGGGAATTAATTAATCATTTTTTAAATTTTTCAATAAATTCTTGCTAATGTTATACTATTGTTGTTTTGATGCTATATTTTTCGACCAAAAAAATAAATAAATTCTTGGTAATGTTCCACACCATTGTTGATTGTTATATATATGTGTGTGTGTGTATGCATTTGTTTTGAATGAAATTCATTCTATAAGTACTTATTGACATTACACGACGAATTTGCAATTACGTCGTCTAGATATTTCGCTTCGAGTTTTATTATAACATATGTGGATTTATTTATATTTCTGTTGGAAGGATTGTTTAAATGGTTGTTAACATTGTACATTGAGTTTGCAATTACATCGTGTAGATATTTTGCTTTGCGTCCTGTTTTAGCATATGTGGATACATTGAGGCAGCAGCTTCTTGCTAATTTTTTTTTTCCTTATTAAATATAACCTCGTGTACTTGTAAGTCATTACCACTGTATGCTGCTTTTCTCTATTTAACTTGTTTGAATTCGCCTTCACTTCATGCTGCAGTACAAGCCTAAATCATGTGATATTCAGGCTCATAAGGGTGACACCGTTAAAGTACACTATCGGGTGAGTAAATTTACTATTTTTACCTCTTCTACCGTTTTCTTTTTATTCTTTTATGGTGTTAGGATGGCAGTAAGTAGTTTATTGTTCAAATATAATCACCTGGGACATGATTTAAATCTATTGTCTCTTGTTAGGAATGTTCAAGGGTTTATGTAGATATATATTTTTGTAGTTGATGATCTTGGCAAGTTCTTGACATTGTATGTCTCTAATTTTATTGGCAGGGAACCCTCACTGATGGAACTGTATTTGATTCCAGCTATGATAGAGATGATCCTATTGAATTCCCACTTGGTACCGGTCAAGTGATTAAAGGTTTGTACTGTTGACATATTTTTTTATAAATGCATATCTTCTTGTCTTTACGGCTTGCTTTTTAATGTTTTTGCATTTTTTTTCCTTAAAATTCACCAAGCAAAACATGTGAAAATTCCATCAAGGTGGGAACTGGCTGGAAGATATTGGCTTCTGTTCCCAGATCTTTATGTACTTTCATAATAAATTAGTGCGTGTCGAGGTAGCAGTAGCAGAAGGAAAATAGGAATTAGAATCTTCAAGTGCATCTCTTTGTATCTACATGATCGTAAGACACCTTAATGTGATTGGAAATAACAATCAAAACTCCATGGGGTTATGGATATTATAACAACAAACATAGATATCTATCAAATGGTCATTTTACTTCAACTTTATCAGAGATCAATTGACTCATTGTTGAAATAATGCTCAAATTGTTTAGTTCAGCTTATCCTGTTTTCCAATAATTTGGCAAGAATACTGATCATACAAATCAAAGCAAGCCCATAGTAGACTTTTGGAAAATGTCCATGATATACAAAGCAGTTGAACAGAGTGAGACTAACATATATCTTGACGACTCCAAAAAGTAAGTGCTTGCATATCTTGTCTTATAGATAAACTCATACTTTTGCAGGATGGGACCAAGGACTCTTGGGAATGTGCATTGGGGAGAAGAGAAAATTGAAAATACCTGCTAAACTTGGTTATGGAGAGCAGGGTTCTCCACCTACAATTCCAGGTAATTCTAGCTGCACATTTTGATTGGTAATAACTTCACATGGGAGCAAGTGTTATTCACTAACAATAACATAATCTGGGGAGCTTGACATTTTACTAAACCATCAAGTTCAGACTTGCTAGCATTAAGTTTTTATGCCAACCTTTGAATTGAATGGCCTTAATGTTTAGAAAGTCATGTTCTGACCATATGAGAATCTGAATTATTCTCACACTTTCATTTTTATATATGCTATTGTACTCATTTTTTCTCCTTTTCCTTAAAAGTATTTTTAGTGCAGCTTTTGCCCCGTGTATGAAGTAGGACTTTCAGGAAATTACATGCTAATAGAAGATTTCTAGAGATGTCCTATATTATGAAATTTCAAAATCCACCCACTGGAGTAAAAAATGAATGAACTCTAGTTATAAAAATATGCACTGATGTCCTGCCAAGAGGATACACCCTAGATGACTATGTTATAATGGCTTCAAGTGAAAAAGTAATGTCATTCAGGTAGATCAATATCATAAGTAATGTAGGGAACGTGCTTATTACAATAAATATTCTTATTATAAGATATTACGGTTGAGCCGAGGTTGGCAAGGAAAATTGATCCAGACTGATCACACATAGGAAAATAGGCAGGCAGTACTCACACTTTCTGCTCCACCATGGTGGGGTCTGTTTTGTTTTTTTTTTTGGTTTAAAAAACCCTTCAACCGGTCAAGTGAAATGCAGCAACATCAAAGTGTGCAAAATTCACTATGTACTTCAACTCTTAAATTCTTTTAGGAATAATTCATTTCCAGCTTCGTTGATGAAAACTTGTGTTGTACTTGAAATAACTGCTCAAGCAACTTAAAGAAATACCAACTGTTGTACAACTTGGTTATCTTGTGGGTACCTGTGGAATGTCAAGATACAATTTCATTTTGCTTTTACGAATGCCAAATCATCAAGTTTGAAATAGGCATCGTAATAATTCTTTGAATATTTTTCAGGGGGTGCAACGCTTATTTTTGACACCGAGCTAGTTGCCGTGAATGGGAAACCATCAAGCGGTGGAGAGCCAGATGATACTGAACTGTAACAAGAGGAAGCTCCAAAAGAGTGCCTTGAAGTATTCTCCGTCACAATTAGGAATCTTTACTGTTGTATTTCTCTTTTCAAGACTATAAAGAACCTATAGCTTGCTTGAAGATCTTCATAACATGAATTTGTGGTTTTGCATTGGTTCTTAGTTCCTAGATCTTCTGAGCTAAGCCTAGTTACTTTCTCGCTATGGATATTTAGAATTGACTTTCGTCTGTAACTGTTTAAGCAGAAATTTTGGATTGAACTCTTATTCTTGATGTAGAATTTACGAAGAAGAGGATGATTTTGCTCCACATTGGAGAAAACCCTCTGAATCTCCATGAACAATTTAGGTCCAGTTACTAGCTACTAGCTTATCAATACATTGTACCTAATCGACTGATAAAAAAATGCTTAAGTAGATGGTGACCGTATTAGAGAATTTAAGACGTTGTACCTTACAGTCTAATGTTGGCATAATATATTTAAGTGTAAAAGAAAATTCATGATTATTTACAGACAGATATGTAACGCCTCATTTGAATGTCATTTTTGCTAAATTGTTGAAGCAAACACCAATTAAGTTCTGTTTGACCTAACTGTAAAATTTTAGTTTTTGAGTTGTAGAGCTTTTAGCAATAGAGTTTTGGTTTGAAATGTTGTTGAACAAAAATATTTAATTGTTTAGTTTATGTTGGATAATGTTGGATTGTTAAAAAAATTGAGAATAATGTTAGATTTTAAAAAATTTAGAAGAGTATATTTGAGAGAAAAAAAAGAAGGAAAATTGCTTTTATCTTCGCAAAAGTCTTTTTTGAAAAGTTTTAATTTGAAACTTTTTATTTTTTATTTAATTTGTTTAGCTCTAATTTGAAAAACAGTTTTCCGTATTATGTTTACGATATCTCCAATTAATAGTGTTCTTAGTACCAATTGGCAACTTAGTGACAATTATTTTACTAGGTGACCATTATTTTTGTAATTGATGGAGCTTTGTATATTCCTTTGAATTTTGTTTTAATTATATACTTTTGTTTTTCCAGCAAAAAAAAAAGTTTTTTTTTTATCTAAAACTGCTTTAAAAATGAGCCAATCAAATTTCAGTTTTTAAACTTACAGAAAGCGTTTTTAAGTGTCTAAAAATTAGACCAACACAGGGGTGGAGCCAGAAGTCAAAGTATTGGGGGGCCAATTTTTTTTTTTTTTTTATAGTATTTTTTGAATTAGTAGAAAAGATACTCAATTTTTATAGTTAAAGTTTTAATTTTTTTTTTTCACCATCTTAAGAAATTTTTTTTGTACTTAAGACTAGGCAAAAACTAACATACAGAGGAACGTTGGGTAGCCAAGTGCAGAGCGGATAACTGCTGAAAGCAATGTATTGATCTTTTTCTCCAGGAATGGGCTCGATTGTCCAGGGTTAAGCCTTAGGATTTGACGGCGGACGATACCTACATACATTTTACGCCCAATCATTCTATAAATTCTTTTCTGGATATTTCTCAATGTCTCGGCTATTCACGAAACATGAGAAGCTTTCGGAAGAAATCAAAGAATTTCTTGGGAATCCGTGGTGATTCAAATTCTCACCAACCATATAGATGTACTTGTGCCTAACCACCATAACTAACTCATATTTTAAAAACTTTTACAACTTTTTTACTATTTATCAGGAGGCCAAATCTTTTTTTTTTTTTTTAAATCTATTAAATATATATATATATTTTTAGGTAGACTTAAAAGAAGATGGAAATTGCTAAAGTAATAAAGTTGAGATTTGAGAAGAAGATGATATATATATATGTGAGTAATACTAGATGTCACCTTTTTTTTATCATCTATTTGTCACCTTTTATTTCACATGTCAACTATATAGATTTATTTTTATTCTCTCTCCAATTTTATTAATTCTATTTAATTTATCTCTGTCTTTTTTTTATTGATTTTTCTCTCTCTTGTTTTTCCTTTTTTCTTTCTTTAAATCAACGTTTCCTTTCTTATATTCTCTCTCTTTTGTTTAACCCTACACGTTTACTGCATTTTTTTCTTTAGATTTTTCTTTTCTTCTTGTAGAATTGATAATTACTACCTTATGGAAGAAATTGTTGTTTTAGGCACATCAAATAGTTTGGAGAAAATCTTAGACCCATATCCCTTTGCTTTCAATAATATTGGTTAGCTCTTTTCATTCTTCTCCCTTTTATCATGCCCTCATATCGTTTTTTTGTGTTAATCTGCATACTGATAAATCTACATTTTTAGTAGTTTTAACCCATCAAATAATGTATATTGCATTATTATTTCAAGCTTAATTATATATTTTATACAATTTTAGTGCAATATAGGTTTTGAAGAAGAAATAACAAGAATGGCCACAAAAACCAACATTTGACCAAGAAATTTAGC
This sequence comes from Ehretia macrophylla, assembly GCA_037974665.1. Taxonomy (NCBI): domain Eukaryota; kingdom Viridiplantae; phylum Streptophyta; class Magnoliopsida; order Boraginales; family Ehretiaceae; genus Ehretia; species Ehretia macrophylla. Next base: position 30,575,569 of record CM075780.1, read on the forward strand.
GCAGTACTGAAGGAAAATGGTAGAACGGCTTTAAAACAAGCAATTCGAATTGAATTTGGCCAATCCGAGTGCAAAAACGGATTCAGGACGCTGAAAAATCTTGAAATAGACCTGGTCAACTTTTTGGTAAACGGTCAAAGTAAACGATCAATGGTCAAAGTCAACGTTCGGAGTCAAAGTTCACCTACTACAGTCAGAAGTGCGCTCAAGCGCCCCTTTTTCTCACTCGAGTGCCCTTTTTTGAAAATGGCAGACAAATGGATGACAAAGTGTGAAAGGAAATAGACAAAAAATAAAATAAAAAATTCTTAGTACAGAAGGGCGCTCGAGCGCGCTTGACGGGTGCTCGAGCGCCCTCCTGAAATTCTGTCTATAAATAGCACGGTTTTCATAGCTGAAAACCGTACCATCTTCTTCTCAGCTTATTTTTTGTTGCTCTTGTGAGTGTTTGAGTGAATTTTGAGTGTTTTAGTTGTTATTCTTAGTTGTGTGTAAACTTTTAATCCCGAGGGGAGGGTCTAGTGAGCCATCAACATACCGAAATCATACCGGTCTACCGAAATCTGTTCAACACGATAAGTATTATTTTATTTCGGTTTTCGTCATGATTTCTTGTACTTTAAAGTTTATCATGGCACACTAGACCCGAGATTCGGAGTGGTACGTGTGAAGTTATTCTTGTACATATGTTTTGATTCAGATTTATTAAAGTCTCGTATTTTTATTTCTAAGTATTCTTTGATTAATTATATGTATACTTGTAGTTATGATATAGTTAATTGAAAATACATAAACGCCCAGTTTTGTAAACTAGTGGCAATACGAGACTACCTCGGATAGACTCTAGTTTGGTTGTACCGACATCTCCATGTTACATAAGCGAAAAATTAATTGTGAGATTGGATATCATTAGGTTGTACCAACACATCCAGTCTTGTTAATCAATTAAACTTATCACTTACGTATCTAAAGGCTCATCTCAGTAGTAGGAGCTTGTAGTCCTATTTCTGATGGAATTATCTTTTAATCTGAATCAATAACTTTGTACTTGCGTATACCGAGCTATAACCACCCTGAATCATTAACCCTTTGGATTTTCAATTTGTTGTTTAGTGTTGTAATTCTTCAATTTAGTACCTTTGTTCAATTTACCTTTGGATCTCGTCACTACCGTATCTTTGGACATTTCTTGGATTTTTGGACTTAATTTACCGTACCTTTGGACTTCAGGACTTAATCAAACTTATCCGTGATGGAAGATAGTCAAACAACTCTAAATTAAAGATTGAACTTAATTTGATAACTTCAATCTCCGTGGATCGACCCTCTACTCACCACAGCTAAAGGTAATTCAAGGTAAGCAACATTTCCAATCATTTAACCTTCTTACTATTTTTTATTGTAAAACGATGCGATCAAAATTTGGCGCCATTGTCGGAGATCGGTGTTTATCAAATAATGTAAGTCTTTGATTTATGTATATAAGTGTTAATATGTATATATTTTAGTTTTTAGTTTTTAGTTTTTATTTTTATTTTTTTTAATTTATGTCAATTTTGTTATTTTGTATAAACTTTATTTCATTTTTGTTTCTTTTTCATGTTTTAATTTTGTATGCATGGTCGGAGGTCTTTAAAGCCACTCATCTTTATTTTTGATACAGAAATTGAGAAAACTTTTAAATCCAGAAACAAATCACATAAATTTCTAATCATGACTGATCAAAATCTGAATCAAAAGCAAAATCAAGATCAAGTTGAAGGTAGAGAAGTAGAAAATGTGAGGAGGAGCATAAAAGATTTTTCCACACCACAAGATTATGTTCCTCCACGAGCTATCGCCTTACCTGAAACTGATGAAGGTTTTAAAATAAAGTCTCACATGATTTCAATGCTTCCTATGTTCAACGGTCTTTCTAATGAAAACCTGTATGATCACATTAATACTTTTGTCCATACATGTAGATCGATCAATACTATAACTGCCTTGGAAGAGGTTGTTAAATTGATATTGTTTCCTTACTCTTTAATGGGTCAAGCACAATATTGGCTTTACAGATTATGTTCTTGTTCCATTATTTCTTGGGATCAACTACAAAGAGAATTTCTTGAAAGATTTTACTCTTCTTCAAAAATCAATGAATGCAGGAATCAATTAAATAATTTTTCTCAGTTACATGGAGAGACACTTCATAAGAGTTGGGACAGATTTGAAATCTTAATTCATGAATGTTCACATCATAGTATTCCAGATTGACAATTAGCTCAGAATTTATATCAAGGGTTAAATGAGCATAATCAAAGTTTGCTCAATTCAGCTTGTAATGGTTCACTTCTTGAAAAATCTCCAGAAGAAACTACAAAATTGTTTATAAAACTGAGCAACAATTCACGAAAGCGTGCATCTTCATCTAGAGAAAGGAAAGAAAGTGTAGGTTCAAATGATTACAATTCTTTGACATCAAAGATTGAAAATCTAACTCTTGCATTGGAAAAAATGGTTAAAATAAAAGAATCATTGCATGTAGTTGATTCAGGTGAAGGTGTTCTTGCATCAAATCCCAATTCAATTTCAGAGCAAGCTTGTGCTGCTTATAGATATCCTCGTAATTATGATCCATTCTCTAACACTTATAATCCAGGTACACGAGATCATCCAAATTTACGGTGGGATCAGAATTAGGAAGATGTTCAGCAACAAAGAACAAGAGGTTATCCACTAGGATTTCATTCAGTACCACAAGGACAGGTACCTTCAAGCTCTAATTTAGGTTCCAATTCTTACAGAACTACTTTTGAAGAACAGGTTTTGAAAAAGCTTCATAATATGGAACCAATTTTGCAACTAGTAAGTACACATACAAAGGCAATTGTCAACTTGGAAAGACAAGTAGGACAATTGGCTAGCACAATTCAGAAAAGAGAAAAAGGAACGCTCCCTGCCTAACCAGATGGAAATCCAAAAGGTAAGGCTCATGTAGCTTCTACAAGTCAAGTAGTGGAGGATCTTCAAGCTGTCACTACATTGCGAAGTGGTAAGAAAGTTGATGACAAGGTAAGCATTGAAGCTTACGAAAATGCAAGGCAAGCAAAGCAAAAATCTAAATCTCAAGTTACTGATGATTCATCAAAAGAAGCTGCAACCTGAAACTGTAATTTCACATGAGAAAATTCCATTGACACTGAGTCCCAAGGCACCATTTCCACAGGCATTAGGAAATCCACCTAATAAAGAATCTAAAAGGGAAAAAATGCTGAAAACTTTTAAGCAAGTGAAAATCAATTTACCCTTTTTAGAAATCATCAGGCAAATTCCTGCCTATGCAAAATTTCTTAAGGATCTGTGCACTCAGAAAAGGAGGAATTCAGCTCTGATATCAAACAAAGTAAAGTTGACTAAAAAGGTAAGTTGCATTCTTACTTCTTATGTACCACCGAAATTGAAAGATCTTGGTGCATTCACTATTCCTTGCTATATTGGTAATTACTGTGTAGATCGTGCCCTTCTTGATTTAGGAACTAGTGTAAATCTTCTCCCCTTTAATCTGTTTAAATAGTTAGATATAGGAGAATTGAAACCTACTCCTGTCACCCTTCAATTGGCTGATAGATCACTTAGAATTCCTAGGGGCATGATTGAAGATGTTCTGATAAAGGTTGATAAATTTTATTTTCCTGTGGATTTTGTTGTGCTAGATATGGAACCAGGAGAAACCCAGAAGTTTCAAACTCCAGTCATACTAGGAAGACCATTCTTAGTAACTGCTAATGCAAAAATTCACTGTACAACTGTAGAGTTAGAGTTTAAATTTGGAGATACTAAAGTAAAGCTGAATGTTGCTAATGCAGCAAGGTTTGCAAATGGAGATGATGGTCTTGAATGTTTTATTCTTGATAAGATTGATCCATTAATTGAAGAGTCTTTCCTTAGTCTCATGCAAAAAAAAATTTGGAAGATACTTTGAATCATGAGGAAATAGTGTTGAGTAGGTTTGAGGAGGAATTCGATGATTCTTTTGAAGGAAATTTAGGATTTGATGAAAAACTACAGGTATGTGCAATAGAACCATCATTGACTCTTTCTAAAGAACCTCTACTTCCTTCTATCCAAGCTTCTCCTATGTTGGAACTCAAGCAGCTTCCTAGTCACCTCAAGTATGTTTTTCTAGGGTCAGATCAAACACTTTCAGCCATTATTTCTTCTAACCTTTCTTTGGAGCAGGAAACTAAACTTGTAGATATTTTGTCTAAGAATAAAGAAGCGTTAGGCTGGACTGTTGTAGACCTTAAAGGAATAGATCCCTCTTTTTGCATGCATAAGATTAATTTGGAAGAAAAAGCCAAGACATCTAGAGAGATGCAACGTAAGCTGAACCCGAACATGATGGAAGTTGTAAAAAAAGAAATAGTAAAGTTGTTAGATGCAGGTATCATTTATCCTATTTCTGATAGTAAATGGGTTAGTCCTATACATGTTGTGCCTAAGAAATCAGGAATCACTGTGGTGACAAATGATAAAGGTGAATTGGTACCTACCCGCACCATAACTAGATGACGCGTGTGTATTGACTATAAGAAACTCAATGCTGCAACAAGAAATGATCACTTCCCTTTACCATTCATTGATCAAATTTTAGACAGGTTGGCAGGGCAATGTTATTATTATTTTTTTGACGGGTACTCGGGATATAACCAGATCCCTGTGGACCCCGAAGATCAGGAAAAGACAACTTTCACATGTCCTTTTGGCATATTTGCTTACAGAATAATGCATTTTGGCCTTTGTAATGTACAAGCCACTTTTCAACGCTGCATGATGTCTATTTTCACTGATATGATGGATAAATTTGTGGAAGCCTTCATGTATGACTTTTCTATCTTTGGTTCTTCATTTGAATTCTGTTTGAATAATCTGTCTTTGGTGTTGAAAATATGTCAGGAATCTAATTTTGTCCTTAGTTGGGAGAAAAGTCATTTCATGGTGTAAGAAGAAATTGTTCTCGGACATATTATATCCAAGGAAGGAGTTCGGGTTGATAAAGCTAAGGTTGATTTTATTTCTAATCTGCTCCCTCCAACAACTGTTAAACAAGTGAGATCATTCCTTGGACATGTTGGTTTCTATCGATGATTTATAAAGGATTTTAGTAAGATTTCTAGACCTTTTTCAAATTTGTTGGCACAGGATACTCCAGTTCAGTTTGATGAAAAATGTGTAACTGCTTTTGAAACACTGAAAAATACACTTTCCATTACTCTAGTGATTCAACCACCGGACTACTCTCTTCCTTTTGAAATTATGTGTGATGCTTCGGATTATGCCATAGGAGCTGTATTAGGTCAACGCAAAGATCATGTTCCTTGTGTGATCTATTATGCCAGCCGAACTTTGGATGATGCCCAGAAAAACTACACCACCACAGAGAAAGAATTGTTTGCTGTAGTTTTTGCATTAGAAAAGTTTCGGTCTTATGTGTTAGGGTCAAAAATCATCATTTATTCTAACCACTTGGCATTAAGATACTTGTTGGAAAAGAAATATGCTAAACCTAGGCTTATTCGATGGTTGTTATTAATTCAGGAAGTTGATTTAACAATCAAAGATAAGAAAGGTCGGGAAAATGTAGCTGCTAATCATTTGTCACGAATTGTATCTAAGGAAACTGAAAATGAATTACCCTTGAGTGATACGTTTCCTGACAAACAATTATTGCTAATTTTTGCTCCTAAACTTCCTTGGTATGCTCATATTGTGAATTATCTTGCAGTAGATAAAATACCCAAGGAGTGGAATAAGGCTGAGAGGGATCGCTTTTTCTCAAAAACAAAACATTATTTATGGGAGGATCCTTATTAATTTCGCATTTGTTCTGATCAAATTATTTGCAGATGCGTACCAGAGCCTGAACATCTAAGCATCATGTCATTCTGTCATTCACAGGAATGTGGAGGACACTTTGGAGGACGACGAACAACTATCAAAATTCTGCAAAGTGGATTTTATTGGCCCACATTATTCAAGGATGCTCATGAATTCTGCAAGGCATGTGAAAGATGCCAGAAGAAAGGTAACATGGGAAAAAGGGATATGATACCCTTAAATCCCATTTTGGTTTGTGAAATTTTTGATGTATGGGGTATTGACTTTATGGGTCTTTTCCCCATCTCTTTTGGTTTTCAATACATTTTGGTTGGTGTTGATTATGTGTCTAAGTGGATTGAAGCAATTGCAACAAGGACTAATGATCACACTGTTGTCATGAAATTCATTAAAGAAAACATTTTATGTCGGTTTGGAATTCCAGGAGCCATCATTAGTGATGGTGGAAGTCATTTCATTCACTAAACTTTTGAAAAATTGTTGAAGAAATACTCAGTCATTCATAAGGTTGCAATTCCATATCACTCACAAACTAGTGGACATGTTGAGGTTTCCAATAGGGAAATTAAATCAATCATTGAAAAGACAGTTAGACCTGATAGGAAAGATTGGTCCACTCGATTGAATAATGCACTTTGGGCATATAGAACTACATATAACTCCCATAGGAATGTCATATTTTCGTTTAGTTTTTGGAAAAATATGTCATTTACCTGTTGAGTTACAACATAAGGCGTATTGGGCAATTAGGACTATGAATTTTGACTTACAGAAAGCTGGTAAAAACAGGTTACTCCATCTAAATGAACTTGAAGAGATGCATTTAGAGGCATACGAGAATGCCAAGATTTACAGTGAGAGAATGAAGAGAATGCATGATAAAATGATTATTCGATAGACATTTATTCCTAGAGAAGACGTGTGGTTATTTAATTCTAAGTTACAATTGTTTCCAGGAAAATTGAGGTCTAGATGGGATGGACCATTTAAGGTTGAACAAGTTTTTTCGTTTGGGGTTGCCAAAATAAAAGATAAAACAAATGGAAAAACTATGTTTATAAATGGACAAAGGTTAAAACCAGCAATCCGGTTAAAGAATTGGGGTGAAGAGTCAATTGAACTTAAGAACCCAATCTCTGCAGAGTAACAATTTCAATGTGACTCTGTCTGACTGAAGACGTTAAACTTAGCGCTCCTAGGAGGCAACCTAGGGATTCTTGTGGTGTTAGGGTTCAATTTTCATTTTCTGTCATTTATTTTTCATACCATATGAGTCTTTCTCCAACTTAATGTAGTTTGGGTTTTTAACCCTGAGAAGCACTCATAAAGGTATAATTGTCATAATACTAGTGGTCACTGTACATTTCTATGTGTGGTTGTTTGACCAGTGCAACTCTGTCTAACAGTACTTGCCACTCCACCAGCTTAATTTAGTTTGGGTCTGTTGGGCTTTACTTGATAAGGTAGTTAGGAGTGAGAGTATTCACCAGACGGTATTGTCTGTAACGTAAAATTCTACTGTATTGCTCTTGACCCTGTGGAACTGGCTATGGCCCCATGTGAGTGCCAAATGAAAGTACTAGATGGCGTGAACACATAAATCTCTGGAAAAGCTAGTCCTTTAAATTTTTTTTTAAAATAATAATAATAATAATAAAATTCTCATGCCTGAAGGCGTTAAACTACGGCACTTAACTGTGTGTGCATGTCTTGCTAGCTAATATTAAATGGTTCTAGTGCCCATTCCCGGTTAGAAGGAAAAACTCTGATAATTTGTGTGACGTGCTCATCCTAAAAGGGAGGGAGGATGGGTACACAGTGACAGCATTCGGTAGTGACTGTCTGAGAATAAAACAGGGTGCTGTTTATATTAGGGTATGTGTCTCACATGAACCCAAGTGATCTCTGAGTTATCTAGGATCTAGTGGTGGTAACATTCCAAGGTTTGTCCTAGATGTTATCGCTTGGTTACCAATTAGCTTTAAATTGGCATTAACCTCAATGTTAGGAGGTCTTTTTCCACCGTTGTGTAAATGGTGGCTCTCATGGTATTTGAGAGAAAGATAACTAATACCATTCTAAGGGGCATGTGATACGTGATTCATCACCTCTGTTTCGGCCAGCTCTTACGCTATGACATGTAGATTTACTATCTAGATTTTGATGTCATTCATTTGGTGTTCGGATGTGGTTTACTTTGCTGTATATGTATGAAATTGAAACAGGGTTGGGATCCTATTTTTGCATTTCACAGGCTTCCAGTGTTGCCTTCTAAACTGGCGGACAACTCTTCGTTAAGTTGTTGAACTCTAAATTTAGTCTAAACTCAAAGATTCTTAAATTAAATCTGGATCCAGCTGTTTCTTTTGGAAGCAGATTTAAGGTTTGAATCTTGATGGATGACTATCAGTCGGTGTTCATTTGTATATTCTTACACTTGGTTTCCATAGGACATTTGAGTGGTATAAAATTAGTGCGATGATGCTCAGCTGTAACCGGCTAATCCACTATGCTATCTTTTTTCCTTGTAGGTGTTGGCGCCTATTCATATGAGACCAACTTAAGGGTGAATTTTAATATGTTTGCATGTTTTATTTACTTCTATAAAAAAAAAATTAAAAAAATGGGAGCCGCCTCACAAGTGGATGCCGATTTTGCTCATGCTGTGATAATGGTTTAATGTGCATGCATCATTCTTCTCTTTGTGGTTTATATCCTAATCAAGATTGGAAATTCACTTGAATGAGTTAGAAGATTGTAAGAAGTTTGATTTTTGTTTTATAATTTTTGGAGTGTTTTACAATTTTCGAAATATGATGTAATTAAGAAGATATTTTGCAAGTGTGTGTATTTATTTATTTTTATTAGTATTTTCGTGTGTTTATTTTTCTCTTGTACCAATTTCATTTTTATAAAAAGTGTGGTCTTGTAGAAAATAGGTTTGAGGAAGATTATATCTTCCTATTTTGTGATTTTGTAAAAACATTTAAAAAAAACAAAAAAAGGGGGGAGGAGTCAGGAAGACCACGATCGAGCGCACCTAATCCCCCGCTCGAGCGCCGTTAACCCTAACAGAAGGGTTTTAAAACCCTGCTTTCTTCATTCTCCCCTTCATTTTTCTTCACCGCCACCTTCACTGTCCCCTCTAGCAAATTTTTCTTCTCTATTGCACAATGATGTTTGAAACTTTCACGGACGATCAATTTGCCATGGTTGTATTCACATTTGGAAGTACACTCATCATTTATCTTTTTCTTGTATATCTCTTTATCAAGTGGGATCATAGACGTAGTAAGTAGAAAAAACATATTTTGCATTCCTGAGATTAGAAAATAATTTTATGTTATTGTAATTTTTATTTTCTTGTTGTAATGTTTTAATGTTTAATAAAATATTGTGTGGTTTGTTTCGTTATTTATAGTATATATATATACGTGTTAATAATGTATATATTTTGTATTAAAAAAAAGAAGAGAAAATTTCAGCAAGGCGCTCGAGCGCCCGACTGTAGTCGGGGCTTATAACCTAAGCCTAGACGGCAGCAAACAAAAACAAAAGAAAACACCCCCCACCCCATGGAAATCACCCCAAAAAAATACCAAAACCCTTCCCTACCCCAAATCAACTCCAGATCTACAATCCAAGGTGAGTTTTCATGCTTTACATCTTATTTTTGCATTTTTTTCCAGCTTTATTTCGATTTTTAGATATGTATATGTTTATATATGTATGTATATACACATTTTTTAAGCTTTTAGGATGATTTTTACTGCTTGTTTACGGATTATTGTTGTTCTATAGCTTTCAATCTTCGTTTTGGTATGATTTTTTTTTTTTTTTTTTTATGTATATGCGTATGTACATGTGTGTATGTAGCATATTAGTAAGATTTTGTTTTTTAATTTGTATAGCATGCTGTTTCGATTAGAAATTTAAAAAAAAAATTCAGATTACTATGCATCTATTTATGTCTATTTATATCTCTTATTTTATGTTGCCCTAATTATAGGATTTATATATTGTGTAAATGTTAGAGTTTTTGAGCAGATGGCGAGTCGATATTGTGTGTTGTCGAGGGTGATTTTGCGGTTATTAATGGGTGTTGTTTGTATAAAACAATTTCTAAAAAACAACTATTTTGTGTTTTTTTGTTTTTTCTGATTTAGTTTTTTTTTATCTTATTTAGACTATGGCTCCAAAAAGACAGAAGTTGTCATTGACTGCAAGACTTGATAATGCTCAAATTGAGGCTGAAGCTGACTCTTCGGATGTTTTGAGGGTTTCCAAAGGTGGGCCACGTGCTTTTGAATATTTTGAGGGATATTTTCTTGACTGCATTTTGCACCCACCTTTTGATGATGTTGTTGTTTTTTCTCGTCTCATTCGACAATTTTATGAGCATCTTTCTTATGATGATGGTACATTTCGTGCGTCAGTTGATGGTTTTGAATTTACTTTTACTATTGCTGATATTATGTCAATCATGTGTGGACATGATATGTTTTATGCGGCAAATGGGGACTTTCCTGCTAGAACAATAGATTTAGAAATTGTTACTCAATTGTGTGGGGGTCCGGTTCTTGAACATGGTATAGGTATAAGGAGATCTTCTCTCCCGAGGGATATGTGATTAACTGATATAATTGTTAAGAAGAATCTTTGTCCACATGGTCATGATCAAGAGAGGACGAGAGTTTTCTTACAAGTGTTATATTGGATTTATCAAGGTGAACTTTTCGATGTTGGGGCTGTAATTGGAAAAAATATAATGATTCTTATAGACCACATGCGACGATTTAATGCTACATTTACACTTCGTTTTTCTCGATTGATAGTTTCTTTACTTCAGAGGTTTAATTTTCCTTTTTCACCTGATGAGCCAACCATGGTCCTCCCTATTGCTCTGTATGGTGAACCAGATTTCACCAAGCGTTTTAAACATTTTGAGCGAGCTGTTAAAAAAATGCCCCTAGCATTAAATGCCCCACGGACTTCCACTCAATCTGCTGAGGGAGCCACTTCTTCACAGCAACCGAGTACTCAGCCTGAAGAGTCTTTGATGGAAAAAATGTACAAATAAATGCAGGCAATGAATACTAGTATCAATGCAAGATTTGATGGACTCAAAGATGATGTTATTGCTTTACGAGCAGAAGTTGCTTTGTTGAGGGGTTCAGGAGCAAGTCCTCAACAGCCACCACCACAGTAGATTGGATGGCGTGCTTTATTTTATTTTATTATGTTTATGCTTTTTATTTCATCTTTCTTTAGAAATATTTTAGTTTTTATTTTACACTCATAATTAATGTTGGTTTTTTAGATTTTATTTGACAATTCTTCTTTCAGAAGTTTTTGAGGAACATTGTCTGGATTGTTTATCGAGTTGTATCTTTCTTTTTACTTTGCATTACATAGTTTTGTTTCATTGAAGACAATGTAAGACTCGGGTTTGAGGAGAAAAAAAGTAGATACCACCTGCAAAAAAAAAAAAAAACAAATTAAATTGTTTTTACTTCATTTATTCATAATGATTAAATTTGAGTGGTTGATTGTTTAAATATGATTAGATTTTGATAAAATATTTGAATTAACTATGAATTTGGAATGAAAAAATGATTACCCACTAGAATTGAGTTTGTATCTAGAATTTTTGAAACCTTGTTAACTATTATTACATCTCAACAGCGTCACATGATTCAATTAAATATTTTTGATTAATTATCAAAAAAATGAGTTAGATTGGAGTGTTTTCAATGTGAGATGTTATGTTTTATTAAAATTTGACTTATTTTTCTAGGTCGGTATACTCCTTTGAAAAAAAAAATATATATATAAAAAAATAAAAATGTGTCGATGATTCGCTCAACGTCATTCAAATATCAAAAGTGTTAATTCAACAAAAGAGGCAGAAAATAAATCCATAACAAATGCTTTCTTCTAACCATTTTTGAACATTTTTGTTATGAAAAAGCTATCAATACAAATCCTGTCAGACAAGCTTTCTTTCACCAACTACAATTCAACCAATAAAAGGCAATACTTCAACCAAGTCAAAGAATCAACCAACATCTATCATCCGAGTCATCTATTCATATATATATATATAAGAAAATAAATCTAAAGGAGTATTACATGATTTGGAAGATAGTTGAGTTTTAACATTTCATGACTATCCATAGAAAATATTTTCGACTTTACAAATTTTACGTGATTAATTTATTTACCTCTTAATTGAGTTACAAGTACTTAAAAAGGCTCAAATGATTTTTTGTAATTAAGTTGGTTTTTATTCTTATAGATACATAACGATTTCTTGAGGTGAAATTATTTGGAAGACAAACTCACTGTTAATCTTGTATTTTATAAAATTTAACTGTATGAATACATTGACTGCTTAGATTTAATATTTTTGAATCTATGAAGTAATTGATGCTTTTATTTGAGGACAAGTAAAGAATGGGTTTGAGGAGGTTGATAAATCCACATATTTAGTAGTTTAACCCATCAAATCATGTATATTGCATTATTATTTCAAGTTTAATTGTATATTTTACATAATTTTAGTGCAATATAGGTTTTGAAGAATAAATAACAAGAATGGCCACAAAAACTAACATTTGTACAAGAAATTCAGCCCAATATTGAAGGAAAATGGTAGAACGGCTTTAAAACGAGCAATTCGAGACTGAATTTGGCCAAACTGAGTGAGGAAATAGATTCAGGACGCTGAAAAATTTTGAAATAAACATTGTCAACTTTTTGGTCACTGGTCAAAGTCAACGGTCAATGGTCAAAGTCAATGAGCAATGGTCAAAGTCAACGTTCGGAGTCAAAGTTCACCTACTATAGCTAGAAGTGAGCTCGAGCGCCCCTTTTTCCAGCTCGAGCGCCCTTTTTTGAAAATGGCGGACAAATAGACGACAAAATGTGAAAGAAAAAAGACAAAAAAAATATAAAAAATTCTTAGTACAGAAGGGCGCTCGAGTGCCCTCCTGAAATTCTGTCTATAAATAGCACGATTTTCTTAGCTGAAAACCATACCATCTTCTTCTCAGCTTATTTTCTGTTGCTTTTGTGAGTGTTTGAGTGAGTTTTGAGTGTTTTAATTGTTATTATTAGTTGTGTGCCAACTTTTAATCCCGAGGGGAGGGTCTAGTGAGCCATCAACATACCGAAATCATACCGGTCTACCAAAATATGTTCAACACGATAAGTATTATTTTATTTCGGTTTTCATCATGATTTCTTGTACTTTAATGTTTATCATGGCACACTAGACCCGAGATTCGGGGTGGTACATGTGAAGTTATTCTTGTACATATGTTTTGATTCAGATTTATTAAAGTATCGTATTTTTATTTCTAAGTATTCTTTGATTAATTATATGTATACTTGTAGTTATGATATAGTTAATTGAAAATATATAAACGCCCACTTTTGTAAATTAGTGGCAATACGAGACTACCTCGGATGGACTCTAGTCTGGTTGTACCGATATCTCCAGGTTACATAAGCGAAAAATTAATTGTGAGATTAGATATCGTTAGGTTGTACCAACACATCCAGTATTGTTAATCAATTAAACTTATCACTTACGTAGCTAAAGGCTCATCTCAGTAGTAGGAGCTTGTAGCCCTATTTCTGATGGAATTATCTTTTAATCTGAATCAATAACTTTGTACTTACGTATACCGAGCTATAACCACCCTAAATCATTAACCTTTTGGATTTCAATTTGTTGTTTAGTGTTGTAATTCTTCAATTTAGTACATTTTTGTTCAATTTACCTTTGGATCTTGTCATTACTGTATCTTTGGACATTTCTTGGATTTTTAGACTTTAGGACTTAATCAAACTTATCTGTGACGGGAAATAGTCAAACAATTCTAAATTAAAGATTGAACTTAATTTGATAACCCCAATCTTCGTGGATCGACCCTCTACTCGTCACAGCTAAAAGTAATTTAAGGTAAGCAATATTTCCAATCATTTAACCTTCTTACTATTTTTTATTGTAAAACGATGCGATCACATACTGAACCAGAGTAAGAATTATTATAAGCTTTCTTAACCAGATAGAGATACTAAATTGTTCTTCAAAATATAATAGGTAAAAAGAATATGAAATTTTTTTGTACGCATGACATAAAATTTAACGTTAATTAAGAAAACTAATGTTTTGTATATGATTGCCTAATATTATCAAAGATTTTTCGTTAACTAAGTTTAATTCTCGCAACTGTGATAATAATTTATATACCCCTATTCTTCAAGAGGAATCCACTCAACTTAGTATCCCCTATTCTTCAAGAGGAATCCACTCAACTTCGAGCTCCATTTCTTCGGATTCGACATTCTGGAGCTTGAGTGACATAGCTTGCTTAATCTTTCCATCAACAATGTTTATGGCGTTACGCTATGGACCAGTAAGGCATTGTCATGTGATTTCAGCCATTTTCCAATCCACATGTTAAGAGGGCATGAGTAAAAGGGAGAAGAATGAAAATTAAAGAGATTACCCATATCATTGAAAGCAAAGGGATATCGGTCTGAGATTTTCTCTAAATTATTTGATGCGCTTAAAACAACAATTTTTTTCATAAGGTAGCAATTATCAATTCCTTAAGAAGAGAAGAATCTGAAAAAAAAAAATGCACTAAACGTGTGGTGTGAAACAAAAGAGAGAGAAGAGAAAGAAAGAAAATGTTGATTAAGGAAAGAAACAAGGAAAAATAAGAGAGAGAAAAATTAATAAAAGGAGATAAAGAAATTAAATACAATTAATAAGATTGGAGAGAGAATATAAATAAATCTATCTCAAAAGCATGTCAACTAAACATGCCAACTAGAATGTGATAATTGGATGACAAAAAAAGAGTGACGCATAGTATTACTCTATATATATATATATATATATATTTAAAAGGTACAACATATACCTTTTAATCACAAATACAACTTAAAACTAGGTAAAAATTATCAAAAAAAAGAACATGCAACTGTGGTGAATTGAAGCCGCCCCTCAGCCCCCTCCCTCCGCCCCTAGGCCAACAGACCTTTAAAATGAGTGTTCTTTTAATATAATTATACCACACACTAATATAAGAGTCGGACATCTATTAGTGATAAAAATAATATTTTAGAGACAATATTTTTTAAATTTATAGTCCGCATGCATGGTTTTTTTTTTTTTTTTTGTCGGACGCGTGCATGGTTCTGTTAATTATAGATATTGGTATTTTCATAATTTTAGAAAAAAAGTAATTTTAAATAATTAAATAGTCATGTACATTTAGAGAGAAATTTCAAACAATATATCCTATATCAACGCGACAGTCGGAAGCTTGTCAATGACGAACAAAAAGCTGCTCCTATAGATCACATGTAGCAGACTTTGATGACGTGAAAAATTCCGCTCCATTATTTCGAATGAGGGTTTTTCACAAACTAATAACATAATGAACGAAAATTAAATATAATAAATTATTCATATAATTTTATAAAACTGTATCAATTGTTTAGAGATTTAGGAATTACTTAATAATAAATTATTTTTTCTAACAGTTAAGAGATTATGTTTTGAATTTTATGAAATAAAAGCACAAAAAAAAATTATATAAATTATTTACTGACTGTTAAATTTTACAAATATAATAATTAATTTCATGACGTAATAGGTGAATATGTTCTCCATTATTTCACCTGCAAATTCCCTTTTTGGGCTCCTCTTCAAAAAGTCCATTTCCATTACCATATTTTTCCATTTTCCCCAAGCTTACATCATCAACCCATTTCACAAAAAAGTCCACTAACTCTGAATCCACGTGTACTTATCGCGTCACAAAATCCAACACTCACCCTCAGATCCCAGATCAACGTCACTAAGCAGCCAAACCACCATTACGTACCATGCCAGTCGATGCAGCAAATCACGTACGGCTTTCCATAACTCTCTCAAACAATATCAAAAAAAATAATCAACACTTTGATTTTCGACTTCGCTTTGCTAGCACCTCTGGAAGCATCACAACCCTTTTAGAACTCTCTAGAACCAAACCCCAAGCTACCACTCTTGTCTTTAAACACCACACCATTTAAAGCCTCTCTCTCTCTCTCTCACTTTTTCTCACACACGTACACTCACACTTTTCAGCACTTATCATTATCAGTATCGTTACTTCTAGCACATTATTAGCTTGCATTTGTTTCTCTCTCTAGGTTTTATTTTTTGTTGATTATTGAGAAATTAAGAAGAAATGGATGAGGATTTTGATTTTCCGACGCCGGGGGAGGGGATGATGGACGAGGAAATGGATCTGCCGGACGAAGCTCCGATGATGAAAGTCGGAGAAGAGAAGGAGATCGGAAACCAAGGCTTGAAGAAGAAGCTGCTCAAAGAAGGTGAAGGTTGGGATACTCCTGATAATGGCGATGAGGTTGAAGGTAATTTCATCATTTTTCACTTTTTATATTTAGTGTTATTTTACCGATCGTGCAAACAAAGTTTTTCGAGTTTTGCTTAAAATCACGTCTCACATTAATTCTTACTCAAGTGTTGATATGACTAATTTGTGCTCGAGTTTTTTACTATTGTCAATACGATGCTCAAGTGCTTTACTATTGTCAAAATATGATGCTAGATTTCTTTACTATTGTCAATATGATGCTAGAGTTTTACTATTGTCAATACGATGCTCAAGTGCTTTACTATTGTCAAAATATGATGCTCGATTTCTTTACTATTGTCAATACGATGCTCGAGTTCTTTACTATTGTCAATATGATTAGTTTGTGTTAGTTTGTGCTCGAGTTCGTTACTATTGTCAATATGACTTACTTGTCAATATGGCTTATTTCTGCTCCAGTTCTTCACTAATATCGATACTTACTTCTCTGTGCTCGAGTTCTTTACTATTGTCAACACAACTTATCTTTATCTGTGCTCAATGTCATTTGTTGACAGGCTAATAGTCAATGCAGTGGTTACATTTTGTTTTAGTCGTATTGCTGATATTGATGACTTTGTACTGAATGTTACTGTTTTTTTCTGGTGTGCAGTGCATTATACAGGAACACTGCTGGATGGAACTAAGTTTGATTCGAGTCGTGACAGAAGCACTCCGTTCAAATTCACCCTCGGCCAAGGTTAGTTGACTTTTGAGTGAATATTTTGACGGTTATATTGAGTTGACCAATTTATGTTGCTTGTGGTGCTAATGTGAGGTTTGTGAAAATGCCAACATTGTTACTACGCTAAAACTATATTATTAATCTTTTGACATATTCCACTAAGATACTAATGAGAATAAAATCACGAATAATTTAGTTCTAATTTTTGTGTACTTCAAATAAATGTTTGTTTGTCTTTGCCTACTTAGAGGATTTAGTTAGCTCACGTTTATTAAATTGGAGTTCCACTGAAGGAATTCCACTAATTATCGATAGAAGGATATAGGATTTTGAACATAGAAGTCAACAACCTCAGAATTTAGCGAGAAGATTCTCATTAATGTCAATAGATTACTAGTTCTTGGATGAGTAATAGTTAATTGGGAACATAACAGATGATGATGAAAATCCACCAAGCATATATAATAGTTTTGATCTTTGATGGGGTTGAGGAAGACGTGAGTTGAATATATTTACATATTCAAGGCTTTCTAAAAGTACTTCAAATTGGTTGAGAACTATCATGATGAGTACTTCTCGGGTAGCCTGTAGCGTGCATCTTATTTCTGCCGGTTTCCGTATCCCATTTCACTTTATTGTTTCCATAATAAATTTTTAGCATAAGTCCTTTCCTGAATATCCTTCAGATTTTCACTTGCGACAATCAATTCTGATTCATTATCCCTTAGGACAGGGTGAGACCATATAAAGTTCTCATCATAGTGAGAATCTATGTAGTGTGCTGCGGAGTTGTTGAATTTCTTTTGCAACTGATTAATAACTAGATGGTATAAAGTTTCTGCTTTACCTTTTCAGGACAAGTGATTAAGGGATGGGACCAAGGTATCAAGACAATGAAGAAGGGTGAAAATGCTATTTTCACCATCCCTCCAGAGCTTGCTTATGGGGAGTCAGGTTCTCCTCCTACCATTCCGCCCAATGCTACGCTCCAGTTTGACGTTGAATTGCTATCATGGGTTAGTGTGAAGGACATCTGTAAGGATGGTGGAATATTCAAGAAGATTCTTGCAAAGGGAGACAAATGGGAAAATCCTAAAGATTTAGATGAAGTGTTTGGTATACTGATACTTCTTTCACTTTGCACTTGCATCTCTTTTCTGTATTTTTCTCTCTTGTGATATGAACTTACTGATGCACTGTTTCTGTAACTCAGTGAAGTATGAAGCTAAACTTGAAGATGGAACACTGGTAGCAAAATCTGATGGAGTGGAATTCACTGTCCAAGAAGGTATATTTTCTAACGATTTTTTCTGACTTTCATGTTAGAGTCTTGTGTTTACTTTGTGTCTTCTTTTTTTTTTTTTTTTGGAGAAATGAATAATTTTTATTAGTAAGCACCAAGGGTGTACAACCCAAAAAATTGTATCTTCTGATAAGCAAGTATCTGTTAATAGGTCATTTCTGTCCTGCACTTGCCAAGGCTGTGAAGACAATGAAGAAAGGAGAAAAGGTCCTTCTGACAGTGAAGCCGCAATGTAAGTATGATTTATGTCGCGCATTTCAGGAATGTGGGGTCTTGGAATAAATTTAGAAGAGATTTATATTCTCATATATGTTATCGTACTTGTTCTTCCTTCTTTGCAGACGGTTTTGGGGAGAAGGGTAAACCAGCCTCTGGCGATGAAGGAGCTGTGCCACCAAATGCTACATTGAATATTACTCTTGAACTGGTATCTTGGAAGACTGTCTCAAATGTTACAGATGACAAGAAAGTTGTTAAAAAGATCCTGAAAGAAGGAGAGGGATATGATCGGCCTAATGAAGGAGCCGTTGTTAAATGTTAGTTTCTTGTAACAAGATGGAATTTCTCAATTGGCCTGTGGGAGTAATATATAACATCGTAACTTCAATTGTTTTGTCGCAGTGAAATTGATCGGGAAGCTGCAAGATGGTACCATATTCATCAAGAAGGGTCATAATGAGGATGATGCAGATGATCTTTTTGAGTTTAAGACGGATGAGGGTATGATTGTGTATCTGCATCTCTCACTGCATTAGTGATTCTATTGCTTAGCCTTTATCTTACTGCGTGCTCTTTTGAACAGAGCAAGTGATAGATGGGCTTGAGAGGGCTGTGATCACAATGAAGAAAGGTGAGGTAGCATTGCTAACTGTTGCTCCAGAATATGCCTTTGGTTCATCTGAGTCACAGCAGGAGTTGGTTGTCATACCTCCAAACTCTACCGTGTACTACGAGGTTGAGCTTGTATCCTTTGACAAGGTCAGTGTACCATCATTCCTATTGGTGTTAACTGTCATTTGTTGGTAAGCTTGTGAGCCTGATGTATACTTTTATGTGTTTGTTCAGGAGAAGGAATCTTGGGATATGAACACCCAGGAGAAGATTGAGGCTGCGGGCAAAAAGAAGGAAGAAGGAAATGCACTTTTCAAGGCAGGGAAATATGCAAGAGCATCAAAGAGATACGAGAAGGTAATCATCACATGAGATGTCCAGCTATGATATGACTGGCTGACATGTAGGTATGCGCATATTAACTTGTATTTACTGAAACTCCTCATTGGCAGGCTGCCAAGTACATTGAATACGATACATCGTTCAGCGACGAGGAGAAGAAACAGTCCAAAGCACTGAAAGTCTCGTGCAATCTGAACAATGCAGCTTGCAAGTTGAAACTGAAAGACTACAAGCAGGCTGAAAAGCTCTGTACTAAGGTTTGATGAGCTACTTTAATTTTATCCTTATGCTTTTCACTCGTGTTCAATTTCATAAATCCAGCTTGCTAATCATTGAGAATAATGTGTTCTTGGTTCAGGTCTTGGAACTCGAGAGTAAGAATGTGAAGGCACTCTACAGAAGGGCTCAAGCATACATGGACATGGCTGATCTGGATCTCGCGGAGATTGATATCAAGAAAGCTCTTGAAATTGATCCAGACAACAGGTATTTTCAGTCATTGTGTTGAAAAGTTTCTCAACCTGTTGGTCTCATGGAGAAATGACAAAATTCAATTTATCTCGAAAATGAAGGGATGTGAAGCTCGAGTACAAAGCTCTGAAGGAAAAGGTGAAGGAGTATAACAAGAAGGACGCGAAATTTTACGGAAACATGTTTGCCAAATTGAACAAGTTGGACGTGAACAATGTAAGAACACGACATCTTGTATAGAGATTGATATCAGTATATTAGTAGACGTACGTGTTCTAAAGTCGCGTGTCTTTTTCTGCAGAAAGCAGCATCCAAGGAAGCAGAACGAATGAGCATCGACAGCAAGGCATAAGCTAATCTTACATTGGTTAAGAGCAAAGCCTGGTTTTGTGCTTTGCTGTTATCTTTTTTCTCTCCTATAAAACACCCCTCCCTTGATTCGTAACTATAGTCTGTGGTGAAGAGAATTTTTCAGTTGTTTAGATGTTTGACTTGAAATGGATTAATCCACAGATTTACTGTATGTCTGACAAATCTCAATTTCTTGTGTTGTTTTTTTGTCTATCGTCCATTCCTAACATTTTGGTGGCAAAACTTTCAAAAAAAAAAAAAAACATTTTGGTGGCAAAATTATTCCCTATGGTGCCCTATAGGGAAAATGTCACAAATGATATCCCAAAAATTCAAATTTGTTCTTATTGTTTAAAATTTAACAATTTAGTATTTATTTAAAAAAAATAAAAAAAATTCGTTTTTATTCTTCAAAACTAGTCAATTTACTTTTTATTGTTTTTTAGAAAATTTTAATTTAGTTCTCAAATAAGAGTCACATGCAAGAGCAAATTTTTTAAGGAAATAAAAGGGATTAATGATTTTAAAAAAAAATAATAAAGACTAAATTAGTTAATTATGAATAATAATGACGAATTTGAAATTTTTTAGAAAAGATAAATTTTGTCGTTTCTGTTTTTTTTTTTTTTAAGTCAAGGATAAATCTTGTGGTTGAATCAATGTCATTGTGAGAGGATAGTTAAACCAGAAGCTGGGAAAAGTTGAACACCAAAGCTTCGATGTTGTGTTGGCTAGAAATCACGATCCATGAGACCCGGCTATCATGCAGGTTGGAAGGTGAAGAAAAAGAAATAAAAGAAAAAAAGAAAAAGAAAAAGATAAGAAAGACAATGACTCTGAAATAATTTTATCATTCGTTATCTTAATGATGAACTATCCAATGTGCTTAGAGAATAAAGAGTGAATGTCATAAAGATAATGAGCTTTGAATAGGAATGACTGGACAATCCCCAGATAATCTGTGAGCAACGTCGTTTTACTTGGTTAGTGTTTTGGAATGAGAGATCTTCTAAAATAGCACAGTGATTTGTAATTCTTTCATTCACTCTTAACATAAAAGATTACAACTTGGGAGACAGGTAAAAGGGGTGGTGCTACACAAATCTAACAAATTACTGATGAGCAAATTTTACGTGTAGCTAACCACGCCATCGCCAACAAACCCCAACCCTCCTCCCCTACCAGATAAATGAAAAAGAAATGACATAAAAAATTACAAAAATTTCATCGTTAATCCATCATTTTTCACATCATTGAAATTTTCTACCAGAAAATTCTTTTTGTTTGGAAACTTTTTTACCAGGACAACTTGTGCTTTTTTTTTTTGTTTTGGTCGAAGTGATAATTACGAAATATAATTTAAGTGGGAAATGATGTAATAGAAGGCCATTAGCCCATACCATAATTTTATTTTTAAGTCTAGGCAAGTTGTCTTTTCTTGATGAGCTAAGTTGATAGGCGACGATATGATCTTAGTTATCTGCAAATCGTAGTCCGGCCCAATACTAAAGCCCAAATGCAAGAAACTACCCAATACAGATGAGATTAGGGTTTCGCAATTACAAAACCAACCCCCCCCCCCCCCCCCCCCCCCCCCAACCCCACACACACATTGAGAGAAGGTTTCTTGGCCATTGACGATCAGCGAAAATGGGTATGAATCGTTATTAGTTTTTGTCTATTTCTATAACAATTAAAACTGCGTAATGATGTAAGCGTAATGGCTTATTTTTTACTGAGTTAATATATATATATATATCTGGTGTATGTATAGGTATCTCACGTGACTCTATGCACAAGAGGCGTGCCACTGGTGGCAAGAAGAAGGCTTGGAGGAAGAAACGCAAGTTAGTTTTCCATAATTTTATATATATATGTGTGTGTGTGTGTGGTGTGTGTATTGATTGTTTTTCGTATGACTCTAGCTTGTGAAAAATTAAGCAAGTTAAATTTGCTTTGTTAAAAGATAAAAATACAAGAATATTTTTAGGGTATTTATTCAGAATATAAAGAGACTGAATTCATCAGCATTATGATATTTGCTTAAGGATTTTAAAATTTTGAACTTATGCATTTCTGTATGCCTTCTTTCTGATACATTTCTTTTTGAGGTATTGACTTGTTACTGATAGTATTAATTGAATTTGGAGTTCATGGAATATGCCAGTGTGGGTGTAGAGTTCAGAATGATACGTTGATGTTCTGTTCGGATAGATCATTGAGATATAGTATGTATCGGAGACCCGATCCTGGTGCAGTAACCGTTTGTGTTCTGCCATTGTTTCGTATTTTCTTCGTCTTTGGTCTCCCGCTTCACTGAGTCAAAGTGGCTTTTTAATTGCCAAAACTATAAATGGTGGTTGTTCGGCCCTAGGAAATGGCTAGGTTGAGAAAACACTGATATCATGGGTATGTAGTTCCGTTGACTGTTCGAGTTTAATGATTAAGCAAGAATAGGTGAAGAAATAACTTGTAGATGGTTGTTGCACGTGTATTTCCTTCAACTTCTATGGTGATTTGATCTCATCATTTAGCCGAGGAATGTGAGGCTTCACCTTCTTATTATGATCTCCAATTATTGTAATGTCTTCTGAGATTGTTTTCTGTCTCCTTCTGCTTACTTTTGCTCTTTTATGTGATTATAAAGGTATGAGCTTGGTCGCCAACCTGCAAACACTAAGCTATCGAGCAACAAGACTGTCAGGAGAGTCCGTGTGAGAGGAGGCAATGTGAAATGGAGGGCCTTGAGGTTGGATACAGGAAACTACTCATGGGGTAGTGAGGCTGTCACTCGTAAAACACGTATCCTGGATGTGGTATACAATGCCTCAAACAATGAGCTTGTGCGGACACAAACCCTTGTCAAGAGTGCAATTGTTCAGGTGGATGCAGCCCCTTTCAAGCAGTGGTACCTCCAGCACTATGGTGTGGACATTGGTAGGAAGAAGAAGGGGCCTACTAAGAAGGAAACCGAGGTATGCCTATTTTGTTGAAATTGATGTATAACAGCACATACACATGCGTCCATGCTAGAATGTAATACTATATAGTATGCAATTCTTAAGTGATTGTTTCACTTTTGCACTGATGCATGACAGGAAGGTGAAGGTGCAACCGAAGAAACAAAAAAGAGCAACCATGTTCTCAGAAAGCTTGAAAAGCGTCAACAGGGCCGTACCCTTGATCCTCACCTTGAAGAGCAATTTGGTGCTGGTAGGTTGTTGGCCTGCATCTCTTCCCGCCCAGGTCAATGTGGTCGGTCTGATGGGTATGTCTATGTCTCTCACTTGGTTCTCTGTTTTGAGCAATGTCTGCTACACTGTTTATTTGACAATTCTTCGCTTTTCAAATGTGATTGGCAGCTACATTTTGGAGGGGAAAGAGCTAGAGTTCTATATGAAAAAAATCCAAAGAAAGAAGGGCAAGGGTGGTGCCGGCGCTGCTGCTTAATTCGAAGTATGATTTTTGCCAATTTCCAATTTCCAATCTTCCTCACATCCGTTATGGATGATGTGGTTGTATTCTTACATGTACTCTACTGGTGCAACATTTCTTGCCAGTAAATTTTGACCGAGTTCAGAAAGGTGGTTTAATAGCTATATTCTGGTGTTATCAATTATTAGTACTGTTTTTGTTTGATGCGATCTTATTTGAAAAGATCGTTGTTATATATCACTCCTATATAGTTCGTGAAAGTACCGATCAAAGATAAATTGTTAAGTAGACCGCTATACTAGGCAAAAACCGGATAGTTTGTTAAACCGTGTAATTGAGACGTTTTGCAACATATCAACAACAATCAAACGAACTATCCAATCCCACTGTTAGGAAAGTCACAAACCAAAAGCAGACCTAATACGGCGGGGATATTAGTTAACCAATCTAAAGACAAATTATGTATACGACAAGCTTTTACAATAAAGTCTACGACGAGGTAAAAAAGAGAGGGGGGGAAAATCCAGCTCAAACCCCACATATGTAAATTGAGAGTTTGTTGCAGAGAGAACGATGCCTCGTGCAAAGCAAGTGCTTCTGATTGAATGGTAGAGTTCACAAAAGATTTAGAATACATCAAATCGTCAATTATTTATTTGTCACTTGCTAGTTTTCAAAAAATTGATATTTATTTTTAGGTAATCCTTTTTAAATTATGTTAAGCTCATTACATTTACTACAACGCGCTAGTATTTCTTATCTGCCAAATCAAATATTAATACAAGTACATTTTCGTCTGGTGGATATAATATTTACTATTTTTTATTTATTTAAGGGAGGCCTAAGCCTTATTTATTTATTTATTTAAGGAAGAGCTAAGCTATTTACATCACTTAAAATGTTACAAATAAGACATGATCTCGAGACCTTTTGTATTTAAAGCGAGAATCATACTACTAAACTAAATGGCTAGTGGCATATAATATCTACAATTGACATATAGATTGTTGGATTTGGATCCTGGGTCGTCCTAGATGGGCTGACCCGACCCATTTGACCCAAATGTAGAAAGTTGGGTAACTTCCTAACACTGGATATTTAAGTCAAATCCACTAATAGAACAACGTATGTTCGATTAGTATCAGACTGAGGAAAACAGTTATCTGCTCGTATTCTCTCATATCTCTCAAAGGCATAATCTTCCTAGTAACTTAGGCTGTGAATTTATTAGAGCACAAGACAGTATTGTGCATTTTGATTCACGATACACGCAGTGAAACAAGTACGTTCAACGATCAAACGTATTACGCTACATAAAAAGTTAGTATTCTTTTATGGCTTTAACAGTGCATGAAGATACTGAATTTAATATTAAAAATCTTCATAGATATATTCAAAGAATAACATGGCAGTTCTTCAAAGAATATTTATTCACTTCCAATGGCCTTTCATAATATTGAAATTTACATTCTTTTATACATTATATGAAAAAATTTATGCATTAAATGCTAAATTTCTAGTGTATATGATAAAAATTTATTACAAAAGAGCGATAGAGTGATATATAATAGTTTTTTTTTTTTTTTTTTAAAAAAGGAAAGTTGTCCCGTGCTGCTGACAGCTTGGAA
Organism: Ehretia macrophylla; assembly: GCA_037974665.1. Taxonomy (NCBI): domain Eukaryota; kingdom Viridiplantae; phylum Streptophyta; class Magnoliopsida; order Boraginales; family Ehretiaceae; genus Ehretia; species Ehretia macrophylla. Next base: position 30,600,940 of record CM075780.1, read on the forward strand.
ACTTATCCCACGTGTCAGCTTGGAAACGTATCCCATATCGGTAACAAGAAGGAAACTAGACTAATTTAATTGTGAAGGTTGTATATTAACAAAATTTTAAGACATCCCGTCATTCTCCAAAAGAGTACTCAACAATGTAGAAGTTTGGGCAATAAGACCCGTTATAAACTCTACTTGGAGATAGAAATTCTTAATGCATTCTACACTCGACCAAAGGATGAAAGAAAAAATGACAAATGAAATATAGTAGTTAGATCTATTTTGATTTGAATTGACATCAATGCCAGTACCACCCTTAATATTTGTTCGAAGGCCAACATTTCCCTAAAATTGCTAATTCGTACTTGTTCCTTTTTTTCTTCTTTTTATTACTTCCCCTTTTGGCAGCAAACGCATACCAATGTTTAAGTCAAAGAAAAAATACATCTTCTGACAATCCAATCCCAATAGAATGGATTTGGTACAACGAGGCAAAGAATAATGCGTTACAAACTGAGTTCTCATCAGCTTATGAACTTCATTCACATCAAGAGTCAACTCTATCTATAGAACTCAACAAAATAGCCCCGTAACTTTGGAGAAGGGATGCCTCCTCAAATCCTATAGTAGAAAGGGAAAACACACACGAGAAAACGAGTAAAAATGTATCCGATGACAACAGCTGGAACCGGACATTTCAGAATCTTACAAGATCAATCAACTATTAATTGATGTGGCTAAATTCTACATGAAAGTTTTTTCCCCAAATAATAGTACATATAATTGTACAGATCCTGTCAATGACAAAAATAAAGAATGGCCAAGTATAATAATCTAACGAAACGCCCGCAGAATTTACACAGGCATGGTGCACAGAAGAATCACACCAAACTAACAGGGTGACAAATGTATCCGAACGATCCTGTGGGTAAATGAATTCTTTCCACCTTCCATCTCAGCAGTATCGCATCAACTGAAGGCGTATACAACTTCATAATGGTGGATAATCTTCAAAGTCAAATATATAAATAGGCTACAATGTAGGTCTGCAAGTTTTTCTTTTCGCATGGGAATGAATCGTTCGGAATGGGCATTACTACCACACAATCACACAAATACCATCAGCTTAAACGGATTATAGAAGGTCCAGAGAAGTTTGGTGAGCTGTGATAAACATGCTTCTTATCCAAGCTTGATTCATGAAGAATCTGATTGCACTTAACTGAGAAAATGTGATCGTTAACTTACTTGTTCTCCGATCAAATCAAGGCCCACAACTAAGAAGGTTACCCCTTGAAACAACAGGAAGTAAAAGTGAATTCCCTGGGCGGAGAGCAAGCTTCTTACTGATGCAGTCAGCAATATAAATGCAAGAGCAAGTTCCTTTCTGTACAATCGATTTTTTCTAACCTTTCCAGTTTTTTTGGTCAACTCTAATTTGCTAAGCTCAGCAAGACCTGATTCCGAGGAGGATCTGTGAAGACCTCCACTTTCCAATAAAGGCGCAGATTCTGTTTCCATCATTGCAACTAAATCAGCTTCTGACGATCTGCCCAATTTTTTGGTAACAATCCACTCATAAGAACTTCCAAGTTGAAACAATCCTGATATCATGGCGTTAAATTTGGTGACAGACATGGTATTTTCAAATAAAAGATATGGCACAAGGAACGGGAATGACTGTGGAGCTGGGAAGATATTCATGATAGACATAACTCCAGGGATATAACAAACCACCCAAGCAGGTAACTGAGCTTCTGGCAAGAACATGGTCAATGGGAGAATAATGCAGAAGAGAGTGAATGAATAGAAAGGCAGGATAAGCTTCCGTAGGAGAAAGAACAGAAATATCAGATTGGCTTTCTTTGCCCAGCTAACCTGAAATGTTGAAGAAACAATAATCACAAAACTGATAGTTGTGAGTGTGTGTGTGTGTGTGTGTGTGTGTGTGCACTATATATATAGAGAAAGTTTAAGCAACAAACACGATTATACATAATTGCAAATTACTGTTTCGAGAGAATAATAGACAATCCACTGCTTCATTTTATGCTTTGTGTATTTGCAGGGACGAGTTCTCAAACAAGATAAGGTCTCAGTAACCCAATACAAAAAAAAGGTGAATAACCACAAGTTTTATACTTATAACTAAGCAATAACAAAATTACCCTTTGATTCCACCACATCTTTTCCCATAAAGAAGAAAATAACAGTAGGTCTTACTTGGCAGTGGGATTGGCTGACAAGAAAGGGAAAAAAATAAAAGCTTCATAAATGCATCTATTCCAGATGAAACGTGTTTACTTCCTTTACCATGAAAAGCAAAAGGCTGCTACTCGAAGATAGATGCAATGGCAACTTCTTATCAAGTGCAACCTCAAAAAATTCAGTAGGCTCCTCAAAATCTTATCCTTTCTGTTTTCTGGGCAAATTGTCAATTCGTTTCTTTTCTCTTGTTCCATCGTATTTTATAACATAAAAGTTAACCTCCATTCTTCCCTTTAGATTGTTGGATTTTTCATTATCTCCTTCTCATATTTACAGCTTTGTTAAACTTTAAGTGTTACTCACTCCATTTCAGTTCACTGACTTTTTGTTCTAGAAATTAATTGAATGATGATTTTGCTCCTTAAGCTTCTCTCCCACGCTCTTGCCATGGATGTAACTTTCAGTTTGTAAAAAGGTGGCATTGAAATTGATTAGACCTTTGGAAATTGGTTTTAATTTGGGACATCTAAAATGGTAAGTCTAACAACGAGAACCAGATTAACAGAATACTTAGTTTTCTAAGATCAACATCCCCTCTAATATTATGTTCCTAAAAACCTGCACCAGAGAGATTCCAAATTGAGTGTCATCCTTTGACTAACCACCCAGTTTTACCATAGAATTGAAAATATAATTTAGAAGTAGAACAGTAGTATATAAGTGGGTGACAATAGAGAATTTTTCGTCAGTTATATTATTTAAATTAAAAGTAGAAGTTTCTTTCAGAGAAAGATGACGTTGTTTTGAGACATCCAAAAAGAAAATGCGCCCATTTGATGTGGGACAGAGGAAGTATTAGACAAGTTTTTTCTGTGGATGTTCATCGTTTCGATGAATCTATTGAAACTGCTGAGTGACCTCCTGGCTAATCTTGCATTGTTCTGAAAGAAAAGTCATGAATCTAAATGAACTTTACCAACCTTTGAACGCAGGATGTCAACAAAGCACAAGCGGAACAACTGCATCGGACCTGAATGCCAGCGATGTTGCTGCTTCTTGTATGCCTCATAAGACTCGGGAAGTTCACACAGGCACTGCAAGACAGTACAAAATATTGATACATAATAGCTGAAATTAAACTTGTTAATTAACTTAACAGAAGTGACAGCTATCCAGAAACCTTCACATCATTCAGATAGATGAATTTCCACCCACAAAGATGTGCGCGAACAGCAATATCCATATCTTCTACTGTTGTTCGCTCCAACCAGCCACCGCATTCCTCTAGGGCCTTGATTCTCCATACGCCAGCAGTTCCGTTGAAACCAAAAAAGTTGATAAACCATCCATTGACTTGTTGCTCAACCTCAAAGTGAAAAGACAAATTTATGTTCTGCAGCCTTGTGAGCAAATTCTCATCCTTGTTCACAAAGGACCACCTCGTCTGGACCAGTGCAAGATCATCATTGCCCTTCAAGAATACAGAATGAGTAAAGTTATTTACACCAATAGAACTAAGTAATCTGATCAGCATATGAAAAATCTGCAAAAAGCTAATGATAATGGTTTTGAGCAATATATCAGCCACCATGAATATCATGCTTGGGTCACAGTGGATAAACAGTCTAAACATGTAGCTTTCCCGTAAATGCTACATCCAAGCAATATGCCATCATTCAACAGAAAAAAAAGAGTATAACTTTATTATTGTACATGTCATGGAATCATACTCATCACTACAAAAACCAAAGTAGAGATACCCAAGAATATAGCAAGTAGTCATGTCAGCATATCAACCAAACCTGAAGCCTGAGGAATTCCTGCTCTGCTAACTGTTTTTGGATGCCTAAACATTCATTTGAAGGCTACTACTTCACAAACATGGAGACAAAAGTACCTTGAAATATGGTATGGTTTTCTTCAGAAAATCTGGTGCTGGTTGGAAATCTGCATCAAAGATTGCTACAAACTCGTAATCTTTGACATAATCACAACCCATTGCAGATTTGAGATTCCCAGCTTTATAGCCAGTGCGCAGAAGGCGATGCCTGTATATGATTCGCACACCCCTCTGTTGCCATTTCTGTACTTCTGCCTTGATAAGGGCTTGGACATCCATATCATCAGAATCATCTAAAATTTGTACCAGCATTCTCTCTTTGGGCCAATCCTGGATACATACTGCCGCAATGGACTGGTGATAAACCTGAATGACAAGCAATGAAGGATCTTAACTTTGCTAAAAAGAGAAAGGATTTCCTTTTATCACACAGAATGATAGAAATTGCAACTTTAATGGTTTCTTCATTTTTTTAGTCTTTTTTTAGGGCAGGTGTAGCTCCACTCTCAAAGAGAAGCATAATATGGTATTCTATTGGAGCATATAAATCCACTATATGTGGAGCAATGTGATGGTCTCTTGTTCCACTTTTTGGTATGAATTCTAATGAGTTGGGTTGGGGAGGCTACAGAGGAAGGAGTGAAATATGAGGTGATCTTTCCCATAGCAGTAGCAATATCCTCATCATCGAACCTATTAATTCTAGCACTTCATTAGGCTTCCACCTTGAGAGCAGGCAACGAACAGGAATTTTATCTTTCACCATCAACACACAATGCTTGATGCTGTTTCACAAAGCCCAAATAGGGGAAACCAGGAACACGAGGCTAACAGCGCTCTGTGTGAAGTACAGTATATGGTACATGTTCATACTTTTCGTCACTTTTGAAATTTGCTTGTATGATGAGTTTGCCTATACGTGCATGCTTGCATGAAAGTGAAGACTCAAGTGCTTACTCATTTGAAAGGAAAGGGATTTTTTCATGAAAAGCAACAAATAAAAATCGCATGCCATTTGGCATAATCAGAAACTTCCATTATGTGAAGAACTGTATAAATGGACATAATGAAAAACAGTTAAAACTCTTCTTTGTCCTCTTACTTCCTTTTCTTCTCTGATTTTGTAAGTAATTGAGCTTCCATTAATACTTGACAGTCAAGCACATGCAAAAGGGACAAATACCTCTCTTTGCATGACTATAATCTTCTTTTTAAATAGGCAAATGTTATGATCATATTTTTATTACACGCTCGTTTGTAGGAGATTAAAACTGGTAATGCATGTAACGACTTTCTAAGAAAGGATCAGTTATTAATTTGTATCTTAAGATATACGCCAAAACTGTGGTCCAAACTTATCCGAAGTAAAGACAGAGTACGATACAAGACCACTTTTCCTTTACTAACTGCCAGTATACCTAGGATTGTGTAGTCAAAGACTTATCACAGTGTATACCCTAGTAATATCTTCATAACACAAAACAATGCAGCCTAGCATTGTACAATAAAGTTGCTCTTCTTGCATACTATCAAACACGGTGATTGCCAATGCTCATCACGAGGCAATGGATTGCAAATTTAACTTTAATTGTTACTATTTAGCAAGGTCAGCACCAAATTCCCAAAGCATAAAGCTTTGCACCATTATGAATCTAGAAATCAAACAACTTTAGCTAGTAAAACTGCCAAAAGCTCGAAACTTTACTTAATCAAACTAAAATAACTTCTCAATGATATCTAAAATTAATGACACAATTAGTAGAATTTTCGCGGCTAGGGACTTGAAAACCTACATCTTCTTACCTCCCTCTCATTGCACATTGGTATTTGCAGCAGCACCATCGGATAATCCTCAGGATTAACAGTAACATTCTCAACCTCGTCGGAAGAATATTCCATCGCGGGCACCAGCTTGAGCCTCCGGAACTTGATCCATAAGCATCCTAAAACCAAAATCATTCGATCTAGTGACTGTATCAAGAACAGCACAATGCACATATTAGCCAAGCTCTGTAAGGGAGGCGCCAAATAGTTAGCTCTAATCTCAAGCCAATTCGCGTAAACATACTCCACCAAATCCACTACCTCCGCCGCCTCCACCCTCGGCGGTCTAAAATGCCATCCCCTAAAGTACGCGACGAGCTCGAAAACGAGAAGCGCTACCACAACTATCAAGAACGTCTTGATAATTCTATACAGTTTCGATTGCGAGCTGCGGCGAGATGTGGAGGCATTGGAGGAGGAGGATGCGGCGGCGACACGGCGATTGGCACGGCGGAGCACGGTGACGAAGCCATTGGTGAGAAAGGCAATTGAATTCGCGATTTGCTGGAATTTAAGGAGGTAAATCCAGGACAGCTGACGCGCGCTACGCGTTCGCTCCTTCCCCACCGTACGATCGGCATTTGGACTATTGATCTCGACCGTCAAGTAGCTAGGGTTTTCCGATGAAACAGAAGTCGACGACGATGTTGAGAAAAGATCGCCGCCGTTCGCTCTCTGCTTGTTCCACCATTCCTGAAACTCATAATTTGGCGGCCGAGACATATATAATTATATAGTGTATATGTATGTATAGGTTTGTGTTTTTAGATCCCTCTGTGTGTATCAGTAATGATGAAGCATTGTGTGTGTGTGTGTGTGTGTGTGAGACTGATCCGGAGGGAGGGGAGGGAAGCTGTACTGGGGAGGAAAGGGAGGTGTGTTGTGGGGGGGGCCCCCGGGGGGGGGGGGGGGGGGGGGGGCGGGGGGGATTGGTTTGGGGGTGGGGTCCACCAGGGAATGCTGAATTTGCTACTTAATTTTTGCTAATGTGAGCTGTTTAGTGGAGGATTAATTATAGAAAGTAAGGCCATGTGCGGCTAAGGGATTTGAAAATCTACGCGCTTTCTTATTACACATAAGTCTCCAATTATTGGTTTTTTACCTTTTTTAGCGTCATTTAATTGTTGTCAATTATATATCATTATAGGGCAAAAATCATTTTGGTCTTTGAGGTTTGGTATAAACTCCAAACTAGTCTCTAAAATTTATAAAAAGAACAAACAGATCCTTTCCATTATCTATGACTTAATAGTCAAAGATTTTACTAAATAAAAAGATTTAAATGCCCTTCCTTTAGTGATTGGAGATTCGGAGGAAAGGGGAAAAAAAAGAAGATAGGGACTATGCAACAAATACAACTATTTAAGCATTCAAGTAATTTTTTCTCGTCATTTGAAAACAAAAAAGAAAAAATAATAATAGATGAAAAAAATAGAAATATTAAATGTGAAAAAATAATTCACATGTAACGAATTTTTTGTCTATTATTATTTTTTATTTTTTGTTTTTAAATGACGAAGAATTCGTTACATGTGAACAAGTAAAGAAAGAAAACAATCGAATGTAGGCTTGCCTTGGTGTAATTTTGTTTATCTTTTATATAATCTTATTTCGATCAAAAAAAAGTTTTTTTTTTTAAAAAAGGAAAGTCTAAGGTATGGTTAAAAAAAAAATCTTTAAAAAATCTCAATTATTTAGGAATTCTTCAATGCAGCTACTAGGAGACACTAGGGAAACTAATGGTGCATCGTTTTACGTCAGAAGGAGAGAGTTGTCCAGGCAATGCAACCTAATGGTCGTTTGCATGTAGAGTAATGTTAGATATTATTTTATTTTTATCACCAATTTGGCATTACTTATTGGATGCTTAGTTGGCATAATAAATAATTCACATGTAACGAATTCTTCATCATTTGAAAACAAAAAAGAAAAAATAATAATAGACGAGGAATTCGTTACATGTTAATTATTTTTTTATATTTAATATTTATATTTTTTTCATCTATTATTATTTTTTCTTTTTTGTTTTCAAATGACGAGAAAAAATGACTTGAGTGCTTAAATAGTTGTACTTGTTGCATGGTCCCAATCTTTTTTTTTTCCTTCCCTCCAAATCTCCAACCACTAAAGAAAGTGCATTTAAGTCTTTTTATTTGGTAAAATCTTTGACTATTAAGTCATAGATAATGGGAGGGACCTGTTTAGTCTTTTTACAAATCTCAAAAATTAGTTTGGGCTTTATACCAAACCTCAGGACCAAAATGGTTTTTGCCCTATCGTTCTAAGATCCTACTGGGTTTGTTGAATTGAGTTAATTACACAATAATTACATCACCTAGTGTTGGAATTATAGAGGGTCCATTTCAATAATACTTCTCTCACTAATTTGATTGAGATAATTTTACTCAACAAAGAAGTATGTAATTACATATTCACTCCAATCTTTTAATTTTTCAAAATACTTAATTAATTATATCCCAATTATTTATTAATAATTCTCAACTCATTTTGTATGAGGGAAGATATATACAACTACCAGGAGGATTTGATTTACGGATTTAAGCCTTCACTAACTAAACAAGAAGTTTATATCATGACTTTTTTTTAGAGTTGGGCAACTATATATTACACTTTCAAGAATGACAAGTAAACAAAGATTGAAGATTTTGATTAAAAAAATAGTGATAAGGAAGGATCAAAAATTATAACCAATGTGGTTTTCAAAGAAGTATTCCAAATAATAAATTAGGCAAGTATATTTTTCTTATTATTTTTATAATATATTTAATTATTATTTAACATTTTTATGCTCTTCATTCATTATTATTTACCTTATATTGTAATGGTAGTAATAGAAACAAAGACTTATGGTATATGCTTTTTGAGATGATTTGCTCGTTCATTTAAATTTTAATCAGATCATATGTTTGTAGTGTTACTTTATAAGGGTATGGGGTTATTTTTAAAAAGCATGGTATAACACATCTACTTCAATTACTATTAATGTATGTCAATTACTATTAGTGTATTAAGTAATCACTATAACTCCACCAGTGATAAGTTGGTAGGTAGTATATATATTCATGTTATTCATCGTCAAATATATATATATATTTTTGTTATGTAGAGTATTACAACATCTTTTATTGAGAGCATAAGTATGGCAAGATGACTATCGGATCCCTAAAACTTTTGATAGTGGAGAATAGATTTACAAGTAGATCACATGAGTAAGAAGTAAGATCACTAAAACTTTTGATAGTGGAGAATAGATTTACAAGTAGATCACATGAGTAAGAAGTAAGAATGAAGTTAAAGTAAGATGAAGTTGGCGTTAACTTTGAAGAGACAACAACTTTAGAAAAAGGGATACATACATGTTTTTTTGAAAGGCTTGATCTTTATAAAGTAGTGTTTACTGTCACATTTTTTTTGAAAATAAGTGTTTGTTTAATTTTATTTTTTTAATAGTATAGTATTTAGAGTAGTTAAATATTATAAATCTTTCAATATTGTGGTTAAAAAGTTGAATGAACTGGTTTCATATTATATATTTTTAAAATATTTATATTACATGCACAGGTATAACACTAGTTATACAATAATTACATTACCTAGTGTTGAATTAATAAGAATTATAGAGGTCCATTTGTATACGTGGAAGAAATGTTCTTAAATTATTAATGAATATATTATTGACATTATGATACCAAACCTCTAGAGGAGTTTGGAGGATATACAACGTCAAACATATATATCTATCTAGGAGTTTTTATTTTTTGTTATGTATAATACATCATTAAAGTAATTAATTTAATACAAATAATTGAATTATATCTTCGTGAAGCCATATTAATTAAGTAGAAAAGAGGAAAATGTAGACCGTAGGGCAGATGCAACTCCGAAGATTTATTAGTTTGATGATATTATGACTTCATTTGTTTGTTAAAGTTCATTTTTTTCTTCTCTATTGCTATTCTTTTGAATACTAGAAGATTTCTTCTCTATATAAGTCTCTCCAAACCCTTATCATACGTCATAGTAGATTGAGGTATATATAATGTTTTTTTTTTAAAAGTAAATAACTGCATAGATTTACTAGTTTGATGATATTATGACTTCACTTCCGTCTAATGATTCCATCTTTTTAATAAAAAGAGTGTAATAGAGTTGGGTCTTGGTTTAATCACACACATCTATGTGTGGACTAAACTCATTTGTGTCATTTCGTTTAGCTTTCACTAGCTGGTTTAATCTTAATGTCAACTTTTGTTTCTCGATTCTCGTTGGTGGATGTTGAAATATACATTTCTCCCAAATTTAAAAATCATAAACTCAAATGCCTTCTTATAAGATTTTGGGCCTGTTCTATGATTTTAGACCAACTTCACTTAATACCAATTGACTATACGATGAAACTCTGTTTTTCTTAACAACCAATTATTTGGAAAATCATGATTAATCAAATGTTCACATTCGTTATCTATAATTTTGGATGCCTAAAAGTCGAACAAAAGCAACAAGATCCTTGTTATTGACCATACCTAAAATGTTGGAGGTTTTAATAATGAAGAAAAGCAACAAGAACTTAAAGTTTATCTTGACACTTACATCTCTAGTATCTTATGTTTGCAAAAAGTAGAGATGGATAAAAGTTTGACAATCGTTGGTGGAAAAGTGAAATAAATTGCAAATGCTTAATTATCTTGTAATATTAAATAAGTAAGAAGGAAATGAATGTTTGTGATAAAATTTTAAAAAATACTTATACTTCTTTGAGAACTTTACTTTGGCAGATCATGCACAAAGTGTGTCTATGAGAAATTTAGGTAAATACTTATACTTCCTTGCCAAATATGTTCTAACCTATCTCAAGCCGAAACATATCACATAAGAGGTTTAGGTTTTGCCAACATCATATAATTATAGAGATAGAGACGACTTTGCTCATACAAGATAATATATTTCAATTTATCAAGCCAAACACTACTAAAAAGGTAATTTATTTATAATGTGTGTATAAAGTGAAAATCAATGATTGGGTCTCTATAACATTAGAATAAGATATAAATAGTGTTTGTCAAACTCTTATCTTTCTATTTTTGTAATTTTAGGGCAAAAGCATTTTATCCCTATGTGATTTACTAGATGTGCAAGTTTTCCAATTATGCTCTAATTTGCATATATCTTCTTTTAGTTTTAATATGATGCAATTATCCCAAGTACAAAAAAATTTATTCATTTATAAATTTTAATGAAAATTCAATCAATTTTTTGTATGAAGATTTTAGGTATTCCCAAAGTTTAGTTTTTTTTTGGGTCTGGGAGTTATTTTTAAGTCAAATGTATCATTCATGAAACTAAAACTATGAGAGAGTAAAATGCACGTTTCTATAACACAAATTATGACTTTCAGATTGGACGAACCACATATGAGTGTAATGCCTTTTTCCCTTTATTATATGAAATGAGAAGCTAAATCTTGCATATTTTTGAAATTTTTAAAATTTTTCACTATAACATAAAATTTGAATTTAGCAAGAACAAAATAAACAAAAACAAATAAATTGTCCTCTTAAATAAATCCAATAAATTACAATACTCATATATAAGTTAGATGGTTGATCAAACCCCATCTCTCGTTTAACTAACTAGATTAACTAGCTTTCCCTTCAGTTATGGACAAAAAGTGCAACTTCCATTTGTTTAGCCTATACATTATTACCCTTTGTGGTGACTCAATGCATTGCAGAACCATTTTTTTTAAAGTCAATTTTATATTACTTTTAAAAAATATTGCAAGGTTCAAAATAATTTTGGGATCTCTCATGCTTGAAGAGAGAATACCACTAAACCAAATGGCCAGTGATTTTTTAAATTAATATTGTTTTGCCTAAGTTCTAAATTTCTTATTTTTAGCATCCCTCGAAAGGATGGATCTTCTAACCGGGGTAATTTTTAAGATGTAGATGAAGAGCAAGGAAAACTAAACAAAGACTCAAAACCAATAGTGACCAATCCAATAACAAGATAACATGGGCTAGGCCTGGGAAAATTGTAGGAGCAGGATCCATTTGTCCCTTGGCATTTTCTTGTTTGGGATACAAAAGCATAGTTTTATCTTTTGACTTGCAATCATTGATCGCCTCCCTACCAAAAGGAGAATGCTTTCGTGGGGACTGAGTACCTATGGCCTTTGTGACTTTTGCCATCTAATTGTGGAAGACAAAGACCATTTATTTTTTCAATGCAGCCTTTGTGCAAGAATTTGGAAAAAAGTGTTTGAGCATATGCTTAATTGGGATTACATTCAACAGTGGAGCAATTTTGTAAAGGTTCGAGCCTTCAAGCAACTTTGACTAGACTTATTGTTGGGTCCATTGTTTACAATATTTGGGTGGAGAGGAATTGTAGATTGCATGAAAGTGGTGTTCTATCGGAGGAGCAACTTTTCACTAAAAATGTGGCTGTTGTTTGACAAAAGATTTGTCTTCACCATAGAGTTAGAAATGATGGTATGAATAGGAAAATTTGTAAAAAGTGGAATATTGAATTTTTGCTTGAATAGGTATTGGGACTATTCTAATTGTATTTTGTTTGGGATTGTTGATTTGAAATGAATATACTTGTTTACTTAAAAAAAAAAAAAAATATGGGCTAGGCCTGCAAAGCAACTAGAGGGCCAATTCCAATAGTCAAAACCAAAAGGGGCCAAAGCCCAAGCCAACAGATCCAAGGAACAAACCATAACTCAAGAAAACCTAACCAAATTCTAACTTCAGATTTAAACTACCATAGCAAACGACGTTGACAGAAATTAGAAAATCGATCGCCAATCGCCAACAAGAAGATACTCCTATTAGAGAAAAACCTGGGCAAGGCCGGCTTCGCAGGGATCCACCATCAAAAAGCGTCAACCAACATTATCGGAAACACCTTTTTACTAACGATACCACCCAAAATTGCAAAAGCCATAAAATTGGCCCAAAACTTGTATACAGAAAACGAGAAAAGAAAAAGGTGCAATTGTAGGACAAACTAGCCCAACTAAGGACTTTGACCAAAAAAAAAAAAAAGCCCAACTAAGGACCCAAATCGGAGAGAACAAGCATCAGATAATCCAATTACTACACTTTGAAAGCCTAGCGTGTGATGGTATGCAACAGTTGCAGCTTATTCTGTAAAAACTGTAATCAAATCACTGAAAATGTCTTTTAAGAATATGTGTCGAAGTATTCACTTCCATATGATAATAATCTTTTTTGTCCTTTATTATATTTCAATTGCCCAGAAAAAGGAATCCGCTTCTAGACAAACAAGGGTAGGTGGGGTTACTCTTTGAGCAATCTGTGCTTGTGGATTCTAAATACGCGCGAGTCTACACACTTCTCACATCACAACTTGATCGTTCTTTTAAAAGGTTTTCCTAGTTAAGTGACATCTATAACTATGAAAAACTGTTAGAATATCCACAACTACCAAACCAGGAAAGGGGGAAAGTTGAATTAAGCTCACATGGGGAGATGCTTCCAAACAAATCATCAGAAAGCCTAAAGGAATAAGCATTAGATGGTGACTAATGTATAGTTATCACATTAAAAAAAAAAAAAAGACACTTTAACAGTTCAAGGTAGGAAATGATCAATATGACACATGGTTGTTAGATCGAATGATATCAATGGCCCTTCACAGGCCGTATCTGCAGTACGAAAGGATCGTATCATCATCAAGATGAAAAGAAATTAGGACGTGAAGAGTTTGATAGTGACTTATTATGATTAAAATGATTAAAAATTTTAAATTTAAATTATAATTTTGACTTCTATTACACTAAAGAGGAAGAAAAAAAATCAACACCAAAATGGGGTCATTCCAATAGTAACAACTAGGTTAAAAGCACACCAAATGTAATAAATAGTTATGCTTATGCCCTACAAAAGCAACCAAAAATTCCATCTCGACAAGACTTTCATTTTCTGGTCACTTTCACCAGATTTGTGTCTGATTTGCGGTGAACCGAAGCCTTGTCATTCTATAAATGTAAGGAAATTCCGTTTTCGATACTGACAATGTACCATAAAGTTGCCTTCTTAGGGTCTATAATCTGAATATACATCCTCTTATAATATTTCGTCGTTATAAATAAAATTTAATAATTATAAATTATTTATATTATTTTATATTAATAATTTATAAATGTTAAATTTTATTTATAATTGTTAGGTTTTTGGCCTCTTAAATCAATTTGATAATTAATCAAATTAATAAAATAAATTTACAGAAAAGTAAATTTATTACAATAAAAGTAAAAATACATAAATTTTAACGTGATTCAACCAACATGGTTTACGTCCACGCAGCCATCCTTTGGCCAACAAATCAATCCACTAAGATTCAAGAGATTACATACACCAATAGAAACTTACGCAATTGAAGACTCCCTCTTAACCCTTACCGCCTAGGTGTAAGACTCCGGATCGTGTCGTTTTGCGCTAAAAAATAGTAAGGTTAAATAATTAAAAATATTGCTTACCTTGAATTACCTCTAACTGTGGCGAGTAGAGGGTCGATCCACAAAGATTGGGTTATCAGATTAAGTTAAGTCCTTAATTTAGAATTGTTTGACTATCACCCGTTACGAAATTTGATGAAGTCCAAAAGTCCAAAAGTCCAAAAGTACGGTAAATTAAGTTCAAAAGTCCAAGTAAGGTCCAAAGATACGGTAGTAACGAGATCTAAAAGTGACTTGAACAAAGATACTAAATTGAAGAATTACAACACTTAATAATACAATGAAAATCCAAAGGGTTAATGATTCAGGGTGGTTATAGCTTGGTATACGTAAGTACAAAGTTATTGATTTAGATTAAAATTTAAGTCCTTTAGAAATAGGGTTACAAGCTCCCACTACTGAGATGAGCCTTTAATTACATAAGTGAGAAGATTAATTAATTAGCAAAACTGAATGTGTTGGTACAACCTAACGATATCCAATCTCTCGATTAATCTTTCACTTATGTAATTTGGAGGTGTCAGTACAACCAGACTAGAATCCATCCGAGGTAGTCTCATATTGTTAGTGGTTTACAAAATCGGACGTATATGTATTTTCAATTAAATATAACATAACTACAAGTATACGTATAATTAATCAAAGAATACTTAGAAATAAAAATACGAGACTTTAATAAATCTGAATCAAAACATATGTACAAGAGTAACCTCACACGTACCACCCTGAATCTCGGGTCTAGTGTGCCATGATAAACTTTGAAGTACAAGAAATCATAACGAAAACCAAAAATAAAAAAATACTTATCGTGCTGAACGGATTTCAATAGACCGGTATGATTTCGATATGCTGATGGCTTACTAGACCCTCCCCTTGGGATTACGAATCTCACACAAACTAACTACTAACAAAAACACTTAAAGAAATCACACAAACACTCACAAGAGCAACAAAAAATAAGCTACGGAAAATATGGTCCGTTTTGTTGTTGAAAATCATGACATTTATAGGCAAAACTTCAGGAGCGCACTTGAGTGCCCTTCTGCACTTTTTATTTTAATAATTTTTCTGTCATTTTCCTTCTGCATTCTGCCGTTTAATTGTCTGCCTTTTTCAAAAAGTGGCGCTCGAGTGCACTTCCGGCTGTGGTAGGTGAACTTTGACTCCGAACTTTGACTTTGACCGACTTGGTTGACTTTGACCATTGACCGTTGACTTTGACCGTTTGACCAAAAAGTTGACCAGGTTTATTCCAAGGTTTTTCAGCGTCTTGAATCCGTTTTCGCACTCGGTTTAGCCAAATTCAATCTCGAATTGTTCGTTTTGAAGTTGTTCTACCATTTTCCTTTAGTGTTGCGCCGAATATTTGCTCCAAATGTTGGTTTTTGTGGCTGTTTTTGCTCCTTCTTCTTTAAAATCTATATTGCACTAAATTTGTATAAAATATACAATTAAGTTTGAAATAATAATGCAATATACATGATTCAATAGGTTAAAATTACTAAAAATACGGATTTATTAACCTCCTCAAACCCATTCTTTGTTTGTCCTCAAGTAAAGGCATCAATTACTTCATAGATTCAAAAATATTAAATCTAAGCAGTCAATGTATTCATACAGTTAGATTTTATAAAATACAAGATTAACAGTGAGTTTGTCTTCCAAACAATTCCACACCAAGAAATCGTTTTGTTTTTAGAATAAATGAAACCAACTTAATTACAAAAAAAATCATTTGAGCCTTTTTAAGCACTTGTAACTCAATTAAGAGATAAGAAAATTAATCACGCAAAATTTATAAAATCGAAATTATTTTCTATGGATAGTCATGAAATGTTAAAACTCAACTACCTTCCAAATCATGTAATACTCCCTTAGATTTATATATATATATATATATTTTAATGAATAGATGACTCGAATGGTAGATGTTGGTTGATTCAAAGACTTTCTTGAAGTATTGCCTTTCTTCGGTTGAATTGTGTTTGGTTAAAGAAGGCTTGTATGGCAGGATTTGTATTGATAGCTTTTTTATAACCAAAAAAATGGTTAGAAGAAAGCATTTCGTTTTGAGTTTCTTTTCTGCCTCTTTTTGCTGAATCAATACTTTTGATCTTTAAATGATAATGAGCGAGTCATCTAAATATTTTTTTTTTCAAAGGAGTATACCAATCTAGAAAAATAAGTCAAATTTTAATAAAACACAACATCTCACATTGAAAACATCTCAATCTACTCATTTTTTGATAATTAATCAAAACTTCTAATTGAATCATGTGACGCTGTTAAGATGTAATAATAATTAACAAGGTTTCAAAAAAATCTAGATACAAACTCAACTGTTAGCGGCTAATCATTTTTTCATTCCAAATTCACAGTTAATTTAAGTATTTTATCACAATCTGACCATATTTCAACAATTAACCACTCAATTTTAATTATCATGAATAAGTGAAGTAAAGTTTTGATTTTTTTTTTTTTGTATATCAGGATGGGATCAACTTTTTCCTCATTCTCAAACCCGAGCCTTACATTACCCTCAATGAAAGAAAAACTATGTAATGCAAAGGAAAAAGAAAGATACAACCTAATAAATAATCCATGCAATGTTCCTCAAAAAGAAAGAAACAAAATCTCAAAAACCAACATTAGCCGTGAGTTTAAATAAAAACTAAAATATTTCTAAAGAAAGATGAAATAAAAAGCATAAACTAAAATAACATAAAAAACATGCCACTGAATTACGGTGGTGGTGGCGGTTGAGGACCGGAGCCTAAACCTTTCATTGAAGCAAGTTCAGCTCGTAATGCAGCAAACTCTTCCCTCTGTGACTGCTGAAAATCAACAAATTCAGCTTTCAGTTCACCTATTTCACCCAATCCTGCAGTAAGATTAGAATTCTTGGCTTGCAGCTCTCTGTACATTTTTTCCATCAATGATTCTTCATATTGATCATCCTGTTGTTAGGAAGAAGTGGCGCCTTCAGCAGGTTGAAAGGAGGGCCGTGGAGCATTTAATGCTAAGAGTATCTTTCGAATAGCTCGCTCCAAATGTTTAAGACTTTTTGTGAACTCCGATTCACTATATGAAATAATAGGGAGATCCATGAATGACTCATCAGGTGAAAAAGAAAAATTAAACCATTGAAGTAAAGAAACAATCAATCGAGGAAAACGAAGTGTAGATGTAGCATCAAACCTCCTCATGTGGTTTATAAGACTTATCATATTTTTTCCAATTACAACCCCAACATCAAAAAGGGCACCTTGATAAATCCAATATAAAACCTGGAAAACAACTCCCGTCCTCTCTTGATCATGACCATATGGGCAAAGGTTCTTTTTAACAATGATATCTGTTAACCACGTATCCCTCGGAATGGAAGATCTCATTATACCTACACCGTGTCCAAGAACTGGAACCCCCACACAAGTTCGTAGCAATTTCTAAATCTGTAGTTCTAGCAGAAAAATCCGTATTGTCCTCATAAAAGAATTCATGTCCACACAATATAGTCATGATATCAGTAGTAGTATATGTAAAATCAAAACCATCAATTGACGCACTAAATGTTCCATCATCATATGAAATATGCTCATAAAAACATCGAATGATATGAGGAAAAACAATAACATCATCAAAAAGTGGGTGTAGAATGCAGTCAAGAAAATATCCCTCAAAATAATTAAAAGCACAGGTCCCACCTTCGGAAGCCCTCAAAAACATCCGAAAAATCAGTTTCAGCCTCAATTTGAGAATTCTTAAGTCGTGCGGTCAATGACAACCTCTGTCTTTTCGGAGTCATTGTCTAAATAATAAACAAAAAACTAAATCAGAAAAGAAATCATGAAAAACATTTTGTTTTTTTTTTTTACGTAGAAATTGTTTATACAAACAATACCCATTAACAACCACAACAGCACCCTCGACAACACACAATATTAACTTGTCATCCGCTCAAACCCTTCAACAATTACACAATATATAAATCCTATAATTAGAGCAATATGAAATAAGAGATAAAATTAAATATATACAGTAATCTGAAATTTTAAATATATATTTTTTAATTTTTGTTTTTTTATGTTTTTTTTAATGTTTTTTCATTTTTTTTTGTTTTAGATTAAAATTAAAGGAAATCTAACAGAAAAATTTAAAACTAAAATCTAACTAAATTCTACATACATACACATATACATACGCATATACATATACAAATTTGAAAAAAAAAAATCATACCAAAATGAAATTTGGGAGCTATAGAACAACAATAAGCCGAAAACAAACAGTAAAAATCATCCTAAAACCTCCAAATATGCGTAGATACATACATAGATAAAAATATACAAACAGATCTAAACTTGAAATAAACTGAAAAAAATGCGAAAATAAGATGAAAAGCAAGAAAACTCACCTTGGGTTGCAGATCTGTAGTGGATTTGGGTTGGGGAAGGGTTTTGGTGATTTTTGGGGGTGATTTTCGTGGGGTGGGGTTTTTTTTTTGTGTTTCATAGCTGCTGCAATCGGGGCTTATGTTATAAGCCCCGACTGCAATAGTGCGCTCGAGCGCGCTGCTGCAAAACTATTATTTTTTTTATAATATTTATGATAATAATAAAACAGCAATGTTAATAACGGAAATGATAGAAAAAATTATACTTTTACTATATATAGATATAAATATATACATATATAAATATAAATACCATAACAACAAAAATCATAAAAACAAACAACACTATTTTTATTAAACATAAAAACATTACATAAGAGAAAATACAACAACATAAAATTATCTCCTAATCTCGGGAATGCAAAATAAAACATTCTTCTTTCTACCCAAAACACCTTTGATCCCATTTGTTAAGAGATAAAGAAAAAGAAGGTAAAAGATGAATGCACCTGCAAAAGAGTACACAACCATGACAAATTGATCGTTCGTGAGAGTTCCAAACATCATTGTGTAGTAGTAGAGAAATGAAAGAAAATTTTTGAGAGAGAGAGAGGGATAGAGAGGGAGTCGGCAATGGAGAGAAAAGAAAATGAGGAGAAGAAGAAAGAAAGAGGGCTTTAAACCCCACGATTAGGTCGTACCGCGCTCGAGTGCCTTTCAGGCGCGTTCGAACGTGGTTATTCCCGTTCCTGCCTTAAATGCTTTTGCAGATTCACAAAGTAGGAAGATATAATCTTCCTCAAACCTACTTTTTACAAGGCCACACTCTTCTTTTTATTATTTTATTATTATTATTATTATTTTTTATAGTTTATTATAAAATAAAATTTGTACAAGAAAAATAAACACATGAATTTTATACCACTCAATCAACATGAGAAAACCAAGTGTAAGAATATACAAATAAACACCGACCGATAGTCATCCATCAAGATTCAAACCTTAAATATGCTTCCAAAAGAAACAGCTGGATCCAGATTTAATTTAAGAATATTTGAGTTTAGACTAAATTTAGAGTTCAACAACTTAACGAAGAGTTGTCCGCCAGTTTGGAAGGCAACACTGGAAGCCTGGGAAATGCAAAAATAGGATCCTAACCTTATTTCAGTTTCATACCTATGTAGGAAAGTAAACTACATCTGCACACCAAATGAATGACATCAAAATCTGGATAATAAATCTACCCGACATAGCGTAAGAACTGGCCGAAGCAAAGGTAATGAATCACGTATCACATGCCCCTCATAATTGTATTAGTTATCTTTCTCTCAAATGCCATGAGAGCCATTATTTTCATAATGGTGGAAAAAGACCTCCTAATGTTGAAGTTAACACGAATTTAAAGCTAATTGGTAACCAAGTGACAACATCTAGAACGAACCTTGGAATGTTACCGCCACGAGATCCTAGATTACCTAGAGATCACTTGGGTTCATGTGAGGCACACACCCTAGTACAAACAACACCTTGTTTTATCCTCAGACAGTCACTACCGAATGCTGCCACTGTATACCCATCCTCCCACCTATTTAGGATGAGCGCGTCACACAAATTGTCAGAGTTTTTCCTTCTAACCGGGAATGGGCACTAGAACCATTTAATGTCAGCCAATAAGACATGCACACACAGTTAAGTGCCGTAGTTTAACGTCTTCGGGCAAAAAAAAAAATTTAAATTTTTTTAAAATTTTTTTTTATAGAATTTAAAATTAAGGGACTAGCTCTTCCAGAGGTTTCTGTGTTCACGCCATCCAATACTTTTCTTCGGTACTCACATGGGGCCACAACCAGTTCCACAAGGTCAAGAGTAATACAGTGGGGTTTTACATTACAGACAATACCTTATGGTGAATGCTTTCACTCCTAATTACCTTATCAAGTAAAGCCCAACAGACCCAAACTACATTAAGCTGGTGGAGTGGCAAGTACTGTTAGACAGAGTTGCACTGGTCAGACAACCGCACACAGAAAACGTACAGTGACCACTAGTATTATGACAATTATACCTTTATGAGTGCTTCTCAGGGTTAAGACCCAAACTACTTTAAGCTGGAGAAATACTGATTTGATACTAAATATAAATGACAAAAAGAATAAAAATAAAATTTAGAACCCTAATACCTCTAGACATCCTAGGTTGCCTCATCGGAGCGCTAAGTTTAACGTCTTCAGCTAGACAGAGTCACTTTGAAATTGTTACTTTGCAGGGATTGGATTCTTAAGTTCAGTTGACTCTTCACCCTAATTTTTTAACCAAAATGTATTGAAAACCAAATGAGATTGGGAAATGACCCATGAAGTCAATACCCCAGACATCAAAAAGTTCACAAACCAATATGGGATTTAAGGGCATCATACCCTTATTTCCCATGTTACCTGTCTTTTGGCATCTTTCACATGCTTTGCAAAACTCATGAGCATCCTTGATTAATGTGGGCCAATAAAACCCACTTTGCAGAATTTTGATAGCAGTCTGTCGTCCTCCAAATGTCTTCCACATTCCTGCGAATGACAAAATGACATGATACTTAGTTGTTCAGACTCTGGAACGCATCTGCGAATAATTTGATCATAACAAATACGGAATAAATGAGGATCCTCCCAGAAATAATGCTTTGCTATTGAGAAAAATTGATCTCTTTCAGCCTTGTTCCATTCATTGGGTATTTTACCTACTACAAGATAATTCACAATATGAGCATACCAAGGAAGTTTAGGAGCAGAAATTAGCAGCAATTGTTCGTCAGGAAATATATCTCTCAAGGGTAATTCATTTTCTGTTTGTTGAGTTACAATCCTTGACAGATGATCAGCAACAATATTTTCTCGACCTTTCTTATCTTTGATTGTTAAATCAAATTCTTGAATTAATAACAACCATCGAATGAGCCTAGGTTTAGCATCTTTCTTTTCCAACATGTATCTTAATGCTGAGTGGTCAGAATAAATGATTATTTTTTACCCTAACATATAAGACCGAAACTTTTCTAATGCAAAAACTACAGCAAGCAATTCTTTTTCTGTTGTGGTATAGTTTTCCTGGGCATCATCCAAAGTTCGGTTGGAGTAATATATCACACAAGGAACACGATCCTTGCGTTGACCTAATACAGCTCCTATGACATAATCCGAAGCATCACACATAATTTCAAAAGGAATAGAGTAGTCCGGTGGTTGAATCACTAGAGCAGTGGAAAGTGCATTTTTCAGTGTTTCAAAAGCAGTAACACATTTTTCATCAAATTGAAATGGAGTATCCTGTGCCAACAAATTTGATAAAAGTCTAGAAATCTTACTAAAATCTTTTATAAATCGTCAGTAGAAACCAGCATGTCCAAGGAACGATCTCACCTGTTTAACAATTGTTGGAAGGGTAAATTATAAATAATATCAACATTAGCTTTATCAACCCGAACTCATTCCTTGGATATAATGTGTCCAAGAACAATTCCTTGACTTTTCTCCCAGCTGAGTATGAGATTAGATTCTTGACATATTTTCAACACCAAAGAAAGATTATTCAAACAAGTGTCAAGTGAAGAACCAAAGATAGAAAAGTCATCCATGAAGACTTCAATAAATTCATTCATCATATTAGTGAAAATAGACATCATGCAGCGTTGGAAAGTGGCTGGTGCATTACAAAGGCCAAAAGACATTCTTATATAAGTAAATGTGCCAAAAGGACATGTAAAAGTTGTATTTTCTTGATTCTCAGGGTCCACAGGGATCTGATTGTATCCCGAGTACCCGTTAAGAAAATAGTAATAACCTTGTCATGCCAACCTGTCCAAAATTTGATCAATGAATGGTAAAGGAATATGATATTTTCTTGTTGCAGCATTGAGTTTCCTATAATCAATACACACACGCCATCCAGTTGTGGTGCGTGTAGGTACCAATTCACCTTTATCATTTGTCACTACAGTGATTCCTGATTTCTTAGATACAACCTGTGTAGGACTAACCCATTTACTATCTGAAATCGGATTAATGATACATGCATCTAACAATTTCACTATTTCCTTCTTTACAACTTCCCTTATGTTTGGGTTCAGCTTGCGTTCCATCTCTTTAGATGTCTTGGCTCCATCTTCCAAATTAATCTTAGATATGCAAAATGAGGGATCTATTCCTTTGAGGTCTGCAACAGTCCAGCCTAACACTTCCTTATTCTTAGACAACACATCTACAAGTTTAGCTTCCTGCTGCAAAGAAAGGTTAGAAGCAATAATGGCTGGAAGTGTTTGATCTGACCCTAGAAAAACATACTTGAGATGACTAAGAAGTTGCTTCAGTTCCAACTTAGGAGGAGATTGTATAGAATGAAGCATGGGTTCTTTAGAAAGAGTCAATGATGGTTCTATTGCACAAACCTGAAGTCTTTCATCAAATCTTAATCTGCTCTCTAAAAATTCATCAGATTCCTCCTCAAACCTACTCAACATTATTTCATCATCATTCAAAGTATTCTCCAAAAAATCTTTTTGCATAAGACTAAGAAAAGACTCTTCAATTAATGGATCAATCTTATCAAGAATAAAACATTCAAGACCATCATCTCCATCTGCAAACCTAGCAGCATTAGCAACATTCAGTTTTACCTTAATATCTCCAAATGTAAACTCCAATTCTCCAGTTGCACAGTGAATTTTCGCATTAGTTGTTGCTAAAAAGGGTCTCCCTAATATGACTGGAGTTTGGAACTTTTGAATTTCTCATGGTTCCATATCTAGCACAACAAAATCCACAGGAAAATAAAATTCATTAACTTTTTATCAACACATCTTCAATCATGCCCCTAGGAATTCTAAGTGATTTATCAGCTAACTGAAGGGTGACAGGAGTAGGTTTCAATTCTTCTATATCTAACTGCTCAAAAAGATTAAAGGGGAGAAGATTCATACTAGTTCCTAAATCAAGAAGGGCACGATCTACACAGTGATTACCAATATAGCAAGGAATAGTAAATGTACCTGGATCTTTCAATTTTGGTGGAACATGAGAAGTAAGAATGTTACTTACCTTTTCAGTTAATCTTACTTTGTTTGATATCAAAGTTGAATTCCTTCTTTTTTGAGTGCACAAATCCTTAAAAAACTTTGCATAAGTAGGAATTTGCCTGATGATTTCTAACAGAGGTAAATTGATTTTCACTTGCTTAAAGGTTTCAAGCATTTCTTCCCTTTTTGAATCTTTATTAGGTGGATTACCTAATGCTTGTGGAAAGGGTGCCTTGGGACTCAGTGTCAATGCAATATT
The DNA here is from genome assembly GCA_037974665.1 of Ehretia macrophylla. NCBI lineage: Eukaryota > Viridiplantae > Streptophyta > Magnoliopsida > Boraginales > Ehretiaceae > Ehretia > Ehretia macrophylla. The sequence continues at coordinate 30,625,017 of CM075780.1, forward strand.
TTCATGTGAAATTAAAGTTTTAGGTTAATTTGTAGTTTCTTTTGATGAATCAACAGTAACTTGAGACTTAGCTTTTTGTTTTGCAAGTCTTGCATTTTCGTAAGCTTCGACACTTACCTTGTTATCAACTTTTTCTTACAACTTCGCAATGTAGTGACAGCTTGAAGATTCTCCACTATTTGACTTGTAGATGCTACATGGGCCTTACCTTTTGGGTTTCCATCTGGTTGGGCAGGGAGTGTTCATTCTTCCCTTTTTCTGAATTGTGTTAGCTAATTGCCCAATTTGTCTTTCCAAGTTGGCAATTGCCTTTGTATGTGTACTTACTAGTTGTATAATTGGTTCCCAACTATGAAGCTTTTTCAAAACTTGTTCTTCAAAAGTAGTTCCGTAAGAATTGGAACCTGAATTAGAGCTCGTAGATACCTGTCCTTGTGGAACTGAATGAAATCCTGGAGGATAACTTCTTGGTCTTTGTTGTTGAACATCTTCCCGATTTTGATCCCACTGGAAATTTGGATGATCTCGTGTACCTGGATTATAAGTGTTAGAGAATGGATCATAATTACGGGGATATCTATAAGCAGCACAAGCTTGCTCTGAAATTGAATTGGGATTTGATGCAATAACACCTTCACCTGAATCAACTACATTTAATGATTCTTTCATTTTAATCATTTTTTCCAAGGCAAGAGTTAGATTTTCAATCTTTGATGTCAAAAAATTGTAATCATTTGAACCTACATTTTCTCTCATTTCTCGAGATGAAGATGCACGCTTTCGTGAATTGTTGCTCAGTTTTATGAACAATTATGTGACTTCTTCTGGAGATTTTTCAAGAAGTGAACCATTACAAGCTGAATCGAGCAAACTTTGATTATGCTCATTTAACCCTTGATAGAAATTCTGAGCTAATTGCCAATCTGGAATACTATGGTGTGGACATTCATGAGTTAAGGTTTCAAATCTGTCACAACTCTCATGAAGTGTCTCTTCAAGTAACTGAGAAAAATTATTTAATTGATTCTTACATTCATTGGTTTTTGAAGAAGAGTAAAATCTTTCAAGAAATTCTCTTTGCAATTGATCCCAATAAGTAATAGAACCAGAACGTAATCTGTAAAGCCAATTTTGTGCTTGACCCATTAAAGAGTAAGGAAACAATCTCAATTTAACAACCTCTTCTGAGGCAGTTCTAGTATTGATCGATCTGCATGTATGAACAATAGTATTAATGTGATCATACGGGTTTTCATTAGAAAGAACGTGGAACATGGGAAGCATTGAAATCATGTGAGACTTTATTTTAAAACCTTCATCAGTTTCAGGTAAGGCGATAACTCGTGGAGGAACATAATCTTGTGGTGTGGAAAAATCTTTTATGCTCCTCCTCACATTTTCTACTTCTCTACCTTCAATTTGATCCTGATTTTGGTTTTGATTCAGATTTTGATCAGCCATAATTAGAAATTTATGTGCTTTGTTTCTGGATTTAAAAGTTTTCTCAATTTCCGTATCAAAAACAAAGATGGGTAGCTTTAAAGATCTCCGACCATGCATACAAAATTAAAACATGAAAAAGAAACAAAAAAAATGAAATAAAGTCTATACAAAATAGCAAAATTGACTTAAATATAATAAACAAAAACTAAAAAGTAAAATATCAACACTTATCTACATAAATCAAAGACTTGCCTTATTTGACGAACACCGATCCCCGGCAATGGCGCCATATTTTGATCGCATCGTTTTGCGCTAAAAAATAGTAAGGTTAAATGATTGAAAATATTGCGTACCTTGAATTACCTCTAGCTGTGGTGAGTAGAGGGTCGATCCACGAAGATTGGGTTATCAGATTAAGTTAAGTCCTTAATTTAGAATTGTTTGACTATATCCCGTCATGGATAAGTTTGATTAAGTTCAAAAGTCCAAAAGTAAGGTAAATTAAGTCTAGAAAGTCCAAGAAAGGTCCAAAGATAAGGTAGTAACGAGATCCAAAAATGACTTGAACAAAGATACTAAATTGAAGAATTATAACACTTAATAATACAATGAAAATCCAAAGGGTTAATGATTCAGGGTGGTTATAGCTCGGTATACGCAAGTCCAAAGTTATTGATTCAGATTAAAATTTAAGTCCTTCAGAAATAGGGCTACAAGCTCCCACTACTGAAATAAGCCTTTAATTACATAAGTGAAAATATTAATTAATTAGCAAGACTGAATGTGTTGGTACAACCTAACGATATCCAATCTCTCAATTAATCTTTTACTTATGTAATGTGGAAGTGCCAGTACAACCAGACTAGAATCTATCCGAGGTAGTCTCGTATTGCCACTGGTTTACAAAACCGGGCGTATATGTATTTTCAATTAAATATAACATAACAACAAGTATACGTATAATTAGTCAAAGTATACTTAGAAATAAAAATATGAGACTTTAATAAATCTGAATCAAAACATATGTACAAGAGTAACCTCATACGTACCACCCCGAATCTCGTGTCTAATGTGCCATGATAAACTTTAAAGTACAAGAAATCATAACGAAAACCAAAAATCAAAAAATACTTATAGTGCTGAACGGATTTCAGTAGACCGGTATGATTTCGATATACTGTAGGCTTACTAGACCCTCCCCTCGGGATTATGAATCTCACACAAACTAACTACTAACAAAAACACTTAAAGAAATCACACAAACACTCACAAGAGCAACAAAAAATAAGCTAAGGAAAATATGGTCCGTTTTGTTGCTGAAAATCGTAACATTTATAGGCAAAACTTCAGGAGGGCGCTTGAGCACCTGTCAGGCGTGCTCGAGCGCCCTTCTGCACTTTTTATTTTTATAATTTTTCTATCATTTTTCTTCCGCATTCTACCGTTCAATTGTTTACCTTTTTCAAAAAATGGCGCTCGAGCGCGAAAAAGGGGCACTCGAGCGTACTTCCGGCTGTGGTAGGTGAACTTTGACCAGCTCAGTTGACTTTGACCATTGACCGTTGACTTTGACCGTTTGACCAAAAAGTTGACCAAGTCTATTCCAAGGTTTTTCAGCGTCCTGAATCCGTTTTCGCACTCGGTTAGGCCAAATTCAATCTCGAATTGCTCGTTTTGAAGTTGGTCTACCATTTTCCTTCAATGTTGGGCCGAATATTTGCTTCAAATGTTGGTTTTTGTGGCCATTTATGTTGTTTCTTCTTTAAAACCTATATTGCACTAAATTTGTGTAAAATATACAATTAACCTTGAAATAATAATGCAATATACATGATTCAATGGGTTAAAGTTATTAAAAATACGGATTTATCAACTCCCTTTGTAGATTATCTAGTTTGGCGAGCTTTCCTCGACTTACAAAGTTCTCTCCCGAGAACACACATTCTTCTCCCGAAGAATGAATTCAAAATACATAAAATGAGTCTTGAAACGCTAGATGGATTGGTCATTACATATGACTCAAAAACAAACTGTGTTGCAACACGACTTGACACAGACAGCCTACACCTAACTGATGATTCTGCTACTACTTTTCTGCTCACTGCTCGCTATCCTCCAACAGACAACTGATACGCCAATTTATAGGATTTGCTGCAGATGTTGAGTATATGTAGAAGTGTCTTCAAGTTCATCTCTTTAGCTCAAGAGTTTTTGTAAGCTTGAACCTTATTACCTTATCCTCAAAGATGTAGGAACTCTTCATAACATAAACTCTTATTTGAACTTGGACTCTTCATGGCAACTTACCTGCACAAACAAAATTCTACACAATAATATCCACACAATTAATATCCATAATTTTTGCTAAAACATAGGCAATAAAATAAATAAAATCAGATCCTAACAATCTCCCCCTTTGGCTTTGTTTTGACAAAAATTCACACACAATGGTTAGCATCAAAACAAGCAATGTAAACAATCTTCCCCTTAGCAAGGTAACTCATAATTGAGCAAAGCTCAAAACATAAACCAAACAATTATAAACCATCCTGCCAAATTCAATAATTGAATCAACCACTGTCATGGATGCAAAGCTTTAAAACATAAACATAAACCATTGTCTTGTGTCTCCCCCTTTGACAAAAGAAACCAAAGTAGTAGAATAGAGTATCAGAGCAATAGAAGCATAACATAAAACACAAACAGAAATATGGATCCAAAGCAAAGTAGCAGAATTTAAACAAAGCAAAGTATTAGAACAAAATCAAAACCAGTAAAGTAGCATAGCAATAATCATCAAGCAAATGAGCATTCAAATAGCGGAGTCGGAGACGAAATCAAGTAGGGTCTGTTGTCCTATCATCAAATTCTCAAGATCAGCCATGATCGTCTGCTGATTAGCTTTAACAGTGGCTTGATCGTTGCACATCTCATAGACTTCACTCTGATGTTTCTGTACCTGTTGCAACAACACATCAGAAGCTGTTACATAAGTTGGTCTAATATGCCCTTCAGCTCGAAGCTCCCCCTGAATATCTACTTTATGCTGACCCTGCAAAAACTTGGGAGAAAACTCCTGAACGAGTGAATATCATGCTTGTTTTCAAGAAACTTGTAAAACAATGCCCTAACACTTTCTCAAGAAGATGAAGCGGTGAGTAGAAAAAAGATAAGAGAGAAATCCGTATGAGACAGAAAGAACCTTAGATGAGCAAACTTTATATAAGAAAGAGTTTTTCAATGATTAAAGTCCTAGATTAACATGCAACAATGCCACAAGTTTATTGGAACTCAACCTCTCGTGAATAGTCACAACTTTTTAGCTTACCAATGTCAACACATATCTGTCATGTCAACAAACAGAATTGACGTCAAAGAAAAAACTTATTTTCCCATTTTTTTCCCTCTTGCGACACAAGTTTAGTTGAAAAAGATTGTTTTAGCATATGTTGCAACATTACTCCACCAATCAGCCACTTAAGTACTTAAACTTATGAATTATTTCTTAAACATAAAACAATAAATGTCACGTAGAATCCACATTGATTGTGATGTCGTCAACAAGAAATTAGATTTATTCAATACTTAAATCACACAAGAATTTATAACTTGAACCATGTGTGTATGTGAAAGCTATATAAAGATCTTTCTTGAAATTTCTCAGAATTTGGCTTTGCAAGATTTAGAATTTAAAACAACCTGTTCAAACAACCTGATCGTCTAATCACATTGCAACAATTTTTTTTCCTTTCAAGTAAATATTGGACTTGGTAGCTTTCACTCTAGAATCTTCAATCTGGTCTAGGTAGCTTTTTTCAGTCACCACTTTCTCCTTCTTTTTTTTTTTTGATTTTTTTTTCACTTTCATGAGTGAATAGAGTACAAGAATGGATAAAGAGACATCTCATTATATCTAGAGTTACTAGAAAGTTTACACTCCTGCACTTGCAAACCATTAAAATAAGAACCTCAATCATATCAAAATATAGTGTGCACAAGAAGTATGGTTCAAATAATAAATCTCAAGTTGATTTAATTATTAAACTTTCACATCTCTTGAGATTGATCACTTTCATGTTTCAATGCATGTGCCAATATTAATTGGTACAAATACCAATAGCTTTTCTAATTTCACATAGTCAAAGTGCCTTAGTAAAAATGTCTGCTAGTTGATGTTCTGTTGCAACATATTCTAGAACAATCTTTTTTGTTTCTACTACACCATTTTTTTTTTTTTGTGTTGAAAACTCGTGTGTCATTCATTGTTCAGTGTAAAATTCAGAAAATGCAAAGTTCTCAAATTCCCTACCATGATCATTTTTTATTCTAACAACCTTCCCTATGTTGCAACTTTTCTCTGTTTTTAACCTTAAGCACAAAATTTTGGATGCATCAAATGTGTCAGATTTTCTTACCTAGATCTGTTTCAAGTTTTGTTGCGACAAATCAACCCTTACTTTTGGTAATTTCCTAGGCTTATCATAAAAGAAGGGATTGACAAACATACCTCTTTTTAGATCATCAATATACCTATAGCATCGTGGTCTGATGTGTCTAGGAGCATCGCAGTAATGACAGATTGGAACAAATCTCCTTCGCTTTCCTTCTAAAATTTTTGTCTTTGTCGCAGGAGATGTTGCAACATGCAGTTCTAACTTCGGCTTCTTAGATTCTTTGACAAATATAGTTTTTCCAGTTGAAAGAGCTTTTTGGAACCCAAGTCCAGTATGATCTTCATTTGGCTTTTGAATTGACAACATATGATCAAGCTTCAAAGAACCTGAATTCAACATCTTTACATTTCGCTGAGTTTGTTTCAACTCCAGTTGCAACTCTTCAATCTTCAATTGACTCTTGGCTGCTTGGATCTTGTGGTTTCTCACTGATTTTGTCAAATCAGTTTTTTGTCCCTCCAATTCATTGATCTTTTCCTCAAGCTCTTGATTTTTCTTGCATACAATCAGCCATTTTTCATACATCGCCTTGTATGCTTTCATGATTCCTTCTTCATCTAGAACATCATCACTCTCTGTTTCAGAATTCAAGCTGCTGTCATCTGATAACACATGTTCTGTTGTGGACGTTGTTGCAACAAATGGTGCAACATCAGTTGAAACGGTCTTTTCACCATTCTGTCCTGTTGCAACAGCGAATGCAACATAGTTGTTGGTGTACCCTTCATCATCTGAATCTTTATCACTCCAAGTGTTGTTCATGGATTTGTTCTTTTTCTTCAAGGTATTTGCACATTCAGCCTGTATATGACCAAATCATTCGTACTCCCTGCACTGAATACCTTTATTTCTCTTTTTCTCCTCGTATGTTCTTCCATCACGAATTGTCTCCATATCTGCAAAAACAGCCAAAAAAAAAAAAAAAAACTTTCCCAAAGATCTAATTGAGTTAGTTCAGTAACCTGCTCTTGATGCCACTTGTTAGGTTTCTGGCCTCTTAAATCAATTTGATAATTAATCAAATTAATAAAGTAAATTTGCAGGAAAGTAAATTTGTTGTAACAAAAGTAAGAACACATAAATTTTAACGTGGTTCAACCGAACATAGTCTACGTCCACGAGGCCATCCCTTGGCCAACAAACCAATCCACTAAGTTTTAAGAGATTACAGACACCAATGGAAACTTACGCAATTGAAGACTCCCTCTTAACCCTTGCCGCCTAGGTATAAGACTTTCTTAGTAGATTCTCTAGTTTGGCGAGCTCCCTTCGACTTACAAAGTTATCTCCCGAGAACACACCTTCTTCTCCCGAAGAATGAATACAAAATACATAAAATGAGTCTTGAAACTCTAGATGGATTGGTCACTACATATGACTCAAAAACAAACTATGTTGCAACACAAAATAGAACATTCAGCACATTCTGTTACACAGCATGTTGCAACACGACTTGACACAGACAGCCTACACCTAACTGACGATTCTGCTGCTACTTTTTTACTCACTGCTCGCTATCCTCCAACAGAGAACTGATATGCCAATTTATAGGATTTGCTGAAGATGTTGAGTATATGTAGAAGTGTCTTCAAGTTCATCTCTTTAGCTCAAGAGTTCTTGTAAGCTTGAACCTTATCACCTTATCATCTTATTCTCAAAGATGTAGGAACTCTTCATAACATAAACTCTTATTTGAACTTGGACTCTTCATGGCAACTTACCTGCACAAACAAAATTCTACACAATAATATCCACACAATAATATCCATAATTTTTGCTAAAACATAGACAATAAAATAAATAAAATCAGATCCTAACAATATCATTATAACATTATAAGTAAATTCATTCTCCACTAACTCATAGATGCATAATCGCACTACATTCTTAACCCCTTCATGAATTGCACAATTAAGATAATTCTATGTTATTTATTTTGTTTTATGTCCTTTAAAATTTCATTATGCAATTTGCTTTTGCATTTACCCGTGAGAGAATTTTTCAAAATATTAGCCGTTCGAAACAATTGCTTTAGTTGTTTACATCGTGTAATGTTAGCCCATATGTTTTATATTTATGTTTGGGTAAATGTTATCAATAGTCCATTATCTTTAGTCTAATTGACACTTTCATCCATTATCTTTAGTCTAATTGACACTTTCATCCATTATCTTTCCAAATGAACCTTTTAGTCTATTATGTTTAACATTATTGACGTCGTTAGTTCAACTCGTCTTTTTCGTCTAATTTTTAACGTTACAATCACATGGCGCACATGTGGTGTGCACGTGTATGCTCTTGAAGCTGCTGGATGGACATATTTAACACATCTGCATCATGTGTTAAAAATACTAATGCCAATTTTATCCTTGAAAAATTAAGATATTACGATACTCGTGCTCGCCACGTGATTTTAATGTTAAAATTAGACGGAAAAGACAAATTGAACTAATGGCGTCAATAATGTTAAACATAATGGACTAAAATATTTATTTAAAAAGATAATAGATAAAAATATCAATTAAACCAAAAATAATGAACTATGTATGACTTTTACCCTTTATGTTTTGACTCTAAGAATGATACATGATCAAGAAGTCAGAAAATGAATTTGTACGTTGCAGAGCTTGGTAAAAATGAGATAAGATAAAACTTAATTCTTTTGCAAATCAACTGCATTACAAACATGGATGGATGTATATTAGGACAATGTGAGCTATATAAGACGGAGCGCGCGCAGCAGACGCCCTGTCCAGCTCCCAACCCCGGAGGTAAGGGCTGAGATACGCTTTTCCACAGACTCGGCAAGTATAAGCACCGAAACACAAGGTCCAGCACAGCTGACGTACCTGAAACCAAATGATATATCCGTTAAAACCCGTTTCGTGCGACTCGTGGGGCTTGGCTCCAGGCAAAGTACCCAGGGAGGGAACCCTAAAACTCTGAGCACGTGACATATAGCTCTACTGGTCTCAATTTTTTAAAAAAATTTAACATTATTTTAAAAATGTTTTTAATTTAAAATATTAATTAATCTTACTAAAAAATTAAAAATTATATATTATAGTCCTATTAAAAAAATATTCTAAATCAACCCCTAGTTACAAAGTGAAGTGTTATCATAATTTTATGAAAATAATGGTGACTTGATTCCGAGAAATATCTGTGCGATATGCAATAATGATGTAGCCAACAGAAACGAGGAGGAAATTGTAATACGGTGGCTGAAGACAATGAACACTTATTTCATGGCTGCGGTTTGAGTAGAAGGCTATGGGCTAGAGGACTGGATCATATTGTGATCCTTGACAATTTCTCTAATTGTGATGCTTTGGTTGACTGGAGTGCAAAGTGGTGCAGAGGCAACGATCTTCAAGCCACTCTGGCTAGGCTTTTGGTATGTGGTGTGTTATATATCATTTGGAAGGTGAGAAATAACAGATTATTTTGAGATATCTTTACCTCTAAAAATAATTTGTTTGTTGATTTATTTCAGTCTATTAGATTGAAAGTTTATTCTTGTAAAAAGAAATTTAAAGATAGCATCCATAATAAAGCATGACTGATTTGCTTTGTTGATGTATAATTTTTGTTGCATTTAACAGACCATTTTTACTTTTCCGACCAAAATAAAATAGAAACGGGGAGGAAGTTGTACCCGGTAATAACTTGCATAAAAGATTTTACAAAATCTTGCAGTCACAATCATCGTATATTTTTGACTTCTACTTTGCATATAAAGCATGACCATACATATAGGCCCCTAATCTTATCCTATACCACCTTTTCTTCGTCAATACGCACCGGGCACTAGGCATTAGGCCCCCTAAGGACTAGGAGTCTCCAAGGCCTAAGACTGGCTAGTCAAATACTGACGGAGGACACTTTCATTCCATAATCAGTTAATTCAGTTAAAAAATATATGAGATTTACTTTTTACATTTCGGTATAATCATTCGATACTTTTTTTTGTAGTAATAACCAAGTTTGCAATTCCAAGGAGTAAGTTAAGAATTAGAGTGTAGAAATAACACTTATCACGTCTCAAGTTCAAATTCAAGAATTAGCTCCAAATGAATATTGTGCTTAACTATTGTGAACCATTTCTCTGGTTAAGATTATATGCCCTGGGGTTTAGCAGCACCCCTTATTGCCAAAAAGCTTCTTTGAGGAAGTTCTCCATCATGTATAAGCAAAAAAAAAAAATTTGTATCTAGCAAATGATTATTCGATCCTTAAAATAAAAAGTGGACCTCACATTTTGTGAGAGGGGTCGAATGGCCTAAGACCACATGCAAGAATTTTCCAAGCAAGAAAAAAAAAAAATATATATATATATATATATATACCAAGTTTGCATGGCTTGTGATAGATTGTTAATTCTTTTTTTTTTTGGATAACATGAAAGTCTAGCTAACGAAACTCGATCATCAACTGATAAATACTTTAACTGACGGAGTCCGACTATCAATTAATAAATATTTAAATGTAATGGTACGTTCTCATATATATACTAAATTAATTAAAAATAAAATTTTAAAATAATAAAGAATATAAAATCTGTAATTTTACAAATAATGTTATTCTTACTACCGGTAGATTCTTGCTAGTTTATTTGAAAAGATGGCGAAGTGACTAAAAGGAAATGAAGCAGGATTTCAAAAGGAAAAATCATTTTTCCTTGAAACAGCTTTTTCGCACGAAGAATTCTTGATGCTGTGAATACAGACATGGTTTGGCTTCTTTGGCACTAAAATATTGTGGAATATGTTCCCTACTCACATCCCACGTAGATTAGACAAAATGCTTATAAAGACAAAGGTTGCATCATATGTTTTTGCTGGCTAATTTATAATATATATCTCAGGCTTGTGATATTCAATGAATATTTGAGTAGAAAAAAGAGATACAAAAAGGATAAGTTTCACACTTAATTCTTATTATTTTTATTTGTTTTCAAATTAATCTTTAATATTTTAAAAAATTATATTAGTATCTAATATTTATAAAGTGATTAAAAATGTCCTTATTGATCAAAACTAATCAATTTAATCTCTATTATTTTTTATAAAATTTAATTTAGTTCCCAAATAGAGATTATGTGGAGGGACACAATTGAATTTTTTATAAAAATAATGACTAAATTAATTTTTTTTAAATAATAAAAATTAAATTGAATAAATTTAAATAATAAAGACTATTTTAAATAATTTTTATAAATATTAAAAATTATATTAAATAAATATATAAATAATAAAGACTAAGTATGAAATTTACCCCATACAAAAATTTGTTGATGCTCCATGCCTTAAAGGTTACAGCTGAATCCGAACATAATGTCTGACAGAAACAGCCTTACATCGTACTAGAATTAGATGCTAATTCCAACAAGATAGACGCAAAGAAAATGATCAAGTCGATTAGGCTAAGCAATGAGGCCAGATGGCATTGACTTAGACCCCTACAGGTGAAATAAGAGATATATTTGCATTATGACCAAAATATGAGAAACCAAATGATGTGTTACTACTTTTTCTGACACTGGTAATTCTTCCTTAGAAATTCTTCAGACATACCTTAAAGATATCAAATTGTAAGATACCTAATCTTATTGGAAGGAGACATGCTCTAAATAGATGTAAACCTATTAACACTGGATTAAAGAATTAACTTCTTAAATAATTTGAATTTAAGATATGAGCATGTGTTCTACTTGTATTTTAAACGTTTCATCACTAAACTAATCTCTTGAGTTTGCAAAAATGCATTATTAAGACTAATATTCTTAGACACAACTCTTCAACAGTATCATTGTTACTATTTGTGCTCACAAATGAATGTAGTAAGCATCGTCTCATAATATCATAACTTATTAGCAGAATCCAACAGAAATCCTTGCTTGGAACCAGCTTTCCCAATCAATCAATTCTTGATCAGAGCCTTGCAAAGCATAAAAAGGAGTAGGTGGTGCACCAATAACAGAGTTACCACGTCCACGACCACATCTACTACCATTATTATGAGAAGTTCGTTTACAAAGATTGCTGATTGTTCGCGATGCTTTTTCTTTTTTGGAGATAATCCGTCATTCTTGTCCATAATCATCTTATTATAATTGTATTAATAATTCATAGCATTTAAATTTTACCCACAATATTTTAATTTTATGAGTAAATTCATTCTTGAATGACCGACTCGAAATGATGGAATCTTTCCCATTTTCTTCTAGGGTGTGAAGTTCCTTAAAAAGGAGATGAGATAAATCGAATGCCAAACTTGCCACCAAGGCATAAATACAAAGCCCTAATTATTCAAATACAGAAAGAGTAAAAAATAAACTGCCAGAACATGCACTTCATTAACATGATTGGTGTTTAAACTTTTGGGGGGACAAGACTGTCAACTTTGAACAACTGTGGATAGAATAATTTTTCATTTAACTCTTCTTTTATATACAAAAAGATCATTTTCAAAGAATCTTCTTGATAATTAAATCTGAGTGATCAGAATGACAATAATAGAATTCTCAAATAAAATAACTAATGATTTTGATTTTTACTAACTGCCTCTCATCATATAATTTAATTTATCCTTTTAAGGGTATCTTTCCATGCTGATCTCCACTACATTTAACCTTTTCCTGTTCACAATATTTTAGAAAAGTAGTAGAGATTAAAGCCATCGGATTCATTGCGCCTAGTCAGAATGTCACTGATTTGCCAACCTGGGATTCTTTTAACCCCTCCTAAAATTGTTAACTATAATGCAAATGAATAATAGACCGTACATAGCATAAGTTTTGTGAATTTAAAAACAAAAATTAGTGAAGGCTAAAATACAATTTTTTTTAATTATATAAATATATATTTTTTCAGTAGAAGTAATTAATGTTCTTAACTAAAAATACATAAATATCTATTTATTTTATATTTTGGGCAAAATACACAAAATTGTTTATATTTTTCTGGTTCAGTGAGGGTTGTAATGTACAACCGTCCCTGACCAAATATATGACAAACTCGTATAATGCGAGAGTTTTGTGTATATTGAGTTACGCAATGAATAGTGCCAAGCTTTGCCTGATTGGTTTCTTGTGTGGAACAATAAAAGGAGAACAGAAGCGTCTGTTTCTGGTTAATTTGTGAAAATTACAGGTGCCAAGACATGCCAGAAATTATGGTTGACTCCAGCTCAAGCATTAAGCTTAACCCCAAATCTTAATGATTTCATATTAAGACTTTTGAAACAAGAGGAGCCCACTAATACAGCTGGTTACAACAAAGTTAACAATCATAACCCACCAGAAAAACTTGATTTATGTCTCTGCATAATTGATTCCAACCTCATGAAATCTAAAGAGTAGATTGTGATTTAACGTGTGAAATTGATAATGAGATGCTGATTACAAAGTACGCGTTTAACAGTTTGGAAAATGAAACCTGGTAGAAAATCTTTTTTCTTTTTTTCCTTTGTTGTGGGGGGGGGGGGGGGGGGGGGGGGGGGGGGGGGGGGGGTGGTGTCACCGACTAAAAGCCAGAGCACGGTAAAGAAGAATGTCAGTGATCAAATAACTTAGTAGAAATAATTTTACACAACGGGAGGAAAAATGGGAGACAAAGTTCTTGGATGTCCCCAAACGAACGAGCTGGTAGAAAATCGCTATTTCTCATTCCTTTGAAATTAAGAAGATATCTTACAGATGGTGCTGTTGTCAATATGCACCAAAATACACATTTTGCTTCTAATAATGCAAAGGGGGTTACTAGTAATGTAACCAAAAAATCAAAAGACTGATTCAATTACAATTCTTAATAAGAATAAAAAGACAAATCTACAAGTAATTTATAGAGATAACACCTATTGGTAGATTAGAAATCTCTTAGTATTTACAGCAGCCTCTTTTTAACTTGTGGGGCTTAATTTGAGTCCAAAAGAATGGTTGTTACAGCTCAACTTTCATCTGTGACGCTTGGTCTGCAACTGCATCAAGAAAATGACAATGATCACGAGCGTCTATACAGTAAAACCGATTAAAATAGCAGTAAAACACGAAACAAAAGTCTGAATTCTCCTCTTTTATCTTGTTGAAAATATTTTTACGCGTCCTTACCAGGAAATCCTTGTGAATGATATGGCAAGTCGTCTGCGTTCGCATTCTGACTGAACCCCATCTGGACAATGCTTTGCAGGTCATCCTCGCATAATGCAGCAAACTGGACAAGAAATATTAACACTAAGAGTTTAATTACGACAAATTCTCCATTTTTCCCAAATGTTCGTTATGAACTTTAACACGTATCTTCTCTATTTCAAATTAATCAACGATAAGAGTTGTTTGGCGATTAATCACCTGGGGAAGGCCTTCACCAAATCCATTCAATGGAGGTAATTGCAGTCCTAAGTTGTGGCACAATGAGGCATCCAAAGGGTCCACTTGACATTGGCTCCCTGACCCGCTAGAAGTGTTATTTGTGTGCAGTTGAGGAGTTTGTTGGGGCTGGTGACCATACATCGCTACTGCTGAGGAATCCAATGCGTACACAGGTTGGGGCAAAGACGCATTTGGCTGAAACATCTGAAATTCAGAACGGACCGCGGAAATCCAACGTTAGAAAATCCGATCATATAGCACAATTGTTATTACATTAAGTTTATATAATTTCGCTTACATCTTTGGACATGAGATTATCCAAGTCAAAATCCATTCGCGGATTAACTGAAGCTAACTTCATAGAGAGGAACTACACGCAAGTGTATGAAAATCAAATTAGACCATAATTACATTCTAAATAATGAACTAATCGTTGCAATAAAACGCTTATGAATCTAATTTACCTCTACTTTGCGCTGCAATGCCTGAACATAGTTGATAATCTCATCAAGCATAAGTGCTTTTCCAGTCACCTAAATAGTAATATATTTGGGCAGGTTAATAATTTACCGATTACAAAGCTCCCAAAATCTTAAATTGAATAAAGGGTATGGATTCGGATTCAGCTTTGCTATATACCTTATTGCAGCCTGGCACAAGATCTTGAAGAAGCTTCATTCTCTCGCTAATCTTTTCTCGTCGAACCTAATCAAAAGGCCCAAAAAAGTGTGACTAATTCCGCATCAAAGTGATGTCAAAATTTACTATTTTCACAAGAATGGCATAACACACATACCCTTTCTGCTAAACTATGGCTATCGGTAGCTTGACCCCTTCTTGCTCTAACATGAATGTAGTCCTTTGGTGGCTCAGGAGGCTTTTGATTTTCATCTCCTGAACCACCATTGCTGTTGCTCTTCGCCATCTCCTCGTTCTTGGCACCATTATTTTCATTCCCATTCCCTTCTGTTTTTGGCCTTGATCGCTTCACATTCGCATTCTCATCAGCTTCAGCCGCCTGAAACAGTATTATATACTCAAATTCCTCGCCCTCAATTATACAAACAAAAGGAACCCAAACATATAACGGCCCTGTCCAACTATTAAGCCTAATAAACTGGCCGAAAATATTTCAAATAAAACTAATATGAGACGGGATATTACATAATTCACGCCTCATAGTATTATACCTTAAGAGTTTCTGCAGCTTGGTTTGGTGCATCTTCCTTAGCTTTTCCTCGCGAAATGGCTTTTCTTTTTCGAGAATTCAGTTGACTTGGAGCCGTTTTAACATTAGACCCTGCTTCACCACCACTTGGTACTTGCTCAGAAACAGAGGACTCCTCATTAGAATTGGCACCAGACACTGATAATCTACTCAAACTCTTGTCAAAACCCGAAACCAACCCACTGTTAGGCCTAATATCCATCTGGGGTTGACCCAAATTCTTGTTTTCCAGTGGGGAGCCATCTTGTTTAAGTGCAGGACTACTCCCAACTCGCGGAAATTTTCCCAATGAAGAACTAGATCTATACGACAATTCACCATTGTTAAACCCCAACTGACTAGTCCTGCCATTGAAACTACGGCTACCCAAGCAAGAAAACTTGGCAGCCCTCTCCGCGAACCCAGGATCAGAAGACAGGGCAGGTAAAGGCTGCGAGTTTCGCGTACTGTTGTTAACAATTTGATCCATCCTTGGTGCACTTAACTTAGGTGGAGAGTTTATCTGAACAGTGAAACAAGAAGGTGTCGCGGCCGTGGTCACAGCCGGAAATGGTGGTGGTACAACGTTGGTAGAATTGCTGATTGTGCCCAATTTTCCAATCAACTCACGGAGAGCGAAAGTGTCACTTGCTGCTGAGGTTGATGAGATGACCATTGAGGTCAAAGCTGAGTCAAAATGGTGATTGTGTTGATCCCAATTGGGGTTCATGAAGCAATCCATAGGTTGCTCTGATGACAAAGGATTCCATGTTGGCATTGTGTGTTGAAATTCAAGAGATGGTGGTGGTGGTGGTGGTGGTATGCTAGAATTGAGAAAATAGTCTTTGTCCATGTTTAAACTAAGCTAAATTTTCACAAGAAAAGAATCCTTAATATGCAATTGAAGATGTGTTTGTAGTGAATTACATGTGAAAGTTGAACATGGTTTAGCAAACCAGAGGATTGTGTTGGTGCTAGAAAGGTAAAGCAAAAGGGAGCAATAATTTGTGTTGGTGTGTGTGTGTTGGAGGTGGGGGGAAGGGGAAGGGAAATGGTGGGCGAGTGACGAAGTTATATAGGCAGAAAACGAACGCTCAAGAATAGTCAAATAACGATCCCTATAATTAAAGATTTTGCTGTTCAACGAGACTTTAACCTTTATCGCACGAAAAAAGATATAGCCGAAAAGGAGAAGGTTTGTTTGACTTTTTATACTGGTGAATTTTTTTTTTTTTTTTTTTTTGGGTGTTGTTTTTTTCTGTGTGTACTGTGTGTAGTCTGTCCACAGCAGCCTGGAAAAGAGGAGAGGGCAAAGAGAGGTGATTGATGCCGGGCCTTGAACGTCAAAACACCAAATTGTCCACGCTGCTTCGCTCAATTTACAACTTTCCAGGCATTGATAGAGACCTGCATTTCAGTTGGTTACTGTTTCTCTCTTCTACCTATTAACAACTCACACGTGGTGGATAAATTTAATTGGCTCCAGAACTTAATTTTAATACAATATTAAATTATTATCTCATTTAAAAGATTAAATTATTCAATAGAAGTTTACTGTATTTATTTACTATACTCAACACTTTCGTACCTTCTAATATTTAAACTCTGATATCATATTAAGAATCATGAGATTTTATCTTAAAATCAATTTGTGTTAAGTAAAGTAGTATAAAATTTTATAAGATAATTTTAAATTTCATAATTTTTTGATGTGAGAAAAATATATATTTTAACAAACAAACTATGTCATTTGTACTAAGAATTCCTTCATTTTGCGAGACTAAATATATTGAAATTGATCCTAAGCATTAATATAATGGTGGAGTGTTTGAGATATAGAAGGAAAATTTACTCACATCTCGAGTTAAATCAGTTATAAATCTAATTTTCTTCGCATTGATCCTGATAAATCTTATATTTATTTAATTTGAATCATGTCTCATTTAAATAGAGTAATATATCTCAAGATTTAATACATTAATGTGAACCCGAAAATACTCCCGAGATTAGGTCAATTTTATTATTTTCCAGTACATAAGATTTTTTATTGATAAGTTTTACTCATCATTTGGAGAAGCTGCAAGTCATAATGTGTACATTTATTTTTTTCCTAAATTGTAGGTGCGTCATTTTAAGGTGGATTCTTATCCTCGCCATTTCGATCCTTCATTTAACACCTTAAGTAAATGCCAACCTATTATTTTGATGCATCATCTCTTAATTAGAATAAGTGCCAAAACTACTTTGTTTTTGCTCTGTGCACTATTAATTTAACGTTTCAGTTTAGATGGATGGGTAAAAAAAAAATTGGG
Organism: Ehretia macrophylla; assembly: GCA_037974665.1. Lineage (NCBI taxonomy): Eukaryota > Viridiplantae > Streptophyta > Magnoliopsida > Boraginales > Ehretiaceae > Ehretia > Ehretia macrophylla. Next base: position 30,642,804 of record CM075780.1, read on the forward strand.
GGAAAAAACCAATCGTGACTTGATGTGTAGATTGCGACATTTCTTGGATTTTGCTCATGGTATTTTTAATGTAATTGATGATGTCAAAAATGATCGAGTCCACATGTTACACGAATAGTTTAATTAAGCATTTGATGATATCAAATGGATAAAAAAAAAAAAAAAGCATTTACTTAGCAAAAAAAAAAAATCATTTTTTAATATGTTTTTCTCCAAATTGGAGGAAGATGGAAGAAACGCGCGATTGAAATATGAAAAGACCATAAATATTCTTCTTCTTTAAATACAATACCTTAATTTATTAGTATTTAGCCAAAAAAAAACTTAATTTATTAGAGATATTTTAGTAATTTTATATAATAAAAAAACTTATCATTTCCTTTTTTTTGATTTTTTAATCCAAATAAAAAATCAAAAAATCTTTTTGTTTTTGCTTTTTTTTTTCTGTATCCTAACAAGAAAAATATTTTTTTCCTTTTTATTATGATTTTTTCATTCACCTTTCCTTTCTTTATTTTCGCTCGCTGATTCAAATATAGTGCTCAAGTTACTTGGCATGGTGTTGAGTAAGACTTGTTACTGTGTCATCTAAAAAAATCTATCAAAATATTCGACTGTTTAGTACGTTAATTGTCTCAAACTCTTGTAAGACTCATACCATTTTTTTTTATTTTACGGACGTTAAAAAATGATGCATATTTTTTTAAAAAAAATTTCCCTAGTTGTGTAACATTTCATGATGATATCATCCCTTACACCATAGTTACGTGCGTAAAAATTCATCCTTCATACCAGAGGCAGATCTATGTAGTGTGGGAGAGAACTGTTTTAAATTTTTTTAAAAATATTTATATAGTATTGTTAAAAAAATTATCAACCCCTAATTTTTAAAAAATTATATATAATATTATTAAAAAAATATTTTAATCCTTTAATATTAAATTCTTAAATCCGCCACTGCTTTATACTGGTTTTGCTGCATTTCTAGGTTACCTACTAGACTATTTAAATTACACTCACCCCACTTTTAGCTTCAGAGGTCGAGGATCAATCTTGATTTTCGAGACTGAGTGTCTTCTGTTCATATAGTATTTTTACTTTTTTCTAAACTGTTGAAAGAATTAATGGTCTTGAATGCAGCACCACTTGGGGTTTGAACTTCACATAGTAACATAACAGGAATCGAGTATTATATTTTACAATGATTGAAGTGAAAACAAGTTGTCTATTTAAGTTAAAAGTTAAGAATAAATTAAGACAAAATATAATTATTAGACGGCTAATATTCAAGTAATATTTTTGTGTTTTTGCTCACATGGAAGGCTTAATAATGCATATATATATATATATGTTGAATTTTTATAGTTTATTCCCATCTTGGAGTGAGGGAAAGAAAAATCTTTAACGTGTTTTTTTGGCCAGGTCAATCATTGGATTTTAATTCAACTTATCCGGGTTAATCGGCTTTGGTCGTATTCACATATTATCATGTAATATAATTATGACGGAAAAAATGTAAAATAATTTAATTATCATTAATTATACAGCTCTCTTTCTTTTCTTTTTTTATGATAGAAAACACATTTAGAAAGTCTTTTGAACTAGTATTAGAATTTGAACTCCACGATCTATAACTTTTATTTATTTATTTATTTAAAAGAAATCTAAGGTCGTATAACGTAATCAGCGAGACTCGAGCTCGCAATCTTTTACATACATAGCGAGTTACATACCATTATACCAAAGCCCTAATAACAATATATAATCTTACTGAGACACGATCTAGTTTAGTTAGACACAAAGTCTACTAGAATTAGAATTGACCCTAAGAAAAATAGTCACTTGATGATTATATTCAAATGTGAGATGCGAATAAATTTTTCACTCACTCTACAAACATTCCACCACTAGGATAAATCCTTTGAATTACACAACTCTCTTTCTATTATGAGGTGAATTATAGTGCCGATAGGCTTGCAAACTTTGAACTTCAATAACCGCTTGAATCGTCTAAAATTGATGATATCTCGAGACAATTGAACATTAAAATTGTTCAGATGCAAGATTCAAAAACTAACTACGCTTGCACTAACCACTCTCTAACAGTTTAAAATTTTTAAATGAGATGGTAACTTAACAAAAAGACAAAAGCGTGGCAGATTTGAAGGAGAGATGAAGAGAATTAAGCAACAGAAGACAGACGTATACCATGAAAGAAGATATGGGAAAATATTCTCCTTGCTTTACTGTGTCAACAAATACACTACTTATACTGTTGTTGTACATGATTAAGAGATTGTGTAAAAGTAGAAGACTACAACAAATAACAGCAAGATTACAACGAAGAAATTGATTATAGCTGCAATATGCTCTATCAAGTGTAGGTGCAGTTAGTTTTTGAGTTTTAGACTTGAACAATTATTTTTCTTGCTTTACTGTGTTAACAGATACACTATTTATAGTGTTGTACATGATTAAGAGATTGTGTAAAAGTAGAAGACTATAACAAATAACAGCAAGATTACAACGAAGCCCTAATGACAATATATAACCTTACTGAGACACGATCTAGTTTAATTAGACACAAAGTTTATTAGAATTGACCCTAAGAAAAATAGTCACTTGATTGATTATATTCAAATGTGAGATGCGAGTAAATTTTTTACTCACTCTACAAACGTTCCACCACTAGGATAAATCCTTTGAATTACACAACTCTCTTTCTATTATGAGGTGAATTACAATGCCGATAGGTTTGCAAACTTTGAACTTCAATAACCGCTTGAATCATCTAAAATTGACGATATCTCGAGATAATTGAACATTAAAATTGTCTAGATACAAGACTCAAAAACTAACTGCGCTTTCACTAACCACTCTTTAACAATTTAAAATTTTTAGATGAGGTGGTAGCTTAACAAAAAAAGACAAAAGCGTGGCAGATTTGAAGGAGAGATGAAGAGAATTAAGCAACGGAAGACAGACGTAGGTTATTGAAGAGAGGTGACATTAGTCATACACGTCTGATACCATGAAAGAAGATATGGGAAAATATTCTCCTTGCTTTACTGTGTCAACAAATACACTATTTATAGTGTTGTTTGTACATGATTAAGAAATTGTGTAAAAGTAGGAGACTACAACAAATAACAGCAAGATTACAACGAAGAAATTGATTATAGCTACAATATGCTCCATCAAGTGCAGGTGCAGATAGTTTTTGAGTCTTAAACTTGAACAGTTTTAATATTTTAAATAGGTAGTAATGAGTTTTGAACTCATAATCTTTTGGTATTTGATACCATATTAAGTTACTACCTCATCTAAAAGTTTAAACTGTTAGAGAATATTTATCGTATTATTTGTTATATTTAATAGCCTACTTAATATTAAAAAGAAAAATAATGCAAATTAATCAATTCCCATATTTTTCGTTAGGTGTTTCTTCGCTCTTGCACGAGGTACAATTATCTTACTTATTGAATAGGGAACTTCATCATTTTTTGGCAATTATCAACTAAGTAATGCCGCTTTGCCGGAGTTCTGCCTTAAAGATGGCCTTATTTATTTATTTATTTTTTATGGGTCCAAAAATATGAAACCTATTTGACTTGGCCCACTTGCAACTTTTTTTATTATTTTGATCATTAATTCACAATTATAATCCTACGATGGAAAGCTATCACAACATAGTCCTTTTTCCTACATGTGATCCTACTCACCTCCCTTATTTTGCACCTAATGTTGGCAGTTAGCTAGGTACTTTCTTAATTTTGGTAAGTTAGGTTGTATGAAGAATGTCATTCCCTCAAGGTTTTGGTATATTTTCTTATGAGTTTCAACGAGCAAGGCATTTAGCTCTTAGGCCATAGACCACAAGACTTAATCAACGTCAAGACAAAAAACAAAACAAAAAAATTCTAACTTAGCTAATACAAACCCTTGATCTCTAGTTCATTTTCTCTTTTGCTTGTGGATGTTGGGATTTTATGGTCTGTGTGGCCTAATTATGACATTCTAGTTATTGGGTAATAGAGTTTTTGTTAAAAGTATTGATAAATAAAAAATTTGACTGTTTACCCTTATTATGACGATGTTAGAGTTCCAAAAATATCAAGGGTGTTTTTGAGGAAAAAAAAATGGAGAGGCATTTTATAGCTTTTCACATAATATAAAAACAGTTTTGTGAAAGTCTTTTTCAAAAAGTTTCGATCTGAAACTTCTAAACTCACAAAAAACACTTTAAAGTATCTAAAAGTTAGACCAAATAAGCTCTTAGCAACTTATTAAATATTATGTATAGACATGTCTTAAAGGATTCAATAAAAACTAATTTAAATTAAATGACTACTGTTGATGTTGTCACGTAAAAATAAAAATATGGTGCTCGGAAATATGTGTTAGAATATAACACTTATCCTATATCAAAAAATTAGAAACTCTAAGACCACCTTATAAGATCTTGGGTTACTCTACTTGACACTAATTAGTTTTAAGATGAAAACTCAGGTTTCTTAACATGGTATCAGAGTTGGGCCTTTGGTCCATTCATATTCGTCCACGTGTGACCTATCTGTTCTCTTGTCTCATCTCACTGACTCGTGCGCCCCCATGTCAGCACTCAATTCTCGTTCTCCCTGACTCGTGCGCCCCCATGTCAGCTCTTGGTTCTCAATTCTTACCGGGTCTACGTGTGGTCTCATCTCACTGACTAGTGCACCCCCATGTCAGCACTCAATTCTCGCTCTCCCTGACTCATGCGCCCCCATGTCAGCTCTTGGTTCTCAATTCTTACTGGGTCTACGCGTGTTCAATCTTCCACGTGTAATCCCTCTCAAATCAGGTCACACGTGAGGGGGAGTGTTAGAATATAGCACTTATCTCATATCGAAAAATCAGAAACTCTAAGACCACTTTATAAGATTTTGGACTACTCCACTTGACACCAGTTGATTTTAAGATGAAAACTCAAGTTTCTTAACAATATGTTTTAAAAGTTTAGGGTCTAGCTGTTTTCACTACTAATCCTTCAATAAAAATGATTCAAGATATACACAAGAGGATCTCAATTATATTTAGAAACAAATTAACACACCTTTATTTTGTGGGCGTATCATCAAAGGAATTTACAAAAAGGATGCTTCAGAATCCACAACAGGATCTTCTGGTTATAAGTAGAATGAATAAGAAATAATTTAATTATTTCTATTCCATAATCGGGAAAGATCTTGATCATGAGAAGCAACATCAATTGAGTAATGACAAATAAAGTTTTGATGTGTATCTTCTTTTCTATTCCTAATAATATCAATCAAAGATCTCATCAGGATTCTTCTCCCATTTGTTTTTGTTATGTGATAATTGGATTCTACTGCTATTGACCGCGAAAGAAAGCAACATTATTAGGTAAGCCAGACAATATTTAGAACTTCCTCCAAATTGAAATTTGAGTGTGTATATATATATACTAAAGTGACATTTTGGTCGAGAAAAAAGTTTATTTGAGATATTCTTTCAGTTTTTATTTAGAAGAGAGTTCGAACGTGCCTTCTAACCAGCCCTGATTAGTCTTACCTTATATTGCTTTATTTGAAGCATGCATGGTCACATAAATGACTTCATATTGTATATTTTGCAATATATATCAAGGTTGAATTTAGCGATAACACTCCACTTTTGCAGTTTTCACTACCTTTCCCATCATGCTTTAGAGAATCCGTGGACGGATGTTCTGATCATCTTGTTAATTTGAACGAATTTAGAATTGTTTTTCAATAATAATTATAATATAGAATTTAACAATTATACAAATAATATTATCCTATAGACTGCACTAATTTATTTGTTTAGCTGAAAATATATATAAATTTTAAATATTTAGCAGAGTTGTGGTCACCGCATTGGACCCCTAGCAAATCCGCCCTCTTGTAAAAGATTGTCGTCTAAAATTTTTATAGAGGGGGCTATCTTAAAAAATCTGGAATTTATTAGTAGAATAGCAGTAGTTAGCTAAGTTGCAAAAAGGAAGTTTATAATTGCAAGTTGGTTATAGATTCATCACACCAAGACAACTATGGTCAACCAGAATCAACAATCGATATTTGATATTTAACTAGATAAAAGGAAAAATGAAATGATTTGGATCTCTTAAATCTTCTCGTAATATTCTTCTCGTACATTATAACGTTATGAGATATTTAAATCTGATATTTATATTTACTTTGTCATGTATCTTTCAAGTTGAGGAAATAATATCGACTGAAAGGAGATAAGGCAGTGAGATCCACCCTAGTTGGACTAGAAAGTTGACAAAATATTAGAACTCAGATACATTGCATGGCTGATCGGGCACTGCTACACTACTAATCATTTTCCAGGACGCTTTCTGGATTAAAGATGCACCAACCATCACCTTTGCCACCCTCTCTCCAATTTGCTTTCTCATCAATGACGAATTTCATATCAGCAATCATCGTTTCTTCTCCCACCTCCAAAAGGTGTATCATTAGCAAAAATGAAAGAATATCCACTATTATCATTGTGCTGCTGCCTTTGTCACTGTAACATCACAACTAAAAGATTTGATCATGGCCTTCGATTTTGTTGGATATCTGAAGGACCCCACTTCTAGAAACACAGAATTTGCAGAAATATAGCAGAACCAACCAAAAAAATGTAGCTACGCCTTCCAAAGGTTGGATGAAATGGTCGAGTAGTAACTTATTGTAGCTAAAAAATTTCAAGTTCAAATATATCATCTCAGATATTATCTGGTCTTTTGATTGACCTAAAGCATATATTAAGATGCGCCGCTGCACTAGGAGTTAATTTATAGTCTTGAGATGAGTTCAATACTATCCTGCCTAGGGTGATCCAACCGCAAAAAAAAATGTAGATACGCCTTCCAAAAATTGGGTGGAGCGTTCGGATAGTAACTTATTTTAAACAAATATTCCATATATCTGCAAGGAACTTTATTTAGTATGAAGATTATGTTCAACCATATATCTCTACAACTACTTCACTATTAAGATGATTTCCTCGTCACTTTTATTTAGTATGAACATTAATTGGTCGTCAAATTTCAAGTACTACTTCTTGGTTCTTCATTGCTAAGTTCCTTTGCTGACCGGGCAGCTCTAGCGACGTTACTGTCAGTTGAATATAATCAACTATGGTTGTCTCTCCCTAAATAACTTGCTTAATGGTGAAGTAGTTGTAGAGATATATGAAAGAAAAGATAACTTGCATTAGGCTGCAATGTTCTCAAATGACTTTACACGATGACACACCATTAAATGTTTGGTAATTAATAAATAAACAAAAGCATAGCATTGCAAGGTCCTGAAAATATGCTTCCTGTCTCTTTGTTATTTTCCTTGCCCAGCTAAATTTCAACATGCCAAATTGGTGGAAGCCACCTCTTGTAAAATATAAATATGAAAGACAACAAATTGGTCAATTTAATTTATTGTAAATTGTTGTCATCTTTAATTGCGGGTTTCAAATGATTTGCTGTAATTAATTCGCTACTATAATTTTTGGTAAACCTTGTACTATTTAAGATGATGTACACTGTACTATTATTTCTTAAAGAAATATACATAATACTCTCAATCACTTAACATAGTATTAGAAATTAAGTACTAAAATGTATTTAAAAATATCAAAACTGTCAAAGTGTAATGCTAAAAAACTAATTTCGTCTGCATTTGTGGGAGCGTGTTGAATAGAACAAATAATATAATAAATCTCTTTCTAACATTTTAAACTTTCAAATGAAGTGGTCACTGAACATGGTATCAGAAGACATAGACTAAAGTCTCTATCTTAAGTTTTTATATGAGTGCAATAACTTAATATGATATTACAGTTTATGTTATCAAAAGATTTTGGGTTTAACCCTTGCTGCAATATATTAAAAAAATATTAAAACATTCCACATAAAAAGCTTATAAATAAATCTCACATGCACGTGTAGGAACGTATTGAAGAAAATAACCAAATATAATAAATTTTCTTTAATAACTTAAACTTTCATATAATTGAGTCTAAAATAGGAAATTTCTCTAAATTTCTACATAACGGGAGTTTCGTATACCCAATAAATATTTCCATTGCCAAACTTCTTGGCATGCAAATGAATGAGTCCTCGGTGCGTGGAGGTTGGTAGCAGAGTTAAACGATTCAAAACTCATTGTTGTGTCTCGATGAGAAAAAATCAAAATGTTTCATCATCTGTTTGGAGTTAATTGATTACCAGTCCCGTTCAAATTCATCAATAAAGAGATTCGAAATTAATATATAATTCCAATGAGTCAGGTGATGCAAGCAAATTAGCCAACAAATTAACTTTTAACATAAATAAAATTGTTTTAAATAATGCATCTCTTCAGTTCCTGTTACATCCTTTTGTGATTAATCTTAGCAAGAAATTAAAAAAATAAATAAATGGATTCTTTTCTGGCATGTGTCCATGCCTTGTCGCCTTTTTATCACAACATAAGGCAAGCAAATTATGCTTATAAAACTCGTAAAAAAAAGGTTAAATAATCAACAAAAAGAATTTAAAAGAATGCATAAGAGCGTGCGAAGAAGAATCAGAGTACGAATGTACCCTAGCACATATACACTGAGAGTGATATAAGTATATAATTAATTTATACTTGTTGCGATAGTGAGTGCTCTAATAATTTCTGTCCCTTTTCTGAGTTGTGTTCACTAAATGACAGCTATAAAAAAATTCGTTTCCTTTCACTGTTTTGTCTGCTAAACTATTTTTTATTTTTTTTGTTTTTGGTCAAGTTTGCTCAACTAATTATTTGTGTCGTATTAAATTGTATGGGCGGTGACTCAAACCAGAAAGGTAAGTGAAACTGGGGGCGCAGAGAAGGAGCAGAAGCTGGCAGTTTTTTTGTATATGAACTGGTTTCGGTCTTATGGTTTTATAGACATCAAGTAAGAATTATCATATTTATTTACTGAGTTTAATATTTTTTTGTACGTGTAAATGAAATTCTTTTTTTTTTAATTTTGTACATGAATATTTTTAATATTTTTGAGTGAATAGCAGCAGGACGTGAAACTAGTACGTCTATTAGAGTTATTATAAAAACCTGCATATAATACTCTATGTGAAGAATTATAAACCTCTTCCTTTCCTTGGAGAGGCTGCAATCACAACTCACTTGAGAGACTGAAAACTTGAGCTTTTAATTGAGAAAGTGGATAGAGCCTGATGTGTTAGGAATAACGTCTACTCCTTTTATTTAAGATCGTGTACCGAAAAAATGTGAAACAAATAATTTAATGTGGTTCATATTACCCAGTTGCATCATTTCCCAAACTAGAGTACAAACAGTGATTTTAGACAGATACCTACAAGCTAGCTAAATAGGAATGGCAAGGGGTTTTTGCAATAAAGAAGTCTAAATCCTTGCTCACGTCACAACCATCCTTTTACCCATTTGCATCATTTCCCAATGAGAGTACAAAAAGTGGTTTTAGACATATACCTACAAACTAGCTAAATAGGAGTGGTGATGGTTCGAATAACTGTAAAAAATAATAAAATTATAATTAAAATTATTTAATAAATCAATAATTATAATCATAATTAAAACTTAATGATTTTTAAAATTAATAACCATAATTGTAACCGTTAATAGTTAATCGTAATTGTAACCGTAACCGTTTAATTAAAAAATAATTAGTTTAAATAAAAAAAAATCCTAAAAAAGTGTAAGAAAAATTAGTTTAAATACAAAGAAATCAAAAATAAAAAAAATCCAAACTAAATATAAAACTTAAAATAAATTACATAATAATTTATGAGAAAAAATCAAAATCAAGAAGTTATGCAAAAAGAAATTCATTTCTAAGCGCCAAGCGAGAAACGTCTCTTCTTTCATTTTGGCAAGTAAAGCTGACAATTCTTAAGAGTATAATATTGGTTTTATAGGTTTAGCCCATCTCCTTTAATTGAGCTTAGTTCACTTTCTTTAATTCAGTTTAGTTCAAAATTTTATCAGTTTAATTACCAGTTTTAGTTAGTCTTCTATTATTTTAAGTGTATATATATAGGTTAGATTTTTTTATTAAATTAAAATTCAGATTTCGGATTTCAATTTTTTTTTTAACGTCAAAAATTAAAATCTATCGGTTTACCCACTGGTTTCCCGTTATAAAACACAAATCCTAACAGATTTCCTATTAATTTTTATTATCGAATTTTTATCGAATGATTACCCATTTATTTCGGATAAAGTGGATAAATGTTGTCATCCTATAGCTAAAAGACTTTATTTATATGAAATTTTCTTCTTTTTCAAATTACCTCTAACTGGATTAGGACTATACGGACTTAAACTTAGAATTTCGGCCACAACCCAAGAAAAAATGTGATAGTTAAGCATAATTCTTTAAGACAAAAGGAGATTACTAGCATAGTTTCACATCATAAAGTGAAAAACAAAAGCAATGCATTTCTTTTTCTTTTCTTTTTTTTCTTTTAGGGCCGTAAAGCAATGCATTTCGAAATATTACGAGTCCTCAGCTTAATCACTTGGTCCAGGTCTCATTGGTGAAGTTAAATAAAACTAAGAGCGAGCACTTTTGGAGATGGTACCTAGATAAGCAAAATACAAAATTGAAGTGAATAAAATCTTATGAGCAAGCCACCGGCTATTGGGTCTAATGTATGATTCTCATTTTAAATTCGAAAGATCTCAAAATGTATTCTTTTATAAAAATGATTTAAACTTTCCTTAAGTAAAGAAAATCTTTTGAGTCCTGAAATTAAGTCTGCAGGCCTTCGTGAGCAGACAAGTGATACTTTTCTAAGCACAGAAGCCCATATCACTAGTTGACCTTTTTTTATGGTCCGCATTTGAGTTGATAGGCTTGTTCAGCGAGCTTTATGCAGCCCTAAATGGGCTTCTTAAGCAAATTTTATATGCAGGCCTAGATAGGCTTCTTTCCCAAATTATTTTACTTTACGTATAGTAATGAGAAGGATTTTTGAAATTCCATTTCTTAATGCAATATGTTTGCTTGATGATTGTGTTATCAACAATTATTTTCATTTTAAATTTATCTTCTTCTTTTTTTTTTTTTTTTCTCTTCTTGGGTAATAGAAGGATATTTATACATTACACTTCTAAAGATGCTAAGTAGTATGAAATATTCATTTTTTTAGTAAGAAATTAAAAATAAATTCGTGGACATGCTACCAGAAAATCGTACCTTATAGATAAATCATAAAAAAATATTTATTCTAAAAAAAATTGATAGTTTAGCATCCAATAACTTTCTTTAATCTTCTCATTCCACATTCTTCAAATTAAGTAGATCTGATAACTAGTTACACAATTTAAGCACCTAATTCATAACTTTGGTACAATACTACCATCATTGATTTATTTATTTATTTATAGAGCGAGATAAGCCATACAGTGGTTCATATTATTTCGAGACATAGTTTGAGACTTCTTGAAAAAAACCGTCACTACAATCACTTATAATGTTAAATGGGAAAAAAACATCCGAGTGTCTGATTTTTTATTTTTTTCCCTTCCCAGATCCGTATTTAGTCTAACGCAAAAAAACTTAAGAACCTGTTTCTTATAAGAATTTATAATACGAGACTCATAAATCACACAATATATGAATAGTTTTTTGGAAGACGTGGGAATCAACTGGTGGAGGCTGATTAAGGATGGTAATGGGGACGAATTTTGTAGGTACCCATCTCGCACTCGTCCCAGACAGGGCGGGGATTGGAGTGGAAAATGTAGAATGGGCCGGGAGGTGAGGATTAACTTTCCCCGCACAGGGGCGGGGTAGAGCGCGGGAATAATCATTTTCCGCTTCACACAACCCGCTCCGTATACATATGTGGTTATTTTTATATCTTTAATTTTATATATATATTAAAAATTATAAATTATAAATATAAAAGTATAAAAAATGACATTAGATAAAGTATTATAAAAAATATAGTAGAAAAAATCGATTATTCAAAACAATTTTATAATTTTTTTTTAATCAAGACTACTGCACTAATTGAAACTTGTTATCATTTTACATAACTAACTCCATTTTACTATTGATCAAGTGGATTTAAGAAATTTGTTAGTTGTACATTAAAATAGTTTCAAATAACATAATTAAGGACGATACGGTAATTACTATTATATGTGTTATGCGATAACAAAAAATAATTATAATAATCAATATGATCTCATAACACAAAGAAGTATTATTTTTTCACATATAGTTCTCATACATAATGGTTTCAGTTAGAATTTATTTTAAATGTTTAAGATTCAATTACTGTAAATTTATTTTTACTATTTAACTGTAAGTATAAGACTCGATATATGATTAATATTTAACTTTTGTTTAAAATATGTATTTATATTTATAGTTACTATAATTTTAATTTTTTTTACGAGGTTCAAATTAAATTTAATATCATAAGATTTTTTTTTTTTTTAAAATCGCAGGTAATCCCCATTCCCCAAGGGATTTAGGAACAGGGCAAGGACGAAGGATGGGGACATACAATGTGCGGGCGGGGCGGGGCAGGGCGGGGCGGGGTGGGGCAGGTGTTGAGGGGACTTTTTAAGTGGCGGATAGGTTCCCTCACCCCAAACACACCCCATTGCTATTCCTAAGGCCGATCACTGAATTATATAACGTAATCTGACTACTAATTGATAAACTCTCGGTGTAGTAGTGTACCCCCACACATGTTACAGGTCTTTTAAAAGATTATGCACCAAATCATTTAAAGGTAGAACTTGAGATCAATGGTGAGTGTTAAATTTACAACCTTACAAAAACGATTTCACCATTCATATAATTGGGCTATGCCTTAGGGCACAATATGCGAATAGTTAGTTCCCTTCTGAAATAAAGAGACTATAGACGGTCCTCCCTTGAAAATAACCATAAATTTGTATCGTGGCTCCACAAAATCACAAGAATTATTTATGGAAAGTTTGAATTTCCCTAGCTAGTAGACAAGAAAAAAAAAAAATCCCTAGCTAGGGTTAATATGCATGGTCGGTTAAGCCTTCATCCCCTCTCTATATAAACCTATCATTCCCTTACTCTTCAAGCAAACCTAACGCTTCCTCGTTCTTGAAAAACAAAGATACGAAAGAGAGAGGGAGAGAATAGTGTTTCTTACCATTGAAGCTTTTCAAACATGCGTATTTAGGTTTAGGGTTTCTCAAGTTTGATCCATGTCTTCTTCTCTTTGACTAAAAACCCTAGAACCCCCTCTCTTTTTCTCCCTCTCTCTCACATCCTACTCACCCCTATATATATATATATACATACATATATATATATATATACATATATATATATATAACATATATATTATATTGTGAGTGTTGTTTAGGGTGTAATGGCTTTTCGAGTGAACTCTTTTGCTCTCTTGGACGACGAGGAAAGTGACGATGTTTCAAAGATTCTCACTCGTGTTGCGGCCAAGCATGTGGCTTCCTCTCAGCCTTGCGCGACTGAGAAGAAGCCAATTAACCAAAATGGTCAAAAAGAGAAGCCAAAGAATTCTTCTGCAAAACTGCAGTTTAATTCGGAGCCTCTTATTCGTTCAGATCAATATGGTACGCTCATTGTTTAACTATTTTGTAATCAGTTAAATGAAAATTTTGTATGTATTTTCCATGTACGGTCTTTTTTTTTTTTTCAGGGGTCATTCCATCTTAAAAACCTATTAGTACCTATTATTATGAGACCTTAAAAGATGATTTGTATATTCTAACCGAACATTGAGATGGGTCACACATGTATAGATACTTATTGTATATTTATTATACTTGTATAATTATTAAATTTTATGAATTGGGCTTCTTGTATTTTTATAATTAAATGTAGTCTTTGTTACACTGAATGATGCTTCTATATTTACTAAATGTTTTGAATTCTTCTTCTTGTATGTTAAATACTCCTTTTGTCTTGTTAATCCACTTACAATTGATTTTTGGTCCATCCTTTAATGTGAATTTGTTCCATTCAAATTTATACATTATTTGATAATAATTGCTTTTCACATAAGAATATCAATAGTCACAAGATTAATGGGACAGCAGGAGTAGAATAATGTGTATAAAGAAGGTTTCCTAAAGAAAGAAACAAGCTTAATTTCTTATTTAATTTAGAAGAAGTTTTCTTTGTATTATTCATTTGTAATTTTCCAAGTAATATATGGTAAGTAACCAAATGAGATTAATGAAGTGTCAAGAATAAATTAATAACGAGAAATTCATGACTATTTGCTCAATATCCGTGGTTTGTCTTAGGTAGTGTGTGTGTGTCAAAAAAGGTTGTAGAATTGAAATAGTGAAAAGTTTTAAGTTTGAACTTTGAGATGTTTTTTGCATAAATCCAAGTTCACCCTATGAATTGTATGCAGACATAAAAAGGACCATAGTATTTTTCTAATCGTAACGATTCAGTTTTCATCCTTTTCCCAAACTTGATAATGTTTTCCTACATGTTTCTGGACTCTTTGTGTGGAGGATTAATTCCAGTTGATCATGTCAAATTTTGTTTTCAATGTATATTTATTATTTGTGCTTCAATTATACAACAATAAGTTTTTGAATTCATTAATCTCAGTGAGAGTTGAAAGGGGAAGAGGAAGAGGAGGTAGGGCCAATGATCCAGGAAGGTACATTGAGTCGGAGCAGTCCCAGAAGAACATGAATCGTAGTTGGGAAAATAGTAGCCAGCGCTCTAATGGACACAGCAATGGTTACAGGCAAGGCAATGGGCAGGCTGATGGAGTCCGGCGGTACAATAGCCGGCAAGCTAATGGATATAATCAGGAGAACAGACGGTCTAATGGCAATGTGCCAGAGAAGAAACAGGCTGATGGTGGTAATGAACAGACAGATACTGATGGATTTCAGGTGTATTACAGAAGGAAAAATTCTGGTGGTTCCAAGATTAATGGCAGCCAGCAAGGACAGGGCGCTCAAAGGGGTGGCAGAGGAGGCAGGGGCAGAGGAAGAGGATTTAATGGAGGGAATGGTTTTAGATATGATAATCGCGGTCAGGATAATAAACAAGTCAATGGTGAGGGGCAGAATGGGGGTTCTGGTGGCAGTCAGGAGAAGGTTAATGAGGAGAATTTCTGTAAGGATGAGAGTGGATCCACAAACAGGATTGGGAGATCTGGTGGAGAAAGAGGTAATAATGGGAATTATCGAGGATCTAGGAATCAAGAAGCGCGCTCTTTTGCTAGACGAGGGAGTATGAGTAATGGAAAGAGTGCAGAAGTGAAAATTTCTGAAACAAAAAAGCAACTTGATGTTGAGGGAGATCGTAAGGACAATACCAATGTCGATGCTTCTGCTGAAAGGTAAGCAGCAGTCTTTATAGAACTTCATAATCAACTTATTGCAGTCTTAAATCCTGAATAAACCTTATTGTTTTTCTCAATTTTGAACTTGGCCGATCCTATATGCCCGTTCTTTACATGATCTAGGACAGAAATAACCGAGTCTTTTAGGTGTAATCGTAAAATGTATTAGTTTCTGAAGGACATCAATTGATGTATTATACATATTATCATTCTATACTTTTGTTTTGAGCGTCTCCATGCTGCCACAGTCTTTTTAATTTGTATTCCTGTACAGCCCTGAATTATCCTAATTCAAATTCTGTCCTGGTGAAGTGCGTTGAATTGAATGTATCAGAATTTTTAGTTGCTTTTATCTGTATGAACTCTTCGTTAACCATTCCCATTTTCCGGATGTTTGATTGACCTAACAGGAATGGTGCTTCGGCCTCTGAAGCAACGGCAGATGCAGAATCGAATCAGGAGAAATGCCGCAATGTTGCTTCTAGAGATCACCCCAGAAATTGGGGTGAAGAGGATGAAGAAAAAAATGTAATGCCTAAAGTGTCATGAAAATCTTCTAGTGTTACCATTTATACACTGAACTTAACATGTATGTTGATGGATTTTTACAGAAGATGACTCTCGAGGAATATGAGAAGCAGCTTCTTGAGAAGAGGAAGAAATTGGAAGCCTTGAAGACAGAGGAGAGGAAAGTGCTACTTGACAAAGATTTCGAGTCAATGAAGCTTGTTGACAAAAAGAAAGAATATGGTCTTTTCATTAAGCCGGTGAGCTATTTTTCCCCTTCTATTTTTTCGCTAAATGATACAAATTTAATTTTCCATTAAATTTTTATTAATTTCAGAATTCTGAGAAAGATCAGGTGAAGAAGGACAGCTCTACTAAGGATGAGAAAGTTCGTAAGGTAACGATTTCTATGGTAATTTGATTATATATCTGACAGAAGTATGCCATTTTATTTTCCTCTGCTAGGAATTTCTGCTATATCCACATTTCCATTTTGCCATACCATGGAAAAATTTCTTTGATGTCCTTAATTGCTTTTAGTACAATAAACTTAAACCCGCTCGTAATCAGAGAGTCTAAATCAATTCGTGTAAATATTTAACCTCTGTTTGGTGCATATATTAGTTGCTGGATGGATTTAAAGTATCTGGCAGTCTAATAATTTGCCTCTCCTGTTCCCAGGCAATGAGCATTAGCCAATTTCTGAAACCGGCAAAGGGGGAATTCTACAAAAGGCGTGGTGGCCGGAATCAGGATGATGATGGTGGAGATGGAGGAGGAGTTTCGAGTTGTTCGGCTAAAGTAGATGATGACTCCCCAAATTTTGAGGATTCCAGGCAGTTTCCTTCCCTTCCTGCATCTACAAGACGATGATCGCCTGCGAAATCTGACACTTCCATCTCTGCAGTTCATTCTTTTTTTTTTATCTAGCAGTATAGACAGATTAAATTCTCAAGTGTCATTGAATGTTGCTGAGCATTTGCACTTAATGATTTAGTTTTATCTTCTATTTTTACTGCAAGTGAATGAAAAAGCTGATTTCAATATATAGGCTCATGTCTCCAATCATCAATGATTGTTAATATCTTCGACAGAAGGTTGTTTTTACATTTGATCTTAAGCATCCTTTCTCACAAATTCACCATTCTCCTTGGGTGTTTGAAAATATAATAAAATCCATGAAAAATTTATCATTTGCTCATCAACAACGTTGAAGTGATGAAATTAAATCAACAACTAAAGCAAGTATAAATAATGCTATTTAGGAAATATAACATAGGGTTATGTAACATAAAGTTTACTGATTCAGTCAATTGCAGAAGGGTTATTTCGGTTTTGAGTTAACATCAATTTATTTTCTTTTAAAGAATAAATAAATTGTTCTATACTTGCATAATTTAGCCCAAAAATAATTTCAACGTCGATTAGAATATCTAGCCACATGACTGTGTTAATCTAAAATTAATTAATCGTGTGTATATATATCAAACAAGAATTATCCTATATGAAGAAATTCTCTTAAATTTATCTTATGTGAAGAAACTTTTAAATTACCTAACCAAGTAAATAAATAAATTAAGCATTACAAAGATTTATCCATTTATTACAGAAATTTGACAATGAAGTAGTACGGACAAATAGTTTGTCTTTGCCACTTTATTGGTGGCATACCTCAGGACATACACAAACTAGCAACAAAGAAAGAAAAAAGAACAGTAAGAAAAGAAAATTATGCATAAAAAGTACCATAGAAAAAAAAAATTGAACTAAGCATAATAATTTTTTTTTTTTTTCATGATCTGTTACTTTAACTTTAGTATGACTATATTTTAAAACTATGCGACACTCAATAGAAAGTATGTCCCACATACAGTGAATTCACGTCTTGTTCAATCATACTTCAAGTATATTTCTCCATTGCTCTACATATCAATAAAGTATTTCTTTCCTGAACGCTCAATGCTTGAAAACAAGAAAAATATTCTATCCGGACGTTGATTGTTGATGTGACAATCTAATCAATGTCCGTTTGACATGTGGCATGCATTAATGGGAGGCTTTGTCCCCACTTTGAGCAAAGAAGATGTCTTTAGCCTTCTATGTTGGTGTCTGATATGTGCACATTTAAAAAAAGAAGAGATGTCGAATGACTAAAATAGACAAGCAAGTGATGACCAAAAACTTTGCTAAATGACCATTTTAGGTCCCTTAAACTTGTCCCCACACCCACTTCTATGCATGCACTTATTTTTTTTTGTTTTCATGCGTAGTAAAGTGTTGCATGCAATATTTTTGTTTATACGTGTAGTGTGTCTTAGCAAACCAAATAACTCTCTTTATTCTTACGATAAGATTTTTTTTATTATTAATATAGACTTACGCCAAATATTTATTTCAAGAGCAAATCATTGTCGAAACGTAATTAAAAATTACTTTATCATTTTCTAAAAATATAGGAACATGCAGATCGGTATCTATAAATTAGCCGGAATTAGTCTTAATCAAGCAACATGGAGAAATTAATGCGAACAATAATGTGAAAATCGGCATATCAATAAAATTAATGATTAAATTTCAAAAAATAGTTAGTTTTTTGTTGGTATGTAATGCATAACCTACCGAATATATATATATACACATACATAACTTAAACCATCGAAAATGATGATAAAAAATATGAAATGAATTTAAAAATCTACGAATATACATGTCTAGATTCCTTTCAATAATCAAAAAAATAATATACAAATGTGCATGCAAGTCTCTACATTTAACCAAAATCTACGAATATGAATAAAGTAAATTGCACAGCATCATATTTAGATCCCTTTAATACACGAGTGAGCAATTAACGTTTAGCTCATCTTCTTTTTTTACTCAGTTATATTTATAAATAAAGTAATGTATGAATCATATATAATCTTTTGATCAATGATTACATGATCTCATATTTAAAAATAAGAGCAGTAAGGAAATACGAGGGTATCACAACAATCGTCATATTATTCTATAATAGCCTAATCTTTAATTTGCTCCATTGATGTTAATCATAGATAAGATTGTAGTAAAAAAATCATATTCAATTTTAAATGAGGTATGTTTAGTAAGTTTTCAAAAATAATATTGTTAAATTAGTAGTTGTTAAGCATATGTGGTATGCTAATCGTAAACACCAATTTAAAAAGGCTTTGGTTATCCTCGATAGGCCTTTTTTTAAAGAAGTGACAACAAACCACTCTCTTCATAAATATATTAAATCATGGCTAGTCTTTTACCAAAATAAAAAAGGTCAATGCTAATCCATGAAGCCCAAATCTTTAAAATGTACATT
The DNA here is from genome assembly GCA_037974665.1 of Ehretia macrophylla. Classification (NCBI taxonomy): domain Eukaryota; kingdom Viridiplantae; phylum Streptophyta; class Magnoliopsida; order Boraginales; family Ehretiaceae; genus Ehretia; species Ehretia macrophylla. Next base: position 30,662,042 of record CM075780.1, read on the forward strand.
TATTTCATAAATAGGGCCTATAAAAATAAGCATATATGAAATATTAGCCCAACTTGACAAGGATGTATATATATGTAACTTGGGCCAATTAGGCCTACCAGTCAATGTCACAGCAAAAGTCCATTGCTAACTCATATATGAATATGACTATTGTGCACAACATTTAAATAAGCCAAAGAACAATGGCTCGATTTTTTTTTTTTTTACTATTTGGAATTTGTTTATATTTTAATGGTCCAAAATTTTCAACAATAGTTACATAATATTAATTAATGATATATATGTGTGTGTGCACGTAATAATACACATACTTGTGCACATGTTATGGTAATTTTTTTATTTTATTTTTATTTCATCGAATAGTGTTGAGGTGTGTGCAAGGATAGTGAACAAAAAAATAGAGTATTTGTTAATGTATTAATTAATAGTGACTCTTCCCTTTAGTGAGAGCAGTCAAATTATAGTTGGTGTTAGGCTGAAATTTTATGGATTTTAAGAACTTGTTTCACTGCATACTCCCGGTGATATATAAGTGTTTAATATTTAGATTAAAGTAAAAATCGAATATGATTATGTAATAATTATAATGGTGGAGATATCACACATTTTTCACCTAATTTTGGTAACACATATAGCATGTGTTATAAGTCATATCCATTATATGATAGGGCATACATACACATTAAGAATTTGAATTGAAAATGAATAGTGACAAACACTTTTAGTGATTGGATCACTGGAATGTGTTTGGGAATGAAATGACATTCCTAACTTTATTTCGATTCTCATGCTTGGTATAAAGAAATAAATTAAAATTTCTATTCCCAAGATAATCTCAATCCCCTGTACATGGGAGTTAGTATATTTTCATGTGTTTGGGGATAAATTTTTCTCTTAAATGACTAATATAACCCCATCAAAATATTATATTATACAATCATGTCCCTTATATGTGTATATTCTTTTGGTAAAATTGTATTACTATAACTACCACCACCACCACCGCCATTACTACTACTATTACTAATAATAATAATAATAATAATAATAATAATAATAAATAATCATAAATAAAATATTAAAATTAATTTTCCTTATTTTTATTCTTAAGTTTATTATTAAGATAATAATAATAATAATTATTATTTATTATGTTAGTGTTTTTTATAATTATGTTAATTTTTACTCTTAATTTTAATACTACAATAATAAAAGGGTAACCATGTTATATTATAAAATGTTTACTTTTATGGGTACACTGGAATGCGTTTAAGAATAAAATATCATTCCTTCGTACATAGGATTAGCACATTTTCATGTGTTTGAAAATAGACTTATTTCTTAAATACCTAATATTAACCTATGAAAATATTACATTCTACAATCATGTCCCTTATATGTATATATATTTTTAGTTAAATTAATACTACTACTACTACTACTAGTAGTAGTAACTAATAATAATAATAATAATGTTAATACTAATAAAAATTGATAAATAATGATGTAAAATTAATATTCATTATTATTATTATTTTATATTATTCATGTTATTATTATTAATATTATTGTTTATCATGTTCATGTTAATGATGAGTGAAAGTGGTGATTGATTTCTCGGGACCGCGTGAGGGTAGAAAGGTAAAATTGGCTGATATTTCTTATGCTAAGTTTGTCCACAAGACTAATTTTATAATTTATGCATTTAAGGGTAAAAAGTGCACTAAATTCGACAATAAGGGTAAAATGGTAACACAACTACTTTTTGTATTTCGTGTATTAAAAATTTTTTAATAATGTGACGTGTAAAGAGAGAAAAAGTTATTCGCATAAAAAAATGACTCTTGAAAATAATATTGATTACGTGATCCATCTTCCCAGACAGCATAGGCCATTAGGCGACCCAGCAGTGAAATGACATAACACCCAAAGCTTTAAAAATTCATTCTCCATTCTCATTGGTGTCGATACTTTTCGGGGTTACATTTTTATTCCTATTGTATGTAAAATACACAGATCCAAATTGGGTTTTAATAGTTTGATATTTTCCAAATAATGCAGATATATATGCGGATAAACCTTGTCTCAATGGGGGGGCATATTCTAAATAATGAAGATAATATATGCGGATAAACTTGTTCAACTGGGGCCATAATAATGGCTTTGAGACATTGCAGTTGAGGTTTGAGGTGACATCACGGAAATTTGTGGCTTTCACAAGTGGAATTGCGACAAAATGTACTTTGCTCAAAATTCTGGATCGATACATTCACGTTTCTGCGACATACAGCAACCATGCATCTCCAGTGGATTTGTATGAGAAACTATGGGCGGAGTCAAAAATTAAATATTAGAAGTTTAAATTTTATTTTTTGTACAGTATTTTTGAAAAAAAAATAAAATAAGTACAATAGTAAGAAGTTCAAAACTAGCAAAAAATAATATACAACTGTAGTGCCTTAAATTTACATTAACAATATAAATACATTTATAACTAACTACCAAATTAACTCTATATTTTTAATACTTTTATAACATTTTTAATTTGTTTTTGAAGGCCCGACCCCCTCTCCCTCCGCCCCTATCTGAAACTTTTTTCTTTTTTAATATTACGAGGATGCACCCAGCAAAGTACAAATCACTCAAAGTCTATACAATAGTGAGTATCAAAATCAGACAAGTATATAGAAAAGAAAATAGAAGCACAGAATGGTTGAAAACTTTGGCACTCTCTTGGAAGTTGATTCCTTGATCACCAACTAGATCCTTTGAAGAATCTGTTGGATAGAGATATGAGCGTCATTCAACCCCTATAAAAAAGAAAGAAAAGAAAAAAGTCTACACAATATTTATAATGAAAACATATAAATTTAAATTCGAGACTTTTAATTATTACAAGTTATAATTTTTATAATATTTCACTCAACTCTTGAGAATCGTACTTCTTAAGATGTTGCATATTCCAATTTATTACGGATTTATTCTTTACATGACAACTTTTCACTCTGAACTTAATTCTTTTGCGAAAAATGGAAAAACTCAAACACTAGACAGTGTGACGACACTCACAATTGAGGGCTTTAGATGTAGACCGGATTGAGGCACCACTACCAGGAATGTGGATTGATTTTGGATTAGTTTTCAAAGTAGTCAGTTAAGTGAGCATTTCATCTAAAAACTTAATTTTATTCCTATTTATTATTTTGAACATGCTTCCGATCACCTCATTTAAAAATTTAAACTATTTGAGAACGATTGATTACATTATTTATGATCTTCTATTGTCACCACCAAGAATATTATTACCAGGAATGTTGTTCCCCCAGTGAAATCTCAAATATTACAAAAGTCATTCACAGTTCTTGTCAAACTATCGCTTAAGTTTCTTTTTTCTTAGTTCATAGGATAGTAAATAAAACTACTGATTGGGTAACAAAGAATTCTAAGGCTTGTAGTTGCAAAAATTGGGCTTGGAACTATGGTCTCACAGCGATGCGCCATTTGGTCTTACCTAACTCATGATATTGTGGCTACGACCCATGTATGGTTCGATTGCTCACTAACTACCCCTATGGTAGGCTCCGCTCAAGCCCAAGACTCTTGAGCCCATTGATATAGGCCAACGTTCGGTGCTACCACGTGTGGTCAGTTGGAGATAAGCTGGACGAAGATCCGTCCCCACTGAGACTTTAGGAATAAGCGACTACGGAATAGTTCAGCTACCCAATCCATCCCAAGTGGATGAAGACGACCGACTAAGGTTGGCTCTGGTCTTATCAGATCCCAAGAGATAGATACTAGAGACTTCTCTAGGGATGCGAGTTCTTGGGGCTCATGGACTCTAACCTACCAATAACTATAAATAGGTCACGCCTACCCAAGGTAGATACATCGAATATCAGACACCTTCAAGTATATTCACATTTTTCCCTTCGATCGAACAACCCCCGTACATCTCGTTGCTCCTACTACGGTAGTCTCCCCTAATTACCTTATATTTTCTGTCTTATTCAAACATTTTGTTATAGTCTACTGACTTGAGTGTCGGAGTATCTTTGATCAGCACCACATTGGTGTCAAAGACTCACGTCATTTTATTGTCTTTTGATCTTGCAATTGATGGTGCCCATCAAATTTTTGATTGTAGATTTCGGGTCTACAAGAGTGACAACCTTCCTCTAATTAGTAGTCTAATATACCATTTTATTTTACTTTATTGCTTCTCTTTGAGTTTGAGCTAACTTACGTAGGCTAACTATTGTAACCTTTTACCTCTTTTCAAAGTTGATGAAAATCTTTAATTCAACCAAGAAAAGAGAGATTGAGGTGTATTGTATAAATGTTTAGCACAATAAATATATACAACTTTACCAATTCCAGAACATGGAATGTTAGGCATTAAATGTCTATACAAGTATCGAGAGATATTAGATATTCAATCATAAACAATGACAGTAATTTATAATAGAATTTGCCTATCGTTATATTAAAACAACACAAGTTTAGAGTATAGCATTCACTAATTGTCGAATGTCCTGAATAATGAGACTAATTTGTCATTGCACCATCTGATCAGGATGAAGAACTGCTTGGTATACCTCTATAACATCCTAATCAAAAGTGACTTGAGATAACACTACACTGTATACAAACACCCTTTTGTAGCACCATAAATGTTAAAACGAGAAAATATGATGCCATACGTGACTATTCTCAATAACGTCAAAATTTGATCCGCGTCTGATGTGGAGTATCATAATTTTTCTGTCAAAATCATGGATAGGGTTGTTGGCAAAATTTCTGAGTGAATAATGGATAAGGTTATTATTGGCTTGTTTTCTCTAGCTGTCAACTAGCTTCCATATCTTAAGCACCAAAAGAAGATATTTAGCTTCCATATAAAAATAAGATATGGAACATTGATCATTATATATATATATATAAATGTTCGTAATTATCAAGGCATTGAAAGCGTTCAACTCTTAGCAAGTCCTAACCATTCCTGTCAAAGTTCAACAAACTGACCATCCTTCAAATCGCCCCTTCCCTCACTTGAAAAGGTGGGATAAACAGAAATGAGAGAGAGAGTAAAAGATCGGGGGAAAATGAATCAATTTATAATATTATGATATTATAAAAGAATTTTTAATATTTTTAAATTATTGATACAATTATAATAATATAATATAAATAATTGACAATCAATTAACAGCTTTATGATTTTATAAAATGACCCTTACTCAGAGAACAAAATGGTTGTTGCTAGAGAACATACATTTAATGTGGTCAGATAGAAAGCATTTGAATCACAATTATAAGTGAATTTGGGTCGCAAGCCTTGTTATAATGGTTGGATAACGCTTTCTTGCGACAAAATTTTTCGAGTAAGAACTAATGCATTCTTCCCAAAACAAATTTGTCTGGTCCTTCTTAGCAACAAAAAAAAAAATTTGTCTGGTCCTTAATTGGCATAAAACATGCTTTTAGACATATTATTACAGTAATGAGATTTGTAAGTTTAAAATGGTTTTAATATAGTCTTGTCTAAAGGTAAGTCATTCGTCATAAATATTCAATTTAGTCAAATGTAAAATATTTTTCAATCAATAATTATTGTTGTTTTTGCTTAATTTTACGGTATTTGGTAACACCGAAAAATAGGTCAACTGTAAAATATTTTACAGTTAATAATTGCGGCTAGTACAAAATTTTGTAAAATATTTTTATGTCCTTTAAGAGAAGAAAACATTTTACGGAACTCACGTACATCTAACTACCAAAAAATATTTTTCAGTATTTATTTTCTAAAAAAATATTTTCCCCCAACAAATTAGTTTATGATAAACAAATAGAACCACAAAAAATATTTTCTACTGAAAATATTTTTTATAAATAAATTATTTTAGATGAAAATGGATTCATCCCCCAAAATACTTTCTCCTTCTATGGATCAAGTAAGTTTTGAGGCAATGAATTAGACAAAGGCAATGTCTATTCTAAGAAATTGATGCTTGCACTTCTAAAACGATAGCCGTTAAACTGGAGAAGCGTGGATTTGTAATGCTTAGTTGCTTCAAGGGGCAAATTTTATTCAAAAGGAAGAGATTGTTTCCCCCTTAGATACTCAACTTAGGAAATGTAATCTAAATTAGATGAACTTTCGAACATAACGCACATGTAAAGTTCTAGATCAGATGAATAAAAAATTGAAATAAATCCAGGTATTATAATCACGAAACATAATCTTTCGGGATCACATTAGCTTCATCTATAATAATAAATAACTTATTTCACAACTTAAGATATCATCGTCGTGTCATTATAGACAGAATCATATTAAATTCAATCAAAAATTATAAGTCTCTTGATACAGTGGTACAGTGTCTTTTCAACGAATATTTTAAATCTGTTAAGACTAGACTATATTTGCGTTTAAAAGATATAGGTCAGAATTAGGTTCATTAATCACAACAAGTCATCAGTGGAACATTTCGTTGAAATTATTCATTTAAATTTTTTTTAAAAAGCTAATCATAGATTCTTCTCCCATCGAAACAATAGGGCCATTATACTCATTATAAAATTTGTTATGAGTGGATCGTTGATTATTAGGTATTGACTCTGTTAATACAAATTGTTATTCAATTATTTTATCTAACTTCTAAAACGATATCATTCCCATTATACACATGTACAATCTATTAATGTTCCAAAAAAAAAAAAAAATCTATTAATGTGTACACATTTGTCCAAATCCAAATCCAAAATTAACAAAAAAATAAAAATTCAAATTCAAATCCAAATCCAAAATCTTAGTCATCAGTCGTCAATATCAGATAAAATCCTTTGCTCTCGCCACCCACCCTTCGCACTCACCAAGAGACAAACCCAACCCCACACCCCACTCCTTGGCCCCTACCTCCCCTGACCCACACCTCAAACCTCAAAGACTCGAGTCCACGTCCACGACCCCACATACTATGATAAACCTTCTAGTGACTCATCCACTCACGTGCCTTCTCGTGCTCATTGCTTCCGTACCACGTGGCAATATCTTATCCGTCCACGTCATAAACTTGTTTACTTGCACAAATCAATGTGCTCTTGGGTATGCTTTACACTAAACCACCATTTGGATACACCCTAAAGTATATCCTTTTTTGACACACAGAGTAAAAACTGTATGACTTGTTAAAAGAGTTTTTTGGAATATTCCGTTATAAATTCCTCCACATTAATTTTCTATGTTTCTCACATTCGTTTTCCATCCCCCTCTTCTCATATAAAACCCAACCTCCTTCATACACTATAAATAAAAATCAAACACCACCGTCTTTGTAGAAAGGAAAAATCGAATAATGTCTCGTTTTACGAGAACAAAACGAGTCACGGACCCGCTTGATGATAAAGCAAAAGCCCGAATATTTGGCCGGGAGCGGTTCGAACCGGGTTATGTAAGCAGCGGCAGCGAGCACAGCGCTCAAGTCGTTGACGACGACGTCGTTTCACCGAGCCTTTCTGATCTCTTAAATGATTTTCTGGTGGATACTGATGTTGTCGCTGCATCCGAGTCGAAGGAGAATGACTCGGATACGGAACGCGAGTCTTCAATGTACGACTCGGCGGACGCGATCCACGAGTTGATTCGGATTTTGCAGAAAAATGCAGGCTCGTATAGGAAAGTTCTACAAGGAAATGTTTCGAAAGCTGTTGAGTTGTTTTCATGTGTGAAGATGAATAAGACGATTTTTTATAGGAATATGATGGCGTTTTTGAAAGATTTAGGATACAATGCGGCGGTTTGCAAAACTAAATGGGAGAGTTCCGGCGGACTCACCGCCGGAAACTACGAGTTCATCGACGTAGTCCGATCGGATTCGACTCGATACTTCATCGACCTCGATTTCGCCGCCGAGTTCGAGATCGCGCGGCCGACGAGCAGCTACGAGAGGCTTTTACAGTCACTGCCTAGGGTTTTTGTCGGAAAAGCCGAACAGTTGAAGCAAATTTTGAAGGTTATGAGCGACGCCGCGAGACGGTCGTTGAAGAGCAGAGGCCTCCATCTTCCGCCGTGGAGAAAACACCGTTTCATGCAGAACAAGTGGTTCGGTCCGTACAAACGGACGGCGAATATCTTTCCGGCCAGCTTTTCTACTACTACTTCGCCGTCAAATCGGACGTTTGTCGTTAAATGCCGATCTGTTGGTTTTGACCCTAACGCCGTTAACGGCCGTTTATTCTTCCCCGCGGCAACCCGTACGAGATGATAGTGATCAAATAGATTAACTTTTTAGAATTGAAAATGAATATTTTATTTATTTTTTAGAATAGATTTTGTCGTTTTGTGTCCAAAACTGTTTGTTCAATGGGTTATTTTTTTTGTCAACAGTTCAATGGATTATACTAATGTGTATAGGCGGCAAATGCACGTTGTGTACATTTTTTTTTTTTCGCAACATTTCACGTGCAAACTAATCATGTTGTGAGGAGAGGCTAAGGACCAAAAAAAAAAAAAAGTGAGGAGAGGCGTTTATATCATTGGAAAATGGCTTTTAATATCTTTATCCGATGGCTATAATTTGTTCACTCGTCGCGGTTCACGTTATTTTCGCCGTCGACCATGTTATTAGTGAGAATTAATACCTTTTGATTGTTACTTTTTAAATAATATGGTTTCTACTAGTATGAGAGACTATACGTTTTTAAGTAATTTTATATTGTTATTATGTATAAAATGTAAATCTTTATTGATGGGCAAATTTTAAAAAATAATATATTCGATTGGATTTTTGTACTTGTGGGATTTACTTTATACTCAACCAGACCTATCTGATTGTAATGTTTTTTAAGCAATTTTCGTATCCAGAAATTAAGGAACAAAACTGGCAACATGGATCAAGCTCTGAGGTGGTCCATCAATGGACATTTATACTCTATTATTGCAAAAGAGACCATATTTGGTAAGAAAGAACCAAATGTTGCGTGACGTGTCTATAAATATGTTACAGCCTTAATTTTGAAGGTGGACAGATATATAAACGTTGCATAAAGATATTGTTCCGACAACAATTTTAATCATCATATAGTATTCGTCCATAATGCTATATTAATGGAAAATAGAGTGCTTAAACATTCGAACTTTATTTAAAGTTTGGTGCATGTCACCATTAACCATATTAGTATTTCTTGTTATGCTAACTACTTAATTTTATCATACCGTTCTTTATATATAACCCTTAATTTTATCCAACATCTTTATTCATCATTTTCATTTTCGGTTGATCTTATCGTCACCGCCTCTCGAGAGATTTTCTCTCTCAATTCATCTCTTTGCCCTTCGCTTTTCCATCATCACTCTTCTTCCATCTTTGCTTTGCTGTGGGGCTCCGGCTCCAGAGCCCCCTCTCTTTTCCTCTCCTATATGTTATATCTTATCTTTGTACCCGTTTTTCTTATGTAAAAATTTAGATTTGGCATTGATTTTTGGTCATCCTTGCTCTATCGACCACAACAATTGCTCTTTTGTTCTATATTCTTTCCCCGGTGGTGGTACTTTCCAACTTGGGTAGTTGTGACTTGTGACTAGTGATGATGTGTCTTTTGGTGTGTTAATGTCTTTTTCTTTTGGTTTGGTTTCTATCGTATAATTTATGTTGGATGTTATTTGGGGTTTTGTAAATTGTGATCAACGAGTTTTTTCTGTTATTCATAATTCTCAACTCTTTTTATTTTTCTCGCTAAGTCACTAAGCTCCTGTTTTCTTGAGCCAACCTTGTGATATCTTGAGCTACTTATACAATTAAGATAAGTCTTACTCACTCATGTTTGGTGTTTTACCTCATCTTTTAGCATTGTGTTTGCAACTTTTGCATGTATATTTTGCTTTTTTGTTTTAATTTCTAAATTTTTGTATAATTTGAGATCATCTCTTGTTTGTATCTATTTTGTTTAATTAATAATATAACTTGAGTAAAATAAAAACTTATTTATTCACGGCTTCTGATGTGACGTAGATAAGGAAAACATGAAAAACAACTGACAACAGGATTGGACAACTGGCGTGTAATAGCTTTCAGTGCGTAGGTGAACAAAATTTATGCGAGTGACTGAAAAGAAAGACTTGACCATGGATAATGTTTTTTTTAGTGACCAGATAAACCTCACATTTTTTTTTTAGTGATCAGATAAACCTCACATTTTAACTTTTGTCCTTTGTTATAGTTTAAGAATATTGCTTTTTCCCGTGTGGGCTCTATCTGGGCGGGTGCCTTTATGCCCCTCGTGGGTCGCGGGTGCCTCCAAAGGCATATTCTGATGCTTCATCATTTTACTACGAAACGACGCCTGAGGCTCTAACGATTGGGTACAGTGATAAAATAGTAATTTTTTATGATGTAAGTTACTGTTTGAAATTAGTTGACCAACGTCCATCAATCCAAATAGTGTGAGAGACGGATATCTGTTAGTAATGAACATAAAACTCTCGAAAAATGAGTATTATTCATTAACATTATTGACTGATTTAGGCCATAAATTAGAATGTATCTTTTCTATAAAATTTATAATTTTAAGTGAGTTTGACGTGATTTTACTTAAAACGTTCTCATTATCAAAGAAAGCGACACCTGAAAAATGATGCTACTGGTACATTCTTTTATATGTTTAACTAGATGTTTGAATAAACTAGGGGGAGTGATGAACTTCAATAGATAGAGTAATAGATGCATGTTGCTAAAAAGCATTAGAAAGTGTTGCATGTCTCCATGGTGGGCTGGACTCTTTTTGAATTGTTGCTTTGAGTTCTCTTGAAATGATGAATAAAGTGAATACCTTTTCTGAATATTCCTAGTGATGCCACTAAACTAGTGACAACTAAGACTTATCATGAGTTCTCATTTTCTTTATATGCACGAATCATAATAGTTTTTTATATTCCCCTTTATGTTTTAGTTTTTTTTTTTTTTTTCAATTCTTTTGGCTGGAGTGATATCCTTTTTGTTAATAGACATGGACTTAGATTTGGAGAAACTGTCCAATTTAGTAGCGTTGGGTAGTGTGACATTCGATGAGTGACTTTTATATATATATTTACTTTTTCTGGCTGGAGTGATATTATTTTGTGATTGAATGTAGATTTAGATTTTGAAAAATTGTTTCCATTCAATAGTACCCAATGGTGCAGTACACTATGAAATTTAACTTTTGCATCTGCTCCTTGGTGGCTATGATCAGCCGAAGACTTGGAAGACGTTTGGGCAATTTAACCTAGGGTTACATTCAAGGTCCTTTGAAGAGAGGCTCTTTTCTTTTTCTTTCTTTTTTTTTTTTTTTTTTTTTGGGTGGGGGGGGGGGGGGGGGGGGGGGGGTGGGTCAAAGAGAGGTACAAGTTGGCCAGAAGAAATCTTAGCACAGAATGGAAATAACATAGGGTTAGCTGCAACACAGGGTATCTTTAGAAATGAGAAGGGCTCTTAAATCATCACAGGCTTCACCATAATCTTGGCATTGCATATAATACTAAGGGTTCTTTAGCTTAACTTTTTAGACATTTAAAAATTATTCATGTGAATTTAGAAGTTGAAGCGACCTGTTTGGCTCATTTTTTAAATAGTTTTTAGGTAAAAGCTGAAGTTAAGAAATAAGAAACTCCAAATTGGAGGAGTTGGAGTGGAGTGAGATTCAGGAGTAGGTTAGTGGTAGATTACTCTCCCTGACAATTGGGAGCCAGGGTTCGAATCTCATGGGGTAGGAGGTTAAAAAAAAAAAAAGTTCTTCAAAAAAAAATTTTTGCAAAACTATTTTTACATAATGTCATAAGTTGTTTTCTTTTTCATCCTCAAATATACCCTTCATATTTTGTGAAAGCCTAACATTGTTATCAAAATTTTAAAAGTCCAAAATTGTTCAACTTATGTCTAAAAACCAATGATTTTTGTTTAACAACACTTATAACCAAAACTCTATGGATCAAAAACTAAAATTTTCACAATTAACCAAACAGATGCAAAAGACATGGTGGTTGCTGAACTTTTTCAGTCCAAAGTGCAGCCTTAACTGTAGCCCATTGTTCGGCCCATGACTGGGACTTGTTGATCTAAACTCCTCATCCCATAAGTGGCCATTTTAACAACATTGGGGAAGCCTTTATCAGTAGCCCATTGGACATCCCTTGAATTGGATTTTCTATTGGCCCGCGTAATTAAAATAGAATCCACGGCTTGGACAATGCTTCATTGTTCAGATTGCATTTTGTTATCCACTGATCAGGCTTTTGACCAGTGAATAAATTTGTTCTTAATGTTATAATGTTATGAGTAAGAGTTATTAATTATAAATTATAAATATAATTATAATAAAATAATTTAAATAAGTTACAATTATTGGATCTCGCTCGTGACTTTACAATGTCATCGGAGGGATTGAGCAATCCTTCAGATATCAGAAGCCAACAAATGTCTTAACTTTCCGACAGAAATATACCCATTGAACGAACAATACAACCAGGGCGTCATTTTCAAGCAGCAAGGGCTCGATCTCATCCATCATGTTAATTTGTCATGAACTAGCACATCTGTCTGCTCCATGTGTGTCCAATTTTTTTTTGGGGTCATTTTTTTGTGTATCTCTTTTTCTTTTTTAATTTTATTAATTAGCAAATAATTTATTAATAGTAAACGTCGTACAGACTAATTATTCTCTGAATGACAGAATTCATGAAAATGATGTTAGAGAGTTCCCGAGGTTCATTTGATAATAAGTCAATGTAAGATATCCTAAGATAAAATTTTTGATTATCCACTCGGCTAATATATTATTATTCATTTGAACGGTTTTAAAAACAACATGATTAACGGTTTTAGTAATGGATTTCATATTTATTAGCATGTGTATCCCCACTTTTTTGGATGACTTGGGAACCCATTTAACATAGCGTAACTCTTGAATTATCCGGTAAAGTTCGACCACAACTTTTAAATGCATCAAATTAATCAATAACAGAACTTTAAAGCAGTAAGGAATGTCGAACCATATATATCCTCACTTACATGAATTTGTAACACTTTTTCTTTCACTTTCTACAATATGGTTTTGATAACATTTTATTTTTTGTAAATGTTTGCTTCCAAGCCATTAACATGGTTTCTACCGTACAGGGATTACCACAATCAACGTGTTAGAGTATTCATTGGTTCCACATAAAATAACAAAGAAACACAATACCAAAATATTAGATCCCGAATTATAAATTAATTTTAGAATGCAACAATATTTTTCTTATCAGAATGGACACTAGCTTCACATTCAAGATGATTCCTTTACAGAATACACGTTCCAAATTTGAAATTATTATTGATAATTAATGGTGGGCTCACTCTGCTAATCCAATCTGGCTGTATTTGTACACAAATGAAAACGACGAGCAAAGAAGTTAGGGCAATTGTCTCTGCTTTGAGGGAACTTGGAGAAGGACACCTCAAGATTAACGTAGACCCCATTATTTATTTATTAGTATACTACCTCTAATTGTAAAAAATCAATACTTGATCTGTAATATTTTACGTCGGTAGAAGATTGTGTGTTTAAATAATTTATAAGTGAGTGTCGTAGGTATAAAGAATAACTTGAGTTGATTATTTTGAGACTAATAAAAAAGAGGTTCAATTAGTTATTTTTTACGCTTAAAACACTAATTTTGATCGGGGGCCTAAAATTTCTAAATTCGAAACGTGACGTGACCATTTCACCCAACTCTTCCGTAACATAGACCCCATTACTACGCGTACGGACAGTGATCCTAGTTGGCATAGATAGCTGGATATGGATAAAACATCATAGGACCCATTAGCCACCTCATAGTTTGAAGGATCGAAGGTGATAGATCCTTCTCTCAAAGCTCCTTCATCATTAAATTCATCAAATAATTTGATGTGGAGAATGGCGACAATTGAATTTCTGTTGTGCCATGTTCCCGCTTAATGTGATGTGCACATAGGGAAACAGACTGAGAGATAAGTAACATGTAGTAGCCTTTTCTTTTTCTGATATAGATATTTGTTGTTGTCGTCGGGCACCATATGGGTTGGTTATATAACCAATAAATTGTCTAGTTTTTTTTTATATTTTTATATTTTTTTAATTTTATGCAGGGGAGGCCTAATTTGCCGTACAATACTAGTGAGATTTGATCTTACAACCTTTCGTATACATAACAATTAACATTACCTCTGGACCAAAGTTGTAGTAGCTTTTCTTGATTTTTTCCCTTCTCTTTTATTGAGTACTCGTTCTTGTTTCATTTCTTTGATAATGGTCCACTACTATATTTTTTATCTCCTAAAACATTTAAAATTGCTATATAATGGTTAAAAATTATTACAAATGACTTTAACCGTTGTATATGGTCTTATTGCAAATGGCTTTAACCATTGCATATGGTTTCATTGCAAATTCTCTATTACAATGATTTTTTGTAAATAATAAGCAAAACCATTGCAATTAACCTATAATTTTAAAATCGTTGCGATAATTATATAAGCAATTATTGACAAAAAGTGACCAAATTTTTTTTTAACCGTTACAAAAAGTTTTAATTTATTAATTTATTGCCGCAATACGATACATATTGCAACAATTTGTTCATATTTTAATTGGAGTATTGTAGAGTTAGAATGTCATAGTGTGGGAAGCTTTCTCTGAAAAACTGTTTTAGTTGATAGTAGGGTGCTAAATATCGGGACATGTAATCCCGCTTTGAGAAAATATACTCCAGTCTCTAATTTAATCAAATTTAAAGTCTACTGAATGTAGAACTTTTTAACTGTTACAATCTATGTGAGTAAGTCTTTTACCTGCACTTCAAACTTTACATTACTAGCTGACACTTGGGGTTATGTGACATTTTCTTGCTACTCCTAAGATATCTACCAATTATTTTATGGGTTGATATTTGGGTGTAAAGCATGTAGCTATCAAGATGAATTATGTATGTAAATGCTGCCAAGACTGACTTCGCTTAGCTTGTCCAAAATTATTGCGAGAATTTAGTACCACATGCTTGAATAATGACAAGAATAAGCATTATCACATTTTTCTATAGCTTTTTTCTTGTCATTGCTCGATCATAAAGTAACTCATTATGAGTGACTAAAATGCTTTGACATTAATCGTTGTACGTTATCTTCTTGTGATGATTCCAATGATTTTTACAGTTTGGTAATATTACTCTTTCATCCTTTTCCTCTTAATATAGAAGGATGAGGCAAATTCGAAAAGTTTTTGAGAGTGCGCAATTTATTTCAAATCGAAAAAGAAAAACAAAAAAGGTTTAGGAGTTGTGGCGTGTAATTACTTAGGCTTTGTTTGGATTGGTGAGAGAAAGAATAATAAAGGGGTAATACAGCATAAATACTACAATTAGCATATGTGGGTCGCTAATTTAAAATTCATTGAAAATGGGTGGATGTAATTATAGTCCCAAATTATTGTTTTCAAAATATACGTATACTTTTTATTTGAGAAATTAATTGTTTCTACGGGAGAAAAGGAAATGTATTTATATAATTATTAAATTATGTTTTATAAATCTAATGAAAAAAAACTATTATAGATCCTTCCGAATCTGATAAGTGAGATTTCAAGTGTTTAGTATTTACATAATCTTAATTCTTCTGTCCAAAAAAATGATTCATCGAAATAAAAAATCACCATTGATATCAACACAATTAAAATCGTCAAAAGTTTGGATGTCCATAGTTCCTCTATTCAATCCTTTTCCTTCTTCTTGTTGGTGGATATCTCGTTTATACACATATATGTATCATTCTCGAATCTCGAAATTAGATAGCAAGAGCATCAATTTCTTTTTCTTTTTTTTTTTGTTCTTCCTTCTAAATTTTATTGGAACAAGTGGATTAATGCTGAGTGAGTCAGTGTATCCTTCGCACAAAAAAAAAAGTCAGTGTAACAAAATCTGGGAGGAAATAAAGGAAAAAGAAAGCAACTCTTTAAAAGAATGAAAAGTTTTGAAAACGTCTGGAATATTGACAGATAGAAACTAGGGATTCCATCTCAGCGAGTGAGTTAAGAGGTAGGACTCGGATGTTTGTAAGACAAATTATTGAAAGAATGGCTAATGGGTCCCTGGTAAGTCAAATCAGTCTTGGGTTCGGCCTAATCCTCTCATTCAATTGGAGGAAGAAGTCAGGTAGTGATTGGATTAGCCCATTTTCACGAGTTTGAAAAGAGATTTATTTTTAAAATGACTAATATACCCTCATAAAAATATAATTTTTATATATAATTTCTTTTGCAACAATAATAATAATTATTATTATGATTATTATAAAAATAAAAACAAAAACAAAAACAAAATAATAATTAAAATAAAATAACAAGAACAACAATAATTAAGGAATAATAATAATCATTATTATAAAATAATAATAATAATAATTGTCATTATTATAAAAATAAAAATAAAAACAATAAAAATAAAAATAAAAATAATAAAAATAAAAATAAATAACAATAATAATAAAAATAAAATAAAAATAATAACAATAATTAAATAATACTAATAATAAAATTAAAATAATAATAATTATTATTATCATAAAAATAAAAATAAAAACTAAATTTAAAATTAAAATAAAAAAAATAAAAGTAAAAATAAAAAATAATAATAATAACAATAAAATAATATTTTTTAAAAATAAAATAAAATTAAAAAAAATAATAATAATAATAAATAAAAAACATAAAAAAAAAAAATATAATAATAAAAAAAATATTATTATTATTATTATTATTATTATTATTATTATTATTATGTTTATCTTGTTTACAGTTATATTTATGTTTATTCTTATTTCTAACATTATAATAATAAAACGACAATCTTGTCATATTATATAAGTCATTTTCATTACTACTCTTGTATATATATTGACTACCATACATATCTTTGTTTATATCTTCATTTCCAGAGCATACCAAACATGTCATTACCATTCTTAAGTTCATTCAATTCTCAATTCCATTATATTCCTTAACTCATTTCATTCCTGTCCAAATTAATTTCACTGTACCAATTGCTAATTGCTATCTTAATGTAACGATATGTTGCTATGAAATAATTAGAAGTCCTTAGTTTTTGGTATTTAAATAAACCATGTATATACATGTCTACCAGCAAATAACGACGAATAAGGTATACAAAACTCTTACTCTAAAAATAATGTTTCGACCCACTTAATTATCGTGCATGATCTTACTTTACATTTTTACCATAAATAATCAGCAATAAATCTTTTATTCATGGTAAGTGCGGACAATAACTATAATTTTAGTAAGATTTACATTCAGCCTTATTCTTTAACAGACACGCAATCAGAATATGAGTTCGTTTCACTATTTGGGAACCACAATGGTAGATGATACACAATTTTAAAAAAAAATTGTAACAAAGTAGTCTTAGAGATTAGGATAAACGAGAGATGGATCATATATTTAGTCGAGATGATAAGAGAATCACCTCTGATATGACAATAAAATAATAGACTTATACAATTACTAAAATGTTCCAAAGAGAAAAGAGAGCCATTATTACCAAGATAGAAGGACAGGTGGGGACCACCAAAAAAGATCTTTAAACCTTACTATAAATAGTACAAGAAAAATGACAAAAGGTAACTCGTTCATCTTATTTCTAAATTTGCTATCATTTATTGGAGACATACCCGAGTCAACTCACTAATTCTCTCACTCGAAGAGAAACACGAGAAATAACCCCAATCGTCTCTTTCTTTTATTTGTGTAAGACCTCAGCTCAATTAAAAATAAGATAGGTCAAGCTCGGCTTGGCACGGTCTTATATCCAACAACCTCTACAATTGTAAAAGGTAGAAGAAGAATAACATCACATTCTGTCATTAGGGAGCACCCTGCCTCCTCCCACCTAACGCCCGTATATAGTAATAAACATATATTATACTCGAGAAATACAAAAGAAAAAGAAAGAAAACTGAAAAACAAAACAAAAGGTGATCAGGCAGGAATGTTATTGAATCTTGTAAAATGACGATAATATAATAAACTAAATTTGATTGACGAAAACCACTTATTGCAAATCTGGTCCACTTATTGTAATAATATATGTATATACACGAAAGAGGAAAAATGGAAAAGAAGAGAAGAACTCGACATATAATGGGGAAGAAAAAAGATGAAGATTGTAATGTCGTATATATGCCACTATAGGACGCAAAAGGTATCATGGCACTTAAGTTAATGAAAGAACAAGAAAATAAACGTAGTTTAGTTGGATAGAGTGATTAGGTAATAATTTATTGTAGTTGAAAGTTCTAAATTCAAATCTATATTTTTCTGTTATAAATATCTTCTAGCTTTTGTAACTTCCACCTGCTGGTAGGTTGGAATGTAAAATGTAACACAATTTGAAGAAGAAATATAGAAAATGAAATTGTTAATTAGGAAAACCAACCTGATGCTTGGTCAAGCATTTATACTGGCCGTGGCAAACACATGCAAAATAGAAAATGAAATTGTTAATTATTCTGGTGCTAAGCTGATGTTAATATCCACCTAATGTTGATGGAAATATTGAGAAATTAGAATAAATTCAGGACTAAACTTAACAAAGATAAATATTATAACAATACACATTGTTAGAGTACACAATCCCTCCTATGTAGAAAAACTATAAAGTTCAAAACAACTATATAAGATTGTTGGAATATATATTCTTCCCACATCGAAAAATCATCAACTCCAAGTCCACCATATAAGATCTTGAGCCACTCCATTTGACACCAATTGATTTTAAGTTAGAACCTCATGCTTCTTAACAAAGATCTTGAACTACTCCACCTACTACTAATTGATTTTAAAAACCCTTTGATTTCTAACATTGTATGGGGATAGGGCCTTTGGACTAGTCAAATCTCATCCATCATCTTGTTGTCTTTCTCACCTTAATGTTTCACATATACAACCTTACCTAAGGCCTTTGGTCTAGTCATGTTATTTAGCACCTTGTTGTCTTATTTATCTCAATTTCTCACGTATGCAGCTTACCTCACTAACTCACTCATTTCAATATCAATTCACATATATTCAAAATTGTTACTTCAAATTAGCATTTCTTTAAAATAGGCCACACGTAAGGGAGATGTTAGAATTTACAATATTTCTCACATGAAAAACTCATAAAATCCAAATCTACCATACAAATTTTAAATTACTCCATCTACTATTAATTGATTTTATAATAAAATCTCATTATTCTTAATACACGTAATATAGTCGAGCTGCATAACATGAAATAGTAAACTACTTCAAAAAGGGAAAAAAAAAAAAAGAATAAGCATGATCTTAGGAAAATGAAAATCTACTCCTATCTACTCCAAATCCGCTTACTCTATCTTTAGCTTATAGATGCACCAAACCTCAATAATCTTAGGAAAATGAAAATTTAAAGTCTCGCACTATGTCACTAATTCAAATGAGAGCATTTAATTCTAAGAAATTCAAGTAGCATTTATTTCATTCAAGACTAAAGCATAAATTAAACTAAGTGGTCGTGCAAGGAGGATACTTCCCATATACATATACATAAACACTCCCACATACATATATAATTATATACACATATATAGTGTGTGTAAATATAACATTTTTTGAATAAAAATATATCACGACACACTTGTCAGAATAAACCCATAGACTTGGAGAGTGTAATTAAGGAAGTAGTATAACGTAAAGTTCATGTTCCATTTTCTCTTATCCCAAAGAGAACATATAATTCTTTGTTTTGTTTTTTTTTTGTGATGAGGCGTGGACTTTAAGTTAGGATCACATTGCATTTATTCTATGTGTTGTGATAATACGTGCTAACAAGTCATTATCAGGCTATTTCACTCAATTATTAGGATATTTTTAATGGAGTTTCTATAATAGGCCTCTATCCATCATTTTAGAGACCTATATAGAGACCAAGATCAATTTTAGAGACCCACTTAGAGACTAATGCAAAAAAAATTATTTTAAAGACCCATTTAGAGACTAAGATAAAAAAAAAATATTCTCAGTGACGGTCTCTATAAAATTGAGTCTCTATATCGTATTAGTAAAGCTTTATCATCTTCATGCGTGAAATTGCGACCCCTAAAAATTTCGTCCGTACATTCCATAACTGCTAATCCATAAAAGGAAAAAAGGAGAGTTAGAAAATAAAATACAAAACCCTAATTAAAAAATATAATTAAAAAAATAACTTAAAGTAAAAAAAATTAAAAAAATAACCTAAAGTAAAATAACATTAAAAAATAAAAAACAAAACCCTAATTAAATATATAATTAAAAAATAATTAAAAAAATAACCTAAAGTAAAAAAATTAAAAAAATAACCTAAAGTAAAATAACATTAAAAAATAAAATACAAAACCTTAATTAAATATATAATTAAAATGTAATTAAAAAAATAACCTAAACTAAAAAAAATTAAAAAAATAACCTAAACTAAAGTAACATTAAAAAATAAAAAATAAAACCATAATTAAATATATAATTAAAATATAATTCAAAAACTTAATTAAAAAATAACATAAACTAAAAAAACATTAAAAAATAAAATACAAAACTCTAATTAAATATATTTAAAAACTTAATTCAAAAAAATAACCTAAAATAAAAAAAATATAAACAATAACCAAATTATAATAAAAAAAACTTAATTAAAAAATATAACCCCAACTGTAGAAGCAACCCCTCCCCCTCCCCCTCATTCTTCTTTCACACAAACACACACAATATATATATATAGATATATATATATATATATGTTTGTGTGAAAGAAGAATGGGCGGGGGGGGGGGGGAGTTATATTTTTTAATCAAGTTTTTTATTATAATTTGGTTATTTTTTATATTTTTTAAGTTTAGGTTATTTTTTTGAATTAAGTTTTTAAATATATTTAATTAGAGTTTTTATATATATATATATGTGTGTGTGTGTGTGTGTGTGTGTGTGTGTGTGTGTGTGTGTGTTTGTATGTACTGCGCGAATATGTGTGTGTGTGTGTGTGTTTATATGTGATGCGCCCCCCCTCACCACTGTCTGTTTTTACCTTTTTTCTGTTTATTTGTAAAATTTGAGTTTTTTTGTTTCAAATCTTTGGTATGTTGAAAGATTTATGATGTGTTAATGATATTTTTGTTTCCAGATTTGCTTGCATATATACATGAATTTCAACGGATCTCAATTTTTTTTTTCAGCTTTGCAACGGTTCTATTGTCAGCATATGTTGGCTTTTTTTTGTGCTATTTTTCTTGTTGCTGTTTGTGTTTTTTTTTTTTTGTACTTTAAAAAAAAAAAAAAAATCAGACGATGTCAGACAAATCTGACATCGTCAGATCTGATATTATTGTTTTTGGAGACTCGTTTTTGTCTTCTTGTATAGTCTCCATTTTCTTCAACAAATTTGTTGAAGAAAATAGAGACTAGGTGCTATTTTGAAGACTCAAAACTTGAGTAATGTCATAATTTTGTCAAAAACTATCAAATAGTGTTTTAGAGACCTCCATTGGTGATAGATTTTGATTAATAAAGTCTCTAAAACAGCAATCATTACTGTTTATAGACTCTTTAAAGACTCCATTGATGATGCCCTTAGAGACATGAACCAATTCAAAATTTTTATTTAGTGGGACTAAAACTACACAATTTAAATTTATATACAAATAATTTTATTTAATAGAGAGAGTAAATTAATTTTTTAAATTAAAAATACTTTTAAAAAATATATATATTTTTTAAATAAATAAATAAATAAATTGGGTGAGCCCTCACTCACGCTTAGATAGATCCAACTTTGCTTTAGGAACGAGAAAGGTAAAGTTTGTTTGGAAAATTTTGACCCATATTACAGCACAACATAATAGGCTTCCAATTTTTTTGAATGGCTAAGAGGGTCTATAGAGCATTAATTTCTGATCCAATTCTATCCATAGTGGTCAAGAATTTCAGCATCAATGCTTTTAGTTTTGACCAAATGCTGATGACAAAGTTGGTGATTAGACTGGAATAAAGGCAGATTCCGCCGATTCCATACGGATTAATAAACCATTTGCATAACCAAGGGGCATAACTTCAACTTTTTTAGTTCAATGTAACTTCGGTCCCAAGCAATAATTAGTCCAAGATAGGCTTTGACTTTAATTACTAGGGATAATAATGTTGGTCTACTTTGGTTTGGCATTATGTTGTGGCACTATTAGACGCGTTTTTTAAAGATTACGGTTGAAAAAATTGCATTTTGTCAAGATTGTGATAAATAATTTTGAAAAAAAAAAATCATGTTTTTTTGAATGTTGTGATACTTAATTTTTTTTTTAAAACATGAGTTTTTCAGCAACGAGAGCAAGCATTAACACAAATTCTTTCAGCGTCAGGCGGTCTTTTCTCAGCTTTTTATTTTTATTTTTCTTTGTTTTCTTTGATCACCATAATCCATTGTAATTACTTGTTTATACAACTCGTTGTATTATTCTTTTCGTTATAAAATACACACATTTGTTGAATTAACAAAAAAATAAAAATAAAAAACAGTAACACAAATTCATGAGGAAAAACACATTGAAATCTAAACGCGAACTCAAACTCCCACAAGGCCAAACACACCCTTAATAAAGAATAGGTTGGGGTTTTATATTAGTTTATATGGATAATTTAACTTGGAAAAAGATTAAGGCATACCACTATTAAGAATAGTGCCACTCGTACCCTTTTTGCTTATGTTGGGTCATTTATCATGATTAGACGTTTTCAAAGTTTATCTTTACTTTCTTTTGGGACAAAGTTAATGTGATATGCATAACTTTTTTAAAACGCATATCACATAACTTTTTTTGTTTTTTTTGTTTTTCTTAGCAAAAAAAAAAAAGTTATATAATATTCGTTTTAAAAAAGAAAAAGAGAAAGTGAGTTGATATACAAATATTACGTCATTAATAATTTTGAAGAACAAAAGAATGGCATTGACGGCGAAATAGATGAGCTCAATATATATGAGCAAGTCCACTAACTATGTCTCACACGTTGATTGAAGGGGCATAGGCCACGTGTACGAGGAAGTTATAAGGCAAGCAAAGAAGTTAACCGGTGACATTAGCCATCCCAAAAAGGAAAGAAGAGGTCGATAATCGTCAACTGTCAAGCCATGAAATAAATAGGTACAATGATCGGATTGTTTCTATTAATAGATATATCGAGGGTTATCAAGTTAATCTATAAAAGCAGCATTCGAGCCTGAATAAAAACACTACAATTAGTCTAATAAATAAGTTGAAGTTTTAAATTTTTATCTATAGAAGTAGTTTGTAACTTAGCTAAATTTATTTGTTTTCGTTGATTATTGCTTATTTCTTAGTCGTGATTGAGTATTATTATTTTCAATAGTAATAGTTATGATGTAGTTAGCTTAATTATTATTGAAAATAATAAATAATATAATAAATTTTTTTAACAGGTTAAATTTTTAGATTAGGTGGTCTGCCTAAGTACTAAAAGGTTATGAGTTCAAAACTCAATGTCACCTATTTAAAAGGTTCAAAAAACTAATTTCGTCTGCACTTGTGAGGGCGTGTTAAATATAATAAACCCTCTCTAACAGTTTAAATTTTTAGATGAAATTGTATACTCTAGAGTAAATTTACTCATAATTTCTAAAGCTTGTTTCTTGATCATTAACGCTATTGAAGTCTTGGGAACTTGGAAACAAATTCAATCAACTTACCATTAACAACTTTAGTGACAACAATTTTTAAGACGAATACTAACAAATTCAGAAAAAACACGTTACGTTAGTGGTATTATTTTATTTTTATTATTATTAATTGAACGAAAATAAAATTTTAATTTATCTGAGAAGAGGATAGTATATTCTTAACGTACACCATAAGAATAGGGTATTAATGGAGAGATATTGCATGGGAAGTGGTGAAAAATTAAATGTACATTCAAAAGTCAACCTGACCAAATCATTTCTCAAATTTCACAATGTGCTCGTGATCATTCCGCAATGGCACATGCCCAACACACAGCGCATAAAAAGATATCGAAATGTAAATTGAATAAAATAATCAAATTATAATTGATAAAAGATAAATTTTGAATCTGATATAAAATACCGATCTTGCCTTTTGAAATTATTGAGGAGCTCATGTTGATTCTAGCAAGTCGGGCATGACCAACTTAGAAAGGTGGTGTGTCAGGCACCGATAACATCCTGTAAAATCAAGATTTCATAAAAAATGTCATTTATATTTTTTACAAACAATCTTTACTTGCAAATTATTAATTAGCAATATCAAATCACTAATTTAAATATTAAAGTATTCATATAACAAGTGTCCGCAATTTATTCACTGTTCGCAAGAAATAACAGGAGCTCGGTCTAAAATCCGAAATCAAGCAGTACTAATTTTCAATCTAAACAATAACATATTAAAATTTAAAATTTAAAAATTTAAAAATTTAAATCGCCACATCCTCTATGGAATAAAAATATCAAACGCCTTGCAGCCTACTTTTTTCAGCTGTTTCTTTAATTCCTTAATCAGACACATGTCTCCTCTCTCTCCCACAACTACACACGTAGCAGCCGTCGGCGGATATGGATCTTCCCCTTCCATACATTTGATTTACTACTGTCTCATTGTGTGTCTGCGTGTAAACCACCTACCACATTCTACTCTAAACGGTGTTTGGCTTATCTTATACGTTGAACAAGTTAATCTGTTTGGTAAGAGTCGCCTAGATATTAGTGCCTCATTTAGTTATCTTTAATGTACGTATATTGTAAGCCTCGTCTGAGTGAAATTTTGATTCTGTCGTTACGTTATAATAATATAAAAAAAAATTTACAAATGGTAAAATAATAATGCATCATTCGATCTTCATAATTAATAATTTAAATTATTTTATTATGATTACATTATAATTTCATCACTATTAATATATATTAATAACATTACAAAAATATCTAAATTTAATAGTTATAATTAACAAAAGAAAAATGCTGGATATTACTCTATATTTTGTCACTCATTTATCACTTGGTAGTGTATGCTCACTTGATATGAAAAATTAATAAATTTTTTTGTTTCTATTTTTTTAATATGTTAACTAAATATTTATCTAAAAAATGTGATAAATAAATAATAAAAATACAGTATTATAACAACGCTTAACGCTTTTAGCAAAAGTTCATATTAAATAAGTACTTTGCACTTATGAGGATTTCTTTAGGTTCAGCCTTATTCAAATCATATAGAAAAACTTTTGACCAAAAAAAAAAAATCATATAGAAAAAATACTATTTAGGTGTCTCATCAATCAAATCCTCTTTTATTTTATTTTTTTGTTAAAGAGGTCATACTATATTATCATTGTGAAAAAGTATATTAGCCGACACTAACAGGGTCAGCATCCCGTATTACAAGAATTAAAAGTTCGATGGGTATGTTGGTAGACTAAGAAAGAGATAAACAACTTATTCTAACTGCGCGAGCAGTCCAGTCCATTACTTAATTTGCTGATCGTGCGTTCGAACGATAAGAGTAGCCAACAACCGCTGATAGAATTGACTGAGAGTTGTGGACAATTGAAAAGATACTCCAATCACACAAATTTGAGTATCAATCAAATCCTCTCCGTCACCAAAACAGGGTAAACTATGAAGAATACATATATTCCTTTACATTTTGAAATTACACTATTTTTTTTTTTGTTAATGAAATTACACTAATCATCCTCCTCAAAACTATCCGTTATAATAGATCAATTGTTTGCTATTTTCTTTTATATATTACCTTTGTAATTTGGAAATTAATATATTTTAAGGTTTCTTTTATTATGAAATTTTAGAAGTTGGGTAATTATTAGCGTGAACAATTCTAGTAATTTCTTAGTACTTCATTAGTAAAAAAACAAGATCGCCACTAGGGCTTTGGTATAGTAGTAATGTTATTGATTGTATATGCGAGAGGTCACGAATTCAAATTTTGTTGATTACATCTTTATTATATGTTATATAACCTTAGGCATTCGTGAATAAAAAAAAAAAAAAAAAGATAATATAGATAAATTACGACTTATACAAAGTAAAGAATCTACTAAAGTTAATCCAAAAAAAAAAAAAAGAATCTACAAGAAGTGACAATGACATTTTTGTAATCTACTTGTAGTCAATTAGACTAATAATTATTACAAGGAATATTTTTCTGTAACTATTACAATGAAATTGATGTGATTCTTATAACAATCGTCAAGTAGAAAAATGGTTAGTGTAATCTAATTCCCTAATAAGTGAGATATTAGAATAATCACATTTCATTGTGACAATAACCTCACACCCTCTCTAGTCAATTTAACAGTTAACTATCAGAAGCAAGGTTCATGCACAGGTAACAAAATACAAGAAAAATAAGTGTAATATAAAAAATTGTTTAAAAAAAATATCATTTTTTTTTTGTCGAAAATAAAAAAGATAATTTCAAATGCATGAAATTCGAAAGAGGTTAATGTAATAAAAAATGTTACCTTTTAGTGAATCCAAGT
The DNA here is from genome assembly GCA_037974665.1 of Ehretia macrophylla. Classification (NCBI taxonomy): domain Eukaryota; kingdom Viridiplantae; phylum Streptophyta; class Magnoliopsida; order Boraginales; family Ehretiaceae; genus Ehretia; species Ehretia macrophylla. The sequence continues at coordinate 30,688,679 of CM075780.1, forward strand.
AATAAAAGGAAGATCTATGCAAATTACTATAATCATGTAATATAACGGTGACAAAGGTGAAATAGATGAGGAATTCGTGTAATCTAATTCACTAAATAAGATCTTAAACTATTACTTTCAAGATGACACTCTATTTAGTTTAACTATCAAGGTTAAAAAAATAAGAAAAATTCATGTAATTAAATACTAAACATAGTAAAAGAATCCATTAAATACCCATGAAATTTGACAGAAATTAGAGTAATCCAATCCATTATCCTATACTCAATTTAACAAATAGAAGAAAGGTTGATACAAATTAGTATAATCATATTCAAATTTTTATTTCACAAAAAAAATTATATAACCATGAAAAATGTAACATAGAAAAATTTCTTTAAGACGTTTAGGACGTCTCAAATGTGGGTCTCACTTTAACGTATAATTTCTATTACCAGACTTAAATATGAAATCAACGGACATTTTTAAAATTGACCCGTAACATAAATCTTTGTTTTTTTTTTTTTTTTTTGTCAACATAGATCTTTGTAATAATGGTGAAATAGATGGGATGTTAGTGCAATCGATATTTATTTCCACTAAATGAGATGTTTTAAAAAAATAGAAAGCATTTTTTGGACGATGACGAGTACCCCCTACACTTCCCCCGCGTAGATGCCAGCTGTCCGGCCACGGATTCCCTGATTGCGTACACACTGGTCCCACACACGCCACCCCCAACCCTTCCCTCACACACTTCACACACTACACTACACCCACATTACTCCACATCAACCCCCCCTACCCCCCACACACCCACACACACACCTCTCCAAAATTCCTCTCTTCACCGAAACCAGACCTTAAAAAGGCATGAAAATATTCAGTTTCGCTCGCTATGATATTATTCCAGACGACATTGTCCAGTTAATTAAAATTCTCGTCACGATATAATAAAAGAGCTTGCACTGAGTACACAAGACTTTGTCGTAAAAAATACTTTTCGGGGCACGGTAGAAAAAGATTTCGTGATGGCGAAAACGGCGGTGTTTGAAGGAGATCCGGGCACGTCAGCAAAGGCGACGGAATTGAAGAAGGAATTACTAAGGGTGGTGAAGGAAATTGTGGGGGAGGAAGATATTAATGTTGAGGCTATAGATAAGGCTCAAGAGATGTTACGTGCTTTAAAGGAATTGAAAATAAAGGCATCGTTATCTTTGAATTTGCGTAAGGGCGAGTCGGTGACTTCGCCGGTGACGGTGCCGGAGGAATTTAAGTGCCCTCTTTCCAAGGAGCTCATGAGAGATCCTGTTATTGTCGCCACTGGTCAGGTATAATTTTAGGAAATACTATTTCTTTATATTTTAATTTTTTTTTAAAAAAATCGGGGTTGATTTTGTAATTATAGTTGTTTTCTTAAGGGAATTAGCGTAATTTGAAGTCCAAAAGATTGCATTTTTTAGTGTTTTGTCTTTTTTTTTTGATTTTTTTGTTTTCCTGGTGATGATGATAGGGAGATAATTTTTGAATGGTGGATTAGAGATTTGAAGTAATTTATTCGAATTAATTGTAATATGGCCCTGAATTTATTGTTATATATATGAATGTGTGAATTTATTTTTATTTATATGAATGTGTGGTCACTTTATTGTTCAGTAATTACTTTGTTATAGGCCACTATAAATTTTCATCTTGGATTTGTTTAAATGTTTCAATATCTCCATTTTTTATCTTAACCTTGTTTTTTGCTGGGGGAGTGGAGGTGGGTGGTGGCGGTGCTGGTAGGGAATGGAGCGGCTGAGGATTAATGATTGATCCAATTATCCCGGTTTTTGTCCTCTAGTAGGATTAAGTTCATAGTCATTGATCCGTAGTATCGTAACCACTTGATTTTGTTTGGATTATCCACTGCATTATTTTGTAATCTTGTTTCGTTTGGTGGAGAATAATGTGCCTTGTAGTTTTTTGGATTGTTAAAGATTTATGGTTTCGAGAATATGATTGCTAATTGCTATGATTTTCTTTCTATGAATTTTGCAGACTTATGATAGACCCTTCATTCAGAAATGGTTAAAAGCTGGGAATAGGACATGCCCTCGGACTCAGCAGGTACTCTCACAGACCACACTTACGCCTAATCACTTGATTCGGGAAATGATATCGCAATGGTGCAAGAACAATGGGATCCGATTGCCAAACCCTGTTCAGTATTCAAATGAAGAAGGATTGACGGAAGCTGATAGGGACCATTTTGTTTCTTTGCTCGAGCGGTTATCTTCGACGTTGTCTGAGCAAAAGGAAGCTGCTAAGGAATTGCGGCTATTGACAAAACGAATGCCTTCGTTCCGAGCACTATTTGGTGAGTCCAGTGATGCAATACGTCAGTTGCTCAAACCACTTTCGCAAAGCAAGTCGTTAAGTAATGTTCAGCCTGATCTCCAAGAAGACATAATAACAACACTCTTGAATCTTTCCATCCATGACAATAATAAAAAGCTCGTTGCAGAAACTCCTTCAGTTATTCCGCTTCTTATTGATGCATTAAGATCGGGAACAATTGAAACAAGGAGCAATGCAGCTGCGACACTTTTCACATTGTCAGCTCTGGACTCAAATAAGGCACTTATAGGGAAATCTGGCGCATTGAAATCCCTGATTGACCTTTTAGATGAGGGGCATCCTTTAGCCATGAAAGATGTTGCTTCTGCTATATTTAATCTGTGCATTTTACATGAAAATAAGGCTCGAGCTGTGAGAGATGGTGCAGTGAGAGTGATCTTGAGAAAGATCATGAACAGAGTCCATGTGGATGAATTATTAGCCATTCTTGCTATGCTGTCAACTAATCAAAGGGCTATTGAGGAACTGGGAGAGCTTGGAGCTGTTACTTGTTTGCTTAGTATTATGAGGGAGTCCTCCTGTGCTCGGAACAAAGAGAATTGCATTGCAGTCCTTTACAATGTCTGTTTCAATGATCGGACCAAGTGGAAGGAGCTGAGAGAAGAGGAAAGTACTCACGGCACAATTTCTCAGCTTGCTCAAAACGGGACCTCAAGAGCCAAGAGGAAGGCCAGCGGCATTCTTGAAAGAGTGAATAGGGTTGTCAATCTCACTCATACCGCATGACGAGGCAGTTCAAGTACAAATTCTGTAAATTCTACCTCCTCGCTTTTTGCAACCAATACTGAGGCATCTTGTGGTAATTCTCAACATCCATTATGTATATTCTGTTACTTCTCCGGGTTATTGATCACCTTTCCAAGTTATAGTCAGTGTGAATAATTACAACAGAGAAGCTCTATCTATAAATTTTCTTTTTTTGCCCAATAATATTGCATACGGCTCGTTTAACATGCTCCTGCAAAATGATTTGAAATGGAATCACGGCATGTGCCCTTATGCTGCCAAATTGATTCTCTATTAGTTAAGTCTCATGTATGTTTGGTTAGGAGATGAAAGGTGTAGGGTTTTTCTTTGTTTCCTAGGAAGGATGGAAAATGGAAAGGATGTAACATGAAAACGAACGAAGAAAGGAAATATTTTTCCCCCTCGCGTTTTCCATCCTCTGTTTTCTTCTAATGAATCAAGGAAAAGATTGTTTCTCCTCTCCCATTTTTCATCGCCACCTTGCCATCCTTCTAACCGTGTGTGTCCACAAATCATGTGAGAGACTGATATTAATCCTAATTGATCGAATAGTTTTCCGTTGTCTTAGTCTAAGGGATTTGTTGCACATGGCCATACTCCTAGATTGTTTAAACTGCACATGAATTGGCAAATGGCAGTCTGCAAGCAACATTATCTAGTGTTTCTTTGTATCTTCCTAGGAAGGTAACTTATTCTTTGTTCTTTAAGGTTAGTGCTAACACATGCCACACTTTTACGGGTGGTAAAATGTGATGGTTTCCTATTAGTTTGGGCGATGTCAATTCTCAATGTACTTTGACATATACTGAGATTTTGTCCTGGAATATAATGCCAAAACTCATTCAATTATGGTTGAGATCGATAATTATAAGTTGGATGAGTGGTTGGACATTGTGTTGGAATCGAAGCAGGACGAATGTGCCCATGTTGAATGGTTTTGCGATGCCCAAGGTTGTGGTCCATCCGTTATGCAATCAACCCTTTTTTGGAATGTCTTCACTAGAACAATTAATGAAGAGAAGGTAAAATTGTCATTTGATTGGATTTGTCGAAACAATTTCTTGAAAAAATACATGGTAAGATTACGTAAAATATACTTCGAATTGGATCTTATTATTTTTCGAATCCTGTATATAACAAGAATTTCATGTACTAAAATACTCTTTACCAGAACAATTGATGAAGGGGTGTTTTGACATGACAATGAAGTTGTAACAATATATAATCCGATAGTCTTTTACATAAATAAAAGGTAAAATTGTGAATAATAAATTCTAACTTTTTTTAAATTTTATACATAACAAGAATTTTATGCGTTAGAACAATTGATCTTAATCCTCTATCCTATCACCGGCATGGTACTTGTCCTTAGTGTCCGATGCCTTACATGCCCTTGAAACTCAAATTTTGTTCATATGGTACAAGTGGGGATGTTGCCCCCCCGACTTATTACACTACCAGACTAACTTTATTAACTTTTTTTTTTTTTTTTGTCAAACAAAATGCAATGGTTGGACTTTAGAGAATTGAAAGAAACATTGAGAGAATATAAGTTTTGTTTTGCTTTTTTTTTTTTTAACTTTTTAACAACTTTGTGCGATCGTACGATGATAACTTTGGCAAAATTCCTGCTTTGTTGGCTACTTCTGGCGGTGTATATCCAGACACAATGTAACCATGTGGTCCTCATCGCCGGTAATAGAAAGTGCTTTCTAGCCCCAGGGATTCTCCAGCAGTAGTGGTTGAGATGAAATCGCTCATATGAGATATTAAGTTTAGTATTTTTTATTATTTTGAAATTTTATGCTTAATTGATTTAATATATGTGTGATAGCGCACCACTATAAATTTATCAGTTAGTGGTCAGATTCGAACTTTGTAGGTTGGGTTTTCATATTATCAAAAAGAAAAAAAGTACTTTCTGGGAAGCTTTGGATTTTCGTTTGGCGTGTGTGCCATCAGCTATGACTTTTTACTTTCATCTATAGACGTCTGCAATTAATTGTGGGATAAGTTTTTTAGACTCACACTAAATTCAAGGGGCAGAGTTATTTATGTGCCAATGTTTTAAAAATAGAGTCGTTAAAGAGTGAGTTAGAACTATATTTTGAAAATGTGTGTGTTTTAAAATACATAACCTTTTTAAAAGAGACATAATTTAAGTTAATCAATTTGAAAGAAATTAACAACGTATATAGTTAATTTGGTAATATGTAAATGCCAATTTGAACTTTATCCTCTTTGTAACTCTTGAATTTATTATTTGTTACAATGATTCTTCATGTAAAAACAGAATTAATGGTGATATTATGCACTAATCAAACCATACACTAATCTCAATTGTATAAATTGAATTGCTATTCTCAAAATGAAATCACTGCTACACACGCAGACAAAATTCTAAATGAATAGAATTAATGGTGATATTATGCAATTATCAAAATGTTCATGGGGACTAAGGGAACATTCTTCATCTAGACATTTATTATAAAAACTAATTCATTATATTGCTAAATTTGTCATAGCCTGTTGGGTTTATTGTTGAGCCAACTTACTAATTCTTTCGTCCGAAAAAGATCAAATTGCGCAGGTCCTCTGATCGGCTCGGATGTGACACATTGCATATCTAACAAATAGGAAAAATGATTCTTAAGAAGATATCGTTGACAAATTTAATACACATTAAAATTCATCTAATAAAATAAGACTCGATTTAATTTGTTTAAATCAAGTATTCAGTATACTTTCCCTGTATAGAAAAATATTATTCCGAGTCTTCTTTCTATAATTAAATATTCTTTCCAGCATAATAATAAATATTCAAGAGTGAGAGCGACGTAGCAACATATGCTACATGAAAATGGCCATCAATTTTGGAGCGATGTTAGTGGCCATAAAGGTGTTAAGATTAACCAATTTCAACGTGTCGGCAAAAGTTGAAAGTAATGGACAAAAACTAGAATATATTCTTTGGCCATCCACCGTCGACCATCGAATTTACCATTCTTTGCATAAGACTCGCCTGCATTTTTTTTTTTTTTAAATTTATACGGAGACAAAACTGTTATTATTTCACGATCATTTTAAAAGAATTTTTTGTTCTTTTTGTCTCTATCCCAATAACAATCGCAATCGAAAATTTGAGAGTTAATTTACACATTAATTTACTTTAGTGAAATCTATATAATATTTGATTCAATTTTTTAAAGAAAATTTAAGAACGTATAACGATATTTGAACTTGTAATTTATCGCATAACAACGAATAATTAGCCCATATTGAGTGTGATTCCAATGATTTAATTAGCCCATTGATTGCGGCTGACATCGTTAGTTATTTTATAGTTGGAGCAAATTGTTGGTAATCACATCATATTAATTAAGATTCCACATGGTCGTGAGATCATATTCTTAGGCTCCTCACGCCGCCAAATAAATTAAAGCTTATTTGTTAGTCTCATGTGATTTGCTTGGTTCTTTAATTTGTTATCCTAATCTTAAGAGCCGCGTTTCTTCTAGTTCACAGCTAATTAGGTAACAACCCAAATGTTTTAATTTGTTGACATGATAAGAACCATAAAGATATAAAAAGTGCATAACTAACAAAGTGGTAATCCTCTTGTTTTGCACTAGGAAAAACTTCAATCCACACGAAAAGTTAGATGAAATGATCAAATACTTGACTTATTGTGATTAAAAGTTATGAGATGTAACTATAACTTTTAACTTCTATTGTATTAAAAGAAAAAGACTTCAATTCGACTAGTATAATCAATCTGTCGAACAGTTAAATATTATTGTTTTAAATTTAAACCGTTGATTAAGCATTAAAAATTATAACAAAAAAATACAAAAATATTCTAATTTAGTAATTATCCGTCGAATCTAATATAGGGTAAATTCCCGACCCCTTGCCATAAATAGCCGACAATATTAAAGTACTGAGGAACTAATAGTAAGAGCAGGAGAGCAAATTGGGATCTTTTCCGACCAACTTTGCTCCGATGATATCAATTATACCGACCTCTCTTCAGTGCTCTTCAAGGTGACATGTTCTTTTTAGGAGATCTTCTTAAATTTTCAGGATCCACCATATATACTAAAAAATTTCCTATTAAATAGTATAATAGGATCACGACAGTCATAAAAAAGGTAACTCATTCTTTGCCTAAAATAGCTACTCTCTAAATTCCCATTACGCATTGTTCGTATTCGAACACTTTTAACTGATTTAATTGTCGGAGGAGTTTCTCAGCAACAATCACTAGCGGTTCTTTTATTTGGCAAGTAGCGTGCTCATACATAGTGGATTTGTCATTTGCAACTTAACAGAACCAAAGAAAAAAAAAAAAAAAAAAGTTTGATCATTCTGCATAGTATATAGTACATAGTATCATCAGTGTCAGCAGACTAATAACTTGTGCTTCAAGTTCGTAGAAAATGCTTGGAAACATTCAAATGCGTGTTTCCTATTGAAATTAAACGGTTTCTGATTTGGTAAATAAGACTTTTGGAGAATTTCGAAGTGGAGATAACACCAACCCGACAGCTGAAAAATTCAATTGTTGGAAACCACCACGATTGAAAAAGAAAGGATTTGTCTTTGATGGTTATAATTTAATTTATATCCCTGTTTCTTTACGCGCTTGAAGAAATTTTCAACAGTTAAAGCGGAATAATTCAAGCATGGAAGAAAAAATATATATATTAACAGATTCAGAAGAAAAGTTCTACACCCTTTTTACCCTTGAATTTTAAGATTTTCTTTTTGCTTATTTTCCGATGATATAGAACTCACTTTAGGTAGAACTAACTATCCCAAGATTACAAATTTCATGGTGCAACTGAGATGCCCATAGGTAGATTTATAAAGAGATAAGTGGGGGTTGCAGCAGCAGCACCACTTATCTCAAACTTTTATTGAAAATGTGTATTTTTAAAATATATATATATATTTAAAAAAAATCAATTTATGCCTATTGAAAAAAAAAATCGTATATAAATATAAAATTGTACGTTTTACCTCTACTGAACTATAATCCTTAATCTACCCTTGACGACGCCCCAAGATATGTTATAAGTTAGTCAATAGTCACACAATATTTGCGATGGAATAACACAATTAAAATTCGAAACTTTTAATACCTGACTAGTCCACCAACCCTAAGAAGAATTATAACATGCTTGTCCACATTGTCATAACATCCATTTAAGAATGCTATAAAGATTGCCGTGAGTCTATAGTTGCCACTTATTTTCCAAACCAGGACTACTTCAACCAAGTGGACGAAAATTCCCTCATGGGAAATGTCTGTTTGTTAATAGTATTTATTACTTGCACCCACAGGTTTTGCACAGCAATAAACGTGTTATAACTTTCACATCAACAAAGAAAATGAGTTGGATGGAATGGTGAAACAGTGTTCTGTTGTAAAATGATATTTGGAATTCAAATCAAGACTTAAATAAAGAAAAAGAAAAGAAACTTTCACATCAAGAAAGAAAAAGATCAAAAGTGAAGGGAAACAAGAACACATAAGAGTCAGCAACACGTCTGATTCATGTGTTGAACTGTCAACCAGCTTGTTTCGGCAAGCAATTGAATAAGTTTGAAATTGGGGGTCTACCTAGTGTGATTGCAGTACTTGGTTAGTAGAGGAACCACACACCGCTGGGGACAATGCATCTGATCTCTCTTCTTTTATGTCCATGCCGGTGGGAACAAATTTACATAATAATTGAGGTGATTATTTATAGATATACATAACGAGTTACCGATTAAGATCCTCTCCTAATTAATAATTTATTCTAACCTTCCAACGGTGTACACTAGTCATTCATGTAATATTTAAACCATAAAATGGGGGAAAAGTATTTTTGTTAGGTGAATAAACGATTGAGATGCAACGTAGAAAGTTAGAATAAATCATTAGTTATGAGAGGATCTTGACACGTTACATTACTTCATGACAAATGCAAGTGCAGTCACTCAAAAGAAAACAGAAAACAGAATTCGCATTCGCATTGACTGATAAAATTGTGAAGAAGTGGCAAATTGGTAAAAAGGAAATGTTGAGAGTGGGATTTGAACCCACGCCCTTTCGGACCAGAACCTTAATCTGGCGCCTTAGAGCAACTCGGCCATCTCAACCGTTGTGCACTGAGCTTGATTATAAGCTAATATTTATAATTTGAAACTTTTCTCTTTAGCACAATATAATTTATTCAAAGAATATCAAATACCCACCAAAATACGAAAACCACAATCTTTCAGAAAACATATTCTTATTTGAAGAGTACATAACCGTAAGATAAATTTACACCAACCTGTCAATTTTGATAGAGGTTTAACCAACCACATTGTTGGGTAAATATTAAATGACGAAAGCCAACTAAAGATGAAACTATTCGCAATTTACCGTCCACCATGGCTTCCTTACAATCGCACAATTGTTACTGAAGAATGAGTAGATTTTTCATTGTTCATAGATGATTTGCCTTCTGACAAGAGCACAATTGTATATGCTCATCCATTTTCATTTCGATGCACCACAAATACTAACAACTATGGCATTATTCTTCATGCTGCGAATATATTAAAGACAGAAACACTGTTGAGTAGTTGCAGATATTATTAGACACGCCATGAATACCTGCAAATATATTATCAGAATGTCAAGAAGGGCTTCCCGACAGTTATGCTATTTGAGGTGCGTGTGGAGTCCACATACCATCCGTAGACACACACAACCCAATCGTTCAAAATGATTAGGTCGTTTTGAAGTAATTTCCTCAAGAAAGGATCCTAACGTAAAAGAATTTACAAACTATGCTTGATAATCCTTCACCTTATCCAGCAATAGCAGAGGAGTTAACTCGCCAAGCACCTCCTCGCGCCTCCTCTATGGTATAGAATATACATGGCAACCAATTATGGTTTTTGCGATCTTAGTACTGTTTTAGCAGTCAAATTTTACAGCAGAAATGAAGAAGCTCACCAGTGTTTTCAGAAATACGAGCAAGCCTTAACTATCTGCACATCACTCTTCAATTATGTGATGGCAGCAAGCCTTTAAGTTGCCCACCACTTATGTGCCGAATTCTCTGATAAATACTTGGCTAGTATTTGTTGACATACCCTTCACAACAATTACATTAAAGGTAAACGAAAAACGAAAGTCACAAGAACTAGAAAGTTCAAAATTGAAACATCTTCAAGAGAATGTTCCAAAAAGTCAATTATGCAAATGAAACTCTATAGCAACAGATTGATCTCTGACCGGACTATCACACTATACAACTCTATTATAATTAATGTACATCTCAAGAAAACAAGTAGCCCTCACCCTTCTGATGGTAAAGTATTGTACTATACAATGAAGAGAATGAAATACAACCCGGGGATGAGTGTTAAAGCACCAAAATGCAATGCTTCCAAGGGTCTCTCAGATTGAAGCTACATGGTTCCACTTACGTCTAAGACATGCAAGTCATTATCAATTGTGGACTTTGATGAATTAGATGATTTTCAGTCTGTCTTATAAGCCCAACCATGTTTATCCAGGAAAGCTTGCACTGCTTCTTTGATGGCCAAATTTGGCACCAATTGAGATGGATAAAGGGGTTCACGAGTAATGGGATCAAACTTTCCAACCTAAGTAGTTGAAAAGATGAAGATCAATACAAGTATGCATTTGAATATAAACTGCAACTGCAATTAGGCTGGGCAGAAAAAGTTTACCTTTTGCAGATGGTCAAGGATAACTGCCCTCTCATATGTAACACCACTGGGAGTAATGACAGGATCACGAAAAATATCCAGTGTAATTTTACAACATAAGTGATCCGGCACCTGAAAACGTAAGTGTTAGAGAAGGAAAGGGTACTCAATGAAACAATAGAAAAGTCTGGTAGGAAAGAGGTCCATAAGTTTTCACCTCAGTTGGAACATCATCTTCTGCAGCTTTGCTGAAGACCCTGTCTAAAGCTTCTAGTTGTTCTGAATGGGATTTAGCCTTTTCGTCTAAAAACTCTTCCGTTAGAGAAATATCAAGCGCATGTTTCATTGCAAGAGCCAACTCACAAGCTTGTCTGAGGAAAATGGACAAAAAAGGCGATGAAGAAGTTAAAGAACGCAAAAACCAGCCAGAAGCAAAATGACAAAATCAAACAAACACGACCCAAATGTGTAGTTGAATATACAATTCACTTACTTAAGGTTTTGAAGTTCCCAAGCACGCTTGGTAGATTCATGCTCCCACAGTAGGTATTTTGCTTTTGCAAGCTCCTGCCAGATTTCCTCCACCATGTAACTCTTAGGGTGTGCACCTCTTCCAAGATCTAACGCCTATAGATAAGTTTCATCCAGTTAGACAATATTATTAAACTGGGAAAGCATACACACGTGCCTTGACAGGAAGAAACTTCCTCTTCCACACTTTTCAGATGCTCACTCGCATAAGAGTAACGATTTCCTGTTAACTTAACATAAACATTCATGTACTAAAGTTTTGGCCAAAATAAGATAGCGATCACAGTCAAGCAAGCAATTCCATCTGTTTATTTATTTTTTTTTTGGCTAATTTAGTTTAGAAGTATTTACATATTGCAAAGCACCCACATAGCAAAATCCAGAGCTTTAATAGCACAACCAACAGCTCCATAACAATCTTCAATTGTCTGGTGAGAAAGTTATAGAGTAACACCAGCCAGCTGGCAATTAAACAAACCTGACTACAAACTATATCATCATTCACGGAGTATACATATATTCATCGGTCAGACCAATCTTTATCAATAGCAGCAACATAATAGAATCATCCATGAATCTAACATAGAGGCTTAATAAGTCCAGGAAGCACCTCACTCCCCCAAAATCACTCTCTCAAAACAAGAGGTTGCATGGCTTGATGTAAGACATGCCATGGGTTTACTTTGTTCCACATGCAAGCATAAAGGTGCCCTTTTCAAACTCTGATATCGCTATTTCCAAAGCAACACAACCCATTGCATAGGGAAAGATCACATCAAACTGTGACATTACAGCTCTAATTGAAAGTTCAAGTAGATTCTATAACAACAAGGGTTACATGATTAGCCAGAGCAGCTGTAACCAAGAGTTAGGTCCTGTGCCTGTGCTTCATCCCCCTCCCCCACCCACCAAAAAAAAAAGAGAAAAAAAAAATCCAACATATCGAAAAAAAAAAGAAAAAAGATCACAATTGAAAAAAATAGCGGTAACCCTATCTTCGGCGCCCGGATCTAAGACTCAGAAAACTAAATACAACATTCTAAATATGTAAGCACAAAAATGCCATATATCTGTTTATCCTGATAACTTCTTTCGGACAAACATTCAAATATGTCAAATATTGCCATCAGAAGATTCCTAGCATTCCATGCTTCATTGCATGAAAATGCACTAGGCATTATACTAGGAAGCCTATAGTTCCATAGATAAAAAGAGAGTATGTGACTAACTAGAAAATACCGGTCAAACGAACCAGAGGAAAGAAAGCTTCATACTTTTTCCAATTCCCTGGCTCCTTCAGCATACTCTTCTCGTTGTAGCAATGCAAGACCTAGCATATAGTGGCCCTGTCACTCCATAAAGCATGTCTTGTTAGACGGTATCTGTAGAAAAAGTGTACGACAATATATTTAAATAACAGATACCTAACTAGGGGGCTCAATCGATTAGAAAGGAAGAAAGTGTCACAAAACAAACAGGAAAGAAAATCCAGAGTTTTTTTTTTGTCAAGTGAAAATCCAGAGTTCAAGTAACAAGAATTATTTAGGAAAAGAAACTCGCAGTAAAAAGACCAAACTTCACGGCAAGTGTTTAGTATGAGCATGGCTATCAAATCGGGTATACAATCTTAGTAGAAACTAAGATATACGGAAATCAAATATAAAAGTGTCCAATTCTGCACATGTACATATATGGTTGCAGCAAAAGGAAGGGAAAAGAAAGTTGTTGGTAAGTTAGGAAGGTCAGAAATTTGAATTAATTAGGAAAGTCATTAAAGGAAAAGAATCAGTCAATTACTGATTGTAAGGGATTAGAATCAGTCAATTACTGATTGTAAGGGATTCTAGGGTTAGCCTTTCCTATCTTTTCCTATTTAAGTTGTAAGCTTAGGACTTTATTTGATATAATGAGAATTTTTTCTCTGTGTTCCTTCTTCTATATTTCGCTACATGGTACCAGAGCCTTAGGGTTCGATCATGAATTATAGGGCTGCCATGGTTGGCTCCAGTTCAGCCACTTCTGATGCTAGTAGTGGCGTGATGCCGTCTAAGGGAGGAGGTCAGCCGACGACTGCTTATCTTCCTGATAATTCTCTTCAAATTACCATTCACAAATTGAATGGCAAAAATTACCTTGAGTGGTCTCAGTCCGTGCGGTTGGTGATCAACGACAAAGGGACACTTGGCTATTTGAATGGGAAAGTAAAACCACCAGCCACCAATGATCCAAAGTACAGTCAGTGGAGTTCCGAAAACTCGATGGTTACCGCCTGGTTGATCAACTCTATGGATCCGGTGATTTGAAGACCATTCATGTTTCTGCCGACGGCTTGCAATGTGTGGGAAGAAGTTAAGTAAACCTATTCAGATTTGGACAATCATTCACAATTGTTCGAACTGAATACCCAAATGTGGAAGATGCAGCAAGTTGAACGTGAAGTAACAGCCTATTATAATGAAATGATGGCTGTTTGGCAGGAGTTGGATTTATTTGAAGAAGAAGAATGGGAGAATCCGAATGACAATGCTCGATACAAAAAGAAGATCGAAAGAGGCCGGGTGTTTGTTTTCTTGGCTGGGTTGAATAAAGAACTCGATGAGGTTCGGGGACGTATCTTAGGGCGAAAGCCCTTGCCGACTATGAGAGAAGTTTTTCGGAAGTGCATAGAGAAGAGACACGGCGGCAAGTGATGTTGAAGAATGTTGGTGAAACAAAAATAGAGAATGAGGGGTCGTCTCTTGTGGTTCGAGGTGCAGACTCAGAAGGAGATAGACGAGGAGGAAAACAACGGCCTTGGTGTGACCATTGTAGAAGGTCGTGGCATACTAGGGAAACCTGCTGGAAACTGCGCAGGAAACCAGCGAATGGGAAAAAAAAACCGGGCAGTGACAACAAGCCAAGGGGAGATGTCCACGTGTTTCAAGTAAGCAATTCGGATCCAGGGCAGCAGTCACCCTCAAAATCTCTTCCTTTCAGAAAGGAACAAATAGAGCACTTATATAAAATGTTTCAGTGTCATTCTTTAGGAAATTCTACTCCATCTTGTTCTCTAGCTCAGTCAAGTAATTTTTTCACTGCAGCCTTTGTTTGTATCAAATCTAATGGCTCCTGGATATTAGATTCGGGTGCCCTTGATCATATGACCGGCACTTCGCAACTCTTTTCTTCATATACACCATGTGCAGGAAATCAAAAGGTTAAAATTACAGATGGTTCCTTTGCTACTGTTGCTGGGAAAGGAACAATGCCTATTTCTCCTTCCTTAAACCTTAAAGATGTTCTACACATTCCAAAACTATCATACAATCTCCTGTCTGTCAGTAAACTAACTCTTGATCATAATTGTCGAGTTAATTTTTGGCCTTCTTGTTGTGAATTTTAGGATTTAACCTCGGGGGAGATGATTGAGGGTGCTAAACAAGATGGTGGCCTCTACCTCTTTAATAAAGTATCAACCTTTCGAAGGCAAGACCGGCAGACTTGTTTCAATTCTATTTCTGTTCCTAGTGACAATTAAATTTTGTTATGGCATTATCGACTAGGACATCCTAGTTTCCAATATTTACAACGTTTGTTTCCAAAGTTTTTCATGAATAAAAATCATTTGGTTTTTCGGTGTGAACCTTGTGAATTAGCAAAACATCATTGAGGGGTCTTTCTATCTCAATCAAAACCATTTACCATGATTCACAGTGATGTTCAACCCTCTCTGGGAAACGTTGGTTCATTACTTTTATTGATGATCATACTAGCATCACTTGGGTTTTCCTTTTAAAAGAGAAATCTGATGTTGCGATTGTGTTCAAAACTTTCTATAATATGGTTCAAACACAATTTCAGACTCAGATTAAGGTTTTTCGAAGTGATAATGGAAAGGAATTTTTTAACACTGTGTTAGGGAATTTTTTTGCTTAGAAAGGGATTGTTCACCAAAGTTCGTGTAATAATACACCACAACAAAACGGGGTGGCTGAAAGGAAAAACAAACATCTCCTTGAAGTTAGAGCTCTAAGTTTTGCAACTAAGGTTCCTAAGTATCTTTGGGGGGAAGCAGTTTTAACAGCCAGTTATTTGATTAACAGAATGCCCACACAAATTTTGGATTTTAAAATACCCTTACAGGCTTTCACTAACTATTTTCCAAACTCTAGGCTAATTATAGACATTCCCTTAAAATTTTTTGGAAGTGTGGCCTTTGTTCATAACCATGATCCTACATGTTCGAAACTTGATCCAAAAGCACATAAATGTATCTTTGTCGGCTATCCCACTAATCAGAGAGGTTACAAATGCTTTGATCCTGTTTTGAAAAAAATGTTTGTGTCCATGGATGTCATCTTCTTTGAAGGCACCTCATACTACACCACCTCCCATCTTCAGGGGGATAGCAGTACTAGTGAAGATGGTTTTTTAGATGATTCAGATTTAATGTTAAGATTTACCCACGATGATGTTTCTCACAACCTGTCACCAAAAGAAAATCAGACGAAATCAATGGAAACAAATGAAGTAAATACTGAAAGTGTTGATCATGTTGAATCTACCAATGGACAATTGTTGGTAATGCCATCTCAAAATGAAAATGCTAAAACAACAGAGATGTGTGCGAAACAACATATTGTGCCTTTATTTCACAAGTGTCTAGTGTATCTATCCCTAACAGTATCCAGGAGGCTCTAAAAGTTCCTGAGTGGAAAGAAGTTGTTTTTGAGGAGATGAGAGCTTTGGAAAAGAATGCTACTTGGGAGAATGTGGATCTGCCAAATGGGAAGATAGTTGTCGGTTGTAAATGGGTGTTCACTCTGAAGTACAACTCAGATGGATCCTTGGAAAGATACAAGGCTCGCTTAGTGGCTAACGGCTTCACTCAGACATATGGAGTGGACTACTCTGAGACCTTTTCTCCAGTGGCGAAGCTAAATACAGTTCGAGTACTCTTATCTGTTGCTGCTAATCTTGATTGTCCATTGAATCAACTAGATGTGAAGAATGCCTTTTTGAATGGAGACTTGGAATAAGAAGTATATATGGAGCCTCCACCTGGTTTCACTGAGGAATTTGGAACTAAGGTACGCAAACTTAAAAAATCTCTATATGGACTTAAACGGTCTCCCTGGGCCTGGTTTGAAAGATTCACAAGGTTTGTTAAAAGTCAAGGATATAGTCGAGGACAATCTGATCATACGCTTTTCACAAAGAGATCCACCAAAGACAAGGTCTCGATTTTGATTGTCTACGTGGATGACATAATCCTGACTGGTGACGATATCAAAGAGTTGAGCAGACTGAAGCAGAGCTTAGCCAAAGAATTTGAGATTAAAGACTTGGGCTAGCTAAGGTTCTTTCTTGGAATGGAAGTAGCAAGATCAAAGAAAGGCATCGTGGTTTCGCAACGGAAGTATATTCTAGATCTCTTGAAAGAGACTGGAATGAGCGGTTGCAAACCTTCAGACACTCCAATAGAAGTTAATGCTAAGCTCGGAGAAGTTAAAGATGGCATTCCAATAGATACGGGTAGGTACCAAAGACTGGTTGGAAGACTGATTTACTTGTCCCATATGCATCCTAATATCGCTTTCACTGTGAGCATGGTGAGTCAATTTATGCACTCTCCGTATGAAGAACATCTTGAAGCTGTGTATCGGATTCTTCGGTATCCAAAAAGCACACCAGGAAAAGGACTCTACTTCAAGAAAAAAGAGAAGAGAGGGGTTGAGGTGTATACCGATGCGGATTGGGCAGGTTCGATTACTGATAGAAGGTCGACTTCGGGGTACTGCACGTTCCTTTGGGGCAATTTGGTTACTTGGAGAAGCAAAAAGCAAAGTGTTGTTGCTAGAAGCAGTGCTGAGGCTAAATTTAGATCAATGGCTCAAGGAGTGTGTGAGGTTCTCTGGCTAAAGAGGGTTCTAGAAGAGCTTAAGAGGCCAGTGAGTTGTCCAATGAGACTGTATTGTGATAACAAGGCAGCTATCAGCATTGCTCATAATTCGGTTCTACATGACAGGATGAAACATGTTGAGATTGACAGACACTTTATAAAGGAGAAGCTTGAAGAGGGAATAATTTGCACTCCGTTTGTACCAACCACGCAGCAAGTTGCAGATGTTTTGACTAAGGGATTGTTAAGACAGCCATTTGAGCTCCAAGTTAGCAAGTTGGGCATGATAGATATCTTTGCACCAACTTAAGAGGGAGTGTTGGTAAGTTAGGAAGGTCAGAAATTTGAATAAATTAGGAAAGTCATTAAAGGAAAAGAATCAGTCAATTACTGATTGTAAGGGATTCTAGGGTTAGCCTTTCCTATCTTTTCCTATTTAAGTTGTAAGCTTAGGACTTTATTTGATATAATGAAGAGAATTTTTTCTCTGTGTTCCTTCTTCTATATTTCGCTACAAAAGTAAAAGAAAATCTATCAAGTCAAACAACATGCAGAGGCAAAAGAAACGCAACACACGTATACCCTTAACTACATACTTGCTGCATGCTACATGACTAAAAAGTATTATTAAATATAGCACTTCAATCATGATTTACAAAAAGGAGATCCTCATCCCAAAAGATTCCAGGGAACCAAATATTTTTGTGTGGGGGAAGACATAATTACAGCTTAATAACTAAACATCTGACATATGGATCAAATAGAATCAACCGCTAAAGAATATAATTTTACAGAACCCTTCCATGAGAATGTGATTATTGATTAAGTTAATATGGAAAATTGGCAGATTTGCAAAGGTAAAGATGTTCTTTGCTTCGTATTAAGAAACCATGCAAATCAGTAGTTAGCTAATCCCACCTAATGGGATAAGGCTTGGTTTAGTTACGTTTGGTTTATGCAGATCAGTAGAGTTAACATTAACATCAAAAACTACTAATAGAAAATCATAGTAAGCACTCACTGGCAGATTTAAGGGGGATGGGGACCAAGATTTAATATATACCACAAATTAGATGTAGAATCAGGGTCGTCTCAAACAATTTGGGGACTTTGGGCGATCATCTAAATAAGGGTCTTAATAATTAGGTTTTTTCTCAATAAAAAAAACTCTAAATTTTTTACTAAAATAATCACTACAAATAAAAGGACATTTCTTCAATGTTCTTTATCTTGATTAAGTCTTTCTTCAGCATATTTCTTGGGCCTTAATAATTAAGCTTTATTAAATCTATTGCATATAAGAAAAATTAATATAAGTAAAAAAATTAATTATTTCAAGTTAAGATATATATAAATATGTAAATAATATCAAAATTTATCACATAAAAAAACAAAAAGAAGAGTTGAATGTATACCTCTATACTTTCTTTCTTGGGTCAACCCTGCTTTCTTATATTATATGCAAAATTAATATCACAATAAACAAAAATCGTTTAAGTACTGACCTTCAATAGTTCAAAAATCGATTAAGTGCTAACCGTTTGACATTTTTTTACTAAGTTAGTATTTTTCTTTTTTTTTTAACTTGGGGCCCCCAATCTAAGGGGGCCTTGGGCACGGACCCAAGCTGCCCATAGCTTGGGCCGGGTCTGTGTAGAATCCTACGATTCCTCCCCAAAAGTCAATCTTTTACCCCCTCAAGATGAATGGGAATAAAGTCTTCCCCTGCCCCCCCTCCTTTCTTCCCCCCTCGCCCCTTCCCAAATTTAGATTTCTGGATCCAAACTGCACTGCATGACAAAAGTAAAGAAAGCAACAAGTAACTTTGCACTTGAAGCTAAAGATAGGAAGATTCCAAATTTCCAATATGAAGCACTAAGGATTTGCATAACAACTTAAATGTGTCATCCAGACCAAGGTAGAAGATACCAAAACCAATTAGTCTTAACACATCGAAGAAAGTGCATGCCCATTAAATCTAACACTCAGACAGATCTACAGCACGAAACATGCATGGAGGCAAAGGCGTTTTATGATCACACATTACCTAATGGTCAAGTACTACAACCCACAATATAAATGTTATTAGTGTCAAACCAAATCCAAAAGAAATACAATAGATACCCAGAAATGTGCAAAAACAGATGTGCACTACAATATCCCAGATGTCTGTAGATTTTCAACCTATTTTAACTCAATAGCCGGCACAAGAATTCAAATGAGAAAAATAAGACACTTGCAACTATATGCAGGAGCTCCATCAATACAAATGTGTATTATATCAACATCACTAGCACATACACAGAATGGTTCTTACTTCTCGAAAAAGAAAAAAACTAGCACGCACACAGAATGGCATTTCGGCAATTTTTTCAATCATGCATCTAAACATCAAAAACTAATTCCAAGGAGCAGAAGAACACCCAAAAATTCCAAAATATACACGGCAAAACGAAAAGATTAGAAAAAAAATACAAGCAGATAAGTAGATAATTCTGCAGAAATATCACAAGTCCAACCTTAACAGAACTGTAGTCAAGCTGAATAGCTCTCCTGCAATCCTCTTCCACTCTTGTCCAATCACTATACACAACATTACCAAATAAATAAACACCAATTTTTTTTTTTTAAAAACAAAGTTATCAACAACAAGCACATGAAGTACGAAATAATTCGATGAAACAAAGCATAAAATTAATCAAATACGAAATAATATGATGAAATAAATCACAAAATTAATCAAATAATTATTTAACTACCAAAAAGGACACACTCATACATACTTCCGCTTTCGATGGCACAAAGCTCGATTGGTCCAATATACCGCAACAGTAGGGCACAATGTAATAGCCTGAAAAGTTCGTCATAAATTAAATTAAAAAAAAATGGCCAATACTTCAACGATTAATCAACAAAATATACAAGGTAAAGTGCAAAAAAAATCGTGTTTAACAATTTATGAGAGAGCATGTGTTATCTCAATAATTTAACAATTCAATACTAAAATACTATCGACACAAGGATTTTCGACACATTTTTATTAATCATGAAATTATCAAATCCTTAAAAATAACATTTTTGTACCTCAATCCAAATTCCAAAACAAAACACACACACACACATACCTCAGTGTAGGCATCGATGGCGGCACCAAATCGATCTTTTTTGAAGTAAAGGTTGCCTTCTTGCTTTAGCAGTTCGGCTTGTTTGGCAGCCGCTGAGGCAGCCACCGTTGGCGACATTTTTCTTCAATTTTTGAGATTAAATATCTCGCTATACGAGATTGAAGGTGATTTATCTCCGATATGTAATCGGCGGTGTCCCTGAGAGCAAGGTACAATTATTCCAGTTAAGTGTACAATGCGTACGTTTGCGAAATACGAGAGGGGGGAAAGAGAATTGGTTAGGTGCGTTTCTCAAGAGCGTGCAATTTCGATATTTTGAATCTAAAGAAAAGAATATCGCGAGAAATGTATTGGCAAACCTCGTGTCACTGTTGGTGATGTGGATTCGTCACGGTAGTATGTGATTGGATGGTTCTGGAATTGACTATTAAGGCTCCGTTTGTTTGCCCTAAAATAACTTATTAGGGGAAAAATATTTTTCTGAAAAATAGAATATTTTAAAATATTTTTTGATATTTGGATATATCATAAATTTCGTAAAATATTTTCTTCTCTCAAATGAAATAAAAATATTTTCCAGAATTTTGTACTAACTGCAATTGTTGATCAAAAAATATTTTACAATTGACTAATTTTTCGATGTTATCAAACACTGTAAAATTAAATAAAAGTAGCCATAATTTTTAATAAAAAAATATTTTACAGTTGATTAATTTTTCAGTGTTATCAAATATCATAAAATTTAAAAAATGTTTTCAAAAAAATATTTTACGGCAAACAAACGGAGCAGTCTACTTTTTTTTTATAACAATTTTATTTTTGCGTTTGAGTTGCATGACCTAAAAGAAGAACTAAGGTAAATCCAAAAAAAAAAAAAAAGAGTTGTTATGTTTCGTTACGCTACATCGTGAATTTGACTCTTACTTTATTATATTGAATTGAGGCTTTAACTCTTTCAAATTAATAAATAAAAATTTAATATACAAAATTTTAATTATACATAAAAATTTAAATTACATTAATTTAAACCCATAACTTTTAATTACATGACTATTACTGATATATCTTGATGGTTCACCAAATAAAATTTCCGTTAAGTCTTTCAATGTGTTCCCCATAAAATAATTAACATGTGGATAGTTATTATGGATTAGAAAAATAAAGGTGTCAAAATAAGTACCCTTGACAAATACAAGGCCAACAACGACAGCCACTTGTTTTTTAGTTAGAGTTCTTAGTTTTTAGCTTGGATTTTTTTTTTTTGGTTACAAGCTTGGATTTGTTGTTACAATAGTTGCCGATTTATGCAAAAGGGTTTGGTGGAGTCAACATAGAAGTTGAATAATAATAACGTTATCAAAGAAATAAATAATAATAAAATAAAAGTATAATTATTATAAAATGATTTAAACTATTAAGTGTGAATATTTTAATATTTGCATATTCATTTCATCATCATTAATCTCCCTAATAACGTTATTCTGTTATTAGTCGATTTAAATCATACTATGAGATAACACTCACTTCATCATCATTGATTTCCCTAATAACGTTATTTTGTTATTAGGCGATTTAAATCCTACAATGAGATGACATTTACTTTATTATCATTGATCTTCTTGATAATGTTATTTTGTTGTTAAGTGATCTAAATCCTACTATGAGTACCAGGTTATTAATTTCTTTGTTTCCAACATTGCTCGGGTCTCATTTTGTGTATTGAGTTATCCTTTATCGCTGAATAATTATGACGAGACAACTTGCCTAGAAATATAAATTTGTTCTCCGTAGACATGTATAACTAATCTACTGTAATTTCATATTGTAAACACTAAATTATCATATGGTCTTGTCAAACACCCTGTTGAAGAAGTAATCTACGCGATAGCACTAATTTGCAGCACTCCAGATGCTTCAGTAGCAGTTTTCAAAGCTATGCCAATACACGAGAAGTCCAGAAATTTCATCACCAAAACTAATCCAAAGACACAAGTAAAGAATTTCTCCTACTGTAATGTTTCACGTTTCTCCTACTGTAATGTTTCATGTTAGTGAAACATGATAAGTGAGTGATTCATAATAAATTTTGTAAGTTTAAATAACAAGTTGAGTTCACGATTTAGCCTAAGTAGTTCTTCTTAAACTCATAACACTAATCTTTTTACGAACTTGAAATTCTGAGTTTAGCATGCGCCCGAAAGGAAAAGATAACACAGGCTTACAGGAGCAGGATTTTTTTTTTCAATGAAAGGAACACAACTGCGTCAAAAAAAGGCAGCTGCCAGTTGATTCTGATTTTGCTACCTTATTCTACACACTATTTTCACAACAGATGAAACTAATTTCTGCAGAGTCCTGAAAGAAGCTGACTGGGATAAATGAAAGAAAGAAAATTGTACAGCTGCAACATAAAGTACAGGAAGGAAAATATTCTAGTTCTCTACGAGACTCGAACCTTGACCCTTGCTATCGTCATAGTTGTTCACGCAGGGTAACTTCTCGCGTATGCTCTGCACGAGAAGTAAGGTTTCCTGGTCCAACTTCAGTTTACGCCTCCGCAAACTCTGTTAGAAAGACCTCTATCAAAAGCTGTTTAATTCCCTAGTAATATAGAGCCCTGGAAAACATAATAGTGTGTACCTCAGAAGCCCATAAGCAATCACTTGCCTTGCGTGGAATTATATGTATGTGTGTCTGCACTTGGCAAGGAAAAACAAAATTATTCAAAAAGCCAGTGTTGTCATAGAAATCACAAAGGAAGCAAAAACAAAAAGAAAACACAAATGGAAAGTCAAAATTGTTTGGTTCAACGAAAGTGTCCAATGTAGAACATACATGAAATACAACTTGGCCGGCAGCTTTCCCGTTGTTTACCAATAAGTTGAAGGAATCTGTGAGAATGAGAGGAGATAAATATCCTCATCGACCATGAGAAGAGAAGTGCAGCATTTGAAAAAGAGGATGCAGAAACCAGGTAAAAAGCAAAACAAGAAGGAGAAGGGAAACGAAAGCAAAAGGGGAGACACTTGAACATGTAACTGCCAATTCCTCCACCCTTCACCCTAAAAAGAAAGAGAAAAGAAGAAGGAAATAAAAGACAGAGAAAGCGAGCATATACATACCACAACCTGAGGCTTGCATGACTGCTCTGCTAATTAATGGTACTTTGGAACACATGGCACCTACAACCTGCATGATATAGAATTACATCTTACATACAATTGGTTTGTATTCTTTGTGAAATCACTAAATGAATATAGTAGCATTGCATACAACAAATATTTTGTCACTTAAGCCGATTGATTGAAGAATAAGCTGAAGTTAATTTGAGAAGATAGCACCCTTAAGAAAAGCCAGTGCACAAAATCAGTGAAATATCCAAAAAACTTATACAGATTGGTCAGAAAAGCAAATTCAGATAAAAGAAACAAAAAAGGATAGGTTATAATCGTACCCTACCTCCTTCACCAAACATGCCTATGGGAGCATCTATGCCTGGCCGTATGTGAAAAGAAGTATAAATATCTTCACATACCAAACATCATGTTCCAGTACAGTAAAGTGGAAGAAGTATAACAGGAGAAAGGTATCGGTTGGCTAACATATTTAACCCCCTTCAGCACTATGAGATGAACTACATGCATTCCGCTAGTAAGTTCACAGCAAGTTATTGAAAACTCATCTTCAAACAGAAACATTGCTTGGTGTGAGGCCGAGTTTGTTAATTGACAGGGTCATCTAGCCCAGCAGCATATACATCAGACAAGTATATTGCATTGTACACAAAAATTAATATCTGAATCTTATTATTTTTATAACAGTTACAATTAGCAAATGGCCATTTGCAAGCTTTTCTCATTCTCTGTTATGAACTTCTTAATCACATAAACTGGTGACCATTTGAGAAACGACATCTATTTTGCTGAAAATGGTGCAAATTTGAATATTGTGGTTTTGCATCACTTTTGAATGAGGAATGTCTCATCATCTTTGCCAAGAACAACTTACTGCTGGTGGAGTTGCTTCCAGAGAGGGAAAATGACATTTTGGTATGATAAGTGAGTGCCTGAGAAAGGTAAAAGCAATTCATTAGTCATTGGATAACAACAGGCACCAGGAGAAGAAAAAAAAGGAAAAAAGAAAAGAAAAGAAAAAGGTAAAGCAGAACATGTTTTGCCAATAAGGTATTCAGTTAAAAAAAAATTCCATCCAACTGACCAAGTAAAAGTGTGATAAATTCCGAAATACTACGTCTAGAGTTTTGATAAGTTCAATGGACATGGTCAAAGATATTTGAGGTAATATTCCTCTTGCCCTTCAATATTATCAGGACAAGCTCACAAGACGAGCTACCTGAAATCTTATTATCAACAAACGGGTCTAGAGAGAGTAAATAATCCAAAGTTTAATTACGAATTTTTATAGGTAAAGTTTTGTATTAATTGACCAGGCATAATTATTCTAATGGACAATTCAAACAGATAGAACGGAACTTTATTCCTCCTAGCATAATGACTTCCTTTTCATCTCAAAAAACTGACAGGAGCTCAAAAATGAGATCAGATAACACATGCGTGGATCAGAAACATAACTAAGACTCTTTGGTCCAAGGGTCAACTGATGTTCCGCTTTTGATGGTGGGAGCAACTCCTTATGGAAATTAATGCAAACTCAATCCAACATTTTGTGTGAAAGCTAACTCTAAGGTGCACCCTCATCTTTCCTATCAAGTGAACAAGACTCAATTAATCGACAGAGCGAAAATCAAGCAGTGTTTACATGGATGATACCTTACCCATGGCTCAACGGATTTGTATCCAAAATGCAGAGGCATACATCATCCTCGAAGACCTGAGTCAGATAAACTTCACAAATTAAAAGGAATAAAGGAACAAAAGTCTGCACTGGACAAATTATACAGAACAAGAATTTTCACTCTTTGACAAAAGGGGTGTAAATGAGCCTCCAAAATTGTAAAGGATCAATGCTTGAAAGTTTTTCAAGATCACAAGCTAAATCGTAGAGGCCATGGTTAACCAGATTAAACATCTCATATTCAACCGTCAAAAAAGACAGAGAAAATAACACCTAGAAAGGCATATGACTAAGTATAAATCTTGAAATCTATCTCTAGTATCACTCCTCCAATTACAAAATACATCAAAAGCACCATTTCCAGAAACCAACTAAAACCTATTAATACATACCTAAGCTCCATTTTCAATTTATAATGCAACCTTTTCAATTTATCTTCTTGTAATTCCTTACCAAATGTCTTTTGCCAATAATAGAGATGCTTTCACTGTAAGTTATCTCGTGTTAAAAGTGCCCCAGAGTATTTACTTTGATACCCTGAAGACCAGTTATCTTGCCACACCAATAAGCACACTTTCATCTATAAGCTCGGGCAAACGAGAGTAGCTACAACTAAAACATGTATTACTTAAAATTCTCCTTTTCTATTACACAAGCCAATTGCACGCCCATGCGCAAAACCTACCATACAACAAAATACAGTAAGTGATAATATTAAGTTCTTTCCTATTAAACATCATAACATGTTATGGCAAAATCATGGAGTCGCCAGAACAACTCGGTCTTCATAAACATACTTAGAATCCAAACTTTACCCGCTCTTCATACACGTGCATAGAATCCAACCTTTTCCCAAAAGCTTTAAAGCTTTCGGGGTCTTAACCTATAACAGTATATATTGATAGCTCCTTGTTCTCGTATTCTTTAAATACGGGATAATTAATCTTCTCTCTGTTCCCCTAATTCACGTGGAAAAGTATAACATAATTCAACACCAAATTTAATGCACTAAACAAGTTAAATTTTAGAAAATTCAGATATCATAACATATAACAACAAAGTATACACTTTTATCAATTATCAATTTCATATGCATTAACAACACCCCAGACTTAAGTGAAATCATCGGTAACCACCTATTGTAATCAAAGGTTATAAGTTCAAAACACGCCCCGCCCTCCATTGTATCCAAATAAAAAGAACAACCCCAGAACAAATTAACAAACAAACAAGGATTGGAAAAAGCATAATAAGAAAAATGGTACCTTAAGAGCAGGTGCTTCACCCCGAACAATCTTGCAAAAAACGCAATCACTTTGTTTGTTATCTGAAGAACAATTCAAAGCACAAACGGGTGAAGAACATTTGGGTTGTGCATCTTCTTCTTGGTTCAATGGACATAAATGAGAACAAAGCAGGGCAATACGACGTCGTGCTCGTGTCTCCATGATATTATTTTTCTTTTATTTATTTATTTATTTTCAGGAGGAGAAAATAAGAGGAGTAGATTGCATTGAGTGTGTCGACGACATGAGTGCGTGGAAGAGGTTTTGAAAACAATTGGACACAGACAAGACCAAAAAGATGACACTGTCGTTTTTTTTTTTTTTTTGAGGTATAGAATAAATTGATGACTAGGCAAAAGTGTGGCCTATGATTATTATTATTATGCATAATGATGATGATGATGATGATGATGATGATGATATTGGTGGTTGGCCCTGCTTTATCCGTTGATAGATTCTGTGAGGCGAGGATGCAGATATTGGTCTATTCTGTTCTGGACGTGCTCCGGCCCATAGCCCATCTCATATGTTAACAGGCCTCTTCGGTTCAAAAAACATTCTTCTTTTGGTTCAACTGTCCAACTATTCATTTTTACCGTTAGATCATAATCTTACAACTAAGTATAAATCCTTTAAAAGTATAAAAGTACTTTTTGAAACTACAAACTGTCTAAGGGCATCCTCAATGGAGTCTTCAAATGCAAAACTTTCCTAATTTAGGTGTTTTTAGAGACTCCAGTCTCTAAAAACAACACTATTCATGATAAAAGTACGTGGGGTCCACCACTTTTGGCTTAAAAGATGCCAAAATAGAGACCCAGTCTCCATTTTCTTCCACAAATTTGTTGAAAAAAATAGAGACTGGGTCTCTATATTGGCATCTTTTAAGCCAAAAGTGGTGGACCCCAAGTACTTTTGTCATAAATAGTGTTGTTTTTAGAGACTGGGGTCTCTAAAAATACCCAAATTAGGAAAGTTTTGCATTTTAGAGACTCCATTGAGGATTGAATAACTCAACTGTCGAACTGACCTAACACCTTAGGTTCGAGTTATGATCAGGTACATGTATTGGGACGTACTGTTACACTAAAAAATTTATCAGTTAATGGTCGAGTTAAAAAAAAAAAAAAAACTCAACTATCGGATTGAATGTAGTTTTTCTATGATTATTTTCGCTTTTTCATTCTGTTTTTAATTCTTTTAAGTTTTCAAGAGAATGTGTTTAGCATTCGAATTTAGTTGATTTCTTCATTTAGTGCTTAGAAGCTTATGCTTCTAGCCAATGTTAGATAGTATAGCTAGTGAAGATGTGCAAGACAAAGTGCAAAATGAGCACTTCGAAAGGAAGAGTTGCGATTTGAGAGAGCGACATGTAAGAGATGGAACAATGAATTAAAATTGTAAAGATAGAGATTTACCCAAATAAAATTTCCTATGGGTATTTTTTATTCCTACAAAGGCAAATTAAGAAAGTACAAGTAAGTCAATTGTTTGAACTTTTCTTATTGCAAAGATCAGTTATTGAAAATTTGTCAGATGAATTTTATTGAAAAGTTACGTTCTATTTTTTTCTTTCTGAAAGAATGTGTAGGGTTTTGCGCAAATATTATTGGTAAATACTTATTTTTACCTCAATATGGAAAAGTTTTCGATCTAAATAATCGGACTGTCCATACCTCACATTAAAGGTCGGTATTTTTTCAAACTCCAAACGATCTAACTGCTGAAATAAAGAGTATCACTTACTAAGAGAAAGTTTCTAATAAAACGAATATAATAAAAAAATATTTTCTCAGTTAAAACAATTGAAAGAATGGTTTCCTTTTGTCTTATAATGATTAACTTTTCCAGAGAACACTTTGTTGCATTAACAACAAACCAATAAGCTGATTATAAAAATTAGTTGGCAATTGGGACAAGATAAGTTCTATTGACAAATTAGAACAAGCTGATAATTGATGTATGTATGACCCATTGGTTTGTTGTTGCTGGAAGTTTCTTTATTAGTTTAGGGATACTTTTTGGGCAGATTGTCGAAGCCCACCTTGGCCCAACCCAAACTAGCTTTAATAAAAATTGACACATGGACTTCAAACGAAATTTATATTTCATTAAATGAGGTTAACTATATAAATATAATGACATTATTTATTTGTGTAAATATACACGAGATGTCATTGAAGTATTTTTATCCAATTTATTTAGGTGGTCACCAATTTTACAAACATAAGACAAAAATTGTAGAAGATAATAAGTAATATAATAAATCATTCTTTAACATGTTAACAAAAACATTAGGGATAAGAAGTTTGATGTGGTCATAGGTTTGCAAGTCAAAAATAATTTTTGTCACATTGGGGCTAATCTATGTTGAATTGATGATACATATAAAAAAAAATTGAAAAATATATGCCCCTCTCTGCTTTAGGTATAGGGGATAGAATGCTAGAGTGCTGCCCTTGCCACAATCTAAGCAGACCTAATATAACATAATTGAGTAAAGAAACCAGTTGAGTCATTTGGAGAGATTCAATTTTACATTTTTTTTTTCCTGTATTAATGAAACTCTTCTTGAAAAGTTTTTCGAGTGCACATGTTCAATTCCGAAACACATGATCTCATTTTAAAGAAGCACAATACAAGTTAGTTAAATACAAAATTTATCGAAATTGGCCTTGAAAAAATTAACTTCATGACATATTCACTCTTGAATAATAAGGAGACGAGTAAGTCTCCCGCTCACATTCCAAGTATTCTATTAGTATGCTAACCCTATGGTATTTAACAATGTCAACACTTTCTGCAACGAGAGCATCCTGCTACTTCCACTTCATTCCACCAATTTTTGTTCTTGGTAAGATCAACATATCCATCTATATATATAGCTAAAAACATTTTTCCAAAAGCAGAGGAGAAGTGAAGTTAAATATTCAAACTCCACATTGATTAAAGCCAAAAGGAGAAACACGTTGGTATCATGATGAATTAGTCGGTCACCGATTTATTATAATTAAAAATTTTAAATTCAAACTGATATTTTTTTATCATAAATGTTATATGATTTTATTGATTTAAAATATATATTAAATGTATCGTTATATTACAAAATTCGTAAATTGAAAGTGAATCTAATATAATTTCAATCAAGGTGAACATGTGAGGCGATTGTATGAGTAGCAATGCCTAGAGGACAATGGCCAATAATAATTTATGCATATATTGGTGTCATAACGGCAAGAGACTTTTTGGGGCAACAAATACTTGCTAGAGCTGAGCGGAAAGTTTCCACTTTCAACCACAATTGCGGCAAGCATTTAATCTTTTCGGTTGTAGCCAAAGTCAAGTCCCACTAATAATTATTCGCCTCCATTCTAATTTCGTCGTCTCCCAAATTCACAAAGTCTTACAAGACCATTATGAAGAAATGGTCTTTCTAGATATATGTTTTTTTGTTTTTTTTTTTAATAATGGTTAATTTATTTTGGATAAGATTATATTAGATTTACATCAAAGTTATAAATTTTGTGACGAGAAAATAGTACATATAGTCCCCTTTGGTTCACTTTTTTTTAAAAATTAGTCCTCATTATTTCAAATAGTTTAAATCAGTACTAATATTTCTAAAAAATGTCAATTAAATCCCTAATATTTTGCAAAAGGTGTCAATATAGTGCCTAATATTTCTAAACAATAGGCACTAAATTGACACATTTTGAAAATATTAGAGACTGATTTGAACCAACTAATTTAAAAAAATAAAAAACAATGAGGACTTATAGTGTAATTCTCCCTTTCGTGATTAAGTGGTAAGAACACATTCTCCATGTTAGGTAAGAGTTAAGAAATATTTGAGATGAAAAATATAAATTCAAACTTGAAACCTTAAATAATAAAATTTTATTATCTGATTATTTCACCCAATTCTTGAACCTTTTAAAATTTCTTCAATTTGCAATCTATATATTGAGTTTTTTTTGTTTCTTTGCATGTTCCCAGATTTTCTACCTTTAAATTTATCTTTTGCTACTCGACTGTAGGGATAATGACTTTTCACGTTTTAAATATGGGATAAACTTTATTTAGTTTTAGTTCCGAAAGTCATCTTATCCCATATGATTAATCCTCGTCGTCAATAGAATACTATAGCAATTAGCAAGCACAAACTGACCACACATATTTGTTGTTAATCAAATTCCAAACGTGTAAGCATATTGGAGGTAGCCCACATACATTAGTAGGTGTCGAAAGTTGAAAATGAATTCAATTACACATGTCAAAGTGAGCATTGTTATTAACTGACTTATAACATTATAATACTATGAATAAAATTTTACAATTATAAATTATTAATATAATTATAAAAAAATTATGATAGAAAAAGGTCAGTTTAGAAAATTAATATAAGGAAAAAGTAAGCAAATTCGTAATTGTTACGAAATTATAAAATAATCATTACTGAAAAACACAGCGTACACACGTTAAACTATTAACAAAAAAAGATGTCCATAATAAATTTAGATCCCTAACTCCAAACCACCAATTCAATATCTTTTTTTGGTTGAATAAATAATGCCAATTCTATAAAAATAAGCAAATTCAACAAAATAAAAAAAGTTACAAAAGAATACACTACCTGATTTCATACTCATCTATAATTTAAAGAACATCTTAGATCGTACAAAAAGTTTTAGGTAAATTACCTACAGACCACTAAAGTTTAAAACTTCATGCAAATTTAGTGGGGTGTGGCGTAATTTACGCTGAATTTTTCATATGAAATAGGTGGGGTGATTCAACGAATAATGCCTTTTTCTCCAAGCCCTCACATAGCCACCTTTAAAACAAGCCGGTCAATTTTTCTTCACACCTTCTAGAAAAACACAACAAATATAACTATAAAATATATTTTTTATAACGTTGGTGTTGGAATGAGTGAGACATTTTCTTATTTTGAAAAATAAGTTAAAATTGATCGGTAAAATTCAATACATATTTGATAGTGATTTATTTTAGTTGAATCTAGGTTCGTCTCATGAAATTATTTTTAGTTGAGTAGTATGCAAAGTGTAGAACTTGTTTTAATATTAGGGTAGTTTGATGGAGGCCCAATACGAATTTTAGGTTAAACCTTCTTTCTTATTTAGAATACTAATAGTTTATAAAAAGTCTATTAGAGTTGGTTTATCCTATTGAGAGCGGAGTTGGAGAGGGAAATGGAGCACCTAGTCTAAATGGATCTACCATAACCCATCGCTCAAAGTTTTCTTCTTGCAGGATTATCAAAGGCTCTTAAAGATTGATTGTAACAAATAAAGAAGTATGACATGAACTTCTGTTATGTTTCAATTATATATTTATTATGTATTTAATATGGTGTTTTATTTTATGGTTTTAATAATTGAAACTCAATTGGTAGAGTACGATCATCGAATTATTCAATTAAACTAGATTATCAATTGATAAATTCTTACATCTCCACATATATTATGTCAGTTAATAATAAAATTCTAAACTAATAAAAAAATATCAAACTCATATTTTACAAGAACAATTATACCATCATTACCGCTACACCATTCCCTTAAACCAAATATAAATAAACATATAAAATATACACACACCGTAACATAGTAAACTTGTTTAACGCCCATCTCATGGTTGTGTTGTCGCAAGCATAGACTTCGTCCAAGCTCCTTCCTCAGCAAGCAAACATACGATCTTTCCTTCCCACCTGTCCATATACTCTATACAAACAATCCCACTTATAAAAATAAAAAAAAACCTAAAACCTCTTCGAAACATGTGAACAAATTTCAGTTCCCAACCGCCTCATTAAAACATTTCCGGTCACGGGTCACCCTCTCTCTATTACAAAAACCTCATTATCATCATCGTATAAATCAAAAGCACAGCATTCTCGTATAAACAACCTCTAAACTCTTTCAAACCATTCGCAACACAGCAAGTTTATAAATTCGCCCGCAACCGTGTCTTCCGGTTGCCGGTTACCGGTTACCTCCGTCATGCCTGACGGACACAACCATGACCACGATCACGATCACGATCACGACCACGATCACGATCACGACCACGGCCAACAAAAGCAGATCACTTCCTTAGACTTGAAGAATCTAAAGGTGATCTCCGCGCTAGGCCGGGGAGCTAAAGGGGTGGTGTTTTTGGTAAAGATGGAGAGCGGAGAATTGATTGCTTTAAAAACAATTCTAAGAGCGTCGATGGAGAAGAATAACAAGATAAACGATGAGAACGACAAGGCTGATGGAAGCGAGTATAAACGCATATGGCTCGAGCGACAAATCTTGAGCTCCTTGCAGCATCCGCTTTTGCCGAAGCTTCGTGGCGTGATATCGACGGAGAAGATCGTTGGGTACGCCATTGATTACTGCTCCGGTGGCGATCTCAATGCTCTCCGTAAAAAACAAACTGAAAAAATGTTCTCCGACGATATTATCAGGTAATTAATGAACTCTTTAGCTTTTCATTTATTACTCTTAATTATTCACTATCATGTGATAATGCTATTAATTTTTTTATATAAACGAGTTCGATTTATATGTTACACCAATATAAATGTCAATATAAGTTATGGCACTTTCTATTTTGAATATATCCGTCCTACCTATGCGTCACGTATTTTGAACGTATTCGTCTTATTTATATCGTCACACCTTAAAAAAACATTTTTTTAACGTGTCTATCGTATTTATATTGTCATATTTTGTGTTTTTACCAATTTTTTTTGAAAAATTTAGGTTTTACGCGGCCGAAATGGTGCTAGCATTGGAATATTTACATGGATTAGGCATTGTTTATAGAGATTTAAAGCCAGAAAATGTGATGATTCAAGAAAATGGTCATCTAATGCTAGTAGATTTTGATCTATCAACAAAGCTCTCACCAAAATCTCCAAAAACCCAATCAATTAACGAAGCGGATCAAGAATCTAAGCCGACGAAGAAGACGCAGAAGAAGAAAACGATTTTACAATTCTACAAGTTCTGCAACGCGGGGATTTCGCCACAAGACGACTCGGTGCACCCGGCCAAACTCGGTGTTGACTCAGTGAGTTCCGAGTCAGACTCGGTGGAGAAGACCAACTCGTTCGTGGGCACGGAAGAGTACGTGGCGCCTGAAGTCATTATCGGGAACGGTCACGATTTTGCTGTGGACTGGTGGTGCTTAGGTGTAATGTTGTATGAAATGCTGTACGGGACGACGCCGTTTAGGGGGTCAAACAGGAAAGATACGTTTTCTCGTATTTTATCAAATGTGCCCAAATTAACGGGAGAGCAAACGCCGTTAAGAGATTTAATTAAAAAATTGTTGGAAAAGGACCCGAAAAAGAGAATCTGTGTGGAGGAAATTAAGAAGCATTGCTTTTTTAATGACGTTGACTGGGATTTTCTCTTGGAGATGCCAAGGCCGCCGTTTATTCCTGACGCTGGGGATACAGATGGGAATAAAGAAATTGATGTGGAGAATTTTGTACAAGGGGTGTTTAAAGACAAAGTTGGGGATGATGAGAAAATTGAAAAAGAGAGAGGTTTTGAGGAAAAGAAGAATAAGGGTGTTTGGGTTCAAGGGTTGAATCATCCTACTAAAGCTCAAAGTGACAATTTTTTAGTTTTTTAGTGGTATCTAATGGTGCTAACTATATTCTTTTTGTTTGAAGAAATAGATGCATGACAATTTTCTATGTATAGCGGACATTTTATTGGACTTCTATTCTACTTTTATATATAAAACGGAATATGTTATGCTATTACATATTTATCAAAGGACAAATCATATTGTAAATTGACTAATTAATTTTGGCATTTGTCATTTGATTGGTTGTCACACCGTTAATCATCTTTCTTCCCTATTGTTAGTACTGGGAGAGACATCCCTAAAAATAATTAATATGTAACACAATTTTTACACCCCTTATACAAAGAAAGTATTTATTCTTATTTCTAAGTTTTTGGTTTCCTTTTGGAATAGCCTTCAAGTTTGGCCTCAACGGCTTGCTAAGCATAAATTACCCTACGGCAAAACAAATGCTAGCACAAAAGCTTTTTCACGATGTTCACGATTCTGATTTATTTTCAATGATCTCTTAATTTTGAAATTCAAACTGTTAAATACAAATTTATTTTATTAATTTATTTATTTATTGTCTCCTTTCATTTGTTTTGTTGCTCAATATTCAGGATTTGGTAGAGAGTGAGATCATATATAATTCTTCGTATGCATACAGATTTTAGTACTATCATAGAATGAAAAAAATAAAAAAATAAATTGCTTTTGAATAAACATAAAGCAAGCAATCTCAACATCAACATTTATTCAAATGAGCATGTGGTACACAGTACTTTAAGTATAATCGGTGCAATGAATCATCAATGCTTTTCCACCTCAATAAAGTACAGATTTACTGATCAAACTGCACTCACATTTTGCCTGATATTAAACAATTTCACTGGATAGAGACGTATGGACTAAGGTGGGACATTTAATTTTTCTCCTTTCTGTTCCCTTTCTTTTTTTTTTTTTCTTTTTTCTTGGAACAAATTCTGTTACCTTTCTTGACGATTTCTTATATAAGTGTAGGAAAAATATTTAAAATGACAAGTTCGATCATATTAAATTGAGATGATTCATGTAATCATTAATAGCCTACTTCTCCTTTCCCTCAATGGCATAAATGTATATTATAATTTGAATCATCGAGATCTTCATCCCTCAATAACACATCATAGCGCCTAGGACGACTCTTATACAATTCTTGCGAGAGCTGGAGAAGGGCTTTCGGATTCAACTTAGAGCCAAGAAGAATCAAAAGGAAAAACTTACTCATCTATTAGCTCCTCTCGTAGATCAATGTGGTTTTACGGAAAGAGTTGTTCCCTGCTTTCTTTCCATTCCAAAAATAGTAATTAACAAAAGAAAGAAGAGGAATTGGATGCCCCAAAACCGAACAATTTGAAATATTCTAAATATGAAGCACATAAGTAGGAAAGGTAGCTACCTTATGGTCTGGCTTCTGCCAAAGACTGGTCGTATAACCTACATGTTCTTTGTGAATTCCAACCTTCTTGATCGTTTGTTAGCAAGATCAGGAAGAAAAGTCCATTTTCTTTTTCTTTTCCTTTCCCGAACCATTTTCATATCCTGTAAATAGTTAATGAACAATTCTATACGGGTTAGTCTAGTAGTATAGACTGCTTAGCATATGGTTGGAAGACTTTTTCATGAACAACTTTATGGGTTAGTCTAGTAACTTAATTGTGACTCCTTCTTACGAGATCATATGTTTAAAAATTTGATATTTTAATATAAATCTGAAAAAAGAGTTTTCTGTTATTTTAAAAAAAATAATTAATGCACCGCAGCTCCAACAACAGATATTATTGCATGAAAAACAGATGGGTACCTGAAAGCATTCAAATGATTGAAGCACACCACCAAGCAATATCATTATCTAAAGCCAATAACCAAAACAATTTGACGTAACTGTTAGCAACCTCATCAATTTGGCCGACAATCCACACCAATATCTATTTTTAATATTACACCAGCATGACACACAGAAGCCATATTTCTTTTCATCCTAACCTTTTTGCATGTTCATTACATTCTTTCTTATTTTCTGTCCTAAAACTGTCATGCAACTGTAAACTGCCTCATTAATTTGCCAGCATCATGAAGCGTTGTAAAAGATAAAATGTAACGTTCAGACGTTGAATTTATTATCTCAACTTTACGATTATGCTTACAACCAATGCCATTATAGGGAAGTTAAGTGTGTAAACTTTCAAAATTCACAATTAAGATCATGAAAAATTTGAAATTTTTTCGTTCAAAATTCACAAATAACCTCTGAATCACATCGGAAATTAGACCCAAGACGACTTTCTCACAATCAAATTAGTCACCGGGTGGAAAATTTTCAACATTCTGGATGTAAAGGTCAATAAATACCAAATTGACAAAGTTTTGATTGAAGTGGAAGATATTCTTCCACCTAGAATATAGGTATACCTTTAAGGGAATTTGCTTCTTGCTAGACTCGTTGAAACTTCAAAAACGCAAGGAGACTTTTAATCCTTCACCTTCCATTTTGTGCACTTAATAGATTAAGACAAGAGGTTAAAAGTGGCTCCATTAGTCCGACCTCCACCAAATCCTTTGCTGTGACGAAAGTGGCAGTTTGCATCTCTATCTCTACTCGTGGGCACATTAATTGGCCAACGTGGTAATGCTTTATGTCAAATCAAGCACAAAAATTACGAGATTGATCTTTAAAAAATTAATTTTCTGATTGATTAGGAGTATAAAATTTTCAAACATATAATTCTTCTTAAAAGAGACATAGTTTAACTCATCAAACACAAAATGGAACCGACTCTAAACAATTAACTTTTTAAGCTATTCAAACAGGAGATGTGGAGCAAGATTTCCGTCCATGCTACACCTTTGTACTTTTTGTAAAGCTAATCTCCTTCATTTGTACAAAAACTTAGCCCATTAATAAGAAATTACTGCGCTCTCACGCTCGGAATCCACATGGATCAAGGTCCATCAGTCACCTTAGACAACATACAGGTACAAGTTTTAGTTAAACGATCAACTTCGTGCAATGCGAAGTGAGATCCACAAGATTGAATATCGTAAAAGACGAGAAAAATCAAGAATGCAAGGGAAGTATGGAAAGGGTCACACTTTAAATCTAGCAATGTCGAGTATCCAATATTCATATAGGTCATCCTGTTCTCTGTAAGCTGAATATTTGATTTACCTTGCACAAACTTTTTTCCTTATCAATGTGATGGGAGGTAAAGGAAGACTAACATCAGATATGATGCTCTCCTATTTCTTTATTCTTTATGAAAATGCTTCAAAACGAAAAGTTCGTCTATACTCAATTAGTGTGTGAGCCTCACACGCCACACAAAGAGCAACCGTTTTGAAGTATTACCCTATTCTTTAATATTGCAATTAGTCAGAAAATTAGGGACAATCCTCACATGTTGGACAGCCAAAAGGGCAAATAACTTTCATAGATGATATATGATTGCATTACAATTTAGACTACACCATGGCACCATTAAGTTACGAACTCGTATCCATCTCATAAAATTTTGAGATGCACAACTTCAACACCAATGCCACCGACAAATAACAGCGCAAATCTCAACCATATGAATACTAATACCATATATACAAAGATGGCGCATGAGAGGTCAGCAGCATGTGGCAACGGGGGTTGGGAAAAAAAAAAAAAAAAAAAGAAGAAAGGAAAAAGAAAAACTGTATATCCCAAATGAGGTGTGAGTGTGATACAATTAGTGGCAACTCGTGTAGGTGCAAAATACTCAAACGCACACCTAGGCTGATTTTGTATTTTGATAAGAACGATAGAGCCGGCCAATAAGTTATGGAAACGTGATGCGGTTCGTTCGACCCGATGCGAGATGGTTTCAGAAAAGAGCTAGCACTTGACAAAATAATTTAATGAGGTTAGCCATACTGATCCAAGGTGAGAATAGCTACTCGAACACATCACCTTCACTAGTTAGCATAGCATTGTCAAAAATTATGGATGTCTACTCAACATTTAATATTCCCCATGCCTATGTTCGGTAAGTGGAGTGTAGGGTTAAAAGATTCATCCCTTCACCGTCAAACTTAGATAATTAACAGCGATCAAAGGTAATTTATCGTTACACACTCTCTTATTCTCTCCGTATATACCTTCTAACTTTTTCAAAGTTGGGTGATTTGACTCGAGAATTGGAGCCTATCCCACTAGATTGCAGGTCGGCAAATTCAATTGGCTCAGCACTCGAATTAACAGATTCTCAATTTTTACCTTAACAGTATCAATTAAACAAAATGTTACAATTCTCAAATTGTCAGCGAGATGGAGATGGATAACCTCCTCCCCTATCTCTAAAAACCAATATTGAAAGCCCTATGCTACCTATTCGTGAAGTGGCACACACTTGACCATCCTAGAGCTATGAAACTACAGGATGACAAGGAGTGAAATTGATGCGGCTTCATACAAGAATTCAACGAAGTGTCAGAGGTATATTAGGTTCCACGTTACTGGTGAAATACTGCATTCAGAATGATACAGCAGCTCATACCATGATTTGGGTGTCGCATAACATATAACTTCGTGATGAGAGAAATTTAATAGTTATAAACTAATTAAATTATTTCATTATAATTGCATAAACAGTTTACCATAATTCAAACTCCCTCGTATCATTATATCCAAATCCCCTGGAAAGAACCTAGTGTTACATTGGAGGACTCTAAAAAAATACTTGTGGTACATCTTCTTCCCTTATTTACCAAATAGAATTTGGAGAAAATAGAAAATGGGAAACAACGCAGATTTTAAATAGATAATGGAGATGCCATCCTCACTAAATGGGACAGATTCAGGAATGAAATACCAATTCTTTTTTATGGTCAGAAGGAATTCACATGCATTAGACAAAAGGACATTACATTACTCAAACCTAGTGCGGTCTATTAGCTCAATTATAAAGCACATCTATGATAATTGCATTGTTGTTGTGCTTAAGTTGTGCAAACTTTCAGCTACATGAATAGTTGAACGTACTCATTGACTACTGAAGTTTCAAACCAAACTTCTCATCAAGAGAATAGATGGGACGATTAGGATGTAAATTCAACTTTCAATTCATTTGTGAGATCTAGGCGGTGAGGGGACAATCATAGCTCCGCTCTTTTTGAGAATTCGTACATCTCTTGCCAGTGTATAGACAACTATCTTTTGAGCACAAGTTTGGGTACACCATTACAAACGATGTCTTGAAGACCATCGTCAAAATGAAGTAAATTCTGCCTGGATTGGATAGTAATCCAATCTGCCGCATAATTGGCTGTTATCGATAAGAGCTGCACATGTAAGCTCATTCAATTGATGCAGGATTTAGCTATTGTTGTTTCTGGCAGAGGTACTGCACAATCTGTGCAAAATCAGCAAGAGAACTTTGTACCATGCGAAGGAACATCAGTCTCTCAAATATTGCTCTTCCTACTACCAATGGACCTCAATTTTAGAGGTTAGGCCATAACACATCCCCAGAGAGGTATAACATCAGAACCACCATTCAAATGTCTAAATCCAATATTGCCCATAAAATCTATTAATAACGGATGCCCAAATCCTTTGTAATTGCTCGCGCTTAAATAAGCAAATAAATCCACAGATAACAATAACCCTTTTGATGATCTCCAAATTGAGATACGACCCAACAATTTTTCCAGGGATAGTGCAATGTTTCTCATGCAAACGAGCATTAAAAATATTTCTAAGTAGATATCAGATGTTACCTGCGCTGAAAACAAGATTTTCACTGTAGAACTTGGCCAAAAGTGAAACAGATAAAGTATGTCAAAGAAACTACTAATGGATCCAGACAAAGATTCACTGGGCTGTTTAGCACAAACTTCTGCAACTAGCCAACGTAAAAAACATCTCATTAAAAATAAACGACAACACCTATTGCATAAATGCTCACTCATCCTCCTGGCTACGCAACCTAGCCAACTTGTTGGTCACAACAACATCCAACTGTGCAGCACGATCAACAATTTCCTTTCTCTTCTTAGTCGATACATCATGTGCTATCTCAGCACAGTAGGTCCTGCAATCCCATATGGGCAAATTGTGAGCAGTGAGGGATGAAAGCAGCAAGGGCATTAATTGGGTATTGTCAGCCAAAAATGGTATTAATGTTCTTCGTATTAAAGGTCAAGATACAATAATTTAAATAATATAGACTCGTAACAAACCTGTTGTGCATCATCAACACTTCCAGCTCTTGGACATTGTGGACAACAAATTTCTTGAATCCGTTGGGAAGATAATGGCGAGTCTTCTTGTCAGAACCGTAACCAATGTTGGGCATTAGGGTGCATCCCTTGAACTTTCTTCTCACACGAGAATCAATACCCTTAGGCCTACGCCAGCTTGGCTGCCACCACAAAAAGTTCATTTAACAGCAGAATACAAGTGTTGGGAAGAAGGGCCACATGGAGAAAAGGAGGAGGAGAAAGGGGAGGGAGCATACATGGCAACAGAATTGCTGAAGTATCAAGATTAATGGATTCGACACTAGTAGGACATAATTTATAGCAACAGTTTATAATAAAACTGATTGATATTCATAAAGCAGAGATGTAAAGCAGTTGGCCAAAGTACATTCTCAATGAAGCCAAGTGCACGTATTGATCCTCTTCCAAATTGTGAGTCTTAATCACAAGACTTAACAACAGATAATGATTAAGACTTAAAATAGATAATATAATCCTCACAAATAAGCCATAATTAAGAGTAGAGACAACTTTCCACACATGACACATTAGGTAGCAGTAACCATTCCATGGAAGGGGAGTCTGGAGTTTGCAAAGGTAAAGGGTTTATAACATTGGCCCTAAAAAATGCCACGTCCATGAAGTGTAAAGCCATTTAGCTGTAAATGAAGAAACAGCTAGACAAGTGCATGTATTTATGCTCATTAACTTGTAAGAAGATTGTAAATATTCTATAATAGCAATGACCGGAAAAGTCCTGATATCAAGATCATATAGAGAACGCTACAGACTAGAGATATTTCATTACTCTAAGCAAGTAAATGGCTATATCAGAACCCAATTACAAGGACTGCAAATTTCCTAATAACAATAGATGACCAAAAGACAGATAGCATTACATTGAAAAGTAGTAAGTTAGAGGAGCAAGAAGAGTACCTTCACACAGACATAGCGATCGCTCTGGGGCCTCTTGAACTGCTTGACACGCTTCTTCACAATCTTCTTAGAGAGCAAAGGAACAGCCATTGTTTCTACAACATAAACACCAGTATATGAATCATCAGCCCATCAACCATGACACACAAAAATGAAAATAACAGCAGAAACATAATAGCAAACTGATTATCATCCTAATAGGTTATCTAAACGTCATTGCAATGTCAATTAAAAGAGTATCCCACACAAAATGCTAGTACATCAGACACCATTTCAAGAGATGAAAATCAAGCATAGGCCGACATTTGTAACTTTCTATAGACTGATTGTCATAATAATCGGTTTCCTAACTGAAATTACAATCTCGATTAAAAAGGTATCCCATGCCAAATGCAAGTATATTAAAACAAGCCGTGAGAAGAGGTGTGTCTATTGTTAACCATAAAGCTAGTTAAGAAGTCACTCTTCCAATACGAGCAAGAATGAGGCACTGTTTGGCAAGCGATAACCGGGCAAACGCAGAGCAACATTTGGAAATATGCTACGGCACTTAAGCTAAGTATTTTACCGTATACACTATGATAATTACATTCTGGAATCAAATATTTTTACGACATCGATTCATATACTCCTGAAGTTTTTAGATTCAGACGAAACACACACTTATCATTTCTCAAAAAAAAAAAAACAATATATTGACAATAATGAATTTAAGAGCTAAAAAAAGACTAAAAATAATATAATTCTCAATCAAAAAAATAAAATCAGTAAAGCAAATGAAGCATACATAGATGCTAGATGATGTATGTAATTGCAGAGAGAGAGCGAGAGAGATAAAAGGGGTGGGTGTGTGTGTGTGAGAGAGAGAGAGAGAGAGATGAAGGTACCTGGTGTGGTGCGCTTCCTGTTGTGCAGCAGAGGAAGAGTAAGGAGAATGGAAGAGTGAATTAGGGTTTTGAACCTTTTATATTTGACGAGATATGCTCACGTGTTTAGGGTAGCAGCGCATGGCAATGGGCTTGTGGTCCAAATAAATATGTGTAGGACTCCAACGGACCAACCCGATTCCTTCTCAAAGCCCAACTTTCGTTTGGTTTTCGGGTTTACTAATTCATTCTCTAATAATTTCGAGTTGCAAAATTATATTGACAAAAAAAAAGTTGCAAAATTATGGCTTTGGGGTTGCATAATTATCATTTTAATTGTTTTTAATAAAATAAGCACCTACTAATGTCTTCTTTTTAAGCTAAGCCAAAAATCGTTTTAATAGTGATGAAAATCTTTGGTCTAGACCACTTGGTAGTTGTTCTTGTGTTATAGTTTTCGCTTTGTGTGCGAGAGGTTCCGAGATTGATTATCGACAGATATAATATTTTTTGTATATAATGTAATATTTGCTTAAACCTACCTTTAAATAATAATAAAATAAAATAAAGTTCTATGCCAATTGTTAGGGTCTTCGTAAAAATTTCATACATCCAATTTGGGCAATATATTTATATGTTAGTCTAATCATTTTTTTTTAATGGTAGAAGTCT
Source organism: Ehretia macrophylla (assembly GCA_037974665.1). NCBI lineage: Eukaryota > Viridiplantae > Streptophyta > Magnoliopsida > Boraginales > Ehretiaceae > Ehretia > Ehretia macrophylla. The sequence continues at coordinate 30,731,496 of CM075780.1, forward strand.
TCACCCTTCAGATCTCAATATGTTCTCTCCTCTAATAATCAAACAACACAACATATTGTGTAAATATTATCCCTCTGACCACTTGAACTTTCGCTTACCCTTTGTATAAGTTCTTCCTATCAAGATAGATTCTTGAATCAATTTTAATGTCAACTTAAGTGCATGCTTATGAGTTTTTTGTGACAGACTCTCAATTTCCAATATAAGGATGTCTATTTGAGACGCCTCTAATTACAAAAATGCACTCATATTTATTGTATACTAACCTGTATATTCAAAATATTAGTAATTAAAGCTATTGGCACTTTCTAAACCGGTTATCTAAACTTAATTATGCTCGTCGAATAGGTGTAATTAACCCCGTTCTGTCCCCTAATCTCTAGAGATTGCATATTCCTTATGAATAATTTGTACTCAAACCGTATCATTTTGTTCAACGTAACAAGTTGTCCCCCAAGAGCTCCCAAAATTTGAAGTCTAAAACTAGCATTGGGATGGACTGCCTAAAAAGTCCACAAAGATACAATGAATTATGCCTCAACTGTTCCTCCAAACTTAGCCCACCACGAGCCGGGTATACAAATGTACGACGGTTGAAGTGTGCTTGTAATGGGCTTTTTGTTCAAAACATGAGGTGTGGTTTGTACACCTCATAAATTATCCTCCAATTTCTTTTAAGAAAATATATTGACTCCATATATATGTATACATAATGCTTATAAGAACTATGATGGGATTAGCAGCAGTCTTTTTGACGCTGTTTTCTTTCCTTTTTTCTTGTCAATAAAATGAGATATCATTGCAATCAAAAGGTATACAATCAGTTGAGAAAATCAATCAATCAGTTAGTTGAGATTCAGAAATAGCTTAATAACAGATTACTCTTTTTGGCAGTTCAAAAATCAGGATTTTAAATTTCATGGGAGTGGAAGACAGCTAAAGGTGGGGTACAAAAAAAAGGATATTTTTGAGCTAGATCCCTTCCATTACTCGAAAGTGTGACATAGACCCCTTCATTCTTGAAAAGTGAGAGATAAACTCCTTTTGTTAGGGGTCTATCCACTTTTCTGTTAAAATTTGGTAAAATGTTTTGTTTGCCCTTAGTCTTCTTTTGCTTTTCCTTTTAATCCTCTTCTTTTTCTCTTCCTCCACCTCTCTTCCTTGTTGCCTCCAGCAAGTTAGTTTAATAAATCCCAATTTGACATCCTCAAAGTAATTAATGCAGGTCAGAAATTTTCGTTCTTGGCTTAAAATATTTTTCAGACAATGTCATTTCCTCATATTCTCAATATAAATACTTCGCGAATCATACTCCCGGTATGAATACTTTATGGATCAGTCTTTTTTGTAAAAAAAAAGCTATTTGGAACGCCTCCTGACACTAGCAAACACCAAGAGTCAAGTAGAACGGTCAGGTAATAACTTATTATGATTAAGATTTGAGTTTGAATTACAATTTCGACCTTCATTATAAAGAAAAAGAAAACAAATTCACTGAAAAACAATTAACTATTCTTCCTAAATAGTCGAATTAACCACTTTGGCATAAATGAACAGTTTTGTGTTTTTAAAACTGTATCTTTCTAAATTTCTGTGGCCTCGATTTGGATAATTTTGGTTTTAACCATTCTCAATGATACTGTACTTGCCACAAATTTGGATAAAATTAATTTTCATCATTTCTAGTGGCCCTCTACAACTTTTTATACAAAAAAATGATAATAGAGCTCTTCCCACACCAACAAATATTACGATAGAATGATGACAGAACTTTTTCCATTGCTTTGAAATTTATTTCTTTTTATCCACCATCTCTTCCTTTCTCCTCTTGTGTCAAATATCAACACCGTTATTTCATATTTTACTTCATTCAAAGCCCACTTTGCCCATTTTGTATTGACAAGAACCATAACCAAAATAAGAAAAAGAAAGAGAAAAAAATGTCGCACAAACACAGCAACACCTGCCACTTAGAAGACCAGAAGAGAGCTTAAAGCTTTGAGGTCTTTTCTTAAAAGAATCTCAATGCTTGAAGCTCATTAACCTTCATTTGGATCAATAAGAAGCTCATGTGTTTAAATCTGTCTTAATTTTTTATTTTCATTTACTGTGTAATTTATTTATCTGTTAATTTATCATTCTAACCTTTACTTAGACAAAAAAATGGACAGACCTCTAATAGAAGGGGTCTGTCTCTCACTTTTCAAGAATAAGGAGGTTTATGTCACACTTTGCAAGTAATGAAACGGGTCTAACTCAAAAATACCCAAAAAAAAAAAAGGAAGGAAAAAAAAAAAGAAGAAAAAAGGTTACAATCAGTTTTAGCCTATACCAATAGGTTCAATGTCGGATTTAAATTCTCTTCTCTACTTATTCTCTCATCTTCTAGATAAAGTATATTATGGGCCATTAGATTTAGTATTTTCAATATCAAATTTGGATTTTCTCATCTACTAAATAAGGTGTATTATGGACCATCAAATTTAGTATTTTAAAATCTCAACCATCCATTTAGAATTTTAATTGTGAAAAAAGTAGTTGAAATAAATTTAAAATAAATGGTTGAGATTCTAAAAAACTAAATATAATAGTTCATAATACACTCATCTACTAATAGATGAGAGGATCCAATCCCGTTGAATGTCACCTTTAAGAAGATTACATAACATCAATGGCTGATGGCAAATCCAATTTCCAGCAAGATCCCACATCAATACCCAAGAGAGGCCCAAACGGACGACTAATCCACTCATCAGTCGCATGTTTACTAGATAGATTTCTTATAATTGTTGCTTAAGAATTTTCCCTTCAACTAAGTTCAATGAAGCTCTTATACTTTCATGTGTCAACTTATATGATTGATTAAACAATACTAAAAATATTTGATGTCCAATGAAATAGGGTTAGTCTGCTCTCTTTCATTAAATCATTGAGCTGGATGCAATGTCTGATGCTCAAGTGATTGCAAAGGAAACTGAAATAACATATTTGTTAATAGTAAATTAATTTTTTGACTACGGGACACTCATGGCAGAATTTGAACAAACGAGGGCAATTTATATTTCTAATTCCAAGGGGTCAATTTAATGCTGAAGCGTTTAGGGCTTTTGTAAAAGATTAGCTCACACTTCGGGTTTAATTAAATGAATTAAAAAGTCAATTTTTTTAAAATCAGTCTAAATAAATTTTATATCTGACTCATATATAAAGCTTGTCTCTTCTATGTAGAATCATGTATCTTAAAACTGGGCACTCCTAATACAAGTCTAAATAATTTTTCAAGGAGAATTTCTGGTCACCCAAAAATTAAAAAGATGAGGGATTTATGTTTTACCAAATGGGAATTATTGTGTTGATGCTATAGCTAAATCAACTTTAAAGACTAACTTAATTTTAAGCTTTCATTCACGGAAAGTTCTTCAATCAGTCCGCACTAAAACCAGTTTCTTATATATTAACTGAATTCATACTATGTAAGTCCCATAAACTATGTGAAACTGACTTATCAGTCTGAATTGATATATTAATTTTCTTTCATTCACACACAAAAATAAATTATAGAAAATTACGTCAGTGCTGAGATTGGCATGAATCACTTTGCCATATTTCTGATGGACTTGGATCTAAAGTTACAAGTAGCATAAAGAATTCCACGTTTTCTTAGCCTAGGCCAACACCCATCTGGAAGTAATGCGCAGAAAGTGGAGAATGTCAAATGTCAAAATGCAAGAGACCACTTAATTAATAGTTAACATCACAACTTGAAGATTGGGGACCTAGTTGATGATCACGCGAACCCATCTAACAGTTCAAGCGAAATGGTCCTTGTTTCTTTCTTGAAAAATTAGATTTTTATATCTTATATTTCATTTTTGTATGTTCGAGTGTTTCAAGTTTAATTCAGTGTCATGTTAGTTTATTGGTGACAATGTCCGATCTACTTTTTTTACAAAGATGACACTTGTCGTTTCTTAGATTGATGCTCGTAATTTTTCTTTTAGAATAAAAGAAAACAGACAAAAATGTATAAAATAAAACAGGAGTATGTAACAAATATCATTTTGAGAAATATTTAAAGATTATTGTGGTACCACTTTATAGTGCTTTAAGTTTAGAGTTGTTAATTAGTTGATTTGTAGAGTTGGTTTAGGGTTGTCAATCAAATTGCAGTTGCACTTTCAACTTGTAAGGCATGTATTTTATGCTTCTCGTCCTACCTATATCAACTGTCCTTACTCCTACTCCCCTCATTCAATATGAATGATAGATTGACTTTATGGGGTGATAATGGGATCTTTACCATATACTCTTCTATTCTATTCTCGTACTAGTGCTTTAGCCTCGTGTTTTTAATATGGGGGAAAAAGCGAAAATTAGTTCTTTACCCTCGTGATAAAACATATTTTGCGTGGGTATAGAGAAGAATATTGAAGGTATAACTTATTACTCCTAGGTGTTTCACTCCATCATTATTTTGCCTTTATATACACTGTTCGTTTGAAGAAAATTTTTAATAAAATGAGAAAAGTTATTGTTACATAATTTGAAGGTCACGAATTCGAATTGCGGAAATAATTTCCTACAAATTGCAAGATAAGACTACTTACCAGAAATTTTAAAGTGAGTCAAACAATTTTCCGTACTATGTGCATCACGAAAATTTCATGCACTGAATTATACTTTATTTGATATATATATTTGTTTATCTCATTTTGGATGAGTGTTGAGAGACTTCCTCCTATCAATCTGCAAGCTGAAGATACGTTTCTTTTGGGCAGCTGCTCACAACTTATCATCAATCTTCAAACAGATTAAAGCAAAAGTAAGAAGGAAAGTGAGACTTGAGAAGCAAAAATAGCCTATGAAACAAGAAGATTTTATTCATTTTAATTTAGCCACAACTAGACGTTCACATGCTTACAAATTCTCATGTCACATGACCATGTATCGTACTTGGTGGGCAAAGCCAAAAAAAAAAAACTGTTGCATTTGAGCAAAACGTGAAGCTACCAACTTATTTTATTTGTTTATTGGAGCTAATAATAGCACCAACCTAGTAAAACCCTAAATCTTTAGCATTAAAGGACGCTGACAAGCCATCACCAAATGTACTAATAAAATTCACATTAGTTTAAAGACAGAGTATTTTGATCTTAAGTAAAAAAATTATAGGTAAATAGCATCTTTATCTTTTGTGATTTATCATAAGTGTAAGTTGAGTCTCTATAATTTTATAATTGACTTATAACCCCCTGTGTTTTTGAAAATTGAAGCACACGTGCTCCTTTGGTTTAAGTCCGTTTAAAATTTTAACGGTAATATCAAAATGACACAAATGCTCTCGAGGTAATGTCAGCATATTAAATATCTTTAAAAACACAATGGGCCATTGCACACCATCATTAAAAACACAGGGGCAATTGCGCACCATCATTAAAAACACAAAGGGCCATTGCGCACCTCATACATATTGGTCAATCGTGTAAAAAACACAAACAGTTACGTTACTAGCACGTGCATAACAAATTCTGTTAAAATTGACAGATTATTTGACGGAGGGGACATGCATGCTTCAATTTTAAAAAACACAGGGGGTTATAAGCTAATTATAAAACTACAAGGACCCGTCTTGTACTTATAGTAAACTACAGGAGGTCGAGACGCTATTTACCCAAAAATTATTTAACATGTAGGTTTAAATCAGTTAAGTGTGAATTTTTTTAGAGTCAACTCGATCAATTATATTATCTGTTTAATTAATTTAAATTATATTTTTTATTAGATAAGATTATGTATTTTGAAATTTGTACCGTAAGTAAAATTGAAAGACTTTCGTGTCGCTACCACATTGGGCCCACCTACCATCCGTTTTCACAAGACTCTACACGCTCTACTCCTCAAAGTTCTATAAAACCATCCAAATACAGCAACATCTCTTACCCACTTCTGCATATCTCATCCCATAATGGCCTCACTTCTTCATTTCTCACCAATCTTTCTAACACTTCTTCTCTTTCACACTCTTCTAACCTCACCTGCAGATTCACTCACCTGCACATCACAGACCTTCACCAAAACCACCCCTCACTACACAAACTGCACTGACCTACCTGCCCTCAAAGCCTACCTTCATTGGGCCTACGATCCAACAAAGTCCTCCCTTTCCATAGCCTTCATTGCCCCTCCTGCAAAGCCCGATGGATGGATCGCTTGGGGCATCAACCCAATAAGCACTGGAATGGTGGGGGCCCAAACTTTGGTAGCCTTGAAAGCTTCCAACGGCTCATTGGTGGTCAAAACCTATAACCTATCTTCTTACAGGTCCATTGAAGAAACGTCAAAGCTGTCGTTTAAGGTTGTGGACTCCAAAGCAGAGAATGTTAACGGTACGATGAAGATTTTTGCCACGTTGGCATTGCCGAAGAACATGACGGAGGTGAATCATGTGTGGCAGGTTGGTGGTGGGGTACTCAAGAATGGCATGCCGGAAAAGCATGAGTTTGCGCCGGAGAATTTGAGCTCCAAAGGCACGTTGGAGTTGGTGAAGTCGGCGGATAGTAATGGCACGGCGGTGGCTGCTGGCGGCGCCGGCGGTGAGACTAAGAATGGTACTGCTAGTGGTGGTGGTGCGCAGAGTGGGAATGAAACTGGCCAAGGGTCGAGGATGTGGAATTGTGGTGGAGTTGTTTATGGGTTTTTGGTCAGTTTTGGAATATTATTCTTGAGTTTCTAGATTTTAGTTTTAGTGTGTACTTTTAAATTTGATTTTAGCACTGCAATAATGTTGAAGGATAAGAGGACGAATATTATTTTCCAAGTCCACTTTTTTTTTCTTTTTTTCTTTTTTAAAAAAATAGTCCACTTTTTTTTAGTATATAAAGTGAGCTTTATTGTTTTATGAACTTTTTCCTTTTTTGGTTTATATATTTGTCGAAATTTATGCAATTTAATTTCCTCAGCAATGGATAGTATATGGTATGAATTTAATAGGGATAGTCAGATAATAATATACAATAATTAAAAATTTATGCAATTCAATTTGATCAGCAATGGACAATATATAGTATAGTAATATACTATAATTAGAGATTTTAAATCTAAATTAGTTAATCATGATAACTTTAACAATTAATTAATATTTCACACTAAAAATATTAAACCACATGTTTTTGCACTTGCGTGGAGACCAAAGAAACTTCCCAAGAACGTTGCATAATGGAACTCAAAATAGTACTTTGAATTTCCTTTCTTTTAGGGGTTACTGTTTTCAAATTTAAATATTCTTAGCTACTTATTTAAAAGCATCCAATGATTCATGTCTTTGCTTTTTTTATCTCACAATTAAGAACCATCATGATCTACACAAGTGATGCCACATCGCTTTATTTATTATTTAATTTTATAAGAAGAATTAATCCAGTTGGCAGTAGTTCGCTTTTTAAGCTTAATCAATTTCAACACTTTAACTTTGATTATGATTTCTTTGTAATATCCACCTGGCCCATTAGTGACAACTTTTAGGGCAAATCTCACAATTAGTCTCTATTATTTATTTATTTTAGATAATTAATTTTTATTATTTTAAAAATTACACGGTTAGTTTTTATTATTTGTAAAAATTTTACCATTAATTTTTATTATTTCAAAAGTCACACAATTAGTCCTCATTGTTTGTCAAAGTCTCTCCATTAGTCCTCATTATTTACAAATGTCTCACTATTAATCCTTTTTATTTGTAAATGTCTCACTACTAATGGTGAGACATTTGTAAACATTGACGATTAATTGAGAGACTTTTGCAAATAATATAGACTAACTAAGTGACTTTTAAAATAATGAGAATTATTGATGAGATTTTTGCAAACAATAGAACTAACCGCTTAACTTTTAAAACAAAGATAACTATTTGTCCAAAACTTATAAACAATAAGGACTATTTGTCCAATTTACCCCAACTTTTACATATAATCATCATATACAGTAGAACCTCTTTAAATTAATACTCGATAAATTAATAATCTCTTTTAATTAATAAAAATGTCCGATCCCTATTTGGGACCAGTGTAAAAAGTTGATAAATTCAATAAAATTATAAGATAATACATTTAAAAAATTTCATTTGTATTTTATTTATCCATATATTTTATAAATTATTAATTAGCTAAAAATTAATTAATTAATTGCCTATGAGGTTTTTTTAAAATATGAATCAAGAGTAACTTGTCTTTTATTAAACTTCAAATCTAGTTGAATCTTATGTTTAATTATTTAAAGAGAAAAATTTGAGATAATCCTACAAGGATTAAGATACAAGATAAGATAAATTAGCTCTTATCTATCAAAAAAAGATAAATTAATTCTCATCTTAATCCTACAAGTACTTGAATACGAGATTTGAGAAACTTTGTTATAATCCTACTAAATTAAATTTTATCTTCTATTCTCATTATTTATCTTTTCAAATTGAACTGAAAAAATAAAATTTACTTTTCAGAAAAAAGACACCATAAGCATAATATGTTTACTATAAAGTCAAAAAAATTAAAAATATCTCTATTAATTAATAGTTATTGATTTATCGATAAATTAATATTTCGTTAAATTAATAAAATTTAGTTGTCCCAATACTATTAATTTGAAGAGATTCTACTGTATAATCATCCTTTTGTTTTGTGATACTATTAAAAAACTCTTTAATTATTTTAAATTGATATCAATCTCTCATATATTTATAAAATCTATACATATTAATCTCTTCAATCATTTCAAAATATCCACCTGGCCCATGTTTTGTGCCAATTTCTCGAACATTTACAACTTCTCTTAAGAATGCAAAAAGAGAGAAATTTTCTTTAAGATGATATTTTAGATTGTACAGTTTCGCCTCCTTTGTAACATAAAAAAAAAAAAAAAAAAGCATATCTGAGCGATTCATCTTATGAAAGCACATTTCGTGTGCATTAATCACTTGTTCTTCATGACTTACTGTCACACTTTAATTTGCTGTGTAATCACACGCAGCATGTAATTTTTTTTTAAAGTATTGTTATATATCATTTTAATTTTTATATTTAAATACCATTTCTTACGTAGATGCTTAATTAACATGTTAAAATAATTAACTTTTTTATTTCTCTCTTCTTTTAATATGTCAACTAAGCATACACATAAGAAATAATATTTGAGTGTAAAAATTAAAATGGTATATAACATTTTTTTTTTTAAATATATCATTTCACGTTGCATGTGAACACTTCAACCCCATTATCTCTATATCTTAAAGTCAATGATCTTATAAAGTAATTAACTAGTATGTTTATTATTTCGAAGTCACATGCTAAGCTAATTAATATAGTAGTTCGTCTATTAAAAAAAAAAAATGACGGTTGACATTAATTCATGCACACAAGAATTTCGAGTAGAAGGACCGAAGGGACCTAAAGAATAGATTTGTTTATGAATCTTGGACTGTTGACATCCCACTAGAGCTTCAAAATTTACTATGCCCACACTTCTTTAGCTCTAAAATTGTTTAATGTACTTTTATTTTTAGATTGTAATCGGGGTGGATCTAAATTTATATTAAATAAAAATTAAAATAATATAATTTAATATATATATATATATATATATATATATATATATATATATATAAAGAAATTGGATTGAGATTAAATTGATTTTACAGTATAAAGATACTTTAAAAATAAATATATTTTCAAAAAAAATATATGGTCGAGTGGGGGGCTACAATCCCTACTCATGTAAATGTTGATATGCCATTGGGTGTAACCATGTTCCATATTAACACACTTCATTTTTCAGACCACCCCCCACCCCAAAAAACAAAAAATTCAAAGAAATGGCTGGATTCTGTTGAAGATTGAAAAATAGAGAAAATTTGGATAGTTTTTTTTTATTTAGGGATATAATAAAAGCTAAAACCGTAATTCAAACTCAAAACTTTTAATTATAACGAGTTAGTACTTGACTATTATACCTAATGACAAGGGATCACCCGAGCTGGGAATGATGTCGTCGGGTCACACATCGACCTCAAGATCTGACCCGACCCGATGTTAGACCCAAGTGGCCCCCGCGGCTCTGCCGGTCAATCCGATGGGACATAAAGCAAGGCACATAACTCGGACCAATAGATAATTCCTTTGACCATCGGGTAATAGCTTTGTCCATTGATTGTTCAGCACGGGCAGCCGGTGGCGTGTCGGGCAACATTGTACATTTATTGTTGTCCAAATCCAAATTAATATAAATAGAGCTCCATTCCGCATTTATGAAGGTAACTCATGCATTAAATATTCCATCGGCCGAATCATTTCGAACAAGCTAATCATTCTCACACCTGAGGGGAAAATTCGGGTCGTCACCCCTCCTTTTCCTTCTCTTACTTGCACAGACTTGGAGCTTGACCAGGAAGCACAGCTTGAACTTGGACAAGTGGACCGACCTCGACTGTTAGTCCTCGACAGTTTGGCGCCGTCTGTGGGAACCATTTAGTCTTACTAGTCCCACCACCCATTGAGAAGCCGCCATGGTAACCCGAAGCCATAGCTTGCCAGTAGAGGACTCACCCACCCTGGGTGAGGACCTCGAAGCTACCTAGGCACCAAACCAAAACCCAACCCAGACCGATGTTGGAACGAGCTAACGCATACACTTAGCCACACAATCTACTCAACCCGAAGAAGACCTCAAGGCGGGCATGGCCCCCAAGGTAAAATTGATGTTCCAGATGTTCAAAGAACTCAAGGAACAGGTAACACGCCTGGCTGCAGGCCCACCGACCGCTCCTATCGTGGCCCCCCAACCAAAGCAACCACAGTTCTGGATACCGGCTCAAAGCCGGGGTCAAGCCCAAAATGATGGCAAAGAATCTCCCGAACCGGTGGTCCAAGCGGATGAAATCCGCAACCGGAGGGCTTCTCCAATCGACCCCGAGCAGGCAAAGACTGCGGCCGCCATAGCCAAAGTCATAAACCTGCTCGGCGTCAGCCCTTTTTCTCCCGAGGTCTTGGCCACACCGCTACTCGTCGGCAACCGGATGCGGCACTAAGCAATGTACAGTGGGGACGGCGACCCTGCCAGCCACTTGCTAAACTTTGATCATCATATGACTCTACATGATATGACAAATCGGATGAAGATGAAAGCATTCCCTACCACTTTGGTGGGCAAAACATTGGATTGGTTTCAGAAACTTCGCTCCAGCTCGGTCGAAAGTTTCCATCAGATGGCAAAGGCGTTCCTGTCCCGATTCGCCGGAAGCCGACGTGCAACCCGCCATGCCTCATCACTATTGACGGTGAAGTAACATAAGGGAGAAAGTCTGAGGACCTACACTGCTCAATTCAATGAAGAATCTCTCAAGATCCCCAACCTCGAGGACTCAATGGCCCTGATGGCTTATCAAAGCGGGCTCAGGTTGGGGCCCTTCATATCCTCTTTGGCCATTGACCCGGTAGACACTGTGTTTGAGCTGATAGTGAAAATGGAGGGATATATTCATTCCGAGGAGATTCACTAGGCTAAACGAGAAAATGACAAAGAAAATGAGAAAAGGGGAAAACCCTTATCTAGGGATCAGCCCGGGAACAAGGCACAGGTCGACAGAGGCAAGCAACCGCAGCAGCAGCAGAAATCAGGCCCGAGGTTCACAGTGTTCACCCCTCTCAATACCCCAAAGGAACAGATCTTGATGGAGATTCAACATCAGAACCACTTGCCACCAGCACCCAATATGCGAGGCCGACTTGAAAAGCGCAATAAGGCTAAGTATTGCCATTACCATATGGATTACGGGCATACCACCGATGAGTGTAAGGATCTAAGGCAAGAGATCGAGGCCCTGATCTCTAGAGGACACCTCAGAAGGTATGTTGATCAGCGACTGCCCAGGAGCCCCGACCAAGGAGCAAGCAAGGAGAGAGATAGGAACCCTCTCGGGTGTCATGACCGGGTTAGGCATTTAGCCGTTGTAGAGACTATTATTGAAGGGCTCGCATCAGAAGGTGAGACATCAGCAGGACGAAAATGGTATGTTCGAGCTGGGCGTGAGCATGGGCCAACTGTGGGTTTGGCCAAGGGGCAAGAAAGAATCACATTCACCTCGGATGACCTTAAGGGAGTAATCCTACCTCATGATGACCCCTTAGTAGTCAGCGCCGAGATTGCCAACATCACTGTTAGAAGGCTAATGGTAGACACTGGGAGTTCAGTTGAGGTTCTCTTCCTAAAGGCCTTTGAGCAGATGGGGCTGGACCGGGGTCGACTTCGACCTTTGAAAGGGACACTTGTCGACTTCACTGGGCATAACCATCAAGCTGAGGGAGTCATCAACCTCACACTCACCCTTCAAGATGGTTCAAAAAGGGCTTCGATGCAGGCCAATTTCGTCGTGATGGACTGCAACTCAGCTTACAATTGTATTCTGGGGTGGGTTGCCTTAAACCACTTCAAGGCTATCCCCTCTACGTACCATCAAGCACTAAAGTTCCCGACTCCGAGCAGAATAGCCACGGTTAGGGGGGCCCAACTTTCAGCCCAAGAATGTTATGAAAGCTCCATTCGGCCAAAGTATTAAGCAGGGTGGCGACCCGACCTGCCCGAAGAAATGAGGGATGCGAAGAGAGGAAGTCACGCAGAAGAGTTGCAGGAGATAGAACTTTTGAAGGAAAACAAGAAAGCCAAGATCGGAAGTGAGCTGCCAGAAAACCTCAAAGAAGGTATAAGTCAATTTCTCTTTGAAAATGAACATATCTTTGCATGGTCAGCCACTGACATGACAAGAATTGATCCGGCCGTGATTGAGCACCACTTGAATGCCGACCCCAGTTACTACCCAGTAAAGCAGAAACGTAGGCATTTCCACTATAAGAAGCAGAAGATCATAGCTAAGAAGTTCGAAAAACTACTAGATGCTGAGCACATACAAGAAATCATGTATCCAACCTGGCTATCTAACGTAGTTTTGGTCTCCAAGAACACAAGGAAATGGAGACTGTGTATTGATTTCACCGACCTCAACAAAGCCTGCCCGAATGACTACTTTCCACTGCCTCGAATCGACTAGTTGATAGATGCCACCTCTGGATTTGAGTTGTTGTCCTTCATGGACGCCTTCAAGGGCTACAATCAGATCAAGATGGCACCTAGGGACAAAGAAAAAACGGCTTTCGTTACCGATCAGGGGCTCTACTACTATGAGGTCATATCTTTTGGCCTTAAGAATGCTGGGGCCACCTATACTCGGATGGTAAGCAAAGTCTTTAAAGAGCAAATCAGGCAGAATATGGAAATTTATGTGGATAACATGCTGGTCAAGAGTAAGAGGGCAGAAGATCATACGACCGACTTGGCCGAGGCCTTTGGCATGATGGATCAATTCGAAATCAAACTAAATCTGAAAAAATATGTGTTCGGCATCAAGGCGGTAAAGTTCTTGGGATTCATGGTTATGGCTTGGGGCATCGAAGCAAATCCAGAGAAAATTCAGACGATTTTAGACTTAGGGCCCCCGACCCGCGTGAATGATGTCCAGGTGCTTACTAGAAAGGTAGCCGCCTTGAGCAGAGTCATGTCCAGGTCGGCAGACAAGTGTGCTCCTCTATTTAAAATCTTAACGAACCCTAAGAACTTCGAATGGACGAGGGAGTGCCAGTGTGCCTTCGATGAATTAAAGAAATACTTAGCTTCGCCACCCCTGTTGTCCCGACCTGAGGAAGGGGAAGAATTGGTATTATATTTAGCCTGTTCGGGAACGGCAGTAGCGGCTGCGCTAGTTCGGGAAGAAGGCCGAGACCAAAAGCCGGTTTATTACATCAGTAAGACTCTCCATGGGGCCGAGATGAGATATTCCACCTTAGAAAAACTCGCATTCACACTAGTAACCGCAGCCAGAAAACTTAAGCCATACTTTGATGCTCACACAATCAGAGTCATAACAGACGATCCACTTAAATCCATCATGCATAAGCCAAAAGCCTCGGGCAGACTACTGAAATGGGCAGTCGAGTTCAGTCAATTTGACATTACCTATCAATCGACAATAGCCATCAAAGCCCAGGCAATCGCAGACGTTGTTGTTCAATGCACAGGCCGAGTTGAACACGATCCGGAAGAAGTCTGGAAAATCCACGTGGACGGAGTATCGGGGAAGTTGGGAAGCAGAGCGGGGATTGTAATCTTAGACCTAACAGGTCACGAGCACCAATATTCCCTCAAACTTTCCTTCCCGACCTCTAATAATAAGGCCAAGTCTGAAGCAGTGATCGCAGGTCTGAAGGTCGTGGCCCAGCTGGGGGCACAGACCCTAGAGATGTACACCGACTCCCAGCTGGTTGCGAGCCAAGTCTCTGGAGAATTCGAGGCTAAGGATGCTGCCATGATGTCCTAGCTCAGTAAGGTCAGGGACTTGGTCTCAATATTCAAGAGATTTTTCATACAGCGGATCCCGAGGGAAGAAAATACAAAAGCCGATGCCCTATATGTTGGTCCTTAAAAACCTAAAAGGGGAGGGGTAAATTAGGTTGTTAGGCAAGGTTAAGAAATTTAAAAATTCTTAATGCAGAAATAATATCTAGTGAAAATTGATAATACTCTAGAAGTTCTTATAGGCAATTTATCAAACACTTAGTGGGTACACAAGTATTTAACACTAGATAAGCAATTAGAACTTCAAAGTAAAATTCCAAATAGATAAGTTAACAATTATCAAGCAATTAATGTGAGCAATATCTACACGAAAGTAAATGACTTGAAAAATAAAGAGAATAGAGTAAGAGAAATCAAACACGATGATTTTCAAGGGTTCGCACTCCCGGAGGCCTATTCCACCACCTAAGGTCTTTCCTTCCCTTAGGATTTAATAACTCTTAACTAAGATGCTTCTTCAAATGTTGATGAACCAAAAACCGACTACAATTACTCTTGAGTCCACAAGAGTTACACAAGCTCCTTCAAGTGTATGTGAAGCTAAACCTACTATCCTCTCTTCCTTTGAGTCCACAAAGGATTACAATACTTCTTCTCACAATGATTCTCTCAATCTATGTAAAAGAGTGTATTACAAAGATTGTGTGATAAAATGAATGACAATTGTAACTCCTATTTGAGTTTGATATTACACTTGAAGAGAACTTTGAATGCTCAAAGATATGAAAATGATAGCTCAAGATTTCTCAATAAGAATGATATAAAAAACTTTTTGAATTAGCTTAGAAATCTGAAGATTAAGGCTTGGAGAGGTGTCTTAGAAGGTGAGATAGCATGGTTTAAAAAGAGGAAAAGTTTAGACACAAATCGGATTTTAGGCAAAATTTTTGGATTTTCCCGTTAACCCATCTGAGCGCTGAGGTCTTCTTCCGGGAGCCCCAAAAAAACAGGTATCGCCCAGATCAATCTTCTCTGCCGGGCATTGTGCCTTCTATCCGGGGGACCGAAAAAGGCTAGTAACGTCCGAATGCTTAAAAAATGCTGGAAAGTTATATTTTGAGCTCCAAAAA
Source organism: Ehretia macrophylla (assembly GCA_037974665.1). NCBI lineage: Eukaryota > Viridiplantae > Streptophyta > Magnoliopsida > Boraginales > Ehretiaceae > Ehretia > Ehretia macrophylla. Next base: position 30,747,017 of record CM075780.1, read on the forward strand.
TAATTTATTTAATTGCAAAACATTTGGGCACATAAAAAGAGATTTTTTAGCATTTTTTAACATCCCAAAACATTTTCGAAACAATTGAGAGGTTTTAAAATGATTTCTAATACAAGAGTTTGAAAACAAACAAAAATTATTTTTCAAGAATGATTTTGAATAGATGTTAGATCGAAAGATATTTTGGAGAAATTATGAGCTATACAAATCATACTTAGGCAAACGACATTTTTTAAGGCTGGTACCCCTTATGTCGTCACTTCTCCTTCCTTGTGACTCCTCTTTATCGTCAAGTCTATACCTTGAATTCTTTTGGGCTTGGATACTGTTTCTGATTGGGCTTGGCCTTTGATCCAATAGCTTTCTACTCTTTGACTGAAACTAGTTGGTCCATGTTGATGTGGGCTTGCTTTGATGGATTGAAGGACTTACCAAAAATATAAAGAATACAAAAGCACCATTTAGATGTTTTGTTATTATCAAAATAAAGATTATAGGCTTTTCAGGCCAACAATCTCCCTTTTTTTGATGATGACAAGACATTGAAATTATCAGGCATAAAATATATTAAAATAGAAGAACATAACTTGATTTGAGGTCTTCCCCTCAATTTGAGCTTGATTGAATTTAGCTTGTACTTGAAAAGCGAGCTCCCCCTAAACAAGTGCAGTGACATACACTATTTTTATGCTTTATTCCATGTCAATATATACATTCTCCCCCTATTTGACATCAACAAAATATAGTTTCCATGGCAAATAATTATAAGAGTAAAAGCCACAGTAATCTATAACAGGTATAAGACAAGGGATAACCAAAGGAAATACAAAGCATTAATGAAATGAAGCAGAGTATCCAAACAATGTTAAAAGAAGATAAAAATGCAGAGGAGTTTTTTGATGAAAGAAATATCCGAAAGCAAGAAAAGAATGTTTGAAGAGAAACACATCTCAAGGCATCCACAGACTAAGGACCAATGTGGTGGTCATATCAAGCCTTCAACATCTGCTCCATATGATCCAAACGAACATCTTGTGCATTTAGGCGGGCAAGGATTTTATCATGTGAGGAGAAGTGTGAGGAAGACGATCCAGCTCTTTGTCCTTGAGAACTACCAATACCACTTCTGCCTTGACGTTCCATAGGATCTTTAAAATTAGTGGGGTCAACATCAAGAGATTCAAACACAAGAGGATCATCACTCGTATTATCACCAATATTGAGAACTCGAAAGTTATGGATTTTCAACTTTTGGTGAGTGAGGCTAGTGACATTGAGAAGATAGGATCTATCACTAATGATCTCAAACTCTTGATCACGCGGAACTTCTAACGACTTGAAAAGATAAGTTAAGGGTACCCCATAAGCAAGTTGATTTTGAGCTTTCTTGGTGTGGATGATATGATTAATGATGATGTGTGGAAGATCGATACATTTAGCTTCATACATCAAATACATCAACAAGGCTGTGAATTTTGGAATTGAACCATCTTTAACTTCTCTTGGAATAATGACTTCATGAATAATGTAAAATAAAAGTTTCTTTTCTGGAGTGATATCCTTAGTCTTAGGGTAACTCAAGGAACTTGTTCTTGTCCCTTCCCATAGAAATTCTATAACTTTGGCTTCTAGATTATCAAGAACACCTTCCGGCATGTCCCTATAAGAATAAAGCTTTGTGCCTTGATTTGGAATCCCAAAAGCTCTAGCAACAACACTTGCAGTTAATTCCAATTCTTTAGACTTAACTTGACTATTCAACTTCATGGTGTTAATATCAAAGTTCACATAGTAATAGAATTCTCTAATCCATGAAACATACCCTTTGTTTTCAAATCTCAACATAGGTAGCCACCCTTGAGCATCCAAAAGCCTATAAATTCTAGTACCATTAAGCAAGGTAGGAGGGTTTAAAGTCTTACCTTATAAGATGTTTTGTTGGGAAAAAGCATCGGGATTGACAATGATTTGAGGTCCGGAGGATGAAGATTCTCCTTGCTTTCGTTTCCGCGAGTCAGCCCTTGGTGGTGCCATTGGAATTTGCAAGATTTTTGAAGCCTTTGAAAGAGAAATTTCGTTGAGGAATTCTATCGAATACCTTGTAGACAAGGGTTTTTGAAAGCCTTGTTGTTGAAGATTTTGAAAGCTTTGATGATGCAAAAATAATTTTTGAGGATGAAGAAGTGTTTTGATGTAATTAATGATGAAGGATTGTGATAGTATTGGTGTTTAAATATGAGTGATTGAGAGAAAATTGAGTTTATTTTGGAAAAGTTGTGAAAAAGTGTTGAAAGAAAATAGGAAACTCGGTTTTCAATCTGCGCAATCCAGGCGATAGGCCCTTGATCCGGGTGCCCGGATGAGGGCAGTAACGCCCGGCAATGAATACTCATCTGGTCGTTGCATGCTTCTTCCTGTCGATCGGAAGAAGGCAGTAACACCCGAATCCCTATTTTGCTAAAAAAATGCAGTTTTTCACAATTTCAAGTGAACCAAAGCATTCCTAGTTCTCTTCTAATGACACAAAATTGATTCTCATGCAATGGTTTTGTAAAAATGTTGGCCAATTGATGCAAAGAATCAACAAAAACAAGTTCAATATCACCTTTTTGCACATGATCTCTTAAAAAATAATGACGAATTTCAATATGCTTAGTTCTAGAATGTTGAATTGGATTCTTTGATAGACTTATAGCACTTGTATTATCGCACTTGATCGGCACACGATCATATTCTAACCAAAGTCAAGCAAAGTTTGTTTCATCCATAGAATTTGGGCAACACAACTACAAATAGCTACATACTCGGCTTTTGCTGTTGAAAGAGCTACATTATGTTGTTTCTTGCTAGACCATAAAACTAAAGCATGTCCTAGAAATTGACAACTACCGCTAGTGCTTTTTCTATCAATCTTACAACCCGCATAATCGGCATCGGAGTATTCTAAAAGTTCGAATGATGTGCCTTTAGGGTGAAAGAGTCCTAGATTGATAGTATCCTTAAGGTATGTAATAATCCTTTTTACAGCACTCAAGTGGGATTCCTTTGGAGAAGATTGAAAACGAGCACATAAGCATACAGAAAACATAATATCAGGTCTTTAAGCAGTTAAATAGAGAAGGCTTTCGATCATACCTCGATATTATTTTTCATCAACCGATTTACCTTTTTCATCTTTGTCAAGCTTGATTGACATTCCCATAGGAGTGCTAATTTCTTTTGCGATTTCAAGCCCGAATTTCTTGATGAGTTCCTTAATGTAGTTGGCTTGATTTATAAAGATCCCTTCCGTTGTTTGTTTGATTTGAAGCCCAAGGAAGAAATTTAATTCTCCAATCATGCTTATTTCAAATTCTTTATGCATACGTTCAGAAAAATACTTGCAAAAGGATTCGTTAGTAGCACCAAAGATAATATCATCAACATATATTTGACAAAGCAAGATATCTTTAGCTTTTCTTTTTACAAATAATGTAGAGTCCAGTTTACCTCTAGAAAAGCCGTTATCAAGTAAATAATTACTTAGTCTATCATACCATGCCCTAGGGGCTTGTTTGAGTCCACAAAGAGCTTTTTGAAGTTTAAATACATGACTTGATAAATTTATATTTTCAAAACTGGGAGGTTATTCAACATAAACTTCTTCTTGAAGATAACCATTTAAGAAAGCACTTTTGACATCCATTTGATAAAGTTTGAAGTTCATAAAACATGCAGATGCTAGTAACATTCTAATGGATTCAAGCCGAGCTACCGGTGCAAAGGTTTCTTCATAGTCTATTCATTCTTCTTGATTATACCATTGAGCAACCAATCTAGCCTTATTTCTAGTTACATTACCAGATTCATCTAGTTTGTTTCGGAAAACCCATTTTGTACCAATAATCGGGTAATTACTAGGTCTTTCAACTAAGGTCCAAACTTGATTTCTTTCAAATTGATTAAGCTCTTCTTGCATAACAATAATCCAATCATCATCCAATAATGCTTCTTTAATATTCTTAGGTTCAATTTGAGATATAAAAGCAACATGTTCACAAAAAGTATTTAGATTGGAACGAGTTCTTACACCTTGTGATGGATCCCCAAGGATTTGATCATTTGGATGAGTTTTGACAAATTTCTAACATTTTGGAAGATTTTGATTTGTTGATATGATTTGATCATTTGAAGTTGGTTGTTCTTCCTCTATTGGAGTATCAATTTGATTGCTTGTGGATGTATTGCTTTCTTTACTTGTCGGAATAGGTTGACCTTGTTCTTCAACTTATTGAAAGCTTACATCATCATCTTCATCTTTTCTTGACATAAAGGGGTTAGTTTCATCAAAGTTAATGTGCATATATTTCTCAATTACGGAGGTTCTTTTATTGTAAACTTGATATGCGTTGTTTCTAGAAGAATAACCAATAAAAATACCTTCATCGGATTTTGAATCAAACTTACCAAGATGATTTTTATTATTTAAGATGAAGTATTTACATCCAAAAAACTTTAAAATGTGAGATATTTAGAGTACGTCTTTTTCAAAGTTCATATGAAGTTTTCTTGAGAGAATGTCTAATTAAAACTCTATTTAAAACATAGCAAGCCGTATTAACAACTTCTCCCCAAAAGTATGTAGGCAAATTGTTTTCTTTCAACATTGTTCTTGCCATTTCTTGCAGAGTTCGGTTTTTCCTTTTGTTGGTCCTTAATAACCTAAAAGGGAGAGGGGGGGGGGAGGGGTGAATTAGGTTGTTAGGCAATGTTAAGCAATTTAAAAATTCTTAATGCGGAAACAATGTCTAGTAAAAATTGATAATACTCTAGAAGTTCTTGTAGGCAATTTATCAAACACTTAGTGAGCATACAAGTATTTAACACTAGATAAGCAAGTAGAACTTCAAAGTAAAATTCCAAATAGATATCTCAGCAATTAATGTGAACAATATCCACACGAAAGTAAATGACTTGAAAATAAAGTGAATAGAGTAAGAGAAATCAAACACGATGATTTTCAAGTGGTTCGTACTCCCGGAGGCCTATTCTACCACCTAAGGTCTTCCCTTCCCTTAGGATTTAATAACTCTTTACTAAGATGCTTCTTCAAATGTTGGTGAACCAAAAACCAACTACAACTACTCTTGAGTCCACAAGAGTTACACAAGCTCCTTCAAGTGTAGGTGAAGCTAAACCTATTATCCTCTCTTCCTTTGAGTCCACAAAGGATTACAATACTTCTTCTCACAATGATTCTCTCAATCTATGTGAAAGAGTATATTACAAAGATCGTGTGATAAAACGAATGACAATTGCTACTCTTATTTGAGTTTGATATTACACTTGAAGAGAACTTTGAATGCTCAAAGATATGAAAATGGTAGCTCAAGATTTCTCAATAAGAATGATTTGAAAAGCTTTTGAATTTGCTTGAAAATCTGAAGATTAAGGCTTGGAGGGATGATTTAGAAGGTAAGAGAGCATGGTTTAAAAAGAGGGAAAAGTTTTGACACAAAACGGATTTTAAGCATAATATATGGATTTTCCCGTTAACCCATCCTGGCGCTGAGGCCCTCTTCCGAGCGCCCGGAAAGAGCAGGTATCGCCCGGATCAGTCTTCTCTGCCGGGCGTTGTGCCTTCTATCCGGGCGACCGGAAAAGGCCAGTGACGCTCGGATGCTTAAAAAATGCTGAAAAGTTATATTTTGAGCCCCAAAAATAATTTGTTTAATTGCAAAGCATTTGGGCACATATGAAAACGATTTCTTAGCATTTTTTAACATCCCAAAATATTTTCGAAATTGCTGAAAGGTTTAAAAACAATTTATAATGCAAGAGTTTGAAAATTAACAAAAAATGTTTTACAGGGAATAGATGTTTGATCGAAAGGTAGTTTGGAGAAATTATGAGCTATAAAAATCATACTTAGGCAAACGACATTTGTTTAAGGCCGGTACCCCTTATGTCGCCAATTCTCCTTCCTTGTGACTCCCTCTTTATCGTCAAGACTATAACTTGAATTCTTTTGGGCTTGGATACAATTTTTGATTGGGCTTAGACTTTGATCCAATAGCTTTCTACTCTTTGACTGAAACAAGTTTATCCAAGTTGATGTGGCAAGTTGATCCAATGTTGATGTGGGCTTACTTAGACGGATAGAAAGGTTTACCAAAAACAAAAAGAATACAAAAGCACCATTTCAATGTTTTGTTATTATCAAAATAAAGATTATAGGCTTTTCAGGCCAACAATCTCCCCCTTTTTGATGATGACAAAACTTTGAAATTATCAATCATAAAAAATATTTAAAAAGGAATAATAGAACTTGATTTAGGGTGTCCCCCTCAATTTGAGCTTGATTGAATTTAGCTTGTTCATGAAAAAACAAGCTCCCCCTGAACAAGTGCAATGATATACACTATTTTTATGTTTTATACTATTTCAATATATACTTTCTCCCCCTGTTTGACATCAACAAAATATAGTTTCCATAGCAAATAATCATAAGAGTAAAAGCCATAGTAAACTATAACAGGTATTAGACAAGAGATATCTAAAGGAGATGCAAAGCATTAATGAAATGAAGCAAAGTATCCAAACAATGTTAAAGGAAGATAAAGATACTAAGGAGTTTTTGATGAAAGAAATAACTGAAAACAAGAAAAGAATGTTTGAAGAGAAACACAACTTAAAGCAACCACAAACTAAGGACCAATGTGGTGGTCATATAAAGCCTTCAACATCTGCTCCATTTGTTCCAAACGAATTTCTTGTGCATTCAGGTGGGCAAGAATTTCATCACGTGAGGAGGAGTGAGAGGAAGACAGTCCAGCTCTTTGTCCTTGAAAATTGCCAAAACTACTTCTGCCTTGACGTTCCATAGGATCTCTAAAAGTAGTGGGGTCAACATCAAGAGGTTCAAACACAAGAGGATCATCACTCGTATCATCACCAACATTGAGAACTCGAGAGTTATGGATTTTCAGCTTTTGGCGAGTGAGGCTAGTGACATTGAGAATATATGATCTATCACAAATGGTCTCAAACTCTTGATCACGCAGAACTTCTAACGACTCGAAAAGATAAGTTAATGGTACCCCATAAGCAAGTTGATTTTGAGCTTCCTTGGTGTGGATGATATGGTTAATGATGATGTGTGGAAGATTGATATGTTTAGCTTCATACATCAAATACATCAGCAAGGCAGTGAATTTTGGAATTGAACTATCTTTAACTTCTCTTGGGATAATGACTTCATGAAGAATGTAAAATAAAAGTTTCTTTTCTGGGGTGATATCCTTAGTCTTAGGATAACTCAAGGAGCTTGTTCCCGTTCCTTCCCATAGAAATTCTATAATGTTGGCTTCTAAATTATCAAGAACACCTTCTGGCATGCCTCTATAAGAATAAAGCTTTGTGTCTTGATTTGGAATCCTAAAAGCTCTAGCAACAACACTTGCAGTTAATTCCAGTTCTTTAGTCTTAACTTGACTATTCAACTTCATGGTATTGATATCTAAGTTCACAAAGTAATAGAACTCTCTAATCCATGAAACACACCCTTTGTTTTCAAACCTTAACATAGGTAGCCGTCCTTGAGCATCCAAAAGCCTATAAATTCTAGTACCATTAAGCAAGGTAGGAGGGTCTAAAGTCTTACCCCATAAGATGTTTTGTTGTGGAAAAGCATCAGGATTGACAATAATTTGAGGTTCGGATGATGAAGATTCTCCTTGCTTGCGTTTCCTAGAGTCATCCCTTGGTGGTGCCATTGGAATTTGCAAGATTTTGAAGCTTGTTAGAATAAAGTTTTTATTGAAGAATTCTGACGAACACCTTGTAGGCAAGGATTTGGAAAGATTCGTTATTGAAGGTTTTTTGAAGGTTTTGATGATGCAAAAACAAGATTTTGATGATGAAAAAATATTTTGATGCAAATTGTGGAGAGTAATTGTGAAGGAGTTGGTGTTTAAATATAAGGGTTTGAGAGAAAATAGAGTTTGTTTTTTTAAAAAAATGAGAGAGTGTTGAAAAGAAGGAAGAAACTCGATTTTTCAATATGCGCGATCCGGGCGATAGGCCCTTGTTCCGGGAGCCCGAATGAGGGCAGTAACGCCTGGCAGTGAATACTTATCCGGTCGTTGCATGCTTCTTCCGATCAACCGGAAGAAGGCAGTAACGCCCGGATCACTATTTTGCTGAAAAAATACATTTTTTCACAAATTCAAGTGACCCAAAGCATTCCTAGCTCTCTTCTAATAGCACAAAATTGATTCTCGTGCAATGGTTTTGTAAAAATGTCAGCCAATTGATGCAAAGAATCAACAAAAACAAGTTCAATATCACCTTTTTGCACATGATCTCTTAAAAAATGATGATGAATTTCAATATGCTTAGTTCTAGAATGTTGAATTGGATTCTTTGATAGACTTATAGCACTTGTGTTATCATACTTGATTGGCACACGATCGTATTCTAGACCAAAGTCAAGCAAAGTTTGTTTCATCTGTAGAATTTGTGCAACACAATTACCCATAGCTGCATACTCGATTTCTGCTGTTGAAAGGGCTACACTGTGTTGTTTCTTGCTAGACCATGAAACTAAAGCATGTCCTAGAAATTGACAACTACCGCTAGTGCTTTTTTTATCAATCTTACAACCCGCATAATCGGCATCGGAGTATCCTAGAAGTTCGAAAGATGTGTCTTTAGGATAAAAGAGTCTTAGATTGATAGTACCCTTAAGGTATCTAATAATCCTTTTTACAGCATTCAAGTGGGATTCCTTTGGAGAATATTGAAAATGAGCACATAAGCATTCAGAGAACATAATAACAGGTCTTGAGGCAGTTAAATAGAGAAGACTTCCGATCATACCTCGATATTGTTTTTCATCTACCGATTTACCTTTTTCATCTTTGTCAAGCTTGATTGACGTTCCCATAGGAGTATTCATTTCTTTTGTAGTTTCACGCCTGAACTTTTTGATGAGTTCCTTAATGTACTTGGCTTGATTAATGAAGATCCCTTCTTTTGTTTGTTTGATTTGAAGTCCAAGGAAGGAATTTAATTCTCCCATCATGCTCATTTCAAATTCTTTATGCATGCATTCAAAAAAATACTTGCAAATGGATTCGTTAGTAGCACCAAAGATAATATCATCAACGTATATTTGAACGAGCAAGATATCTTTAGCTTTTCTTTTTACAAATAATGTAGAGTCTAGTTTACCTCTAGAAAAACCATTATCAAGTAGATAATTACTTAATCTATCATACCACGCCCTAGGTGCTTGTTTAAGTCCATAAAGAGGTTTTTGAAGTTTGAATATATGACTTGATAAATTTGTATTTTCAAAACCTAGTGGTTGTTCAACATAAACTTCTTCTTGAAGATATCCATTTAAGAAAGCACTTTTGACATCCATTTGATAAAGTTTGGAGTTCATAAAACATGCATATGCTAGGAACATTCTAATGGATTCAAGTTGAGCTACCGGTGCAAAGGTTTCTTTATAGTATATTCCTTCTTCTTGATTATACCATTGAGCAACCAATCTAGCCTTATTTCTAGTTACATTACTGGATTCATCTAGTTTGTTTCGGAAAACCCATTTTGTATCAATAATCGGGTAATTACTAGGTCTTTCAACTAAGGTCCAAACTTGATTTCTTTCAAATTGATTAAGCTCTTCTTGCATAGCAATAATCCAATCATTATCCAATAATGCTTCTTTTATATTCTTAGGTTCAATTTGAGATATAAAAGCAACATGTTCACAAAAAGTAGATTGGAACGAGTTCTTACACTTTGTGATGGATCCCCAAGGATTTGATCATTTGGATGATTTTTGACAAATTTCTAACATTTTGGAAGATCTTGATTTGTTGATATGATTTGATCATTTGAAGTTGGTTGTTCTTCCTCTATTGGAGTATCAATTTGATTGCTTGTGGATGTATTGCCTTCTTCACTTGTCGGAATAGGTTGACCTTGTTCTTCAACTTGTTGAAAGCTTACATCATTATCTTCATCTTTTCTTGACATAAAGGGGTTAGTTTCATCAAAGTTAATGTGCATAGATTCCTGAATTACGGAGGTTCTTTATTGTAAACTCGATATGCCTTGCTTCTAGAAGAATAACCAATAAAAATACATTCGTCGGATTTTGAATCAAACTTACCATGATGGTCTTTATTATTTAAGATGAAGCATTTACATCCAAAAACTTTAAAATGTGAGATATTTGGAGTACGTTCTTTCCATAGTTCATATGGAGTTTTCTTGAGAGAAGGTCTTATTAACACTCTATTTAGAACAAAGCAAGCCGTATTAACAGCTTCTCCCTAAAAGTATGTAGGCAAATTATTTTCTTTCAACATTGTTCTTGCCGTTTCTTGTAGAGTTCGGTTTTTCCTTTCAACAACCCTATTTTGTTGAGGAGTTCTAGGAGCCGAAAAACTATGCTCAATGCCATTTTGTTCACATAATTCCACAAAAGATGCATTTATGAATTTCGTGCCTTAATCACTATAAATGCATGAAATATCGTATCCTTTCTCATTTTGCACTCTTTTACAGAATTTTGCAAATTCATTGAAAGCATCACTTTTGAAAGCAAAAAATATTACCCATGTGTATCTAGTATAATCATCAACAATAACAAAAACATATCTAGATCCTCCTAGACTTACTACATCCATTGGTCCAAAAAGATCCATATGAAGTTTTTGTAAAGCTTTTGATGTAGTCACATGGTTAATGGTTTTGAAAGATGTTTTATGTTGTTTTCCAAATTGACATGTATCACACAAATGATCTTTTTCAAACTTGGTCTTAGGAAGGCCTCTTACAAGATCCTTTCGAGAAAGTTTACCAAGAAGATCCATGCTAATATGTCTTAATCTTCTATGCCATAACCAAGAACTTTCATTTGTTGTGATTAAACAATCAATATTTTGGCATAATATACTTTCAAAGTCAATAATATAGAAATTTTCATGTCTATTTGCAATAAACAACACATTTTTCATTTTGTCAAAAATGGTGCAACATGATGATTTAAATTCAACTAAATAATCATTATCACATAGTTCACTTACACTAAGCAAATTATGTTGCAATCCTTTCACAAGTAGCACATCATGAATAGATATATTATTTTTATTTCCAATGCCACCTTTACCAATAATTTTACCTTTCTCATTATTTCCAAACCTCACAAAACATATGTAATTTTTGATAGGCTCATAGAAAAGAGATGGATTACCGGTCATATGTCTTGAACATCCACTATGAATGACCTAATTTCATTCATACTTCATCCTTAGGGTAACCTATATACAAAAAGAAAATTTAGGTCCCCAAGTTCTATTGGGTCCTATATTGTTAGTATTGACTTTTAACACATTTAATAATCCATTTTGGTTTAAGCCAAGAACGAATTTTAGAGTCTCTACCTACTATATTTTGAAATTTACAATGTGATGTTATGTGACCTTGTTTTTCACAATAGGTGCATGTTTTTTGAAATCCTTTAGATGTTGATGCTTCATTTGTAGAAGATGATGCTTTTACAAAATAACATTTTAGAGATTTTTGTTTTGAAGAAGGTTCATATCCTATTCCACTTTTATCAAATGCCATTTTTTGTGCGCCAAGCATTTTATCAAGATTTTCTTTTCCTTTTGTAAATCTTGCTACACTTCCATTTAATTCTTGATTTTCTTTTTCAAGCTTTTCAATTTTTGTTTGAAGATTGTTATTTTCGAAATGAATTTTAAGTGTCTTTTCATGAGCAAAATTTCGATCTTTTTCAAGCAACTTATTTTCTTCTTTTAAGGTATTATTTTCCTTTTGAAGTTTATGTATCTTAATAATTGCAATTTCAATACTATCATGCATTTTTGAAAATTCATTTTGTAATTCTTCAAAAGAACATTCATTTTCAATTAATGAGCTATAGGTGTAATACTCGGAATTAAAAGAAGAACATACTTCATCATCCTCTTTTGTCATAAGACAAACAATGTTTGCCACTTCTTCATTTTCACTTTCTTCACCGGTTGATGCATCATCATCAATGTATGTTGCTTTCAAAGCTTTTCTTCCCTTGGTTTTGATTGGTTTTGACAATTTACTTTTATGTGACCTGTCTTGTCACAATTGAAACATCTTTCTTCTTCTTTTGATTTGTTTCTTCCTTTGTTCATAAACTTATTGTAAGGAGCTTTGCTTACCTTTTTGAATTTGAGAAATTTCTTAAAGTTCCTTGTAAGAAGAGCTATCTCATCATCATCTTCTTTGTTTTCTTCCTCTTCATCACTTGAGTAAGCCTTTGATGCAAGAAGTGCAAGTGACTTCTTGTTATTCCTTTTTTCTTCTTCTCGAACCTTCTTCTTCAACTCATGGCTCATAAGAGATTTCATAAGTTCAATAAGAGTGAGAGTTTTGAGGTGTCTAGTTTCCTCAATAGCCGTTACTTTAGCTTCACATGGCTCGGTTAAGCTTCAGAGAACTTTTCCTACCAATTATTCGTTAGAATACTTTTTTCCAATAGATTTTAGAGCATTAACAATATCGGTGGATCTAGAAAACATTTGTTCAATATTTTCATCAAAAGACATTTTGAACATTTCATATTTATGAACAAGCATGTTTATTCTAGTTTCTTTAACTTGGTTGGTTCCCTCATATGTGACTTCTAATTGATCCCAAATTTCTTTAGCACTTTTGCATTCGGAAATTTTGTTGAACTCATTTGAATCTAAAGCAAGATATAACATATTCATAGCTTTATAGTTTCTTTCACACATTTTGAAATCATCATCATTATAATCTTTTTCCGGTTTAGGCACAGTGATACTTTGTTCTCCTTCCTTTTTAGTTAAAGTAGGATTGGTTGGTCCATTTTTTATCACATTCCAAACTCTTATGTCATTTGCTAGAATATAGATTCTCATCCTAGTTTTCCAAAAAGAATAGTTTGTTCCATTAAACAATGGTGGTCAAGATGAAGATTGTCCTTCAACTATATTAGACATTGATGAGCTTGCCATGGGGATCCTCTACTAGATGTTAAGTTATATGTAGAGTACTAGCTCTTGATACCACTTGTTGGTCCTTAAAAAACTAAAATGGGGGGAGGGGGTGAATTAGGTTGTTAGGCAAGGTTAAGCAAATTAAAAAATTTTAATGCTGAAATAATATCTAGTGAAAATTGATAATACTCTAGAAGTTCTTGTAGGCAATTTATCAAACAATTAGTGGGCACACAAGTATTTAACACTAGATAAGCAATTAGAACTTCAAAGTGAAATTTCAAATAGATAACTCAATAATTATCAAGCAATTAATGTGAACAATATCCACACGAAAGTAAATGACTTGAAAAATAAAGATAATAAAGTAAGAGAAATCAAACACGATGATTTTCAAGTGGTTCGCACTCTCGTAGGCCTAGTCCACCACCTAAGGTCTTCCCTTCCCTTAGGATTTAATAACTCTTCACTAAGATACTTCTTCAAATATTTGTGAAGCAAAAACCAACTACAATTACTCTTGAGTCCACAAGAGTTACACAAGCTCCTTCAAGTGTAAGTGAAGCTAAACCTACTATCCTCTCTTCCTTTGAGTCCACAAAGGATTACAATACTTCTTCTCACAATGATTCTCTCAATCTATGTGAAAGAGTGTATTACAAAGATTGTGTGATAAAATGAATGACAATTGCAACTCCTATTTGAGTCTGATATTACACTTGAAAAGAACTTTGAATGCTCAAAGATATGAAAATGATAGCTCAAGATTTCTCAATAAGAATGATATAAAAAGCTTTTTGAATTAGCTTAGAAATCTGAAGATTAAGGCTTGGAGAGGTGTCTTAGAAGGTGAGAGAGTATGGTTTAAAAAGAGGGAAAGTTTAGACACAAATCGGATTTTAAGCAAAATTTTTAGATTTTCCCGTTAACCCATCCGGGCGCTGAGGTCTTCTTCCGGGCGCCCGAAAAGAGCAAGTATCGCCCGAATCAGTCTTCTCTGCCGGGCGTTGTGCCTTCTATCCGGGCGACCGGAAAAGGCCAGTAACGTCCAAATGCTTAAAAAATGTTGGAAAGTTATATTTTGAGCCCCAAAAACAATTTGTTTAATTGCAAAATATTTGGGCACATAAAAAAGAGATTTCTTTGTCTTTTTTAACATCCCAAAATATTTTCAAAACAATTGAGAGGTTTTAAAATGATTTCTAATACAAGAATTTGAAAACAAACAAAAATTGTTTTTCAAGGATAATTTTGAATAGATGTTAGATCGAAAGATATTTTGGAGAAATTATGAGCTATACAAATAATAGTTAGGCAAACGACATTTTTTAAGGCTGGTACCTTTTATGTCGCCACTTCTCCTCCTTTGTGACTCTCTCTTTATCGTCAAGTCTATAACTTGAATTCTTTTGGGCTTGGATACAGTTTCTGAATGGGCTTGGACTTTGATCCAATAGCTTTCATACTCTTTGACATAGTTTTTTCTTCAGACACAGGGTCCATTCATTCCTACACCCCGTGTTGACCGAGCACTCCACCCAGTAGTACTTGTTATGCCGACCCTTGTTTGAAAATTTCCACTTGGTAAAAAGGGCCAGATCTTTTCTAGCTGCAAAGTAGAACCACCCGGGCTGTTTAGGGTTGGCTTTGTAGGTGTAGAAGTATCTGAACAGGGTGAGGGTCGGCTCCATACCCACCTCCCGGGAGTACACATAAAAAGCTACGATCATGGCCTAGCCATTGGGAGCCACCTGGCCCGGGCTGAGCTCGAAGTAGTCTATCATGGAGGTGATGAAGTAGGGGAGGGGAAGTTGAATCAAGTCGAAAGCCTAATCGTAGATCGTGAAGTGGCCATCGGGCAGATTGCATGCATGGTCGAACCGACCTGGGATCTTGAGTTTGAACGTCCAGTCCACTGACCAATTCCTTAACCTACCATTCAGCAGCACTTTGGTAGTATGGCACTCGCATCGGCAGCAGGAAAAAAGCTGTTGGATCTTCTTTCCTCGACCCGAGGAACCACTGGCTGTGTTAACATGAGGCGGCGGACTTGCCTTCATAGGTTCGGTGCCCACCGCCTTGACTCTGAAAGTCTCGGCTATGTACTTATGGGGTATCTCGAGGCCCTCCAGTTGGTTCAAGGGTGAGCCATCCTTAGCCACGCCCACCTCATGCAGGTTGGACAAAGGATCTTCTAAGGCCTCCTCTTGCGCCCTTCGGACCTTCACGATTCTACACTCCTCATCACTCTTTGACTGGGCTTGTGTAGGTTTGGACTCCTCCTCTTGAGAGATACTTGAATCACCATCGTCACCATCCCGCTCTAAGGACAGCTCCGAGCTAGAAGGATTCTCCTCACCACTCCCATATGATCTAACTTCCATCTCCTGGGAGTCCTCGGGCTCCGACTCTCCCATTTGTTTAAAATGTGTATGAAACGTAAATATGCAATATCTAAAGGGAGTCGGGAAGTACCTAACGGGTATCTAGTTGGAATACACGAGGCTGATGGGACCGGACTAGTGATCTTTCAAGCTCACGGATCCCCGATCTTTCAAACTCCCAAGCTATAATCTTCCTGAGCTTAAGAGTCTTGAAAGCTTATATGCAACGGGTGAAATGGATTTCGGAACATTGGGACCCTATTTATAGTCACCAACTGTAACCGTCTCGAGAATGTCAAACGTCGCATCCTGTCAGAACCAAGACCTAACGTGTCGGATCCTCAGAAACGGCCTTCACGTGACGTGGCACCTATCCTTGGTCGATCACACCTAGCTCGGAAATGCATAATGCTAGCCTGGACCCCTTCCAGGTCCCTAGGCCTTGGGAGGGGGAGCTGACAAGGGATCACCCGAGCTGGGAATGACGCTGTCAGGTCACACATCGACCTCAAGATTCGACCCGATCCGATGTTAGACCCAAGTGGCCCCCGCGGCTTTGCCAACCAATCCGATGGGACATAAAGCAAGGCACATAACTCGGACCAACAGATAATTCATTTGACCACCAAGTAATATCTTTGTCCATTGGTTGTTCGGCGCGGGCAGTCAGTAGCGTGTCGGGTAGCATTGTACATTTATTGCTACCCAAATCCAAATTAGTATAAATAGAGCTCCATTTCGCATTTATGAAGGTAACTCGTGCATTAAATATTTCATAGGCTGAATCAGCTCGGACAAACTAATCATTCTCACACCTGAGAAAAAAATTCAGCTCGTCACCCTGCCTTTTCATTCTCTTACTTGAGCAGACTTGGAGTTCGACCAGGAAGCACAACTCAGACTTGGACAAGTGGACCGACCTCGACTGCTAGTCCTCGATACCTAAACTTTTAGATAAAAATTTGGATTGTTTATATAGTGAGAGTCGATATCTTAATTAATTGAGTATGCTATATCACTTTGTAGCTAAAGTGGCATGCCTAGGAACCTACGTGAATTCATACGGAACAATGAACATTGAATTATTTAAACAAATTAATAAAATTCTGGAACCATTAACTAGCTTGTTCCACGGCTTTGCCCCCGCATTTTTTTTTTCCCAGAAACATGTAATGATTTTATTGATTAAAAAAATTAAATAAATACAGTCACGGAAAAGGTCGATATACAAAACAAATTTAAAATAATTTAACGTATTATTAATCCAATCACAAGGTAATTGACTGTACTTACCATTTTTGTTAACCTAAACGTTGAACACTAAGGTTTGTTTGGATTTAGGGAGGAAAAAAATAATAAAGAAAAGGAGATGATTTAATAATAAATAAATAAAATGGGAGGATTAACTCTTGTTTGAATTGAAAAAAATTATAAATAAAAGGTTCATAAATGATTTTGTGCATTTTTTGTCTGGATTGGAAATGAAGGAAAAGAAAATGATAAGTTTTATAAATGGATTGACAAATTTATCCTTTTATAATATATTGCTTATGTAGTGGTAATGCTGTAATTTTTTAAATATGCTAAGAGTAATTTTGTGACTGCACTTTTCAATTTTTTCTTTCTCCCCTTTTGACCTCAAATTGGTATGATTTAAAATACAAAGGCATGAATGATTTTTAAAATCTTTCCAAATCATTTCCACTGATAATCCCGCTAATCCAAACAAAAGGTCTAATTGAAAAATCATCCCAAAATCATTCCCTCCCACCCAAATCACTCAATCCAAACACAGTATAAAGTTTTAGGAATAGTTTTTGTCTGCTATCTAAAGAGCTTGAATTTGATGTGGTCCATAACATAATAATGCCCCTTACTTTATGAACTATGAAGCGAATCGATGTGAAATATGAAAGATGGCTTGGTGAAGACACGTTTAATGATTTTTCAGTCTTGAAAACCAATTATTTGGTCACCTAGTCATCATCATGACATTCAATATGATAACAAATGTTCACGTTTAAATGTAGACAGAGAATAGTGTAAGAGCCCCACTTTCCCGTTAAATAATTAATAAAAAGAATTTGTGACGTTAGGTAAATTAACTTTTATTAAAAAGTTTTGAAAATATAACGACAGAAACACAAATTGTAAATTTATTCCAATATGTAAACTAAAGTGAACAGTGAGGTTTACCGACGTTTATAAAACTCCCATTGTTTATACTTTGACTAGTTTTGTCAACAACGTCAAGTCTATTGAATTCACACTTTTCTGGAGTAGCATATGTACATATCACGCTAAAAGTTAAAGGCGTGTGGGTCAATGGGTCACAAACATATTCCATCTGCAAAAAGCATCACCCACTTTAGCGAACAGATTTAGAAACCGTGATAATTATCCCTAACCAACAAATTTTACGATTATTACTTGTTAAATCTGCGGTATTTATCAAACAAGACAGGCCATGCAGAGAAGACGTTGTTTAGAACATCATTATGTTACTAGAGGCAAGGACAAATCTAATTTTTTCTTTTAATTAAAGTTATAATACACAATTTGACATTACACGAGTAATTTTTCTTTTTTAGTAAGGATGAATTGATTTTTAAATTCAAATTATTCTTATATTAAAAAAATTTAATGATATTTTGTGGGGTTAGAAGAAGAACTTTAAGTAACATAGGAAAATAATGATTCTTTGTAATATTATTACGTTATTAGAAAGATTAATAGTAGTGAAATGATAATTAAGTAAATTTTAAATATGGTTCTTTAACTTCACCGTTTATTACAATCAAGTTCCATCTAGACTTTTATATATATATATATATAGAGGGGGGAGGGGGGAGGGGGGAGGGGGGAGGGGGGGTGGGTGGTTCTCAATAACCTTCTAGTCCTTGAACTTAAGTTTTGACGTCGTCATCATCCTTTTAGGAAAAATCGTTAAAAAAAATACTTTTAACATTCTTTCATATTTTTGAAAATCCAATATCACCCTCAAAGTTTTTTAAAAATAATCCTCATAGATTTAAACAACACTTCTGACATGACAAGACTAAATAGTTAACGGTTGTGTTGAACAACATTTTTAACCAAACTTTTACTGCTAAAAAATCTATAGCTTAACATCTAAAAATTTTACAGTTAGGCCAAATAAACTTTTAATCGAGGAAAACTTTGTCCTCAACAGTCTATACTGTGAGAAGCCTAAGATAGAGCAATATACGTAGGTAGAAACATTCATTCCTCCAACTATTAACCCGTTTGGCCCTTAGAAGGGCATGGTCCATCAATAATGTGAGTGAAATCGCTCATTTGAGGTTGCAAGTTTGACAATCACCATTATTCTAGAGTTTTGTCTTTAACTGACCTAATACATGTGCAGGGACGTACTGCTGCACCCATGGGTTTACTAGTTGATGATCGGATTTTATCAGATAATTCGATATTCATACTCCTTAATTAGGTTCCCACGTCATTAAAAAATAAAAATAAATAAAAATAAAAAACAATTATTAACCCCTTTGACTAAGTCGTTCAAGGCAAGGCAATTGTGAAGTGCTTTCCGAAATAACCAAAATTGCAAGAACTTATAGAGGACAGATAAATTAAGGAGATATTGATACTAGCAGTGCTAATTAAAGAAATAAACAAGCGAAAGCAGCAGGTAATAATCATACCATAGGAGGCTTTTGATTTTACATGGGAATTGATAAGTTTGATTAATCAGTCTATAATCTATATATATATAAGCCACTACATTCGACAACAAAATACCCCAAAGCTTTTTACTTCTCCTGCACCTGCGTAAGATTAAATTTGAGAGGAAACAAGTTAGAACAAAATTAAGTAGATTAAGCATTAAAGAGCATTAAAAGGCCTCGACAGATGGCTCCACTCAGGGAGACTCATTCCATCTAATACTGCCCATTTTATTACGACATTATCGGGGAGAAATATGTTACGGAATGGTGATAGATACCGTATTTCGTTACTTTCTGTAGCTACTTAGCGATGGAAAGCCTACCAATACTTATCTGACAATGGAAAATTTCCCGTCACCTTTCCGTAACTATGGTTTCTGTCACTCACCCGCATCTATTTTTCTTGTAATATACAGGCAGAAATTGATTCTTCTTCTGTCAAGAACGGAAAGTCCAACCTTCTTGCTTTCATTGTTTCAACTTGTCCACTACCCCCATCAATCTAAGGCTTAAGGGGAGGGATCAGGCTTGTTGGGGTGTTGTTTTCCAGTTAGTTGTTTCAAATTCTAAATCTCAGCAATGGACTTATGATTATCAGAGTATTTAAAATTCAGATTTACAAAAATTTGTGATTCCACACAGTAAAAGAATCCAAATTTCTTGCATAATGTGTTTATCAGCACCATGCAGAAGGGAAAAATTAAGAAAATGAAAGATAAAAAAACAGAGGATATTGGACTACGTACCTGAATATTGCTTGAAATGTTTAGCCTTGTCTAATCAAGCATGTGAAAAGCAGCCAACAATACTGTGGCCGAAATATACTAAAGCAGCGACGAGAACAGCAGAAACAAAGTTCAATTTCAGAATAACCAAAAGCTCGATAACTTTGATCATCATAATGAAATTGATGATCCAGGAACTAAACAACACTCCATCATGGAAGAGTTTCCAGTACACCCCATCTTTCTTGGCTTTCTTTGCTTCATTGTACAGCACAATTACCTAAAATATTGGGAAAAGAAAATTAAAATCAGATTAATTCAGCAAATTCTGCTGAGACAATTATACCTGTTCTATGCAGAATACTCGATGTGAAAAGGTCAAAAATTATTTCTTTTGGTATCATAGAGGTTAAAACCGTGATTTGTAATCATAAATTTTACTTACAACAGGTCACAATCTGACTATTCCACCGTTTAGGATGTGTTGTTTCCCATTTTTAAGTGGCACTGAGGGAACTTTGTCTTGTAACAGCTTAATCTGATTTGAATAATTCTTGTAACCTTTTCCAATTGAAATTCCAAGAAAATTACTTGAAGGGGTTACTTTTCGAGGTCCAAATCTGCCTAAAACTATAATTCAACTATGGCAACCTCAATTTAATTTCTAAAACCATTTGGAGATAACAAAATGTTCACTAACTAGAAGAATATTCAGACGTCTTACAAACATCTATGGGCTCCACTCTTTTACTGTCTCACGCTCTGGAGTGGGGTACACGGTTTGTGTTTCGAACGTTAAACATCTAAAACGTTTTAAAAAACTTTTCACAAACATAGATGAAGGTAGCAGAATAATGCAATAGGCTTAAGTACCTGTAGCATTCCGCTATAATAGCTTGCAGCCCCCATGTTGTGGATTGTAATATACTCGTTCCAGATCGACTTTCTTCCTAGAGTGCATCCCTTCTCAAAACTGAGAGCCCTTAACATTCCATAAACCTAATACATGTATTATAAAAAAGAATAAGTTCAAATGATTCCATCACAGTGGATTTGAAATTGATATTCAAGCAAAAACACAGGTACACAAACTGTCATGTCTGATGCGGGAGAAGTATTAAGTTTGTGGTTTATAATTGGTTGCCGTGGACAATGACAAAGCTAAGTGAGGGTTAGCAAGGGTAGCCCCCGGTACCAAAAAAATATTTAAGAATCTATGTTTTTGCAGAAAAAAAAAATTTAAAATATCTATGTATTAACATTAGATAAAAAATTATGTGTTATATCTCTACTGAAAAAAAAATTAAATCTATTCATGTTCATGAATTAAGTAATAACTTGAGTTATAGTCATGCAGGACAAGTATTGAATTTAACATCCAAATAATTATTTATTATTTATTAAACTACAAAACCAGCCTCAAATGTATACTTGGACTCGGGACGTGACACGTGACACAAATGGTAAAAAAATCTCTACATTTGATGAAAAAAGATGACTTACATATTTCCAAAAATTCGATTTTTTAGCATATGATAGATTCAGAACCCCAAATGACTTGAGATTAGCTTCATGCATGTCATGCACGTTAGGCTTGCCATCAGTAGTACTCGAACAGCCGATTTGCCACACATGATTAATGGTCTCCCTTTTCTCCGGCAAGGCAATCTTGGCAGCAAACTTCATCAACCCCAAACAGTACGCAGCGTCGAGTTGCAAAACATGAGCCCAAACCTTGTCTGTCGACGTTTCAGCAACA
The DNA here is from genome assembly GCA_037974665.1 of Ehretia macrophylla. Taxonomy (NCBI): domain Eukaryota; kingdom Viridiplantae; phylum Streptophyta; class Magnoliopsida; order Boraginales; family Ehretiaceae; genus Ehretia; species Ehretia macrophylla. Next base: position 30,768,614 of record CM075780.1, read on the forward strand.
GCCTGGTACGAACTCAAGTTATACACTTTCGAAACCAATGAAGTACCGTGAGGATCAAGGGAAAGAACGATGGCTTGAGCGCCGATCATGCCTGAGCCATTAGGGTTAATGCCCCATGCAACCCAGCCGCCATTGGATGTGGGTGGAGCAGCGTTGAAGTTGACAGAGAGGGTGGAGTTTTCAGGGTTGTAAGTCCAGTAGAGACGTGCACAGAGGTGAGGCAAGTTAATGTGGTGGTCGAAAGTTGGGTAGTTGAGGAAGCCAAGCATCAGAGTCAAGCTCACGCCACTATAAACGGCGAGAAATTTGTATACGTTGAAGCTAAACACCATTGTTGCATTAAGGAGGAAGAAGAAAGAAGAAGAAGAAGAAGAAAAGGCTTTTGAAGGCAAAAATGCTTATGGTGTGAGTGCTTATACGTACTGATGATTACTTGAAGGCACAGAAGAGAAAATAGGTCAAAGGGAGGTACTGCAGAGCTTGAAAACGCGTTATGGTGTAAGTAGTGTACTTATAATGGTGTTTACTTGCAGGGTGCTGCTGTTCGTTCAGTTGCCTCACATAGTAAAAGTGATAACAATAGATAAGGCGTGGGAAGCCGAATTGGATGAAATAATTAAATAAGGAGTTGTTATAATTAATAAGTTTTTAAAATTAAAATATAGTTTCGGTTTTCATTATATATAAAAAAATATAAATAAACAAAATGATTCAATAATAACATAATAAATAACATATAAATAAATAAAATGATTCAATAATAACATGTTGTATAAGATTTCAATCTTCATCGTAAAAGAAGAAGATGAGACATGGGAAAAGCAAAGGCAAAGGAAGTTTCTGTGGGAAAATAGTTTCACTTTTCATTTCATTAAGTTTGAGAAAAATTGTTTTTATTACTCGTTACAAGCTTTGGCAATTTGCAAGGAAATGAACAAAGGATGATTAAGTGCTATTTAGGCCGGCTCCATTTGTTTGTCGTAAAATATTTTTCTGAAAATTATTTTTTTAATTTTTTAATATTTGGTAATACTGAAAAATTAATCAACTGAAAATTATTTTTCAGTCAATAATTGCGACTGTTTTTTGCTTAATTTTTCAATGTTTGGTAACACTAAAAAATTGGTCAATTAAAAAATATTTCCTAGTCAATAATTGCGACTAGTACAAAATTTGAGAAAATATTTTCATGTCTTTTGGGAGAAGAAAATATTTTACGCAACTCATTGTACATCCAAATACTAAAAAATATTTTTTAGTATTTTTTAAAAATATTTTCCTAGTTATATATTTTTACCAACCAATTTATCATATTGGTCATGTTACTCGAAAATGTCATACCCTTATTTCTATTTGTTGCCAAATTGCGTGAAAAACTCAATTGACAAAAAAAATTATAATAACACCTAATAGTTAAATAAAATGATCAAATAATATTTTGTAATAATTAAAATATTTAATTACTAAGTTTGAATTATGACTTTCCGGCCTCCGTGTGGCCTAAAAAAAAGGGGTTGTAACATGCACATGATTGTGCCCAGGCACACTCTTTTTGTACCTTCTTCGCTTTCTTTCTTGCAGGCTGCTGATGTTCGTTTACGTAACCTGCATGAGGTATGGGTAGGAAAGTCAAAGGAAGTTTCACGGGACAATAGTTTCAGGATTCCTTTCGCTAAGGGAAAATTCTTTCATGAATTATGTAATAAATTTATTACAGTTGCGTGTTAAGCTGTTATTATATGAGATTAATTTATATTAGTTTATATTGTATAAACGTATCATGTTAAAATGTCAAAAATTTCTCTTTTTACTAATTTGGTCTTACAGAGTTTTAAATAAATTACTATAATGTCCTCACTTATGACAATTGATTATTATTTGTCAATTAATTAAAGAACTTTTTATTCATGTAGCTGTGACAGATTTGCCACATGTTTCATTGAAGAAAAACCCTTCATTAAGTACTTGAGAAAAATTATTTTTACCACAAGCATTTTTATATACTATCTTATTTGTATTATTTATTTATCAACTTTTACGTAAATTTTTTTTTGGTTGGAGTAAAAAATTAATTCATATGTTAAACAAAAAAAAAGAAAGAGAAAGACAAATAAAAATGAACGTAACATTTCTCTTTTCCATTTATTACAAGCTTTGGAAATTTGGAAGGAAATGGTCAAAAGGGATGATTAATTCCTACTAAATTATACTTTACCAACCAATTTATTATGTTTGTTATGTTACTTGAAAATAAACTATCGCAACCCATATCATTTCGATAGATAAGGAGATCTATAAGAAAAACTATATGTAATGAAACTGGGTGATGCCATTTTTTTTTTCTCACGCAATTCTTATAGAAGGTGACGGATTTGCACTTAAAGTTATGGAAATTCTACCACTCACTAACTCTATAACATATATTACTAGAACACCTTAATATGTTTTCTGAAAAACTATTTAACCCCACAAAATTACTAATTTAATCTTCAAAATCATTTAATCCCACTAAGAAAATATCCAAATTCTCCCTTACTAATTATACCAATGAATTGTTTCAAAATGGCATATATATCATTATTTTCATGTTGCCAAATTACGTTAGAAACTCAATTGACGAAAAAAGATTGCAACAACACTCAAGAATTGAGTGAAATACTCAAATAGTAATTTGTTATAATTAGAAATTTTGAGTTTAAATCACATTTTTTTTTTATCTCTCTCATACCAGAAAAACAAATTGTAACACGCATGATTGTCCCCACGCACACGGTCTTTTGACCTTTTTCGTTTTCTTTCTTTATTGGCAAGACTAATTGCACTCTGTCACTTATTATAATTCATTTTCCCGTGGTACTTCAAATTACATTGTGATAAGCCTTTATTTGCATTATAGCTATTTGTCTTCTTTTCTTTTGCTTTAAAACACACTTGCATTGATAATTAGCAGAAGGATTACAAACAAAATACGAAAATTTTGTACATCTTTATAACTAAATATAAGATGGCAAAAACTAGTGGTAATTAAGCATATGAATGTAGGCCGTTATCTGCTCGAATTTGCAAGATGGTATGATGAAGTTTGTATGATCTAAGAAACAATTCTCGCTAGAGGATAGAAGCAGATTTAAATCTCCTAATAACATAATAATGTTATTAAAGAAATCAATAGTGGTAGAATGATGAGACGGTTATTTTACCTTAACAGTACTCAATAGTTTAAATCATTCGTCTTAACTATTTCATCACTCCGCCATTATTAATTTTCACAATAATGTTATTATGATATTAAGGGGCCGAAATCCGATTAGAACAATATATTGCATGCCATCCTAGGTACTTTCTTGGGGCTAATTGTGTATAAAGACGTGAATCAAGATAATAAATCCGAGAATATTGGACTAGAACCAGCCTGATGGATAGTAGTTACAAAGCATGTTACAATAACAAAAGAAACAATTATTTATTATTTTCTTTTAGCACGTCAGCATAAAAGTTGATAAATTGGTGATGAAACTAAGTGATATCTGACATTTCTTAAATCAGCAGGTTTACATCATACTATATTAAGCATAGAAGAGACATTGATTAAGCATATTGTTTAGACTTTACATGGAAATACATAAATTCGATTAATCATATTATTATAAGTGCGATTCATAATTCGTCTCCTGCTCTATCACCTCACAATATCAGTCAACATTAGTGGCAGCCCTGCATAAGAGTTAATAATTTCAAAGGCAAGAAGTTAGAACATATAAAAGGGTTAAGTGGGCAATATATATATATATATATAAAACAATCTAGATGTCTTGTATAATGTGTTTGTGTATCTTGGGCCAAAATTGGTTTGGGCCAGGCCGGTAGTTGCGGTGCATAGTTGGTACCAGAAGAGGTTCGGCCTAGACAGAACCCAGTTCGGAACTCCCCGCAGGCCTGGGGCTCTAGAAACAATAATTTTGGAGGCGGACCCCTCTGAAAAGAGGAAAGAGTCGTTGTTAGTGTAATGGCTAAAATCTAGTTATGGGCTTGGCCTAATTCTTTGTAATTAATCAGGTTTAGGTTAACCCAGCCCATATGATCAAAAGCCTAATTTGAACCACAAGTCAAGAGATTGTTATAAATAGTCGTGTCACAGAAAAACCAGGGAGGAGGGACCTCCACCTTTACCACCCTCAAGAGCATTACTCTCTGAATCTTCTAGATTAGTCCAAGTTGTTAGTGCCCACCAAAAGAAAGGAATTATGAAGGCAAAAATCACGTGATATAAATCATAAATTAACAGAAGTGAAAGTCACATAATTTTAATTGTAGATTTTGAGGATTTACAGTTAGAGATAAGGGTAAGACCCCCATTGGGGGATCAACACAAATTCCCCCAATTTTATTTTTTGGTTTGGGCAAATTTTACAAATAGTCCCTATTGTTACCCTTTTGTCTCAGTTTAGTCCTTATTGTTCCATTTGTCTCAATTTAGTCTCTATTGTTTACAAAAAAATCTCAATTTGGTCCATTTCGTCAAATAAGGGTTAAATCTAACAGAAAGTTGGTCACGTGCACCACACGTGACCACGGTCTCAGGGGCAATTTTGAAATATAACAATAAAAGTTTAATTTAGTCCTCAATATTTTGAAAAAGTTTCATTTGAGTCCTCCATGTTTTAAAAAAATTTCAAATAAATCCTCAATATTTTAAAAATATTTCAAATAAGTCCTCAATGTTTTAAAAATATTTCAAATAGGTCCCCAATAAAATATTTCAAATAAGTCCTCAATGTTTTAAAAATATTTCAAATAAGTCCTCAATGTTTTGAAAAGATTTCAATTAAGTCCTTACTTTGTTCATATTGATGAATGAACATGGTATGAACAAAGTTAGTCAACCCAGTAGTTTTTGTGGATGGGTTACAAATAGGTTATGACAGGACTGATATATATTTTTTGTAACTTTGTTCATATTGATGAATGAACATGCTATGAACAAAGTTAGTCAACCCAATGGTTTTTGTGGATGGGTTACAAATAGGTTATGACATGACTGATGGATATTTTTGTAGATGGATGGGATTATGACAGGATATGTAAACATGATTTTTGTATATGGATGGGACTATGATAGCTAAATGTAATGACTTTAACCATATTTAATGACTTTTTTTTTATGACAGGTTATAGGATTATGATAGGCTTTTATGAGTGATGCTTTGATGATATTATTGTTATGTTTTTTTTGGATTAAGGATGAAGAAACATCATTTTTTTCTAATGTTGAGGTGTTTATGATTGTTTTCATAACAGGTATTCAAATGAAAAATGCTAAAGGTCTGTAGTTGGTAACGTATATTGTGTTCTTATTCTGTCTCTTTGTTTACGTATTGTGACTTCCCTAATTTTGGTTTTGACAAATTCAAATTTGGTTTCGCGGACGCTATTTTAGTTATCTATCACTTATTAGTTAAAAGCTAACTCGACTAAATTTTTTGAGCTACATCTATCAAGACAAGTCTATTTCCTCCTTGTTAACCACCCAAACCTTGTGTGTTTAAGAGATGGGGGACCTTAAGGGTTTATTTCCAACTTTATAGAACAATAAGGATTTAATTGAAATCTTTTCAAAATATTGAAGACTTATTTGAAACATTTTTAAAATATTGAGGACTTATTTGAAACATTTTTAAAACATTGAGGACCTATTTGAAACATTTTTAAAATATTGAGGACCTATTTGAAATATTTTTAAAACATTAAGGACTTATTTGAAATATTTTTAAAACATTGAGGACTTATATGAAATTTTTTTAAAATATTGAGGACTCAAATGAAACTTTTTCAAAATATTGAGGACTAAATTGAACTTTTATTGTTATATTCCAAAATTGCCCCTGAGACCGTGTTCACATGCGGTGCATGTGACCAACTTTCTGTTAGATTTAACCCTTATTTGACGGAAGGGACCAAATTGAGATTTTTTTGCAAATAATAGGGACTAAATTGAGACAAATGGAATAATAGGGACTAAACTGAGACAAAATGGTAACAATAGGGACTATTTGTGAAATTTGCCCTTATTTAAATTTAAAAAACTATTATATAAGACACATTCAAAGTGGTTGTACGGTCATATACACTGGAAAATTCTACATTTAGTCTCTATTATTTGCAAAATGTCTCAATTTAGTCCCTATTATTTAAAATGTTTTAATTTAGTCTCTATTGTTTAAAATGTCTCAATTTAGTCCCTATTGTTTCACCAAAAGTTTTAATTTCGTCCATATTATTTAAAATGTCTCAATTTAGTCCCTATTATTTTTTAAAAAGTTTCAATTTCGTCCCTATTATTTTTAAAAAAATTTAATTTTGTCCCTATTATTTTCTTAAAGTTTGAAATTCATCCATATTATTCAAGGACTAAATTAAAATTTTTTGAGAAATAATAGGGACGACTTTGAAATTTTTTAAAAACAAAATGGATGAAACTAAAATTTTTTGGAAACAATAAGGATGAAATTAAGAAACTTTAAACAATAGGGACGAAATTGAAACTTTTAAAGAAACAATAAGGACTAAATTGATAGATTATAAATAATAGGGACTAAACTAAATTTTTTTGCAAACAATAGGGACTAAATGTGAGATTTTCCCTCATATATACCAAGCAACCTTAATTCTGGATTTATTGGATCTACATTGTCAACACCATGTACTAGGGAAGCAAAAAAAAGAAACAACACAAATTGACTCCTCTACAATTTTATTCTCTACAATTTCATGTAATTCTCATTCTGATTAATGCCACATGTCACTAAATATTATCAACGAACTATATTAATTTTGCTAAACTAGTTTTTCAACCATGGTTAGAAAACATTAAATATCAAAAACTAAACTGCCATATTTAATTAGCAAAAAAAATAAAAATCTAAACTACCATATTTAATTAGCAAAATAAATACGAAAATTAAATAATTGTATATTCACTTTATCACAAATAATTTCGTCATAACGTTATAATTAATAAGCTATAATAGAATTTAAGTCTATGTGAGGGTTTTGTTCCCACACACGGAGTAAAAATCATTCGAAAGGAGCTTTGAGTATTTTGTTCATCTTTGCGTTCATTACTTGACAATGATTTCACCAAAATGTTAGTAGATTGAGTTATCAAGTTTTGTATATCTAAATGTAACTAGTCTTTAATTGTAGCAAGAAGACAAAAGAACGTTCTCTATATTTTTTCTACATTCTTTTGTATTTATTTATTTTGTTCATCGTGAAATTTTGATTTTTTCACTGTGAAATTTAAATCAACCTAATTCAATCACATTAAATTTGTCTTTTGATTGTCTCTTTGATGTATCTTGACTTAGTTGTTGGTTTTTTCATTTGTTTTCTCAGTTCAAATTTTACATAATTATAATTAAAAGCTTCCTTACATATTATTTTAAAAACTGTTCATATATATACACGCAAACACACACACATGTATATATATATATTATTTAATAATTAATTGGTTTTTCAAAATCCCTTTTTGGAATGATGTATACTATATAACCTATATTAGAGGTTATATATATACAAAGACGTATGTAGTTTAGAACATTGAAGCTTACTAATTTTAGAAGTAGATTTTTTAGATGAAAAATACATAAATATTTTATATTGATAATTAGTTTATCTTCCAAAAAAATATAGCAAAAAATAAAAATTATGATGATTGACATTTAGATGAAGAAAAATTTCGTCATAGCTTTTTTGAATCATATGTTTCCATATTTGTTTTACTAATTAAATTTGGTAGCTTAGATTTGGTATTTAATGTTTTTTTACTATAGTTGAAAAGCTAGTTTAACATGATTAACGTTGACGAGGGGTTCCCGAGCTGAGCTAAATTAGCCGACCTGATGATCAGAGATGGGCCAATCCGCGCTCCACTAGCAGCTCGCTCAGCCCAATGATCAACCCCAGATGACTGACCCGACCCCATTAACCCCGACCTCAGTTCCAGCTGTTCCGATGGGACATAAAGCACTGATGGGACATAAAGCTGCGTCGCATTAAATGTTGTCAGACCCAAACTCAGTATAAATAGAGCTCAACCCTCCTCACTTACGCTCTCTCGTTATTTATTGCTCTCAACTACTTTGCCAGCTCGGACATATTAATCATTCGCACGCCTGAGGGGAAAATCCGGGTCGTCACCCCGCCTTTTCCTTGTCTTCCTTGTGCAGGACCTACAGCCGACCAGGAAAGTTTAGCTCGGAGTCGGATCAAAGGAGTCCAGCTCGGCCAAAGTAGCTCCCGAATCTAACTGTGAGGTTTTCAACCTCGACAGTTTGGCGCCGTCTGTGGGAAACGACGAGTTCTTCTATAACTCTCTTCACCACTCATTGAGAAGCCATTATGGTGCAAACTAGGAGCCACAATGTACCGGCAGAGGATTCGCCCAACCTGGAAGGGGACCTCGAAGCCACACAGGCGCCCAGCCAAAACCTAACCCAAGCCGACGTTGGAACGAGCCAACGCATACACTTAGCCACTCAAACCCAACCCGCAGCAGAAGGAGACCCAAACTCCGGCCTATCACCGGAGATAAGGATGATGCTGAGGATGTTTGAAGAACTTAAGGAGCAGGTGGCCCGGCTGGCTGAGGGCCCCCTGGCGCCGCAAGAGGCCGCGCCGCGGCCATCGCGCCCCCAGTTCCACATCCCGGAGTCTAGACGAAAACGGACGCAGGAAGAGGAGGGCTTCTACGAGCCAACACCAAGGTCCGACCCGGAGAGAGGCAAAAGGGCGGTTCTAGCCGACCCCGAGCAAGCAAAGACCGCGGCTGCCATAGCTAAAGTCATCAACCAACTCGGTGTAAGCCCACTCTCTCCAGAGGTGTTAGCCACGCCCCTACCCACTGGCAACCGAATGCCCAACCTGGCCATCTATAATGGAGACGGAGACCCAGCCAGCCACCTGCTCAATTTTGACCACCACATGACTCTGCATGATATGCCAGATCTCATGAAGGCGAAGACGTTCCCGACCACCTTGGTTGGCAATGCCTTGGACTGGTTCCAAAAACTCCGTCCAGGTTCAATCGCAAGTTTCCACCAGCTGGCTGAGGCATTCCTGTCTCGCTTCGCGGGAAGCCGCCGCGCCACTCGTCATACTTCAACATTGCTGTTGGTGAAGCAGCATCGAGGGGAAAGCTTGAGGGCTTACACGGCCAGATTTAATGAGGAGTCCCTCCGAATTCCGAACCTGGAGGACTCCATGGCTTTGATGGCTTACCAGAGTGGGCTTAGGTCGGGCCCACTCACGTCTTCCTTAGCAATTGATCCTGTGGATACTGTGTCCGAGCTGATGGTACGAGCAGAAGGGTACATACACTCGGAGGAAATCCACCAGGCGAAAAGGGATGATGACAAGGAGAAGGAGGCCGGGAAGAGAGGAGAGGCCTCCCGAGCCCAACCTGGGGCCAAAGCCCAGAATGACCGAGGCAAGCAGCCCCAGCAGCCGAAGCCGAACCCCCGGTTCACGATGTTCACTCCCCTCAACACCTCGAGGGAGCAGATCCTGATGGAGATCCAGCACCAAAACCACCTGCCTCCGGCACCGAGAATGAAAGGCCGGCCTGATAAGCGCAATAAGACCAAATATTGCCGCTACCACATGGACTATGGCCATACCACCGAAGAGTGTAAAGACTTGAAGCAGGAGATCGAGGCACTGATTGCCCGAGGCCACCTTCGGAGGTATGTAGATCAACAGCCGACCCGAAATACGGAACAAAGGGATAGGGAGAGAAGTCCGACCAGGCGCCAGGTTGGGGGCGGACGTCTGGCTGTGATTGAAACCATAGCGGGAGGGCTAGCGTCAGGAGGCGAGACCTCGGCAGGCAGAAAGGGTTATGTTCGTGCAGGGAGGGAATATGGACCAATGAAGGGACCGGCCCCGGGGATGCAAGGGATCACCTTTTCCTCAGAAGACTTGGAGGGGGTCATATTGCCTCACGACGACCCCCTGGTGATCAGCGCAGAGATAGCCAACTTCACCGTCAAAAGGCTGATGGTGGACACTGGGAGCTCGGCAGAAGTCTTGTTCCTCAGTGCTTTTGAGCAAATGGGGCTGGACAGGAGCCGACTCAGGCCATTGCGTGGTACTTTAGCAGGTTTCACCGGGCAGTCCCACCGAGCCGAAGGAGTCATCAACCTCTCGCTGAAGTTGGAGGCTGGGGATAAATGGGTGTCGATGCAGGCCAACTTCATTGTAATGAATTGTAACTCCACCTACAACGGGATCTTAGGTCGGGTGGCGCTTAATCATTTCAGGGCCGTCCCTTCAACGTACCACCAGGCCCTGAAATTCCCGACCCCGTCTGGGGTAGCCACCATTCGCGGAGCCCAGCTCTCAGCTCGGGAGTGTTATGAAAACTCACTCCGACCCAAATATCAAATCGGCTGGGGACCGGATCTGCCCGAAGAAAAGAGAGACGCTAAGAGGGGAAGCCCGGCCGAGGACCTTCAGGAGGTGGAGCTCTCTGACGAAACAAAGAGAGCAAAGATTGGGTGTGAACTATCTGCCAATCTCAAGAAAGGTATAAGCCAATTTCTTTTAAAGAATGAGCATGTATTTGCCTGGTCTGCTTCTGACATGACAGGAATTGACCCGAGTGTGATCGAGCATCACCTGAATGCAGACCCAAATCACTATCCAGTAAAACAAAAGCGTCGGCACTTTCATTATGATAAGCAACAAATCATAGCGGAAGAAGTGGACAAGTTGGTGGACGCCGGCCACATAAAGGAAATACAGTACCCAACTTGGCTGTCCAATGTGGTGCTGGTGACGAAGTCTTCTGGTGGATGGAGACTATGTATTGATTTCACCGACCTCAACAAAGCTTGCCCCAAGGATTGCTTCCCCCTGCCACGGATTGACCAAATGGTGGACGCCACCTCCGGGTTCGAGCTGCTCTCCTTCATGGATGCCTTCAAAGGTTATAATCAAATCAAGATGGCTCCCGGGGACAAAGAAAAGACCGCCTTCACCACCGATAAAGGACTCTACTACTATGAGGTCATGCCTTTTGGCCTCAAGAATGCTGGAGCCACATACACTCGGATGGTGAACAAGGTCTTCAAGAACCAGATTGGCCGGAATATGGAGATCTATGTAGATGACATGTTGGTCAAGAGCAGGAGGGCGGAAGACCATGTAACTGACCTGGCTGAGGCCTTCGCCGTAATGGAGCACTTTGGGATAAAATTGAACCCGGAAAAGTGCGCATTCGGCGTCAAGGCAGGCAAGTTCTTGGGCTTCATGGTAACAGCCCGCGGAATAGAAGCCAACCCGGAGAAAGTCCAGGCGATCCTAGACCTAGTGCCCCCGACCTGCGTGAAGGACGTCCAGGTGTTGGCAGGAAAAGTCGCGGCGCTGAGCAGATTCATGTCCAGGTCGGCTGACAAGTGTGCTCCCCTATTCAAAATATTGAGGAACCTTAAGAACTTTGAATGGACTGAGGAATGCCAAAACGCCTTCCAGGAGCTGAAAAGGTACTTAGCCTCGCCACCTCTATTATCCCGACCTGAGGTGGGGGAGGAGCTGGTAGTATACTTGGCATGCTCGGGAACAGCGGTGGCGGCGGCGCTAGTCCGAGAAGAAGGCAAGGAGCAGAAGCCGGTCTACTACGTTAGTAAAACCTTGCAGGGAGCCGAGGTGAGATACTCCTCCTTGGAAAAACTCGCCCTCGCGCTCATCACGGCGGCTAGAAAGTTGAAACCATACTTCGATGCTCATCCGATTAAAGTCATGACTGATGCTCCGCTCAAATCCATCATGCACAAGCCAGAGGCGTCGGGCAGGCTACTGAAATGGGCAGTTGAGTTGAGTCAATTCGACATCACCTACCAGCCCAGGACAGCCATCAAAGCCCAGGCCATTGCTGACTTTGTCGTAGAGTGCACTGGCCGAGCAGAGTACGACCCGAAGGACGTGTGGAAGGTCCATGTGGATGGGGCCTCAGGGAAGTCTGGGAGCGGAGCTGGGGTGGTCGTCCTCGACCCAAACCGGCATGAGCACCAGTACTCCCTCAAGTTCGCCTTCTCGGCGTCCAACAATGAAGCAGAGTATGAAGCGGGGATTGCAGGGCTAAAAATTGTTCCTCAGCTCGGGGCACAGACAATCGACCTAAGCACCGACTCTCAGTTGGTTTCTAGTCAGATATCAGGGGAGTTCGAAGCCAAGGACAGTGCTATGCTAGCCTACCTCAACAGAGTTAAGGATTTGACCTCAACGCTCAGAAGGTTTACGATACAGCAGATTCCCAGGGAAGAGAACATGAAGGCTGACGCCCTATCCAGGCTAGCCTTGGGCGAGAGCCGACCTACCCTTGTCCACGTGGAAGAAGTATCTGAACCTAGTATCCAGTTGGGGATGCGAGCGGTAGCCGAGCTCAACTTAAATCCAGATTGGACCAAACCAATCATGGACTATTTGGAAGGGGGTATGACCCCGGAGGATGAAAAAGCTGCTCGGAAACTCATGAAGCAGGCCTCAAGGTTTGTCATAATTGCCGGGCAGCTCTACAAAAGAGCCTACACCTGGCCTCTTTTGAAATGCGTTGCACCCGAGGAAGGAAACTATGTACTCCGGGAGATTCATGAAGGGGTGTGTGGAAACCACTTGGGGGGTAAAGCTCTGGCTCGGAAGGCGTTAAGGTACGGCTATTTTTGGCCAACCTTAGAGCAAGATGCCAAAGAGTATGTAAAAAAGTGCGACACCTGCCAGAGGTTCGCCAACGTGCAGCGGAAGCCTGCTGTAGACCTCACAGTGATGATAAGCCCTTGGCCATTCTATCAGTGGGGTCTAGACATCATCGGCCCCTTGCCGGCCAGTCTCGGCCAAAAGAAACACGCCTTCGTGGCCGTAGACTACTTCACTAAATGGCCCGAGGCTGAAGGTGTTGCCAGAATAACAGAAAAGGCAGCTTGGGATTTCGTATGGAAAAATATCATATGCCGATTTGGGGTACCAAAGGTCATTGTCACCGACCACGGCAAGCAATTCGACAGTGCATACTTTCGAAGCAAATGTGCTGAGATTGGGATCGACCTCAGATTCTCGTCTGTTGCTCACCCTCAAAGTAATGGCCAAGTTGAAAGAACTAACCAAATCATTTTGCAGGGTCTGAAAACCAAGCTGGAGGAAGCAGGGGGCCAATGGGCATCAATTCTCCCATAAGTGATGTGGGCTCAACGGACCAATATCAGCTCGGCGACGGGAGAATCGCCCTTCGAACTGACCTTCGGCACTCAAGCCGTGCTGCCAGTGGAGATCGGGTCTCCAACCAGTAGAACCCTCCACCATGACCCAGAAATAAACGGAGCACGAATCCGTGAAGAGCTCGACCTCGCCGAAGAGCTCCGAGCTAAAGCTCAAATCAGAATGCTGGCCAGCAAAGCTGCAATGAAAAGAGCCTTTTCCAAGCAGGTCAAGCCTAAGCCTATTAAGGTCGGCGACCTCGTACTCAGGAAGGCCATCTTTTTGCCGCGCTCCACTAACAAGCTTTTCCCGACCTGGGAGGGACCCTACGAGGTCATGAAAGAAGTCCGACCCGGGACCTTCTACCTTCGAGACAAGAACAGAAAACTGCTAAAAAATGCATGGCATTCAGAACATTTGAAGCGGTATTTTGTCTAAAAATGGCCCCGAGCCGGAATATTCTGTCAACGGCCCCGAGCCGTAATATTTTGTAAACGGCCCCGAGCCAAAGTATTTTGTAAAGGCCCCGGGCCGAAACATTACTTATACAAATTCAATACGATGCGATTTTGTAAACTAGTGCAATTCCCGACTTGGGAACAAGTACACAAACCAGTGCAATGCCCGACCCGGGTGCAAATGCTACAACTACAAAATTACTCGAACTCGGATTAACGCGGTGGCCACGCTTAATCACGAGCAAACGATAAAGTAAACCAGCTCGGATTAAGTTCCAGCTCGGGCATAATCGATAACAATTTGATTAGTTTTGCCAGTTCGGATTAAGTTCCAACTCGGTTCATTCCGGCCTCAGGTCGGTATATTAGCTTGGGTCAAAACTCGAGCTCAATACTTGTCAACATTAGTTTGACCAATTTTATAACGGACTGACGAGTTCGAATCGGTAACCATTATGAGTTGCCCCTATTATACCAGCTCGGATTAGGATGTTAAAACATCAGTCGCGTCCAGCTCGGGTTATTACTCCTAAGTTTGTATGGTCCATTAAAATTGGTCCGACCCCACTAACTTAGAAAAATTTGCGGAGAGAAAAGTACGCGTGTACGAACTCAATTGAAATGCAAATAGAGCCAAAATAAATATTTTATTAAAAGCCGGAAAATGATTACAACGGCCCAGCTCGGGCAAAATTACAATAACCCTATCAGGGAAACATTGCTAGATCTACTTTGGCGCGGCAGCGGAGGTGGTGGCCTCAGCTTCATCCCCAACTTGGTCCAGGCCCTTCTGGACAAACTCAGAAACCTCCTTGGCCTGGGATATCAGGTCGGAGGGAAGCTCGGGGATCTCCCAGAATTCTGGCGGCGGGACCTCCAAGATCTCGATGTAGTCGTTCTTGGAGGATGGAAAGAAAGTCTTCGCTCTCTCCCGAGCCGCAACTTGACCCCGGAAGTAGAACTCCATTTCCGCGTATTTTGCCATGGCCCCGCCTTCCGTGGCCAACCAGTCCACCGCCGCGTCGCTGGTTTTGAAGGCCTCCACCGCCTTTTCCCCGTGTACGCCGACCCGCTCCGCCAACTCCTTGAACTTCGCCTCTGCCTCCCGCTTCTCTCGCTTGTAGCGATCGACGTCCTTGGCCGCGGCTTCACGTCGGCCCTTCTCTAGGTCCAGCTCCTTCCTTAAGCGCTCGACCTCCGCCGCATCAGCCCTCTGCCTCTGAGCGGCTTCCTCTCTCACTGTCTCAAGTTCGGCTCGGGAATCCACGTACCGTTGCTCGAGCTCAACACAGTGAGTTTGGGCCTTGATTAAGAAGCTGGGGGCAGAGAGGATGTGGGACTCGGCCTGTTCAGCAGAGGATAAAGCAATTAGCCGAGCTAAGAATACGATCCCTATGTAAGATGGATAAGGACTTACCGTAACAATGGCCGTCCTCAAGTCCAGCGAGAGTTGCTCGGCTGGGACCGTCGCCAGTTTGGGGTCGCGATCCACCTTGGACGCTTCCATGAGGTGCTGGTCGGGAGGACTGAACTCCGACTCCTTGCCCTTTCCGGAGTGTCCGGGCCGAGGCCGCTTTCTGTTCTCGGATCGGGGGGAGGAGCGCTCCGGGATCGTTAGGCCCGACCCAGATTTCTTCGGCAATGGGGACCCCGAAGCCCCTTTTGAGGAGACCTCGGGACCGACCTCACGCCCTTGGCCGCTGTGGCGTTGCCTCTGGCCTTGTCCAGTGCCGCCCGGTCCTGACCGCACCTGGGCGTACGCGAGCTTCCTCATATCCGCCATATCTGCAAAGGTAAAGAGCAAAGGGAATCAAAAGTGAGTCGAAGACCCAGCTAAAGCGAAGTTAATAAGACGGGACGGGAGGTCGGACGCCAATCCTGCAAACTGACCCTCTTCCGAGCCGGCCCCGTCATCTCCTTCCGGGTCGGGAATCAGGTGGGGATGATCCTTTGAGAGGTCGGGCTCCCGACCAAATAACTTAGAATCCCAGATTTGCTCCCATTTCAGCACACTGTCAATGTTTATCAGCATCCCGGGCGCGGGCCTGAGCACTGCAACTTCTCTACG
Source organism: Ehretia macrophylla (assembly GCA_037974665.1). NCBI lineage: Eukaryota > Viridiplantae > Streptophyta > Magnoliopsida > Boraginales > Ehretiaceae > Ehretia > Ehretia macrophylla. The sequence continues at coordinate 30,784,394 of CM075780.1, forward strand.
CTCCTCCTTTGAGAGTTTAGGATCATCATTGACGGTTTTCCTCAGGCTCGGGAGCCAGTCCAACCTACATCCAGGATTCAGGGACGACTCCACCCAATAGTAATCATTATGCCAGCCCTTGTTAGATGAGTGCCACTTGGTGAATATGGAGTGGCCGACCCGAGCTGCGAAGTGGAACCACCCCGGTTGCTTCGGATTGGGCTTACATACGAAGAAATGCCTGAATCGACGCAAGGTCGGCTCCACTCCCTTCTCCAAACAGAACACGTAGAAAGCCACCATTATAGCCCAACCGTTCGGTGACATCTGACCCGGGCTGAGCTCGAAATGGTTCAGGATTCCAACAATGAAGCCAGGGAGAGGGAGTTGGATGACGTCGAAGGCCAGATCATATATGGTGTAGTGGTTGGCTGGGGGGTAACACGCCGATTCTTGCCGACCTGGAACCTTCAACTTGTGATGCCGATCAACCGACCAGTTCCTCAGTCTTGCGTTCGCCATCTGCACGGTGGAATGGCACTCTCGCTTGCAGCAGGCAAACAACTGCTCGATCCTTTTCCCCCGAATTGAAGAAGCGCTTGCTGAAGCCGAGCTCCAGGGTCGAACAGCACTGACTGGAACAGCCTCGATCGGCTCGGTGGCAGACACCCCGGCTAAAAACTCTTGCGGTATCTCGATGCCCTCCAGTCGGTTCAGCGGCTCCTCATCCTCCCCGGCATCGAATTCTCCCAGGTCGGCCATAGGGTCCTCTTCTGCCTCTTCTCGCACCAGTCTAACCCCAATAACTTGGCAGTCGTCGTCACTCTCCTCGCGATTGGATTTCCGAGCCGGCCCTGAGGGCGAGCTGGTGCTCTCTCCGCCACGGATCCTGTTCGAGGTAGATGCCGAGCTCGGCGGACTTTCATCTCCGCCGTAAGACCTTACATCCATTGCCTGAGAATCTTCTGATTCCGACCTCCCCATCCTGTCTACAGCAAATACAAATGTACAGGAATGACTAAAGGGAGTCGGGACGTACCTAATGCTCCCAACTGCGGAGTGTGGCCGACTCTTCTGGTCCAAGCTGCAGAATCCCGAGAATATTCTTTCCGAGCTAGTTGTGTCCGACCACTCTTGCGTCCGACCTAAATTCCTTGAGAAATAGAAAGTGAAGTATGCAGTGAAATCTCGGAGGAGGTGGCCCTATTTATAGGCGCCCGTGAAATTCGCCTCGGGAAGGCCAAACGTCGCGTCTCGTCAGAACCGCCAGGTGACGTGGCAGCCATCCGTTGGGCATGCACTGCTGACGTGGCCATCCCTACTCTATCGGGGTCGGGCACCTTCAGCTCGGGATTAACTCCTACCTCTAGATCTCGCCCACTCGATCTCGACTGGGGGGGGGAATTGACGAGGGGTTCCCGAGCTGAGCTAAATTAGCCGACCTGATGATCAGAGATGGGCCAATCCGCGCTCCACTAGCAGCTCGCTCAGCCCAATGATCAACCCCAGATGACTGACCCGACCCCATTAACCCCGACCTCAGTTCCAGCTGTTCCGATGGGACATAAAGCACTGATGGGACATAAAGCTGCGTCGCATTAAATGTTGTCAGACCCAAACTCAGTATAAATAGAGCTCAACCCTCCTCACTTACGCTCTCTCGTTATTTATTGCTCTCAACTACTTTGCCAGCTCGGACATATTAATCATTCGCACGCCTGAGGGGAAAATCCGGGTCGTCACCCCGCCTTTTCCTTGTCTTCCTTGTGCAGGACCTACAGCCGACCAGGAAAGTTTAGCTCGGAGTCGGATCAAAGGAGTCCAGCTCGGCCAAAGTAGCTCCCGAATCTAACTGTGAGGTTTTCAACCTCGACAAACGTAATTCGTAAATAATATTTAGTAATATGTGCTATTAACTGAAGTAAGTATTGTGTGAAATTGTAGAGAAACTAAGTCCAAATCATAGACATAAAGATAAAAGAAGAGAGGATATTGGACTAGTGCGGTAGTACCTGCACGTTGCTAGAAATTTAGCTGTTGCTCTCATCAAGGTGAGAAAAGAGGCCAACAGTACAGCCACCAAAAGACCTAAAGCAGCGATGGAAACAGGCCAACAAGCAGAAAAAAAGTTCCATTCCAGAATAACCAAAAGCTCGGTAACTTTGATTGCTCCAATGAGAATGATGAACAAGGAAGTAAACATCACTCCATCACGGAATATTTTCCTGTAAGCCCCATATTTCTTGTCTTCTAGTTCAATGTACAGCACAATTATCTATAATATTGGAGAAATAAAATTACATCAGATAAAGTGAGCAAATTCTGCTGGAACATGCCCTCAACTATGTGAAATTTCAAGAAAATTACTTAAAAGGACTTGTTTTTCGAGGTCCAAATCAGCCTAAATATATCATTCAAGTATCTTAACCTCAATTTAATTTGTAAAACCAATGGAATGCTAAGAAAATGTCAACTAACTAGAGTCTTAGCCTCCCTATAGCCCCATAACAGAATGAAGGTATCCATGAAGTTACACGGTACAAATTTTTTGGTACTTAAATTTTGATACCATATTACATGACCAGTTTAAACTGATCGAGAAAGATTTATTAAAATTAATATTGTTTTCAAAAGTATAGATGGAGTAGTTGTATAGGGTTGAATACCAGTAGCATCATGCTATAGTAGATTGCAGCCCGTGTGTTGTGCAGGGTGATATACTCGTTCCAGATCGACTTTCTTCCTAGAGTACATCCCTTCTCAAAACTCAGAGCGCGTGACATTCCATCAACCTAATACATACATGTAGTATTAAAAAGTATTATATAAGCACAAAAAATAGATACAAAAAAATAATAATAAAAAAGAGAGAATCTGTCTCCAAATTTGATGAAGAAAGTATGCTTACAAATTTCCAAAAAGTCGACATTTTAGGCTCTGTTAGATTGAGAACACTAAATGAATCCTCATGTATGAAAAAGAAGTTGTTATTGCCTGCACTAGTGGATCGACCGATCTGCCACACTTGATTAATGGTGTCCATCTTCTCTGGTAAGGCAATCGTGGCATCAAACTTCACCAACCCCAGAAAATACACAGCATTGAGTTCTAAAACATCAGGCCAAAGCCTGTGGTCTGGTTCAGCAACAGCCTGGTACGAACTCAAGTTGTACACTCCTGTAGTGTACGAACAGTTTGGATGGAGTGAAAGAACAATGGCTTTGCCGCCGACCATGCCTGAAGAACCAGTTGGTTTAACGCCCCATGCCACCCAGCCACTACTTGTGAGTGGAGCGGTGTTGAAGCTCACTGAGAGGGTGGAGTCTGCAGGGTTGTAGGTCCAGTACAGATTCGCACAGAGGTGAGGCATCTTGGTGTGGTGGTCGAAATCTGAGTAGTTGAAGAGGGTGAGGCATATAGCCAAGCTTACAGTGAAATAAACAACCACAAATCGGTTAAACACCATTGTAGAGTTAAGACGGTGGTTAAAAAATGGTTTTGAATTGAAGGCAAAACGCTATATGATGTAAGTTCTTATAATATAATGGTGATCACTTGCCTTCTGCTGCTGCTGATCGTGCAGTTATATGAGATGAGAATGGTGAAAGACTATAGGTCCGTCTTCTCAAAATGGTCCGTAATTTCTTTTTAGCGCATGAGTCCAAAATACAGGTGAGGCCCACGCCCTCTATTCCATATTTTGAATAAATTTGCAACACTATATATATCTCAAAGTTTTCATTTCAATAAGTTGGCAAAAAGTTGTGAGAAAAAACGCGTTAATTGCTTAAAGTGGTGATTACTTGCAGGCTGTTGCTGATCATCATCAGTTGCCTGAGATGGGAAAAGTGAAAGCAATAGCAACAGATGAAGCATGGGAAAGGAAAAAAAAAAAAAAAAGGAATTATTATACTTTATTTCCTCTTGAATCTAAACAAGATGTTAGAAAAATTGACGTGTCTCTTGGAAAAATTGACAAATATAGAAATTGATAAGAGGAAGTGAAAGAGACTACTAGACCAATTCAATTCTTTCTTTTTTGTCCCATTTTTCACTTTCCTAGGAAGCTAGTAAAGATATTATGAGGTTCTTAATTAAAAAAACATTTGTACATACATATCATAAAGTTTCACTGTGGTATTTCCGAGCTTTGACCAGACCAATTAAAGAGAGCATTTCCTCATTTGTACCTGTAGTAATTAAATACTTGACATTACTCAAAAAATATTAGTACTAATAAAAGGAACACATGTAGTGACTAATTTGATCATATGATCAATTATCTTAATCACACTAATGTTGTTTGTGGTGAGGATGTTATGATTTAAAAGATAACTTGGTATTATTTTCTTTCTCCAAAAAATATAAAAAAGTAAGAGAATATTTTGAACGATCAAGCGTGATAATGATACACATTACTATCATATAACCATCATTACATGTGACGGTGATACGTGTTCATTTTAATAAGAGCCACGGTCTTTTTTATATTTCTCATCGTCCCTTTGAGCATCACAATTACATGGAAAGTGCATATATATTCTCTACCGCTGATTTACTCCTTGCTTTCACTTTTTCCATCTCATGTTACTTCATGATCAGCAGCAGCTTGCAAGTAATTTCCAATTTAAGCAACTGCACTAACGCGTTTGTTTTCTTTTTACTTGATAAAATGAAAAGTGAAAATATTCTCTCCCACGCCTCATCCATTGCGCTTTCACTTTTGTCCATCTCAAGTAACTGCCCCGATCAGCAGCAGCCTGCAAGTATTGACGAATATTATTAGCCCTTACACTATTAAATTTATTTATTATTTTTAACATGACTTAGCATGTGAATGCGATATTCGTTTTTTTTTAGCCTTTACATATGAAGAGGCAGTTGAAATATTTTTAAATGGTGACAACGATACTTGAACCAATACTATTTGATAACCTGGGCTCGGATAAACATTTTCACCCTTCCAAACTGCAAGTGTGTTCCAGCAAAAGTTGTTGGGCTGATAGTCAACAAAACAGCCACCAACGATGAATGCTCTCGGCGTACGTTAGCTCTAACGTGCGCCATACCCATTTCAGCCACTAAACAGCCTTCAAACAGCCACCATACACCACCACCAAACACCTTAACCGGCCTTACCCTACTGGTATGGCTAAGAAAAAGAACAACCACCCCATCTCTAGTTCTAGATCTAACTCGATAGAGTTCTTTAAAGGGCTTGACGACTCTCCTGCGAAGGTGCTTCCGCCAGGCCCTCCCCAGCGTGTAAATGAGTCTGGTGCCCCTCTTGTTGTAGCTAAGAAGCAGAGTGTGAGTAAGGACCCAGAGCTGGATTTGAGTTCTCAAAATTCTGATGCTGTTTCAGTTCCCGTTAAAGGTGCGGAGGGTGACTTCCCCCATTTGCCTTCTCTTCCTATGCCCCAACCTAGAACGAGCTCCGGCATTGCGGCTGAAGACCCTAAGGAGGCCTCTGATCCTTCTCTTCTTCCTTCAGACAGTCAAGGCCCTAAGGCCACCCCTAGCCAATGTTGGGCTAACCATTTTGCCAATAATACTAGCAACAATATGAAGCTTAATTATCATAAACCCTTGGAGGTAGATGGTAAAATCAGAATTGTTGCACCAGAATCAGTTATAGCTAAAGGCTGTGAGTTTTGAAAGAATGCCTTAGTTGGTCAATTCTTTGACAAACACCTCCCATTGTCAACGGTTCGCTATATGGTCAATACCCTTTGGAAGAAGTATGGTAAGGTTGATGTTAAAGGCACAGATGAGGGCCTCTTTTTTTTTTTTTTTTTTTTTTTAAGGTTTGAGAACTACCAAGGATGCGAAGATGCTCTTCAACAACAGTGCCATGTCAGCCAGAAGCCTTTACTTCTACGGAGATGCAAGCCTGGAATTGAGCTTATCAATTATCGGTTTGATACGGTTCCAATATGGGTTAAACTTTGGAATATGCCTTCTGAATATTGGATGCCAGAAAGAGTCAGTTATGTTGCTAGTGGCGTTGGAATACCGCTTCAAATGGAAGCTAATTTGGAGACTAGATCTACGCTCTCCTATATCCGTGTTTGTGTTGAGATTCAAATGGGAGCCAATCTCCCGGATTCTCTTGAGTTGGAAGTTATGAAAGGGAAGATTGTCTCTATTCCAGTGGAGTACGCCTGGAAGCCGACCCCCTACACACTCTGTAGAGCCTTTGGGCATCTAGTTAGTAACTGTCCTTCTAAACCAGCATCTGAGGAACCTATCCAGGTTCTCGACAAGGAAGTTTTTCATGTCCCTAAACCGAGAACAGGGAAACAAAAAGCTAGAACTAGGAGAGCTAATCCTCCACTTACAATCAAAGACAGTGTTCCTTCAGAGTCTTTGGTTGGTCGGCGACGTTTTACGGAAGGGAAACTTAAATCTAAGGTGGTAATCAATAATCAATATGATGTGCTTGATCAGGCTTCAGAATTTTTCAATGAACATATTATTGGTGAAGCCGCGAAGGTTTCTGCTAAAGGGTCCTTGGCTCCTTTAGGTCTTGCTATTGGTGAGTCTTCTAACTATGGGGAAGACTTCATTCCTGATACTGATGACCAACATAGAGTTTCTTATGTGGAGGATCATCCACCTGTTATTCCACCTTCTGCTCCACCTGCCCAATGAAGTTACTACTGTGGAATGTCAAAGGTATAAATAAGCCTTATAAACAGCATTGTTTCTAAGTTTGTTCTCAATAATCGATTCTCAGTGGGATGTCTCATTGAGACTCAAGTTAAGTGTAGTAAAGCCAAAGATTTTTGGAATACTAAATTTAAGAAATGAAAGTTTTTTGACAACTATAACAGTCATAGTAATGGTAGAATTTGGATTCTCTGGGACCCGAGTACAGTTATCGTTAATAAGTTGGACGAGTCTGCACAAGCCATTTTGTGTTCCATCCATGACATCAATACAAATAGGGATTTCTGGTTCTGCTTTGTTTATGGGTCGAATGACACCGTGGATAGGAAGCACCTTTGGGATCAATTGGCAAGATGGAGTTCTATGAGCCCGAATATTCCCTTTGTAGTGGGAGGTGATTTTAATGAAATTTTGGCAACTGAAGACAGACTTGGATGTGATGTTCTACCTATTGGTGCTTGGGAGTTTAAGAATTGCATTGAGAATGTTGGGCTGTCTGAGCATAAGAGCATTGGGCCTCACTTTACGTGGAGTAACATGTCGAGTGAGCAGAATCTCAAGGAGAGTAGGCTTGACAGAGTGTTTATTAATGGTAAGTGGATCACAGAATTTACTGATTCTTTCCTTACTGTGGCTCCCCCTGAAATCTCGGACCATAGTCATTTGTTCTTGAACCCTTTTCCACACAGGGTTCACAGGAATGCCCCATTTAAATTCTATAATTTTTGGACGAAGCAACCAAATTTCAAGGCGATTGTGGCAGAAGTCTGGAACAATGATATTGATGGATGTCCTATGTTCCGTCTTGTGACGAAGTTGAAAATGCTGAAATCCAGATTGAAAGATTTTCACAAAGCTTATTTCAGTAACTTTTCTTAGAGGATTGATGAGGTGCGCTCCCAACTTGGTTCTTTACAGAATGATATCCTCTTAGGCAGTTGCAGTGAGTTGGATTGCATTGAGGAAGAGAATTTGTTTTGCATCTTGAAGACTCTTATTGAAGCGGAAGAAAACTACAGGAGACAAAAGTCTCGAATCTCTTGGCTCAAAGAAGGTGATGCTAACACTTCATTCTTTTTCAAGTATGCTAAAAACAGAGCTGCTATGAACTCTGTCTCTTCTATTACCGATAGCCAGGGGTCCACCATTACTTCAGATGAGTCTATCAACTCTGAAGCAGTTGCCTACTTCAAGAACCTCATTGGGACTGCTTCGATTCATTCTTCCCCTATGTCTGCCTCGGAGATCACTCCGTTTATTGGGGCCAGACTCACTACTGACCAAGCTAATTCTCTGATCAGGCCTATCACACCTCAAGAGATTAAGGATGCAATCTTTTATATCCCTAGTGACAAAAGCCCTGGCCCCGATGGGTTCAACTCTTTCTTTTTCAAGGAAGTCTGGGACATTGTCCACGGAGATGTTATCAGAGCTGTTCAGTTCTTCTTTCAATCAAGCAGGATTTTGAAGGAGACCAATTCGACTATTCTAGTTTTTGTGTCAAAGAATCCCAATCCTTTTTCATTGAATGATTATAGACCTATTGCATGCTGTAACACTATTTATAAATGCATTTATAATATTATGGCTAACAGATTAAGGGACCATTTGAGCTCTATTATTTCTGACGTCTAGGAAGCTTTTATCAAAGGGCGCGATATTTCAGACAATATCCTCCTGAGCCAAGAGCTGGTCAGACGATATGGGAACAAGGGTACTAGTCCGAGATGTATGATCAAAGTGGACTTGAGGAATGCGTATAACTCCATCAACTGGGAGTTTGTCCTAATTACTTTTGAGGCTTTTAACTTCCCCTTGAGGTTTATTCAATGGATCAGAAATTGCATCTCCACCACTAGCTTCTCTATTTCTATCAATGGTGGTCTTCATGGGTTCTTTAAAGGGGCTAAAGGTCTTAGACAGAGAGGCCCTATTTCTCCCTATTTGTTTGTCCTCTGCATGGAAGTCTTTACTGGGATTCTTTCCAAAGCGGCTAACCATCGAGATTTCAAGTTCCACCCCAAATGTAAGTTTACCATGTTAAATCATTTATGCTTTGCCGATGATATCTTGGTTTTCTGTAAAGGTGATATCAAGTCGGTTAGCATCATCAAGTATTGCTTAGATTATTTCCAACGTCTGTTGGCCTTACAATTAGTAATGAGAAGAGTGATATCTTCCTGGGAGGCTGCAATAATCATGCTAGTAACCAAATTGCTGAGATTCTGGGGTTCAAACTTAACTCTCTCCCCATCCGTTACTTGGGAGTTCCATTGCTGCCGGGCCGACTCCTTAAAGCACATTGTAAATGCTTGATTGATAGGATTGTTAAGAGGATTGGGAGCTGGACTAATGCTTCACTTTCGTATGCTGGTAAGTTACTATTGGTTAAATCTATTCTTTGCAATATCCATTCTTTTTGGGCCCGAATGTTCATCCTCCCCAAGGGGGTGTTGGAATAAATCAAGAGAAAGCTTGCTAGTTTTCTTTGGTCTGGTTCTGACTCGTTGGGTAACAAAGCTCGGGTTGCCTAAGATATTGTGTGTAGAGAGCTTGTCGAGAGAGGCTTGGGCATTAAGAGACTTGTTGATACCAACCAAGCAGCTATCCTCAAATATCTTTGGATTCTTCACACAAGGCACAAGTCAGTTTAGGTTAGATGGGTTTATGCTAATCATCTTCACGACCACAATCTGTGGGAGCTTCCTATTCCGAGCAATCCTTCGTGGGCATAGAGGAAAATATTACAATTGCGTCAGGTTGTAATGAATTTTATTGTTCATCAAATCGGTACTGGCCAAAACACCAGATTTTGGAAGAATAATTGGCATCCTCTCGGATGTCTCAATCTTATCTTCGATGAACAGGCTATTCTTTCGACTGGCCACAACATTAATTCTTTTGTTTCAAATTTTATTACTGATAATTAGTGGAGTTGGCCTTCTCAGGATGCTTTTTTCTCTGTGATTATCTCCCATCTTGGTGAGATGGTTCTAAATATCAATAGGAGTGATAAAAGTCTTTGGCTCAACTCTCCGTCTGGGAAATTCAAATCCTACTGCGCCTGGGATCTCCTTAAACCACATGTCCCAACTATTGATTGGCAGAGTGTGGTGTGGTTCAAATATGCAACACCCAAACATTCTTTTTGCACCTGGTTGTTCTGGATGGATCGTTTTCCCACTAAAAGTCGCCTTCTTAGATGGGGTATGAGTATTGATCCTTGTTGTGAATTTTGCCACCTCTATCTGGAAGACAAAGTTCATATGTTCAGTGAGTGTTCATTCACTAGTAGACTGTGGAAGAAGGAATGGAATATGTCCAGAGGTCCTAGAGGATTTCGGCTTTGGAAAAAGTATGCATAATGGTTTGTCAGGAAGGCTTCTACCAACTTGTTCCAGGTTTTCACTTTGAAACTGTTCTTGGGAGCCTTTGTGTTTCACGATTGGAATGAAAGAAATGCTAGACTCCACAACAATGGGGTTAAAACAGAGTAAGATCTGTTTAACAACATTATTTTTGATGTACAAATTAAAATGTACATGTTTAGGAAGGCTAATCGTTCACTTTTGAACCAAGCCATTTGTAGGTCTTGGAATATTGACGAGCATATGTTCTTTTAGGTTTTTGTAATTTGTATATTTTTGAAGTTTAAATGAATACACCAGCTTGCCATTGGCAAAAAAAAGAAGTTGTTGGGCTGTATATCTGATATAATTTTCTTTTCCTAATATTGTAGTTAGGCACTTCATTAAAGTGAAGAAGGACAAGAAATATAGATGTTACGGAAAACTCTTCCATAATAATACTTTGCATTAGGCTTTCGTTTGATGTACGTAGAGCCCTCTTTCCTTAGTTGTTTTAGCAAGAAGTTTGCATTTGGACGTCAAAATATCTAGCTGAGAGAAGGATGAGTTACAAACGTATGTACGATCTATCTAGTAATGTGAGTGTCGGATGTCAAAATATGCAAGTATATTCCCTAGTTGGAAGGGATTCAATTTGTGTATATGTTTGTTTGTATATGTATTTTTATAACATGAACTAATTTGAATATTTTATAAAATAATAGAGATGAATATGATATATATTTCAAGGTGGGGATTGTATATGTATTTTTATAACATCAACTAATTTGAATATTTTATGAAATAATAGAGATGAATATGATATATATTTCAAGGTGGGGACCAAATTGATAATTTTTTGAAAACAATGAGAACTAAATTTACTAACTTTAAACAATAACATGAACTAAGTTGAAACTTGAAGGGAACAATAGATCATTTTTAAAATTTACCCTAAGGGCAATTTAGACATCTCATATATTTATTGCTAAATTTAAAAGAATTTTTAACGGTGGGGAAGAAATTGACAATTTTTTAGAAACAATGAGGACCAAATTAACTAACATTAAATAACAGGAATTAAGGGAAGAAATTGACCTTTTTTAGAAACAATGAGGACCAAATTAACTAACATTAAATAATAGGAATTAAGTTAAAAAATGAGGAAAATAATACGGACTATTTATGAAATTTCAATTGCCCACATCAAATGCACGGGCATTCAAGTTGTGATCAATAGCCTATAATCTAGTATTATAGTTGCAACAAATATACAGTAGAACAAAACTTGACAAGGTTTTAGAGCGTGTAATTATCAGATTCTCCAAAGATATTATTTTACATTAATGATTTATGAATGTCAAAATTCTTCAACTTTAAATGTAAAATACATCCTAGCTAATTAGACAACCGGGGCAATAATTTTGTTGTTAGAGGAAAATTTAATTATACGACCACATACCTTTAGCAAGTCATAACTTTCTTCGTTAAACCATCATAAAGGACCATAGATGAACTCTCCATCATGTACCTTACAAAATTGTCATCTAACAAAAACAAAATCAGAAAATGTTAAAAATTCTCCAAATCCAAAAGCTAGTGTTGATAAGTTGAAACATCATGTATTCAACTACTCTGAATATTTAGAAAATTAGCACAAAACAAAACAAAGAAAATATTAGAGAATTTAATGCAAAGTATTAGTTTGAAAAAAAAAAAGGAAGATTGACAAAAGGATCTCTCTCTCTCTCTCTCTCTTTTTTTTTTTTTTAATGAAATAAGCGCTCTCTCTCACTTTTTTGTTTAATGAAATAAACACGTAACAAATAATAATAAAATAGATGACAAATGAGAGAGAGTTTTACTTTTGAAAGTTGTGATGGAAGAAGTCTATTTCAAAGAAATAGTTGCATCACCACCACCATTTGATCTAGTGGTATGAATCTTATTTTATATATAAGAGGTCTTAAGATTCATTCATGTGTGTAAGATTCTATATTTAAGTTCATTTAAAAAAAAAAAAAGAAATAGTCGCATAAGAAAAAACTTTATATTACTTATTTACTCCACCTTTGTTGTATGATAAAAAATCATGTATGGAATATCAAATATCTCATGTGTATGGTAAAAATTATAATATATAAAGGTGATGGGATGATATTCATTACAACTTTTTTTTTTTATAACAAAAAAAATTTAACTGGTAAAATTCGATCACCAATTAATAAAATTTTAAGTATAAATCCCATAACTTTGAGAACATAACTTTGAGGACAAGATAAAATTTCGAACCCGCAACCAACTGAAAGTCTTTCTTACAACTTAATCACCCTAGCCATGCCAGGGGCTATATTCTTTACAATTTAATTTACAACTAGTGATATATATATATATATATATATATATATAATTTTTTTTTTCTCACTGTATTTTGGTAAATCAAATAACCAAAGAATATTTGACACAAAAAAAAAAACCCAAAGAATAATTTATCGGCATATGCTCTTGACGATAACATCCCCAATCGCCGCGTTCAATCAAAAAATCAATCAACCAATCCGTGTCCAAAACGCAACGCAATACACGAAAGACGACAGTCATCTTCCCGCACTAAATCCAACTAGGGTTAATCAGATAAAATTGAATAATTTAATTTAAAAAAATTATTATATGGACGATGGAGTCACTGCAGCAGAGAGTGGAGACATGGATCAGAGACAAGAGAGCGAAGGTGACGTGGCCGCCGCAGTGGAAGATGGTGGTCCGGTGGCCGTGGACAGCCGGCAGAGAGCAGCGGAAGCTTATTCAAGAAGAGTACGAACGCAAGAAGAAGCAGCTTCAGGATTTGTGTAGTGCTCTCAAGGCTGAGTCCGTTTCAGATTTGCAGGACATTCTCTGTTGCATGGTCCTCTCCGAATGCGTTTACAAGGTTTTTATTTTTTTATTTTTAAATTCTCCAATTTTTTTCAAGTTATAATTATTCTTTTTTAATTTATGAACATGTTTTAGCAATGGGTAAACTGCAAAAAAAAACCCGTCTTTTTTGTCTTTTCGCCGAAATTGTATAGTATGCGTTGTGCTACCATAATAATCGAATAACTGAATTTGATTCATTGTCCCCTTTCTTGTAAATGCGGGATATTTTTTATCACACTCGAGTGAATAATTATTCAATTTTTAATTGTTGACGTGTTTTTGCAATGGCTAAAGTGCGAAAAGCTTTGTCTTTTGTTGAAATTGCAAGGCACACTGCACATAATAATCTAATAGCGCCTCGCTACTGTAGTGTCTGGTAATGGTGGGAGTTTTTTTTTTTCCAGATTCTTTTAAATCGTGGTATTTATTAGATGTAGCATAGGGGTTAATGTGCAAATTTGGCAAAACAGTGGGGTGTTTGTTGTAGTTTGCAATTATCCATTTAAGAGAATTGGATTAATCTTGTACTTTTATAATTCAAAATTTAGATCTAAATTATTTTCTTTTCATTGTACATGGATGTGTTTAATTGATTATCTCATGTTGAATTGGATCCAGTGAGGAATTGAGATGCTGCTTTTGTTATGTAGGGCAGTGTAATACTCTTGATAGTGGTCGTATTGTGTATTGGAATTTGGCTTTCTATGCATTTTACTGTATGGTTATGTTACGATTTGTAATGTCAAGGAAGGTTCTGCAATTGTCGTGGGTTATAATTTTCTGACGGTATGACTATGATTGGAGAGTTCAGAGGGTTGTCAAATGTGTGCTGTCTTCAATCCTTAGATCAGGTGTTTAAAGTATAAATGGAGATAGGCTACGCGTGCTGGTGTATAAGATGGCATCTACTTTTCTAAAAGAAAACAAGCCTCAGTGTGTTTGATTATCTAGCGTTTACTGGGCATACATATTTCCAGTAATGATTGCTGAAGTTGATAGTTGTTCTGAGCTCTCATCATAGTGCTGACTGTAGAGTAAGATGTACTCGCTAAAAAAAAAAAAAAGAAGCTATCTTGACTGAAAAAAAGAGCTGCAAAATTGAAACCTGCTGTATTTTATAGGAAGAATTATACTTCATATGGTTTGTTGGGTTTCTTTTGTTGACATGCTTCTGACCATGGTAAATATGTTGTTTTAATGCAATTGTGGTGAGATGCACCTTTTTTTACTTAAAAGTTTATCTTGTTTACATGATAGAGGCCTGCGACGGAGATGATTCGAGCTGTGAACAAATTCAAGGCTGATTTTGGAGGACAGGTTGTTTCTTTGGAGCGTGTGCAACCTTCTTCGGATCATGTTCCCCACAGGTGTTTTGACGAGTCATTGTATTCATTTCAGAAGTTTATTTGTCATTACCTTCTTTGTTGGGCATGCCGTGAAATATAGGTTTGAAGTGTATCTTCTCCCTTTCAGATATTTTTCTTTATCTTCTCCCTTTCAGATATTTTTCTTTATCTTCTTATGCCTATATATAAGGCTGTCCTTACCAGAGTCTCTAAAATAGAGACTCTGGTATCGTACAATTATTACATAATATAGTTTATTTGGTGAAACAAAAATCCATAAAGTAGAGATTAAAATCATCAAAAGTGGACCCGGGTCTCTAAAAAGTATAGAGTCTCTAAAAATATTAACAATTTTACGTAATAATTGTTAATCTCTAGTTGATGATTTTAATCTCTACTTTATGGATTTTTGTTTCACCAAATGAACTATATTACGTAATAATTGTACGATATCAGAGTCTCTATTTTAGAGACTCTAGTAAGGATAGCCTAAGTATGTGAAGATCACATTTTCATGTTCATGGAAGAATTCAATAATCTTATAGTGATCTTGTAAATATATTCTAGTGACTCTTTATGCTTGCTATGAACTACATCAGTCAGTATTCCTAATATAAAGTAGCCAGTAAATGATGTAGCCTACTATTTTGGTATCATGATGTCTATCCAAAATGTGTTAAGTGTGATGCTTAGTTTGCATGTACCTTGATTAATTATGAGGAAGAAGAACCTTCAATCAACAGAATTGGTAGGAAATTTGTCCTCTTGAATTGGCCTTGGTCAGTTCTTATGAAAGAAATTAGTATAAGAGAGTAGCTAATGGCAACCACTTATTTAAGTCAAAAGTATAGATTGTCATGAGCCATATGAGAGCAGGATCAATTGATATGTTGTCAGCATACAAAGGACTGTTTCTTTCGGGTTTGCGGTTTTAAGTTTCTTGCTTTCTTCATTATAAGAGGTCTTACATATAGCAACTTATCTTGTTCTTTTTTCATCTTTCCCATCTAGGTACTTATTAGCAGAAGCAGGAGACACATTATTTGCTTCATTTATTGGAACTAAGCAGTATAAGTAAGATTGATGCCTGACCTTGTGTTCACGTTTTATTTCCTGTTCCTATTCCTTTTATAAATCATTATTTTTATTATGTTTTATCTTTTTCCCTTTCCTGCTACAAAGGGATGTCATGGCTGATGTGAATATATTTCAAGGTGCCATATTCCATGAAGATACTATGGAAGACCTTCGTGGGATTGAATCTACTGAATCTCTCCAGTCTGACAGTCAAAAGAGCAATGTTGAGTATATTCCAAAATCTTTAGAGTCCAAGACCAAGCAACCTACACCTATATCTAAACCTGCTGTTCATCGGGTACTAAAGCAATCCTTTGCATTTTTCACTGGAGAATGGTTCTAATTGTATTTTGCAACCTATCCATTTCTTTCACATTGTTAAAATATTAACCTCTGGCCTTTTCTGTTTTTTCCCTTGAAGTCATAATATTTTCTTCTTATTGATTCCAGGGATTTATGGCCCGTGCGAAAGGGATACCTGCATTAGAGTTGTACAGGCTCGCTCAGAGAAAGAAGCGTAAACTTGTCTTATGCGGGCATTCACTCGGTGGAGCAGTAAGTTCTGCAGATTTATTTGCTTGTCACTGAATGGCTTTCTTACTTTATTCCTGTTCATGGATGCATTACATGGGTGTTGGTGCCTCAGGTAGCAGTCTTGGCTACCCTTGCTATTTTGAGGGTTGTTTCTGCTTCATCAAAAGAAATTGAAAAGGTTCAGGTGAAGTGTATTACATTCTCCCAGCCTCCAGTTGGAAACGCTGCGTTAAGAGAGTAGGTTTATGCCGCTGTCTTCGTGTTAATTTAGAAGTATAATTGTGCTATAGAATTGTATCTTATTCATTTATGTTTTCTTTTTCAGCTATGTAAATCAAAGAGGGTGGCAGCACTATTTTAAGACCTACTGCATACCAGAAGATCTGGTGCCTCGTATCTTATCTCCAGCATATTTTCATCACTACAATTCACAACTTTCTCCTCGGGCTGACTTTGGAACTTCACTGTCAACCTCTAGACATAAGGAAGGGTTGGGGAAGCAGAAAGCAGAAAAGTTTAAGGAGAATGAAGGGGAGCAGTTAGTTTTGGGGTTAGGTCCTGTACAGAACCCCTTTTGGAGACTTTCAAGGCTTGTCCCATTGGAGGGTGTTAAAAGACAGTTCTATAGGTACACTGGAAAGAAAGTCGATCCTGTTGAGACATCCTTTGTGACTGATTCTGCTTTAACATCGTCAACTGATGATATAGCTACAATGCCACAGTCTCTTGAAATCCAAGAGGGTTCTGATGGTATTTCTCTCCGACCATTACCTGAGACAGATGAAGATTCATCAGGTGAATCAAAAAGTGGACAATACTCCGGACAGAGTAATATTAACAATGGGAACAAGAAAGCTTGGCGCAGAATACCTGCCCTGCCTTCATATGTCCCTTTTGGGCAGGTAAATATATAGATGTCTTCTATTTGATCCTCAGTTGTCAGCTTAAATATATTAACTGTAGCGACACTATCGATTTTTCTTTCAGTTTAAATATGTTATCTGTAGCAAATATCAGTTTTTCTTGTGTTGGAAAGCTTGCACGAGGTTATAAAACCTATTGAGACCTATTATAAACTTTAGTTTGTTATTAGTTTTCCATCTCTGAGCTTGTTTGAGTAGGCAGTGTCGAATCTGAAAATTTCAACAGCTATTGTCCTTGTCTTGTTCCTTAGCCATGATTGCTTTATTGAGTTGTGACATATAATGGACAAGTTTCATCCTTTTTTCTTTGATGAATGCAGTCACTTAGGCTTTGCAACATATTCATACTTCTAGAGCCTTCTGCAACGATTTGCTCTTTTGTTTCAGGAATCACTTTGCGTTTATCTTCATGTGTTGTGCTTAAGAGTTGAAACATAAGCCATTGATTGTTCAGCAGTCTTAGTAGGAGGTTATGCTGCTATTAAAACTTCTTTAGAATACTCTAATATGACATTAAGTACGCAATTTGTTAACAGCTTTACATCTTGGGGAATTCAGCTGTGGAGTCACTATCTGGTGCGGAATACTCAAAGTTGACATCGGTATGAGTTTCATTTATAAATTTATTTTGGCTTGAGGTTTTCCAATTTTTGTTTCCCGTATGTGCTGAGAGCCTGGCATCTCTACTTTGAACTAGATGGTAGTAATTGATTTGTATGCCAATGGCAATTGATTTTGTAGAAGCCTCTTATAATGGTTGATTTCTTATGGCAAAGATATTTTCAGGTCAGATCCGTGATTGCTGAAGTAAGAGAAAGATTTCAATCACATTCAATGAAGTCATATAGGTTTCGATTTCAAAGGTGATCTTTTATTTTAGTATCAATCTCCTTTTTTTTATTCTTAAATTCAGCTGTCCCTCTCTCTCCCCCTCTGTCCTGCTTTTGCAGATGAATCTGATTCTAATTTACCTCGTATTTTCTTATACTATTAATAAAAAACAAGCACCATGAAACATTTGAAATTATGTCATAATATGTTGTTCTTTTTTTTTATTTTTTTTTATTTTTTATTTTTAAAATAGGCTCTGAATTGAAGCAACTTAGTGTCTATTTACTATCAGTGGATAATACTATGACCTACAAGTATCACTTGTGAGAGTTTTAGAAAGGAGGATAACTTTATCCCTCAATTGTGTGAGAATCTCTCTTAAGTGTATTTATTTTTCCGTGAAAAACTAAAGAGAGGTCCCTGGGAATGCCAGTTACATGATATCTGTGTCTGACTATGATGTACAATATCTCATCTTTTGTCAATAGTGAGTCAAGTGCGCCTAACATCATTCAAGTGAATATGATTTTTACTTGCATTCCTTATGTTGCAAATCATTGTCTGATCTGTAACATATGTCATCATTACATTCCTTTTCGTCATCATTTGGTCAGTTCCCTATAGATCTTACTTTGAGAATATGGGATCTCCAGGAGTCTTGGCATAATAGAATTATGGATTGGACAAGGAATCATGTGAATTTGATGTTCTGGATGACTTTCTTTCCTTGTTTTGCCTCACTAACTTCTTTGATCTGGAATTTGCTGTTTCTCAAAGCAGCATTTTCTTTTGCTTTAACTCATATTTTATTGGGTTAATTAATGTTGAATGACACATTCTCATTTCTTTCAGAATCTATGACCACTGCACAAATGAGAATGGATCTTCTTTTCTGGGGATGGAACAAGCCCAGCAATTTCCACATTTACAAAAATGGCTAGGCATTTCTGTTGCTGGTAGTGTTGAGCTTGGGCACATTGTGGAGTCTCCAATTATTTGTGCAGCAACTTCGATAGTACCTCTTGGATGGAGTGGTGTTCCCCGTGAGAAGAATGGAGATCCACTGAAAGTAGATATATCTGGTTTTGGATTACATCTCTGTACGCTGGTTCAAGCACGAGTTGGTGGTAACTGGTATTGTCTTGTATCTTCTTATAAAATGATTGACAACTAGTTTATTTTCAAGTATTTCAGATGTCTTTCAAGTGACTAAAAAATACTCGACATGGTTTCTTAAAGCTTAAATCATGCTATATAGTTCTTTAGGAGCTCAAAGTTTCTTCCTGATCTCTGCCGCATTTGTTTTCATGAACCCTAGTACTTCTCTGCCGTCACCTGTTTTTGCCATTACTATCGTTCATAATTGCTTTGGGCTGGATTCAATTGTTCACAATGTACCTTGGAATGTGTTGCTTATTTAGCTGAGGGTGGGATCTTAGCAAAACTAGGTAGGTTGTTTTATTAGTAGAAAATACATGTCAGTGTGAAGTTCTTCAAAATCTTTGTAGGAAATGTAATAAAACCTTTCTGCGAACATGAAATGCAATGTTAGCACTTCAATTTTATTCAATGATCGTGTGTTGACACGAATATTTTGTTTTTTTTTTTTGGGCTAAGCTGACACTTATATTTCGTGATTGTACCTTCATCACCTATTTGATATAGCAGCATGAGCCCTGATGCTAGGATTTTCTATGTTTCGAAATTCTCTACTTCTGGATATTTGCTGAGCTACTAGATATTGTTATTAATTGTGCTTTTCAGTGCTGAATTGATGTTTACCTATGCTGATATTTCTCTTTATTTTGTTTGGTGGAAAGGCTTTATTTATTTTCGTTGGACTCTGTTTGATTGCTTACCAAATGCTATTCATCATCTCCAATTCAGGTGCTCAACTACTGTGGAATCTTTTCCTTCGCCACCTGCTTATTCGCAGGATCATGGATTGCAACCAGAGATACAGAAGATGCGAATTTTAGTTGGAGCTCCTCTGAGACGGCCACCGAAGCAGCAGATAGCAGAGGATACATTAGTGCCCATGTTTCATTCTATAGATTCAGCTATTGCTGATATGAAGTTGAAGCACAAGTTATCTGCAGTTGACGGAGAATTCATTAGGCCCGATGATCTAAGTGATTTTGTCATATATTGCATAACTGATTTCTCTACCATCTCCAGGGAGGTTCATTTAAGAACCCGTAGGGTGCGATTAGTTGGCCTTGAGGTACTATCAGCTTAAGAACTGTGATGTGTACCTTCTTCTTCATCCCAGTTTAACTGATGTAATCCTTGTGGCCAATGTAGGGTGCTGGTAAGACCTCTCTTCTTAAGGCGATATTGGATCAAGGTACCAGGAATAGCCATCCAGAGAGTTTGAAAATGGATATTGATGTTGAAGAAGGCATTGCTGGTGGTTTATGCTACTCAGATTCAGCTGGAGTGAATTTACAGGTCTTCAAATTTGCCAGAAATCCCTTGTTCTTAATCTGTGTCCTTTAGTTTTCTTTCACTTCTTGTATTTCCCTGGCGCTCATGATTTATTAATGAAGATTGAAATTCTCTTTGATTTTATTTTCTGTTTTGGAGATGTTTGCTTGTGTTAACTCTCCAATCTCCTCATGTTCTGGATATGGATATTGTTTGTGTTTTAGGTTGTTGCATTTTGACTAACTCTAGATTGTTGAGTGTTTGCAAATAGTATTTATGATGCCAGTCCTCTGCTTCTGGGCTGCGACAAAAAAACCATTTAACCGAAGAGAGAAGGAGAAAAGGAATTCAAAGAAACGAAAAAAGTTGGTCATCTACTCATGTGACTTGTATCTGTTGGATTGAGTTGCAATATGCAACTTCTAAGATAAAGTTGGTTTTGCAGAATGTATTTGATGTGATACTTAACTGGTTATTAGGTCCGAGATCATTGATGCTAATCAATTCCTTTGCATACCGGCATTTTTTTCTTTTGGTGATTTCAAAGTTGCATAATATTTAGCATAGTGATCTCCTGGAAATTTTATTGTGATAATGTTAAATTGTCATAGTGCCACCTATTATAAAGCAAGTCATACTTACATTTTCACTTATGAACTCCTGCCATAATTATGAGAAACCTTCTGTGGACTTAACAACGCTGGTTTTCTATTTGTATCATGAGCAATTGGACCATTGAACACATTTGTTGCCAAGCACACGGTTCAAATGTGCAATGGTTGAACTCTTTATTATACAGAGTAGCAGATCATGTTATCTTAACAAGATGTCGAGTGTTTGGATCATTCCCTTGTCCTGCCCATATGTTTTTTTTTTACCTTATTTTTTTCCCGAGTAATCAATAATTACTGTAAACTGTGATATGTATGCCTGTGCAGCATTTCTGTGATATGTACGCCTGTGTGGAGTTTCAACATCCTTATGAAAGTAGCATTTTAAGTTGACCATCATTAAGAGCTGAGTCAGATCTAATGCCCTGTATCTTTAAAACTGAAGCTTCACAATATTTTTGCACCTTTTCTTTCCTTGATAAGTGTTTTATGCAGTTCGTTGTCATTTCATATTTGAATTACGCTTGAATATTGTTATCACTTGTGAATGTGTGTTGAGGAAATTCCACCTGAGTTTGTTTGAGGACTCTTTTTTTATCTTTGCTGAGAATAGGTATATGGTTAGAGATTGAGCTAGAATTCTGATTCTTTTAAATGCTAAATGATTTTCTTGTATTGTAAAGCCGGTTTGACCTAGTTTTGTTTGGTGTGTATGCACTATGCAGAATCTAGTTACAGAGGCCTCTAATTTCAGGGATGAACTGTGGAAGGGAATTCGTGATCTTAGTAAGAAGACAGATTTGATTGTACTTGTGCATAACTTATCCCACAGAATCCCGCAATATGTGCAACCAAATGCATCACAACCACAACCAGCCCTCTCCCTTCTTCTGGAAGAAGCTAAATCTCTTGGAATTCCATGGGTCCTTGCCATAACTAACAAGTTTTCTGTCAGCGCGCATCAGCAGAAGGCAGCTATAAATGCTGTTTTGCAGGCATATCAGGCCTCACCGAGCACAACTGAAGTTGTAAATTCATGCCCATATGTTATGCCCAGCACTACTGGTGCTTCTGTATCTTGGGGTGCAGGAGATCCGGATTCTGATGGGAAGATGGACGCTCGAAAGCTCATATTTGCTCCTCTAAATATTGTCAGGAGGCCTTTTCAGAAAAGAGCTGCTGTTCTCCCTGTAGATGGTGTGACTGCTCTCTGTCAGCTCATCCATCGTGTGCTACGGTATCAGGAGGAAGCTGCTTTGGAGGTAAAAAGCTTAGCACTATTTTATTTCTTGCCATTTTGTATTATGTATTCTTTACCATTGTATAAATGGAATTATGATATATTTTTCTTTGTTGGATCTTCTTTTAGTTATTGTTACAAATTCTATAATAATTGCTTGTTCAATTCTTGAAGGAACTTGCAAGAGATAGACTATTTGTGGGATTGGCACGGGAGCGTGCACTTGCAGCAGATGCAAATCGAGATGCTCTGGCCAAGGCAAACTCTTATAGTGCTGCAGCTGTTGGCGCTTCCCTTGGTGCTGGTTTAGGTATCGTGTTGGCTGTTGTCATGGGTGCTGCATCTGCCTTGAGGAAGCCATGAGCACTCATTTTCAGATGCCGTGGACTTTCATATTTTTGTAGTGTATAGAGTAAGGTAAAAAGTGTACATTGCTCTTGTTAGTCACATATGTAAATCTATTCTTAACGCATAGCACACAACATTTGTTTAATTTGTTCATCATTTATTCAGAGTTCAGGCCTGTTAAGTTCAATATATTTTAATGCAGTCTATATCAATATTTCCATACGCTCAAGCCTGCTGGTCACTGCAATCCCCTTTCTGAGGAGGCACCCCCCTATTTTCTATTATCTGAAAATAACATGCTGGATAGATAATTTGATAAGTCAATGATTTTCTTATCCCGTTTTTTTCATTGGGTCTGAGGTAGAACCAAAGATCTCGAGCGACTGATTACATTTCATCTCAGCACGAATTGCACCTGGATCGTGTAAGAATAATTTGATAAACGAAAATCATTCAGCATAATCTCTCTCCTTTGCAATGCATGACTTTGAGACCAAATATCGAGTTCATGATTGCCCATTTTGCTTATCCATGAACTCATAATAACAATCTCTTGAACGAACTGATTGTTTCAGCTCAAAGTGTATATATATATCTCTGTAATATTACAGCTTAATTTGCAGAGGTTTTATCCATCATGAGGATAAGGAACAGATAATCAAAATAGGCGACAACCCAGAACATTTTTGGGGTAAGTGCCATCTTGGAATATAAAGAGGAAGGTAGAAGCTAATCTTTCCAAAATGATGCCTCAAAAGATGTTGATTGATTGAAAGTGGATTGAATTCTCAGTTGATTGAAAATTGACTTTTCTTTTCTGATCGATCAAGGTCCCTTTTGGGCTATCACCTGGAGCAGCACGAGTATATGCTCTTGTTCTGCTTAGATAGATCCACCCCATTAGCTAAGTTAACACGATTGACAGAAAGTTCAGCCTTGTAGGAGTCCGAGTTGAGAACCTTCCTGCTAACGTTGTTGTAAATTTCACGAATAACAATCTCGAAAGCTTCTTTGACATTAGTAGAATTTAGTGCTGATGTCTCCATGAAGAACAATCCCTCTTCCTCTGCAAGGTTTTTGCCCTCCTCCAGACTCACTTCTCTTATGTTTTCCAAATCAGACTTGTTCCCTACCAACAATCTTGCTACTGTTGTATCACAGTGAGCTGCATGATCATTACAGAATGGGTTAAAAACCTTACTCACCTTAAAAAGATTGATAAAGAAGCAGATCATTCTCATAAAAGAACCTTATAGATTGCCAGTAGACAATGCAGTGTTAGCCAAATGGATTATTTCTGCATCATGTATTGTGTTCCTCACGCGCGATTACTATGAAAAGATGGTTATGGTACCAGGCATCTTTTAAAATTCTCATTGGATCTCGGTTGTTCTTAACAGCGAGGGCTATTCATTTAAGTCTTCCAGTAGCATCACTAGATCTGGAATTCTCAGTCATCTATCATTTTCATATTTAACCCTAAGATGCATAACTATCAAGTATAAACAAACAAATGGATAAGGAATTTCATATAACATAACAATACATCTATACCATGTGGCATTCGAATCCTCAAAACAGGACAATAAACACTATGGCTAAGTTAATCTTACATCACTTTCATGTGCACACATCGAGAATCGATCTCGGTACCTCTCGTAGAATCACACCGCCAGATAGAGCACATGCCCGGTGGTGCCTACCTTCTATATTTCACTCATTCTGAAGTATACATAATCTTTGCAGATAATGTATATATATATTCTTGCATCTAACTAGATTATACTGTACTAAGAGATCAATCTAATTCTAACACAATTAAGAACAAAGAAAACAACCCAATTATTTACTCTTAACGAAAGATTAACTCTAATAAAAACCCATTAAGCAAAGAAATCATTGGAACTTAAACAAAGCATCTCAATCTCAATAACAGCATACAAGTTCATGGGACAGTGAAAACAGTCAAGTAGTCAACCACCCACGCCTTACTATTAGCTTGTCAATACATTGACACCGGGTCTGATCAGTTGACCCAAAATGATTAAGCTCGCGTTAACACGATAATAGATAATGGGACGGCATGTCATAAATTTTTTCACAAGAAAAACAGAAAAGCATAAAAAGTAAACTCCTTTGATAATTGTCAATAATTGGTAGTATTTATTATTATTATTATTATTATTTTTTATCAAAAAACATCTATCAAGAAGAATTATAAAAGGTGCTTACTTTTGAGCTCATCAAGCCACCTCTTGATGCTGTCAAAAGTAGTCCTCCTGCTGATATCATACACAATGAGAGCACCCACAGCACCTCTATAGTAAGCAGAAGTGACAGCCCTGAAGCGTTCTTGGCCAGCAGTGTCCCACACTTGAGCCTTAACCTCTTTGCCATCAATATCTACCACTTGGGTCTGAAACTCCACACCAATGGTGGCCTTTGAGTTATGGTCAAACTCATCTCTTGCAAAACGTGAAAGCAAGTTGGATTTTCCCACTGCTGAGTCACCTATTACTACTATCTTGAATAGGTACTCTTCTCCTTCTTCTGCTGCCATTTCTTTGTTGTGTATGCAAAGTTCCTTTTCTTTTTCTGGCTTTTAGTATGTGAATGTGTGTGTTATTGGTATTGAAAGAGATTTTTAGCGGATGAGTTATCAGTGGGTGGAAAATTTTAATATAAAGGTTGGAAATGTTGACTTTGAATTGGAATGAAATTTTTGGAGTGATTGATTGCGAAATTTACGGGCCACAAGAAGGGAGAGAAGATACGTTCAAATAATTGAATTCAACAGTTCTTACAACCCTTATTATATGGGTCTCATTAGTATAAAGAATCATTTAAATTTGATTGTTTAAAATATTTTTCTTTTGTAACACTTCTAGTAAATGTTGGCTTCCCATGTTCTATGGTTACATGGTGGTGGTATGACTCTTTCAAAGTTGCTTACTGTTTATCACCGAGTGGATGGGGTACGGATGAGATGAAAATATTTTTTATTTTTTTTATTGAAAAATGATTTTTGATGGGTCAATTTTTTAATATTACCAAATATTAAAAAATTAAAAATATATATTTTACAACAGAGAAATGCAGCCTTGGTCAGTGTTGGTGTTGTAACCGTTTGTTATTGTGGATTTGATCTATTTGTTGTATTCTTCCGTGGGTCAATGTATATGGATCCCTTGTTTTTAATTTTAGTTTTATATGTTAGTATAATTTCATCTTCACCTAAAGAATATGCAACAGAGTTTGAATAAATGCTATAAAAATAAAAAGAGATAGAAACCTTTTGGTCCTTAGGTTTTTTGAAAGTAACTTTTTGGTATTTTAATTTTTGAAAAGTGATCATTTGGTCTAATTTTTTATAGTAAGTTATCAGAAAATGTTAATTTTTTATGGTTTTTTTTATTTTACTCTTGGATCTATTTTCTCTTTCCTGTATGGCATTAAAGACACGTTTTGAAAGCTAATAAATTTTTCCTTCTTTTACCGTTGCTACCAATGGTAAAAAGAGAGGAAGCAACGACTACTATAGTGCTTAAGCGCTATTCTGACAACTATGGGATATCACCAAAAATAAAATAAAAAAATTACCAAAAAATTCACAAAATATATCTGTCCAAACAAAAACAAAAAAATACAATTTCTACAAAATGTCTTTAACATCATCATCCACCACAGTTAGAGAAGAAATAAACGGAACAATTATCAAGTTAAAAAATAAGAGATATTATTGTGGGTTAAAAACAACTGTTCGCATATCTGAATAGGTAATATGAGAGTTTGTCGTTAAATTCGTCGCTAATTAGTGGCGGAATTAGTGAGAGAAATAAGTATTTATCTCAAAAAATAAATGTTATAAATCATAATTTCTTATAAAATGCATTTTACACTCTATTGATAATATGAACAAGTATTTTTCAACTTAATTTGATATCCGAGCCACTTTCAGAATGAAAATTGACAAAATAAAATTTATTTTATTGCTTATCTTTAAGTTTTTTCTAAATTTTGTCGCTAATTCTGTCGTTATTTAGTGACGGATTTAATGAGGGAATTACGACATATTGTCACTATTCCGTCGCAAATCTATCGGCCATCACTAATCCGTTGCGATGTTGGGAGGGATTAGTAACGAAATTTAGTTATAAATTTTTCCATTGCAAAGTCATCGTTAATCTGTCACTAATTAGTGACTGAATGTTTTCCGTCGCTAAATCTATCGCCACTTAACGACAAAAAAAATCCGTTACTAAAATCTGTCGCCCGTTTCAATTTTTCTTGTAGTGGACCACTTTATTTTTTTGTTTTGATTTTAAAATGATGTGAAATCCTCAAGATATCTCTCAGTTGATAACTTTTCCGTCAACTTACCGTAAAAAATAGACCAAATTGTCACTTTTTAAAAGTTGAGGGACTAAAAAGTTACTTTCACAAAACTTGAGGGACCAAAAGGTTTTTTTCTCAAACTAAAAATAAAGGGAAAATGAGTATTTCAAATATGCATTCATGAATCAAAGAGTATAAATCTTGTGTTTCTCTGTTAGTATGTTCTAAAAATTGAAAACAATTTTGCACTTCAATAGAGGCAATATGAGCCATGGACAAGAAGCATAATGCTTTGAATTATTCATCGTATATTCATTTGAACTTTACACTTGAATATATTTACATGTATAGACATGAATCAATTAAGGACTCTGAACCACAAACTCAACTCTATACACAAGTTAGGCTCTCCATCAATGCAATGCATATCTTTCCAGTTTTTGTTTTTGTTTTTGTTTTCTTGATCTGTAGGGAGATCATGAACCTCTGTGTCTTAAGGTAATTTTGCACTGAATATTAGTTATAGGCTTTGCCAAAACTTCTGGGGAAAGGGACGGCTTCTCTGACATCATTGAGGCCGGTGGCGTAAAGGACTAAGGGGTCGAACACCAAGCTGAAACCGGAGTGTTTAACTGTACCATGGAGGCGAAGATCCAGGCACCATTCATATTCCTGTTGCGCCAACCCGAGTTCTTTCATCCTGGAAGGATATATGACATATTTAAGAATTTTATTGTAAGATAGATTTTGTAGCAAAGTAACAATAACCGAATGATATGGAAAGTATGTTGGGATCATTGCAGGAGATAGAGTGAGGTGTAAGGACTTATCATAGAGGAATTTTCACCTTGCGTTTAGCATGTTGAAGCGCTCCTCATTTTGGCTACCTTTGATTAAAGTTCCAACCTGCAAGCAGGCAAGATTTTGCAGGTTAGATCAAGTTGAACTATGAATTACTAGTTGCTTAGATGGCTCGTGAGTAATTAGTAACAGAGGCTGATATTACCTTTGGGACAACAATGTCGAAGGAAGCAACTGTTCTGCCATCGTCATTGACGCGCGCATAGAATGGCTTAAGTTCTTTTGGATGGTTGTATATGATCACTGGTTTTTTGTAGATCTCATCTACCAGATAACTGTATTCGAGGGAGAAAGCGATGAAAAGGTAAATGACAGCAGAATTTTAGCTACCGATCATAATATGAAGAATACAGATTGAGCTCTCTTGTGCATACCTTTCATGTTCTTCAGTCAAAGGAGTGCCCCATTCTACTTGCCTTTCGAACTTCTTCTCTGTAACCTGATTCAGACAATCAATGATATGGATAAGCTATGGATTGCTCGCATGAGCCAGAAACAAGATTTAGATAATGTGCAGGAGAATTTAGGTATACCTGTTTCAAGAAATTCACAGCTTCTGTGTAGGAAATTTTCTCTAACGCACTTGAAGTCATCAACTGCAGGCGATCCACCACGGTTTTGTCTATTCGTTTGGATACGAACAGTAGATCTTCAGTGCAGTTCTCCAGAACCCAGTTGCACATGAACTTCAAAAGTTCATTTGCACATTCCATAGCATCCTGAAAATGACTCGGGAGAAGAGATAAAATTTCTGGACTTAGTTATAGGAAAAACAATCAATTGCATGATCAAGAAAAGAAAGGTAAAAGCATCAAGTGGGAACAGAGCAAAGCCGTACTTCTAAATGTGAGAAAGCCATTTCAAGCTCCACCATCCACATCTCAGCCAATGATTTCTTGGACTCAGATTTTTCTGCTTGAAATCTGGGACCGAACGAGTAAACACTTCCAAGGGCGCACGCGTAACTCTCCAGATGAAGACGGCCAGAAACTGTCAAATATGTTGGACGAGAAAAGAAATCTTCAGCAAAATTAACTGTATCAGCCTTTGTTGAAATCCTGGCTCTTCCTTTTCCTTTCGATTCCAACTGAGATACTAACTCAGTTGTTTTCTTAAGATCCTGGATTGCAGCCGCCACGGCTTCTTTGTTGCTATCAGTTCTCCTAAGTTCCTCAACCTTTCTGTTCTTTTCTTGAATAGAAACCTTGAGAGTTTCAAGGCTAACACCTTCAGTATCTTCCATGAGACTTTTCAGACTTTTGTCTTCCTTCTTTACTTTCTGAAAGAGCGTTGTAACTTGAAACTTTTCGCTGACACCTTCAGTATCTGTGCTTGTGATTACAGGCACTTGAACATAAACGAATCCATGATTTTGAAAGAAAACATGGGTTGCTTGAGTAAGGGCACTACGGATTCGTATAACTGATGCCACCTGAACAAGTTATTAAGCGGCAAAAGATATATTAAATTTCACCCCTGTGGATTATGTAAATTGACTTTAGCCTCTAAAAAAAAAAAAAAAAAAAGTTATATTAAATTTCACTTAGACGAAATGAATATGTAAAATCCTTAAAAGTTGCAATTGAACATAGTACTAATTACCGTTGTTGTTCTTGGTCGAATGTGTGCAGAGTCCCTCAACATTTCCAGAGGCACGCGTTTCTTTGTTAGCGGATACTTATTTTGATCCACTGTGCCAACATGTAGAACTTTCTCTGCTTTGAGCTCAGTAACATGTTTGCTCTGCATCGATGGCTGCTGCAATATGCCCTCTACTAGTACACAAGTTCCAGTAGGCATGACTTGGCAGGGTGGAACCAAAGTTGATTCCACCAGAACCTATAAGACCATGAAATCATATAAGCGTAAAGATGTCTGAGTAACGAAGATTTTGAAATGTACTAGTTGTGTCCTAAACGATGCTAATAAGATATTAATGGCCATTTCCAGATATATTACTCAAAAACCGGTAGAAATTTGTTAACAAAGCCTTAATTTGTCATACTTTTTAAATTTATTCACTATAGAACAGTTAGTTTGATAAAAGAAAGAAATTAAATTGAACTATGTGTACCTGAAGACTTGGTATACAAGAACCATCATTAACTTGCAAGATAGAAACATATAATTGTGGTTGCTTATGAACAACAGCATCAGATTTTTCGCGAAGACGATGATCACCACCCCCTAAAACCTTAATAATGGACCTGAACAATGGTATCCTAGATTGAAGAACCTCAACACATGAGGTCATATCTTTATGCCCAACCATGTCAGGGCCCGCAGGCACTGGTGGCTGTACAGCCACAGGCTCTTTTTTGATCTCCCTGGAGGACTTAACCCACCCTCCAATCACTATCCTTTCACCAAACAACCCAACTCCGCCATCTTTACGCCCCACTACATCTTTCAGGATCACCCTTTTTGAAAATCTCGAAAGGGTCACTGATTTCTCGACTGGGGCTTGTTCTGCAGCCACTGTTGGTACTTCTGAAGCCATGAATATTGGATGAAGATAATTAAGACAGAAGAGGACTTGAGATTGAAGATAAGAGTAAGTATATTCTTGATATTTGTTGTTGACAATAATGGAAGGTTTATATATATGGAAGTAATGATGCTTTGCTTTGGGAAGTAATGAGGAAGATTTGAGAGGAGGGAAGATGTAAGAAGAGGGTGTTTGGGAAGTTTATGGATGAAGGAAAGGGATTGTTTCTGGCTATGGCAATTTGAAAGCTTAGAGGAAGAGAAGTTATGGAGGCAAGGTTTGGTATTTCTTCAAAGGTGGAAATCCGCGGGAGTTTCCATACTCGAAATTAGGTTTCTTTTTAGTAAGCATTATTTAAGAAAGAAAAAAAAAATTGCTTATAGGCACACCAACTTTTTAATTAAGAAAAACTCTTGCAAACTACATGATCGTTTAATAGAGAGTGGACCCATCCCTACACTCATGGGCATCAAGTGGTGTGGAACAATTTTCATTTAGCTAAAAGTGTTTATTTGGCAAACAAAGTAACATAGTTTGCTTCAATAGAATTTTAATACACTAATGATAGATATCACCTCGATCTCTATCATTCAAATTTTATTTTTTAGTTAGCAATTTTATTTAAAAAGGGTAATATGTAAAAAAAAAAGATTCATTTATTTAAAATAAATTAATAACTTGGCATTTCTCACGTATGAAATAAAGAATAAATAATGCTACATTGACCGTACAATGTAGCAAGGTTATTATGATTTAAAAATATGGCTTGTGAGAGGTCCCGACAAAATAAGTACAAAATTGTCCTATAAGAATATAAACATCTTGTAAATTAGTAGATGTGGTATAGATATTTTAAATATCGAATCTATTATCTTGGTATTGAGCACGTAACTTTAAGTTCTCTTTTTTATATATATATACACACATTAGTAAGTCACTAGTAATAAAAGCTTATTCAAGAAATATTAGAATTGTGAGCAGAGAAAGTTTTGACCAATTTGATAGAGTAATAGTATAATACGTATAGCTTGCTTATTCTTTGGGGCTGAGGTGAATTTTTTTTTTTGTCTTTTTTTTTTTTTTTTTTTTTGTCGAAGACTATTTGTGAATCGACCTTCAAGGAAATTGTGATGTGCGCATTCACATTCGGGAATATTCAGCCACTTATTATCTTTCCTTTTCCTTTTGGTCCGTTGGGGCTACAAAAAGATTACGCCTTATTTTCGTAATGGACCGGCCTCTTAGTCCAATCTGGTAGCTTCAGGCCCATGCAACCAGTCCAATTCATGAGTTTGAACATAAAATAAATGAAGAATAAAATGTTATTTTAAGGTATGAACTTGGTCTATATAGAATTTAGGGCTTATATTTTAAAACTTTTCATTGAAGGGCGCAAAATTTTAAAGAAAAGAAGAAATATATTTTACTCACTCCTTAACTACAAAATATTGGATTAATATCTCTTTACAACCACAATATATTCACAATATAAATTTTGCTCCCAAATGTTTATTTTATATTACTTAACATACTTGTGTGATTTAGGTAATTAAAATGTAATCATTAACATTATAT
Source organism: Ehretia macrophylla (assembly GCA_037974665.1). Lineage (NCBI taxonomy): Eukaryota > Viridiplantae > Streptophyta > Magnoliopsida > Boraginales > Ehretiaceae > Ehretia > Ehretia macrophylla. The sequence goes on from CM075780.1 coordinate 30,815,904, forward strand.
GGACGTCAAAATACCACTTTTTAATATCTAATATTTATTTTATTTTTTTTTTTTTTTGAATATTTTAAATCTTGTCAATTTTCTTAGTTTATTATCATTTTAATTCCTTAATTTATATAAAATATAATAGTTTTTCTCTCATATTTATTTTGTATCACTTCACCCCTTGTGAGTTATTAGTTAAAAATAAGGAGCATTTTTTACCATTTGTGTATTTTATGATGGGAATAACAAACATATTTGGTAAATAAAGTATTAAAAGGTTGAATGAAATAATATAAACATTAGGACAAAGAATTAAAATATATATACTAAGAGGGTAAAATAATATTAACCTAACACTAATAGCACTTTACCATTTTAATGTATAAAGTATCACACTTTGTCCCCTAATATTTATTTCATATCACCTAATTAATAACTTTGAATTATTAGTAAAGAAAGATATATTTTTGTATCTTCATATAATTTTTAACAACTACGATGGATTAAATCTCGCAATGAGGTTAAGTGATATGAAATAACCATCAGTGAGCGAAATATCATATTGTACATACATTGTGGGAGTAAAATGAGATTGACTCAATATTTTGTGGTTAGTGGGGGTATAAAACAACTTTTTTCAAAAGTTTGAACCCTTTAAGATCTTAAAAATTAGGCCCTTAATTTCATAATAGACCAAGTTTAGCCCTAAAATTACCTTTTTCCATAAATAAATCATCACTGAAAAATTATCGTGTTAAACCTTGCAATTTAGGATTTATTTGTTGAATGATAGATTTCGTAAGATACTTGCCTGTAAAATCTGGCAATCATCATATACGTATATTAGCAGTTATTATTGAACCCTCAAAATGTCTGGGACATTTATAAAATGTGAACTCCATCCCAATATGTAGATTCACGTGTTAGAGTGAAGGGGTGGGGTTCATTAAGACAAACCCATACTAGTGAAATCTTGACCTGGCCCCTCCTCATGCAGCATATGAGCGGATCCTCAATCAGTGATGTTGGCAGACCTAAAGGGGGAGGTGAGAGGAAGTAGAGAGGCAGCCCTCGCTCAGTGCTACATATAGCAATCATTGATTAAGATCTTCAAGAACCTTCTTTCATCAAATAGTGAAAGAATTTCGCATCAGTTCTATTTCGAGCCAAAAGTTGCGCTGCTTGTACTCCCTTCACGACGAAAATAGCTATTTATTATGAGATTCAATAATGCAAATAGTTATAACATTTAGGGAAAATTTCACATTTAGTCCCTATTGTTTATAAAGTATCTCAGTTTAGTCTTTATTATTTAAAATGTCTCAATTTAGTCCCTATTATTTCATCAAAAGTTTTAATTTCATCCATATTATTTAAAATGCCTCAATTTAGTCGCTATTATTTTTCAAAAAGTTTTAATTTCATCCCTATTATTTTTAAAAAGTTTCAAATTCGTCCTTATTGTTTTCTTAAAGTTTTAAATTCGTTCATATTATCCAAGGACTAAATTAAATTTTTTTGAGAAATAATAGGGATGAATTTGAAACTTTTTAAAAACAAGAGGGACGAAATTAAAAACTTTAAACAATATGAATGAAATTAAAATTTTTAAAGAAACAATAAGAACTAAATTAAAATATTTTAAATAATAAAGATTAAACTAAAATTTTTTGTAAATAATAAGAATTAAATGTGATATTTTTCCTAACATTTACTACAAAGAATTTAGCATCAGTTGATTCAGTTCTTGGCATTTAATTAGAACTTTCTGGGCACGCCCAAAAAGGTGCCTATGCAGATCTAGCTTTTCTGTCTTCGTTAATGGAAAGATTCCAAAATGGTTATTGCTTTTCTAAACCAGTCAAAGTGTGCTGCGTACTGAGAAAATAATTGGTGGACCATTGAATTTTGAAAGCACGAATTGTGAAACTCTTGCCTTCTTTATATATTGTCATAAAGGAAAATTTTGAGGTTAATTTTACTCTTGATCATCATATTAGAGGTACGTGTACTTTACTGCTTGTAGAGCTGATACACCCTCTATTGATTGGCACGTTTTTAAGTTCTTCCCCAAAAAATTTAACATGCATGCAAATAAGCTTGTTAAGAAACGTTTCAAGATATGAAGTGATCACATTGTGAGTAACAATGTTGATCGAAGAGAAATCTTAAGCTCTTGATACAAATTGATTATTTAGAATGCTACTAAAAGATTATTCAAGTAATCAGTTATCATATGTGTATTATCTTCATCTTAAGATATCATACTCATGGTGAAAAATGTCATAAATCTAACATATATGTATATATGGATGGTAAATCAAAACTTTTATGCATGCAAAATGTCGGCAAGCTTCGACACATCTCGTGTTATATATTGTTTTAAAAACTAAAATTAATTTGTGTTTTTCGAGTCACTTTAAAAAGACGATAGAATTATAGAGAAATTTAAAGACTTTAAATTATATCATATCACGACGAACAAAGTGAATTTCTTTCGATATAATTTTCAAGTTGGAACAATCACTAAACCAGGCATTTTGCATTCAAGTTTCAAGAATTATACATCCTAATTGAAGAGAAGCTAATAGGTGCGTCGTTGGCTTGCAAATTTTGGATTGATCCATCCCATTAGAATATGGCTCCTCGATCATCCACTAGATGTGTTGATAAAACTACTTGAGACGGATAAGAAGGGTGTTTCAATCCCACTAAATTACCTTTTTCCATAAATAAATCATCACCGAAAAATTATCGTGTTCAACCTTACAATTTAGGATTTATTTGTTAAATGATAGATTTCGTAAGATACTTACCTGTAAAATCTGGCAATCATCATATACATATATTAGCAGTTATTATTGGACCCTCAAAATGTTTGGGACGTTCACAAACCATGGACTCCATTCCAATACGTAGAATTACGTGTTAGAGTGAAGGGGTGGGGCTCATTAAGACAAGCCCATACTAGTGAAACGAGTTTAGCAATCATTGATTAAGATCTTCAAGAACCATCTTTCATCAAATAGTGAAAGAATTTCGCATCAGTTCTATTTCAAGCCAAAAGTTGCGCTGCTTGTACTCCCTTCACGACGAAAATAGCTATTTATTATGAGATTCAATAATGCAAATAGTTATAATATTTACTACAAAGAATTTAGCATCAGTTGATTCAGTTCTTGGCATTTAATTAGAACTTTCTGGGCACGCCCAAAAAGGTGCCTATGCAGATCTAGCTTTTCTGTCTTCGTTAATGGAAAGATTCCAAAATGGTTATTGTTTTTCTAAACCAGTCAAAGTGTGCTGCGTACTGAGAAAATAATTGGTGGACCATTGAATTTTGAAAGCACGAATTGTGAAACTCTTGCCTTCTTTATATATTGTCATAAAGGAAAAATTTGAGGTAAATTTTACTCTTGATCATTATATTAGAGACACATGCACTCTACCGCTTGTAAAGCCGATACACCCTCTTTTGATCGGCACGTTTTTAAGTTCTTCTCCAAAAAAATTAACATGCATGCAAGTAAGTTTGTCTAACAAAAGAAACGTTTCAAGATATGAAGATCACATTGTGAGTAACAATGTTGATCGAAGAGAAATCTTAAGTTCTTGATACAAATTGATTATTTAGAATGCTACTAAAAGATTATTCAAGTAATCAGTTATCATATGTGTATTATCTTCATCTTAAGATATCATACTCATGGTGAAAATGTCATAAATCTAACATATATGTATATATGGATGGTAAATCAAAACTTTTATGCATGCAAAATGTCGGCAAGCTTCGAAACATCTCGTGTTATATATTGTTTTAAAAACTAAAATTAATTTGTGTTTTTCGAGTCATTTTAAAAAGACGATGGAATTATAAAGGAATTTAAAGACTTTAAATTATATCATACACGACGAAATAATATATCCCAAAGTGAATTTCTTTCGATATAATTTTCAAGTTGGAACAATCACTAAACCAGGCATTTTGCATTAATTCAAGTTTCAAGAATTATACACTATAATTGAAGAGAAGCTAATAGGTGCGTAATTGGCTCGCAAATTTTAGATTGATCCATCCCATTGAAATATGGCTCCTCGATCGTCCACTAGATGTGTTGATAAAACTACTTGAGACGAATAAGAAGGGTGTTTTAACCCCAAAAACTATCTTACAATAGCACAGCTCTAAACCTCATTGAGCAACACAAAAAAAAAAAAAAACACGGTTTCTACATTATTCTAGGAGTTTCAACACAAAAAATAGGAAGTTCCCATGCCTGCAGACCCTTAACACATTATTCTTTCTGCTTGTTGGAGAATAGGTGATCAACCACCTACGGAAGCACACATATCATATTCTAACCACCAACCCCATTTATTATCGAATTTAGCTCCCTTCATACGGATATAATGTTCCAAAAGAAATTCATTATTATATACAGTTTGTCCAAGTTTGTGGGAGAGTCTTCAAAAAGTTCATGGGGCCCACACTTTATCTTTAATGCGTGTTTTTACTTGTAAGTATGGACCTCACTAGACTGTGTTCGGAACGTTCAAACATTTTGAAGCATTTTCACAGGTTTGACGCTTTGTCAGCTGGGGACCTCGTTACGTGCTCTTCTCAGTACTGCATATTTAGCCAGCCTAGCCTATCTCTTATGGTCGTTCTGTGACCACAACGTACCCTTCCCTTCCATTCTCTTTGTCTCTCTCATTCATATCCTTTCAATACAAGCCAGCCTTTTGTCTCTCTCATTCATATCCTTTCAATACAAGCCATCCTTTCGTTTCCCCTCAAAACTTATCTTATTACAATTCCGTATCAATAATGGCATTCAATAGAAACCCTTTCTTTTACTTGCCTTTCTTCACATTAATTTGTGCAGCATTAATTGTACAAGGTAGTGTTGTCCTCATCAACCTATGTGTCTCTTCATTGTACTCTTTATCATTACATAAATCCTAAGCTTTATGGTGGCATGGGACATTTTTTGTTTTCCAAGAAACATTTTAGTCACTCTTTTTTATCCTTTGTTAACTTTTTATGTAAATGGTAAAAATTCTATTATCTACAGAAATTTTTACAACAATCGCCCTGCTTGTTAATTGAATTATTTCTTGCATCAATATTCACCATTTTTTGTGGGTTTAATATATCCTGCATTTTGTTGCCAATGCAGTTGGGGTACAAGTTTGCAAATAATTAAATAACATTATAAGTATACCATATTATCTGTTTGCTTTTCTACTTTTTACCCCACTCTCATAAGTGTAAATATTACAATTCTGATGTGATTAAAGTTAACCAATTCATTAATGTGCTTCTGCATTTGCTTTTATGCTTACAAGCTAAAATTGGTAATTACTGTTTGATTAATTCTTGTTTCCAATTTAGGTGTTGGAGGGTCAAGAGCTCAAATGCCACTTCCTTATCATCATACTTACTATATTTCCCAGTCAGAAAGAGACTTGCCGCACTTGCAGGTAAGGTGAAACATTAAATTTCTAAGAAAATGAACAGAATATACTTATAAGAAAGGTAATGTTTTATGTCACCCGAGTGAGAGGCTCCACTCCTCCTTTGCAGTTTTATCATATAAAAAAAGGTAAAACTTTGCCCACAGTGATATATAGCAAAACTTTTAAAAAATAAGTTTATTTTAAAGAACGACTATCACCAGTGGCAGAGCCATGTTGTTGTGAGGTTTTGCTTGTGCACACCCATGATTTGGAAAATAAAAATATTTTTATTTTTTGACAAAAGGAAAAAACATATTATATTTGGATGTCCCGCTAACCGTAGGTATACACCGCTGACCAACGGTTCGTGGCGCCGCCAGTGACTATATCGCATATATATCTTCTGAAATTTGTTTCTTCATCACAGGGAGGTAGCGAAGGATGGATAAACCAGCACAATCCAAGAAGATTGATGATTGGATCAGTGGCACCAACCTGCACTTACAATGAATGCAGAGGGTGTAAATACAAGTGTAGAGCTGAGCAAGTTCCAGTTGAGGGCAATGACCCCATTCACAGTCCGTACCACTACAAATGTGTTTGCCATAGGTAACCTTTTGGCATGTAACATCACGAATTTCGCTTCACATTTTAGAAATATGCTTTAATAAGCCAAAAGGGTGTGTGAATCTTCTATTGTAAACACTACTTTTTTCATGCAACTGGAAATTTTGTAGTGAAGAGTCTCGTTCAATGTTCTGTGGCAAGAGATTTTGTACGTTACGTTTTCTTTTTTTGTTTGTATATGTTAGTACTGTCTAAGTTGCAGTGATGGATTTATGGTCAGAAGACATAGCACCATGAAAAGGATATATAAGAATTAAGTAATAATTAACTACAAAAATATCTATTTCTCTCTCTTGTACCGTTTATTTCCATTTGAATTTAATATTGCTGAAACATTCTTAATGGTGCCAAGGCCTCAAAGCATAGTTTGTCGGTGTTAAGTTCGTGTTAAGAATTATGAGATTTTTTTTTTTAAATTATTATATTATTATTAGATGAAATAGTCAAAGATTTTATAAAATGATCTTAATTAGAATTTTTAATTTGTTAACATGAAAGAATTATCCGTGAACTTTGAAATTATCTATTCTTCTTTAGTATTTTTTTTCTTTTTAAAGAAAAAGATAAGAAGACTTTATTGTAAGGTTTAAGTCCGTTTTGAATTGAAAAAAAAAAAAAAAAAAGGCCATGCAACTTCAAGTTGCACATGAAAGGGGTCCCAGAAAAAAGCACTAGTCATCTTCAAGGTCACATGGCCAATCTTGTTTGAATCTATTCGTACATAATAAATGGAAGAAGTGAGAGGTGAACGGTATATATAGGAAAATTATTCTCTCCGGACGTTTCTGTTTGACGTGACTAGCTAGTGAGGCATTGCGTGACATATGGCATGTACTAAAGGAAGACCTTGTTCCACTTTGAGCAAAGAAGACGTTTTTAGCCTTCCATGTTGGTGCCCGAAAATTAATAAACTAATGCATTTAAAAAAAGAATAGATGTCAAATGACTAAAATGGACAAGCAAGTAATGACAAAAAAAACATTGGTAAATGACCATATTAGGTTCTGCATGTATAGGTCCCTAGATTTTATTTTTTGCTTCTCCATACAGTAAAGTATTGCATTTAATATTTTTGTTTGTACGTGTAGTAAAGTGATATTCCAAATTTCATGCGATTTAGATCCCTTTAATACAGGAGTGAGCAATTAACGTTTTGTTTCTCTTCTTTTTTTACTCGGTTATATTTATAAATAAAATAATGTATGAATTATCATATATAATCTTTTGATCAATGATTACATGATCTCATATTTAAAAATAAGAGAAGCAAGGAAATACGAGAGTATCACAACAATCATCATATTATTCTCTACTAGCCTAATCTTCAATTTGCTCCATTGATGTTAAACATAGATAAGATTGTAGTGAAAAAATCGTATTCAATTTTAAATGTGGTATGTTTAGTAAGTCTTCAAACATAGTATTGTTGAATTAGTAATTGTTAAACATATGTGACATGCTAATCATAAACACTAATTTAAAAGGGCTTTGGTTCTCCTCAATGGGCCTTTGTTTTAAGAAGTGGCAATAAACCACTCTCTTCATAAATATATTAAGTCATGGCTAGTATTTTACCAAAAAAAAAAAAAAGTCAATGCTACTCCACAGAGCCCAAATCTTTAAAGTGTACATTTATTCTATAAATTGGGCCTATAAAAATAATCATATATGAAATATTAGCCCAACTTGACAAGGATGTATGTATATATGTAACTTGGGCCAACTAGGCCGAACAGGCAATGTCACAGCAAAAGTCAATTGCTAACTCATGTACGAATATGACTATTGTGCATAACATTTAAATAAGCCAAAGATTTGTGGCTTGATTTTTTTCCCTTTTTTATTATTTGGAATATGTTTATATTTTAATGGTCCAAATTTTTCAACAGTAGTTACATAATATTAATTAATGATATATATGTGTGTGTGCACGTAAGAATATACATACTTGTGCATATGTTATGGTAAATATATTTTTTTTTTATTTCATCGAATAGTGTTGAGGCGTGCGCAAGGATAGTGAGCAAAAAAAGAGTATTTGTTAATGCATTAATTAATAGTGACTCATCCCTTTAGTGAGAACGGCCGAATTATAGTTGGTGTTAGGCCGAAATTTCATGGATTTTAAGAACTTGTTTCACTACATACTCCCGGTGATATATAAGTGTTTAATATTTATATTAAAGTAAGAACCGAACATAATTATGTAATAATTATAATGGAAGAGATATCACACATTTTTCACCTAATTTTTGTTTCACAGGTAGCATGTGTTAATAAGTCCTATCCATTATAGTATTGGGCATACATACACATTAAGAATTTGAATTGAAGATGAATAGTGACTAACATTTTTAACAATTGGATCATTGGAATGCGTTTGAAAATGAAATGACATTGCCAACTTTATTTCGATTCTCATACTTGGTATAAAGAAATTATATTAAAATTTATATTTCTAAGATAATCGCATTCCCCTGTACATGGGAGTTAGTACATTTTCATGTGTTTGGGGATACATGTTTCTCTTAAATGACTAACATAACTCCATCAAAACATTATATGCTACAATCATGCCCTTTATATGTACATATCCACCACCACCACCACCACTAATAATAATAATATTATTAATAATAGTAATAAATAATCATAGATAATGTTTTAAAATTATTATTCATTGTTATTATTATTAAGTCTATTATTAAGATAATTATTATTAATATTATTATTTATCGTGTTAATGTTTATTCTTAATTTTAATACTACAATAATAAAAGGGTAACCATGTTAAATTATAAAATGTTTACTCTTATGGGTATACTGGAATGCGTTTGAGAATAAAATGTCATTATTCCGTACATAGGATTAACACATTTTCATGTATTTGAGAATAAACTTATTTCTTAAATACCTAATATTAACCCATCAAAATATTACATTCTACAATCATGTCCCTTTTATATATAGATTCTTTTGATTAAATTAATACTACTATTACAACTACTAATAGTAGTAACTAATAATAATAATGTTAATACTAATAAAAATTGATAAATAATGATGTAAAATTAATAATCATTATTATTATTATTATTATTATTATTTTATAGTATTCATGTTATTATTATTAATATTATTGTTTATCATGTTCATGTGCTACTAACTATTATTAGTTATGTTAATAATCATAGATTCTTTTGGTAATATTACAACTACTAGTACTAGTACTAATACTACTAACTAATAATAATAATAATGTTACTACTAATACTACTAACCATTAATAATAACGATGTTACTAATCATCGATTGTTTTTGGTAATATTACTACTACTAGTACTAATACTACTAAATATTAATAATAATAATAATGTTACTACTAATAAATATCAAAATCCTAATTAATACTTGGAATTTGCAATTAGTTAAGTAACTGAATTTTGTTGTTGTCTTAAATTTGACTATGTCAAGAATTTAAATTATTATATCGACTTGCATTTGGTTAATGCGGGAACTTGAAGATGAAATTTCGATTCGAATTTGTCAAAGGGGAAAATAAATTTCTTGGGTGAATGGTCAATGCAAACAAACAATGTGCCTTTGTCTGGATAATTAATGCATTGGCTAGTATTAACTAAATTAATTTGTGTGCTCAATTAATGTATTAGCTAGTATTAATTAATTTGTGTGTTCAATTAATGCATTGTGTAACGCCCCGATCCCTCACGAGACCGGGGGCTCTAATAACCATGCTATTCCCAACCCAATACCAAACCCGGTGACAAAATTTAGGAAGAAAAAAAAAACGGACAGAGTCTCCCCTGTACCGTGGATATTCTGAAAACCTGTAAACACTCAATAAAGCCACAACATAACAAGACATTCATTTATAACTAAAGATCTTAGCTTTAAGGCCATCCGAGCCTTAAGACAAAATATAATCATACAAGCAGGCAATAAAACCTGTCTTTAGCTATTACATGCCAACTACTCTAACAAACCATATAAGTTCTTAATTTAATCACTATCCAACAAGCTGTACAAAGTACATACAAGACTTTAAAGGGTTTCGAAACAGTACAAAATATACACCAAGTTCCATCTTCACAATAGCTTCTAACCACAGCAAGATAAGCAATCAACAGCACGGCACACAATGTAGTTATTCTAACTACACCTGTAACACATTAAAACGAGGAATGAGTAACCAAAGTTACCCAGTGAGGGAGGTGATGTAGCATACCGAGGCGTGCAACACGATATGCAACAGAATAATAGTATTTTCAATACCAAATAACACAACCAAGTAAACAAGTAAATTAACCACATTTTAAAAGGATACGGTTCCACTTCAAGTCTTCAATCTTGGACCATGAGTCACGAACTTCACGCTAATGCCGGCAAACCCATACACCAACAAGTTGAGATACTCCGGTTGTATCCCGATCCTACGACCCTTTCTCTAGAGGTAGGTCCATGCCCAGCAGGTGAACCACGCCTCTGGGGTAGTGGAGTATGCCTCAGCGAGAAGGGAATAGGCACCATGGTAGTTGAGGAAGCACAACAAGCCCGATACTGCCCGTGTTTCTCGACGCTACCATGTCCGAAAAGTTGCGCAACCCGATATTCGATCACAATAATTCAAGCAATGACAATATAATTCAAGAATCACATAAATAAGGGACAACAAAGTAGGTTGACCTCGCACGTAGATTATAATAAATAAGCCATATAACAATATAAATAAAAGACAAGTATATATTTAGTCTATTCATATCAAAGTACACGTAATTATAAGCAATCACATTAAATTATACAATTTATGAGCAGTAAAACAAATTAAGATGCACAAAAGAATGTAAATCCCTCACCTGGAATTAAGCCAAGCACGCATGAGAATAGCTCCGATTTACTTCTACTTTCCCAAAATGCCGCTGACAATGTGTTGAATTGGTAGGTTACTTGATGAAGAAGCTGGGAAGGTACCAGCTGCCTGCGTGGTGTTAAACCAAAATGCTAGGTCTCACGTGCTGGGACCTCCTTATTTATGAAGCATGCTTATCAGAGATGTCGAGGGAGCATTTCGTTGCAAGTTTCCGGCCGAACATTAGGGCTATCTAAATATGGAAGAACCAACTCCTATTCTGCTACGAAGTAGCTCAAGTATGTAACCCTAGGGTGTTCATATAAGTTTAACAATTAACTATATCAATTCCAACTTAACTCTTACTTAACTCAAACTTACAACATTAGAAGCTAGACTTATGATCACTTATTCACACAAGTTCATAACCCACACACAATTGAACTACAAGGTTCACCTTACCATATCATTAGTCAATATAGAAGATATTAAAAGTATCAAATGCCATCAAGTTAAGATTATAAGTTATAAATTTCAATTACTCTTATTTACAGCAATAAATAATCATATAACTAGATGAGTTATCCTTATAGTCCTACTCTCTTATCATACAATGTTTATTATAATTTAATCTTAACAAAGTACAAGAAGTATAAACATTATAACAAGTTATAAGCATTAATATGAAAATAATTATACGAACACTAAGGGGTCAATGTCCGATGATCATGAAATTTCACGAAATGCTCACAAATGCCAAACAATAACATATAAAGGCAAGATATACAAGCACCAAAGTAATTTAAAGGCTAAGCATGAAAACCCCGAGTTTCCCTTTTGTTATCCTAAGTCATTTAACTCCAAACCGAAGGCTATGACTCAAGATTTACCAACTAACTATTCTAATCTTCTAGTTACACATTATGGCACACTTAGAACACTTTAAATCATTCATTAACCCGTATTAACCACAAAAGCCCCAATTATCCCTTTGTGCATTTGTACTACAAGTATCTTAATCAAAGCTCAACTAAGAGTTAGAAAAGCACATTTAGTCCCTACTTACCCTAAGAACACCAAATATATCAACCAAATTCACTCGGATTCACGTTTGACCCAAAACCCCTTTGTAACTCAAACCGTTTTCCTTCTAAACTCATGTTATGGTTCTAGATTCGTGAGTGGTCTATTCCATGCTTCTAATTAAACCATTAGACACCTTTAGGACCTTCGAAGTTGCCCAAATACGCACGTTTAGCACTAAAGCCCCAATTTCTCTCTTATAGCTTTGAACTACACCTACCTTAACCGGGCTTGAAACAAGAGTTAGCAAAGGTTCTATAGCACCTAGGTAGTCTAAGAACACTAAATGTGAAGCCCGAATCTACCCGAATTAGCATTAACCCCGAAACCCCTTTTAAAAAGTCGGCTAATTCACATTTTATTCAAGTTTCGAGCAATTTGAGTGCACGGGGCTATTAGACTACCCTCATTAGCACCTAAGGCCTCTATTAGAAGCATTGAATCAAGCTAATACGCACAATTACACAAAACCCTAGAAATCCCGTCACTATTTACCCCTACGAACCAACCATTGATTTCTACTATTTAAAATGTGAAACAATAGCATAAACGTGGTCTCTACTACACGTATACAACATATATAAGCTTATTTGAGCATTGCAATGGCATTAGACAACATTTCTAACAAATCAAGAAAATAGCAACATTTCTAAAATGCACAAATAAGCATGAAAAACCCTCACCAATGCGCGTAAGAACTCTCGAGAGGCTAGCAAACACCTTAAACTACTTGCTCCTTGCTTGGCTTGGCTTGGTTTGAAGATTTGAAGAGCAAAATCCTCTCATTCTCCTCCTATGTTGATTCTCGGATTTGCTACAGTAATTTTTGCATCTTCCTTTTTTTTTGTTTTTTTTGTTTGCTTAGTTATGACTTGTTTGTGTTTGGTTGATTATATATTAGGGTGGGGCCTATTTGGGTGAGTGCATGGTCTAACATAATGAGCCTAGTTAACTTAAAAACGAGTCTATAATTGCAATTTTGTGCTAGCTAACTAAAACATATTGTTCATACGTAACACTATTCACTAAACTATTTTCTAAACGAAGGTTCTTATCGCTCCTAGCTCAAATGCATATTTTTCTCACTTCTAAAACAATTAATATGATTTAATAAAAATGCTAATTCATTAATATAATGAAGTTGAAAAATAGAATGAATAGTAACTAAGAAGGACAACAAGTAAAGCACAAAATTAAATATGCAATTAATGGATGCAACAATTAAAAATATGTACGGTAGAATCTCGGGCGTCACACATTGTCTCTAGTATTAATACCCAACAGGCAAAATCCTACCGTGATATATTAAGTCACGTTTTGTTAAAAAAAAAAAAAAAGATATTAAGTCACATTCTGTAAATTTGTCTACATTTTTTTTAAATAAAATTAATGGACGTTGTTTTGTCTTGTGAGTAGAAGTTTGGTTCCAAAGTTTTTTAATGCATTTTGCTCGTTTATTTAGTTAAAACAATTATGTGATCAAAAATTTATATAGTTACAATTTTAGATGGGTGGTTATGATGTAAATTTTATTTACGAGAGTATCGTAAAATAATCAGCTTCGATATATCATGAATTTGAATAATTTTCATTTTTGTTTCATTCTCGTTAAAGCGACAAATTAATTTTTTATTAACATTTGAAATTTGTTTTAGTAGGAAATTAATTTTTGCAGAGACTTACTCGATGAAGTCTCTTCTTTCTTGGCGTATAAAACACCATAGAGCGGGAAATTAAAACAAAACTAAGGCTTCAAATTTTAATATTTTCATGTTTGCTTAAATTTTGTTAGAGTGGGAAACTAAAATTTCATTATGATATGTGTACGAAGCAATAAAAAAAATAAAAATCATGAATCCTTGGTTGGTTCAAAATCGTTTGAATTGAATTGTTGAAAAAATAAATAAATTGAAAAGTAAAAGCAATAGTCAAATCCGTTGTCACGTTTTATTTAATGCAACTCATCATTGCAGCTAAGAATAGTGTTTCAAATTTTCAATTCTCGGATAGTGCGCAAAGATAAATATTTCTTATGCTGATGATTCCAAAGGGTTAATTTGTCAAAGACACACGGAAGGGTAATAAGGCCAATTCCTTATATAACAAGGGTAAGTTGGTAACTAGCTAGATTTAGGCATTAAAAAATGCCTGATGTGACGAGAAGAGAGAGAGAAATTCTGCCGCATAGAAGAATGACTCGTATATATAATGACTGACAGATGATATATCTATAAACATAGAGGACCCGTTTCGCAGGTTACAGAAAGCGAAGCAAAGCCATGCTCCAAACTCATATGCTCAATTGATGAGAATCTTCTGACTACTAAATTTCTTCGCGCTCTACTCTACGTGTAAGGCTATCGAGATTCATGTGCGGGTTGCGTTGGTTGGTACATCTTACTGCTGTCACATAAAATTCCCTGCAACGCCTTTTGCAGGCCATTCCATTCTTTCTTTTGTGTAGAATATTACATGTCCGTGATGGGTTCTTATTGTATGAGACATGTAGTAAATTTGTCACATACATATAGATAAAAAGTAATTCAATTAGTTGATAAATATTAACCGATTATCATAAGTGGGACATCATAATAATTTATTTAAAACTCTGCAAGGTCAAATTAGTAAAAAGAGAAATTTTAGACATTCTAATATAATATATCTGTACGATACAGACTAATGTGGATTAGTTTTATGAAATAACAACTTAATATTTGGCTGTGGCAGATTTGCCACATGCCTCATAGAAGAATTTTCCGTCCGTGATATAAAAGGTAGCTCGGGTGTATGAAATTTTTACTATATCGAGATAATAATAGTTTCAAAATGAATATTTTATCAACTTAGGATTGTCCCGGGAGTTATAATAATATTATAAGGTGAGAGCATTGTTATTCCCAAGCTGCTTGCCCAATATAGCAAGTCATCAAGAAGTTTAACTTCGAAATAGTACCTTGTATTTTCTATTGAGGGAGAGAATGTCCTCATTTTGTTTCTCTCTTACCACTAAATGTATTTGAATGTGTGTGTTTTGTGTATAAACTTTCTCCTGGATTTGATAAATTCAGCCCTCGGTCTACGTCTTCGGCCCGAATTCTCCTAAATTCAGGGTTAGGCTCGCTATTGATGCGTAGAAGACTCGAGCCCGAACCAATTTCCTTCGTTAGATTAGAAGCGTGGCGTCGGATGCCTATTGAGCAGGGCATCATGAACGCACTCAAAAGGTCACCATATTGATTCATGCTGGTTGGCATATCAAATGTGGGATTGGCAGATTGGTTTGCACGATCAACTAAGAAAATCGTGGGAGGTGACTTGGAGAAAATCCAAACCGTGGGACATTACATGCTTCACATATTCAAAGCCGTGGGAGTAAATTTTAGAAAGCAATCTGGCCCTAGGCATGATCCACTATTAGTAGAGCGAACTCGCTTATACAAGGTTATAAGTTCGATACTCTGTACTGTTTCGTAGTTCCGCAATTGAATGACCTGATGCATATGGAGTACATTGCTGTTCCCAGAAATTTACTAGTTGATCGTCGGACTTCATCGAATAATCTGGTGGTTAGGCCTTACCAATTGGGTTCTCACATCATCCAAAACATAAAAACTGGAGATTGTTTGATCTCCTGCATAGAGATTTCCTAGTCCTGATGATGATGAGTATTGCCCTCTCGTGCATGCTGACCACAACTCAAAGAGAAACTTTCTCGAGTAGGAAAACACAAAATTAATATTCTAAAATAGGGGTGAATTTAGAATTTTTATTTAGTGGAAGTTAAAAATACACATCTAATATATATACATAGTTTTTTTACTGGGAATCAAAATTATTTTCAATCTAAAAATATCTTAAGAATACAAACATGTTCAAAAAATATAACCCTAATTTACTCCTTAATGATTATACTCTAGAAATCAATGAAAGTTACAACCCGTTGACCTGTGAATATATTCCTCCATGTGTACAAAACCCATGCAATATGCCAACATGCTTTTTGTTGGGGCTAATATATGCCTACTAGGTTTGGATGAGCCTAACGAAGAATTAAAAAAAAACTATAATAATCTTCTCATCTCCTCACATGCTTTCTGGCTTGCAGCTTAATTAAAGTAAGCTTGATCCGTTAGGTTCTATTTTTAGTGGACGACAACAAAGATGTAAACAAGAAGATAAATTAAGAGGGCATATTGAACTAAAAATATTGTGGATAGAAATGCATATGTAGAGTATCTCAAGACTTTTGAAGAAGTAACTTTTGCTTATGAAACTAAGAGTTGCTCTAGTGAAAATTACTAATGAGATACTTCAATAAAAGAGTGAATAATTGTGGAGTTGGGTGAATTCTTATGCTTTTCAATTTAGAATTTCCACCTTATAAACCCTCCTCCCCCAAAAAAAAACAACGAGCATTATCACTTCATTTTCATCACTTATTTATTATTTTTTATATGTATGTTTAGTTTTTTTTTTTTTTTTTGGTTGAAAATATAATATATTAATCATACATACACATTTCATCCAATTCCAATTGGTTGGAAATCTAAGCACAGTAGATACGCTAGACGGGGTGGGATATTTGGGAAACCAATCCATGGGTAGTACATTTCTAGGCTTATTTGGAACAATCTAATCACAAAGATGGCTAGCATTTATAATGTTAAATGACTAGTTCATCCAAAAACTTAAGTTACTAAAAGAATATATATTTAATTATTTTAATATCTATAATATTTCTCACATGAAAATGCATTTATAAACTATGCAGTTGTAAATTAAATAAGAGTGATGAGACTCGTGTCTCCAACACAACGATAACTTATGACACTTTGTTTCATACTATATAGATAACGATCGACTACAAATTTAGATTCTGCATTTTATAAAATCATGCCTAGTGTTATTTAATCCTGTGTTATAACTGAAGTTTACTCTAGAATATTATTCTATTATTCAATAGAAGGCTACCTGGAAATTTCCATTCAACAGAGAATCTTTTGGAGAAGATATCATCAAAGAAAAATTCAGACGAATGTCCACTAAAGTCAACTCTCCTTAGTGCTTTCATAAATTCTAATGATGCCTAGTCTTAAGGTGTTAAGAATGAGAGTAATCTTGTTTTCAATTAAAGGCTTGAGATTGATAAATTGGAAATGAGATTGGACAAGATTAATTAGTTATCCCAAGGATTTGATGGGATATAACTTTTATTCCCTTGCTGACTAGAGAGTCTGTTAACAAGTACAACTTCTTCTTAGAAGAATAGTTCATCTGAAAATATAGTATAGGAAGAAAAGTATGACTCAGTAGGAGTTACTGAGCAACCAGCTAACCCAAGTCGAATCTAGGATTTGATCATAGATAACCTAATCCAAGAACAACCAGTCAATTTCACAAGGTTTTCAGATCAGTAAGATGACAATAATCATGATTGATGATTTTGTCAGTTATGAAAAGCTATGTTTGACATAAAGCTTAAATGGCTTGAGGCCATAAAATCTTAAATGAATAAAGGTGGAGACCTTTAGGACAAATGGTGAAAGATTATAGTCATAGGCAAGGGTTGACTATGAGGAATTCTTTTCACCAATTATTGAAATTTATTATGATTTATTGGTCATAGTTACACACTACTATTATGAGATATGGTAGATGGATGTCAAAACGGCATTCCATAATGACTTCATTAATGAAGACATTAATATAGGATTATCAATACGTTTTGAGTCCAGTAATGAGTCACAAAGAGTGCAAACTAAAATGGTCCATTTATGGACTTAACCAAGCCTAAAGAATCTAGAACATTCGATTGACTTCATTGAGAATGAAGATGAATCTTGACTACACAAGTAGGTCTAGTTATTCAAATAATTTCTCCAAGTAAATTTTGAGATAATCTGCCTAAATCCTTGAAAGTCGATCTATAGCGATAGATCAAAAAGGATTAATGGGTTTTTTCCCAAAAGGGTGTTAAAGGTGTTTAACATGTATACAAATTCTAAAATAGGATTGTTCTCTTTTAAGACATGACGTTTATCTCTCTAGGGCTGTGAGTCCTGAGACTGCTAAAGAGAGATAGACTGGACACATAAGGTTCTAAGTGCTGCAGCAATTAAGAATCTTATATACGTCATGCTGTGTACAAAGACATGATATCATAAATGCTATAAGTGTTATGAGCAGATGTCTGTCTAATCCAAGTTAGGAACGCTGGAAAGCAATCAATAACATTTTTAAGTACTTGAGAAGCACTGGAAAATGTTCTTGGTATATGGAGAAAGGTAAAACTTAAAGTTTTACAGTTTCAGGCTAAGAGTCTGAAATGGATTATTGAAAATCCATATCTGGGTTTATACTCACCTATAACGGAAGAGCAATTATTTGGAAAGGTTCCAAATATTGGTACAATTGCAAATTACAGAGGTTGAGTGTATCGTTGCATCAGATGTAACAAGAGGAAGCAATTTGGATCTGGGAGTTCATAACTGAACTAAGGATGGGTCTTTCCATTAAGTCAGACAAGTAGTGCTATGACGACAATGGAGTTGTAGCGCAAGCTAAAGAACTTAGGTCTTACTAGAGATCTAAGCGCATTAAAGAAGCATTACCACATCAATCGGAGATTGTGGAGAGAATGATATTATGCAGTAAATAACGTCAACAGTTGACGGTGCTAGTCCACTGATTAAGACAATGATTTAGCAGTCATTTGATTACGATCTTGAGAAGATAGGTATTAGATACCAGAGTAATTGGCTTTAGTGCAAGTGGGGGATTGTTGGATTATATGCCCTAAATGTCAATTTTAGGACATAATAATTATATTATTTATTTAATGTGGGTAGTTTATTTAAATATAATTAATACGATTAATTATTTAAATAAGAGTCCTTAGAATAATATTTATAGATTATATCTTTAAGAGTAATGATATGAGTGACATAATCTATATTCATAAATATATTCTAAAATAGTCCCCGATCGTAGGATAAATTAATTGGGCATTGATTTATCCGGAAAGATCAGATTACAATCTACTATCCAAATAATATGATATATTGATTTGGGCGATTAGTCTCATATCGTAAGGGTAGATGTATAAGTGCTTGTTGAAGACAAGTAACTGGACATGACCACTAATACAACGAATTACATGGAATGGTCAATAATTCGTTGTATAGTGTAATGGTGCAATTAAGTCCTTAGATCTGAGACACCACGGTTATCTTGTGTTAGAGATAACGTGATTTACTAGTGTAATAATGCTAGTCCTCATCAAGAATTGGATAATGTACTCAGTGGTTACGATCTATTCCGGCATGGAGATAGGTGCGTGTAAATATGGAATCTGTCAATTAGGGGTTCTATGCGATCTATTAATCGAGTAACTAGAAATCCTTGGCCGAGGTAGAATAGTGGAAGTCGTTCTACGTATTATTCATAAGTTACTGATTAAATAGATTTGGACATATGATTGAGTAATAGAGTTTGACGACCCTATCCATTACTCTGGCCCAATCGAGATGATTCAGACAGAAGGAATTAGTTGCAAGATAATTACTAAGGGTTCGTAGAATTTTACTTCATTATTAATTGGGTAATCGTGATATACTGCTAGATATCACTCATGACTTGTGAAAAAGAAATTAAAAGAGTTCTAATTAAATATTAATTGGATTAATATGATTTCGCTGCCAATTAATTATGAACTCGAGAGGTCACACACAAAAGAGATTCGGAATTAATCAGCGAGAAAAGTAAATTAAATATTAGAAGAGTCTAATATTTAATTGGACTTAAGACTGATTAGATTGAAATATCAGTCCAATCATTTAATCAGTCCAAGTTCAGAAATTAAGACTGGCCCAAAAGCTAGCCCTAATATGTCCAGGATTTCCTATAAATAGAAAATTATGACAGACAGAAAAGCTAGCACAAATCCTGTATTTCATAGCAAATATATTTTCTCTAAAACTCGTAGTGGGGGTTTTGCTGATTGATGATTCGGATCTCGTGTGGATATTTTCGGAGGCTTCACAATTGGGGAGCTTTGGATTCGATCAATTTCTACAGCAGATTCATCACTAGAAAGGTAATCTTGAAATCTATATGCGTAATTAATAATTGATTATTATGCATGTATGTAATCTACGTAATTAGCTATGAACGTGATCCATGAGTATTATTTGTTTCCGCTGCATTTATTTTATTATAAAATTTTAAATACTATGCACGATTTCCAACACCAACATGCTTTTTGTTGGGGCTAATATATGCCTACTAGGTTTGGATGAGCCTAACGAAGAATTAAAAAAAAAACTATAATAATCTTCTCATCTCCTCACATGCTTTCTGGCTTGCA
The DNA here is from genome assembly GCA_037974665.1 of Ehretia macrophylla. NCBI lineage: Eukaryota > Viridiplantae > Streptophyta > Magnoliopsida > Boraginales > Ehretiaceae > Ehretia > Ehretia macrophylla. Next base: position 30,836,291 of record CM075780.1, read on the forward strand.
GCTTAATTAAAGTAAGCTTGATCCGTTAGGTTCTATTTTTAGTGGACGACAACAAAGATGTAAACAAGAAGATAAATTAAGAGGGCATATTGAACTAAAAATATTGTGGATAGAAATGCATATGTAGAGTATCTCAATACTTTTGAAGAAGTAACTTTTGCTTATGAAACTAAGAGTTGCTCTAGTGAAAATTACTAATGAGATACTTCAATAAAAGAGTGAATAATTGTGGAGTTGGGTGAATTCTTATGCTTTTCAATTTAGAATTTCCACCTTATAAACCCTCCTCCCCAAAAAAAAAAACAACGAGCATTATCAATTCATTTTCATCACTTATTTATTATTTTTTATATGTATGTTTAGTTTTTTCTTTTTTTTTTTGGTTGAAAATATAATATATTAGTCATACATACACATTTCATCCAATTCCAATTGGTTGGAAATCTAAGCAAAGTAGATACGCTAGACGGGGTGGGATATTTGGGAAACCAATCCATGGGTAGTACATTTCTAGGCTTATTTGGAACAATCTAATCACAAAGATGGCTAGCATTTAGTATGTTAAATGACTAGTTCGTCTAAAAATTTAAGTTACTAAAAGAATATATATTTAATTATTTTAATATTTACAATATTTCTCACGTGAAAATGCAATTATAAACTATGCGGTAGTAAATTAAATAAGAGTGTTGGGACTTGTGTCTCCAACACAACGAGAACTTATGACACTTTGTTTCATACTATATAGATAACGATCGACTACAAATTTAGATTCTGCAGCATTTTATAAAAGCATGCCTAGTGTTATTTAATCCTGTGTTATAACTGAAGTTTACTTTAGAATATTATTCTATTATTCAATAGAAGGCTACCTGGAAATTTCCATTCAACAGAGAATCTTTTGGAGAAGATATCATCAAAGAAAAATTCAGACGAATGTCCACTAAAGTCAACTCTCCTTAGTGCTTAGGCCTTAGTGCTAGAACATACTATATGATTCTTGCGATTCAAAAGCAATAGTTTAACGTAACTACTGTCAAAGGTTGGGTTGAAAGGTGAGGTGATGAATTGTTATAATTAAATATTTTAAATTTAAATTTATATTCTTCTGTTAGGTCTTTAAATATTTGGAGTGTGGAGCGCGCTTTTATACCATAGAATTTGTAGCAAAAGAAAACACGTATGTTTTAAAACTCCATTCTTAGAATCATAACATATAATTATTTTATATGTCACACCGCTTTTATCTTTTTTTAAAAGTACTAGTAATTAATGGAGGAGGGAGGGGTGGCTAACAGTGTGTAAGACTATTAGTTGAGTTAAGGCATAATTTGCTAATCAATTCGTACAATGATAAGTTTCCGATACAAATGAACCAACTGATTTTTGTCTTGATCTATTAGCTGTTTAGCAAAACAATCGTCAAGAAAACGGAATCCTATCCCTGAGAATAAGGGGGATCATCATCAGATTTCTTAAACAAATATAAGGATCTAATGCTTCAAGCTGTACGTGTGATCAATCTTTCAAGAGAAATGAGAATTCGATACTTGGAGATTCATTTATTAAAAAAAAAAAAGAACAATTCATTTATTAAAAAAAAAAAAGAACAAGTGGCATATTAATCATAGTAGCCATTGATAATATACTAATATTTTATATCTTAAGACTAAACAAACAATACAAGGTTCACATGGAGGCTTACTTCCTTCCACATAGATCTCTTCCTATCTATATAAACTTATTTACTAAACTGAACTTGTGAGTAGAATTAGCTGACTTGCTAAAAAAAAAAAAAAAAATGGATAGCACACAACCATGCCCTAGATTAACATCAGTTATGCACGATCAAGTTTATTTTATCATGAAGCCAATAGGCACCGATGAAAAGATTAGCGGAACTACAGTATTTACTAACTCGAACTTTTTTAAATATAGTAATGTATTTTAAAGATATTTTTAGTCAAAATATTAATTAATCTCCAAAAAAAAATTTATATAAATATTAAATTATGTGTTATAACTTCACTAGAAAAAATTCTTAGATCCGCCTCTAGTCATCCAAATCGTTTCTAAATTAACAAACGGTTGACGGCTTGAGTGAACAGATAACTTAGAAGTTCATACTCTCAATTGTTACTTCAATGTTTAAGACTTTATATTTGCTAAAAAACAATTCTTTGGTGGAATATTTTTGCCGCTTCCTCTTTGACAACGGTTAAAAATAATAATAAAACTTTTATATATAATAGTCACTTAATAACAACTCATTGTGATTTTTAAAGTCGATGAAAAAGTCCCTCCTAGCTAAAGTGAAACTTGGGTGGTACTGTTACATTTCTAAATCAGGTTATTGTAATTATGTGGAAGATAAACTAATTACTGATCAGATAATTTTTTAAAGATTTGAAAGATCTTCTCTATCATTTGTTCTAGTGCAACGGCATAATTTAAAATTTTTCCCCCCTTTTCCTTTATGACAACAATGATACTATTACCAAGGGTATACATTGGTGCACAAGTGCATGTGTTGGGAAGTGTTGCTGTTGTTTGAGATTTTGATCAAATACAATTAATGACCTATAGTGCCTGTAAGAGATGATCGTGGATTACAGTTACGTGTCGCTTGATTCTAGTATTGTGTTTGTTTGTCTATTGTAAATTGAATTATGTAAAAGGTATTTTTCAGACATATATATATATATATATATATAAATGAAAAATAAAAAATTGGTGCAAGATATTGTATATATGTTTATTTATTTAGCAATGTCCTTATCATAATTTATTGTTCGAACTGCTCGAGATCTTAGAATTGGTTCTTCGTCAATTTTCTAACTTCTTGGTTTCGTGGGTTACGAGTCATTGTACTAATCAACTCTTCTTTCCGTGAAACTCATCCCAAAAACATGAGCAGCATGAGATTAAATTTTTTGGAAACAATAAGAGTTAAACTGGTTAATTTTGAATAATAGAGACAAATTTAAATATTTTTAAAAATAATAAAGTTTAAAATAATTAATGTTGAATAAAAACAAAAAATTTAAAAACTTTAAAAAAATAATAAAGACCATTTACACAATTTTCTCTTCCAATATGCACTAATGTCCCTATTCTCTTTAGTTCCAGGCACTGTCCTAGTATAACTGTACAATATTTTTCATGCTTTTAATCGTGTTAACTTTTTCCTCACCTATGCGTCCCTTTTCTTTCTCTTTTCCAGAAACAAGTATCCCGGACACGTCAAATAAGCATATGATTAGCTCTTAGGGTTAAGTGGAGTAGATGGATAATGATTTATTTTGATTAAAGATTTGAAGTTCAAAATTATGTCTTTTTAGCACAGATATTATCTAATATTTGACTAACCTAAAACACGCATTGGGCAACCCCATTATACAAAAAGATTTATAACTTCGAATTGATCCAATATGATTCTATTTAAGACAAATTCCTCATTATAAAAAAAGAAAAAAAGGTAAGGATATGATTAGATGAATATTTCTATACATGACCTGATTCTCATTAATTGGGAGGCCATAGCTTCACGACCAAGACTCCATAGTTTCATGACCAGGACTAAAATTTTGTTTGACCTAATTTTTTGACACTTAAAAATATTTATTGTGAGTTTAGAAATTGATTTTATCTGTTTGGTCCATTTTTAAAAGTGTTTTTAGGTAAAAGTTGAAGTTGAAAAAAAAAACTTCAAATTGGAGCTTTTCAAAATAGGTTTTTGTGAAACTGTTTTAATATATAATGCGGAAAGTTATTTTCTTTTTCTTTCTCAAATATACTCCTTTATATTTTTTAAAGTACAACATTGTTTTCAAATTTTTTAAAAGCTCAATATTGTCCAATGTAGGTCCAACAGTCAATGATTTTTGTTCTACAACACTTCTAATCAAAACTTTACTGCAAAATTTTACAACTCAAAAAGTAAAATTTCACATATAGGCCAAACAGAGCCTAAGAAAAGTGTAGATAGCTTGATAAATTTTTTTCTATATTATTGCTTAATATCGATGATTATAATTTACATATAGCAGTTTGTGTACACACATTAAAAGAATTTATTTGTTTCCTTCCGTAATCCTAATGAAGAATTGTACCAAGTTCTTGTATGGTAAGAAATCACTACGTTGAATTATTTGCATATTACGACCAAAATATAGTTATTTGCAGATTACTATAGATATTACGATAATCAGATTTGATTTGTAATTGCTTCATAATATTGTTTTGAGGCTTTAAAATCTTATTACAACAATAATTTGGAAACAATACATTTGGTAACACTAATTGTTAATAATTGTTAATATTGACTCAGCCTGTGGCTGTTCACATGATTTTGAATTCACACTCATATGAGTTTTACACTTTTATAAACTTGGCGTCTAGCTTGATGGGGCTGAATGTTTTCATTCTACTAACCGGCAGAGTCGGAGCTAAAAAAAAATTTTAGTGGTAATTAAAATATATAATTTTTTAATTATATAAGTATATTTTTTTAATTTTTTAAAAAAATATATAAAATTTTTAACGTTATCCTAAATTAATAAAAATTACTGTCCCTGCTGACCCCATCTACATCCGCCCCAATTAACTGTGTAATCCGACTATTAATTTTTAAGCGTTTCCCTTACCCGTTTAATTACACGACCTAAAAAAAAAATTACACCACCTAAAATTATTTCCAACTTTTCCAAAACAGAAAAGAAAAAGGATGGAATCACGGGGATTTGGGAACCCTATGGTCGGTGTCTCGAGCTAAACTATTGTTTCACGCTTTGCCTAGAAAATACTTTTTCAACAATCAATTATCAATATCCAAATAGAAACATGACCGGAACATGTGGACCCCATAAACAGCACGAGGCTTCCCACGATCGAGGCGATAATCGCTGTTCACACGTGCCGCTTACCAGCCAGGAAACGCAGCGCAACATGAACTGGCATTTTTCATTGAAAGAAAGACTTGAATTTGTTACGTCGTTCAAAATTTTGAATTTACATATAAGATTGATGTTATAAACATAAGAGGTAAATATTTAATTTGGTTATTCATCTTTAAGTTTTATGTTATTTTAATTTTTATTTTTTAAAATATATTTTTTTAGCCTTATATCTTTATTATTTATTTTAATTTAATCATTATTTTTTAAAATGTATTATTTTAATCCCGTATCTTTACTATTTATTTTAATTTAATCCTTATCTTTCAAAATAGTAGATGACTAATATGGACTATAAAGATAAATATAAGGACTAATTTGAAACAAATAATAAAAATACAGAATTAAAAGGATACATTTTAAAAAATAAAGACTAAATTGAGATAAATAGTAAAAATACAAGACTAAAAAATATAAATTTTGAAAAATGAGAATTAAAATGACACAAATTTTAAAAATAAAAGATCAAATTAAATATTTATCCAAACATAAAAAAATAACTATTTAAATTTATTTTTTATTAATCTAAAATAATTTATTCGTTATAATACTTATTTATAAACTATTTTTCATCGACAGAAAATGTCACAAAATTAATATTAAATCATATATGAAAAATATTATATTTATCAAAAATTAATTTTAAGATAATGACAACGGGACGCCATAAGAAAAGACCCCTTGTTTTCTGGTCTCCTCTTTATATATATCGAGCCCAAGGCTTTATCCTTTTTAACATCAAATACAAAAACTTTCTTGGATTTTGTCTATAAAAGCAAAATCTAAGTCTCTCTCTCTCAATCTCTTCTCTGTTTCCTGGTGGGGCTTTTGAATAGAGAAAGATGACAGGGTCGACCACCTTTCAGGGAGAAGAGAGTGTCACACTTGATCTTCTCAAGAAGAAAATGGATGATTTTGCAAAAGAAAGAGACTGGGAACGTTTTCACAGCCCCAGAAACCTACTCTTGGCTTTGGTAATAGCACTTCTCTTCAATCTTTACTATACTCTTTTCTCTTTTTCTTTTGAGTTCTGAGTGTTTTTTTGATGAATCTTATCTCACTGTAAATTCATACACAAGCATCGCTATATACCACCGGCTGATGCTTTCACTTAAGCGTTTTTATTATATAAAGACATTCGATATTAAATACATAAATTTTTAACATGAGTGATGAAAAAATCACTTGGTGGTATAAAGCAATATTCTATATAAGTGTTTTATTTTGCTTGTGCTCCTATACTCTTTCTTTTTTGGGTGTTTGTTGTGTTCCTGTAATTTTTCTTCCTTTTATTTTTATAATCTTGTCTCAGGTATACGTTCACGTACAAAAATACAATATTGTTTTGCTGGAGGGCCGGAGTGGTTGAGTTAATTGATGGATAAATAAATTTTTAAATGACGTGGTAACTTAATAAAATTTTTTAATAAAATTTTTGTGACAACTTAATAAAACTTTTGTGACAAAGTAGCCAAGTTTCTATGTCTATTTTGTCAGAGAATACAATTCCAGAGATGGCTTTTTATGCTTTCTTTCAGGGATTTGTCTTTGGAAAATTGATGATCATTGAGACATAAATAAATGTACTATGAGAATCAATTCGGTTTCATTTCTCAATTGTGTTTCAAAAGTTCGACCAAATAAATCCACCGAGAATCCAGGAAATTGTCAACTCTCTGTACTATGAATTGTTTTTTTTATTTTTATTTTTTATGGTACCTTATTTTTCATTTGTTGGGAATTACATACTTTTTTTTTTCTTTTTCTTTTTTCTTTCTTAAAACTCAAGAAAAAGAAGTATTCAAATGTACATGGTCTGTCTGTCTTGTGGTTTTCCCAAAGTCAAAAACTTTAGCAAAACAGTACTTCTCATTTGTCGTTTTCATACAAAATCTTAGAATCGATAACTTTACTTTTTGGTTTTGCTCTTCTGTCCCACCCAATTGCAGAATATAATCACAACAGTGGTAAACGTGATTTATAGATTTGGATCCCACATAATAATTCACATTACTGTGAATTATTCAAATTATTTTATTATAATTATACAGAAAAATCACATGGACGAGTTCGTAAGTTATGGTCATGTTTAATGGTTCATTGAGGCATGTGTAAGTGAGTGAGTCCTGCATTTTTTTGAAAAAGAATCTTGTGTACTAAATAAAATTATTTATATATGATCTTAAACTGTTTTTTTAATTCTTACCGAATAAAAATTATGAATCTATTCATGATTGCATTTTTAGGTTGGAGAGGTTGGAGAACTTTCTGAGATCTTTCAATGGAAAGGAGAGGTGCCAAAGGGATTGCCTGATTGGAAAGAAGAAGAGAAACAACACCTTGGGGAAGAGCTTTCTGATGTTTTGCTTTACTTAGTTAGACTCTCTGATGTGTGTGGCATTGATCTTGGTAAAGCTGCCCTTCGCAAAGTTGAACTAAATGCACTTAAATATCCAGTTAATCTCTGCAAAGGGTCATCCCAGAAGTACAATGTTATCAATGACAACAATGAGAATGGTGCCGAGCAATAAAGTGAAAACTCTTTCAAACGGTTAACGGATCAATCATCTTTAATTATAGAGTACACCTCATATTAGAGTCGAATAAATCCGTAAACTGTATGGATGAGTTTCCTTAAATAAAAAAGTTGTGGTCCCATAGGGTTGAAGGCCAGCTTGGTCCTTATCCTTTGGTTATGCTATAAATGGAAAGTTTAGGTGATGTTGCGTTTAATGGGTAGGTCTTAGGATTATAGGAGTCCTGTTTAGAGTAGACTGTGCTTTTGACCTTTGGTACATTCATGGTATTGGGACTTGTGGTGCTGTGCTTGGCATTTATTTCTCAAAGACTGTGTGTGACTGCTTTAGCAGCTTGATAGAATCTCTTTGACGGTTTTTTTAGATATGCTTTTATGGTATTGTCAAGTATGTGCATTTCTGTTGTAAATGATCTTTAATGGCACTTTTATATTTGAATGTTTCACCAACCACTGATTTGGATGGATACCTATTAGAGGGGCTCTAATAGCTTTCTTAAATGCTCAAATTTATTAAATTTGAGAGAGTTATTAATGTTATTTTAAGAGATAAATAATTTGAAATTTAGATTCTCTATTATTAGGAGATTAAATTTCTTTCCCATCTCATTTCTCATAGTTTTTAATATTATAGAAGTAAGAATTTTTTAAATAGAGGAACTGTTGGAGTAAAATTAAAATAGAGATTTTATAAAATAAAAAATTGGTTAAAAATAGAGGAGTTGTTAGAGTGAAATTGAAATAAGAGATCTGTAAAAATAGAAAAAATGTTTCAAATTCCTTAACAGATTGTTTGGAACAAATGAATTCTATAAAATTTTGTGGAATTTATTTGTAAATTTAATTTTTTTTGTTTGGTTGTACCTTTTTAAAAAGGTACAAATTTAGAGTTTGGAAGTCTTGGATTTGTACAAGTCTTACTCAAATTCGAGCTCAAGAGGTAGAATTTGTAAATTTACGTTTTTTAATTCTGCTACTAATTCTTTGAGGACAAAATTACTCTCAAGTTTAAGTTATTGACTTTGCTAGGAATAATAAAAAATTCAAGAAAAAAAAAAATAAATAAATGTATTTCCCACTCTTCTTTCTTTCACGGCAAAAAAAAAAAAAAAAAAACTCAATATTTTTCATTCACTCCTCTTTATTCGTTTAATCTTCTTTGTAAATTTATTCATGATTTTTCTTTTGGGCAATATGTATTCTTGTAAAAGAATTTCTAGTTATTACATGCTAATCTTAATATAATCAATATATGTTAATTATAATAAACACTAGATAATGCTTTTATATATGACAATCATGCTAAAAAGATTAATATCGTGTTTATCGTGACTTTGTCGTGACTATGTATATGTGTATAGTTGAACTTGAAGTTATTTATTCATGTTAAATTTATGGGTGAACTTAAAATTATTATGATTATTTTGTAATGTTTATATTTTTTGAAAATATTTCTTTGCTTTTTTTTTTTTGGATTTTTATAATAGTATCAGTAATTAATAATTGACTAAAAAGATAACAGTTATATGATAGTCTAATTACAATTGAATAAAAGAATGATATTTAAGTAAAATACATCTATTAATTTTAATTTTACATGTGTTCTAAACACAATTTGGATTTACAAATAACATAATTGACTTAATTTTATTTTACATTTCCAAACAAGAGAATTCATTTGTAAATGAATTCCTCATGGAATTTATTTATAAATGAAATGTATTCCACACATGAATTGTTTCCAAACACTATGTAAATGTAAGAAAAAAATAGGACAGCTGTTGGAGATGGCCTTAGAGCATCTTTAATGGGAGTTCTAAATATAAAAGTTTTTAAATTTGAAAATTTTTAGAGATTCAGTCTTTAAAAAATATTATTAATGACTTAAATATACATGAGATTCATAACTTTACATAATTTTTTAGGCAAAAACATTATTAGCGGGTGTTTAGTTAACGGAATGAACTTTTATTTTCCGGAATCACATTCTTAATAATATAATTAAAATCATTTGGTACGTCAAAAATATTTATAAAAATATTTTGTTAAATTTTTTAAAATATTATATTATTATATTTTGTTTAGACTATTTTTAGAAATTTTAAGCATTTTCCCAACAATGTTCATGACTAAAAAAAAAACAAAAATATTATAAAAGAAACATATAGATCACGATACACTTTAAATACTTTTGGCAATATGCGAGTAACATATATCTAACGTATTTACACAAGTGACATAATATTTTTTTTAAAAGTTCAAATTTAAAATTATAAAAATTAAATAGTTCAATTTAATTCTTAAAAGATATTTATTATTATATTTTATTTTTTAAATACAATTTAATTTTAAATTTAAAATTTAACATTGAGCATTTAAAATTTTTAATTTAAAAAACTAAAGAATTGAATTATTTTAATTTTTTATTCTTTATTTTTCCATTTTATTTATTTATTAAATTTAACAACTTAATTTAGATTTTTTTATTTCTATGTTTTATTTTACTTCTTCACTTTTTAATTTTTATTATTCTATTATTTATTTTATTTTTTCAAATTTTTATCATTTTAATTTTTTAATATTTTTAATTTTTAGAAATAACATGGGTTTGAGGGGAAAAAACAGTCAAGATAAATAGATAATTTGAAAGATAATTCTAGTTACGGTGAGTATTTGTGTTTTTTTATTTCTCTAAAACATTCTCACAACTTGAGAACGTTATTAGATTCATATCTCCTCTCATGGGAATGAAAATTGGGAATATTATATTCCCATGAATACGATATGTTAGAAAGATTTTTTTATTCTGCGAAAGAAACATGAGAATATTACATTTATAACTTTCATTCTCATGAATTCTGTAAGATTCGGCGAACCAAACATCCCCCTAAAATGGAAGAATATCTTGAAACTAAGCTAATTTTGAAGTCGCTTTATAATAGTGAAGCCAATCAAGAAAAAGAATTAACGTTGTTCCTTTTTCTGAATGATATACAAGTGATAGGTTTGCTCGTATCAATCGTGATAAAGGAAAAATACAATTATTATAAAATAATTTGAACTATTAACTATAAAAATAAAATAAATATGTCATCGTTTTATCTCCATTAATCTATGCAATGTTACGAGGAAAATCAAATCCACCCAAAACATCCATTTTCCGTGTGTTTCCAACAAAATTGCTTCATGAAAGTCGTATGCATTTTGGTTAAATGATTTACAATATGGATTTTTGGCCCAAAAAAAAGAAAGAAAAAGGAATAGATGACAATATGGATTTACGCTTCAATTTCCCCGTTAAATCCCTAAAATGTCCAGAAGCATCTCATGACAACCTTCAACCGTGGACAAGTTAGGCATTAGTGACAGTTACATGTAACAGACGTACAAGAAAGTTAAAGTCCTATGGACACTTTATGGGTATGACTCCGACCCGCCAATCTAACTCAGACCCGACTTGGAGAAATTGGTGAGTATCTTCATGACTCACATATAAGACAAATAATATGATATTGTAAGGAAAAAAAGAGTCAACTCATGTCAAGACTATCAAGACACACTTAAGACAAGTACATCATTAGTATAAATAGTCATTTAATTTACCAAATAAGATAACTCATTTATTGTGCACTTACCTATCAACTGAGTACGAACATTTCAGCACAAATCTTTTACTGACTTGATCGTCAGAGGAGGTGCTCGGGTGGTAACACCCACAGTTCCTTTCTGTTGTTTTGCAGGTCAAAACTCAAGACTGTCAGGTTAACTACCTTAACAACATTGTTTAATGGCGTGCATGGAGTAGTCATCTTGTTGCTAATAGGTCCGACTATGTGAGTTGACAACAATACGTTGTAGTATATGTGAGTTAATATTCTCATACATCCATGTAAAATTCTTTTTCGGTGTTTGAGATTAAACTTATGCTCTCATTACAAATATCATATTACCTTCTGTTAGACAATTAAATTGATTGGGATTTGATTATTAGGCAATTAAATTACTTGAGATTTGATTGGTTATGTTTTAGCAAAACTTTTGTTATTTCTATTCTTGTGTTTTTATATTTTATATTGTGCAGGAAAAATCTTATGGTAACTTAGCATATGAAAAGAAGATTTGTATTGATTAAGGAATGACATTTATTGCATATTCACAAGGAAATGAAGAATAGGGTTTGTAAGAGAAGGTTTTCTTGCAGCCCAAGACGTGTTGATATGAAGGCAGTTGGGTATAAATATAAAGCAGAGGTTGTAGCAAAAAGAGGAGGCAGACAGAGTACAACGAGAGAAAAAAATACAAGAGAATTTTATGTCCAGTGTTTCAAGTGGTGTTGCAACACGACCTGTGTTTCAGTTTTTGATTGTATTAAGTGTTGCAACTTTGTTTATTTTGACAGTGAGTCATGAGCGAATTATATGAGTCTTTGAGTGATTAGATTATTGTCTTATTTATTCATTTTTTGGGAGAAGAAGGTGTTGTTCTCGGGAGATAACGTTGCAAGTCGAGGGGAGCTCGCCAAACTGAAGGTCATTGAAGAGTTCACCATCAAGGCGTCAAAGGTTAAGAGGGAGTCTTTACTTGTGTAAGTCCGTTGATGTTGTAACTTATTATATTGTTTAATAAACAGGTTTGTTGGACCAAGGGAGGTCCCGTGGACGTAGACCGCACGGTTGAACTACGTTAAATCTTGGTGTCTTTGTTTCTTTTACAAACTTTATCTTTCCGCTGTTGTTTACTGTTGCTGCTTATATTGGAACATTAAGTGGAATAAACTAATTAAGCAATTAGAAAAATAGATTGTTAATGGTCTGTTATAGAACTGATATTCTAGTTAATGTTGCAACATCACCTGTAACATAATCAGTTTACACCAAGTTATTATATCTGTTTTCAGTTTTTATCATAGAGTTTCATCAATTAAACAAATTAGCCATCTTACTAAAAAATTAATTCATACTTATATTGCACAACTTCTAACACTTTTGATTAATTTAGAACAATCATTCAGACGCATCAATACACTTACGAAATTTATAATGATATGGTTGAGTGAGTTTTTCAAGATTTGAGAAAACAAGGGAATAATTGTCTGAGTACTACACGAAAATGAACCACATAAATGGATCCGCCTCGTCAGGTTTGATGACTCGTGAGATTAATTATTAAATCCCAAATAGTGTTAGCGTCTAGCTCAAGTAAGGAATCATAGGTTGACTCTTCGGTGTGAACGTTGTAAATAAATGTTGTCGAGTGAATGAACCCAATTTTTCACCAAAAAAAAAAAATGAACCCAATTGGTAAATTCAATCTATATACGTGTCATGTATATGTCGGATTAGATACATTGTTTCGAAAAATATTCTCAACTTTTTTCTCCAGATAGGTGCGAAAACTTGTTAGTTTTGATTGCGAAATATAACCTTATCTCAATTGGTTAATTGTTTGGATGGCGTGTCACTAATTACTTACATATCCAAAAATTTCCATACATCAGACGAATGGTTCGTATTTGAGTATAAAGTGAATTCTATATGTGTATAAAATTTATTTCATATTAGAGTCAAATTTATTTGGTGTGAAAAAGCTTCCCATTACTTTACATTATTTGGTTTGGGCACGGCTTCAAAATGTGAGAGATAGTTCAAGTGCATGAGCCTCACACATAAATAAAATTTATGTATTTGTCTCAAAGATGTTCGAACATCTCACACGTTTTGAAGTCAAATCATGTCGGGTTGTTCTTTATGAGTTGAAAAACAATACAAGCGACAACAGCCCAAACGTTATTATTGCCTGAAAGTGATGAAGATAAATTAGTCCCATTAAGACAAGACGAGACTAAATTGACATGAAGTGAGTTAAACAGGTTTATCAGACCCAAAAAAAAAAAAAAAGGTGATTTAAGAGGATTAATGACAGCTCTCGTCAAAATCATAAGGATTGTATTCTTTCGGAGTCCTTTTCTTAAATTTGGATTCTCTATTAATTCCATCTTTATTCCAAGAAAAATTGTTAAAGGTAAAAAGTAGTTGTCGGGTTGGGTCTGATTTGAGCAGACATACAAGAGACAAAGCGGCTAAATTTCGAAAAGTTAGTAATAGTTGAATATAGATTCAAGATGGTAAATATGAAGATAATGTATTTAAAATGAGTGTGTTTAGACTCAATTGTCTTAATTTAGGTGTTGAAGTGATGTATTTACACTATTTAAAAAATTGTTTTCCCAATTTTTACGGACCTTAGATAATCGGGATAGAATTACTCTTCCTCATAAATAAGGAACACTCGAATTTTACGATCATCACTCATATAAAACGCACACATTATGCGGGGATTTGAGTAGATCTCGATGAACCACGGTTAGCCGGGTCTTATATTCAGCTTCCATCACGGAGCTCTTTTTAACCTGAAGCACAATCCTCTGTAGATCAATGTTCTATCCTTCAAAGATAGCATAGTTATTCAACTTCAGATTTAGGTAGCTTATTCCAACAAGCCTTCAAAATATTTATACTAATAGTTAGAGGGAGATCTTAACCATTGGTTAAAGTTTTTAGTTTATACGAACTATTAGATGAGAATCATAGGCTAACATTGTGCCAAAAATTTTAAATAGACAACTAATTCAGTTCATGATAATTTTAGTTTTGACGATATAGAGATATATCAAAATTAGAAATCGATGAATAAGATCGCCTTTCTATTGTGAGGAGAGAGATAAGGTCGTAATCCTTCGGTTTAAGTGTAACACAATTAATGTAAATATTTTTGAGTATCAATGAAATTTCACTTGTTTTTAGTTTTTTTTTTTTTAAGAAATGAAACAAGTGAGCTTCTATTTTTAAAGACTTACTATTTTAGATACACTCCAATATTATTCTCTATTTCAATTTTATTCTAATATTACTCTATATTTTATCTAACAATTTAATTTAGTGTTTTTATATTTTATATTTTTTCATTATTAACGACTATGTTATAACAACCATTGATAATATTAATGTTATGTTTTTATTTTATTTTATTTTTTTAATTTGAAGCTTTTAATTTTTTTATTTGAATGTTATTCTTATTTTCAAACTTCTAATTTGAATATGATAGCTAAATTTGACTCCCTAGATTTGGGGGAGCCAAAAAGAAAACTTAGGGACTCTTTATTTTAGGAAGCCCCTTTAAGGGTGCTATTAGAGGAGAAAAATAGACTTCACTCCCTAATTTGACTACAGAACCAAAATTGAGAGGTTGTTGGAGATGGACTAAGACCAACTCTAATAAGTAGAGTTGACTCCAACAAATCTCCTATAGGAATCCCAAATTTTAAGGGATCCTCAAAAATTATTAAAATAACCTTTCCATATAAATCATATAGTCCTTTATTTTATTTTCCTTTCGTTTTTTTTTTCCTATCCAATTGGGGAAATCTCCTTTCCTTTCTCTTATTTTGTTATAATTCTTTCTTTTATAATGTTATTTGATATAACATTATTTTCACAATAATCATATATAACTTTATGAATTGTCCATATCATTTTATTATAATTGTATGAATAATATATCATCATTGGATCATCGATCTCTCATAATATTATTTCATAGGAGAAGATCCAAATCATAGTGGAAAAGGATCATTTGGCCTAACATTTATCCAAAAGGCAGTTTAACGTTGAACGGCCTAAACATCGAGCCAATCGGCCCCTAAACCAACTATTATCTTGCAAATTTTCATTGTTCTTAATTTTGTCTAACCTAGGAGCAAAGCATTAACAATTCATCAAAATAATTATTTCCTCACAAAATAAACCCTGATTTTTCTTGATAGCATGGTGGATTCTGCAAAGAAGACAAGTTTGCTTACAAGGAAGGACATAGAAAAAGAACAACTCCATGGAAAATAATAATGATATTAGCTAAAGTACTCTTTAACTCCACGACATAATTAGGTTGCAAGTCCTTATTCAAAGCACGGCTGGCTAGCAAAATGTTGATTTTTTAATTTCCAAGTATATGTACGGTTGATTTTTTTTGCTTTTAATTTAAAAGAATTTTAGACATTTTACATCATTTAAGATGTTACACACGAGAATGAATCTCGATAACTCTCACTAGAACAAATGGCTAGTAGTGGTTGATGTTTTTTTCTAATACTAACCCACCTCATCTAATCATGACACCAACCGATATGAAGATGGAAAAAGATAAGTTTCTCCTTTACGCTAATATCTTAATATGCATAAGCATTAGAAGATAAACATCATGATCGTTATAATTGCTATCATAATGCCTTTGTTGATTAATTAATTACACCATCCACTTGTTGTGCACTGTATATAACGACTAGCTAGTAGGAACACTATTGACATGAAATATTAGCCATTTCCATAACTATAGTATATATAGTGGTCATGTATTTCACGTATTTATACGATTGAATTTTTTGGTTTTTGAAATATTGTAAAAAGAAGTGTTTCGAATCATTGTTGTTTACTAAATGTTTAAGAGAGGTGCTATTACAATCTCTCAGCTCTCCAACACCACCGTGGTGCTCGGTTGGTGTCGGGCGAGGCGGCGGCCGAGGAGGCGCAAAGGTGGTACTATACGGTTGGGGAATAAGCGTCGAGGGTTCTGCCTTGGATCACGTCCAGTGCTGCAGTGGGGGGTCATGGCATGTCCACTTCGGATATTGAAGAAGTTGATTATGGAAATGGCTTCTAATGGGCGATTACTAGAGGCTTATCATTGGTCTTTACCCTTTCTTCGTCCACAGCTATTTCCATTGTGTTAATTCTTAACCTTACACTTCTTCTAATTTATTTTATTTTTTTATCTTTCTTGTTTTTCATTTTTCACTCTTTATCTTGTCTTACAGTCACTGGCAAATGCATCTAAATAATTTACTTGTAAATTTATCGAAATAGTACTGTTTTCTTTTTCTTTCACCTTCTCATGCTTCGTAGAACTAATTTAATTATGTCTGCATCTTAAAATGCGATTGGCAGGCAGTAACACAGTGGTTGGACTTGGATCTCGTAATAATGTCATACCTTTATGAAGGATATTCAATGGTGATATATAGTTTATAGTTATGATGAAATTGAACAGTTTATAATATTATGAATACGAGCCAAAATTTGTGAATTGTCCACATCAATATATTATAATTATATCAACACTTCACAACTATCAGATTCTACTCATAATATCATAACTTTATGAACAGATCCATCCCCTGATTTATATACATGCAAATGCTTGAGATCATGTTTTAAGCTTTATACTGTTAAAGAAAGAATAGTTAAGAAAATGTAACAAGAATCTTTAGCTCCTAATTAATCTCATATTAACTAGGAAAATGAATGATAATAAGTTCAGTATCATTAAGGTCAACCATCGATTTTGATCCTAAATGAAGCTTTTAAGAAACAAAGAATGCCAAATACGCATCAAATAAATTGTAAGATTCAGTCATAAGGCCATCTCCAACAGTTTCTTTATTTTTTTCCTTACATGTAGAGAATTTTGGTCATTTCTCTACATGTAGGGATTCTCTATTTTAGTTTAACTCCAACAGCTTCCCTACATTCTGATTTTAGAGAATCCCTATTTCAGTATCACTCCAACAGCTTCTCTATTTTAAAAACTCTTTACTTTTGTTTACTCCACATGTGGAGATGTAGAGAAAAGTTTAGGGATTTGTTATTGCATCTCCACATATAAAGATAGTATGATTTGAATATAGGGATTCTCTACATGTAGGGATAAGTGTAGAGATGCTGTTAGAGACCAACATCTCTAATACCATCCCTACATGTAGAGAATATGGTGATTTAGGGTACCTGTTGGAGATGGCCTAAGTCAAAGGGAAAAAACCGGGAAAAATAAATTTTTTTTTTTCCCAATCTGGAAGAATATAATCACTAGTCTCCAAAATTTTCCTTAATCTTAGGCAATTAAATACTGCATTACAAAAGAAAAAAAATAAATGAAAAAAGTAATTGCATTGCAAATCAAGTATCATATTAAAACTCTCGTTTGAATCTCGTCATTAACTTTTAAATGTTAGAAAGGGGTACGGTACTCCAATCAACTTATTATGTTTGTACATACACTTTGGAGATTTTCTTGTGTTTGGTAACACCGAAAATTAGTCAACTGGAAAATATTTTTCGGTCAAATATTACGGCTAGTTCAAAGTTTGGAAAAATATTTTCATGTTTTTTGGGAGAGGAAAATATTTTCTGGAACTTAACCACTCCTATTTTATGTGTATATTTTTTTTTTTTATAAATCTCATGTCGGAAAATATTTTTCATTTTACATCCAAAAACCAGAAAATATTTTCTAGTATTCTATTTTCCAAGAAAATATTTTCCCCTAACAAGTTATTTTACGGTAAACAAATGGAGCTCTTGAAAATATTTTCCTCTGAAAATATTTTCCAATAAAATATTTTCCATTAAAAATATTTTTCTTAAATAAGTTATTTTACTGGCAAACAAACGGAGCCTTAACTAGAGAGCATGGTTCCTAAATGTATCGATGGTATTAGCAGGTGCGGAGTTAAAATTTTAACATAACCCCCCACCCTAATACCACCCCTCCGTATCAAGTCTTTGTGTCTACACAGGACCAAAGTTGTGGTATTTTAATGATTAGAGTAATATTTTATATATGTCACCCCATTATTTTTTCTTTGAAGCGTAAAATCCTTTATTAAATATTAAAATTTTCATTTATGCAGTACATGTTCTATCCTCTTCTAAGTTCACATTTTTCACTTGATATTTAGCAAGTAAATTTGTTATAAAAAAAAAAAAAAAACCCGAGTTTATCGAGTTAGGTTTTCCTCACAAAGGGTGATTTAAAAAATTATCCGATTAAATTTAAAATTTTCACCTTTTGATTGTCTCAAATTATTCTTTGCAAATCGATAATGTACACCAATTATGCATCAATCTCACCACATAACGAGTTTCCCTCCATAGTCTCATTTTCCTTGCTTCTCATCCCATATTCATTTCGTCAAGCTAAAATTCCAAAGATTTAAATATAAAATATACAAAATAAAAATTTCCAACACGGTAAAATAAGTAGTTTAAGAATTTTCATTCTAATCCTTAATTAACATAAAAGTTGGTTGAGAAGCTTTGTCTTCTATACCCAACTTATTTATCTGGGAAACCTCAAGCCACAAAAAATACACCTGTGTCTGATGTATTTTTTCGTGAATATTTTTATTACAAGTAAACATTATTATTAATTAGTTCTAGATCGATTATTATATTTTAGTTTTATACTAATCAATTAATGGGGTAGGCTGCTATTTCGTGGAATTGTCTATGAGATTTGGAAGGAGATGATCTGTAGGATTCATAGTGGCATATTTAACTTCGAGGAGCACATTTGAGGCAACATTTGCAATGCAATTAAATATAGAATTTGTATAGGTAGAAATTTTTTGAGACCCTCAATTAATGTCAATATTAGTAGGAGATGATAATTTGGCGATTTTTATTTTGCCAATTGATAGTGTTGTTTGATTAATAGAACTTTGTAATCTGATTTGAGTTTACTTTGAATGAATATACTTTTCCATTCGCAGCAAAAAAAAAAAAAATTAATGGGGTAAACTGATCACATCTCTGACTTCAAAAGATTATAGTGCAACAAAAGTGGTCTGCGCTCAACCTGTGATATTTGGGTGGAGGTAGTAGTTAACAAATATAAAAGCAATGGGAAAATAGTGCAGATAGTCCCCTTTGTTTCCAACTTTCCCAAGTTAGTCCCCATTGTTTAAAGTCACCCAAAATGGTCCCTCATGTTTTAAAAAAAAATTCCAAAATAGTCCTTCTAGTTAAAAATCTGTTAGTGTTGACAGAAAATATATAAAAAGACCAAATGACCCTTGCACATTTTATTAAATTACCAGCGTACCTACTCGTCCTTTTTCTCTTTTTAGCTGAATCCGCCCCTTTTTTTCCCAATCTCATTTCAGTCATATTTCATCCTTAATTGTAAACCCTAATCAATCACAAAAAAATGTAAATCACATCTAATCCCCAAACCCCATCTAATCTCATTCACTCATACACATTCACTTATACTCATACTCATACCCTAATTGTACCAACGATTGCAACACCTTCCGATGCTTCAACTCGCGATGGATTATGTTCATAGGATCAATGCAAATGCTCCACCTAACTATGGTATGTGTTAATATATGGTATGTGTTAATATATTCCTTTTTATATTATCATTAGTTTACAAGTTTTATTCAATCCATGCAAACTGGATTGAAACTCGATTAAAGCCGATAAGGCAAATGTATTGATTCAATTTTTTTTTTAGGGCTTAATTTTAACGAAATCATAATTTATTCCAGATTAGGTCTCACCCTAATGGAAAGCCTAATCAATTTAGGGCTTTCATTTGGGTTTTAGTTAAAACCCTAAATTGATTAAATCCTAAATCAATTTAGGGTTTTTATGTGGGTTTAATTTTAACGCAATCCCTATTTATTTTTGTCTTGGTTGTAGTCTTTAGTGATTTATAATTTATCTTTCATTGTTACTTGGAGTTACAGGTGGCATGCTATGCTTTTTCAAGATTCACATAATAGCTTAGCATGCAAAAACAAGCAACTTATTCTTTTATTTATTTTTTGTCAACAAGTAACTTATCTGATCAAAAAATAGTTGGCTTCTTTGACCTGATGATTATGATGATTATGCCTTGCTACTCATATTTGCTTAGTTAACAAATATACATCATTCTATTTTGGTGTTGGTATATATATTTGCTTAGTTAATCCCTAATCTCAAGTATATGCATTTCTAGATACCCAGCCAGATGTTGCACTGTTCAGCATTAAGATGTATCATGGTGGGGCTTTATTGAAAAAACCTATTAGGAAGTATGTTGGTGGTAGGGTTGATTACTTTGACTTTGTAGATGAGAATTTAGTTGGGTTTGATGACATACTGACTATGGCAGAGATATGTGGATACAAAAAGGAAATGGTAAGGGTATGGCATAAGTATGGCAGTGATCTTGAGGGGGGCAGTAGGTATATTAAAACTAATGATGGTGTGAAGGCATTTCATAAATTCATTACTACTGAAAAAGCTGTTCAGATTTATCTTGAACACTTGGATCTAGAAAATGTAGTTCAAAACCAGATTGAGGGTAGTGTAAATGATGCTAGCCAGATTCAATTTGGGGATTATAGGACTCAGTTTAACTTGGATAATGAGGAGAAAATGTCTGAAATGTCTGGGGATGATGATTCAGAGGATGTAGATTTCAATGAGAGTGAATATGGGCTGAGTGATGACGATGAATTGTTTGAAAAAAATATAGACCACGGTATAGAATCAGAGAATATGAATGATTACACATCAACAATTTTGCAGCTAGATAATGGTGAAAAGGACTTGATGGCTTCAGATGACATTAATAACTTGAATGGTTCAGGTAGTGAGGAGGACTATCCTATATTTGACCCTAGAGTTGATATGAATGATCTTGATTTTCAAGTAGGAATGGTATTTGGTTCTAAGAAGAAATTTATGGATGCATTGACTACCTTTTGTGTCAAGAAAGGTAAGAAGTTCAAATATATTAAAAATGATAAAATCAGAATCAGGGCAAAATGCAAAGAAAAGGGATGCAACTGGCTGATTTATGTTAAAAAAATTAATGGTGAGACAACCTTCCAAATTAGGACATATAGGCCTATACACACATGCTATTGGGCATTTTTCAGAAGAAGTGTGAACTCAGAATCGTTGGCAAAGAAATATGAGCACAAGTTCAGGATTAATCCTAAGTTAAGGGACAAAGAGTTTAGAGATAAGTTAACAGTGGAGTTTGAGGCTTACATCTCTAAAAATATGACATATAGAGCTAAGGCAGCTGCAATGAATAGGATTCATGGTAATCTTGAGCAGCAGTTCAAGAAGTTGTGGTCATATTGTGAAGAAATTTTAAGAACTAACCCTAACAGCACAGTGATTGTGAATATGGTAGATTAATATGATCCCTTAGAACATCCTAGATTCATGAGGATGTATATGTGTTTTGATGCATGCAAGAGAGGGTTTCAAGCAGATTGTAGGCCAATTATTGGGGTTGATGGTTGTCATATTGTTGTCCCTTAATTAAGCCTAAGAGGGGGGTGAATTAGGTTATATAGGCAATAATACTACTTTTTCGATTAGGCAATATGATAGCAATGATTAATCAAAAATAATTTTAAATAGATATGCACTTTATCAATATAAAATGTGAGTGAGACAAGTTATCAGACACTTGGTGAACATAAAATAATGCAAAGAGGGAGTTGAGAGAAAGAGATTGCAAATCGCGATTTTAGCGTGGTTCGGCCCCCGCCTAAGTCCACTACCCAAGTTCCCCGCTTAGGATTTCAACAATCTTCACTATGGTGGCTCTTCAAATGTTGGTGAGTCCACAAATCAACTATAATGGTAGTTCAAGCTTTTACAATAGAAAAGAACCATTTTCAATACAAAGCTTTAATTCCAACACCTTTGACAAGGAAATCCTTTCTTTCAAGGTGTTTAACTCTCTCTTTTGATAAGTGTTTGAGATTCACAATGAATGTCCTCTTTTAGGGTAGATGAATACAATAAATGCTTCTCTCTCAACAATGCTCACAATTTCTTGCTCAAGTATAGCTCAATAATGATTCAAAGATAAAGATAATGAAAGAACTCAAATGTAATTGCTTTGAATCAATACTCCAAGATTTTGCAGTTGAGAGAAATTAATAGAGCTGAAAAAATGGTGTAATTGATGCTCCCAATGTTCACAAACGGCTATATTTTGAATCAGTATTTTAGCCCGACCGGTCGACCCTTGTTCGCCGGTCGACCGGTGGAGAGACCTTTGTCCGGTGGACGAGTCTCGGGCGGACGACTCTTTGGCCACCGGTCGCAGTGGGGTCGTTTGGTAAAGCCAAAACTGTCAGGGTTGGATTTTAAAAGGTATTTCTTTTGAACATGTTTTGTAAGATATTTTTCAAATGTTTCAACACAATATTTGAGAATCAAAATTGAGCATACATCTTTCTATAAGACCCAAAACCACAGTCAAGTCCCAACCGATACCCCTTATGACTTCTGTCTCCATCCTTATAACTCCATCTTCATTCTTCGAATCTTCTCTTTGAATTGTTGAATGTTCTTCTTTCTTTTTTAGCTTTGATGATCTTGGAATTGGAGTCAATTTTGATTCATCTTTACTTGTGCACACTTTAACAAATTCATTAAGCATATTTATGGTTTGTAATCATCAAAACCAAGATTTAGAAGCCTCTCAGGCTAACACATATCAAGGCAGCACATGGGGGACAACTTTTATCAGCTATAGGGATAGATACTAACAATAACATGTATCCACTAGCATGGGTAGTTGTTGAAAATGAGAACACAAGTAGTTGGTCCTGGTTCTTGTCCCTTTTGAAAGAAGACTTTAAGATTGATAGTGAATATGAGACTTGTAAAAAGTGGACATTTATGAGTGACAAACAAAAGGGTTTGATTGAGGCATTTGAATAGACACTACCTCATGTTCACCATAGATTTTGTGTGAGGCATTTGCACGGAAACTTCATAAGGGCTGGGCATAGAGGTCAAGCATTGAAGGATGCTTTATGGGCAATTGCCACATCTACTACTATACAATGGTTTGAAGGTGCAATGGAGAAGATGACAACATTAGATGTGGCTGCAGTGAATTGGCTAGCTGATAAACATCCTGCACACTGGTCCAAATCTTACTTTGATACATCAGTTAAGTGTGACATGTTACTGAACAACCTTTGTAAGAGTTTCAACTACTTCATTATGGATGCAAGGGATAAGCCTC
Source organism: Ehretia macrophylla (assembly GCA_037974665.1). Classification (NCBI taxonomy): domain Eukaryota; kingdom Viridiplantae; phylum Streptophyta; class Magnoliopsida; order Boraginales; family Ehretiaceae; genus Ehretia; species Ehretia macrophylla. The sequence continues at coordinate 30,859,673 of CM075780.1, forward strand.
TAATAACCATGTTGGAAACAATTAGAGTGTTGGTGATGACAAGAATTCAAACAAATAGAGATAAGGCAAAGAAATTGATTGGACCTTTATGTCCTAGAATAAGGGAAAAGCTCGTGCAACTGTCTGAGGCTGGTTGTGCATACATTCCTTTAAAGTCTAATGAGTTTCACTTTGAGGTGGTTGGTAGTTACCAAGATAAATATGCTATGGATTTGCTCAACCATACTTGTAGCTGTAGGAAATGGGAATTGACTGGAATCCCTTGTAAGCATGCATGCTCATTATTAGCAATGAAGGGAAGCAACCTGGAGGACTATGTACATGAGTGTTATAGAGTAGAAACCTTCAAGAAGATTTATGAACCTGCTATAATGCCTTTAAATGGTCCTGACCTATGGCCCAAGACTGATAGAGTTCTACCACTTCCTCCTAAATACAATAAGAAAGCAGGAAGGCCAAAGAAAGTCAGAAGAAGGGACCCATTTGTTGAGCAACCCAAACCTGCTGTGCATAGGCCCAACAAAATAGTCAATCATTATAGAAACTGTTGGCAGAAGGGGCACAACTCAAGGAATTGTCCACTACCCAAAGAAGTAAGTTTTGTTTCAATTTCTTATTTTTTGTTTTTTCAATTTCAACATTTCTAATTGATATATTATGTAATAGGTTGGTATAGATGTGGCTGGCAGTGTGCAAGGTAGGCGATGTAGCCAAGGAAGAGAAAGCCAGAAAGGAGGCAACAACCAAAGTAGAGGAACTAGTCAAGTCAGGGGAAACATTGTAGGGAGAGGAAGCAACCAGGGAAGGAAGGATATGCTTGGGACAGGAAGCAGCCAGGGAATAGAGGATGTGCTTGGGACAGGAAGCAGTCAGGGAAGGGGAAGTTCAAAATGAAAAACACTTGTACAGGACATGGGGAGGAGGAGTAGTTTAGAACGAGTTTCAAGGGTTCATGGTTTGGGGAGAGCAAACAACAATTTAGGGAATAGTTTGGGGGGCTATGGTCTAGGGAGAGTAAGTAGCCAATGTTTAAGAGCGCATGACTTAGATAGGGGGAGCTGCAACCAAGGTATAATTACAAACAATCTGGGAGAAGGGCTCTATTTGGGGAGAAATTACAATAGCCAAGGGATGGGTAGCATGACCATAGGCAGAGGCAACAATCAAGAGATGGCAGTGAATTTCAGGCCACCAAGAAGGCTTACTAAAAAGGTTTGAAACATTTTTTTAAGGCTGCTGCATTATTTTATTTTTGCAAGTTGTTAATCAACTCATATTATTTCATGTGTATATTACTAACCTATTTACTGTTGCAAGCTGCAAATGCATACAAGGATAATGCTTCAAAACAAGACATTCCTTCTATAGATGCTCAAATTAGAGTTCCAAATGCTCCAGTACCTCCCATTCCAGTTCCATATGTTAACGATGCAACAGTTTCACATGTTTTCCATGATATACCAACGGAAGATGGCCCAAATCCAGAAGTTGCATGTTATGTTCCAGTGCATATTGCTGATGATGCTGCTCCAACACTAGGGTCACAAGCAACCATAGCAGCATCAATTTTACATGATCAACTTACTAAAGAAGCTGCCTTGGAGCTTATTTTCAAGTTCTTTGATTGAAGAGAGAGTTATTGGTAAGGGGTTGCCCTTTTTGCAAGTGATGATGAGATATTTTGTGGGCATTTTTTGGTATATGATGTAAATGTTGTGGGCATATCATTGGTTTTTGTATATGACTTTTAAAATGAATTTTGTAGATGGGACCAACGCTTATGTTATGATTCGTATATTTTTTAGGTATATGATGTAAATAGGGTGGGTATATCCAGTTGCTATATGTTATGGTCCTTGTGGGTTTTGTAGATGAGAATGGATTCACGTGTATAATTGTAACAGGTTTGATCTTTATGGTTTTTGTACACGATTTTTGGGCAACCATCTTATGTAATGACAATGGTTTCATGTTTAAATACAAGTCTTTGCAGTTATGAATTTATTGTTGGCAGTAAAGTGTCAAGTTTTTGACAAAAAAAAAAAAAAAAGTATCATGTTTGGATGTGCTCGCATTTTGTAAGGGGTTTTTTTTTTTTCAAAACATTAGGGATTTGTGATATTTTCTTTAAAAAATTGAGAACTGTTTTGATTTTTTTTTTATATCATTAGGGAATAAAATGAATTTTTGGTACTGAATTAACAAAAAAATAAAATACTGAATTGACAAAAAAAATAATTTTTGGTGAATTTTCATTTTTGCCCTCAAATAATAGTCAAACAATGTTAAATTTTCTGTTAAACTTAACAGAAAATGATGTTAGGGACTATTTTGAAATTATTTTTTAAAATATGAGGGATTATTTTAAATAATTTTAAATAATAAAGACTAATTTGGAAAAGTTGGAAACAAAGGGGGCTATCTGCACTATTTTCCCTAAAAGCAATTATGAAAGACTCCTAGTTTGTGGCTTCAGTTGAGAGCTTTTAGGCTAGTACAGCCAAATCTCAAAAGAGAAACAAAACAAACATACAAATTCTCCAGAGGCTTCCAAGTGAGAATCTTGTGAAGAACCAACAATGGCTTCTTCTCTCCTAGCCTCTCAAACCCTGACCCTCACAAACCCTATCCCAAAATCCAAACCCCTTTTCTTCAACCTCTCAAAACCCACATCAATTTCATTCATGTCATCCCAAAAAACCCCAATTTATCACCACAGGTTGACAGTTTCAGCTTCTTCTTCTTCATCTTCTTCAACAACAACCATCCTTACCCCTATCCCATCAAACCTAACTTGCCCTTTACTCACTGAGTCAACTCGTACACTCACAACCCTCTTTGCAATAGCTGTAGCCGCCTCCAAAGTGTTTTTGTTCAAAATTATTAATCTGAATTTACAATTGAAAGGCTTCCATGGTCTACAACAAGCTTTAGTTTACTCTGCCGGGCCTTCGTTCTTCGCGGCGGTTAAGGACCGCCCGCCTGGGTATTTGAACACGCCGTTGACGGTGGTGGCGGCGGGATTGGCAAAATGGCTTGATATATATAGTGGGGTGTTGATGGTTAGGGTTCTGCTAAGTTGGTTTCCGAATATACCATGGGAAAGGCAGCCATTATCGGCTATTAGGGACCTTTGTGATCCGTATTTGAATCTTTTCAGGAATATTATTCCACCGATTTTCGATACTTTGGATGTTAGTCCCCTCTTGGCTTTCGCGGTGTTGGGTACACTTGGTTCGATTCTGAATAGCAGCAGAGGAGCATATTGAGGTGCACGAATCTCCCATTATTTGTTATTTGCTGACGTGCGTGAGTCTCCCGTTATGTGTTGATATTGAGGTGCAAAGATCTCCCGTTATGTTTTTGTGCTTGCGGTTCTAAGAAAAGTTTGACGCATTTTGGTTTTATTGTAATGTACGTATAGCTACTTTGTGTTGAGCAAGGATTAATAATTTAGATGAAATTTTGTAATTTAGGCGAAATTATATTTGGAACAATGTACTAGTTTTGTTAGTGATTAATGTTTAATTACATACTCACTTATATAGTATTTGATTCATTGTGAATTTTGCTTCTTTTAAGATTGGATTATCTTTTGATGGATGGATGCTTGTTGCATTAGATGTTTCTAGTGACACTGCCATTTCGCATCAAATTGAAAGTGGGATTCTGTGGTGTAGCCCAGTTGATGGGCTATCGGCCTGTAGGTGGCCGGGTCCGAATCCCCATGGGGGGCAGGCAGGTAAAAAAAAAAAAAAAAAATCACCTTTCAGAAAAAGAAAAAAGCATCAAATTGGAATTCATGTGAGAAAGAAACCATTTAAATATCAATGTACTAAAAGCATGTCCTGATCAACTTCATTGTAGAGATAACTAATGCTTCACCTAAGAAGGCATATTTACAGAGACTATTGTGTTATACTGAAAGAGTTCATGGTTAGATTAAAGCCACTGTTCATAAGTTCTGATACAAGTTTATCATACAAGACTGTGCCGTAGCTGCAAAACATGGACTCATGGACTCGTGCTAACATACAAAAAAAGTGATGATAGACTCACAGAAGCTCCCATTGCTTCAGCAGAGTTGATCTCAATGTGTTAACAACTTCATCTACATCACTAGGATGTCGCATTCACAACACCTTTCTATGCGTGAGCTTATGGTCACAACAAAAATGGAGTGAGGCGGATCATTAGTTTTTCTTGAAGTAAGAAAATAATGTTGGCTGTTTATCACTGGCGCCCTTACCCTTCTTTTTCATTGGACTCGTAGCTAGTTTGCCCGTCTGATCGACTGAGTGCTTGGTATCAGCTGAATGCTCCTCAAACTCATGTTTCAACTCTACATCGGCACCTGTAACTTTTACAGGACTCTGGCTCAGCTTCTTGAGCTTTGTACCAGACGAGACCTCCTCGTACTCTTCCTTGGTTGGGATATTTGCCTCTCCATCATGTGCAATCTTTCCTTTCTTTCTCTCTGGACTAGAAGCTAGTTGGTCAGTTTGGTCGGCATATGGCTCGGTATCAGCTGAAAACTCTTCGTACTCTCGCTTAATTGGAAAATCTGTTGTCCCCTTGCGAGAAGCAGACACATTTGGTTTAACATCATCTTTGTTGGTCGTAGATTGGAGATCTGTACTCTCCAGTGTTTCATGTTCCTCTTTCATACTTCTAGGTTGGTCAATTTCCGTAGGTTCCTTCTCCATCAGTTCGGTTTTCTTTTCTTCTTCTTTTTGGCTTTTTGCTCCCTTCTTCGAGAAAAAGTGAGAGATCGGTTTGCTCTCCTCAGTCTTTAGTTGTATCTGCAAATAATAGATATCTATTAATGTCAAATGTGAACAAGGTGATACACTAGAGATGAGAAAAAAACTAACACGCAGAGCAGTTTCTTTCTTGCTCAACAGAAATCAAATCTCACCAAATGCAGACGTATCTCCATAATTGAAGAGCAAATAAGCTAAATATTAGGGGGGGAAAACAGTTTTCAAGTTTTGTGCAGATAAACTTTCTGACAGAACTATAGATGGAACTGGGTCGCTGTGATCCATGAGACAATTTTCTAATATCCTCCGAATTGTTACCCCGCATGATCATAAAGACACACCAAAAGGAGCAGGAAACAGTCACTCAGTGGGTGCCATATATTTGAGAAAATCATCCAAATACTACGCACTTTCAAGAATCACATAAATTGATTCCCTTGAGAAACAACTCTGAGGCAATTGACTTCACAAATCTTATGCCCTCTATTTTGCAATGTAGCCCAGAATGGGCATCAGTATGTGTAAATTACAGAACTCCACTTTGATAGATTTAGAAGTTATAACCTGACGAGTATTTACAAACTATATAAGATGCCAGGGATATAATGAGGGGCTTTACCTCCTTAATGCACTCTGGTCCATCAAAAGAAGGCTTACCCACTGCAGGAGTCACTGGATACCATGCCTATAGAAAAAAACGTCAAGATTAAACTTCAGATGGTCTTTAATAACAAAGTACTCGATCATAGTTTAATACCTGTTTACTAAAGCTCTTACCAAATCTGATTCTCCATATGGCTTAAGTAGTGCATCAAAGTTGGTAGTTGGAGATCCATATAGCCATAAATCAGATGATTCCTTGTTTCCAAATATAACAGGCATCCTGTCTGCAAAGCAGGTTAGTGATACAAAGCACGAGTTTCAAATTTGAAAATGATCATAAAGGACGTCAATATGATTAAGTATACTCTCACTGTTCACAGCTCCCATAAAACATCAGAAAAAAGAAGCAAGGAAAGGTGATATTGCTCGCCTAAATTAAATGATAACCAACTAATGAATAGGATTATTCATGCTAACCCAAAATTTTGATTGAACTACTCCCTGATTCTAACTCTCACACCCCAACTCCCTGATTTACTTGTGGAGAAATTGTTGATACCAATTTGCATTACTCAATAACGTGAGAACAAGTGTTACTCATGCATTTATGCCTTTCAGCCCTTTCATAAGTCATTGCAGTTTCTCATTGGAGCGTCTTTAGAAGATTTAAGACTTATTTTAGGAACCCCCTCCACCGGGGTAGCTTCTCTTACAACAGAAAAGTGCATGTAAGAGTTCAGAGCTTGGTACATTTAAGGATAACTTGAAATGAAGATGTAGACTAAGTAACTGAGATTCTTCAGGCATATTACTAAAAAATATGGATGGAACTGATGACAAAAGAAACATGACTAACCATGGAGCCATTGTAACGATGAAGATGATGAAGTCGTCAGAATAGTAAAGGTATAAAAAACCTCTCCTGCATATTTATCCAAGGAAAAGAACTGATAATTAGAGTAAGGCGAAACTCAGCCATTTATATGGTGACAGTAGTAGACTTAGATAAGCTGCAATCTACATGCGGAACAGGTAAGAGAAAGAATGTATCAATGCATACTTGCGCCCGCCTCCCCCACCCCACCCCACCCCACCCCACCCCAAACACACACAAAAACAAAAGGTACTCCAATCATTCCTTTTTCGACAAAATATTTGGCCAACCAACTTTAAGCATGAAATTTACAAGAATGATGTTGTTAATAAAAGTAAAGTTGCAAAAAGGAATGGAGGAAACAATGTTAATACAAGTAGAAGATATATGTTAATGGTTGTTCACCTTCTGCATTTTTCCAAGAATCAAAAAGAGCAGCAAATACAAGGGGCCTGCCATCCTTTAAATTTATGTAGTAAGGTTGTTTCTTTGATCCGTCTTTTTTCCATTCATAAAATCTGAACATAATAACAAGCAGAAATTAGAGCTATGAAGATCTGCAGAACTTCAAAAACAATCTGACAGACAAACATAACAAATCTCGCCGAGAAACTTCTTTTTGTCAAATAACAAACACTTTGAGATAGTATCGCCACTGGAATAGACATACACATCAAATGTAGTTTTATGTACTGCTAAAAACAGCCTGTTATCAGTATGCTAGCTAACATCTGTTAGTTTTTATTCTTCATTCTATTAGGCAATGAGACCTCTATTAGGTTTCTTATCGAAGCCTTTCAACTCTCCTAATCTTTTTCCTTTTTTCCCTTAATGATTAGAGAAGGTTATGCTTGGCGCGGTGATTGAGCACTTGTTGAATACTTGGCCTAGTCATACAAACAACTTCTCCGACAAAAGTCTTGTGCACTGACTACGCATTTTGATGGCTAGAATCTCTTATTTTGTGCAGTATTCCCTCATTGCTCTGCTGATTCTCCCGGGATACCTCATCAAGAGGTCAGCAAATGTTCTTAACTTGCAACAGAGAATAAGGAAACTCAGTGAATATACAAAGTAATGAGAAACATACCCTTCAACAGCCACCAAACATCTATTATTAGGAACAAGACGACGAAAAGAAGCCTTCTCTCTAATCGACTCGCTCCGAGCATTAAACTGCAATTCACAATATTAATCACACTACTAACACATTTAAACAGCAAAAATAAACACGGTCAGACTCAAATACAAAGAGCCCGTGCACGGAACTCCTGCTATGCATGACCAATAAACTTTCAAGCTTAGTATTTTCTTGAGAAATTTAAACATGCTGAAAACGGAAAAAAAAAAATATATATATATATATAAAATAAAAATAAAAATAAAAACCTAATTTTACCATTTTATAGTGATCAGGTTTCTCAGTTTTCTTAGTGAAGCTAGGTACAAGACCCCATTTCATACAGTGAAGAGCAGCTCCTTGCTCTTTGGCGTGACCATCTTGGCCGTCGCCTACGTCATCTCTACACACAACCGGCAAATTGAACCCCGGCGAGACATTATACGATGGCCGATACCTAATCCGGAGATAAAAAAAAATTATTAATAGTGAATAAAAGTTAGAAGATGGTTTGTTTATTGAGAGGTGAGGGTGGTTACCGGTCCATGTTAATGTGGCGGACGGGCCGACCTCTGATGTGGCAGGCCCGACGGAAATCGTCGGGCCTTAGAGTACAACGTGTTCTCCCGCACATTGATTTTTGTTTTTGCTTTGCTTTTTCGATTCTGGAAAGGTCAACTGATGAGAATGAAGAAGGGCGGGAACGAAACTAGGCGGTGATTTTTTAGCGAGGCAGCATTATGTTGGAAGGTGGAACCGCTGGGCGTGACCATTGGATTTCATTTCTCTTTACGGCTCCGTTTGTTTGCCGTAAAATAACTTGTTTGTATAAAATGTTTTCCGTGAAAAGTATTTTCTTGGAAAATAAAATATTTTACATTATTCCGTTTGTTTGCCGTAAAATAACTTATTGAGGGAAAATATTTTACTGGAAAATAGAATACTGAAAAATATTTTATAGTGTTTGGATATATGGTAAGTTCGGTAAAATGTTTTCTTATCCCAAATGACATGAAAACATTTTACATAATTTTGTACTAGCCGCAATTGTTGACCGGAAAATATTTTACGGTTGACCAATTTTCCAGTGTTACCAAACACCGTAAAATTAAAAAAAAGCAGCTGCAATTTTTTACTGGAAAATATTTTACGGTTGACCAATTTTTCAGTGTTACCAAACACCGTAAAATCCAGAAAATATTTTTCGGTAAAATATTTTACAGCAAACAAACGGAGCCTACGTTGTCAAATCAGAAAACACGTGATTTTTATTGAATTATAAATATATTTGTGTGTATTATCAATTGTTTGTTTTCATGTTATTTGTCACGGACAAAAGGAAATACTCATTCGGATTGATATGTAATCTCAACAATCAATTACATCATAGATCTTTTGAAAAAAAATAAAAATAAAAATAAAATAAACTTACTTCATAGATCACCATGTGTGTAACACTATTACTTTTGTTAAGATATGATTTTAGCTAACATTTTTATTGGCTATGTTTTTAGTAAAAATTATAGATATTATTGTGTGTGGAGTTTTGTTATTGCAAGTAAGTATTAAAGTGTAAGAGCAATTCGAGTTTTGAGGAGTTCTAGTGCAAGTAGTGTTCAAGCCATAAACAGTCTAAGTTTAAATAGACTTTATGTTGTGAAGAAGTTTCTATATTTTTGGAGATCAGGTGATAAGATGATAAAGTTCAAGCTACCAATAACTCTTGAGCTATAGAGATGAACTTGAAGACACTCCTACCTATACTTAACGTCTGCAGCAAATCCTTTATATAGGCATTTCAATTCCCAGTTGAATGTGGCGAGTAGTGAACAGACAACAAGGAGCTGAGTCGTGAGTTAGGTGTAGGCAGACTGTGTCTAGTCATATTGCAACATGTTGTGTAACAGAGTGTATTAAATGTTCTAGATTGAGTTGCAACACAGTCTGTTTTTAGTCAAATGTATTAACCAATTCATCCAAAGTTTCAAGACTATTTTTATTTGTTTTGCATTCATTCTTCGGGAGAAGAAAGCGTGTTCTCGGGAGAGAACTTTGTAAGTCGATGAGAGATCGACAAACTAGAGAATCTACTAAGGGAGTCTTACACCTAAGCGGCAAGGGTTAAAAGGGAGTATTTAATTGCGCAAGTACCGTTGGTGTCTGTAATCTCTTGAAACTTTGTGGATTGGTTTGTTGGTCAGGGAGTAGTCGCGTGGATATAGACCTAGTTAGTTAAACCATGTTAAAATTTATGTGTTCTTATTTTTGTTGCAACAAATTTACTTTTTCGTAAATTTACTTAGTTGATTTGGTCAATTATCAAATTGATGAAGGGCCATAAATTTACAATTGGCATCAAGAGCAGGTTACTGAACTAACTCAGTTAGATATTTGGGACAGTTTTTCTAACTGTTTTTGCAGATATGGACACACTTCGTGATAGAAGTTCGTTTATCAAACCACCACTACTGGATGGATCAAACTACTCATATTGGAAGGCCCAAATGAGAGCATTTATCAAATCCATTGATGAAAAAGCTTAGAGGGCAATCGTCGTGGGATGGACGCATCCTACAATGAAAAATGATGAAGAAGTTGATGTGCCAAAACCGGAGGATCAGTGGACCGCAAATGAAGATCGTTTGGCTAACAATATTTCAAAGGCTTTAAATGCTATTTTCAATACAGTTGATCTAAATCAATTTAAATTGATCTCAACTTGCGAAATTGCTAATGATACTTGGACTATTTTACAGACTGCATATGAAGGAACTACAGCTGTTAAAGTGTCTAAGCTTCAAATTATTGCAACAAGATTTGAAGAATTGAAGATGCAAGAGGATGAGACCATTGCGGATTTCAATGGCAAGTTGTGTGACATTGCAAATGAGGCGTTTGCATTAGGTGAAAAATACTTATATTCAAAGCTTGTGATGAAAGTCTTGCGGTCACTTCCTGATAGATTTGCCATCAAGGTTGTTGTCATTGAAGAAGTAAAGGTTGTTGATGACATGAAGCTGGATGAATTAATGGGTTCACTTCAGACATTTGAAATGAAATTTAAAGAAAAGAGAAAAATATTGCATTTCAAGCAGAAATCCAAAAGCAAGATGATCAAAACTCTTATTATGATGAAAGTGCAAAAATCACTGAATCTTTAGCATTGCTCACGAATAATTTTAACAAAGTACTGAAAAAATGGAAGAAGCAGATAAGTGGATCAAGGCTAGCGGTTTTTGAAAGAAAGCATACTGTTACAACAAATTCTGAGACATTCAGAAGGCAAAAGGAAAAACGTTCGAGAAGAAAAAGAGAAATAAAGGTATTCAGTGTAGGGAGTGCGTAAGATTTGGTCATATACAGTCTGAATGTGCAAATACCTTAAAGAAAAAGAACAGAGCCATGAATACCACTTAGAGTGATGAAGATTCATAATACTCTTCTGAAAGTGACACGGGATACACAGGCAACTATGTTGCATTCACTGTTGCAATGGTAGAAAGTCTAGTTCAGCCGATGTCGCACCAGCTGTTACAACAACGTCTACAACAGAACATATGATATCAGAAGACAACAACACGATTTCAGAAACAGAGACTGATGATAATCTGGATGAAGAAGGAATCATGAAAGCATACAAGGAAATGTACAAAAAATTGCTAATTGTATGCAAGAAGAATCAAGAGCTAGAGGAAAAGATCAATGAATTGGAGGAACAAAAAGCTGACTTGACAAAATCTGTGAGGAATCATCAGATCCAAGCAACTAAGAGTCAACTGAAGATTGAAGAGTTGCAACTGGAGCTTAAATAGACTCAGCAAAACGTGAAGATGTTGAATTCAAGAACTTTGAAACTTGATCATATGTTGTCAATTCAAAAGCCAAATGAATATCATATTGGACTTGGGTTCCAATAAGGTACTTCAACTGGTAAAATTGTCTTTGTCAAAGAATCTAAGGAGCCGAAGCTGGAACCGCATGTTACAACATCTCCTGCGACAAAGGCAAAAATTCCAGAAGAAAAGCGAAAGAGATTTGTTCCAGTCTGTCATTATTGCGGTGCTCCTAGACACATCAGACCACAATACTATAGGTATATTGATGATATGAAAATAAGTATATTTGTCAATCCCTTCTTTTATAAGTCTAGGAAATCACCAAAAGTAAGGGTTGATTTGTCGCAACAGAACGTGAAACAAATCTAAGTAAGGAAACTTGTACACACCCATCTAATTGCTTACACTTTATTACAAGCTTGTACCACTAACTCATGGTATTTTGATAGTGGTTGTTCTAAACATATGATAGGAGATCGTGGTATGTTGACAATTATCGAAGTTGCTCAGAAGGTCAAGTAACTTTTGGTGATGGTGAAAAAAGGTATGTTTTTGTATGTGTTTATGATTTCTCTAGATTCACTTGGGTAGATTTTATTAGGGAAAAGTCTGACACGTTTGATGCATTTAAAAAATTGTGTTTAATGTTGAAAATAGATAAAAGTTGTAACATAGAAAAGATTGTTAGAACAAAAAGTGACCATGATAGGGAATTTGAGAACTTTGCATTTACTGGATTTTGCACTGAACAAGGTATAACACATGAGTTTTCAGCATAAAAAACACCACAAAAAAATGGTGTTGTTGAAACAAAAAAGGTTGTTCTAAAATATGTTTTAACAGAGCATCAGGTAGCTGACTTTTTCACTAAGGCACTTGACTATGTGAAATTTGAAGTTTTGAGAAAAGCTATTGGTATTTGTACTAATTACTGTTGGCACACGCATTGAAACATGAAAGTGATCAGTCTCAAGAGATGTGAAAGTTTAATAATTATATCAACTTGAGATTTATTTTTTGAACCATTATTCTTGTGCACACTATATTTTGATCTGATTGAGAAACTGATTTTAATGGTTTGTAAGTGCAGGAATTTAAATTTCATAGTGACTCTGGATATAAAGAGAAATCTCTTTATCCATTCATGTACTCTATTTACTCATGAAATGATTTTTTTTTTTTTTTTAAAGCCAAACAAACAAAAGGAAAAAAGAAAAATAAAAAGTTAAGACTGGAAAAAGCTACCTAGACTATATTGAAGGTTCTAGAGTGAAACCTACCTAGTCCAATATTTATTTGGAAAAAAAAAATTGTAATGTGATTTGACGATCAAGTTGTTTTAAATTATAAATATTGCAAAGCCTGATTCTGATGAATTTCTAGAAATATCTTTATATAACTTTCACACACACACATGGTTCAAGTTATAAATTCGTGTGTGATTTAAGTATTGAATAAATCTAATTTCTTGTTAATGAAATCACAATTAATGTGAATTGTATGTGACATTCATTTTTCATGTTTAAGAAATAGTTCATAAATATAAGTGCTTAAGTGGCTAATTGGTGAAGTTATGTTGCAACATGTACTGAAACAACTCAGGTCACTAATATTGTGTTGTAACACAAAAAGGAAAAAATGAGGGAAAATAAGGTTGTTTTTGGCACCAAATCAGTCTGATGACACGACAAATATATGTTGACATTTGTAAGTTAAAAAGTTGTGACTATTCAAGAGAGTTTGTGTTCCAGTAAACTTGTGGCTCATTGTTTTCTATTAAATCTATAACTCTAATCATTAAAAAACTCTATCTTCTATTTGTCTCCTTCATTACATTTTTCTCACAAGTTTTTGCAGAGTCAATATAAAGTTGCTATTCAGGGGGAGCCTCAGGCTGAAGGAAATGTTGGACCAACTCCTGTAACAGCTTCTGGTACGCTATTGCAACAGGTGCAGAAACTGCACAATGAAGTTCATGAGCTGCGCCATGATCAAGCTACTCAGCAGAAGATCATGGCTGATCTTAAGGAGTTGATGGAAAGACAACAGACCCTACTTGATTTCGTCTCCAAATCCGCTGTTTGAATGTTCATTTCCTTGATGACCATTGCTCTAATACTTTACAGTTTTTCCTATACTTTACTATGTTTAAATTTTGCCACTTTACTGTTTTTGTAGGTTTTGCTCTGATACTCTATTATGCTTTTATTGCTATGATACTCTATACTATTGCTTTGGTTTCTTTTGTCAAAGGGGGACATGGATCCCACAAGACAATGGTTTGATTGATTTTGGTTTGATTTATGTTGTGCTAAACTTCGTGTTACATTGTCTATTTTGATGATTGACTTGGCTAACTATTATTTTAACCATTGCTTGTGAATTTTTGCCAAAACAAAGCCAAATGGGGAGATTGTTAACATCTGATTTTAGCTAACATTTTTAGCAAAAATTATGGATATTATTGTGTGTGGAGTTTTGTTATTGCAGGTAAGTATTCAAGTGCAAGAACAATTCGAGTTTTGAGGAGTTCTAGTGCAAGTAGTGTTCAAGTCATGAAAAGTCCAAGTTTAAATAGACTTCATGCTGTGAATAAGTTTCTACATCTTTGGAGATAAGATGATAAGATGAAAAAGTTCAAACTATCAATAACTCTTGAGCTAAAGAGATGAACTTGAAGACACTCCTGCCTATACTCAACGTCTGCGGCAAATCCTTTATATAGGCGTATCAATTCCCAGTTGAATGTGGTGAGCAGTGAATAGACAACAAGGAGCTGAGTCGTGAGTTAGGTGTAGGCAGTCTATGTCTGGTCGTGTTGCAACATGTTGTGTAACAGAGTGTACTGAATGTTCTAGATTGCATTGCAACACATACTTTTTTAGTCAAATGTATTGACCAATCCATCCAGAGTTTCAAGACTCTTTTTATGTGTTTTGTATTAATTATTCGGGAGAAGAAAGTGTGTTATCGGGAGAGAACTTTGTAACTCGAGGGAAGCTCGCCAAACTAGAGAATCTACTAAATGAGTCTTATACCTAGGCGGCAAGGGTTAAGAGGGTAAGTACCATTGGTGTCTATAATCTCTTGAAACTTAGTGGATTGGTTTGTTGGCCGGGGAGTGGCTGCGTGGACGTAGACCTAGTTGGTTGAACCACGTTAAAATTTATGTATTCTTACTTTTGTTGTAACAAATTTACTTTCATGCAAATTTACTTAGTTGATTTGGTTAATTATCAAATTGATGAAGGACCATAAATTTACAACTTTCTTCTTAAATATTTACCATGTCTAACTCTAAAATTATTTAGCGATGAGACCTTAAGCTAATTGTTAATTCCCCCACACTAATAAAGTGGTTCTTTATTCAGTTATGCATGGTATTTTTCAACTATTATGTGGCTTCATTTGTAAGCACTGGTAGTTATAATTCATTATTTGTATGAATTCCTTTCCTACTATATGTGAATGTTATAGTTATTGCATAAAAAAAAGGCTTAAAATGTTACATTCACATATTTCAAACAAATAAAACACATATTATTATTTTCTCGACAATCTCATAAACTAATATTCAACCAAAAGTCCAAATTTCTAAAACTATAATTATAAAAACACGAATGTAATTCAGTAATTGACTAAAAGAAAATATAAAATTTGGCAAACTTTATAGAATGGATGGTAACACCAAGGCTCACACTTGCTTCCATATTAAAAGGACTTTGAGGCTTTAGAATTCGAGGGTTGACATCTTCGTTTAAATTTTGTTAATATTCCATTGTTTAGGTATTTTGCAGTTCCTATATTCATCTCATGCTATTCAAGTTAATGATTCTCTTGTAATTTGATGGTAAATTGTGAAAGAAAAAAGCAATTCCACACTGCCATATAATTTTTTTTTTTTTAACATAAAATTGCCATAAGTTTTGGTTGTTTAAGTTTGCTATTTGAACTTACAAAATTTGTTTATTTTCCCATATAAGCATGTTAATTTTAAAATGAAACCAAAACAACATTAATAAGTTATAATTTCTAACACATTAGTTTAATTAGAAAATTCTGAGGGTAATGCTTATTATTTTTCTAACTCCATTCTCAATGTAATTACAAGAGTATTTTGTTAAAAATCACATATATGGCCATATGGGTATAGAACTTGTTGTGTTTTGCTTGAATTTCCATGTCAAAATCATGATTTTGTCGAATACGGTAGATCCATTACTTTATTATTTCCATTGCATATGGTCACAAATGAAATTTTATTTATTTGGTTCTGACAATTTAAAAATGGTAAGAATGTAGTTACGTTATATAAAATTATTTAGTTTGTAATTATATATATAATGTGAAGAGTTAATTGTATTACTCTAGTAGTGGTGAGCTATATATACATGTATCTAAGGTCACTCGTACAACTAGTGTTGCAGTAAATTTATGTAGGGCAAATAGGACAAATAGTCTCTATTGTTTATAAGTTTTGGACAAATAGTCCATTTTATTTTAGAAGTCACGCAATTAGTCTCTATTGTTTGCAAAAGTACTACAAGTAGTCCTAATTATTTCAAAAGTCACTTATTTAGTCTCTATTGCTTGTAAAAGTCTCACAACTAATGGTGAGACTTTTACAAATAATAGGGATTAATGGTAAGACTTTCACAAATAATAAGGTCTAATCGTGTGATTTTTAAAATAATAGAGACTGATAGTAAAGCTTTTATAAATAATAGGGACTAATCGTGTAACTTTTGAAACAATAAACAATAATTGTCTAAAATAGGGAAACAATAGGGGCAAATTGTAATGTGCTCAAAGATAGGTTGGGGAATGAGTGAAGTTTTATGCTCTTTCAATAAAATACTTTATTGACAAAAAACAATGAAGAAAAAAGACAGGTGTCTTAGATTTTCTCAAAACCCATATAGCAATGTTGCACCGATCTCAAGCACTTGAATTATGCCTCTCAATTCTATCACCAGTAGTGGGCTTCTCCTTTCATTGGAACAAGTAATTTGAGAACAAAGTGGTGGATTGAGCTGCCTGTGCAATTAGAATTGATTATTTACTCATTACATGGTGTATTAATCTTTCCCTAGAGCTTTTAACACTTGTACAGCGCAATACTGACTAGGTTAGGATTGACTAGTGTAATATTTTTCGCTCAATTTCAATATATATATTGACTATTTTGATAATTAAAAAAAAAAGAATTATGCCTCTCAATTGGGCCATATAAGATGACTCTGGGTCCCTAGGATGGCTCGAGTGAATTAAAATCATTCCAAGCTTGAGTTTGGTCTACTCAACTCGAGTAATCTTAAACTTGAGAACAACTCACAAATTTCAATAAGATTAATACCATAAAATGTTTATTAGCTTATTGATGTTTCAGTTGACGAATCCTTCAAGTTTCAACAAGGGATTCACTTAATCTAACAAGAATTTTGCATCTAAAAAATAATGATAATTTGTATGTATTTTGCATAGTAAATTGCACATCCAAATAATTGTTATTTTTTTAATAATGATTCTCAATTGAATCAACAAAGTAACTACATTAAAATGTGAACAAAAAGAAAATGGATATTAAGGACTATAATATCATTATGTAAGTATTAAAGAGAGTATTTTTGTTATTTATTGTAAAAATATGATAGATCATAATGTTAAGTCAAAAAGATTAATTATTATTATTTTTTTCTTGTATGTTCACAGCATGAACCTCAACGATGTATTATTAGGCTAGAATCCCTGAATGATTCATCTTTAAATCAATCTTTGTATTTTAATGAGACTTTTTGCTCCCCTGATTTAACAAAAAAATTGTAAAGACTAAAGGGGCTATTTGTAAAAACAAGAGGGGGTACTTGTGTTATTTTCCGTTTTAGCTTGGGTTTTAACCCTTAAAAAAAGTAAAGTTGAAAACGAAGCCTACATAGGAAAAGGAGCACCTCCATTTTGCAACTAAACCCCTGTTACTCATGCTCTCCCTCGCGAGACGGATTCAGAGGTCCCACCCATGCCTCCACTTGACCGCACTCCAAATCCGGTCCGTTCGAACCGACGCCGGTTCGAACCCTCCCGCACGGCGGCGGCGGTCCAAGCACACGGCGAATTTGATGCTAAAAAAGACCGACGACAAGTCTGAATGGTGGGTGGTCGACGGCGAAATGCACGAGATCGGCGAAAACGTTCCGCTCAGAGAGCGGTTTGTTATTCCCAGACAAAACCTCCCCAACAAGCGCCGCAAACAGCTCCGAGAGCAGTTCATGCGTCGCACGCGCCTCGTTCTTAAAGAATCTGTAAGTTTTCTTCTCTTAGACTATCTATTCTATTTATGCATATTTGCTGAGTAAATTATGTAGTGTAAGCTTGAAATGTGAATACTAGTTTAATTTTGTCCATTTAAAAGGCGGCTATGAATAAGCAAGTCTTGAATTAATTCAACTAGACTGAGACGGATGAGAGAAGGTGAGACATCATATGAAAGTGGGTTATAAATGTTTATTGTGTGTTTAAGCAATAATTAGGCGTAAAACTAAGGCTTGTTTGCTGGCCCGGCTTCTGGGGTTTCAGTTATAGGGCGTGACATAGTGCATTCATTAATCACATAAGTATTAGGATTAGGAGTGGTTTCTTGATATGTTGGTTATGAAGCCAGACATAAAACTAACTTTATCTGTACCTCTCAACTTTGAATTGGTGAGGTGACTTTTGGGTTTATGTTAATTGTAATGAAGATTAAATATTATTGATTTGATGGCAACAGATAATCTTTGTGTTCCTCCAATCATGCTCGAATTAGGAGCAGTTCTGAGATTTTTTTTGATTCAAGTCATATTCGGTTGTGTCATTTGGACTGGTTATTTGTTGTATTTTTTTTAAAAGGACCCTTTTTTTCTGTCATACTGGTTACCGGATATCATTAAGGTAAGCGTCCATTCGAGTCAAAAGAAAAGTAGAGGAGAGGAACAAAGTGTTCTCTTGCATTCTTATATAGTTGCGACTTTCATCATATAGAGTACATACTGTTTTTCTTTATGTATGGTTGATTTTTTTTGCTAAGTTTTTTATGGCAGATTTTCATTCGTGATTTTACTTTTCTGAAATGGTAGGAGCACGAGCCTTGGTGTAAAAGATACATGGAACTATATAATGAGCTGAGAGAGAATTGGGAGAGACTATATTGGGATGAGGGTTACTCCAAGAAACTTGCTCAAGATCATGCTAACTATGACTCTGCTGAGGATGATGATGAAGATTTTAATCCATATAGGTTAGTCTACTTTTTTGTCCCTTAATCTCCTGTTAGATTTTTCCCTTTGTCGTATTTATAGGAGAAAACAGTTATTGATTTTTCGAGTCTGTATTACCCATACTAACGAATGTCACCCTACCTCTTGCAGGAGAAGGCAACCAAGTGCTGAACACATGAAGGTACCAACATAAGCACCTACATTATTGGGACATCTCCTTTTCCTAGCTTGTTGCTTATTTTATTATCTTCCTCATGTGAAACATAGTAAAGCTTTAGTTTTCTGTTGATGCTCTCTACTTGAATATACTATAATGCCACTTCTAGGCTTTAGTCCTGAGTTCTGTAATATACATGTAAATACTCGTGTTTTTCTGGAAGCTAAAGATGTTCATTCTAATGCAGTTATATATGTTTAGGAGTCATAATACAAATATGAATGTTCACTTGTTCATTTGCACAGTAACATTTTTATAATTGCATTAGTTAGCTGCATTTGTAAAAAAATTTAGAATTTTTTTTGAATTGTGCCAGTAGAGATACGGAGAGGTTTATGCAACTAAATTTGGTGGCGATCTTTCTGATGGTTGATGCTTGTTTTCTAAGCTTAACGTTGTTGCCAGCACCAATCATCTTAGTCCGTCTGGTGGTTACTAGCATCATATTCTTTTAGCTGAAAAACAATTTTTTTTTTACAGTAACTATGTATTTGCAGTTGGGCCTGCAAATGCCTCTTGCTTTGCATATAGATGGTGTCTGTCTCATTGCACTTGGGCCTGCAATTGCCTCTTGCTTTTCATATTGACTGTGTCTCTACCAAGTGTTCAATCTGATGGGACCTGTACTCAAGCATGCTCTCTGCAAAGATCTATTGACACATGCTGTTTAGTTACAAAAACCCTCTCAAAAAAAGAAAAAAAGTGTCTCTGAATGAGAAGGCTGAGCATTCTGCATAACTATGCTTTACTGGTTTATTAGATTTATTGTTAAACACTTGGCTCTTTACTTCACTTTCGACGCAGGAAGGTGTTCTAGGAAGAAATAGACAAGGGGACACGTGGGAAAAGGTTAGCTTAATCCGCGACAAATTTGAGTATGACAGGGAGAGAAGGATGAGAGAAAAAGGTTAGTTCACCAGTTGCAATTATTTTGACGTGATCTATACATATTGTGCTTTGCCATCTATTTCATGGTGAAGATACTTCAAAAGAAGATGAATATCATGTATTCAAGGTCACTCTCGGTTATAAGTTATGGTTTCATTTTTGCATCTTCTGCAGCATTTGCACCTATGACTGGGGGAATTGATTTTGTCACGGATGGTTCAGCCTCAAAGAATCAGCCTTTCGACACTCAGAGATATATATCTGAGAGTGATAGTGACTGACTGAAGCGCAATTTTAACTAGATATGATGCTCCACAGAAGACCATTTTTGGAGGGACCTTCAGGAGTGTTACAAGTATACGGTACTTGAACTAGTAGTACTGAAGGCGATAACTGTCTGAAATAGAAGTGCATTTACTACAAGATAATGTGGAAATGCTGTGCACTTGATATCTTGAATGTCGACGACTCCCACATGAAATATCCCTCTGGTAGGGACTATCTTGTCCTTGTCGCGCTCCTGCCTTCTCTCAAGATGTTTTTCTGAAGAACTATAGTGATGTAAATAAGATATGACAATGGAGTTATATTTCAAGTTGTGTGCTGCAACCGATAAAGAATTTATTTTGATCTGGATTTTACTTCTTTCAAGTTTGTTCATGATGATTACGTATTGTATCGTTTTGGAGTTTGGTATTGTGAGCATGGTTATAGTAAGGGTTACAGATATGAAATAGGAAACTTCTGAAGAATTCGAAATAAAATTAAATGAAAAATTACTTGTAGCTTGAAGTTGTGTGTGCTTTTTTGGTAAACAGCGTCACTGACCCATTCTTATTTGAAGAGAGAATCTGTAATTGCTTATATATTTTTGGCTACTAAATTATCTCCTAAGTCTTATTTTGGTTATTCAACTATTTTGATCTTATTCTGGCTATTCAACTGTCAATTGAGTTTTATTTTGCCTATTCTGTCAATTTGTTTGCTAAAATAAATTAATTGTTAAGGGTAAAATTTTATATTTGTAGAATCTCTTTTTCATGGCTTTTTAATTAATTGGGGTATATTTGTAAATAAGTTTTATTTCATGGTAAGAATATAATTAGTTTAACTAATTTTACTATTTTATTCTTAATAATTCGTTTATTTTAACAAAAAAATTAATGGAATAGCTAAAAAGAGACTTAATTGATGATTAAATAGTCAAAATATGACAAAAAATAATTAAATAGTTAAAACAAAACTGAGATGATAATTTAAATATCACACTCTAAACTTAAAATTCAATTTCAAAATATCAGATTTAGTAAGATTCATGTTAATTTTGACAATAATTGTCTTTAAGTTAAATATTCACCAAGTACAAAATAATCCACTCGAGTCATTACATAAGTTCTCAATATTAAATAATTTTAGTGATTGACAAAAAAAAAAAAAAAATGTTTTAGTGGGATTATTTTTTAAATGGCAACGAAAATTAATTTTCTTAAAGAAATTGGGCCCGTTGATAATGACTTCCCATCTCTTTATTTTTACTTTGGCAGTTTTTTACGTCAAATGCCAAAAATTCAAAAAGACACAACAAAACAAAAACACACTAAGTCTCTCAAGCCTTTCTCTGCAGGCGCCTGCTTTTTCAAATGAACAAGTCTCAACAGTAACCAAGTAGTATAAATTGGGTTCAGATCTGAAGCAATTTACAAAGTGTTGCATAGTGGCGAAGCAAAGATGAGCGGTGCGCGATTATGCGCATTGTTGGGTGAATTGGGATACCAAGGCCACGATTCGTTGGACCCAGACAGCTTCGAATGGCCTTTCCAATACGACGACGCACGTCCCATCCTCGACTGGCTCTGCTCTAGTCTTCGCCCCTCCAATGTCCTCTCTCCTTCCGAACTTTCCCAGTTAGTTTTCCTTTCTCTATCCATAATTACCTTTAAGCTATTAGATAGACATTTATTTTAATTATTTATTTTCTTCAACACGTGAATCAAGACTTTCATGTGTACATATTCTTTTCATCTAAAAGATTGAGTTATTAGTGAGTTGATTATTATATTGTTCCAATACGACGACGCACGACCCATCCTCGACTGGCTCTGCCTTAGTCTTCGCCCTTTCTAACTGGCTCAGTTACTGCTCAATTTTCCCTTTCTCTACTTTTAATTTTAGCTCCATTTTTATATAGTTAACTAATTTAATTTAATTTAATTTTTTTTTTCTGTATTTTGACTTGTTTTGATTAATTTTAGGGAAAATTTGGAGATGAATGTGATTGTAGAAATGTGAATGGAATTGGTTTAGTTTAGTTGTTTAATTGTCTATCTGTGTCTTGAATTTTGTTGTTATTTTCATGAGAGACTTAGTGTTCAGCTGCTAGTCTGTTATTTCAATCCATTAGTCCAATATGCTTGAAGCGCGGGTGGTGAACTAATAAACATAATAAATCAGTCCAAAATGTTGAAGCACGTGTTGTCAACGCTGTCAATTAGTCCAAAATGCTGCTTCACGTGTTGAAACTAGTAGTGGAGCTAGGTCATTCCATTCAAAATTTCCTGCATCGAGCCAATGCCAGATGAGATTATAATTTTCACAAGTTTGTTGAATTTAAGTTGAGTGTGTAGTGTGAATGAAATTGATTTTAGCAGTTGCTAAAAATACTTTCAAATATTTTGATGGATGTTATGAAAACACGGAGGTTTTACTTCGTCTGTCTGATTAAATTCGCTACACTATGGTAATGATTTTTGTTTCTTTCACCTTGGGAATTCCACAAACACATCCTTTGTTTATGAATTGTTTTCACTTTGCCTTTTCAGGTACGAGCAACTTTTACAAGAAGGGAAGCTTTTGGAGGTAATTCTTTAACTATCCTGTATCTTTATGTCTTTGGGCCTTTGGCTACTTATTATTTGTGAGTCGTCTTGCATCAGATGTGAATTGTTTTGGATATTACATGATCTGATTATTGGTTGTGTACATTTGGTATGGTGCTATGGCTGTGTGATTTATCATAAGATACTTAAGAAGTCCTCTTTCTCAATTTAGGGACTATTTTGAATTGGGTCTATGTTTCGTAAAGCTAAGTATAAGAATTTGGATATTTTGTTATGTTCGTCTTTTTTAGTGGGCAGTACCAACATCTCTGTTCTTGTTGATTTTGAGGAGCAATTCAGGTTTTTGCTTCGTGACTCGAGATCTCAGTGTCCTGTTTTAGGAATAACTGCATAGGATATTGATCTCTGTTTATGTAACTTTGCAACTTCCTATTCACACCATTTTGTGATTATTTTATTTTAAGAAATCCTTTTAATCTGTTACTGTTGTTGCCAATCCCATGCATCGCATGCCTTGGTCTCACTTTTCCAGCTAATGACATATAATGAAATACATTGCGGTCTTCTTCTCTTCGTGTAATTTAGTATGTTGCTTCTTTAAGTCACGGCATATTCAATCATGCATCTCTGTTTTCTCTGTTATCATTGATTTAACAGGGGGAAGACTTGGACTTTGCTTATGATAGCATTTCAGCCTTCTCAGCCAGGAGAGACAACCAGGAGGCAGTATTTGGAACTGAAGAAGGATTAAAAGAAATACGGTAACAGTGATTTTTGTGATTCAAATACTTGATTATTTTTTTCTACTAATATTGACTTTTGGGTCATACAAGTTCACGCTGCTCAGACATTGTCAAAGGACATTTACACGTTGAAATTTTAGTGCTGTTGGATGTAAACAGTTATAAGCAAACAGTAAATCTATAACTTTTGTTGGTCTTGATTGTTCAATTGACAAAGCAAATGCAACATGACATGTAAAATCAGTTCTCTCTATGATTGAAGAGAATAGTTAGACATTTGATTGTGCAGAAAATGATAGTAAAAAGAAAGAATTTCATACATAGATGGCATGAGGCAACTCGTGAATTCAATCTCAAATTTAAGTAAAAGTTGTTCAAACGTTTGTGCAAATTGGTCAATCATTTCAAAGTTATATGAAGTTTTAACAAGGGTTATCCTCCCACCTTCCCTATGCTCAATTGTGTTTTAGGTCACAATATTCTCATTGACTAATTACATCCGTTTTAGTGTTCTATTCTCCTGCAGAAATTCTTTCTCAGTCATCTTAACTATATTCTGTACCAAGAATATTTTTAATCACAAGGTTTCATCTCTTCTGTAAACACTTACGTATATAAAAAATGCTTGGTGCCTTATTTGAAGTCCCTGAAAAATGATATGAATGTAATCTGCTTCTTTGGATTTTATAGTAATGGTTTACTTACAACCTCAGGGATGCCACAGTAGCACTAAAAGCGGAAGCTTTGGAGCTGCAGAAACAGCTCAGACGTCTGCAGTCGCAATATGACATGCTCACTGGACAGGCTTCATCATTAATTCAAGGAAGAAGGGCACGAGTTGCAGCAACAACTGCTGTTAATGGCCAACTTTCTACTTTAGAAGATGGCCTTTCAGCAAGGAACTTGGAGGTAAGCTGATGGGGCTAAGATCTCATCAATTAGCTTTAGTATCCTTGTAGATATGTTCTTCCTCTTGGGAGATTTTACTTAAATTACCTTAGCTCAGTGAGTGAACTTTATAGCAGCTTTTTGCACGGTGCATTGTTGTTACTGGTGGATTTCTATTTGTTGATGTTAGGCATGTAATTCCATTGAATTGAGTATGATTGTATGTGTGATAGCATTTACTATACCAGGAATATCAATGAGCCCGATTATTGCAATTGTAGCCTTCTAATGACGCTCGTTTATAGTTTGGAAAATAATATGATCAAAGTGAAGCTGGATGTGTTGCTTCCATATTTCAGAAGTTGAAAATTAGCCAAGTTGGTCTATATACTGAAGAG
Organism: Ehretia macrophylla; assembly: GCA_037974665.1. Taxonomy (NCBI): domain Eukaryota; kingdom Viridiplantae; phylum Streptophyta; class Magnoliopsida; order Boraginales; family Ehretiaceae; genus Ehretia; species Ehretia macrophylla. The sequence goes on from CM075780.1 coordinate 30,884,093, forward strand.
AAAAAACGTAATGTTTGCTGGAGTAGCTTTATTCCAGAGATTCTTTTTTACAAGCTTTGTTTTTTGGAAGTTGACCCAAAAGTCAACTGTCTTTTGTTGAGTGTTTGTAATAATACTCCTGTGAGCAAAGGTATAAATGTGGAATAATGTCTGGCATATGTCCATCAGAAACTCTGGGGAAGTTAGATTTGAGAGGAATAATTTCTCAAACATGGTGTTTTTTTTTTTTTCCATGTCATATTGGTTTGATGAGTATTAGTCTCATATGTCCATGGTGTTGGAGGAGCTTTACCATTGCGTCCTTTTTTGCTTTCAAAGAATCTGGATTTAGGGTGTCTGTAACCTTTGAGTAGTGGTGGGTTGATAAGGCCATTATACCTGATGTTATGAAACGAACTAAGGTATCATAGTGAAAGACTCCAGTATAGGAGCTGCTGAAAAAAGGATCCCAAAGCTGACCTAGCATGCCTCTTTAACATTCTTCAAAAGTATATTAGCTTTAAATGTTTCTGTCACAAAGTAGCATGCCCATCTGATCCTCACTTATTCTATTGATTATCCCATATACTATCGTAAATTTGTTATTGTATAAAGCATGGCAGTGGACTTGTTCAGCATATTGCTTCATTTTATAATGTTATTCGATCTTATGTTGCCATGATTTTTGTCTTTGGAAAAATTGCTCCAAATATTAGTATTTGCAACTAATATAAGATTATAAAACTCTTCACTATTTATTTAGATGAATGCTGTTCTTGGAAGGATGGCATCTACAGCTCAAGAGCTTGCTCATTATCATTCTGGAGATGGTATCATATTACTCTCTTTAACTCATGTTTAAGAATGTTTCCTTACTTTCTGGGTTTTATAAAATTCTGGACAATGGGGAGATTTTGTTCAAAGGAGATTTGAATCGCCAAACTTGTTACCTTCTACCTTTATGTGGATTCACCCAAAAAGACTCCTCTTATTTGAAAGCTTTATAGTGGTTTTCTGTATAATTCTGCAAAATAGTTCAATTTTCACTTTCATTTCGTTATACGCCCACCTAAAAGTTAGAAGCGAATGTACCTGGAAAGCAGTAGCTGCTGACATCTCACAGTGTGAGGCTCAGTTATCGGGATTCAGCACGTTATTTGAGGAGTCAAAAACTTTTTCTAGCTTCAAAAGAACGTCATGCAGATCTTGCCTCTTCTTGGTTGTCAGTGCTTAGTTTATTGTGTTTGAATGTCTTGCAGCAACTTCAACACCCCCACTCTTCTCTACCCTTCTCTTCTTCTTTGGTGGTGGGGTTGGGGGAAGAGGAAACCTAGAGAGAAGAGAGATATCAGAACCAGAATTCATATTTATTTTCTTTTTACTGGATATTTATTGTTGCTTTCTCATGAGTTTCAAAATTTTTCTTGCAGAAGATGGAATCTACTTAGCTTACTCTGATTTTAATTCATATTTGCTTGTGGATGCATCTTGCATGAAGGAGCTAAATCAGTGGTTCTCCAAGCAATTGGACACGGTATATTCATACAAAACATTAGTGTTTCATAATCTTATCTAATATGAAAAAGTCAAACCTTTTTTTGAGGTGCAATTGGAAAAGTTAATTTTAGATTTGTGTTTCTTTCAATAGTACTATCGTTCAACAATTATTCAACTACACCTTCATCCCATGCTTTACGTGCATAGATCTTTGAGTTGTTAATGCTTAGGGCCTTGGAAGAAGTTTCTTTTTGACCAGAAGTATTCTTGTAATTTACCATTACTTGCCATTTTAAGTGAGTGTTTAAGTTCTGTTCTTGAGAGCTGGTTACTGCTTGATTTTAAACCAAAACTTGTAGCATGTTAGAGGACCTGTCTGCCATGCCTTTTCTGGATTTTTTTTCTTCTTATCAGTAGGTAGAAAATGTGTGCAAGTGTTCTGACTAATTCAGTAAAGTGACTGAGCGGTTACAGTAATATAAGCCAAAAACTGTTTCTGTTTGTGCTTGGTTAATTTTTCCCACTAGAACAATCAACTAGTAAGAAATTACTAACTTGAAGGACGAGCCTCCTGTGAAGTGAATATGGTACCCCTTTAGACATATGCTGTTTGTAAAAAGAACCCTTGTCAACCAGTCCCTTCTCTATCACATCTTGCTGTCTTTCTCAAAAAAAAAAAAAAGACCCACATTGTGTGTCACATGAATCTTCTTTGAGCTTTGCAATAATTTTGTACTCTTGATGGCCTAGGTTTTTTGCATGAACGTTAATTAAAGATTGGCCTGAATTTTTTTGCTTCATTGCATTAATAATCATATGGTGGATTCAAACATCCACTGACGCTTGATCTCATAGGAATTTTGTGATAACCTTTTAAATGGTCTTCTTTCGCTACTTGTTTTAGGGTCCTTATAGATTAGTGGCAGAAGAGGGGAAATCTAAATGTTCTTGGGTGAATCTCGATGAGATATCAAATGTCCTGGTACGAGGTATCCTCTCTCTCTCTGCCCCTATTTTGTATGTACACATTCTGCACTCTTAAATGAAGAAATTTTCTTTGTTAAATACTAGAAGAGAAATGAACTCATACTGAATAAAGAATATCATAAAGTGCTTGCATAATAATATTTCCTATTCTTATGATTGCAGCTGTATGGTCTTTATTGTTTTCTTTAGATGCTGAACCTCAATGGATATCATGTTTAAATTAGAAGTATTCTCTGACTTGAGCCCTAACCATTTGGACACTTTCATGTTTATCGTTGTGACAGATCTTGAAAAATCTCATCACCAACGCGTTTCTGAATTGCAACGGCTTCGCTCCATGTATGTATTCTGTTCTGTAAAATAGTGTAAAGTTCTTGAACTGTTTGCCTTATTGTAAAGTTCTTGAACTGTTTGCCTTATTTATTTCCTATCTCCTTGTGCGGGTAAGTTCTTGTAATGAGGTGACTCTGATGGCTAAAAGTTTAAAAGAGATGACCTCGCAATTTTTACCTTGTAGAAACAATTTAACTTGTTGAATAAAAGTATAACTACTCCCTCTATCTCAAATTGAATATCATGGTTTGACCTGGCATGGAGTTTCAGTGGATAATTTGGACATTTAAAAGTTAGAAAAGTGGGCCTGACAAGATGATCTTTAGAATATTATGATATTGGGATAATATGTTAATATTTAGGGAAAGTGGACATTATTTTAGGACAACCTGAAAAGGAAAGCATGCCATTCAATTGGGGCTTAGGGAGTATTTATCATCCAAATCTTCTCTCCAGCTAGGAGCAGTTATTATCTATGGTCAATTTCTAAGAATTTAAATGGGGTTCCTGAGCTGCAATTTTTCAAAATTGTTTACTTGGTTGTGCATTGTTGAATTCAATTATGCTCCTTTGAAAGTGATGTCATACCAATTACTATCCTGAAAATGCTGGAATTTGGAAAATCTCATAGTTCAGACTGGGGACAATATGATCCCATATTGGTCAAATAGTTGAATTGTTCTTAAATTAGAAATTGGGATGTGATCTTGCTTTCTTTTGATTTCAGAGTTATTGATCTTGTATTGAGTATCATACTTTCTTTTGAGATTTTGTTCATAAGGTGAATTTTGGGCTGCTTCTTCCAAAATCCTCATGATCTAAGTTTTTGTTTTCTTATGCAAATGTTTATAGTATCACTAGCCTTGAATCCTGTGAATGGGAAAATCAGGTCTTATCCAAAAAAATTTCCAATCTTATTGGTGTGGTCATTGATAAGTAATACATTTAGGACAAAAGATTAACATCTCTCATTTTCTTTTGTGGTGAATCTATACATGGAAGCTTGTTATGAATTGCATTTAGTAGCATCCTGGTGGTAGGCTGCATCAACTGTTAGAGCTCTGTTTGTTGCAAGATATGTTGGAAGGATTAGATGGCTCAAATATGTGGCTTATATGTGCCTCTGTGATAATCTCCCACTTCTCATGGCTGCCTAATTCTGTGATTAGATTTGGACCAAGTGAAAGGCAATGGGTAGAAGCTCAAGTCGAGAATGCTAAGCAGCAAGCAATTCTCATGACACTTAAATCTCAAGTGACATCAGACGAAGCTCACATTCATCTTGATCTTCATTCTCTCAGGTTAAAATTCTCTATTGGTTTTCGAATGTTCAATTGTCAACTATTTGTTTTCAGTCATTCTTAATATGTGCAAATACTATGCATTAAACTCTTCTTTATGCATAGAAGTTTGGCGTTTTCTGAAGAGATATTGTAGTACCTAATGCCAACCGAGATAAAAATGACTGCGCAATAGCTTAACAATTGCTAAAAATTGCAATTTGTATCACGTGCATCATTTTCCTATTCATCATTTCCTTCACTTAAGGTGCTTCGACGAGCTTCTTGTCTTTCGGTTCTTGAATTAACTCAATTATTTCAAAATATTATTTAATTACTTCACCTTGTACATTTGAAGCAGAAGAAAGTCATGAAGATGAATTTGATGGTTGCATTGGTGTTTTGTGGTGTGTGTCATTTGATATTAACTCACATCATTGGGCTTTCTCAGTTTGTCATGAAATTTTTTATTTTGGCAATAACGACTATGGCTGCATGAGAAAGATACCCTGCAACATTGGTTTTTCTGGCTTCTACATGCTCAATTAATGATATTTTGGACCACTTTGCATCTGTTGAATCATTCATAGGAAAATACTAGTATACTTGGAGTAGTCATTTTTTTTTTTTTTTTTAACTTCCAAGATTTTACTTTTCCAGATTGTCTCTGCCATTTTTAGCCGAAGAGGTCAAACTTCCCATTTTCTCGTATCATTTGTTCGTTCATGGGGATGAATTCTAGGGTTAAAGTTCACTTTACTTTGTAAGCTCATTTGATCTCCCCATAGCTTCCCAAATGGATTTCACGTCTTAAAGATAGAATATTATTAAGTAGAACAATAAAGATGCATGTATACATTTTTATGATTTAGCATCAACTTTTCTGGGGCCTCTGCTTTGAAGTCTTTCTGTCCATTTATAGGAGAAAGCATGCTGAACTTGTTGGAGAGCTTTCAACTCTATATCGGAAAGAAGAGAAGCTACTCTCTGAGGTTTGTATCTGCAGCTAGCAATACCAGATTGGTTCCTATACTAATTTAAGCATTTTCAAACTTGAGGAGCCGATTCGTAAAGCATGCACTTATACTTAAGTTCATAATGTGAAAGATCAGAAGCAGTAGCGAGGACAGAACACTACTGACCACCACACTCGCGCACATACATACTCACAAAGTTGGGCATCTTGTCATGCCTGTATTTGGATTTGTCACATGATTTTCTGTGTCGCAAATTCACTGTACCTAATGGGAGTTTCAAGATTCCATGACTTCCAAGCATTGTTTACCATGGATGTTAGTTAGGCCTCGACTACAGTAGAAGGGCATATAATGGTTTTTTAACCTTCACTTAGCTTCAGCTGATGTATTTGAAATTGAAAACATTTTATTTTGTCTATTGGCTTTGTAATTTCTCTATTTTATGGTTTTTTTTCTTTGAGAATCAGAAAATTTACAACCTTGAACATGAGTAAACTAATAAAAGATGATTGGTTAGTCGCACTCAATTAGCACAGTTAGTCTTCTGATACTCAGTAAGGTCATAATTCTTATAGTTTTCATGGGATTTTCGATGCTTTTAGTGATTTGTGTACCTATTATGGTCAATTATGCATGATTCTTTTCCTCGTATCCTACTTTCAGACTGTTCCTGATCTTTGTTGGGAGTTGGCTCAACTGCAAGATACATATATCTTGCAAGGTATGGAAGCGTCAGGATTTTTCTTGTCACAGCACAACCTTTACGTTTATCAATCTTTCTTTTCCTTTTTTTTCATAACTTTCTTTTATTTCTTGTGGCTAATGATATTGTCTTATATAGGTGATTATGATCTCAAGGTCATGCGCCAAGAGTATTATATTAATCGGCAAAAAGCGGTATGTGTTGGACTGTGATGTCCTCTAACGTTGCGTTACTAAAGTTTATGCTCACTCTGACATTTAAAGTAGTAACGCTTAAGTAAACAGGAACTGTTTTTATGCTGAATTCATCGATCAATTCACCAATTTAGGTGCTTGTTCTGCCTTCTTCGATTTCATGTCCCAGTGGAAACAAGAAAGTCTTAATAACGTGTCACCACAACAAACATGTTCACTTGTTTAGTCCAGGCTTTCAAATTTTAAAACTGCCAGAAATCTCCTGTGTAATTCACATCAACCTAGCAAGATAGGAAAGAGTAGGAAGTTGTGTGGATGTCTGTATATTCTGTATATGCCTACATCATACAGGTTTTGAAGTTCTGTTTTGCTTAATGACCCTAGTACTAGTAGTACTTCCAGAAAAGTGAGAAAGAAGATGGAAGAAAATTGTTCTTTCCCAGTTTGCATCAGTGAGCATGTGTGTTGAGTAGTGCAAGTGTAATTATCGAAAATGGGATAACTGCTATGCTTCTATAAATCCTTACATTGTTAATACTAGAAATTGCAGTAACACCCCTCCTTGATCTACTTTTACTATTAATTGTTAAAAATTTACCTGATATTATATGGTGCGAGCTTATGTAAAATTAAGAGTGGTCTTGCCTTGTTTTATTTGTAGCATTTCTTCTCTATCACTGTGTGTTTTAATATAGGGAAGCATTGAGTATATGATGCTTTTTGTCATATATTTACAGAACTTACTTCCTTGCAGTTCATAAATCATTTAATCAATCAGCTGGCACGGCATCAGTTTCTCAAAATAGCTTGTCAGTTAGAGAAAAAGACAATGCTTGGAGCATATTCATTGCTTAAAGTTATTGAGTCAGAGTTGCAAGGGTACCTATCAGCAACCAGAGGGCGAGTGGTACATATTTACTTCCTCTGTTTGATTTGGTGAAAATTAACTTGTGATAGTAATAAAATAACGACTTTATCATTTTATCATAGCTTTCTTTACGGCTTATCTGTTTAAACATGCATGTGACAAATCATATTAGGGTCGTTATATGGCATTGATTCAAGCTGCGTCTGATGTGCACGAACAAGGGGCAGTCGATGATCGAGATACTCTTCTGCATGGCATCAGAGACCTTTTAAGTATCTATTCAAGTACTTATTCTGGACTCTGGCAAGCATTTCTTTGTTCAGATTTTGTGAATGAATGTTCACTTATGTTATTGTATGTACAGATGCTCAAGTTGGTTTATCAACATATGTATCTGCCCCGGGAATTGTTCAGCAGATATCTACCCTTCATTCAGACCTGATGACTCTGCAGTCTGACCTAGAACATGCCCTTCCAGCAGACAGAAACAGATGTATAAATGAGCTGTGAGTTGCGTTCAGCTTTATCTTTAACTGCTTCCACTCTTATAGGTGATATTTATGTATCAATGCTATGTAGCCTACTGGATGCGATTTTGAAGTGCATGACTAGATCTGAATGTTGGCATTGGACTTTGTGTGTTTGTGATATATGCTTTGATGAGCTTTTTGTTGTTAGTCTATCGATGTCTTTCCCATAAATGCCTTAAAGGATGCTTGCTCATTTCAACCAGCCAATGCTTGTAACCTTTAAAGGGGTTTTCTATTATGGAAGTAAAATTTCTTATGGGCTTACAGCTAAACAAAGAGAAAATGTCTCTAGATAATTCTCTCTCCAAACTCTTCCAATTTCCAAGAAAGAAAATTTCAAAGTCCAACAAAAGAGAACAGTAAATCCTCAAGTAGTAAATTAGCCAAATGAACTACATGAGACTATTTTGATATATCACCCCTTCCTAATCTCAAATGCTCAGATCTGGACTATGGATGTCACTGATATATATATTATACTGTAAATGTACGTATGGAGAATATCCTTCTCTTTCTTTGGACGTTCAAAATTATTTGGAACAGCTGCTAGAAGTGAGCATTTTCACTGCTAGTTACCTCTTAACCTTTTCCTCATCATGAAATGCTTCCAGCTTTATATGGAATGCTTTAAGTTCTGCCTACAATTGTCTATGATCACTCTCTTGTACACTTAGTGTTAGAATATTATTTGAAATTTGTTAATGGAGTTCTTCAAATCTGTAAATGCATTATAAATTCCATGGAAATTTTATTTGATGCTGCATGGAAATTTTTAGGTTGAAAAAGAAAAAGGAAAAGTAAAAAAAATCTGACGCTCTTATTTCCCGCCCATATTTTAGGTGCACTCTTCTTCAAAGCTTGCAGCAACTACTGTTTGCATCTTCAACAACTGCTCAACCAATATTGACTCCTCGGGTATTTTATTTTCCAGGACACTTGCATTTAGGTCTTTTATTGCTCATGAGTTACATCAGAAGCTATGTGATGAATTTGTCATTTTCAAATTATGGAATTAGCTACATCAAATCTATTTGCAGAGTGTTACTCAAGAGTGTTGAGACTTGCATCATTCTGCATTTGTTATATTGATTTATCCAAACTTCTAATACTCGGAATTAAAAAGTTGAATACTGTTATACAAAATTTCTCATGATGTTAATATATGGCAGTGAAGGTAGCAAGCTAGGCATGCATATGCTTGGGCTAAGTGCCAAGATTTCTATACGCAGTCTTGCTCTCTAGTTATAAATCCGATCATCCAAGATTGGATCTTTATATCTTGGGTGAACCTTATGACAATCATTGCTTTGTCTTTGAAGCAACATCTTTCTTTATCTGGGTAAAATTGTCCAAGACATTACTCATAGGAGTTGCCGAGTTTCACAGGAAGTTTAGAGGTTGTTCATATTGTGATCTCTCATCTAATGAGCAAAATATCTCGAGAAACCACAGGGTTTTCCTTATTTGAATTGGCTTCTTATATTAGGGTTACAATTATTTTCACTTGCTTCGTCGGCTGTTAATCAAAGCAGCCATGATGACATTTTCCCCGTGTTCATACAGATTGGACACCATTATTCACCTCTATTTGGTGGCGTATCATTCAGTGCTGTTGTTTTTAATGATCTCTCTCTCTGTGTTTGTAGTCGTTAATGAAAGAGCTTGATGAAATGGAAAAGGTCAATGCAAAGCTCTCTGCAGCAGTTGAAGAAGTGACACTTGAGCATTGCAAGAAGAATGAGGTAACCATTTCAATTACATTCCTTTTAGTGTGACATTACATTCACCATCATTAGGAGCTTTTATCTTTAGAGTTTTGTTGAAGCACTAGAGGGCCACACGTTGTACCATTTTAAACGTAGACATATCTGATTCTCTTATTTCTGAAACACAGATTGTGAAACATCATTCTCAAGAGATAGCACTTCAGAGGAGGGTGTTCGTTGATTTTTTCTGCAATCCTGACCGCTTGAGGAACCAAGTGAGGGAACTGACAGCCCGGGTTAGGGCTTTGCAGTTATCATAGTTCCTTCGTGCACACTTAATTTTTTCTTTTTCCTTTTTTCTTTTCCGCTGCGTTTGATGGTTTCGCATATTTTGTTCATCTATCCGGCTTGAACAACCTATTTGTAAGTTTAATGTCTATATGTGATGATAATGCTAAGTATGGAAAGTCCATTCCTTTCTGTTTATGGTTTGTGCCTTTTTTTTTTTTCTTTCCCGTTTTCGACATGCAAGAAGCTGTACAGTCGCACCGTACTAAGAAATAGCTCTTCTGGCATCATTTCATCCTCTGTTTTCTTTTTCCAGTTTTACATCTTTTGCTTGCTAATGATCATACGTGTTGGTAAAGTTACACCGTGAATAGATTTAGATTCCCTTGTAATGTTACGAGGGTGGATAATCAATGGTGGTGAAATACAACCTCAGTCTCGAGGGTTCGAAATACACGAGTGAAGTCTTATAGGTGGTAATCATAGACAGTTCAAAATATAGACAAAACTAAATTAATTTTATTGCAACAAACTTTATAATATCTGTTTCCATGATTAACATCTCTGTAAATCTAATTGAGAAGTTAGAAGACCAACATCAAGTGATCTTAAAATTTATAATTTTTTTTTATTTGGAAGAAGTGTATATTGTAACAAAACACGACACTTGGATGTAACTTTGATTGTGGCAAATCCTTCCAATTAATGCACCAATGAAGTTATAACGAAGAGAGGAAAGAACACAGTCGCACAGCGCAGGCACGCAAAAAGCATATTGGATTTTTCAGAACGAGCACTTCATGAATGTTTCTCATGGACGTGAGCACTTCATGAATATTCTTCAGAGCAAGAAAAGCAGCAAACGCAATTGAAAAGGCACTAAGAAATAAGGTTATTTTTCTAAACGATTGTGAGATCCACTTTTATTTCTAGTACATAAAGGTGAGACTCGCACTTTTATTAGGTGGACGTTCAAAAACGTCAATTGTTTTAAGAATTTTCACAAAGAAATATGTTAGAAGGCAGAAAGATAATTAAGACTCAAACATTCTATCTTGAATACTACGACAAGCATACTGGATTTGGTAAGTAAATAGGCTTTTTTTTTTTTTTTTTTTTGTCATTCTATATTGAATACTACCACAAGCATACTGGATTTGTTAATAGTAGAACTCTTTCTTATTTAGGAAAAATAACAAGATTTTTTCTAGTATTATTATACATTACCCGTTCACCTTTCCTTATTTGTCAACATTTATCCCAAGTTATTGAATTCTGTGTTTTCTCTTTGTTGTTGTTAACATCCTGTGTGAACAAAATAGACTAATAACTCCCCCTCTCCTTTCAGAAATTCTGCAAGTTAATTTCATGTTTAATATAGCTCAACCGATTTTAAATTTGCCCAACGTTTTACTCTCTTTAATGCTTAAAGAATTGGCTATTAATTTAGTCTTTCACCTCTAACTTCAAGAAAATTATTCAAAACGACCTGATCGTTCAACTTGAATGATTGGGTCTAGTGTGAGTGTGGGACTGATCGTTTTCAAGTGTTCTCCCAACCTTATGAATCGTTATTAGAAATATAGAGTCCAAGGGGGCATTACAGAAGATTTTCCAAGACAAAAAAGTGATCTGAGTGTGGAAACACTAGGAATGAAAAATATTCTTGCCCCTTCTAAGTTAAGCCAACATCTCAATTTGGAGTTGCTTCATTATTTTCGTTCATTTATAAGCTATATACATGCGTTAGAGACAGATGCCTTAATCTTTTGGAACGATAATCATTCCAAAGCAAAATTCATTTTTTTTTTTTTGGTCATTAACTATCCATAGTAATAAACTTCCTTTCACGGATCCATTCCACCAACAACTGATATCTATGTCAACAAAAACAGAACTATTCAATTATGTAAAATTACGTTATACATGATCTAGAATAATAGTAAAAAAATTACGATATCAGAATTTTTTTGGCCAAATGCCAACTTGGCGTACTATCTTTAAGCCTTAGTGGTTTCTCTGGTCCCAACAGAAAATCGAACTAGACACAAGAAAGAGCTCATTTCAAAATGAACAAAAACGAAAGTCTTGCTTCAGAAAGATGCCTCGCTTGCGCACCAAAAATATGAAAAAAGCTCCATACGCTTGACCAACTTATGATTAGCTTTTATTTCCCTTTCTACTCTTTCTTTGTTTCCTGTTGGATTTTCTAATCCATGCATTCTGTGTCCTCGTCTGAAAAAATTCAGATATCTGCCGCTCACATAAATAATTTTACATTTGACAAAATTATATGTCCGACGCTCGCATAAAAATTCTATGTATACGTAAAATCCACCTTCCCCTCTCTTAACTTATTTTTTCCTCAACACGCAGGAAGCTATCACCACCTTCCCTGTTCCAACATGCCCTTAAACTTTCTTTAGGAAAAGGGAAAAGGAAATTAAGCAAGCTTTTTGCTTTCTTTGAAAGCACGAAGGTCTCATATTTTCGTGTGCATGTTTCAACTACTTTATGCCATTGCTATGGTGAGCTAGTTTTATTGACTTTGATGATTATAATATTGCTATTATTCTATTTATGCATCTTTAGACAAAGGTCTTATAATCTATGTATGCAACTTTAGACAAAGGTCTTACAACATAATAAAAAGTAATACCTTAATACCATCTTTTATTGTCTCACTCTCCACCTAAAAATTTCTTCCTTTCGGGTAAAAAGAACTTTTTTGTTGTTTTCTTTTACGATGAGACACTCTTCTCAAAAAGCCTTTAAATTCATATTAGAGTCCTAAACTCGAAAAGATATGACTCAACTGGAAAAAATAATTCAGATTAATTATAGGGTAAATTTATACTTTTTCTTAATTTCGTACTTTTTATTTCAAAAGTGATGTGCTTAATTCCCAAAAAATACAAAAACTTTTAATTTAGTACTCAATGTTACATTTTTTTCAATTTCATTTCTATTGTTTAAAAAATGACTCACTTAATTCTAAAATTTGCAAGAAGTTTCAATTTATACCTTACTGTAAAATTTAAGTTTTTTAATACATAAAACTTAGAACATTAAATTGAAAAAACTAAAAACATTGGAGACTAATCACTTATGAAACAATAGACATGAAATTAACAAAAAAAATTGTAAACATTAAAACTAAACGTGTCCCTTTTATAACAATGAAAACAAAATCAAAAAAAAATATATAACATTAAGAACTATTTGTAAAATTTATCCTTAACTATACAAGACTTATCGAGAGTAACTCAAAAATCTAAACTTTCCAACAAATTTAGAATCTTAAAAAAAAAAAACTTCTATTTTTTTACTTTTTTGCAATCTTAATATGCAAAAAAAAAAAAAGAATACTTTGTTAGTATTAGCATGGGAAGCTTCACGAGTTGTCGTGGCGTGACATAGGCGTATTAAACAAAATGTATAAAAGTAGAGGATTGATAAAAGCATTGACACCATAATAACTAGAACAATTTTTTATAACAAGGCCAAGTCTTTCTACTTTTCGCTACTTCCAACACTTGTTTCCTTTACCATCTTTTCATACTAATAATAATACAATCCAAAGGAAACAACTCCAAAAGGAAACAAACCGTAAACAAGAAGTCAAGAGCAACACTTCTTTATCATCATAATTATCATATCATAATGATGATGAAGTTGTCCTCTTTCGCCAACAGTATCATGGCTACTTTGCTCAACAACCTCATAATTGGATACTACTGCTACTAATAGATAAGCTAATACCTACGAATTATATGTCTATTTTTCTCAACTTTCCATATATTTACTATCTCGAAAAACTATTCGATCAATCTAGAAATTAATCGCAATCTCTCACGTACTAGTGAATTTTCATACGTTTTCCAAGAATATTCCTCTCCTGTTAGCATCACCAGAGTCAATAGACACACGTTGGTCGCAGACAGCTTGAAAAGAAGCCCCATGCTTTCTTCTGCAAATCAAAGGAAAAAGTTTTTTAAGTATTAAAATTTTGGATGCTTAAGCTTGAAAAGATTGCAATATAAGTCAAACATAATAGACCCCATTTGTCCTTTTTTTGTAAAATATTATTAGCATAACAAATTGGAAAACACTTTAAAAAGTCAGACTGATCGGTCAGTCAGGCTTTTTTATTCACAATGAATAGTTCCCACATGTATTTGGTTCCAATATTTTGTGTATAAAAAGCCTGACCGATCAGTCTGACTTTTTGAAGAGTTTCTCTAACAAATTATCCAATTCCCAGAAAACAGGGCTTGTTGATATCTCTTCAATAAATTCAGACTGACATCAACCATCAGTGAGGATTTTTATGGACAAATATATAGCAAAACCTTTGGATATTGACCGGGACAAATGCCATTTTATTTTGGGGATATGAGTGAAAATAGGGTGAGAAGACAAACCCTTTTGTGCTGGGCTCGGAGGAGCTCAGGGGAGATCTTGTACAAATCTTCATCAACAGCTTTAGGTGCAGGTCTTGGTGGAGGAGAAGGTGAGAGGGAGACAGGACTTGGTGATTCTTTCACATCATACTCATACTCATAGTCACACACCACCCAACTCTCCTTTTTCTCTTCTTTCACTTTGGGGTAACGTGTCTTTGCCTGTCAACATTAACACACATTAATAATTGAGGACAAAATGTAGTGGTATGGCATCATTACCTTATCTAAATGCATCAAACACTATTATTTTCATGAATTTTATCATAAGAAGTGGCAGCATTAGCGATTACAACATGATAACCGTTGAAAAATTAGTGATATATAATAATGCCAACACAAAATAATAGAAAATTAGAGACTAACTCATGAAAAATTAAGGAAAAATTGCATGAATGGTACTTATTGTTTTTTTTTAATAAAAAAATTCAATTTACCCTTATTGCTAATAATTAGTTAATTTAAGTCTTCATTATTTCTTAAAAAAATTTAAAGTCGTCCCCATTGTTCAAAATTAAACAATTTAGCCCTTATAGTTTCCTAAAAAATTTCAATTACCTTGCATGTGATCATTATTTGGGGACTAAATTAATTTTTTTTATAAAAATAATAGGAAGAAAATTAGCTAATTTTGAATAATAAGAACCAATTTAATTTTTTTTAGAAAACAATAGAAACTATATTAGCTAATTTTGAATAATAAGAAATAATTTAATTTTTTTAGGAAACAATAAAAATTATATTAGCTAATTTTAAATAATAAAGATGAATTTGTAGGAAAACAATAGAAACCATTTGCACAACTTTTCTAAAAATTAATAATATGTAAAGAGTATCAAGAAAAAATAATAATATCGGAATTTTTTTAAAGATTAAATTGAATAATTTTAAACAATAAAGATGAATTAATTTTTTTTTAAAAAATAATATAGACTAAACTGATTTATTTTGAAAAATAAGGATAAATTTGATATCGTACTTTCCGTTTTGAATATTGTCGGTACTTTCAATAGGTTGTAATTGATGAATCATGTACGTGAGAGTACATTTATCATAATGCGCCATCGTATACAAGTACATAACTCTTTAATGTTATCACATGTCTCGTCTTGTACCTTTGACCTCTACACCTCTACAATCATGCCATTCTTGCAACATACCGTAATATGGTACGTGTTAACCACAAATCACGATGAATAGACAAAAAGGGCTAATTATCGATAAGTCAATACCTCTTCTAAAAGTTTAAATCGATAATGCACGTAATAAATAGAATAATAATGGCGAGACGGGCTCAAATTAGTTGAAGAAAATCATGTAGAATGGGCTTACCTTATTGCGAGGAACAACAATCATGGCTGGAGTGACAACATCATTCTCATACAAATCGCCAGCAACATACAAATCACGGTCTTCAGAGTAGCTGTAGCGAAGCAAACCGGCTTTCGTCGCGGTTTCAAAGCACTGTGTGAAGGGAAGATCATCGTTACAATCCCAGCTACCAAACGCGGGTACATGGCTCCTCTTGAAGTAAAACTCCTATCGAAAATTCATAAAAGATCAAAATAAGCACGATACAATTAATGTATACTAGTACTATAAGCAACTCCAAAGGTGAAACACTGCAAAAGAATGAGAAAATGGAGCTGCTTACATCCATTGTAAGTAAGTAGTAACACAAGGAACAAGCTAATGGAGAATCTTGGAAAAAATTGACTTCTCACACTCTCAAAAGAGTTTGAAAGTTTTCTTTGCTTAAAGGCTAGAGAATGAGATGATTTGAAATGAGGTTATGCTTCTTGTTGGTGGATTTTAAAAGGCAAGCCCTAAGGTACTAGAAGGAGAGAAAAGAAATTCTTGCATCAGATCAATTAATGGGTTAATCTCTCATATTATTGATAAAAATTACACTTGACTGATATTAATTTAGATTAATTAAAAAATTTCTCGAGGAGAGAGTGAAAAGTAGGAATGGGGGATCCAAAAGAGATATAACTTCTACTGCAGTCTACAGAAGAGAAAAGAAAAGCAAGAAAGGAAACAAAGCTCAAATATCCAAGTGTTTGTAGCAGTAGTTGACAGAGAGAGGCAGAGAGGTATGGGGCAGAGAGGCAAGAGAGGAAAAAGGGGTTGCTTTACTTTACCTTTATTTGGTGTTTTCTTTATCACTTTTATCAGGGGGCCAATTACTTCGCCTTGTTTGTCGCTGGCCTTCAAGTGTATATTCCAATGTATACAGATAAAAGCCATAAAAGGTTGTTTCATTCTCATTCTTGATTCTCCCATCTTCGAGCAAAGGCTTGTTGTCTCATATTATAAAGGTGGATGTTATTCTGAGTGAGTCTGAAATTTTTTTTTGAAAAAAATGAATTGAGTAAGATTTAATGGTTATTAGTGACGGAAAACTTTACGAATTCATGTTGTATATTTAAAAGAGATTGACTTCCTCACTTATTTCATGATACACTCTTTTTCTCTTCGATCATCAGAAATAAAATATAAGATTGATGCCAGTAGTTCATCACGAAATAAAGGACGAGCGGCAGTTACAGCTTTCACTCGCTCTATTTTTTATTAAAAGAAAAATGTGTTTTTTAAAGTATTTTTAGAATGAAAAAATAATTTAACCTCTGATGAAAAAACTTACACATATATGTATGTTAAATTAAATACTTTAGTTCTCACAGAATAAAAATCTTGAATTCGTTCATGAAATTTATAATGATATAATTATTAAGAAATAATGCAGACAATTCACAAACTTTAAATCATATTCAAAATGTTAAGATGTTATGAGGAAATTTTTACTCTTTTCTACAGTATTATGCCTATTCAAAATCTGTAACCATGCATTTTTTGCGTTTTTACTAAAAGAAGTGGATTGTACTTAAAACCATTTAAACTCTTTCCGTATATAAAATCAGTCGTAATTATAATTATTATTCATGACTGATAATAGATTATGTCAAAAATAAAATCGTGGATATGGACAAAGAATCACATGGTACGAGGTTTAAATATTGTGTAATAAAGGTTATCTCCTTCTCACTCTGATTCTCCCATTTCGAAGCAAAGGGCTTGAAAGCAGAAAATGAATGGCTTTAACATCACAACCCCACATGCGTCTATAGTAATTTTTACGTGGTGCTTCGTGCACTGCATCTCGCCAATGTGCTCCCTTCTATCCTAACGCTAGAGTAGAAATAAAGTAATGTGTGCAATTTAATTTTTGAAAAAGTGTACTTAAAACTAGGACGTTTGGTCAACACTATGCAAGCGTCAGCAGCTCAGAAGTGCTTGTACCCGTTACGTGTCTTGCTTCCTGTATAATCTCTTGTTGGTGCATTAAATTCGGTGAAATTTATACGTATAAATTTTAATAAAAAATAAAAGATGGATGTTTGTTTGAACTCATCGAATGGTTCGTCATAAATGAGTAGATAATTAAAGGAATGGGAAAAGAAAAAAAAATGTTTACCAATGGAAGGAAGATTGGATCTGTGCATGAATGAGGACAGGAAAGGTTTATATGGTGGCAAATCAAGTCATGTTTTTGAAACAAATTTCGATGTGTTTTTGGTTTTTGCAAGCTGTGGAATCAGAATAGAGTCAAGAGTAAAGTCAGAAACGTCCACGTTCACCCAATGCTATGGAGATTCTAACGATTCTGTAATTAAGACGTGCATGGGGCTTTGCGAGAATGGGGTTCGTACGAAGTTTTCAAGACCTTGAAATTTTATTTATCATAAACTCTAATAACGCCGTATAAAATTTAAAAAAAAAAATATATATATATATATATATATTTAATGTTAATTAATTTTAACATGAAATTCTACAATTCTTAATATGAAATTAGAGATGGATATTGAACCACTCTGCTTCATCTGTGTATGGCGAGAATATCTTCTATATGAATAAATTATAAATTCTTAAGACTATATTATAAGATTTGAACGATTCTACATTATTAATGATTTACATACTGCAAACTCTTGTTAAAAAATTTCACCAGCAAAAGTATCGAAAATAATTTCCAAGTTAAAAGAGGAAAATCATAGCAAAGATTCAACATTTAATATAGGAGACAAGGCTCAAGAATATTTCTAATGGTTGGAACCCTTCATAATTATAATAATGATGAATTGTACAAATTATTTTTTATAATAATTGTATTATCACTATTAATTTAGTTAGTTAAAATCGTATTATGTGTCACGACAAAAAGGGTTTTATATAACTTAGAGGATGAGTATGCAATTAACTGGTACATTTTGTTGTAGGCTCTTTTCCAGAGCCCGTACGTAATTAAGGCCCACTTTCGGCCCACATATTTGCCTATCCAGACCCAATTCCCAGGTGAATTTGACTAATCATGTACGTTTTGAAGTAAAGCTGTATTTTAGGTGGGCTCGCCAAAGATTTTCAATTTCATTATGTCGCACGCATGTCTCAGTATAAGTATCCGTTCAATCTAATCTCAGTCAATAATCAACGGGATAGTCCAATAATAAAATGCAAAGTTTGGGAAAAAAAATAGTGTTTGATTGATAAAGAATAAGGAGCCTGTTTGCTTTAATTTTTAGACTGTTAAAAATGCTTTATGTGAATTTATAAGTTAAAACTAATTTGTTTGATTCATTTTTTAAAAAGTTTTTAAGTAAAAATTGAAGGTAAAAAAAATTTAAAAAATAAGAAGTTCTAAATTTGAATTTTTCATAAAAAGCTAACGAAAGACTATTTTTACATAATGCGAGAAGTTTTTTTTTTTCAAATATATTATTTCTTATTTTTGAAAGCCCAACATTGTCTTCAAAAATTTTAAAAGCCTATCATTGCTCAACATATGTCAAACACTCAACAACTTTTATTCAATAACACTTCTAACCAAACTTTTACTTTTGAAAATTATACAAGTCAAAATCTAAAATTTAATAGTTAGGCCCCGCACAAACACTCCCTCAACTTGAAAAAAAAAAAATCTTTTTTTTCTTTGATTTTTTTTTTATAAAAGAATTATTATATTAGGCATTTTTACTGTACGAGTACACCCCTAACTTCTCTCATTGCACGAGTACACTAATCTTGAATTTCTGACTTCGCCATTGTAGTCAAACCAAACAGAGCCTATAAATTCTTTGCTAAGTTTTCTCAAGTTTAACCCTCTTTGTGTATTTATCTCTTTCTATCTTCCTCGATTTCTCATTGCTCGTACCATACATTTTCAATTACTTTTAGCACTCTATATTAGGAATAAAATTGAATTATAGATGGAAACTTAATTTGATTTCACACTTCTCAAAAGCCGCATTACCAAAGGAAGAACTTCAAAAAAAAAAAAAAAATAAAGAATTTAGACCTTAACAAAAGGAAATAAAGAAATAAGAAAAAAAAAACAGAATAGACGAAAGCTTTCAAATGGATATACGATGTTTCTGGTCTCAAGTAAAGCCTCTAATACCAACCTCAATTTACCAATAAAAACATTCCAATTGCAAATACTTATTACCTAATTTGCCTCAAAATAAATTATCAATATTCATTTATTAATTTTGGTATATTAGGTTTTAAATGTAGTTACATGAATCCAATTCGCGTCCAAACTTTAGTGTTTCATAATTTAATTGTTCAATACAAAATTTAATAATGAAATCTCATCTTAATTATGTAATGAATAGACTTCCAAATATATAAAAGTCAAAAAAGATTAATTCTATATTGTTACACTCGGTCGTGCCTAAAAAAGAGAATTACATCATTTTCCTTCACTATATAAAGGTCTCCAACAAGAGGCTAATAACTCAAAGTGGCATGAAACACTATAACTTGATCGTGTTTATGGCATCTCACCAATTCTCATTCACAATCTAAAATGTTGGATTTTGGTGATATGCCATTAACAATGATTAATTTATAGAAAGTTTTTATCTTTAGATGATATATTTTCACTATTTCATGTCCAAGGAGCACTAACAATCAAAGTGACGCGAAACACTACAATTTGATCGTGTTCATGACATCTCACCAATAGTTATTCACATTCTAAAATGTTAAATTTTGATGATATGTCATGAACAACGATCAATTTGTAATAATTTTTTTTTTTTTTTTTTTTTTTTTAAATTTTATCATTAGATGATATTTTTCATGCTTGCACATCCAAGAAACACTCAAAATAAAATTACTCTAATTTGATCGTGTTCATGGCATCTCATCAGAACATGTCAATGATGATATAGTATCCTTGCCGCATGTAGTTGTGAGTTGTTTAACACCGTGGACAAATTTGTTACTGGTCATTGGTGATTTAAATTTCGATTTTGCTTGCTATAAAACTAAGATTGATTATTTTCTTCTTCCAATTTTCCCTTTTCTTTGTCATCTGGTTTTCTTGGCCATTTGGTTGAACAGGGACAAGCTTAATTGGTAAAGTAATTGCAATATCTAATGTCCTCCCAATTGTATCAACTTCTGAACTTTAACTTTCATTCCATGGGGATCAGCTAATCATTGTAATTTTTTTTTTTGTAGTAATGAATTTGATTTGAAAAAAAAAAAGACATGTCGAAAGTGTTGGTGAAGCATCCGGTGAAGATAAGACATAACAAAAAGCGGTCCAAAAAATTCGTGACAAAAGCTAACGCATGTTCAGGACAGTTTCTTGGCATTTAGGGGAAGATGCTAACATTCTGTAATCGGATGCATGTGCATTCGGCTGCTCTCAGATGTTAAAATTTTCGATATTTAAAATTTGTGAAAAGTGATATTTCATCTTATTCTTCTCTAATATTTATTTAATTTTATGGTTTTTAGATGTATGTGTTGATTATGGATGAGTTCTATTTCACATATAATGGAGAAAAATATTTTGTAATGGAAAAACCCCTTTAATAAATTGTTTTATGCATTATTTTATGGTCTATACAATCCTTGAATGTATTAATTAATTGGGAAAAAAAACATTTTTTTTTTCTTCTTCTTGTTCTTTCACCTAATCTTGAGCTAAGGACAACGAACAATTGTGACAATCTCAGTAATTGACTTTCTTGCAATGGACAAACATTTGAGCCTAATGGGGCTGGTATAGCACACAGTCAATAGATTTTGGTTGAAACCGGCTCCATTGCAACATGTACTTGAGGGAAAACTCTTGAAAATATTATCTGGCCGAGTGTGGATACGAGATCCACAAGTACATGAATCCACTCTCCACTTAACTAGTCATTCTGCCCTAACGTTTTGATACATTTTCCATGCTTGAGTTAAATAATATGAATATAAAGTTGTACTCCATGACGAACTAGTGACTCCTAAAATGTTTAATTGTCCTGTTTCCTTTCTAGAAATTGGAAGAAGAGTTTTACCGCGTTTGAGTCGAGATCGAGGCCTATGTAGATGTCGAATTTTGAGACATATGGTGTTGGGCTTGAGGTGGATCAACAGTCAATAGATTCAACATCGACTCGCCATTTCCGGTCTAGAAATCTAAAGGAAGTTGGCAAATTTTTTTAAAAAAAGGAAATCTTTCTGGAGCTCAAATGGACAGTTTTGAATACTATTAAGCCCAAACCCCACCCCTAGATGTGCACAGCTAAACACTTTTTCCATCTTCCGTCAAAGGTATCAGCGATAGATGAAGATAAAATTGCTTCTAAGATTTTGACTTCAGTCTCATTAATGTTAATTCCACGTAAATATATATATATATATATATATTTTTTTTATGACAAAATTTTTTTATTTTAAGTTCACATTAAATCATCCTAAAACTACAGATTTCGTGATACAATGACCAAAGCTACAAATAATGTTGTAGAATAAGCAATGCATGTTGCTAGAGTTTGTGTACAAAAGACTCAAATCGAGTTCCATAGAGTTTTTTCGCTTCAAAATGATCAAAGAAAAATTGTAAAAATAGTCTCTATTATTTTTTTAAAAATTTAAATATTATTATTATTCAAAATTAATTAATTTACTTTTTATTGTTTTTCAAAAAAATTAAATTCATCCATGTTGTTCAAAATTAACCAATTAAATCCTTATTATTTTTCAAAAAAATTTAATTTAGTCACAATTATTCTTTCAGCATTAAGGACTAATTTAAATTTTTATATATAAACAACAGAGGCTACATGAAAAAATTTTAAGAAACAACAACGATTAAATTGATTAATTTTGAACATTAAAAATAAATTTCAAATTTTTCAAAAAATAATAAATACGAAATTAATTTTAAACTATACAAAAAAAATTTAAATTTTGAAAAATAATAACTGTTTACGCAAGGAGTAAAATTTGAACCCACATAAATTTTTTTTTAAAAATAATAAAGAATAAATTAATTAATTTCAAACGATACAAACAAAATTTTAAAATTGGAAAAATAATAACTGTTCACGAGAAATCTGTGTCGCGTGGGGACCACGAATCTCCTCGTAATACAATTGCCAGCCCAATGATTCTGCAGAGATCCGCAAAAAGGATGATTCGTACATTCTGGACGCGTGTCCGTATCCGAGTACCATTGTACTCCACTGTACACCAAAATAGTCCAGTCTCCGTTACTCCTGCCACGCTACCTGCACATCAACAGTGCCCGAGAGGCCTTTGATTCGTTGAACACCTCAAAAATCAAAAGAGTAAATGACCATTTATTTTTCAAGTTTTTGATATTTTCGTTTTTTACCTATTAAACATGATCTTTAAATCTGTATCAGTATTTATAAAAAAATTTGTTAATTTTTTGATGTAAATTACATATATCAAACACATAACCAGTTCCTTATCTTTCTAAAATTTTAATTAAGTTAGTCACATGTCAAACACATATAATTCGTGTTAAAAAAATTGACAAAATTTATTAAAATAACTAATGACATTACAAATTTAAAAATAAAAAATTAATTTATCACAATTAATAAATAAATAACAAAAATATTACAAAATTCAAAAATAAGTGATCATTTTGATCATTTACCCAAATCAAAAATAAAAATTCACTCCCGATTAAAATAATTTCCCAAAAAAAACAAACACATCAAAGTAAGATATTTATCCTTCCTATAGACGAGGCACAATAGACCACCCACGAGTGTTCCCAGGCGTGCCACAGGCCTTACTTTATAGGCTATATAAAAGTAATTAAAATTAAAGTAAAATAAATCAAAAGAAAATTGCAAAAGTAAAGCATGATCATATGCATTTAGTCGTAAACTGCCAGCTGTCAATCAAAGTTTCAATGTTCAAAATGACCATCATCTACTACTGAGTACAGTCTTTAGCTTGGTTATACATGCTTGATTAGAGACTAAACGAAAAGGTCAAGTAAAATTAGAGATAGTTCTGATCTGAGACGTCTTTTAGGCCTCCACGTCAGCACACTTTTTAGCGGGAGAGCAAATGAGCCAGACATTGCCATAGGGATCCTTGAGCTTGCCAACGCGCCCTCCATAGCACGCGCCTTCACCTTCAACAGTCTCGCCTTCGGAGACAGCTCCGGCTCCGACGGCCTTGGCCACGGCGACTTCAACGTCTTCAGTCTCCAAGCAGATCACGGAGGTGGTCCCCACAGCAGCCTTGACTCTGCTTATGCAAAACACGGTTCAAGAACAGCTTTCTATAAACGTCATAGTACAGTATATGTAAAAGCTCAAACCATTTTCTATACAAAATAATGGAAAATATAAAGACTAAATTAATATTTTTTAGAAGTCGTAAAGATTAATTAAATATACAAGGATAAATACATCAAAGGAACCTATTGTAACAGAGATTTTATTCGCGAAAAAAGCAGCTATTTAGGCCACACTAAGCATGTAGAAGGCAAGAAGTAACGGAAAAAACAAAGGTTAACAAGTGAGAAGAAGACAAAAGACGAAATGAGATATAAAGACAAATATGTAGGAAAAAACTGAGCTATCAGGTGAAAAAAATAGTCTAGCAAAAGTAAAAGCAAAAGCTTCGAAGGAAGCGAAAGACAACACAGAGACTAGCATTAAGCAACCACCGAAGAAGCCAAAATGACAAAAAGAAGCATGTTAGTTTTATAGTGGACTATTGGCGGGGAATAAATAAAAAGAAAAGCCTAGATAACTATAGAAACAATTAAAATAAGAAGCAAAAGACACTAAATTAGTTCTAAACAACAAAATATTCGAAAAAAATAGAAAAATCAGTGAAATGAATAACAAAATGCCTCATAAAGGCTCTCAAACAACTCAAATAAGAGAAAATAGACAAAACATGCATAAACCACAAGAGATTCTTAAACAAAAAAAATCAGAAGAATATGAAAAAAAGGCTCATGCATTTCCATTAACGCAAATCTAAAAACGCCGTCAACAATAACGAGAAATACACCAGTAAATGGAGAAAAAATAGCAGAAAGGGTAGAGAAAACGTACGGAACAGGGGACTCATCAGTGAGGTCAGAGACGAGAATGGAGAAGGGACCCAGCTTAAGCTCAGCAGAGAGAAGCAAAGGAAGCTCCTGCTCAGCCTTCCTCTTAGGATGCACGACGCGGTTCACCTCCTCGGCACCAAACGCCGCCTTGTAGAACTGCACAGCGTCGTTAGCCTTCGGCGCCTCCACGAACAGCTGAGGCTTCGCAGCTGTGAAAGTCACCGCTGCTGCCGCAGCAGCTCCGTTCTGAGCCTCCTGCGCCATCGCTTGTAAAGAGAAAAGCTAAAACCCTAAGGGAGAGAAAATGCAGCCAAAGCTAGAGAGAGAAAATATAATGAGAGAGAGAGAGAGAAAGAGAGACGTAAATAGATAAAGAGGACGTTTGGTGAGAGATATGGGGATATTTATAGGAAGCGCAGAAACGGAACAGTTGGTACTTTGCAAGGATATTTTCGGTATCTGATAAACGTAGTCAGTAACCTTGGCCTTTGTTTTATCTATATTTTACTAATTTGCCACGCATCTGTGCTTCTAAAAGCATTAAAGTGATGCTCAGAGGTGTTGGTCAAGGTCAATTAAATTACCCTTCTGTTGTGTGTTTTCACTTTAGGGGCATTTCGTAAGTCACAACAAAACCATAGAAAATTTTTTGACAACAAAAAGAACCATAGAAAATTTAACGGTCATGTAATGCTTTCAGCGTGCGCACTGTGCATGCAGTAATTTTGTCTTTAACTTTTATTTAAAATGATGTTCTCCATAAAAGAAAGAAAAAGCTTTATTAAACTAACAAATTGGTCGTGTTTTAGTTGACTTTAATTAATCTCTTTCATTTATTATAGATGATGTAGTATAGGCTATGAAATTTGATTTTTTTTAAAAAAATTAACCATTTATTTTAATTAATTTTTTTAAAAATTGAAATTTAAAATAAATTATTAAAATTTAAAAAGATCAAATGTTATTGCCAAGGGCGACACCAAAGGGGGCCGACTAAGGTTTTTAATTTTTTTATAAATATTTATATAGTATTGTTAAAAAAAATATCAACCCCCTTATTTTTTTATAAAAAAGAAATTTATGTTTTATTATTAAAAAAATATTTTGCCCACCCTCTCAATGTTAAATTCCTAGCTACGTCCCTACATTGTCCATAATATACCTAATCTAGCAGATGAGATAATAAGTTGTGGAGATGATCCAAATCCTTTTATAGCATTGTTCATATTTGTCAATAGATAAATGGAATGGTGAATTGGATTACTAAGAATGTTACATTAGGCACTAAGAATGTTACATTAGGCACCCTATCTCAAAATTAGAAAGTTGTTCCTCTAATTGGATTGTTTGCCCATAATACACCTAATCTAACATATAAGAGAATAAGTTGAGGAGATGATTCAAATCTTTTTATAGCATTGTTCATATTTGTCGATAGATAAATGGGATGGTAAATTCAATTGCTAAGAACATTATATTAGGCACCCTCCCTCAAAATTAAAAAGTTGTTCCTCCAATTGAATTGTTTAATACCTTCTATTTTGTCTTGGAAAATACAAGAGTAGGATTATTGTAATTGTGTTTTTTTTCCTATTAAAAAGTTAAGTTTTCTGACCCAACAAAAAAAAATGAAAAAGAAAATTGCATTACAAAATAAAACATTTTTACATCCAATTTAGCCTATTCCAAGACGCTCACAATCATATCTAAACAGAATACAAGGGTAGTTTTGTGGATTAATAAGCCAATTCCCATTCAAATTATCACCTAATTTACACTTAGCTATCCGATTAACCTATTTTGTCATATGTTTTCTCACTAAAAATGATTATATTGAAGGAAGAATAGCTATCAACTTTTTTTTTTTTTTTTTTTTTTGCGGTCATAGATTAGCTATCAACTTGAAGATATCATTCACAACTGGTAACACATTCCAATCCTTCGGGAATCTAGGGTTGGAACATTGGTCTTGTAGTGGTCAAAGTAGCGGATCTCAATAAGAGAAGCCAATTATTTGTATTTCATGAAGCCAATTACTTCATGAATAGATTTTCTTTTTTGTTTGGGTGTGAAAGCAGGGCTTTTATGCATATGACGTCCAAATTACCTTCCTTCTGAAATAAATTTTATTTGTTTGAAAGTGAAAGTGAAACTTTTTATGTATATGACGTCTAAATTACCTCACTTTTGAGTATTCAAAAGGATTTTTTTTTTTGTTTTTTGTTAGGCATATTTAGAAGGATTTGAATCTTAATAAAAGAGACTTAATAATGATGAATTATATATTAAACAAGAATTGCGAGAGAAGGATCTCACCAAGAGAAATCTTTGTAAGGATCGCATGTGAGAACTCGGTTTATTTTTAGATAAAATTACTTAAAAGATTAAAGGTGTTACAAAATTAAAAAATAAGAGAAAAAAATATAAGTGTTTTGAAGATTAAGTGTCGAAATAATAAAAAATAGTTAAAAGAAAGAACGATCAGTGTTATTTATACCTTTGGAGTACACTATAGTTTGTTTTATATGCAAATCATGTCATTGCAGTGAAGTGTTCACCTTCGTATTCAAAATAAAAAGAGAAGAGAAGCGTAGCCAAGTTCAGAAGGAGTTTATCTAATTTGCTTTGATCTCATGACCCTAGTATTATTTGAGACTCGCACAAGATGCATTGTTGCAACAAAATTTTCAATAAAGCTTAACTATATGGTGCGATTTGATTTTTTATTTTATTTTATTTGTTCATTTCATATTTAATTCGTTTCTCCAGAATCTTCAACTTCATCAAGTGTGCCTTTTAATTAAACTAATGGCATCCCTTTATTGTTATTATGATTTTTTTCTTGTATCTAATGCAATAGAACGTCCGGAAAAGCCTTTTAATCGGGCTAAAAGGCCGATTCCCCATATCTCATGTGGATAGAATTAGAGCACTGATCGAAACAGATGTACCACTGAAGCTTCCTATTATTTTAAACGTTATTTTATCTATTCATCATTTATTGGACCTATGTACTTTTATTTATTTGAACTGGTGCTTGACTTGATGAGAGAATTTCCTCAAATCAAGCAGAGCAGCCGAAGGGACAAGAGAGATTTTACCTCAATTCAATCAATCCACGCCGTCTTAGCTCAGCCGGTAGAGCGCATGGCTTTTAACCATGTGGTCGTGGGTTCGATTCCCACAGACGGCGCTTCTTCTCACATGAACTTTTTCTTTTTTTTTTCTTTTCTCCTTTTTGGAAATATTTCTTCATATATTTTTCTCTTATTAATCTTTTTTTTTTTCCTAATTCAAAAGCGAGCCTAATGTATTATTATATTATTTGAATTGTTATACAAGAGAATAGTTTTTACAAATATTTTTCAGATATTTTTCATTAATTAATTTTTTTTAATTCAAAAATAAGATTAAAAATAATTTATATCGCTTATAATATTACACAAAACAATAAATGTCAAGATTTTTTTGTATTTAAAACAAGAATTAATCATTTGTTTCTCTTTGTTTTCTTTTTGGAAATATTTTTTTAAGATAATTTTCTCGTATTAACCCTTGTTTCTCGCATTGTCCCAGCAACAAAAACTGGCGTCTCCTCAACCCCCACTCTTCCTCCTCCATGGCTTCTCTTACCATTCCAACCATCTCTTCTTCTACTTCCTCTCTTTCACTACAACCATCTTCTTTCATTCCTCTTCATCACCACCACTGTTTTTTCCGGCAGCAGCTGAAGCCACCCAAGAAGCAAAACTTGGTGACCCTATGCACCACTAGCCACGCCATAAATGGAAGCAGCAGCAGAAAACAACAAGAAGTGAACCAAGATATGGATAGTGATGAATATGAAGCTATACTTAAAGGCGGTGAACAAGTTATCTCTGTTCTTGAAGAGATGGTCAAACTCGTAAGTTTAATTATTCCATTACATAAAATCTTATCTATTCATTTCATTTCATTTGAAAAGTGATTTTTTCAACTTTTTTTTATTAAATGTGAGGACTCGTCTTGTAATTCATTAGTACAAGTGTGACACTCCGTTGATTTTGTAAGAGATTTTTGTTAACTTTGTAATGATTTTTCGGGCCAATTGATTATGCTCAATATGGTAGCAGGCTATTAGTTGGAACTGCTAGCACAAATAAAATAAAACCGAACTAAACTAAGCTCTATCCTAGTAAATAAAAAAAAAACCGAACTAAACTAAGCTCTATCCTAGTAGGCGTGTCGATTATTTGGATATGACAATACCACTTATTATTGTTGAGAGTCGTTTACTTATTTAGCTTTATGTACGCAAGATGTTATCTGGGTGTGTCCATCCAACTCTTGTTAGGACTTCTTCTAGCCGTCTTAGGTAAATACACTCCGTATTTTTACACATTCTAACAGGTGCCGAGGTGCCGCTTCTCTAATTGGGTCACCTCCTACAACAGGAAGAATAACATTGCTGATGTAGTTTGTTAGTGATTATAGTTCAGAACATAATCAATCAATAGAATTTATTCATACCGGCCACAACATTCATTAGACCTTCAATACCCGTTGAGTTTATGACGTTTCTTAATCAAATTGTTTGCTCTTGGAGGACTATTTTTTAAGTTGTAAAGGCTCATTTACCTTTTAATTTGACCCCATCCGCTAATTTGGGAGCAAAGACATGCTTAAACCAATTTGCTGTTAGGCTTTGTCGTTGGAAACCCATGTGGAATGTAAAACTCTAAGTCTTTGAGGGTTCAAAAATTTGTGGGTTATTCTTGTGACGTGTTCTTTTACGAATTCATTTGTGGACATCAGCATCAGAGCTTTTGATTGTTATATGTTTCTTTTATGTATCCTGGAATAAGTATCTTATCGATTAGTGCACATGACGACAGTTGGAAGATATGAACATGGATGAAGCATCAGAGGAGGTGGCGGTACAATTGGCTGCACAAGGAGTGATTGGCAAACGAGTGGATCAGATGGAGTCAGGGTTCATGATGGCTCTTGATTACATGATCCAAACTGCCGAAAAGGACCAGGATGATAAAGTAAATGGTTCAAATCTTCTCTTTCAGAATCTATGGTTTGGGACCATAGTTGTTTATTGCTAAATGAATTCATGCTCACATTTGTACCATGATTTTCTAGTTTGTCAACATTTTCTTTTCTTTGTTCTATAGTGTGACCTTAGTGCAAGATTCAGTTATTTTAGCTGGAAAATGAGCCCCCATTTCTACGATATTATGATCTCTCCTCAATGTAATTCAGACACTCCCCTCACCTCCCCCCCCCCCCCCCCCCCCCCCCCCCCCCCTCACCCCTTTTCTCTTTCCCACGTCATGGCAGATTGTCTGCCTTTACACAATTAGCTTTTCATATCTTGTTGTCTGCCCCTTGGTGTAACTCGGGGCTATCTTAACCTGTTGAGCCCATTGTGAAATTTTTTTTAAACATCTGACAGATATTTTGATTTTTAGTATAGCATTCCAGCTATGCGAAATTGTAAATTCATTGCTTATGGGTTCGGTCACATGTTTATGCTCATATCTCATTTCAATGTTTTAAACGAGGTATTCACATTCAATTTGCATGTGTTGCCAAAGCTAACCGCACATACATTGATTATACAATTATGTTATGTGTTTTGCAAGTATTGTAACTGAATTTAATATTTTCCTTTCACTAAAAATTTAACGACAATCTATTACCGAAATACTGATCACCAGGAGCTGCAGAAATGACTGTCTAATGCTCGATTATTCACTTTAGTTGTTTTGTTAGCCTGAAACTGGGGTACCAAAGTTGCCAGATGGGAACTTCTATTCCATTTTGGTTGACATTTTGACAGCACTTTATCGCCATGCATTCTGATGTTTGTGGCAATAGTGTAGCAATTTGTAAATAGGGTAGGTGCTCTGAATGTGGTTCCATGATGTTCTCCTCGTATTAACTTCTGGGTTTCATGTTGTGACACCTCTTCACTTCCACAACTTTCTTTATTGCTTTACTTGAAATGACATTCTGGGTGGATTTAAACAACTTACACATCGTCGTTTCATCATCTTTTTCTCCCAGCGCAAGTCACTCTTGGAAGTTGTCAAGGAGACTGTATTGTCCCATCTCACCCAAAAATGCCCACCACATGTCAGGATTCTGATCAACTCAACACACACTCGCTTTATTTATCATTAATTTTATACCCATGTGGACATTGAAATCCTTTTGCCACCTGGTTCTCTAGGTTCAAGTGATTGGCCTGCTTTGTAGAACTCCCCAAAAGGAAAGCAGACATGAACTACTAAGGCGAGTAGCTGCAGGCGGTGGTGTATTTCAAGGTGAAAATGGCACAAAAGTTCATCTTCCAGGCGCAAATTTAAATGACATAGCTAACCAGGCAGATGATCTGCTTGAGGTAGGTTGTCCAGACACGCAAATTTAAGTAAAGAGGAAATGTACCCTTTGAAAGCTTGAACTTCATTTTGCAGACAATGGAATCTCGTCCTGTAGTTCCTGATCGGAAGCTACTTGCAAGGCTTGTTCTGATCAGAGAAGAGGCTAGAAACATGATGGGAGGTGGAATACTAGATGAAAGAAATGATCGTGGCTTGAGAACGCTCCCTGAATCTGAGGTCTGCCATTTTTGCATACTTTATATCCAGATTATGGACATGCATCTCATTTACCAAATTAGACTGCAAGGAGGATTGAAATTGGCATTGCTGAAATTTCCTTGAATTTATAATCATGAATTTAAATGTTTATTGCTGTTGGTCTTTCATGCTACTTGAAGAAACCTATTGGTTAAGGGAACCATGGAAAGTCAAAAGATGTTGGTGGTTGTACATGGTGGTGATACCTGGTTGGTGGTAGACTAATGGTTGCCATCATTGGTCAATCCTCACAGTGAGTATGACCCATGAGCAGGATTAAGGAAGTCTAAAATAGGATATTAAAGTGTAAAAGAATTGCCTAGTTAAAGGAAGTGGTTTCTCAGTTTGGGACGACCAGATTTGTAAAGTATGATATTCAATTTTTCACGGAAGGAGTACTTCCCATATCGTCGTGAGCAATCCATCAATACATAGGCCTTAACAATTTTTTGTTGCAAATGTTGTATTAACTTTGCTTTTTCTTTGTCCTTTCTTTGTGGTGCTAGTGCAGGTCAACTTTTTGACCAAACTTGTTGCTCTGAGACCAGGGAAGGCAGTGCATCAGATGATTAAAAATGTAATGCAAGGAAAAGATGAAGGTGCAGACAACTATGGCAGTGATGAGGAGAGTCCAAATGGAAGAAACGTCTCTGGTGGAATTGCAGGAAAGGTAAGATCTGTTGCACAGTGATTTATCCTCATATGTAGAGAAAGTGGAAAAAAAAAAAATTGAGCTTTGATCCTCTTTTCTCAATCTCCAGGCTAGTGTCAGTGGCCGCAAACCATTACCCGTGCGCCCAGGCATGTTTCTTGAGACTGTTTCCAAGGTACTGCGTGCTTACATATATGATTATTGGAGACAAAGTCGGAATAAGATTCTAAGAAATCTTCCTTTAGAAAATTCAGTTATCAAAGTTCAAAGAATGAATCTGTTTTTTCTTTTCATTGAAAATTCATTCTAATCGACATCCTTATGTCACTTGATAGGTGCTAGGTGGTATATATGCAGGAAATAGCTCTGGTGTGACTGCACAACATCTAGAATGGGTAATTATATTGTTGCATCGCTCTAAATTAACAAAATTGCTATGTACACAAGGCACTTAAATTGTTGAATCCTTACTTTTTTGTCTCAGGTTCATCAGAACACCCTTCAAATTCTTCAAGAAATCGCATTCTAGTTGTTCTTAGAGCATCGCTGATACTCCACAATGCCCCAATTATGGATATTGGTTTCGTCTCTGGAGCACATTATAAGCCGGTTCGTGATACTTTAACGCTGGAAGTGATCTTTGGCCAACAATAGATGTGTTCATCCTGATTACCAGCATCCTCAAATCGCCTTTTTGTTTACAGGCCTTCTTGGTAAGAATGTGTAACTTTGTAGGATTCACCTTATGAAGACCAAGTAAAGGAAATCTATAGCAATGGAAAATGCCCCTACTCAATATTAGATATTTAGACGTGTCATCAGAATTCGAGCTCTACATCAGCAAAAATAACTGGTGATAATAACATTGGCAGTTTTCACTTGAACTGGCCAAAAAGGTTTATAAAATGAAAAGTTACCTCTTTATAATTGCCATTCAAAATATTCGTTAGCTGCAATTTGTTTGATAATATACTCTTCAGTATGTTCTCCAAAAACTAACAATTTGACAATTTGTGAAAGATGCTGACAATCAGTCAATCTGACGAGTGATCTAAGTCATTTTGAAATGTTTGAAGACCCGAAATAAGCGATTTTGTTTCTGTAAAGCATGTAACCGTGGCTATTATATCATTTGCTTGTTATCGGGCTGTTTCATACCCGGTCTGCAACTTCGAGTTACATGTGATAAATTCACTTGTTGCAAATTTGTGAGAATGACATTGTCAGAACAATTTGAACATGTATTTCTTCCTTATGATTGAGGTTGTTTCAGAAGTTCTCATTGAGATGGGACATTAATCCCACAAGAGTGTAGGATGAGTCTTCTTTTTGTTGTTTGGTATCTTCTTTCGTTTGTATCAAATGTTTGATTCTGTCTTCTAATCTTCTCCAGTTGTAGTCCTCACTTTTGATGGTCACTACACTTATCATTGAAGTTCATGATTAGCTCCAGGAAGTAAAGTTCAAGATCTAAACATATGTCTCCAAACCTCGATATAGCTTTGTGTTAGAGCACTTGGGGCGTGAGTGGAAATGTTCAAGTCTCTGATTCGAATCACCTAGAAAGCTAGGACATGAACATCCTAAAAACGTAGAAACGTAATCCACATTCAATGTAACTAACTATACTAATTAAGACCATGACCTTACATACGGAATACAGAATATGGTAAAGCAAACATAGAAAGCACAATTAGTATTACTCCAGGTGGGGGGGCTGGTGTTGGAACATAGAGCTTGGTTGGTGAAGTTGTAGAATTCGGAAAGTATGTCGCTTTGCTAGTAGCGATATAGGCTAAAGACTAAAGTCAATTCGTCTTTCAGTCGTATTGTGTCCCATGCTAGGATGAGGAAGTCCAACTTTAGACAAAAAAGTCGAATTTCTTGTAAAGTCAAAGACACCCCATAATAAAGTATAACTGTTGCGAAAGCATATGATCACCAAAACTTGGTAGGATTTGAGTTAGGGTAGTGACACCCATTCTTGACCGGTTCTGAAAGTGTTCGCTCATGCTATTTTTTTTTAGGGCCAATTTTGATAAACTTTGTACCTAATTAATATAGATCATTTCTCCCGTACACAAATTATAAATTTCAGGGTCAGACACCTCTAGTGTCAAAAGACTTCTAAGAAGATTTTTCCATAATAAAGAAACATATAGTTACTGGTCATTTGGTCTAGTGGTATGACTTGTTATAGATACGAGAGATCTTGAGATCAATTATCATTAGTAATATATTAAGTGATGTAAAAATTACTTAACCCTCCATTGAATTAGAAAAAAAAAAAAAAATTCAAGTTTTCATAACTTTTTGTCAGTTCTGTATCTCTGAATGATAAATAAAGCAATCAAACCTACGTTCAAGTCGAATAACACTTAATTAGCAAAAAAAAAAAAAGTCGAATCATACTTTTTAGCCATGTCGAATCACTAGCGATGATGATTATGATACTCGAAGATCAAATCACAAGAGTAGGACACCCATGTATGGATTTAGCCAACCTGTCCTGCAACGTGATGTTTGAACTAGTGTATTCCAGAGACCATTCTTATGATCTTGATGTCCCAACATCACGTTGCAAATACAGCAAGAAAACTTATGTACGCTAATGATTCGTGCACTTGCTTTCTTCTTTTCTTTTCTACAAGTAAAGATTACGAAAGTATAACTACATGAGGTCCTACGGATTTGGACTTGACAAACTACTGTTCGCATGCCATATCATCTATTTGGTCAGGCCAGCTTAGATTGACCTATCAATATTGCAGTATCAAGAAACATGTACTAAAATATATGTATGACTCCACTATCCCTCAATATTTGTATGTAATCCATTGTCCACTTGAAATGCTTATTTTAGTTTTATTAAGATTCTCTCTTTTTTTTTTTTTATTAATTACGATACCGATAAAATCATCTTTTCTCTTGCTTCTTAAGAGTCTTGACTATGACTTTAGTGTGGGAAATTGTGGCCAATCAACCTGTCACACTCCAAGTTCGGTAAGTTTCAATATGTGACATGTCGCGTACTCAAATGGTATAACTCCTCAAATTTATTTGACATACAATCACAACGTGTTTCAAGTTAGTGAACAAAAGATTGTACCTTTTGGTCACGTGACATGTCACGGGCTAAAACTTGCCATAATGACAAGACAAGCTTAGAACATGACATATTAAACTTCATAACAATTAAAATTATTTTTTTGAATAATCACTAATTCAGAGTCGTGTTAGTATTTCTTCTTTTGTTTTAGTGATTTTACAATCTGTTCCACTAATTTTTGTTAGTGTCTACCTCTAATGATAATTTGAGTTGGTGATTTAGCGTCTTAGTTGGATTCAAGAACTCGAGTTCTTTTTGCAACTAAAAACGTAGAAAATGCTCTTATCAATAGAAGCACTGTAGATGGGTCTCGTTTGGTTCAAATCATTTGTTCATTCATGTTCAGTTCCAGTTAACATCAAATGACTCAATACAGCCGTTAAGTTATCTATTCAACCTTTTCTTAAAGCAAACCCATCTATCTGACAGATCAAATGTCCCAATTTTTTTTTTTTGTCAAAAAATATCGAGTTTTTCAATGTTACTACTTTTGTGTGTAGTTTCCAATTGCTTGTATGCTCTAAAAAGAGTTCATGACTACATTTACTTAGATTACGGATAAGTGATTGTCTCTTTCTGAAATTTGAAACTCTATATTATAATTAATGATAATGAAATAATAATTTAATTACAATAAAAAATTATATCATTAAATATAAAAATTAAATAATTAAATTATCACTTCATTACTCGTTTTCAAGCCCGAGGAAACTTCAAATAGTTTGATGTTTTTATGCCAAAGAAGGAAAAATGATCAATTCTAGATTAATATAATAAGTAGCTGTTAAAACAAGGGACAAATTGGTCATATTTTGAATTTCGTTCTCCAACCAACCATTTTTTGAACTCTGCCAGCTCTGCTTCGTCCCACGCTGATAAGCTCTCCACTGATGCCTTTATAGTGAGAGAAACGAGAGAAAACTCTTCTCTAGAGTGAGAAAAAAACACTCTCAATTATCGAAAGAAAAATAAAAATGGCAGCGTACGTAGGTGTGCTTGTATCCGATCAATGGCTGCAGAACCAGTTCACACAAGTTGAGCTGCGGAGCTTAAAATCTCACGTAAAAAACAAGCCTTATGATTTTTTGTTGTATATAATTTTTTTGAATTTTGTGTTTTTTTATGATCAAAATGCGGTTCTGAAGGATGCAGTTCATGGCGATGAGGAGAGAGAACGGAGGTTTAGCGGTGGCGGACGTGCCGTCGAAAATGTCGAGACTGAAACACGTCGGAGAGAATCTAACGGAGGAAGAGATAACTTCATTGCTTCGCGATTCGTGCGAGAATTTGGATCGCGACGTTGATTTTGAGCTCTTCCTTCGGGTAATATACTATATATATGCATGCATATATATATAATAGCATGAAGATTAATCTAATATGAGCTTAATTTTGCAATTTTTGCTTATTTTTTGTGATAAAGAGTTAATTTTTCTCTTGTTTTGGTTGATTTATACCAATCAAAGAGCTGTTGTGATGTTCGCGAGTGAATTTATCTAATATTATTGTATATTGATATGAATTATTTGTCTAGATTTTTGTGGTTTAAAGGCTACTTTATATATTTACTGTTAATTTTGCTCGAGGTACAAATTACATCAACATAAATGTGCCAAATATTTCATTTCTTTTTCATTTTTGTTGTTTCAGCTGCGTTAATACTTGCCTGTGTTCATCAAAGTGTAATGAAAATAGCACTCAGATTTAACATTCATCTGGAACAATCCAGGTACTAGTATTAACGTAACTTTTTGGACGGAGAAAAGACTATCCGAATCATTTGCTATTTCCGCTGTGAATATGTGTGCGTCCACGTCACAACAAAATGGTATTAAAGCTTAACAAACATGGATGTGTGGTAAAACTAGGAAGGACAAGATTAGGAATGAAGTGATACGTGAAAGAATAGGAGTGGTCCCGATTGAGGATAAGATGAATGAGAATTGTCTGAGATGATTTAGACATGTTAGGAGACGACTTGTTGAAGCGCTTATTAGAAGGTGCGAAGGTTCAGAAATAGTACACCAGAAGAGGGGTAGAGGAAGACCTAAGATGACTTGGATGGAGACCACTTAAACGAGACCTTACGTGTATGGAACTAACAAAAGAGATGGTTCTCGACAGAAATGAATAGCGTCGCATGATCCTCATAGCTGACCCCACCTAATAGAACAAGACTTAGTTTGGTTTTATTCTTCATATCTTTTTTTTTTCTATTTTCTTTATAATTCATCATTAAGCTTGTATAATTTGAAGTTCTGAAACGACTGAGGATTTTGATTAAAAAAAATTCATTTCTGCAAATTGTCTCTGTATTTGAAGTTCAGTCTGTATATGTTGGTTGTATTATACAATCTTCGACTTGTTTTACAGGTCTATTTGAAGCTCCAAGTGCACGCCAGTGCAAGAATGGGTAATGGTGTAAAGAATTCATCGGCATTCTTGAAGTCTCCCACTTCTACTTTACTTCACACAATTAGTGAATCCGAGAAGGCATCGTATGTTGCACATATCAATAACTACCTTGCAGAAGACCAATTCATGAAGAAATACCTTCCTATAGATCCTTCAACTGATGATCTCTTTGAGATTGCTAAGGATGGAGTTCTTATCTGGTAATACTCAGAGGCTGCAGATATATCTGATGTTACATTTTGTAGATAGGGGTATCATATAATGAAGTTGTTAAATGCAGTAAACTTATCAATGTGGCTGTAACTGGAACGATTGATGAACGGGCAATCAATACTAAAAGGGTGCTAAATCTATGGGAAAGAAATGAGAATCACACCTTGTGCCTCAACTCTGCCAAAGCAATTGGATGTACTGTGGTCAACATAGGCACTCAAGACATAATTGAAGGAAGGGTATGCATGACTTGTCCTGTTTTTTAGGCAGATGCTATACCATTAACATTAAAATTGGTCCTTTTTATAATTCTATGTGGTTTTAGGATGAAATATCAGTGTAGCTTAAGGATTGACCTTTTCATAACTTGTTCCATGCTTAGCTTCACGTAGGATGATTTTGTTGTGTTAGATTCTTCTATCTTACTCTGCGTCTGAATAATTATATGTGGCTTTTACATAGATGGATTATAAGGTGTCTATCCTGCATAAGGTGGTCTTTAAATGTAAAAATCTTCTGGAAGATTATGCAGTAATCTGATAAGTTGAAACACTAAAGATGTACCTCCCTAATCTTGACCAAGTAGCATATTAGTAATACAAACTGCTTCATCACCTTTCTTCATTTGGATATAGCAGAGTATCACACCCAATGTAGTTACATCTTATGACCAGTATTTCGTTCTTCCTCTATGTAGTGTCAAGCATAATATCTCTTGGTCATTTCTGATCAGTGAACTCTAAAACTTTTTATTCATCACTCAATTTGGCCATAGAAATTGCATAGGTGAGCTAAGAATCCCTTTTTCCTCTTCATCTCCTTCTATTCTCTTGGTCTGTTGGGAAGCGTTTTGGAATTATGTTGGAAGCACTCCTCGTCTTCAATCAGTTAAACTCACTGAACTTGTATCAAGTGGGTTTAAAGTTTCCTGCGTCCTTGACATAGTTTGTTAATGCTGATTTGCATGTTCGTCAAATAACGAGATTTTGTACCAGTTGCCTCTAGTTCAATTGCTCCTCTATTGAGTACAGTTGACTTGGTATGATTGTTTTAGATAATTTTCCGCTCATCTTTGTCATCCTATGGCTTGTTAAATTTCATATAAACCAAAGTTAATGCTCTATATTATATGATTTTCTTGATCTCTGTGGTGCAATGTAATGATTTTGGATGGATATCTTCTTGTGGACTGATCACTAAAACTTAAATCTTTTTTCTCAATTTCAGAGGCATCTTGTACTCGGTTTGTTATCGCAAATTATTAAGGTAAGGATTCCAAACTACATCAGCAGATATTAATTTCTCACAAGTAGTATGTCTTTTCTCACAAAAAGAAAAGAAGAAAAAGAAAGGAAAAGAATTCGAAAAAGGTTTACCTAACGCTGTCACAATATCCTGTTTCCGTGATAATATTGTTAGTATTGGTACAAAATTTGATTGTTAATGTGTAAATTCTTACAGATACAACTATTGGCAGACCTCAATTTGAAGAAAACACCTCAGTTGGTGGAGTTAGTGGATGATAGTAAGGTACATAAATGTTTTCTCAAGCTTATGCTTTCATGGCTATTGGATTATAAATCCTGCATCAAGAATGGATATCTTATCTCTTGCATGTAATACCAGGATATAGAGGAACTGATGAGTCTAGCACCGGAGAAGATTTTACTTAGGTGGATGAATTATCAACTGAAAAAAACCGAGTATAAGAAGACTGTCACAAACTTCTCCTCGGATTTAAAGGTATGTAGTACCGAATTACATTCAATTATAACAACTTATTTGTGAGGATGCAGTTTCCATTTTCAGTTTTTTCTTTATAGAAGACTGATTTTGAGTATCCTTCTGATGTTGGTAGCTGCTCTTTCTCCTCTTGAAATCATATTATATTGTCTAGATACCACCTTCAGTCTTTCCAAAAGCCATATTGGATTTTTCAGACACCATAACATTTTTGGGCTTGAGAGAAGTCGAGACTATTTACAGTCATTAGACAAACAAATGAGAAAAGTTTTAGAATTAATCGGATGAAGATTTCCAAAGCAGCCTACATAAAATTGCTTCACTTTGATGAACATAGTTTATTTTGTGAAACAATGGGTAGACTTTCTACTAAAAGAAATGATACTTCTCCTAGCTTGTGTGAATTATGCTTACTTCAGCTGGTAATATAATTCTACTGCAGGATGCGGAGGCTTACTCTCATCTTTTAAATGTTCTTGCTCCAGAACATGGTAATCCATCTACATTGACGGTGAAAGATCCTTTAGAAAGAGCCAAATTAGTTCTTGAACATGCCGATAGAATGGGCTGCAAAAGATATGTAACAGCAAAAGATATTGTAGAAGGCTCTCCAAATCTCAATCTTGCATTTGTGGCACATATTTTCCAGCATAGGTACGACACTGTACAAATTCGGAGCCCTGGAAAGAAATATCATCCCAATTTTGCTACTAGCAATCACAAAATATTTATAGTTACTATTTATCAATTGAAAATATTTATTGTATACAACTCCCAGAATTAATTGGAAACTGGAACCAAAGAGATGAAGCAATCACATTTCATTCTAAATTTCATCAATATATTTGCATTCCTTTCCCAGTCATGAGCAACTTAATTCTGATGCAAACTGCTTCATCATTATCAACTGAAGGCAATTTTTCTAAACTTGTGATCAGGACATCTTTTTTGGATTAGAGTGTTCTCTTTTCCTATGTATCACACTTTGAAATATGTACCGTGAGATTATATATCTGAACTGTATAAGTCTTGATGTGTTTTTAATGGTTAATAATTTCCTAATCATGTGCACTAACTACAACCTTCTGCTTATAGGAACGGCCTTTCCTCCCAAACAAAACATATATCTTTTTTGGAAACTTCACCGGATGACACCCAAATTTCCCGAGAGGAGAGGGCATTTCGCTTCTGGCTCAATAGTCTTGGAAATTCAGCATACATTGACAACGTCTTTGAAGATCTTAGAAACGGGTGAGTTTAACAGAAATTGCATGATTTCATCATTTAATTCCATGTTGGAATCTCCATTGGGTGTAATTCGTTAAAAGACCTTGAGTCTACTTTTCTTTCATTCTTTTCATTTCTCCCTATCATATTCAGGATTATCTTGAATATTTTGAACTTGCTTCCAGATTAAGAATGATGCAATTTTCCTGGGGATTCAATGAACTTTACCTCTGTTCTCATTCTGTAAAGAAATGTCTATTTACCTGCAGATGGATATTGCTAGAGACCCTTGACAAGACATCACCAGGGATTGTGAATTGGAAAATTGCAACCAAGCCTCCGATTAAGACGCCGTTCCGGAAAGTAGAAAATTGTAACCAAGTTGTCAAGATTGGTAAACAATTGAAGTTTTCCCTAGTCAACATTGCTGGAAATGACATTGTGCAGGGAAATAAGAAACTAATATTGGGTACGCTCTCCACCATGTCTTTTTTATGAAATGAGAAGGCAATTTTCATGAGTATTATCATAGTATGAACCAAGTTTTCGTTTCCATATTAAGACTTGTTAGAGAAGTAGAACGTCATCACTTAATGCTGACCAAAGGCTGTTCCGACTTCTTTTTCAGCGTATCTATGGCAGTTGATGCGATATAACATGCTTCAGCTTTTGAAGAAGTTAAGATTCCGTTCCCATGAGAAGGAGATTAGTGATGCTGACATTTTGCAGTGGGCTAATATCAAAGTGAGAACGTCAGGAGGACAGAGTAATATGACTAGTTTTAAGGTATCATTTCCCTGGACCATTTCTCCCTTAAAAGTGCAATATGGGCTGATAACTTAAATGAATATATGAAGGGTCCGGCGTAACCGAGCTTCTTTAGCAGAAAGTACTAATATTCTCTTGGCAATAAATTTGAAGTGCAGTTGTTTCCGTTCTCTTGCAATAAATTTTGAAGAGTTTGCATGCTTAGTTGTTGAAGTTATGTTATCTGTCTAAGCAAAGAGCTTTTACGCATGATTGTGAGGGTGAAATTATGTTACCAATTGTTGTTTGTTCCCTGGTGAATTATGTATCCAAAGTAAGCTTAGACTATAAGATGTCTGGACATTCTTGTTACCCCACACCAGCGGATTAAAGACCTCTTGAATAGAATAGTTATTTTTCCTTTGTAATTTTGTAAATTAATACAATAGTTATTGTAATATGTAATTGTTAGTTTATAGGATCTTAACATTTGAATTTCAATTTTCACAGGATAAGAGTTTATCAAATGGTGTGTTCTTCCTTGAACTGCTTAGCGCTGTGTCTCCTCAAGCGGTTAATTGGAGTTTAGTAACTAATGGACAAAGTGGTGAGTAAGAACTATGGCTATATGTTCCTTCATCATTGTTCAATTGTATTTATCGTTAATATATTCATGGCCTTATTATTTTCCTTTTGTTGTCGTTCACTTTGTTCATCTTAAAGGAAAAGAAGAAAAAGAAAATTCATAAGATTTCGTGCTTTCCACTTTCTAAAGGGTTGGAACTTTTTTTTCGAAATAGCAACTTATTTATTTGCAAAATTTTGTTTAATGCAGAGGAGGAGAAAAATATGAATGCGACATATATAATCAGTATTGCAAGGAAGCTTGGATGTTCAATATTCTTACTCCCAGAGGACATAATTGAGGTAATATTCATTTTCATGTCTGGTTTCATTTTTTGAAGTTGTTCGTAAAAGCCATCTACAAAGCTTCTACGTCTTGGTTGTGAAGGACGTGTTTTTATACAATTTTACGTTTATTGATGTTTAGAGTTTTATATCTTTCACATCAAATGAAAAATGTTGAATGTACATTTGTAGCGTCTGAAGTGACCTTTTTATACATGAATGACGAGAAAGTTGATTCATTTGATTGATTAATGTTCCGTGCTGCTCCTCACCGTATGTTTGATCAGGTAAACCGAAAAATGATTCTCACGCTAACAGCGAGTGTAATGTACTGGTACTTGAGACAACCGGTGGATGAACGCCAATACGGATCTTCAGATAGTGAGAGTGGAAGCTTGACAGATACATCCTCAAACTCGACAATGGACGACACTGCTTCAGAGTCATCAAATGATGAGAGCTGTAGCAGTAGATAGCTGGATGATAATTGATATGACTTTTTCCCAGAGTTGCTCATTGAGGCTCAATCTTTGAATGATTTGTAGAGAATGCCTTTGTAAAGTTTGAGTGTTGTGAATGCTGTTTTGCCGAGACAAATACAATTTATAGGTATAAATATGTACATATGTGATATTAGAAAGGCATTTTACACCTCTAGTTAGGACTTGTTTAAGTAAGCCTGTGTACAATAGGCTTTATCTTGTGTGGACGCAAAGCCCGAAAACTACATTATTATAACTATTCTTTTTCCAGAATTGGATACAAAACACCCATGTTTTAGCACCTGGTGCAACAGCAAGCACCAGTTTAACGGTGGTGATTTAGTAGCAATGGGTGGCAAAGTGGCTTTGTTACCTATTCCATTAGGAATTGCAGATTTTTTGGTGCATCACATTCTTGCATTTACGATTCATATGACAGTATTGATACTCTTAAAAGGTGTTCTAAAATTTCTTCTTCCTGGGTCGATGCCTGAGTGCTTAATAGGGACGGACTGTAAATTCGTTGGTAATATGTCTACGTTGGTTTCTTTTCTCATTTCTTTCTTTCCCTTTTTGTCTTCCACATGTCCCCCTTTTCCCTTTCTCTAATAATAAGGTAAGCTCGTCAGGTGCTAGCGTAAGTAGTAATTCCTACCGTTGCTAAAGCTTTTTCATTCGCGGCAACTTAAATGGATCTTAGCCTGAGATTGATGTTTTGTTTACACATGAAAGAAATAATTGCAAATTGAAGGGTAATTTTCTCACTGTAGAATATAGAAACTAAAGTCTATTATGTTCGTATTTGACAGTAAGATTTTCTCATAACGTTATTATTTTACGGGCACAATTCAATTGTTGTGCACAATCATTAAATTTCGCTTAAAACGTTAATATAATAACATTATAAATAATTTTATTCCGTGTATTCGATCAACGTGATGAGTTGGCACGAGAACTAGTGGTACACCTGCCTGATGATTGTCAACGAACGTTCAGCGGCCAATTTTTTTTACGTGATACCCTGAAATTCACAATTCTGTTCGCGGAGACACTTGCATATATAGCGAAACGAATTCTTTTTTTCACGTGATGCCTTTTAGGATCAAAATGCGAGCCCCAATAGACCAAGGCAAACATTTTCATTCTTGCTTTGCGCTTCGATTGGCAGTATATATAAGAGATGGTTTATTTTGTTTTGAGAACGGTATAGAAGTAGAACATTATTGTACGAACGACAGAAGAATATTTAAAATGAGTTGAATAGAGATATTTAGACAAATTTTTTGTGTATGGAGAAAGCAACGATTCTCAACAAGAATGAATGGTATTGTGAAAGTCATATAATCGACATCACTCAATAGGATAAGGCTTAATGTGATGGCTGGGAGCTCACCCAATGTGAGATTATATTAGATCTACTCTAAATCTATGAATCCCATGGTGCAGTGACGTGCTAGATAATATTTATAATGGAAGAATATAAGTTTAAACATAAAATCTTTAATCGAAACAAATCATTATTAAATTATTCTATCCAATTTTTTGGTAATTGG
Source organism: Ehretia macrophylla (assembly GCA_037974665.1). Lineage (NCBI taxonomy): Eukaryota > Viridiplantae > Streptophyta > Magnoliopsida > Boraginales > Ehretiaceae > Ehretia > Ehretia macrophylla. Next base: position 30,927,982 of record CM075780.1, read on the forward strand.
ATATTATATTTGTCAAACTTGCAACTCACATAAAACACCAAAGACGATCCTTGGCCTTTGCCATTTGACCCTACACCTTCATCTTAAATGAAGTTAGTTAATTAAATGACGTTTAGTACTGTCAAGTCTAATCTTTTTTTTTCCTTTTTCGCAAAGAGTAATGTTTTGTATAATGTCGTCATCCTTTTATTCATATGATAAAAAATTATATATTATATATCAAATTTCTTATGTATATAATTATTATATTATTTATAAAAAGGTAAAAAAGTGAACGCATACACCACCAACCGTTTATTTGTATACTAGCTAATAGAGGTTACACCTGTTTCTTAGTCATCACAAGCCCACTTAGTGGTCCAAAATAAAGGATTCATTGCATGCATGCATGTGGATCTTGTTAATCTAAAGATAAGTCTAATTATGAGATTAGTTAAGCAGTCTAATTTCAGATCTTGATGTGTGTGTGAACCAATAGGCAAGCTGGGCCTACCATGTTCAATTTTTTGCTAGTGAAAGCTACTCATTAAAGAATAGTTCCAGTCAAGCGTGCGTTTGGAATTGCATGTTTGTTACTTTGTTGTTTGAAGTTTGCCATTTATTTAATTATGAGGAGAAGAAAATTTTCAAATGTTTCCTTACTTGAAGATATCGCGTCCTAGAAGATATCTTCCCCTAATCATAGTTTATAATTTTTTTGTCTGAGACTCTATTAATTATTTTTTCCTTCTTGCATGGCTGGTCACTTAATTATTTGATTGTATCTGCCTAGATGTTACACCTAACTGACGTTAGTCCTTCATCAATGATCTGAAGCTTAGATAGTGCGATGTCCCGCACGGGTATGAGATGTGATAAGATAGAGGTTTATAATATACGTAGTATTATGAGTTTACATAATAATTTAAATTAATTATTTGAGTCAATAGATTTGAGATTCAAAATGGTTATTCTTAAATTTATTTAATTAAGAGGTGATAGGAGATTGAAAAAAAAATTTGGTATATTGAGTGCATGTGTAAGGCTCAATCAAACTATTTGACCTACACATGAAGAACCACTATAACACGTGTTAACGTTAAGTGACCATTTCATTTAAAAACTTATACCACAAGATCATTCTCAGTTCAAGTTTCACCACCACCTATTTGTAAAATTATGTACATGCATGTGTAAGACTCAATTAAACTATTTGACCTACACATAAAGGAGTGTGTTAAACACAATAAATTATAAATATAACAAATTCCTTACTAACGGTTCTATTTATTTATTTTGTTCAACAATTAAATTATTTGAATAAAAATTCTAAATCCACTCTTGATTACACCTAGTCGTTTATCAATGGTTGTTGGAGAAAAGGTCTTGAGTTTTTAGTCCAATTACTTTTGAGCTATATATGCAGCCTGTGGCCCTGGTCCTCCTAATAGTTATATTCCGAGGCACAACATTGCAATTCTAGGTTAATGGTACAGCTCATGTATTTTTTCTGCTTTTGTTCATGCTAATTAAATAGTTTCACCTTTACTCCCGATCGCTAAAATTCGAATCTTGACCATTGTAAACTAGAAGAATATCCCACCACTTGACTATTCTAGGATCCTCACGCTCTCCTCCCCTCGTCCCTCACCTCAGAGGTTAGGTAGCTTGAACCTGTGGACGAAGAAAGCTATGATGAAGCGCCATGCTAATTATGCCATCCTTGTTGAAAGGAAATCTAAACAAATTTTATCGGCCAAACCTTTTACCACATCCATAATTTCATCAAATCATCAAGTACTTTGAAATTAACATGATGGTCAAACGTCTATTCCTGATCTCCTTCTTCCTTTCTTTCTCTCTTTCTTTGTTTATTTATTTTTACAACAGAAACATACTTTATAATTAAGAAAGATGATATCACATTGGATCACTTCAAGACTGAAAATCTTGTGGTGTAACATCTTGACCTAATGTATGTTATATGTCAATTAAAAATTAAATAATATTTGTGATAAAAAGACATGAATTACAACGAGTCGCTACCTGACTCTTGAGGTCTTTATTATTATTTTGTTCTAACAGTATTTTTTCCATCTTTAACAAGACTTGCATGTTTTGTCTTAGTTGTCTTATTATAAACTCAAACCATCATTTAAAAAAAAAATTTAATTTAAGAAAGTTCTAAAAATTTTATATTATTTTGAATGTTAAACATGATAATAGATCTCGAGACCTTCACATCTAAAATGAGAGTTATACCATTAAACCAAATGACCAGTAACTCAAACTATCCTTCACTAAAGTACAACCACTTCTCAAACAATGTATCGGTTCTAATTGTGTTGTATCACATTAAAAGGCTACACCTCCAAGTTTCATGAAGTAAAATGAGATCTAATCATGCATGTTCATCATGCCATATGCTTGCATGCCTTTTCTCATATTGCGGCCATGGTCACTTACAAAATTGCTAGTATGATCCCATTTATTATATTCATAATTTAAGAAATGGTAAAGTGCATAAAATCCCTATGTGTTTAGGCATAAGTGTATCGGTGTCTATTATGTTTGAAAAACTAATATAAATAGTCTTTGTGTTTTAAAAAAAGTGCACAAAACCCCCATGTCGTCCAAAAAATCGTTAGTTTTGACAGAGATTGAAGCTCACACGCCTAAGATACAAATGGACGGATGCTTAAATGAACATGTGAGCAAAATATTTAAATGTTTGGACATAAGTGCCCTTTCAAAAAAAAATTTATAAAAAAAAAACACACACACAAAAAAGCTTCATCTTCCCCGTCAACACCCTTCCTCCCCAACCAGGCCCCCACCCCACCCCTACCTAGCCCGTCACCCCCACCCCCTCAGAGAAAGTTAGTACATATGACTTTCATATCTTTATTTACAAGATATTCCAAGGCTATGATAGGCAAAGGGGTCTACCCAAGTTAGCTGATTGCAACGGGAGACATGAGCCTATTTTTCTAACTTCTTTCATAGACACCAGAAATTGTCAAGAAGGTCAAATGGAAAGCAACAAAAAGCTAATGTCGACATCCTTTCACAAACACCATTAGCTAGTTACTATATATATATATATATATATATATATATTTAATATGTGTGTGTGTAAGAATCCAATCTTTTTGGTGTACTTTAGTTAGATAATTCACAAACACCATTAAATAATAATGGTGAATTGTTTAAATGGGTTGGTGATAAAAATAGGCCATTGTTGTGTGGGTCAAGAAGCAAAGGCTTTTCTTCATCAAGAAGATCAAATGGCCCAAACGGATTTGGTAGAAAACCAATCAAGGGCTTGAAATTAATTTCAAGATTTTGATGAGAATGGGTTTGTGGGTTGGTTATGAAGAGTTTGAGTGAGGAGTGATGGACTTCTTGGAGGAATTGGGGGCAATGGCTACAAGGGAAGGCGGAGACGGTGACGTCGAGCAGGCGGTGTTGGTGATTATATATATATATATATATGTGTGTGTAAATAAACAAAAGAGGAAGGGGCATTTATGTCTTTTCAGCAGTTCTGTTAATTAACTGGACGAAAATATGGGAAGGGGGCACGTTTGATAGTTTACAAAAACACAGGGACTACTTATGAGGGGGCACGTTTGATAGTTTACAAAAACACAGGGACTACTTATGTTAGTTTTTAAAACAACGAAGATACCGATGTATTTATGTCTAAATACAAAGGAATCTGGTGCACTTCACCCTTTAAGAAAACTTCACTTGCACAACTCATAGACGTGTTAAAAATATTAAACTAATTATATATAAAATCTCTAATAATTTAAATTCTTAGATCATCAATGTAACTGATCCCATACAATTGCAATCAGAAGATCTTATATTATCCAAAGAGTAAACGACATATTACCCCCTTATGTTTTATTAAAGGTGCATATTACCCCCTTGTGTTTTTTAAGTGAGCAAGTTACCCCTTTGTGTTTTTAAAAATGAGCAAGATACCCCCCTGTGATTTTGAAAAGCGAGATGGATACCCCCTCAGTTAAAAAAAACGTCTATTTTAACGGTGAGTGTTTTGCACGCGACTGACTTGCAAATCTTTTACCATTTACATCACAAATATTCCAATATTTTGACCAAAAGACCCTTGTTTTGGTCTTTAAAACATGGAATTGAAGAACATCAACGTTTTTGCAAAGACATCAAAAAAAGAAGTGCATCAACGTGAGCTTTGTTTTGGTCGTTAAGGTGCTGGTTCTTTGTGTTGGTGCTGCACTTCTTTAGTTTGTCATCATTGTTGCAGGAGGAGCTTATCAACGTGAGCTTTGTTCATTGGTCAAGTGGGTCACTTTTGCTTTTATTTGGGTTTTTTAATTTTATGGGTCTATCAACATTTTTGGTTTATTCATAGCTAATGCGTGTAATTTTATGGGTTTTTTAATCTTATGCACTTTTTATGTGATTTTATGTGCACATTTATTTTGCTTTTATATGTGAACTTTTATTTTTACTTTTTGCTTTTATATTTGCCATAGAAATCATGTAAGCAGCATGAATATATCAAAAGTTAAGTCATGAGGGCATGCGTTGCAAACTGATTTGGTAATTAGGTAAAATGTTGCATAACTGATTTGGCATTTGAATATATCATAAAATGTTAGGTGCTGATATTGGGCGAGAAATCACAAAATGTTGCAAACTGATTTGGTAATTAGTTTCGTCTAAAATGAGGGCATGTGTTGCAAAGTGATGAATAAGATTATGATTTTCCTGATCTTAAATGTTTTGACAACGTGTTTAATTAAGCGATTTTTTTTTTAGCTACGCATCTCGTTCTCATTTCTCAGGCAACAAACAGTAAAGTACGTCATTTCTCCAACAACAAACATTAAAGCACGTCGTGAAGAATGGAAGCAAAATGCTATTGTGGTGTCGCGACCAAGCTAAGCACGTCATGGACTGATAATAATCCAGGTAGGAGGTTTCTTGGTTGTGAGAAATTTGACATTGGAGATTCATGTGGATATTTTGAATGGGTAGATCCACCTATGTGCGAGCGAAGCAAGAATATCATACCTGGATTGTTGAGATCCCTGAACAGAAAGGAGTCCGAGTTGTACGACTTGCGCGCAAAGCTGAAAAAATTGTACAAAATGATGAAAATTATGTTCATTGTGCTCTTGGTTCTATGTTTGGTTTTAGTGCTTCTGGGTCAAAGGTGTTAATGTAATATTCGGATTGTCCTTTTTTGGGTTTTAAATGTGATGTAATAGTCCGAATATTAGTAGTGCAATGTAATATTCATAATTTTGTTGTAAAATTCAACCTTATTCGGTTAATGCAAATGTTATTTTGTAGTATTTTACTACTCGCTAAAAATTATTGGTCTTCACTCGGGAAAGTTATTTGATTTGTCCTTGAGTATTTTCATGTCAATTCTTATAGTAGACAAGAAAAGAGAATAATAATTAAACAAGAAAAGGGAATGGTAAATAGACACTGTTATAAACTTAGTCAATGTCATACTTAAAGTGATGCCTTAGCACATACATGTCCAGCAAACCAAAAGAGAATTACATGTCCAAACTTGTCTAAAAACATACCAAAGTCAAGTACAGTAGCAGTCAATCCAACCAAAAATACATATGTCTAATAAGTGCAGTCAATTACATCATAGTGAAATCTACATGCATCAAAAGTCTTCAAGGTTTCCATGTTCTCTTTCTGTTTCTTATGTTTGCTAGAACTTCATCAATGCTTGACGTCTTTCTTTTTTTTGATGTTCCAATAAGTGCATCATTGCGAAAGCTTGTGTATATCCTTCCCCTGCCAGTACCCCTACCATTGCCTCCAACAATGCCACCTTCAGTGTCAGTACCACCAATATTTGTTGCAATATTTCCAACTCCATTTGTGCCTTCTCTGTCGCCAATACTTGCTGGGGCAGCGCCAACTATGTTCGATTCTTGGGTGGTAGCAACCTATTTTAATATGCAAAACATCATGTCAAACAACATAGAAATAATGATTTTCAGTAACTTAGCTATTTACCTCTAGTCTATCGCCACTAGTTGCAGCCCCTCTGCCATTAACACCCCTTCTATTTGCAGCTTTTCTACTGTTAATACCCCTGCCATAACTTGCTGGGGTTGCACCAACTGTGTTTGATTCTTGAGTGGTAGCATCCTATTTTAATATGCAAAATACCATTTGAAGCAGTATAGAAAGAATAATAAAACACAATTAAAACAGTGATTTTCATTGTACTAAAAAGAAAGAGAATACCACCTTCAAAAGTGGTGAATTTGGGTGAAATTCATTTGGACATGTCTTCTTGTTATGTCCTCTTTGTAAGCATTTCTTGCATGTTGATGTGAGACCCTTTCTTGTAGAAATTGTTTGATTTTCATCTATTGTTTGCTTGTCAAGATCAATTGCAGTCTTTCTCCTCGCCTTTGGAGGCCTACCTGTCCTCTTCTTTGCCAATGGTGGCTTCAAGGGATCAATACCAGTCTCCACATAGTCATTTGGTCCAGGTACAGGATGTACCATGTATTGATATACACTTAGGTACACTTGTTTTGTGTAGCATATATCTATGTAATCAAAAACATTCTTTCCATATTTATTGATACATGCCAGAGCATGGCAGCATGGATATCCATTTAGTTGAAACATGCCACAAGTGCAATTTTTTATGGCCAAGTTCACTGCATGTTTGTTCATATTTTGCACTATTTCAAACTCTTCTTGACCTGACCAAGTAGCCCACCAACCTTTAGCAACATTGGATAGTTTCTCTACTTTCTTCCATATATTTGGGCAAATGGTACCATCATATTTTTCTATTCCTAGCCTTTTAACTTGTATTCGGGACATCAACTTCACCCGAATCATTTCCCACATAGTAATAATTGGCTTGTCTCTAGCATCTAAGATATAGTTATTGAAAGACTCACAAATATTATTCACCAACACGGCACACTTGGAAGTGGTTGGGAAATGAGATCTAGCCCATTGCTCATAAGGAATCTTGTTCAACCATTCGAAAGGAGTTTCTTTGTCATCTACCTTAGGGTTTGCCTTCTCAATTTCCTTCATACACTTAGCAAATTCTCTCTTGTTCGCTGTAGATGCAGCCTTCCAAAACATGCTTTTCAATGCCAAATTGTTGAACTTCTGTTTGAAATTTTGATACATATGACGAAGGCAAAACCTATGGTGCACATTGGGATATTCATCTTTAAACACTTCACATAAACCCTTTTGTCTATCCGAGATGTATGACCAACCCTTTTCTTTTGGATCACCAATGACATTATGAAGTTCTTTCAGAAACCAAGACCAAGTGTCCCTCCTCTCTATTGGTACCACAGCTAATGCAATTGGGAACATATTATCATTCCCATCTCTTCCTATTGCAGCTAACAATTGCCCCCCATGTGGTGTTTTTAGAAAACACCCATCTAACCCAATTATTGGCCTACATCCGGCCAAAAAACCATCTCTCATTGCAGCAATACAAAAAAACATACTATCAAATATAGGATCAAGTAGACTCCTATTCACCTTTAATAGTAATGTGCTACCTGGATTGTGCAACCTAACTGTTGCACAATAATCCCACAATCTTGCATATTGATCAAATGCATCTCCATCAACTATTTTCAAAGCCACATTTCTCGCTCTCCTCACTTTGAATTTGCTACATTCAACTTGCACCTTTTCATAGATCTTCTTTTGCAAATCAATGGTTGTCTCACTGCGATTGTCCCTGATGTATTCTGCAATTCTCTGCCCAATATACTTATGGTTAGCGAGACTATTATCCAATCTCCATCCACATTTATGGCTCCCATCCATTGCCTTAACCATGAATGCTTCAGTGCCATTAACAGGAGATGCATTTATTCTCCATGTACAACCATGTGTTTTCGCATGCTTACATTTTGCTCTAACTCTCTCTCTCTCATTTTTCACAAGTTCCATATCAATCCCATGTCTAACACCCCAATCCCTAAGAACTTTTCTATACTCTGCAACTGAACTAAAAGTCAACCCAACTTCCATTTCAAATCCCTTCATTTTCACCCTATCATTGAAAACTGGGAATGGGTCTGTCTCATTATCAGAACCCTTTACACTTGTCAAATCTTCACTTTCAACATCACTATACCATTGCTCTTCAACAATAGCAACAGTCTCCTTATCTGGCCATCTATTCCTCTTTTCTTGTTCATTTTGTTTATGTTGAGATTCAGGATATACAATTATATTTGAATTTATAACTGCATCATTATCATTCCTACTTTGTGGCCCATTATCATTTAAGTTACCTGGATCAAACTCATTCCATTCAGTTACATTATCTAGCCCACCACCATTCAATTCTTTTGGCCCACAATCATTCAAGTTCTCTGCCCTACCATCATCCAAGTTCTCTACCATCACATCAATTAAGTACCTTGCTACAATATCACTCTCCATACCAGCACTATCACCATCCATTCTGATATTAAAAATATAAATTAATTAAAAGTCGGTCAAAAAAGAGCAGTGCAATTAAATATTGTTGCAATCAAATAACAAGTTGGAAAAAAATAAACAGTGCAATAATAAGTTTGTAAAAAGAAGAACAATGTTAACATAAAGCCAATTATCAAGATTAGATTTGGTGGCTTAAGGAGACTTGTTCTGGAGTCTGTGACTTTTGGTTCTTTCTTCTAGGATATCGAGAGCTATGTTGACTCAACGTATCAAATTTTTTTTACAAATTAAGCTTTGTTGAGATCTCCGTAGTGTTGACCAAAAAAAAAAAAAAAAAAGAGATCTCCGTAGTGCAGCCAAAATGTGGTGGATTCTCAACTGACCTTTTCAAATGCCAAAAGATTATATTTTGGATTAAAAATACTAATTGCTTGAACTGATTGGTTTGTACAATAGAAAACATATGCAAGGGACCACATTATACAACATCATATACAGCAACTCAAGAATAAAAAGCTATGACAAAAAAAGAAAGCGATAGAAAGCGAATGCTGGAACAAAAAAATCGGATAAGATTCTTACCTTTTGACAAGCGAATAAGAATCTTCAATTAATCGATGGAGACTTCGTGCCGTAGAGTTTCTGATTTAAGGTTAGGGTAAAATATTTGGGGGAATCGTGCATTGGTTTGGGAAAAAAAGTTAAAAGCAAAGTTTTAAATGACTGATAAGATAAACGGTGTAAAAAAAATTAAAGCAGGGCATTTTAGACTTTTTACGTATTCTGTTTGTTTTTCGGACGGAAAATGCACTTTGGACTGCGTCTGCTCATTTTTAAAAACACAGGGGGGTAACTTGCTCATTTAAAAAATACAAGGAGGTAATGTGTACCTTTAACAAAACACAAGGGGGTAATATGTCGTTTACTCTTATCCAAATAATTTCCCTTTGAAATCCATTACTATGATACTCAAAAAGCAGTTTCTTAGGTGCCACAACATAATCAATCAAGATTATTTTCACTTTGTTAGCAACTTGATTTTCCCACTTCTCACTCTTTTCATCATAAGACAATGCTACCAAGTAAATCTCTTTAGGATCTTGCAAGTCAAGCATATTTCTTAGAGAAGAGAAAAATCATATGAACAATATTGCAACTTGAAAGTGGTCCTCAATGAAAAGGAAAAACGAAAAACAAAAAGGGTGTAACTTTACTAAAGATTTTTCTATGTGGAAACGCCCATTACAAAGCACTTTGAAGTTTGGTCACTTAGTAAGCAAAGAATATTCAACAAACGTGTGTAGAAATTCATGTTCCTTCACAAAATTATGTTAATTAAGCATGGTCTGAGTATCCGTCGTTGATAGGCTTATCTTGTCTCTCTCGCATAACAATGAAACTTTAATTCAATGATTTGACAATTGCTAGGGATGACATCTCTCTCTCTCTCTCTCTCTCTAGGCATATAGTGATAAATGAATAATTAAGAAAGCCTCTATTCCTTGAAGATAAATCAATCTCAGATGAATTTATGATTTCACAATGAACGAAAAGCTTAATCATGAGAATAGAGGATCCAAAATATAAAGTAAATTATTTTTCTGTCATTCTCCTTTGCCAAACTTCATGAACTGAATAACTTATTTTTAGAGCTATAATATTAAAGTTTGCCAAATAGAAATTAAACAGATAAATCCCTGCTTTTTTGTTAATTTTTCTAGACACAGATTTTACATGGAGCAGATTACATTTATCCTCATTTATGTATATGTATTTATCACCATCATTATTTAATGCCATCCCACAAACAAAAAATGAAAAGACGAGAAAAATATCATACAGAAGAAGAGCAGCCTACAACCACCCCACGGCAGCCGCAACCACCACCACTATATGGATTCAGTTCTTAAACGGGACTCGTAACAAAGAAAGTAGTAAACATAAATGAACATGAGAAAATATATACTTGCAATAAAGGGATCAAAAGAACCAAAGAGTTGGCTCGTTATAATTAGATATTGTGAATTTAAATTACGATTTAAGTTTTTACGATGTGGGGAGAATGTGAATTTGAATGGTTTATAAATGGATATTGTGAGGTATAATAATTTGGGTTAACTATTTTGGACGAATAAAAAAGAGGTTCAAATAATTATTTTTTATGTCTATAATATTAATTTTTTTTTAAGACAAAAAAAACTCAACTGTCAGAGTTCTATTATCGAATTATTTAACTAAACCTGACTACTAATTAATAAAACTTTGGTGCAGAATTTCTACAAAACCAATCTTATTTACAAATTTAAAATTTTGAACTCGGGTCTGACAAAAATAAAAATAATAAAGAAATCAAAAGAAGGAAAATGCTCCACCATCAAAGTGGGGTAATGGAACCATGTGCGATCATATGGTGGTTGGTCTTTATCTAGCCCCACAAAAACTCACTTTTCACCTCCAAACCCCATCCTTTGAAAATGAAACATCACAAATATATTATATGATTATATATTATACACACGTTAAGATATTGATTCTTCAAGAACTCTTCCTTCTCACACCTCCCATTTTCAATCCCCTTCTTTTCTAGCTGTATTATCCTTTTATTCATTCCCTTCACACACTCATCTCTGATAATTCCCTCAACCCCCCGCCCCGTCCCACCCCCTCCCACGCCCCCTCTCTCTCACACACACACAGATTCTCTCTCTATCTCTCTCATATTTGTTGTTAGAAGTGGATATTGTGTCAGAGGAGTCAAACTGAAGTTCCATTATTTGTACATCTGAAACAACAAGGCCCCTTTGTGTCAGAAAATCTTTATCTGTAAAGGGTTTTTGTCTTCCAAGCTCTTCATTCCTACAAACAAGTACAAACATACACATATAAATCCAAAATTCAAAACCCTAATTTTTTTTGGGTACTTTTAGATCATAATATCCTCTTTTCTTGGCCCTCCATGACTACTATGAACCAATTGCCCTCAAACCCTTCTTCAATCAAAATTAGGTTTGCATATCGGTTCCTTCAAGCCCTAAAGAAGCTTAACAAGAATGGATCACTTACCTCACCATCTATGAAAGAGAAATATAGAAGATATCATAAGGTGAAGATTGCTGCTTATGCATCAATGGCTTCTGCAGTTGGTTCAAGGAGAACATGGAGTCGTGTGCTGCTATGGCAGATTCGAAACCGAGGGCTTAGCCGTGCTTTGGTTAAAAGAAGCAAAAGAGTCGTGTTAAGGAGAAGAAGAAGCATAGCAACAAACCCTAGAGAAGATTTTGGCTATGGTAAAGAAAGAAAACTTCGAGAGCTTGTTCCAGGTGGTGAAGTAATGGATTTTTGCAGCTTGTTGGATGAAACTGCGCATTATATAAAGTGTCTAGCTATGCAGGTAACGATCATGACAAATATTGTTGATTTTTATTCAACTTGACGTATTACAACTATTGTCACAAGTGTATGGAAACATTTGTATCGCGAAAGAAACAAGAAAAAATCGAGAGACACGTACGGTTTTGTGAATCATAGGAGTGTATTTAGGGTATGATTAATATCCAAATAATAGTGTGACTATACTTTGTACTTAAGTTTGTGTGAATTTTGATAAATTGTAATCGTAGTGTACAGAACTTGAATTAGCTACATGCTTATGAAATCTTGCTTTTTTGTCACTAATCTTCTTTCCCTTAATTTGTCTGCATAGAAACAATTCTCAACTCTGTGTGTGTTTTCATGGGTGTGGGTGTGTGTGTGTTTTTGTACAATAAAATTGAAATCGTGTTCGAATTTAGAACTTTTAATTATAACAAGTCATTATTTGACTATTTCACCAAACTTTTGGGTGTGGGAATTTAATTACTGCAATATGTATGGCTGACTTTTTTATTTAAGTATTGCAGGTGCAGGTCAGAGGGGTAGTGAAGGTGAGTTTTACATAGATGATATATGGTTTTTAGGGAAGTTCTTCTATAAAAGTTGATATCTTGGTATACTCAAGAGCGGTACATAAATTCTTTTTAATGAAAACTACAACACATTTTTTCAATTATATGAGTACCTTTTTTTTAGTGGAGATTAATTAATTTTTTAACTAAAAATACATAAATAAATACATATATAAATATTAATTTTAAAAAAAACATACATAAAAATTTTAACGTTCTTATGATCCAATGGGCAACACACACACCCCCCCAACCCCACCCCCCCCCCCCCCCCCCCCCTCCTATTAACACAATGATATTCTTGACTGGGGAAAGTTGGTCCTATCAGATTTAATACAACTAAATATATATATATATATATAAGGATTAAATTTATTTTGTACCCCTACTCCTCCTCCTCCTATTAACACAATGATATTCTTGGCTGGGGAAAGTTGGTCCTATCAGATTTAATACAACTAAATATATATATATAAGGGTTAAATCAATTTTGTACCCCCAAACTTGATACACGGTGACACTTATTATCTTTTACCTTTAAAAAAGTCACTTATTAACCCTCTCGTCCACGTTCTGTTAAAAACTTAAGGAAACATATCATTTTTTCATATTTTTGGACAAAAATACCCTAAAACACATCCCGACACCTTTCTTCTTCATCATCACCATACATACACACACATTCCTTCTTCTTCATCATCACACATATCATTTTTTTTTTTGTGTATATGTAAGTCAAGGAGGGTATAGATTTGGGAAAATGAGGGGGAAATTATCTTTAATAATATGTTACAAGGTTAGTTTAGCAATTAACCCATCAGTGTTAACCGGATATTAATTTTGTTAAAATTGATCCAAGTCAAAAGGTAATAAGTGGTTAAAAAAAAAGTTAGGGATAATAAGTGTCACCGCTTATTAAATTCAGGGGTGCAAAATGGATTTAACCCTAAATATAATTACGTTTTTATCATTTTGAATGTATTGAATGGATTTTTTTTTCCTTTGTGATACATGTTTGTCCTTTATTTTGTGCATATTATTACCTACTATTGAAAATTCAGATACTCAATGCCAACCTTTTATAGCTTATATATAATATGATTTTCGCTGCGAGAGGTCTCGGGATCAATTACCGTGTGTAACATCTTATTTGATGTAAAATGACTTATGTCTCTCTTGAGTTAAAAAAAACATTACAACTTTTTTATTTTTTATTTTTTACAGCTTATACGAGAGATTTGGTGACATTCAACATATGAATTCTTACTATACAAAAAAAATAAAAAAAAGTGAAATGAATCACATAAAACATTATTCTAAGTGAAATTAGATGTACACTTGTTAACACAGGACCAACTATCAAAGGGAGAACATAAATTTCCCGAGTATGTATTTATTGGATAAGGGTGAATCCAAAAAATTTTCTCAGTGGAGGCTAAAACACATATTTTTTTAACTATATGAATATATATATATTTTTTCAATTGGGGTTTATTACTTTTTTTACTTAAAAATAAATAGATAGTTACTTGTTTTTTTTTTTAAAATATGTAAAATTTTAAACATTCTTTTGGATCAGTAAGGACTGCAGCCCCCATTAACCCAAACATATATATCTGCCACTGTCTTGGATATAGTAAATTTTACTATTCTTTTCGGGGAAAGTATTAGGGTACAAGAAAATGAAATGACAATTTTGGCAATAAGCATCTTGACTGGTTCTAATTGAAAAAAAATCATATGAAGAGAATTAAAAGTAGGCAATGAAAAAAGCTCATGAGGAGTATTCTAATTTGATATTGGTGGCACTTTATTGATTCCTGAAACCCGTTCTCCATGCTTTTTTCTTCCTTTGATACAAGGGATGTTTGCTGCCAAGAATGGATCTCTCGAAATTTGAATTCTCTCTTAATGTTATTTCTCTCTCAGACACAACACTCGTTCTTCTTGCGGTTGAGGAGAAGTGGAGAAATAATGTTTATCAAATACCACATTTTTTGGGATATTTGGTAAAATTAGAACAATACTATATTCTTAAAGTCTTGAATTCTTGTGCACTTTATGATGATATTAGCTAGTTGATAGTATTTCCATTGTTGAAGGAAAGGGAGCTTGAAGTATTACTTCAATTGGTATAGATATTAGGTTTTTTTTTTTTTTTTGGGTCAAAGTATAGATATTAGGGTTGAGTGATACAATAATCTAGATATTATTGTAAACCTAGGCTCCTTAGTTTCCTGATGAAATCGGTCCATGAAAATGAATTTTAAGCCTGGCTTAAATGACCACCAAATCGATTCCTACAATATACTTTCATATTTTTCTGATAAATCTCACCATCATTTTTGTATTTTTCTAAAATAACATTATTATCCCTTAATATTTCCGCTACGTGTCTCTTACTCCATTTATTTTCTTACATTTGTCACCCAAAACAAGTGCTTTTGTTTGTTAAAAATTGGATTGGCACAACATCGAATAAGAAAATATTTGAGATCAAAAGTCTTAAAATAAAACATGAAGGGAAAATATATCATTAGAGACAATAGTAGGATTCACCCTAGTTTTTTGTAGAGACAATATGTAATATAAAAAACAAATTAAAGATCGGAAAAAAATTTTGAACACTGCAACCTTTCTCATGGTTTTCGAGAAACAAATATATATACAGATTAACTTATCAATTATGGGCTCCGTCATAATTCGGGTTGTTACACAATGACATAACCACGTCATCAACTTCTTGTACTTGTGGAGAAGGATAAAGTGGACGAGTCTACCTCAAGAGTTATTAATGTTTAGCTTCTAACATTAGCCTCCCTTAGAGGGGGAAAAAAATAAAAGAAATTGAACAATGAGCAATTCACTCGAAGAAATGATATAGCCACATGACGAAATGAATGATTTGTATCATATTCCTTAAATCTCAATGAAATGTCATGGTTTGACTAAGTTCAAAACATTGTCTGAATATATAATGTACTATAAGATAAGTAGGTTTAAAGTGAAGATAACATGATTTTGTACTTGTAGATATATTTAAAAGCTAATATATATCGACGATTAGCGGATCTGAAGAAAGAAACAGTAAAGCACAAATTATGGGCTGAATCAAAGAAAAATATCTCTAAAGGAGAATAAAAACTTGTATTAATGTAATCCATAATATGACCCAAAAAAAAAAAAAATTGTAATCCATAATGTGGACATTGTTATTTGACATTTTGTTTGTATTACTAAAACACCAATAGAGGCCCGGTGGGTAGGTTGTATGGTTTGTTCCCTAAATTTTTTTAAATATCTATGTATTTTTTGTTTAAAAAATTAATTAGTCAGCATTAAAAAAAAAATGTATAATAACAAAATCATATAGTATAATTCCCATTACCAAAAAAAATCTAAATTTGTCCCAACACATAAATATATGCAGTCAATTTTGTAATCTTAAAGTGCATTATACCCCAAAATTTGACAAGTTTCCTTTTTTGGAAGCAAATATTCCTAAGAAATTTAACTATGAATAGCATGAATTATAATGGAGAATATTTTTGTTGGGCTCCATAAGGATGCAACAATTGTCATCAACTAACTAAAAATATTAGCTACACTTCACGTCCTATCATGGCCGTCACATGGCTTGGGCCCCTAAAGTAAACAGTTGAACGTCCATATACCAGCTCCAAAAGCCGTGAGCTCAAATTGAGTATTAGAATTAGATTCCAGCATCTAGTTTCTGATGCTTTGATAAGTAAAAAAATCAAATCAAATTAAATCAAGTATCCTTTACGGTTTTTTTTTTTATCTATGTGTAAAAGTTAGTCGATTGCATCGAGATGACCCTTTCTCCTGTAGAGAGTAATTTCTTTTGTTATTTTTATGCACACAAGATCTGATATTAGTGATTTCATCTAACTCTTCTAAAGTTAAATTGATAATTATATAAAACGACCAAGTAATTACCTAGCTCAATTTCAAGAGCTTAATGCCACGTTTCCAGAAAGCATATAAACAGGGCATCTCAGTGAGCATTAGATGTCGTTTACGTCTATATAGATCTAATGATGACACTAGTTCTTGGTGAGAGTCGTCTCTCTATTAATTTTATACCGATCACAACTTAACCAGAGTTCCATTCAAACGCTAAAATATTGTTGCACTACTTCTCTTTTGTTATACCAAGTATCGGAATTACATGAGTAGCCAAGATAAGCCCACATGAATCCTTACAGGTCTGGAAGACTTCAGTTAGAGATAGGGATACGTTTTGCTAAGTTGGATCAAGAATCGCGTTAAAGTCCCCAATGCCCAACCATGGGAGAGAGAAAAATAAACTTTTGAAAAGGCCAGAAAAGTAGGGGAGAAGATTAAATTGCGCAGTCATGTGATTGGAAAGAGCCAAAGCATCTCGCAATTAGCTATAACAGAATCATTAAGCTACTCGGTTTCAGAAAAATATAGCCGAAGTGACCCAGCAATTGATCAAGAATATGCAAATCTGGAAATCGTCCAGCAACAATTGTCTTAATAGATACATGATAACAGCACATGGTCGTATAAAATATAGTCAGACAACAACGATTCATCGTTTTCAAACGATCATGTGTGTTGTGAGAAAGGGAATATGGCATCCCCTGTGCGTGGGGGAGAAACAGGTCCGGCTATCATTCTTTAGCCTAAACCCACAACTAGATCATTTACAAATCGCATTGCACCAGGAATTTGAGCAATGACAGCCAGATCTTTCCTTCAATGCTGGCTTAACCAGCAAAGGCTTTTATTTTCTAAATCCACCACTACTTTCATTTGCTTGAACTCGAATCCTTAGAGAAAGGGTACTTAACAAGATAGAAAGGGACGGGGCGCAAATGAACCTAAGCGCTAATGAATGTTTAAAGAGGTTATATATCTATTATTTTCTTCTCTAAAATGCAGTGGATTTGGGAGGGATTAACCTATAACACTACTACACATAGTTTGAATGCCTATGATCTAATTTCTTAATGTTTGTTTTCTTCTTCCCCACCTCGGAAACCACTGTATTCAAAGTAAAACTATAATCAGTTACAGCAAATACAAGAGAGAGACGACTTGAGCAAGTACTTTTATTTCTTATTTTTCCGTAGAAGTAAAGCGTATGTATCTCATCAAAAACAAAAAGGGAATCACTTAACAACCGTGCTAACACCCAACTCCATAATAAATTTTAACATATAATACAGGCTCACAGATTCATCACCTGATCACCTTGAACCGGTACTCATGTATCATTGAATCATCTGCTCTGAAGCATTCATTAGACAGCAACAAGTTCTTCGCCCTTCTCTGCTCAAACCTTCTCAATTCAGTTCATAGATATTTGTCCATGGACAGCAGCTGGTATGACCGGCTCTGCACTATACATGAAACGCCAACCACGCACACTAAAATGAAGTATATGATATGCTAAACTAGACTCTCTGCAGACATGTACATACAACGAATATCACAACTTGATTGAGCGCTTGTGCAACGTAAACTGTCTTTCAGCATAATCTACAAAACAGCCTTTCCTGAACCTTTCTGATTATACTTATACCAGAGCTCTCTGGATCGACTCTGCTCATAGATTCAAATCTAATCAGCCCTCTTTCACAGGTACATTGAAACAATCTAACAGAAGTAACAAAAACAAAATCGATCATATTATCATATCAAAATCGAAAGTTATTTTCTAAAATTTCTTGTAACCTATAAATTACTAGTAAATTGTAATCAAAACAGTTTAAATGAAAAGCACCCCAAAAATCACATATTGTCCTATAGTAAAACACCAAAATCATGTATGAATTACGAAAACTGCTCAGGAGAAAAAACCAAAAAAAGAACAAATTACAAGATGTCAAAAGTCAACCACCTACAATCGAAGTCAAACTATGAGACCTTAGACAAAGTCTCCAATATATGCTTGCCATCTTGCAATTCAAGATCAGCGAGCTGAACCACGACACAATCTAATAACCCTACGACCTACCTATGCTAGGTAGCTGTATTTTGTCAAAATTACACATTAGACCGCCTACACTAGCTATCGTTACAATCTAATTAACCGGGCACAAGGAGCAATGATTCACATTTTTTGTGGTGTATGGAAAAATTTTGCAAAAGATCATATGAAGAAGAATGGGAAAATATCAAGTTTTACATGAATCAACTCGCGAAATTGAATCCAATAAACGAATAAATTCATTCAAAATACAAAAAAACCCAATTTACAAAAATGAATAAAGAGCAAGACAAAAGTCAACTATAAGACCTTAGACAAAGTCTCCAACACATGCTTTCCATCTTGTAGCTCACCATCAGCGAGCTGATCAGCGACACAATCTCTGGGTGTTTCAAACGAAGACAGCGAAAACTGCTTAGAAACAACACCCACATCGAAGTAAATCAACCCAGAAGTGGGTATGTCAACGCGAATCTCTTTAACCGGAAACCAAAGGAACAAATCTTGGGCAGATATTCCGGACAGCTCGCCGATCTGCCCGTAACTCAACGTTCCCGAAACGTTGGTGTCGTAATGTATCTCGTTTTCGAACTTGGCAATGCAGGCTTGGTCTAAATGGACTTGGAATTTGCCTGAGTTGTCAAGTGTGAAGTTTTTCACGCCTTTGGGGAGTAAACCCATGGGCAAACCATGGAAACGAAGGGCTTCGTATATGGAAGATGATGTTGGTGGCTCTGAAGATGATGTTAGTAAGAGAAGAGATGATAATAGAATGGAGAAGGTGATGAGAGATAGTGGAAATGGAAGCATTTTGTTTTTGGGTGTGAATAGAGTGTTAGAGAATGGTATTTGCAAGTAATGAGGGTAATGAAGCTAATGACAATCGCCAGCAAGTGTGCAGAGGGATTTGGAGCATTATCAATTATTTGGTGGTGAATGTGGGCTCGGTCCTCGATATCAATCTTGTATATAATATTTTAAGTGATATATTAATTTTTTTTTTTTTGTCAGGTTAAAATCCTTTTTAAATTAAAAAAAAAAAGTGAATGTGGGCTCCTCTTTTATGGATTTTTCACTTGCCTATGGACATTCGTAATCGGGTTTAAATCCACTCTTTTATTGATTTTTTTTTATATTTTTTTAATTGAGATATATCGTAAGTCCTTAAATTAATTAGGTTCTTTTGAATCTTAATTTGTGTCATAGTCTTAATAATAAATAAAAATTATCCTTAAGCAGCTCAAATGGAGCAAGGCGCATTAGTATACATATATATTAATATAAATATATAAAAATAAATTACATTTGTACTTTTAAAACTGATCGTTGAATTATTTTCATATTTTAAAAATATTATTAAAAATTCAAAATAGACTTCATGTGCTTTCTATTAGAGGTCATTAAATTGGATAAGAATAAATAATTAGTTGAAATCAAAGGATTCAAAGAAATATTTTTTTCGTGTTCTATGTCTATTTGCACTTTTAATTTCCATTTTCTTCTTAATCCCCCTATTTCTCCTTTAGTCTTAGTAATAATAATACAGTAATAAATTTTGCAATTAGTTTATTGACTTTTAAAATAACTTATTTTATTATTTAAATAAACAACACTACTAGCTTTTTCATTTCCACATCACAAAAAGGATACTTTTAAATCTTAGTCCTTAGATTTGGAGTAATAAACTAATTATTATCTATGAATAAGTATTTTTAAAATTTTCTGAGATAAGTGATTGAGATTTAAAAAAATAAAATCTGACAACTTATAATACATCTCATTTAAACACTGAGAAAATTAATAAAGAAGATCGAAACCCGTTTGGGTTGTTGGTGATAAGGGTAGTTTGGAAATGCAGAATGCTGATATGCATGAGAATTTAGCGATAAGTACTAAGATGAAAAAGAGAGGCGAGGAAAAAGACGTGAACAAAGCGCGATTCAACGACTGAGAAAGGCCCACTTGTTACTTGTAGTGTGAGCGAGGGGTATTTTTCTTTTTTTTGTCAGCAGCGAGGGGTTGAAGACTTGAATGGAAGCATAATTTGTTCGCGTCTGTTGTGTGTGAAAAGAAAGGTGTTTTTGTAGCGATTTGAATCATCTTATATCAAATAATATTATAAAAAATATTTAATAATGATAAATTGACTTATATCACTTAATTATTGCATATAAAGGTTGTCCCAATAGTAAGTGGAGAGTTAAAATAATCGTATAATTCCAATTTGAAACTCTTCTTTATCAGTGGAGAAATATCTTAACTTATCTAGTATATGCTTTGGATCAGGCCGTTATACCTCGAGAGTTTTGGTTCACATTTAACCGTAAGGCCAACGAGGAACGACAATGTGTCCCATTCAATATCAGTGGGTGGTAGCTAATTCGATTTATGTCTCGTGGGTTGGTTGAGTGGGGATGTTTCTCTACATTAGCAAAAATAATTACATATAACTACATGAATAATTCATCACTATTGGATCATCTCTCATAATGTTATTTGACAACAAAGAATCCAAATCCGTCAAAGTGTACACACCTAGTGAGTGTAATTTTTTTTTGGAAAAATAACACATTTAATTCTTATTGTTTTCAAAAAGTTTTAATTTTGTCCTTATTATTTAAAATTTCTCAATTTCGTCCTTATTATTTCTTCAAAAGTTTTAATTTCATCTCTATTGTTTCCTCAAAAGTTTTAATTTAATCTCTATTATTTTCAAAAAAATTCAATTTCATCCCTATTATTTTTAAAAAAATTTCAATTTCATCCCTATTATTTTTCAAAAGTTTCAAATTCATTCATATTATTCAATGACTAAATTGAAATTTTATGAAAAACAATTAGGAAGAATTTGAATTTTTTTAGAAAATAATAAGGACTAAATTGACTAATTTTGAATAATAAAGATAAATTTGAAACTTTAGAGAAATAATAAAGACAACATTGAAATTTTTTTAAAAATAATAGGGACGAAATTGAAATTTTTTAAAAACAATAGTGACAAAATTAAGAAATTTTAAACAATATAATAGAGGTTAAATGTGATATTTTTCCTTCTTTTTTCCAGTAAAAGAGGGGAGAATGTAGGTGGTTTGTAACTTTATATTGACGGGCAAATCTTATCATGTCTCATGTTTTCTTGGTTAAAATTGGCAAGCAAAACTAGTGTTAAAGGCTTAATAATAACTATTTGAACCTCAAATCTACTAGCCTAAAATAATTATCCGAGTTTATACTTAGACCCATAATACTCATTTATTATATTGCCCAACAATGTAAGACATCTCAATCAGATATTCAAGACCATCTAAGTACTGCAAGATTCTAGAGATAACTTGTACAGATTCAAGAATTAGCTTCCAACAATTCCTCAATGTAGCACTTTAATTTGTCCAACAAAACAATTAACTCCTGCATCTGGCAATTGCCCCGTTCTAAATTCTATTATATCACAACCTAGACCTAGAATCCTAGGATTGTAAGACATTCAGCTAGTGACTGGCTTAAGATACCATCGGCATGTGCTACCCTAGATCTAGAATTTCAGGCTTGTAAGATATCTAGCTAATGATCGACAAGGTTCAGAATCCCAATCCTGCATGGAGGATAAATGTCACTGACTTGACAATAATTACTTATGCTTTAAATTCACTAATTCAAAATAATTAACCCAACTTATATCTTAAACCTACAAACTTATAAATCATTAACTTATATCAACTATCAGTGTGAGACATTACAAATCAAGAGAAGGGTATACTCTAATTTTAGACGTCTCACACCACAAATCAAGAGAAAGGTATACTCTAATTTTAGGCGTTTTGGCCTCTAATGTGAAACGGTATACTAAAACCACGAATCTACAGGTAATGCTGGATATATAGTGTACACACAGTGTGAGAAAGAGCATGTGAAGATAGAAAAGGTCAATCTGGAATGATGATCACGATGATTTTGTCTTGGCATCGATAAGACTACAGCTATTCTCTTTTTATAGCCCAAAAGTAAAAGCCAAAAAACAAAAAAAAAAAGAAGAAACCAATATTATCTTATAATAATATCAGCTGTGAGATTTTACAGATCATTTCCAACATTGACAAGTAATTGTTGTCGTAGTTAAGTGAATTTTTTAATAAACAATGTTGGCTTATTGTGGAGATATTGTATTAGGCGTGGCTGGCGTCATTATATATCTTGTTTTATTAATTTGGTCAAGGGGGGCAACCTATTATTAAGTACGTACGCAATTGTTTAAATGTTTGACAACCTCAGACGGATGAATATTTAAGTTATTTAACGACTAATTAGGAGGCCCCAAGCGAAAACACGAGAAACTGCACGCACTCTTGCCAAGTGCTTTTATCTATTGCAAAGTAATTATGCAAAGACATTTCGGAAGAAACTTTTTAAAATGTAAGTTGGATGGTCCGGTTGTAAGATGAGGAGTGAGTCTCATCGAAATGGAGATCCTATCCGATTCATCAAATGGATGGTCTAATTGTGAGATGAAGAGTGAATCTTACATGTATATGGGCAGTGGCAGAGGCAGAGGCAATTAAGGGCCAGTGAGAGTTACAATCCCTACCGATCTAAAAAAAAAAGCTAAAAATATATGCTTTTTTAGGGAAAAAATGTAATATATATATATATGTGTGTGTGTGTGTGTGTGGGTGGGTGTTTTTTTAGTTAAAAATTATTCCGCCTCTACTGAAAAAAAAAAATATTCGTATAACTAAAAATTTATGTGTTAAAATCTCAACTAAAGAAAAATTTTAAATTCACCCCTGTATATATGGGGCTCATCCAACAGGACGTTTTGGAAAACATCTCATGCCACACTGTCGTGTTGATAGGAGTATTTGTGATTGCTAAAAAGGAACAATGTCATTACCACACTTTTAACTTGATTATTTCATGTCTTATTGCAATCATTAAACTTTGATGACTATATTGGCATCATAATTGCGTGCACTTATAAACCCGAATCCTAAATAAAAATAATGAAAAAAAAAAAGAATGCGTTGAAGCGAATTCGAAATGCAAAAGGCTTATAAATTAAAAAATACGCATTATGTCTTGATGCTTAATTTCTGGGTATATTGTATATAAAATTTGAGCGAGCATCTTTTGGGTATTTGAATTATTTCGTTTTTCCTAAACATTATATATTAGATTAGCCACTAACCATGACAACACCATGACATCTTGACTCATTTCAAATTTCAAGATATTGTACCTGAGAATTGAATAAATTAGTCAAACATTGACCTATTAAGAATCTAATTTTGAATCACAATTTAAGCTAAGAAAAAAATTGAAGTATCTTGTGAATAGGAATGTAAGTAAATATACTTTTGGGATATGGGTGAAAATAGTATCATTCTCCAAGAGTATAATTGATACTGAAGAGATATATATATATTTTTTTATCAAGAAAAATGTTTTATTTTTTCGTTTTTCTTTTCTTTTTTGTTTTTAATAATATATTTTGAATTGTTTCCGAATTTGAATATAATCTACACTTCATCATGTCATTTGATGATTTATCAGAGAAGAAATTACATTGTTTGATAAGTGCATACGATAGATAAATATTATACCTAGTATTACACGTGCTCATCAAGTCATCTGATGTACGTTGAATGAAATATCATATCATGCACCGCACATATTCATCGAACGACACGATATTAGGAGCAACTGAGCCGACTCCCTCAAGAATTTCTTGAGAAATAAGTGACATTTAAACTTCCGTTAGCAAATGAACAAACTAGAACCCCGGAGGAGAGGTAATGATGAACTTATGATTTGATGAAAATCTTCTTCGGACATTGGAATGAACCAAGTATGACATTTAATATTTGCCGTCCAACCAATCCAGATAGTTTTTGTTGACTGCTTGACTGGAAGCGCCGTCCTCACCGCCCTATAGACTATTAAACCAGATTTGGTAGAAGAAAACACACAAAAAAAAAAATAACTCACAAGATCTTTCGAGACTTATCATGCATCAAAGTTACTATAAGAATTGAATAAAGTGGTCAAAATAAAAAATACCGTATGATCATTTATCTAAAGCATGTGTAAATATATTATTATATTATAAAATTTATAATTTTATAATAAATATAATATAATTTTATTTAAAATGAAGTGCTTCAAAGCAATTTGTATTGACGGACCCAAAAGCATTTATAAGGGCCACATGTGAGCACAGGGAAGCTAGTGAGCATGTTGCCGAATGCTGTCAACATTCGCAATAAATCACTTAAGATAGCGCACAGATTTTGAAGTCTCCGACATGGTTTCAGGATAACGATAGATTGACGAAATAAGAGGAACGACATGTGAACAAATACATGGTGATTTACCCCAAAGTTTGTATCAGCTTCAGTTATTTTTGTAAAGTTATAAATTTGACATTTTTATTGTTTTAAAATTTTATTTTTGATTGATCTGATTATGTGTGGGATACAGTATTGTATTAAAAATTTTATTAATTGATGGTCAAATTTTTCAAATAATCTAATAATTTAACTTTATCAATTAAGTTTTTACGTCATTAAAAAAAGAAAACTAAATGTATTTTTTTTTTTTCTTGAAAGGTCAAACCTCAAAATAAAGTAAGAAACTGTAGCATCTCAAGTTCCTATCAAAGTACGATGGTGCCTTATGACACCGCAAGCGGGGACAAGGCATGTTAGTTAAGAAGTCTAAGCGAAGAAGATATGCAATGTGCGATTTGATATTTCTCACAAGTTTTAGTGGTTACTGCCGCAATTTATCCATTCCAAAATGCCAAGTTAACGCTAAAGATTGAGCATTAATCTTGACTGATCTTCACCCTCAGCAAAGCTTTTATACTTGGTAAAGTCACGTTTTATATTCAAAATTCACAAAAATCCGAACATATAAACAAGATTAATGCTTTAAACTTAAAAGTAACGATCTCATCTCAATATTTACTAGACAAAAAATAATTAACTTGAATTATTTTTTAAGATTAAAATCACAACTTATTACACCAGTAGAAGACATAACAGTACTAGATGAAATTGGACATAGCTAGAAATCAATGAATCTCCATATTAAAAGGTAAAGGGTAAACCACACCTAAAGACAAAAAAAAAAAGTGAAGGAAAAAAAATGGAATTGGAACAACAGGATCATTGTCACCTGGCTTCCTCATTTAGTGTGTGCCTACTAAATTATGCTGATTGACGCTAGCTGTCTTCAATTACTACATACCTTAAGTAAATGACAAATCTACTGTTTAATTTATGCTGGCTCCCTGGTTTATAGAAACAATAAAAAAGGAAGAGTTTTTACGCTCAGTCGTGCTATTGCACTAAAAAATTTATAGTTTTGAAGTAAATATTATACTTAGTATTATTGAAATTATTATTATTTTTCAGTTTTGAGTACAATGATGATATGGTGTGAACGACACGATTAACATGATTGTTTCTAACATCAAAACTATTACCAATAATATTGATTCTTGTCTCTTTCGTTGTGTTAAATGATCTGATAACCGTGTGACTAATTGAATTGCTAGATAGTGTTTATCAGGTAATTTATTCTTTAACTGTTATTGCTTCATTCTTGAACATCTTATCTTAACCAGCTTGTAAACTCTGATTTGGATCCTACAGGTGCAGGATGATGTTTAATTTGCTCAACTAATGAAGTAATTTTTTCAGACCCCAACAAACTATTTTTGCTCAAACATTTGGGCCTCAGGCATCGTGACTGAAAGCTTTTGAGTTGGGCCTTTCTGGAACTTTATTTAAGTGTTAATCGATCCTATTCGTTGTTTGACCCAACAAAAAAAAAAAAGAAATTTTGAGTAGCCTAGCCCGACGAGTTTCAGGCCTATTGGGCCTGTTTCTCCATAAATATTCACTTTTGACCATTAGATCATTGATTCCTTTGGTAGAAAGCGGCTACTAGTTTTCCTTTTATATTTTCAAAAAGTCGAAGCGCCTATTCGGTATTTGAAAAGCTTTTTCATTCTCCATTTTCAATTTCACATTATTTGAAAAATCAAAACTTGGTTTCACAACTACAATTGCTATAGGATCAAGAAAAACCAGTCTATTCCAGATTAATTAATTGCTGAGAGAAAAATTAAGCGATTTAGTAAAAAAAAATCATAAATTTTAAAATAGAAAAAATTCATTTGACCTTGCAAAGTAATGGGCCTATCAATATTGCCCCCAAGCAACCAATTTAAAAGTCGCTCAAGGCACGCTCGCCACGCAAAGTTAGTTGGTCTTTGATAAAGCTAGCAAATGTCCTAATGGCAGCATGCCCTATTGACCTTAAGAGGCATAACGAGATACAAAATACCACTTTTTCTCCAAAGAGGAAGACTTGATTGACAAAAATTTAATTCAAATCTTAAAGGTTGAGATCAATGTCTTATGCATTAAACCTATTGTATCCTCGACTCACAAGATACTCACAGCATTGCCTCTTAACAAAAGTCACAAAACCACAAAAACTCTTACCATTTCATTTTCCAAATATTTGATTTGAACATTAAAAAAATCCTTTGAAAAATACTCATAAACACTTCAATACCAACTCATGATTATTGTCTTGCAGTTAACTTCCCTAATTGCAAACCAACCAAAGGAAAACCAAATTTATATTATTCAAAGAACTACAAACAATTGTCTTGGGGAAAATGAAAAACTTATAATAACACAATGGTAGAACAAATGAGAACAAAAAAATACAAAAGTAAAAGAAAACTAGATTAAGAAAAAAAAGATTTTTTTTTTAAATTTAAATAGAGGCTTAAGTCAATTTCCATAAGAAAGAAACACGAAACAAAAGAAAACAAAGTCCAACGGCTCAATTCTCCAGACCTGCAAAAAAAAAAAAATGGGACCCAATCGCCCAACCTGTCTTGAGCCCTGCCACCATCACATGTGTGCCTTTTTTACACATCAAAAGATTTCCACACACACACACGCACTGTTACGCAACCAATGATCAAAGTAAAGATCCACCCAGTACAATAGAGAGTGTTCTCGAAGAGATACACAACTGAAAAACAAAACAAACAAACAAACAAAAACTATAGCATTTTTTAAAAAAATTTATTGCTATAACCAATGCTCTCAAGTTTGGCATCCTTGTGTTGTTTTCTTTGCCTCAGCTTGTTGTTTTGCTTCATCAGTTTTGGTCTAGCAGGAGACCCTTATATCTTCTATGACTGGACTCTATCTTACATCACTGCCTCCCCTCTTGGTGTTAAGCAACAGGTTTGTTCATTTTTCTCATATTTTTGGCTTTGTTTTGTTTCTGCTTCATTATTCACTTGATCGATCTTGGTGAAACTCTGTTTAGTTCACTGTGTTTGGTTTCATTCTGCACATAAATGTCCAAGTCCATTGTCAGAGAATGATTGATTTGTCGTGCCTGGGTACAAAACCCGACCCGTAACCAAAACCAGTGTCGTAGACTGTGTTACACTGAATATCGACTAGACCCATAATGGTTAATTCGGGTTACTAGTTAAGATTATTCAAATACAGATAAAAAGAGTGTATGTGAGTGAAAATAACTATGTTAACTGGGGGTAGATTCAAGATTATTGTTCAGTAGAAGCTAAAAATACCAAATTTAGTATTCATATATGAATAATTTTTTCCAGTGGAGGCTAAATTGATTTATTAGCCCCCACGCCCATGAATGGCTCTGCCATTGGTTAAACTGAATATCGACTAGTGGTTAATTCGGGCTACTAGTTAAGATTATTGTTATTCTTTGGTCTGAAAGTTAAGGTTATTAGTTAAGGCATAATACTAACTTATAAACCGGTCCGGTCTCCCACCAGTGCAGTGCTAGACATCACATGAATTGTGCACTTGGTTCTTAGAAATAAGTGATATTTTTTGTTTGTTTGCTAAAAGGGTAAACTTTATGCTTCAACTAATGCTGTTTTCTTCTTTATGGGTTTTATTTTTTGGAAATGAGTGATTAAATGGTATCCATTGGTAAGATTTGTACTATTTGTACAAGCCCAGAAATGTTAAATCTTTCAGAAAGAATTGAAGTTGAGACAATGTTATAAGTACAACTGTTCACTCTCACAGTGTTTAACTATTTTGAAGTGTTCAAAATCTTGTTAAAGCATGCTTCTTTTTGCTGTGCTTTTATGGTAGTTGGTGCGTGCGTATCTTCTTGTGTTTGCGATCTGTTAATAAGTTGAGCTCTCATTTCAACCATGAGTATGTACTTCTATATTTTATTCTTTGTCTTAATGTATCTGGTGATGCTGCATTATACTGGAAACTCTGTTCTTTGATTCTATTTTATGTGCTCTTTGGCTATCGTTTTTTCCTTTCTTCTTTCTTTCCTGCCCTTGCTTTTAAAACTTCAATGAGATCAATGATGTCTCACTGTCTGATGTGTAAATGTTTAATAGGTAATTGCAATAGATGGACAGTTTCCTGGACCCATTCTGAACGTGACTACGAACTGGAATGTTGTGGTCAATGTCAAGAATAACCTTGACGAGCCTTTGCTTATTACATGGTATGCTGTGAGATTTTATCACTTCTGGTTCATCTCTTCCAATTTCAACATGCATTACTTTGTTCAAATTTGTCTAGATCTCCTTTTAAAGCCCAAGTCACTAGTTGAAGATTCCAGTAAGTCCTTTCTTCAACATTATATTACACGAAAAGAGCGAGGCATATAATATAAAATCCCAAATGAAAATGTTTGCTCTCACAAAGTTGGTTAAACTTTCTGTCATCTCAAAAGAAGCCATTCAATATGGACAGAGGGAGTATGGATTGATGACCCTTACATTCTATGCTACATTAAGTGCAGGAATGGCATTCAACACCGAAAGAATTCCTGGCAAGATGGCGTCTCTGGCACAAATTGTCCAATTCCCGCTGGTTGGAATTGGACATATCAGTTTCAGGTTAAAGACCAGATAGGGAGTTTCTTTTACTTCCCTTCTTTGAATTTCCAAAGAGCTGCAGGTGGATATGGAGGAATCATTATTAACAATAGAGAAGTTATTCCACTGCCATTTGGCACTCCAGATGGAGATATCACGCTCCATATAAGCGATTGGTATACAAAAGGTCATAAGGTCAGGATAAGTTATGTTTTTGCTTATTGCTTGTGGTTAGAATTAGCCCTGTATTTCAGATTATAATGTGAGTTTTGGAACAGGAACTCAGGGGAGATATTGAAAATGGAGTAGGTCTTGGAGCTCCTGATGGTATCCTATTCAATGGACTAGGGCCTTACCGCTATGATGACTCACTTGTACAACAGGGTATTGCTTACCTCACAATAAATGTTGAACCAGGTAACTTCTTTATATCTGTCTGTTTGTTTATGTGATTAATAAGCCTTACCGCTCTATAATACTGCGATTACAACAAGTTTGAAATTCTTCCTTATATAGATCAAGTTGTTGCTCGAAAAGGGCCCTTACTGAAAGTGCTATGTAATATCTGATATTCGTATAGTGAATAAGTTAATACATTGCTTTTTAAGTTTCACCAGGTGCGAGGACATACATGCCTTGCATATAATGGGTTTCAATCATTGATGCACTTAACACCATGGAGTGCCAATCAGAAAATCTGCTCCTCATACTTCGCTGGCCTGGATATCTTACCCTACAATTCCCTACTACCTTATGGGGTTCTAAATATATGTTCTGTATGTCTGACAAGATCATTTCGGAACATCGAGATCCATTATGGCTATGATTTTGGAGTTCAGGATGATCTCACTTTCATGTTTTTGTTCCACGAATAATTGAGTGTTACTTGGCCATATTGCTCTAAGTTGCATTCTTTGTGGAGGATTTGGATAATTAGACCGGAAATGTTCAGGAGTCGTGATTAAGAATCCAGTCTGCGCAAGTTCAACAGTGTAGCGAAATAGTATCTTAATCATTTTATCATTATGGCAATAATAATATCCCAGTGAAACAGTATTGCTTGCATGATGCTGTTGTATATATGGATAAATATATATGTGAAACATAGGTATTGCAGTTCAAGTCTTGATTAGTTGTTTGTTGTGGTACATGTAACAGGAAAAACATACCGCTTTCGGGTGCATAATGTTGGTATATCTACAAGTTTGAATTTCAGAATCCAAAATCACAATCTTCTGCTTGTGGAGACTGAAGGGTCATACACGGTGCAGCAGAACTACACAAACATGGATATCCATGTGGGTCAGTCATATTCATTCTTGGTCACAATGGATCAAAATGCTAGCAGCGACTATTACATTGTTGCAAGTCCACGATTTGTCAATTCCACTGCTAGGGCTACAGGAGTTGCTATTTTGCACTACTCAAATTCGCAGGGGCCTGCATCAGGTCCTCTTCCAGACCTTCCTAATGAATATGACACCTATTCTTCAATGAATCAAGCCAAATCCATAAGGTTGTGTTTAATTGAAGTTAGTTGGGGCAAATATAAGAAACTTCCCTGATGTTATGGCTCCTCCTCGAGTCCAAGTTAAAATGATATGCGTCATACCCTGAACTTGTGGGGTATCATTTCATGAACTTAATAAAATCCGGTGCACTTCTCTTTCTAAATGCTGAGAGTTGCTATACCATAGTGGAGCCTGAATTTGCTAAATTTTAGCTCCACAGGGAAAGTTTCTTGTATTGGCCTTTTCTTTTACCATTTGTCTTGTTTGCATTCTGCAGCTTATCTCATCAATCAATACTTATACACTGAACTGACATTGTTACTATCCTTCAATAGGTGGAACGTCACTTCTAGTGCTGCTCGGCCAAACCCACAAGGATCTTTCAAATATGGCCAAATAACTGTGACAGAGGTGTATGTAATTGTTAACAGGCCTGCAGAGCTTATAGATGGGAAATTGCGTACTACTCTCAATAGTATTTCATACTTAGCACCTTCGACGCCTTTAATGCTCGCCCAGCAATTTAACATTCCAGGGGTTTTCAAGCTGGACTTCCCAAATAGAATAATGAACAGACCTGCAAAGGTTGATACATCTGTAATCAACGGTAGTTACAAAGGTTTCGCAGAGATCATTCTCCAAAACAATGATACAACAGTACAGAGCTACCATTTGGATGGTTATGCCTTTTTTGTGGTCGGGTAAACACTTAATTTCGATCTCATTTCTGTGTTCTAACTTTTGGAGATTGGCAGTCCAACTCATGAGATCATTTTCTTGTCCAATAGGATGGACTATGGAGTTTGGACTGAAAACAGCAGAGGCACTTACAACAAATGGGATGGCGTAGCACGTTGTACTACACAGGTAGTCCTAGTCTTGAAATCCTTCCAGCTTGTGTTTCTAGGTCTTGGTAACTGGACGAATAGAGTTTTTGAAAAGTCTCTTCACTCATTTCTTTCCATAGCAACAGAACAAAAATGACGTAACTACTACTTGGAAGAAGAAACTTATAACATTCTCTTTCTTGGAGTAGAAAAGAAAAGAAATCCCTGCATGCCAGACAAACAAATTTGGTGCTTTAGCAATTGAAGCAAATTCTCACATCAGCACTGAGGAAGACAGATAAAAACTAGTTTCAAAATGAACACTGAAAGATTATATAGTGAAGAAATTTAATCTTCCATGCATATTAGGGGCCAGACTTCAGAGGTGCACAACATCAGGAGGGAGTCTTTTTCAGCTTTGTTATATGCTTAATTTCTGGGGTCTAAATATCATTGTTGACATCAGGTGCTTAGGGGTAGCTCAACTGGTAAAAATCCTAGGAGGGTGTATCCAGAAGTCGTCAGTTCGAGTCCCGTCCGGGCCACTGGAGGTTTACCTAGTTATTAACTTCAGGGTCTCGTGAGATTAGTCGAGCAAAGTTTGGATACCTTCTAATTTAAAAAAAAAAAACATTGTAAGATATCAACAGTGTGAAACTAGATTGTTTATGTCTGACAAAGGGAAATTATTGTCCCAAAAACATCAGTGGACATTCTGATATCAGAATATGGCGAAACAACCATCAGATGTTACCAGGTCCTCAATGTAGACGTGTTGATTAGTGCATTGTCATTTGAGTAATATTGATTTCATACCATCTGGAAACCTTGTGGTAGGAATTCGAACATAATTGTCTAGAAAGACTTATGGTATTTCAGGCAATAATAAAGAAACAATAATGAATATGCTGAGGTCAAAAACAACTACTTGCGTAATATTTTTCTCTGTTGTGGTTTTATTGGCGTTATAATCCACCTCTTTTCACTTCTCAAAAACAAATAGTCAACCTCTTTTCAGTCTTTTTCATTTGGATCCAGTTTTCAATATGGTATGATCCTTCCATTGCATCAATAATATCATTGCACTGAACTCATGTAATTGCAGGTCTTCCCCGGTGCTTGGACGGCTATTTTAGTTTTTCTTGACAATGCTGGAATCTGGAATCTTCGTGCTCAAAATCTCGACTCATGGTATCTTGGCCAAGAAGTTTATGTTAGTGTGGTGAATCCAGAGATTTCAGAGAAAACCGAGCTTCCTTTACCCGATAACACTATATATTGTGGCGCCCTCTCATCATTGCAGAAGTAAGATATGCCGGTCCTTGTCTTTCTCTTTTGCTTTCCTTCTTTCCAGTGAAAATCATTTATTTCATTCTTCTTGGGAATAAATCCGAACTTCTTTACCGCTATTTATTTCAAGAAACTTAAGCCTAATCTTCATCGTTATCTTGTTAATCAATTCTTTATATTGCTCTTGCAGGGATCAAGCCCGAAGATTTGATTTTTCTGGTGCATCATCTTCTGCAACAACAATCAAAAACATTTTGGTCGTGTTTGTTATAGCTTTCTTTGGAATATTTATCAAGTAATCAATTAGCAAAACTGCATATAAGGTAAAGAACCTGAATTGCAGATTGACTTATTTCGAGTAAACAAGGAGCTGAAAGAAAAGATGACGTCAAAATCAACCCCGAAGGATTGTATTTTAGTTTTTGTTTTTTCTGTAAGTTAATTCTTTGTGTACCTTAATGTAAGTTGAGTATGTATATCATTTTTGGGAAAATATTGGCAGCATTAATCATTTCTATGAAAGTTCTTTTAGGTATGAATTTGTGGTTTAATGGCTTTCCAAGGTTTAATGTATTATGCAAATTGTAGATCGAGATTCGAGAGCATTGGATTGGTTGTTTAGTGGCTTTCCACGAAGGATTTTCACTGGCCCAAGCTTACATCCGCCATTATTTGAATAATTGTTTTCGAGTAAGAAGATTGATTGATTTGCGTTACCGCACACAATTCAGAATCCGAATTTCTTATCTTGAAAATCCTACTTAATTTTTGAAGAAATCGTGTAACGAAGGGTATTCTTATTTGTACGACAGTTGGATTAAGAAGGTCTCTTAACGCCTTCTTTATTCTTCTCGTAATATGCCAAGTAACTATAAAATACTGTTTAACGGTGCTTAAAGAGCTTAATATGAATCTTAAACTCCTGTTCTCTTTTTTTGTTTATATTTTTTTAATGGAACTGAAGTCGAAGTCGTAGTTTGAACTCATTACAAGTTATTAATCGATCAGTCACATGTGATGAACAATCTGAATCAGCTCACGTCAACAAGTAGAATGCGAGATCAATAAACATGCACATTATACCATAGTAAAAGCAATGTGATATTTGCAGCCAATGCAATACCAGTACCCATTTTTTAGCTGCTATCAATTGCAGGTTAATAATTTTAAATCATATTCATCTCTTGTATAACCATAATAATGTTTAGTTAGTTTTTTTTTTTTTTCTTTTTTTCTGGCTTTCGCAAACTCGGGTCATTTATTTACTGTTTTCTGAATTGAGATGCAATGCCAATCCTTCATTTTGGCATATCATATAATGTCTCACACCGGTAGGAGGCCCTGTGAGGTTAAGTAATAAATTGGATCAATCACTTTGGGTCAAATTGATTTTTAGTTCAAAACACTTATTTATGAGTTCATGACACTAGTGACGTTTGCAGCTCTCGAGTTTTGAGTCTATGACATATCCAACTAACCTAGCAACTTGGAAATTACCTGGGGATAAAATGGTATTATGTTCTTTCCCAAATTATACGATTTACAGCAATAAGAAGGTATAATTTACAGTGACAAGGTCGACACTAGACACCTTCGCTGCCAAATCCCCGTGTTAAACAGAGTTTTGGCAATCCTACTTATCGTCTTGATATTATAATATCTGTGTGTTTTTTCTATTAATTTGTTGATTCTGAAAGTAGATTGGGTTAGAGTAGTTTAATGCAAATTATACATCTCATGTATGTTGTGGTATAATATTTTATACTTGTTCTATGAATTTGTTGATTCTGAAAGTAGATTGGGTTTTCATGTATGTTGTGGTATAATATTTTATACTTGTTTATTTCTTTGAGTGGGTTGGTGTATTCAGCTGGTTTTGCAAATGGCTACCATGACCTCAACCACCCGACCCCATACATTTGTAACAGTGACCTCTGGATGTGACCTCTTAGTTCAAGAATTCAATAGCTGAAATTATCTAAACATACTGAACTTAGACCATGTTGAGAAGTAATGTACACCTAGTAATCTGTTTTGCATTATATTTTGTGTTGACACAATCAGCACCTGAGAATGCATTGGTGACACATCTACCTGGTTTCAATGGCACATTCCCTTCAAAACACTATGCAGGGTAGGCATTGGTTGAAAGTTTTGTGAGTAAGTTTTCTTTGTATATTCGATGATCTTTATTCATTTTGATCGTTTCTCTCAATTCTTGTTAGATACGTGACGGTAGATGAAGATCATGGGAGAAAACTGTATTACTACTTTGTTGTTTCTGAAAGAAACCCCTCAAAGGATCCAGTAGTCCTGTGGCTCAATGGTGGCCCAGGGTGCTCAAGCTTTGATGGATTTGTCTATGAGCATGGTAATAGTTCTCTTGTTGTTCATTTGTGTCTGTTGACTTTCCATAAGTTCTAGCCATTGACATGCTTAGAGTAGTTAATTATTAAGGAAACTAATCAACCCTTGAAAGATATGTAGATATTCAGGACCTTGGAAATGTTGGGGATTTTGCCGAATGGCATCGAGTGAAGAAAAGAAGGAACTGAACTTCTCCAACCGCCTTCTCACAAGTATAAATAGGGGGATGGATATTGAGGATAAGCAACTCATTGAGAGATTAAATAAAATAGAGAGTGATTTAATTAGTGGGTGAGAGTGTTTTTCGTGTTTTCTTGAAAACCGATTTGTGTGGGAGGGTTATAGCTTTGTTTGTCCAAAAGCTGTGTCTTCTGTGTGAGAGTTTAGCCTTTATCTATTCATAAATTCATTGTTGGATTGTGTGAGTTATTGATAGTGGAATTACTCCATGGATGTAGGCATTTGTACACACCACATTAAAAGTGTTGTCTCTTTTATTTCACGTATTTCCGTAAACGATCCGTTCTCGATATTCCCAACAGAAAAATTGCCGGTGAACTTGCTACAGTATAAACAAGGCAAATGCCTGCCTGCGTCTGTACCATATCATGTGGGAATTTGAAGAATTGGTTGCTGATGCACATAGATGTATTCGTCAATGTGAGACACTGAGATTTCTATGCTGACCATTTTGTATGCAGTTGGCTTGACCAAGTGCCACTGATTAATGACTTGTTTTTATATGGAGATCTTCTCTTCAAACTTATTTTCTTTACTCAATTTTTCTTCTGGATGATTCTGTTTGTAGTGTTAAGATTAAATAGCTTAGAATTACGCAAACATATGGTAGCTATGAGTTTATCATTCAGACACTTCCAGCAGAAATTTTGAAGTTAGTGAGTGGGATCACTCATTCGGATATCGAAGATTTTTCCTTCTCTACTGCTTAATGAATGGAGAAATTTTCTGATTGTATTTCAGGTCCCTTCAATTTTGAGAAAGGGAAGACTCCTAATAGCCTGCCCACCCTGCACCTCAATCCATATAGCTGGTCTAAGGTCATCCTTATGCTCAGTAGATTACTAGATTAGTTTATCAATAATATGAAGCATGATTGTTAAATGATTTTTATTAATTGCATACATTATCTTTCCAAAGTTCATCGATTTGGCTTCAAGCTCAAATGACCTTGTCTTTCAGGTTTCCAGTGTTCTATATTTGGACTCTCCAGCTGGTGTTGGATTTTCTTACTCTGCAAATACTTCGGATTATATTACTGGAGACAGAAAGACTGCTTCCGATTCCCACACATTTCTCCTCAAGGTATCCTCTCAGTAACCGGACATCGCAGCAAAAAGCTATAAAAACCGTAAAATTATAAATTATTACTATTTTTTCACTGTACAATCTTCTGCTATGTGGCTAGTGGTTTGAGCTCTACCCAGAATTCCTCTCCAATCCGTTCTATATATCCGGAGAGTCATATGCTGGTGTATATGTGCCAACTCTAGCTTATGAAGTAGTAAAAGGTACTATATCTTTTGCCTGCTAATTTGACCTATATAATGAGGGAAATGTCTTACATTGAATTTGGATGCTTTACAGGATTCGATGAGGGTCTAAAACCCATTATCAATCTACAGGTTTGTAATTTCTTACAAAGTCTGCTGTTCAGTTTGTCTCCATACTGAATATATTGCATACAGGGCTATTTGGTGGGAAATGGAGTTGCAGATTTGAACTTTGATGGTTATAATGCTCTTATTCCTTTTGTACATGGTATGGGCCTTATCTCCAATGATCTATATGCGGTACGTGGTTCTTCTCATTCTGTTTTGTGGTTCTCTTTTTGCTAGTCTCTTGTAGGTCACTACCAAATTCTTTGGTAACTCGTGAAGAAAATTAGTAATGGTATAGAGCTTTTCAAGCTTTAAGACTTGATGGGTGCGTGAAGACCTGGATGTTCGAGATCGTCATAGTATTATTAGGTGTGCTTTGGGTTTTTTGACCTATTCGCTCTACCAGAGAGAAATGAGCTGCAGTTAAATGTCAAGAGATCTTTCCAAATTAACAAAATTTGCTTTTGATTTTTTTGCATTATCCACTGAAAAGATGCATACAGTTTTTGTTGTATCTTAACAATTTCAGTGTAATGTTTCTGAGATATGTTTGTGATGCAAGAATAGTTTTGAGAAATGCTGAGTACTAATTTGAAATTCATAGATGTTTCCGCTTTTAAGTTAAAAAAAGCATATCATCGTGTATCGCCTTGATCAGGAAGAACATATTGCTTGGAGTTGATGCAGAAAATGTTTGATAATAATTAACCGTTTGGCATGCAACATATGTAACGTTGAAACAGACAATAAAAATAACTAAGGTTTCTGCATATGCAGGAAGTTATTTCTGAGTGCCATGGGAACTACTACGATCCAGTAAATGAAAATTGTCAAAACTTGCTCGATAAAGTTCATGAAGTAAGAGACTTCTATCTAGTATTGTACAGAAAAGGTTCTCTGGCTGTAGCAGCTTATTTCAACTCTAATCAATTGAACTGCAATTATTTTTTGTGTTCAGGACATCAAGG
Source organism: Ehretia macrophylla (assembly GCA_037974665.1). Classification (NCBI taxonomy): domain Eukaryota; kingdom Viridiplantae; phylum Streptophyta; class Magnoliopsida; order Boraginales; family Ehretiaceae; genus Ehretia; species Ehretia macrophylla. Next base: position 30,965,872 of record CM075780.1, read on the forward strand.
ATCTGAACAAATATGATATTCTTGAACCTTGCTTCCATGACACTGATTCAATTAAGATGACTACTGAAAACTCAAAGTTGCCACTGAGCTTCAGAAAATTAGGCGAGACGGAAAGGCCTCTTCCTGTGAGAAAAAGACTTTTCGGTCGTGCATGGCCTCTTGGTGGTTCTGTTAGAGATGGAATTGTTCCAACTTGGCCAGAGCTTCTCAAAAATGGAGGCCTCCCATGCACTGTAATCAACCCAAAATAAATACTTGATTTACTTTTTTGGTTGATTTTTTCTTTGTTTTTGCTTCAGCTTGTACAAAATGTTAGCACACCTAAGTATTTTCAATCTTGTGATGTTTTTTTTCCTTTCTTGGAGCCAATACATGCTTAATTAGGCTAGCTAATTATTAGAATTCCTAGTAACTCGATGCTGTTCCTGCGTTTCTCTCCATTTAGCCAGTAATACAAGTTCTTAAATTTTATTGCTCCTTTTCTCATCTGGATTTTGTGTATAGGTTTAAAGAGTGGTTAACTAATTAAAAACAATTAATTAAATAGGTATTAAGTCTTCCAGCATGCTAAAGTAAAAAAAATACTGATACATGATTATTTTCCAATCATGCATAGCTGGAGTGGTTATTTCTAGATGATATTTTGTATCTGAAGAGCAAAAAGCACTTCTCGGATTGAACCATGTTCACCTCAATTCACTTCTCAATTGCAATGTTCCAATGGAACAGCCTAGGAATCGTCTTTTCTTCCCTAGAAGACTGGACGTTGTAGGTCTATAGCTTTTATCTGTTGATCTATATATAAATGCTGGTTTATCAGGTTTCTAATGACGACCATTATTTAGAACCGTGCACATGTTCTGTACACTGTCTGCAGGGAGCTTGCTTTTCACCTTTAGCGAAAAGTGCTTCACCTGACTAAGATCTGTCGAAAGATCTTCTAACTGGGATGAGATATGCAGGATGATGAAGTCGCTAAAGTATGGCTGAATAACGAAGCAGTTAGGAAAGCACTTCATGCTAAACCAGTAAGATTCCTATTTGCTCATTGAGAATTCTCATCTAAACATCTTCTAAGGTAGTATTTTTGAGATCCTCTGCTTCACAGGAAAATGTTTCTGGCACTTGGATTCTGTGCACAGAACGAATCATATTTAGTCATGATACTGGAAGCATGATTAAGTATCACAAGAATCTGACATCTAAGGGATATCGGGCACTTATATTCAGGTAAAAAGACATCTAGAATATTCGAGTCTTGTAAGAGAGAAATAAAAAAGTTTGTTAAGTTGGTATGCCAACTAGGCATATACATAAGAGGTGATAAGAGGCAACGCTTTTGTTTACGTTCATTCTTTCCATATACAGAATATATTGTGGAAACTGAAATACAATTGCCATTGCAGAGATGGAAATTTTTCAGCCTGCATTACTAGCCTGGAAATTTTCACCTGTCTACTTCAGGATCTTGAAGTGCTGAACTGATCTTGAGTTTTCTAATGATGGTTATTAATCTTGGGAGTAGTCAGCATGGACATGTGTCATAACATAGATTACACGCACGCACACGCGCACGGATATATATCCATAGGCAGTGATGATCTTGTGTAGTTTTCATGTTGATCGGTAATGTACTACAGATAATTACTTGTATATTTATATATATCTCTGGCAGTGGTGATCATGATATGTGTATTCCATACACTGGGAGTGAAGCATGGACAAGATCAATGGGATATAAAATCATCGATGAGTGGAGACCGTGGATTGTCAATAGACAAGTTGCTGGGTATGTTTCTAACCGTGCAAAATCCATTTTGCCCCGTGAGTTCATCACAAAGTCCCAAAATCCCCCACGAGAAGATAAGTAAATCCTCAAGTTCGTGGAGGACTTTGGGATTTTGTGAAAAACTCATGAGCCGAAATGGCATTAACTCGTTTCTAACCTGTATATGTACTTCTACATGCACAAATAAAATTTAAAACTTGTGTTGCTATATAATGTTTTTGATCTAATTTCATGTTTTCCTATCAAAATTAAAACTGGTGCTTAGAACTTTTCCTTCTGCTTTGTGATTGACTACAGGTACATACAGGGCTATGAAAACAATCTCACCTTTCTTACCATCAAGGTTTGTACATGCCAACCTCTCTCCTGTTACTAGCCCAGAATTCAACTTGCCTAAAATAAACAAACAGTTATCAGAAGAACCAAAAAACTATCTTTGTGACTTTTGTGTCGGGTTTTGGCTCGAAGTCCAAGCCAAACCCTCATTGAATACAAATAATAGTCCAGTGAAAGTAGGGTTAGGAAGAGTTTCCTATAAATAGAACTTTTTAACTTGTAGATTGTCACACCATGGCGTAGGTGTGGGTGTTGTGTGAGCCTAGAGATTTAAGGGTCTTTTTTCAGTGTGTTATCTATTAAAAAACTGTAACCGTGTGAGAGAGCATAAAAAACTCAATTATACGAGGGTTTTAGACTTTTTTGTGTATAAAGACACGTGAAAGAAAGTTTAGACTTTTTTCGTGTAAAAAGTCATTGATATGTGATTATTATCCTACAATAATTGATTTTTCTAATTTTGAGTTGTGGACGTAAGTGAAGGGTCAAACTCGTTCCCACATTTTGGATATTGAATTTGAGCTTTTTAATGATGCAGGGTGCTGGACACACTGTTCCAGAGTACAAGCCCCGCGAAGCATTGGAGTTTTATACCCGCTGGCTCGAAGGCAAAAGAATTTGAATCTATAAAAATAACAAACTTATCAAAAAAAAAAAAAGAGTGATTTGATGAACATAATAAGTCATTCTTTTGAATTTCTTCCACAGTACATTCATCTCGCCCTATAATTGATAAAAAATATTAATAGGGTAAGCTCAATATTTCTTAAATAATAAGGTTTTTCCTATTTCCATTTTGCTAGTGATTTCATGACAGTTTCAATCAAATTGAAAGCTAAGCATTTAGTTTTTGTTATGCTACTATGGGTTTGAGATCGTATATTCATTATGTCTCAAATTTAAATTTATATTCTATCATTACGTGCCAAATGGGTTGTAGAATTTAAATTGATCTAATTTGATTTTATCTAGGTAGTCAGTTTGTTAAGCAAGATTTTTTTTTTTTTGTTTAAACGTGCAAAAAATACATGTGAAACCCACAAAAAAAAGGGTTATTTTGTTTCAGACCCCTTCATTTCTTATAAAAGTGTGACTTAGACCTCAAACCTTTTTAAAAGTGAGACATAAACCCACGTTAGTTAAACCAACCTTTTAAATAAGGGTAAATAAGTCATTTACGACATTAATTATGTAGACCAGCACATTTTTTTTCTCCTATTGATAAAGTTAACTTTCTTTAATCAAAGTAATCTTTCTTTTCTTCTTTTTCCAACGTTGAACCAACCTTCCTATTACCTTTCCCTTCTTTTGGTTTTTTTCATCTTTCTTATCTCACTGCAACTTTCGACCAAAAAAAAAAAAAAAAAATCTCTCTGCAAATTCCACCCCACCCCACCCCACGTCGCTGCCTCCCCCCCCCCCCCCACCTCACGTCGCTGCCCCCACCCCCACCCCACGTCGCTGCCTCCCCCCCCTGCAATTTGTGTGTATATATGTGTTGTTGGTGGGCTGTGGTGGTTGGTGGCGTGATTGTGTGTGGTGTGATTCATGTGTGTGTTTTATATGTGTGTCTATATGTGTGATTTGTGTGTATATATGTGTGTTGTTGGTGGCTGTGGTGGTTGGCGGCAGTGGTTGATGGTTTGTGGTTGGTTGGCGGCGGTGGTTGGCGGCGGTGGTTGATGGGTTGTGGTGGTGGGCGGCGGTGGTTGGTGGGCTGCTGTGTATTGTGTATGTGATTTGTGTGTACATGTGTATTGTGTATATAAATTAAACTTTTTTGGATATTATATTTGCATATGTCCTGCCTGAGGGCAAAACTGTCAATTTATAAGTATTTAACAGAAAAATTAACACCTCCTTAACCGAAAGAGTTTATGTCTCACTTTTAAAAAGATTTAGGGTCTAAGTCACACTTTTATAAAAAGTGAAGGGTCTGAAGCAAAATAACCCCAAAAAATAATGTGCAAGGAAAATCCCAAGTTGCAACGACTTTTTCAGTTGCTGAGACGTAATCAGGCAACGGTCTCCTTACGCCAGTAATAAGGTTCCTATGTGCATACTTAGATGAAGTCATTGGTTGTTTTAAAGTTGGTCGGGCATGGGGATTTTGAACTATCGCAACTTGTACATTATATTTACCTCACATATTAAATGAGCTTTTTATAAGTGAGTATTATAAATTTAAATAATAATTTAATTTGATTATTATAAATTAATAAATTTGATAGCTAAGTATATTGGCGGATTTGGTCTTAGATCAGTGAGGATTGCAATTAGGGATGACAATAGAACGAGTTAGGAGTGTGAGATCTATCACCACGTCTTATCCCCTCACCTAAAATATTCATCAACACTTGTCTGCCCCTGCGTTCAATACCCCCACTCATCGTCACCGAATCCTAGTGGGGAATGAGATTACCCGCGGAGTTTTCATTATCTTTTTAAACCGTATGATATTAATTTAATTCGAATTGTGTGGCTTCAAAATATAAATTATAATTATAATAATCATGAATATAAATATAGGTGTTAAATAAAGGTCAAATATTAAATATATATTGAGTCATGTACTTCCTGTTAAATAATAAAAATAATATTATACTAAATGAGTCTTAAGTATTTAAAATAAAATTTGATTAAAATCATTGTGTATGTGAATTATATGTGGAAAAAGATATTTCTTTGTGTTATTGGAAGCGCATTAAGAACTATAATCTTTTTTATTGCATGTCCACATGTAATTAATTAATCGCAAACCCTTTAAAATATCATTTTTAATTATATTATTTTGAAGCTATCTTGAAGTACAATTGAGACAACTAACACATATTTTTAAATTCACTATAATCAATAATGAAATGAATATATTTATATAAAATGATTGCAAAGGTAAATAATGGCATATAGTGCTTTGATTAAAACAGTGATTTTAAAATAATTTTTGTAAATCTAATTTTTCTTCTCTATTTTAATAATACTTGTCTAATATTATTTTTCTATACTTTTATATTTATAACTTTAAAATTTTTATACATATGTAAAACTAAAAAATATAAATTTCATTATACATATATGTGAGACAAAAAATATTAATCCTGCGTCCCGTCCCGCCCTGTTCCTTTAAAAGTTATCAACACTTGACAACTTGCTCCCACTTTTACGTCACGATAACTGTCATTACGCCAATTAGCAACTGGAACCGAAATGGGAAAGAATGTGACCTCGGGACTTTGCCCCTCCACTACTTTAGTTCTCATTAATTTGGGGTGGGACTTGCTTAAAGAATAGGAGAACTATAAATAACTCTTTCTTAGTCAGAATTATGATTTTGTTAATCCAATAGAATGTTTGGTTTACAAAATCTTGTAAGATTTTCAAAAATATAAAATTTGAAATATAATATTCTTATTTTTAATTCGTAGAATAAAAAAATATTTATCAACATATCACATGGGAATATAATATTTTCATGTTCTGCTTAATTTTTATTCTTATGTGAAGGGTAAAAATCTTACATTTCTAAGTTATGGAAATATTTTGAAAAAAACAAATAAAATATATTTAAAAGTTAAAAATTAAAATAAAGTACATAGAAAAAAATAAAAGAATATAAAAATTAAAAATAAACAAAATAAAATAAATATAAAATAATTTATAAATTTTTAAGTTAAACTAATTTTTATAATTTAAATTTATACTTAAAATAAAAAATTTGAATAATTTTTTTTATATTTTTAAATTAAATTTTAAATATAAAACTATAAATAAATAAAATAAATTTTAAATTTATAACTTTAAAATAAAAATTCAAAAAATAAAATAAAATAATTGAAAATTTATTAAATTATTAATTTAAATTAATTTTTTTTAATTTAAATTTATATTTAAAATAGTTTTTTTTTAAATGCTAAATTATAAAGTGTATAATGACTTGCATATTTTTCATGATATTTTATTTTTTTTTATTTTTTTGAGTTAGGGATATTATTGAAAAATTACTCAAGATTGATAGCAATATTGAGTCTAAACCAAAAACAACAATATAACATTTATAAGAATTTGACAAAATCATACTAAACAGTTTTAATTACATTCCTATGAATCACATTTTGGGAATTACACTCCTATGAATATAATTATGGAAATAAAAAATCAATTTGTGAACCAAACACCCTCCAAGGGATTATAATATAGTGATCGAGTAGTTGGAATGTGTACAAAAAAATTTGCTCACGTCTTAGATATAAATCAGATAAGAAGTTAAATTTGTTTACTTGACAAAATCATTAAAATAGAAAGTATTAATTGAATTTGTTAGGCATACCTATAGCTATAATTATCTGCCCTTCCAATTTTATACATATTGTTCTTTGTTTATGTTAAACTCTCTCTGTTCTTTTTTTTTTTCTTTTCTTTTTTCTTTTTTTCGATTGAAAGGAAGCCTAATCCATTTAAGAACAAATTAGCAAGTAACTAGTCAGCTAAACTCAGCTGACGAATAAATGAGATATAATATCTCTTTTATCCTTCTTTAAATGAGTATGCATTTTGTCGATTACGTTCATTTATTTTAATCCAAAGTGATACTTTTCAACTTCTGAAAATTCTTTTACACTAGATATTTATTTATTTATTTTATTTTATCATTATCTCCTGTCATTAACACCTACTACCTTAGCAGACATTGACCTCATCTTATGACATAAATAATTCTCTTATTTTTTATTTTTTTTTTTTGTTGTTGTTGTCGGAAACTACATAAATAATTCAAAACTGCAAGAAGATTCGTTATACTTAAACAATCAAGCTTTCTGTATGTGGGTGCTCATTATGAAAACTCAATGATACCATTGAATTAGCGTATTACCCACGTTACGTGACAGGAAAGAGTAACTATATGAATTTTTTTACAAACGTCAACGTCTCACACTAAGACTATAACCTCTATCTCAACGCATGGTTAATTGAGGGTGTTAAATTCATGACCGTTTTTAAACCTTTCTTTGCCAAAATTCCTAGACTTATAATTCATTTGTAATATTAGTAGAAGTCATAAAATAATGTAACTTATAAACTAGAGTTGTGAGTTAAAAAAAAAAAAATTGAGTTAAATATTTTAGACTTAATTGATATTTGACTTAAAGATAGTTATTCAACCTTATAACATGTCATATTTGTGAGTTCGGAGCCCTAAGCATAAGACGAAACAAAAAGGTAAGGAAGATACAATACTAATGTTTAAAGAAATGAGTTTGGTACGCCAGCATTTAGTTCATTTTTTCATATTAAACACGAAAATTGTGATATTCTTTCTTTTTTTATGACAAGAAATTCACCTTAAGTAAAATTATATTGAATCTATTCTAAATTTATAAAAACCGTGGTGTAATACTCCAACACATGCTTTAAATGATTTAAGATTCAAAGAATATTTCAAAAAATATAAATTTAAACTTAAAATATTTAATTACAATAAATTATTATTCAATCACTTAAAAAGTGAAAAATAGGATATTTAACAGCAACGTAAGAATCTAATTTCCGTCATAACTAATACCCCTTATAATCTATCCAGGAAAAAGGAAGAAAAAGAAAAGAAATGTGAACCTTACAAAATACAAAGATAGAAGATACTCACAGCTCCTCGACACACGTGTCATACTATGATGGGACTATCCATAAGTTACTTAGCAAAAAACTATGATGTCCAGTTCTCACTCCTCACTTTCCTGTTAAGCAAAGACAAACCACTTGTCCACTTGATCATCAGCCTATCAGTTAGGGTGTGTTTGGATTGAGCGGAGGTTGTTTAATAAAGGAGCGTCTCCCTAGAATATTATAAAAAAAATAAGTGTAGAAGGTTAAATCATATTTGAATTATATAATTTTATAAATAAAAAAATTATAAAATATATTATTTATTTTTTTTTGGATTAAAAAAAAATAGAAGAAATATATTAATTTTATGTGTATAATAACATTTATATCTTTTTTTATTTTATATTATGAGTATCTTTTATTTGGTATAGTTATAATTAGAATAAAAATAAAAAGCAAAAATATCATCCCAATAAATAGTAATTTTTCTCCCTCCATTTTACTTCAAATTAGAGCCTGGAGGAATTAAATATAAGAGATATAAAGAGATTAGACGCATCTTCTCTATACCCAACCCCTCATTCCCTTTCAAACTAAACAAAGAAAGAAATAAATCCCTCCCCTTAGTAACCCTCCCTTTTCCCCCATTTTCCTCAATCCAAACACACTGTTAAAGCATGGCATTGACCATTAAAGCAAAGTTGTATTAAAGCAACTGTTCTATTACTAGTCAAGAATCAAACACCACACACTTCACTTTTCTAACCTTTCCCAAAATATCCAACACGTTCGATAACTGACCATGGCTAAGAATGGTAGTACAACCTTAAACATCATACTAATCTGCATTGCCTTTTACTGCTTTGTGTTAACACAATCAGCACCTGAGGATGCTTTGGTCACACACCTACCTGGTTACAATGGCACCTTTCCATCAAAACACTATGCAGGGTATTGAATTCTTGCCCCATTTTATTTATTTTTTATTTATTTATTTTTTATGAATTGCTGAATGGATTTTGCTTTATGTATGTTTGATGGGGTTTTTTTTTTTTTTTAAACGTTTAATATTTTCTTGAAAATGGGTTTTTTTAGGTATGTGACAATAGATGAAAATCATGGAAGAAAATTGTACTACTACTTTGTTGTTTCTGAAAGAAGCCCTTCAAAGGACCCTGTAGTTCTGTGGCTTAATGGTGGTCCAGGTTGCTCAAGCTTTGATGGATTCATATATGAGCATGGTATTTTTCTGTTTTTCTTCTTTATGTTCTTTGCTACGAGCATTGGTACTTGAATTTGTTCTTTCTTTTTTTTTTTTTAATGTTTTTCATATGGATTTAAGACATCATGATATTAGTGTTGGGACGTCTCCTACTAATCAAGGAGACGGCTCTCGATAATAATGAGTGGCGTCGTGAAATTCATGTAGCTGACCCCACTTAGTGGGAAGAGGCTTGATTTGTTCTGGTTTTGTTATAATATGCGCTTCATTATAAGTTTGACAATATAACTTTTGTGTTTGGTGAATGTAAAGATACCATCTTTAATGGATAGTTAGTGAAGATTATGTAAGGGAATTTGAAGAATTTGACTGAAGGCTTGCGTATATGCGTCTTTTTCTTGACACTATCACTTGATAATGATGATTATTAAGTAAATTCCACTTTTGTGTAATTGCAGTTCAGGAGGTTTTACTTGGTTTAACGTGAAGATGTTTCATTTTAAGTTTCCCTTTTTTCGCTTAATTTATCTGAGTGATTCAGTTTCTAATATATGATTAAAGAGAATAGAAGATATATGAGCATGAATTTGGTAGCAGTATTGACATTTCCTTTTTGATTCAGTCTCTGAATTTAGTGAGTTTAGATAATGAATTGATTTGGATATCGTTTATCATATAACTTGGTTGTGCCATGCCTTCACCTTGTGCTCATTGATAACTGAAAAGGAGGAACAGAACAGGGACGGATGATTCTTTCTCCCTCACTCCATCAGTTAATGCAGAAACTTTCTGATTGTATTGCAGGTCCCTTCAATTTTGAGAAAGGAAAGACTCATGATAGCATGCCCACCCTGCACCTCAATCCATACAGCTGGTCGAAGGTTATTTTTATGTTTACATATTATGTTATGATTTTATTCATTTTGGTATCGATCTGTATATGGGAGGGAAAGTAATGAGCGATCTATAAGGAGGTGGTTACATGGTTTTTACTCAATTGGTCTTGCAGTCTCACCTGAGTTTTCTAACTTTTGGTTCCTCCACAATGATTTTTCCTCTCAGGTTTCCAATATTATTTATTTGGACTCTCCTGCTGGTGTTGGATATTCTTACTCAGAGAACAGTTCTGACTATATCACTGGAGACAAAAAGACTGCTTCCGATTCCCACACATTTCTTCTTAAGGTATGCTCTCAATAGAAAACAACACAACTATAGAAAGCTCAATGTTATAGCTCTATATTCGATGCAGTGGTTGTATCCTTTTCTGATTTATTCATCTCTGTACAAATTGTTGCTATGTGGCTAGTGGTTTGAGCTCTACCCAGAATTCCTCTCCAACCCGTTCTTTATATCAGGAGAGTCATATGCTGGAGTCTATGTGCCAACTCTGGCTTTTGAAGTAGTAAACGGTAAGTTCTTCTTAGACTATCTGGTTTGCACATGTAATGAGGGAAAAATAAAATGTTTACTTCTGATATCTTACAGGAATCGATGCCGGTGTGAAGCCCAATCTCAATTTTAAGGTATAAATTTTATTAAGTGTCGGCCATCAAATTTTGCTCCATACTAAATTCATTGCATACAGGGCTACATGGTAGGAAATGGAGTTGCAGATGAAGAGTTTGATGGCAATGCTCTTGTTCCATTTGTACATGGAATGGGCCTTATCTCAGATGAGCTATATGCAGTATGTGCTTCTTCTCATTTTGATCTATGTTGTATCTTTACACCTCCCATATATGTCCCCGCAAATTTCTTTTAGTAATTCGTTATAAAGCATCATAATTACATCAATTTCAAGCTTTAGATGCTCAATCGGGTGCTTGAAGACTTGATGTTCGAAGAATCCACTCAGTACCTTGTTCTTAGTCTTCTCTCTTTCTCTCTCTCGCGCACACATGCATACACACACACACACACACACACAGAGATATAGAGAGAGACTGATGAGGTGTGGGCACACAATGTACTTATAGAGGTTTTGGGGTTTAGGTACATACATTATTATTTTGATGTAAATAGTTCTTGGGTTGCACTCCCTTGGTGCATATTAATAAAATTTATTCACGTCTCCAAAAGAAATAAAGTTGAATGCATATTGAAATTTTTCTCTAGACATAATGTAAATCTCAATCACCCATAAATTCTTTTAGAAAATTTTGGACAACGATTTACAGTTCTGAATATTACTAATATAATGGTGTAGCAGATGTTTAAGCACTGCTTAAGTTTAATTTAGCACACTTTTGCTACATAATGCAGGAAGTTACTACGGAGTGCCATGGGAACTACTACAATCCAATGAATGACAATTGTGAAAACAAGCTTGCAAAAATTGATGAAGTAAGAGACTCTTACCATTTGACAAAATATTTCTGTGGATATAGCAGCTCTAGTGCTACTTTAGTCGACTGAAATATAATCTTTTGACAAAATTCAGGACATTCGGGGCCTCAACATATATGACATTCTTGAACCATGCTATCATGGCACAAATCCACTTAAGATGACAACTTCTAACTCAAAGTTGCCACAAAGCTTCAGGAGATTAGGGGAGACTGAGAGGCCCATGCCTGTGAGAAAAAGAATGTTTGGCCGTGCGTGGCCTCTTAGAGCCCCTGTTAGAGATGGAAATGTCCCAACTTGGCCACAGCTTCTCAACAGTGAAAGTGTTCCTTGCACTGTAAGCCACTCAAATTACTAAGTTTCATTCTTATGGCTTTTTGTTGTGTTTGGATCATAGGATGTGCTTTAGTATCCCAGCTAACTATTATAGTTCTAAATGATTGTATGTTATTCATTTATCTGCATGGTACAGTTCTCTCTATTTCTCAAGGCAAAACAAAATTATTCAAAATTTTAAATATGGCTTTCTCATCAGGATTCTCTGAAGTTTTACAACATGAATGAACTGCATACCATTCTTAAAACAGCAAAACACAATAGTTTTCAGCATGCCAATGTCTCTATTGATTATTTGGTATATATGACTTTGAGCATGAAGGAGTTTGTAGATATAAGCGTGTCTAGAATGATGATTTAAAAATAATGATCGGAAAACAGAAGGTCCAAAAGATAATGAACAATGAGGTGCATGAGCATGTTCAGTCGTCGTTTTCTCTGTTACCATATACTGTTGGAATGCATGAATGTGGCCTGATGTTGATGTTGTTATATAGAAAACTTATCTAAGAACTCCTGTCTGGTATTAGTCAAGGTGGCAACTAATAAATGCAGCTTTAGTGCTCCGAAAGAGCAACGGATTATTGTGAATGTGTGTAGTTCTTAGTTGTTCTGAGCTTGAAGTTCATCTGATGTATCATGTATTGTGCCTTTTTGTTTTCCGCGAGAATGTTACTTGTGACCTTTATATGGAATTGAGCACTTGCTCTATCCCTTGATTCAGGGGAAATAATCTCTTGTTGTTGTATCTTGGGGGCAATCAGCAATGTGCTTCACCCCTGACTTAGATCAGTAGGAGCACTATAATTACTTGGAATAACATGCAGGATGATGAAGTCGCTAATATATGGCTGAATGATGAAGCAGTTAGGCAAGCAATTCATGCAGAACCTGTACGGTCCCTCAGTTCAATTTGTTCATTATGATTCCTTGTCTAACATAGCTTCTGACAATAGTGACATACAATCCTCTGCTCCGCAGGAATCTGTCTCCGGCCCTTGGGTGTTATGCACAGGCAGAATTATGTTTAATCATGATGCAGGAAGCATGATTAAGTACCACAAGAATCTGACATTGCGTGGATATCCGGCACTTATATTCAGGTTGGAGGACATCTAGAGTGTTTACTTTGCATCTTGAATTACATTTCTTGTTGCATATTATGAGTACTCGTGCTTACATTTATGCACGATAATTCAAGTTGACTTGCATGTATTACAATATATCATAAAATTTTAGTGTACAATTCAAGAACTTCCATAGATAATGATGCTGATCTATAGTCTACTATGGTAGCTATTTTCATAAATGCTTTTATTTCTGGCAGTGGTGATCATGATATGTGTGTTCCATATACTGGGAGTGAAGCATGGACAAGATCAATTGGATATAAGATCGTGGACGAGTGGAGGTCATGGATTGTGAACGGACAAGTTGCCGGGTAGGTCTCCGTACTATATATATTCATGTATATTTGTTGGTTGAATTAAGAAGAGATGCTGCTATCGGGAATATGTTGACAAGTAATGTTTTTGGATCCTATATCTGATTGGCTTGAATAAATAACTGCGTTTGTTTAACTTTTCCATATTGATGGTCACCAAGCCCCAGGCATTGGCAAATTCTCATTATGCCACCAAGCAATTAACTTTGAACGCTGTATTTCTGCGTGCAGGTATATACAGGGATACGAGAACAACCTCACCTTTCTAACCATCAAGGTTTGTGCGTGTCCTTTCCTCTAACGGTTGCCTTGGCATTAATCAATCCGTTACCAAGGCGCAACTGAAATAACAGTTGTTTGTCTTTCTAACTATTGAACGTTGATTTCAAAACTTTCAACAACGCAGGGATCTGGACATACCGTCCCAGAGTATAAACCACGCGAAGCTTTAGAGTTTTATACCCGTTGGCTAGAAGGCAAGAAGATCTGAAGTTAAACCTTTACAACGATAATTTATCTAGAAGAGAAAGGGATGGGGAGAAGAGAAGAGAAGTCATTCTGTTTATCTCTTGCAAGAGTACATTCATCCATCTTGGTTGACATTTTCTTCAAGAATGTCAAAGCTGAATGTCTTTATGATGAAGATAGAAAGAGGAAAAGAAAGGAAACATAATAATACTAAATGATTGTAGGGAGTTATTATGTACGAACTCGGCTCTTTACCCCCCTCAAAAATAAACTTTTTCTGCATAACCAGGATTGAGTTTGATCTGATAATCATAACTCTATCATCGCTTAAACTACTATTGATATTCCTAATAACGTTATTATGGTATTAGGGATCCAAATCCGATAATTTGACCATTTTTCTTATGCATGCAGCTTTCTTAGAAATATGATTTAAAATGAATCACAGAACTATTCTGCAGTTATTTGTCATTGTAAAACTGGTACTAGAAATATCAAGGATTCATGTAAAATGGCAGAAATCAAACAATTAAAGCTCCAAGCATGTACTGGAGTATAAGTTGAATCCAAGAGTTGGATGAAATGGTTATAATAAGATGTTTTAAACTCAAATCACGGTTCAACTTCCATTGTACCAAAAGAAAAAGAAGAAAAAAAAAAACTGTAGTAATACTCGAGAACCATTATAAGATGAAATATATATCATCTTGAAAACCAAATTAGGTTCCAAATGAATCGAATAAAAAGAAGATTCCTTGAATACTTCTAAAAAAAGGACATGAATATAAGTAATTTTCAGGCATTGAGAAGCTCTATTCCAAAAACTTGAGGTCTGGTATGCACTTGCATCATCTTTTCTTGGTTTCACCTACGGCATGTGAGCTATTAGCTTGGTCAATGAGTCCTTCAAACTCTTTGCTTGCGTATCCTTTCTGTTAGCCTATAGAGAAGAAAGGCAAAAGTTTAAAGAAAAACAAATGAACATACAATCAAACCAAATCAAATTGAACCTTTATCCGACAATGTGAGATCGACTTTTAAAAAAAAAAAAGATAAAGAATCAGCATACGATTATTTTTTTTTTTGGAAAAGATGTGGATATTCAGGCTTTGCTATACTAATCCCACGTGCCCCTGAAGTTAAACGGCCGATAAAACTCCAATGACTGCGAGAGAACACAAATTGACAACCTATAGGGAGCATACCCAAGGTCTGATAAGCTAAGCTACCCAATCAACATAAGTTTGATAAAAATAAATATAAGACTAAACGAATCAGCTAATGATGTAGGATAATAAAACAGAAATCAATTTATTTCCATATATAATCAAACTTTCAATTCATCATGATAATGAAGGTATTCATATATGACTTTTTTTCTCATTCTATATTTACAGAGCTTTTATATTACGTACTAAAACAGTTCTGCAGAATAGTGAATGTTGTATATTACTTCAAAATTTCCAAAACTATAAGGCATTTGAAATTTGGAGTCTGTAATTGCCAATCTTACCTTTACTTTCAGAATGTTCAACACCATGCCATCTAGTGTGGTAACATTCACATCAATCACTTGAAGTCCAAGTGAATTTGCAGTTTCCATCAACCTCGAAAACCCATCTTGCCTTTTTCTGCAGATGATCCTCAGCAAGAAACATGTTGTACCAATTGGACTAACTTCAATTTCCACCTACGCAATGAATCAAGGCAACATATTAATGTCAGAGAATACAATCGTCCCACATTGATAAATCTGCACGGAAATATTTATGTTTTGAGTTTACCTCTGCTTGTTTTCCATCATTGATGCAGGACTGGCTATGTCCCTTTGATCCAACTTTCTTGTTTGATTTCGGGATTTCTGATTCAGCATTGTTCTTGCTGCTGTCTTCCTCTGCCATTGCTCTGAGCTCATCTTGGTAACTTTTCACGCTTTGCTCCAACTCCTTTATGTAATCACACGCATCCCCCAATATTGCAACTTTATCCATCTGAAAAAGAGAAAGACAAAACATCTCTCTGAGAAAGAAAATATGACCAATTCAATCCTACAAGACAATACTATTCCATTGCTGGGATGGATGAACCTTGGTGATCTTGGGGACTAATGCGCGTAATGCAAAGAGTCCATGTTTTATCCTTTTTCTCCGATTTCTCTCTGTTACAAGATTCTTTGAGTGGCATTTACTCTGATTAGCCTTCGCGTTGTATCTATTTGCCTCGGGGTAGGCATACCCCAAACCAAGTTCAGCATCTTGCTCTTCTGTCAAATCCAGATTGCTGATTTCCTTTCCTGAATATTTCCCATTTGAGTTCTCCGGTGACACATTGCAAGAAACAGGAACAGAATCGAGTTTAAGCCATTTGTTTTCATTCAAAAAATTGGAATTAGCTGATGATCCCTCAAAGCTAGGAAAGGTGCTGGGTTGGGATACAGGGGGAGGAAACTGTAGACCAGAATGGACATTGGAATTATGAACTGATGCTGGCCAACTATTGGAGTGATCATCAATGTCTGTGTAGCAATGTTGTTCTCTAATGTTGAATTTGGCAGAGGTCTGAGTGATCATTGTTTCTTGTTCTAGATAGATGCTGCACTGAACTGTGACAAAGTCTATTATCTTTTGATCTCTAGGTACCTGGAAAATCAAGATCATTATCTTTTGCAAGTAAAAGGCCAATAAATTACAAATATAAGTAAAACTAAATCTCACATGCTTTGTGGTGAAAAGCTCAATAAGAGTTCCACTAAGTGGCACTAAAACTTGGGTTCCTGTCCTACAAAGCAACACCACATTGTGATTAGTACTATGGAGAAACTCGTACTTGAAGGAAATGTTCGGGTGATCGTCAGTCTAGACTAATTGAAAAGTTTTCCGGTGTTTGAACTAAAGCTTTGACTGGAAAGGTAAAGATTGGACAAAGAAAAAGCACACACACCCTTTTCAAGACATTATCTTTATAAGAGTAACATGAAGAATAAAGATAAACCAGACAAGAAAAGAAAGTAATATTTTTCACAACAATGAGGGTGTAATGATTGAAAGAGAAATATTTTTGATACTCACTTGTTGTCTGAAGTAGAGGTGTTAGCATGTGTAATAAGCCACTTTGGTTGTTTTGATATCACTGCTTCCCCATGAACTCTGTTGTATCAAGAATACAAACTTGTATCAGTCTTGAGTATGTTTGTGTGCGTGTGTGTGGAGAGGGAGAGAGAGAGAGAGGGAGAGAAATACCCAGAATACAAGGCAATGGAAGAAGGGAATTGAGCAAGTGCCTTGCAGGTGTTTGTTGTAGCAAGATGCTGATTGTATGTATCCTTGCATAAAGCAAGCAAATGTTGCTCTTTACCTTTTTCTTGCTTTATATTACTGCAGTCACTAAAGCCACCACAACAGCAGCAACCTCTCCATTGAATAAACCTGAAAAACCAACAAACAGAACAGTCCAAGAATGTTAACTTATATCGTTAAGGATCCTCTCATAATATTATAACTTGCCGATAAAGAACAATTTTTTTTTTTTTTTTTTTGTGTTTGTGGGTGTTTGCATTTGTATTGTTTAGGAAATTTGCTTGGGAATAATAATCGTTCAATCGATCATCGGAAATGAACACACTCGTAATCATTTTTTAACCAAACCCATTATTTAGCACGAGACAAAAATAGTACCTTGAAGGGTCATCTCCCAATTTCCACACAATGTAATAGTCCCATGATTTGGTCTCAACTAGTGGTCTAAGACACTCGATTACTCTTTCAAAAGTTGTCATGTCTCAACTCTCACCCTTTTTTGAACGCTTCTTTGTTAGTTTTTGTTGTGTTGTGGGGCTATGAGGCAGTCTGTTACTGCAGAAAGCTCAAGAGTTTTCTGTCATGCAACTGCCTGCTAGTGCTTTGTTATATAAAAGCACGTCCAGACGACAAGCCTAACCGACTCTACTACTACATATGCCTGCAGTGTCCTTGCAATCAGGACACAAAAATCTGTGTCAGAGGAATCAAATTATTATAGCTAGCTAGTTGCTACACATATACGGACATGATTAACTCAAGATTGGGATGAGGTAAAAGAATACCATCTATTGGGAATTGTTAAGCAGAGGCATTATATCCGAAATCGAAAAAGAACCGGTGGAGATTTTAGTTTTAATTTTGATTGATTAGCTTCTTCCTTCACAAAAATGAGTAGTTTTTATAATAATAAGTCAAGTCAAGAATAATAATTCAACTGGAAGAGCTGGTCAGGATGACTTGATAAGCAAGCAAATGAACATAAAGTTATTACCGAAGGTCAAGAGCACTTGATCTTAGGGGTTACGTGCGGATAGACATTTTGAACATCCCCGATAGTGATGTAAGCCTTACTTGTGTATGTTCGTACGCATTAAAAATATAACACCCGTTTTGAAGACCAACTCTCAACTCTCATCTATTTGGAATATGATTGTTTTTCACCTTTTGGTCAATTATTTGGAATGTTCAAAGACTAAGAAATGTTAAAATTGGAAACGACTGTGTTAAAATATTGAAAACATTTTTGGGCGCATCGTCTAGAAATTGTAGTGCAATAATCAAATTTGGTTTCGACTTAAGCCCCACTTTTTAGATAGTGAATTGAGTTTTAAGACAATTAATAAGGAGCATTCCACGCAATTGTAGGCTAAAACATCCGTTCCATCCGCCTCAATTATATCGATAATGGTGTAAATTTTTCTACAAGTTTGTTAGCGATGTTTATGGATTTGTGGGCGTGGTTAAAGTGACTGATGACAAAGAAGAAGGTATCAGCAAAAACTGAAAAAAAGAAAAAAAAGGCATATCTGCACGGTCAAATTATGCCATGTGCCTTGATTTTTCCAAAGGGCCTACGAATTGTGTTTGTTTTTAGCCAACAGGATGTACAGTGCTATGTATTTTATACCCTTTACAGTACTGTGTACAATAGTACACTAAAGTGACCATTGCTTGCACACAAAGATATAATTTTGTATTTCTTTAGCGATCTTGATTCAACATTTATTTATTTTAGAAGGAACCTCCATTCCATGCTAAAGAAGTTTCTCAAAACACGTAGGCACGGATTGGTATACTGGAATGAGGTTTAGAATAGAATGATATTCTCAATTATTTTTTATTCTCATGCTTGGTATAAAGGAATGAACTTGAAAATCTTATTCCCAAGGTAATCACATTCCTACGCATATGAGAATAGCCATTTTAGAGCAAACCCATGGGAATGGACCATTCCCATGTATTTTAGAATGAACTTGACTATCATACCCTCATATTCAATAATAATAATAATAATAACAAAAATAATAATAAAAATAACAATAATAATAATTAAAAAATATAATAATAATAATAATTATAAAATACTAATTATTATTATTAAAATAATAATAATAAATAAAAAAAAAAAAATAATATAAATTATTATTAAAAAATAATAATTATTATTATTATTAAAAAATTATTATTATTATTTTTTTCTAATAATAATAATAATATAATAATAATTATTATTATTATTTTAATTATTATTATTATTATAAAAAAATATTTTTATAATAATAATAATTATTATTATTAAAAAATAAATATAAAATCAAAAACTAAAAATAAAATTAATAATAATAATAGTGATTGAAATAATAATAATAATAATAATAATAATAATAATAATAACAAAAATAATAATAAAAATAACAATAATATTAATTAAAAAATATAATAATAATTATTATTATAAAATACTAATTATTATTATAAAAATATAAAAAAATAATAAATAAATAAAATATAAATTATTATTAAAAAAATAATTATTATTATATTTTTATTTTTAATAATAATAATAATTATTATTATTATTATTATTATTATAAAAAGTTTTTATAAAAAATTATTTTTATAATAATAATTATTATTATTATTTAAAAAGTAAATATAAAATCAAAAACTAAAAATAAAAAAAAAATAAAAGTAATAATAATAATAATTAATAAAATTAAAATAATAAAATAATAATAATAATAAAAGCAAAAACTAAAAATAAAATAAAATAAAAGTAATAATAATAATAATAATCAATAAAATTAAAATAACAAAATAATAATAGTGATTGAAATAATAATAATAATAAAAGCAAAAACTAAAAATAAAATAAAATAAAAGTAATAATAATAATAATAATCAATAAAATTAAAATAACAAAATAATAATAGTGATTGAAATAATAATAATAATAACAATAATAATAATAATAAAAGAGCAATCTTATCATATTTTTAATACTATAATAATAAAAGGGTAATCTTGTCATATTATATAAGACATTCCTAAAACATACCAAACATGTTATTTGCATTCCCAAGTTCATTCTATTCCCAGTTTCATTCAATTTCTTGGCCCATTCCATTCCTGTCTAAATCCATTCCAGTATACCAATCGCTACCGTAGTATCTAATTTATGTATTGAAGATAAAATGGATGTATTGAAGTTAAAAGGGATAGATTTGTAGAATGTACGGTGAGATGAATCGTCTCTCTCAAAATTCAATTTTTTTTTGTAGTTAATATTCATAAATGTTACAGTCAAAGGAGTTGGATGAGTTCAATTGAATACGGGATAGACACCACAACACGTTATAACCGGGTGAACCGTTTGAGGGAGAGTGAACCCCACGAGTTAAGGGACCAACCTCCACATTTAGTAGGACCAATCCAATTGTAATGTTCTCAAGAGTTTTCATAGATTTGTAACATGACTGTGAAATATTGTCCAAAATTACTGAGAAAACTAGCAGTTAATATCACTAACTTGATATTTAAAGGATAAATGAGTTCAAGTTATCTAATTTTTACATTGTATAAAAGTACATTAATATGGTGATAATGCTTTAGTGTAGTGGTAAGATTGAGGTGCCGGGTCAATAAGTCTGTTGATTAATTCTTTTCACCAGTAATTGTGGGTATTTATCTTTATAGTCGGTCTAGACTTGTTTGATTGTTCTTTGAATTGATCTTTGAGACACTGATTATATTTTGTAATTTTTATCTCTATATTATATGTGGTTGTAATGTAAAATTGTCGTTTTTCTAAAGAAAAAAAAAAGGGGGAAAAAAAAACATTACAATCACAAGGGAAACAAGAAATTGCATACTTATTTTGATACTCCTCAACGAACAAAAAAAAAAAAAAGGTGAAACATTACCTTCAAATAGAATAACTTAAAGAATTTCTCCTCTTTACAAATCTTTACAAGAATTACATATTAAGTGGTTCTACATTACCTCCAAATAGAATAACTTAAAGATTCCTCTTTACAAGTCTTTATTATAACTATTGAAACTGTTATTATTATTTTTTTACATATAGAATAACTTAAGATTCAATATTGAGAAGTTGAAAATGCGGAACATAATAATTAACATAGTATAGTAATACATTTGCTCAAAAATATAATGTAAAGTCATAGTACAATACTTAATTAAAAGGACCTTTTGTTCCAGGTATTCATTGAACATGATTGATTGCAATATATGCTTCCAATTTTCGATGAATATTGAATATGCTTTTAAAAGATGGTCATTTGAATGCAAAATGTTGCCAATTTAGGTTATATTTATGCTAATCCAATAAAAACTGATTATTTCAATTTCCAAATTACATTAACTGAAGGGTATAGTCCTATAATACCATAATCAAATGCGACTTTACGAAACTCTGCATAAGTGGATGCATTGACCTTGACCAACTTATTAGAAAGGAAAAGAAAAAAGAATTAACAAAATTATTTATGTTATGCGAAGTCGAAGTATTTATACTGAATTATCAAAAACAAAAAAAAAGTCAAAGTATTTATGGAAAACTAGTAGTTGTTGAACGATTTCTTCTTACTATGTAGGAATTTCAATTTTTCAAATTACAAAGAGAGGGATATGCAACGTTTAAAGTTATATAGAAGAAAATGTCTTACGGATAAGATGAATTATGAACTGCTTAATAGTCATATATTCGCAGTTTAACGATGCATTCTTCTTTTATAGTAGTATATTTCTCGTTTTATTATATTGATGTGTAAATTTTGTTAGTAATATTATATTATGTCTTCATTAATGTAGAAACTTTTGCATCTCTTAAACTATAATATTAAACATTTGAATCTTTTTTCTTATTTATTTTTATTTTATAAAAGAGGAAAATGTAGCAAATGGTCCTTATTGTTTTTCTAAAATTTTAAATTCGTCACTGTTGTTTAAAATTAATTAATTTAAAATTTATTATTTTTAAAAATAAAAACAAATTTTGTCTTTATTGTTTAAAATTATCAATTTAATCATTATTATTTTATAAAAAAATTAATTTATTCCTTATTATTTTATTAAAAAAAATTATTTTAATTCTTACACGTGACTTAATATTGAAAAAGATCTCCCAAATTATACCTTAAGCTAACAATAGTCCCTATTGTTTGTAAAAATTAATTTTATCAATAGTCTTTATTATTTCAAAAGTCACTATCTTAGTCTTTATTATTTGTAAAAATCTCTCTATTAGTTCTCAATATTTGTAAATACATTTACAAATATTGAGGACTAATAGAGAGACTTTTATAAATAATGAGGACTAATAGAGAGACTTTTATAAATAATAAGAACTAACTGAATAATTTGTGAAATAATAGGGACTAATGGTAAAATTTTTATAAACTATGGAGACTAACTATGTGACTTTTAAAATAATAAAAATTATTTGTCAAAAATTTATAAACAATAGGGCCTATTTGTGAGATTTGTCCTGATTTTTTTTATTTAGGAATTAAATTGAATTTTTTTAGAAATTAATTATAATTAAATTTGCTAATTTTAAATCACATGAACGCATTTGAAATTATTTGAGAAATAATAAAAATTAAATTGATTAATTTTAAATAATAAAGATGAATTTAAAATTTGATTGAGAGAGTAGGACCATTTGTGTATTCTATTTTTCGAATATTCAGAATTAAAACTTACACTACGCCTTTTTTTTTTGTTGGTCAAATTACACTACGCCTTGACCTGAGGCAACTGAGAGCAAGCAAAATGGCGCCACGGCCGCCAATTCTACACCGGCGCCTCCTCTGCACCGCCGCCACCACCACCACCACCCACCACTCCAACCACAGCCGATGGAGGAGCGTAAAGCAAGTAACAAAATCCAACTTCTCACAAGCCCTCGAAGAAATCAAAACTCACATCTCGCAATCCGATTTCATCGCCGTGTCTTTGCAGAAAACCGGTTCTTACTCCTCCCCTTGGCAACGCCTTCTCCCTATCGACACCGCCGACACTGCTTATCTTAAAGCCAAGTACGCCGCCGAGCGCTTCCAAGTTCTTCAGTTCGCCGTTTGCCCTTTCTCTGTTCAAGCTTCCAAGCTCATTGCTCACCCGTAAGAACTCGTGCACACTCAATCTTTACCTTTGATTTTATGATTATTTAAATATTTTCCTCATATTTTTTTGCTGATTTATTTATTGGACTGATACATTTTGTAAGTTTTGGTGCTTCATATTTTAACGAATTAGAGCATTTTCCATCTAAAAATTAACGATAAGATACACGTGTGGTTTTCGAGCAAAACTAGCATTTTCCGTATTAAAACTAATGGTAGGATAGACGTGTAATTTACAGAGGATGACACACAAATTAGTATTTTCCATCTAAAAACTATTGGCAAGATACATGTGTAATTTACGGAGCATTTCTTTTTTCCAGAAAGATTACTAATCAAGAAGCCTCAATTAACAAGATAAAAGAGTGAATTCTACCTTTCGTGGATGTTGGAAATGATAGTGTTCTCTCGCTTCTGGTTCAGGTACAATTTTCATTTGTTCCCTAGAGATGAGATGAAAATAGGGATGCCGTCTTACAGTTTCTCAATTCAGTCATCATACTTGACCTCCATGGCTCGGGAAGGTTTTGATTTTAATGCCTGCATATATGATGGTAAGTGACTTTAGGTTTACTCATTTTAAGTATGATTATTATTTTCTTCTATTACTTCCAGCTAGAGAGGTAAGTAATACATGGAAGAAAATGAGAGGAAAGTTATGCTCAAGATCCTACATAAAAATCACCACGATAATGTATCAAATCCTGACGTTTATTTAGATCTTGTTGCTAGCATTATTGCTGTTGTGCTCCTTATCTAGCTAGTTTCCTTGTGTGCCAACTGACAAATGATAAGAAGTAATAACTTATGGAGCATATCTAGGAAATATATGCCTTTTCCTCCTATATACGGACAGTCATTTTGTTAACAACCACTAAATCGAGCTTGCATATTATAACAAGGTTTTCTCTTACTTGGACAGCCTTTTACCATTGTAGTATTAGTGTAGCCCTTGCTCTAGGATGATGTGAACGCCCTTTTACTTTTGGTGCAGGACACATTGCATTTGCAATGACTTGTCAAACATAGCCCGTTTACACTTATTGTCTGTATGATTGTGTCCTCAGTTATATGAATGCCATAACGACGGCACAGAATCACGTCTAGAAAACTTGCACCTCCGGCTGCATGGTTTTGCTGAATTTGAGCCTCGAAGAAGATTTCTAAGACACAGTTAGAGTACCCCTGTATTGACCTGTTGGGCTTTTTATTTCTCGAATATCCCCTTTGGAGCCAAAAAAGAATACGGGAGGAGAAAAGAAAAGAGAAGAAAGTATTTTAACAACCAAAGCTTCACCTGATCAGTACTGGCAATTATTGTCTTACTAGTGGGAATGTGGGACCCTTTTCCATCGGGTGTGGCAACTCTGAAACTTCACATAAATGTTTTTGTCTGAACTCTTAATTTCGAATGCATTCTTCTTCTGTGAACAGGCATCTCATACCTATCCAGGGCACAAGAGTCAGCTGCAAAAGAACGAATTGGAAATCCAGTGTCTAGTAGCTATTTGGTACAATCTCCATCTACCAATTCAGTCGCTGATTCCCTATTTGTAGAACGAATTAAGTCTCGAGTTAAGCACTGGATGGATGCCTGTAGAGACTCAAACAAGAAGACTGAGGGTGAGCAAATTATGGCTTTATCTCATTGATAACTAGAGGCAGAGAATTGTATCTTTGTTGGCTGCAGTGCCACTTCTCCAGGCAAATTGACCTGGGTACATCTTTCCCTTCTTCCATTTATATGTTTAGGTAATGTACTATTCGATGATTATACCTTTCTCATTTCATGGTGAATTTTGTTGACAATTGCAGATGCTTTAATCAGTTCTTTAAGAAAAATCATCGCAGGAAGTGAAGTGTATGGCTCCAGACCATGCTTGAATATAGATGTCTGCAGTGAACGTCAAGTGCAGATCACACTATCGGTGAACTAACCTGCCATACACTGGATTCATTTATAATTAGATGAAGAACCAGATTTTATCACCATATATGCTATGCTTGTAGAAAATTTACTTGCCTATTCCTGATGTCTCTTGGTTCTTTTTGATTGGCTCACAGATGTTGGAGAAGTTCGTTGACGTGGTACCTTTGCTTATCCCAGCAAAGGGAGGGGGAACTCAGGGTGTCCGAGTTATTTTGACAAGTTCAGAAGAAGACAAGCATCTTTTAGTGGTATCAACAAGTCTTCGTTACTATGTGTTAGATGTCTATAGTTGACTTGTTCTCTTTAACCTCCGTTCTGAATTTACAGAAGGAAATTCAGAAAGTGGAAGAGGAGCATAATAAGCGTGTTCGTGGCTTTCGAGAGGTGATCGATTTGATTTCCAGTTCTGAGAAACCACTTGTTGCCCACAACTCACTAAATGGTCGACATCTATATGATGAATTTCTATTCATTTCACTCTCTACAGCACTAAATTTTGAATCTCATCCTTATTTTGTTCTGCTTGTCTATGCAGAGTTTGCATTTATCCATTCGAAGTTTCTAGCTCCACTTCCTTCTACGATCACTGAATTCAGGAGTTCCCTGCGTTTGGTCTTTCCTCACATTATTGATGTCAACCATCTTATGCAGGAGATTGGCTCTCTGAAAAAGGTGAACAATCTTCCTGCAGCTGTTTCCTATTTGAAGAGAAGGTTCTTTGTGCCCATGGATACAGAGATTTCTTACCAAGGTGAGTTCCCTATGCTCAATTAATAATCTTTTGAGTACCTTCTCATGCTATAGTCCTGATAATGGGGTCAAGGTGAGGGAAGTGCTACATTGTGCTGGTTGATATCCAACATGTTGAATGGTGTTGCCAATTGACCTTGCTCTCATGATTTCACGTGAGGTATGGTTGCTTGCCTTTTGTCAAAACCTGACTAGTGATGTATATCTTTTCAGCTGAGGCAGATGAAGTCAAAATTCATGGGCATAATGTTTTGAGGATAAGCGAGGTGTTTGCTAAGCTTTGTGCAATATTGAAAATATTTCCCGAAAGGGAAAGTGATGAGAGCCATTTGTCTTCAGCCCTTGAATGCTATGCAAATGTCTTTGGTGCATGCACCACTGGTTCTGAGGATCCCATTGATGAAGATGTTGGAGTTTGGGCAAAAAACACAAGAAAAACTAGTGCTGAAAACTTAGTTTTCCTGTGGGGATTTGGAAGTGGCATGTCAGCTTCAAAGTTAAAGAAACTTCTTTCTGGTTCACACGAAGTGTTCTCTGAAGAATTTGATGTTCAACTGGTGGATAGGAGCTGCGCGATGGTTGTTTTTTGGTATCCTGGTTTCTCCGGTAGGTTCTTCGAGTTACTGGATTCTGGGGGGTTCTGCAGTGAATCTCTGAGGAATATGATGTCAGAAGGCTTGAGAGGTACAGGTTATCAGACTTACCGAACAATGTGTAAGCTGGGATTGTGGGAAGCAGATCTAGCAGACTCCTTGGAGAAAGCCCTGGAGAAAACTGAACATCCTTCAGAAGCTCAACCGGACGAGCTGTCCGTGATCAACTGGAACAGTGATGAAATGATTAATCTGGATGACCTGTAAGATTTCTTCTAATTCCCTCAGCTTTGAGAGTATATTGACACCTTATTTATAGGTGCTGGGTTTGAGTGGACAGCTTCCGACAGAGATGGTATTTGAATTCTCATCGAACATAACACTTGTAACACTAATTCCAGCAGCGGGTTAAGGGGAGGGGGGTGTGGTTTGCGGTTGAACGGAAATTCTCTCTGCAGGTGCTAACTAGCAAAGGAGAAGCGAGTCGCCAGAAAGACGCGAGTGTTTGAACAACCGCTGTAATTTTTGTTTGGCACTTCTGATGGATGTACCGCGTAAGGAAGTTGGCTCCAATTTTTTCAGAAAGTTCAGATTCTATAATGATCAATGCAACTTGATGGAACAATTTGATGCAAGGGTCTTTGTATTTGATCATGGGATGGACTATCATTTTTCTGAAGATAACATATGATCTTGTCATGATTTTCATGAATGTAAAGTCTCTATTCCTTGGTAATCATAGCCCAAATCTCAAATGAATTGAAGAACATATTTAAAGAAATTTTGATCCAAGTCGGAATTTTTTTTCAAAATTTGAAAAATAAATATGGATAAATAGCATTATAGTCTTTTATGGCTAGTCAAAAGTGTACACAATTTCTTTGTATTTTGAAAAGTGCACTAGAATCCCTTGTAATTTTAAAAACGAGCACACGTACTTTCTCTTCAATTTTTCGTCAATAAATTTAACTGAATTATGTAAAAAGACTTAAATGTCTTTTAATTCTTTTCTTTTTTTTTTCTCTTTTCCCCTTTTCTTTTTTGTTTATACTATTTAGGCCAAAAAACATGTATATATATATATATATATATATACACACACGTGTGTATATGCATGTATATTTATTATTTATACATGTTTATATACATAGAAAAAAAAAACAGAGTTGCATGGGTGGGGGTGGGGGAGAGGAAGATGATGGTTTTTTTTGTTCTTTTTTAAAAAAATTCTTAATTTTTTTTTTTTTTGGTGAAAATTGGATTGAGAGAAAAAGAAAAGAAAAGAAAAAAAAAATATATAAATATAATATAAGAGTATTTTTGTCCAACAAGTATTATTTTAAGCCAAAAACATAAATAATCGCACTTAGCGCACGTACAATGTATTTTCCGTTAAAATTAACGATTTTTTTGACAAAAAAGATTGTGGTACTACGTTTTTAAAACTACAAAAAATTTTGTGCACTTTCGACTAACCATACAAGATTATAGTGTTATTTATCCAATAAATAAATCAAGCAATCAATGGAAAAGGAAAGAGTGGGATTCGAACCCTCATTACCTTAACTTTAATTTTCATGATAGTTTTGAGATAGAGAGGAATTCAACTGAAGGGTAAGCATCCATTCCTTATCTTCTTTTAAAGTTATTTTTCAATTTTTTCATTCTCTTTCGCGACTTACCCTGCGTTGGAGCTTAATTATGTTAATTAAAGCGAATCTAATACCAGCTGTAATCAATTTTTTAAATCAAATGCAATTACAGAGAATCTCATTCTCAAGCAATAGTAAATTAATACTGACCATATACTATGCCGTGCCCGTCCACTTTTGCAAATTCTTTTTCTACTTTGTTTATTACAGAAGATCCAAAAGAAAGTAAGCTAAACACAGTGGTCGGACGCAACTTGTTATGGCATATAATGATCAGTTGGTAACTTGTTATAACTTACGAAATATAAAATAATTTTTTTTGTCACAAATATTTTTTGACTTTTTATTAATTTAGAGTTTATATTGAAACGCGTTGTAACATTACAAATTTTGTTAGTTTGAGGCTTTGTTTGTTTACCGTAAAATAATTTACTTGTGAAAAATATTTTAAGTGAAAAATATTTTCTTAAAAGATAAAATATTTTTCTCCGTTTGTTTACTGTAAAATAACTTGCTTGTACAAAATGTTTTATTGGAAAATATTTTCACAGAAAAATATTTTTCTAAGTTCCGTTTGTTTGTCGTAAAATAACTTGTTAGGAAAAAATATTTTTCTGAAAAATAGAATACTAAAAAATATTCTTGTGTTTGGATGTACAATGAAAAATATTTGTTCACATGAGATTTATAAAAAAAAAAATATACACATAAAATAAGGGTGATTAAGTTCTAGAAAATGTTACCTCTCCCAAAGAACATGAAATTTTTTTCTCAAACTTTGAACTAACCGAAATATTTGATACGAAAATATTTTTCAGTTAGACCAATTTTCTGAGTTACCAAACACTAGAAAATCTCTAAAAAGTAGCCTACTATTTTTTATAAGAAAATATTTTTCAGTTGATCAATTTTTCGGTATTACCAGATATTGAAAAATCTTCAAAAAGTAGCCCACTATTTTTGACTGAAAAATATTTTTCGGTTGATTAATTTTTTGGTATTATCAAATACCGTAAAATTAAAAAAATATTTTCCGCGAGAATATTTTACGGCAAACAAACGGAGCCTAAAATGAATCCGTATAATTTTGTTTAAACTGAGTTTGTCATTACCAGAAAGTAAGAGCTACATATGGTCATGATTTCTATAAGAGTAACACGATCTTGATTACGAAGTTGGCAACATAAGTGAGTCAACACTCCTTGACGACCCAAACATGGAAGAAATTTCAACAACCAAAAGGTTTGATGTTGTGATAGTTGGAGCTGGCATAATTGGGTTGACCATTGCTCGCCAGTTCCTTCTCCAGTCAACTCTCTCCGTTGCAATCATCGATGCTAATCAACCTTGCTATGGTGCTACTGGTGCAGGTACTCTCTAATAACTCTCCATAACTATAATCCACATTTGCGGAAAAAATTGGACTCCACGTGCACTGAATTCTCTCATGTCATTATAATATTCTCATGTCATTATAATATTATGAGAGACCTAACGGTGATTATATATCCATGTGATTATGATAAAATTATTTGGACAATTCATTATTGTTAAATCTCTTTTATAATGTTATATAATATGAGAGGATTCAAATCTGACTTTCTCATAGCATGTACGTGTTATGAAACATCTACGTTTACTGGAACATGTACTCAATTCATTTGAAGCACTATCAAGATGACATCTAATCATTCAGGGACAGAGACAAAATTTTAAAATTGGGGGATCAAGATTCAAATAAGAACATGACAAGAAAAAAAAATTAGGGGAGATCGTTAATTTATTTTTAATGATATTATATAGATTTTTTTAACGACAATAAATTTTTTTTAACTATAGTATATAGACTTTTTTGAAAAAAAAAATCTTAGGGGGGCCGGCGTACACTAGTATCATAGATATAGAATATGAATTTATTACTTTAACTCATACTACTATACTAATTTATAAACCGCTATCATATTACGTCTCACATTGAAACATCACAAAAATATTCTATTTTATAATACTGAACATCGTTGATTTTTTTTTTTTCCAGTAACCCATTCTTGAAATGGTGTTTCATATGTAATTTACATAGTCAGTTTATATAACATCTTCATTTTTAAGCAACGTGGAAGTTGTAACATTTGGAAGATTTGTATATTTAAAGTACGTGAAAATTTGATTAGAAAAGATAGACCATTTCACTAAAATATAAATGGAGGCCAAGGTCCAACCAACAAACGAGACTTGTGTTAGTTTGGACTCTATTCGGTGATCTAAAAAATGGTTAAACCGCATTGTAACTTAAATTCAGACTTTAAAAAAAAAAAAAAAGACATGGTATTTAAATTCACGACGCTCGTTTATAAATCACACAGTTCTTATATCTCGCACCAAGACGAGAGTTAAGTAGCTACTTCTTCTCTTTCTGCTTGGCATTTCTAGGACAGGGTCTCATATGGAGGATAGACAAGGATCCTGGAAGTGACAAATGGGAGCTTGCAGTGAGAAGTCATAAGCTATGGGAGATGCTTGTTGAGAGGATACAACACCAAGGTGTTGATCCCTTAATGGCAATTGGATGGAAAAGAACAGGTGGCATATCAATCCTATAATCATTTATATTATTAAACTCAAGTGAATTCTACCATACAATGCAATTTGTTGAAAACAATAAATAAATAAAATAATCCCTTATCTATCAGTTTAATCTTTCGAATAACATGATAGATTAACACGGTATCAAGGCGAGTTAACATAAGGTCATAGATTCTAGACTCGCCACCACCGATTTAAATCCGTGTGTAAGCCTCAGTTGTAAAAAATTTCGCCTGCACGTGGGGGCATGTTTTATATTTTCATAAGGTTGTTTGTCAAATTAAATGGTAGATTATATTTGCTCTTGTCAATGCATAAGCTAAATTCTAAAGAATTACACTTGAGTACTAAGAGTAGTGGTCTTGTGTAACACTTGAAAGACTTAGGTGTTTTTCTGTGTACTCTGTATCAACAGGAAGCTTATTAGTTGGTAGAACATCTGAGGAGTCTTTCATGTTGAAAACAAAGGTAGAGCAGCTATCTGAAGCTGGATTGGATGCGTCGTTTTTATCTAATGACGATTTGCGGATAAAAGAACCGGCACTTGTGCTTGGAGAGGAAGGTGCAGCTGCATTTTTACCTGATGATTGCCAGATAGATGCCCGACGTACAGCTGCATTTATTCAGGAAGTTCGTCAATAGTTAGTCACTTGGATTGTCTGTAATTCTGCAGAACTTACTGGTATAAACTGTGTTTTTTGCATAATTTTTGTATCAATTGTCTCATATCTAGGATAACATGCAATTCACAGCGGAAGGGAGATATGCTGAGTTCTATCACGAGCCAGCAATCAGTTTGTTGAGGTTTGCCTGTGCTGTTAGCAATCCTTATTTCATGCAATAAGCTTATTAATATCGGATCAGGATCAGCTCAATATCATTTTCCTCTTTACGCCTGTGATCAGATCAAGCAAGAGCAGGGAGGTTGAAGGTGTTAAAACTTCCAAGAATACCATCTATACTAAAAAGGCAGTTGTGGTTGCAGCAGGCTGTTGGAGTGGGTCCTTGATGCATGACTTGATTAAGCATCCTGATTATGGATTTGAACTCCCTATTAAACCTCGAAAGGTTAGGATTGGATATTACATTCATGCTTCGTAGTTAAATGCTTTAATGCTCTGTAGGCAAATAAATTTGTTTCTCAAGATTACTAATTGTTTTTTTGGACAAATCAAGATTACTAATTGGCAGTCACTAAATTTGTTATTTCGTTTCCTACTATCTTTAGATTTGAAATATGATGGTCAATGACACTGACTCCATTTTAAAATTATTAGTACATTGGTCAACACTAGTGATGAATTGAAGATATATACTTTCTAAAGATTGGAACAAGGCGAACAGTATATTATGTCAAGACACCTCTTGCTTTATCCTTTCCCCCGGGATAGTTAGAGGGAAAAGAAATAATCTGATCTTCAGCAGAGTAATATGCCTTTGAGAAAGGGACAACTCGCTCAATTGGGAAGTGCTATGGAAGTCTATTTCTAAAGTGATATCTATTGAGTCGAATCCGTATGTTTATCCTTCTATGGCAGGGTCATCTGCTTGTGATTGAGAATTTTGAGTGCTTCAGACTTAATCAGGGTCTTATGGAGGCAGGATATTTCAATCACCAGTCTACAGCTATGGGGTCAACCTCTCCTGATCTGAGCCCTACCTATAATGATCAAGATTTATTTCTTTCAATGACCGCCACAATGGACATGTTAGGAAACCTTGTTCTCGGTAATTTATCACCATTGAGATTTCCTTATTCACTTTCTCTCGCATATCCACCTAAGACGGGTACATGCAGAAATGCCATCTTCCACACATATTATATTCATACCAATTATTAATGATTCATAAGCTATGTATTCCCTTACCCTCTGGATGGCATCGTTGATCACGGTGTGCCATTTGAGTATCTGTTGATTACAGGAAGCAGTCGCCAGTTTGCTGGTTTCGGGACTGAGATTGATGAATCTATTGTAAACCACATATATGAGCGGGCCGTGGAGTTCTTTCCCATGTTAAGAGAACAATCCTTTCAGGATTTGAGGAAAAGCAGTCAAGTGAGAGTAGGACTGAGACCTTATAGTAAGTATGCAAAGTGAACATTTCTTCTCATCTCAAAGACTATGATGATTATATCAAGTGCTTGCCAATGAATTGATCCATTGCGCTATCTTTATCTGGGTACAGTGGCGGGAGGGAAACCAGTGATTGGGCCTGTCCCCGGACTGTCAAAACTCTTCCTTGCTGCTGGTCATGAAGGAGAAGGACTTACATTGGTAACAATTAATTTCTTTTTCTCTTCTGCAGCTGGAAATGAAAGGACAATAGATTCAGGAAGATGAAAGGATGATAAATATTTTCATGTAATACATTTAATCGATCCATGATAATTCATCTTTGCGTATAACTTGAACCACAAAATAATCTCTCTCATTGTGACCCACTGACCTCTTTAGCTTCAGCTAATTCTGTAAATTTTGCTACCAATTGTGATGAAAGAATGATGTGCTAAGTTTTTCAAATTTTACCAGGCTCCGGGAACGGCTGAACTGATAGCTGATATGGTGTTGGGCAATCCATTAAAAGTCGACCCAGCTCCATTTGCTGTGCAAGGTCAGTCTTGTTAGTAACAAGCAAAGCTGGATAAACATTTTCATGAGGCCTTGCTATGTAACTTCCTGGTAGTATTCTGATCATGATTGCTCCTCATCAGCAGGCTTCTTGTAAAATTTATTCAACTTTGTGCCACTTCAGTGTGCTTATTATTACCCAAACCCAAATAACATGATTGTTCTGGAAAAAAATGTTAATAGACCGTGCAGTAAAAAAATAGAACTGGACCAGTGTAAGACCCGAGCATGTATTTCATGTGCATTTATTTACTTTAAGTATTATTTGAAAGTAATATGTGCAAATTGTGTGCTTATTTATTTTAGTACATAATATGTGCATTTATTTGCTTTAACTATTGCTTGAAATAATGCGTGCATTTACATCGCATAAGAGTATAAATTTAATTGGCATCATAAGTGCATTTTAGTGGGCTCAATTTAATTTTCTAATTGCATTTGAAGCCCAAAATGATTTGTGGGCTTATTTTATATTCATTAATTGTGTTTAGAAGCTCAATTGCTTGGCCCAATTAGCTACTTTAGTTTTATATACAATACATACATATATACATACAAACATAGAGTTATTTTGCTAACCAACCATCCTTGACCACATTTGACTTAGCATTATTTGTCTTTGTTTGACTAGCTTTGACCATTGTATTATATATAACAAAGCAAAAAACATTATAAAAAAAAAAAGATGAAGCTCATGGCCATAGAAGGAAAAAGAGGGGAAAATTGAAAATCAAGGGTTTTGCCATTTTTGTGAAGAAAACTTGCATATTTAGGCTATATTGAAGTGGAAATTGCTCAATCTTTGTTCTATCTTGTTTGTTCTTGTCATTTCTTGCCTTTTTCAACAATTTTAAGTGAGGGATTTTCAAGTCTTGCATGTTTAATGTTTACTTTGATTTTGGAAATTCATATATATGTGTTATAAATGCTAGTTGGACATGAATACATGTTAAAGTAGTGGTTTGAGAGCTATATATATGCATTAGAGCTTGTTTGTGGTATTATAAGTGTTATAATCTAACTTTAATATGTTGGAAGTTGAGAATTTTAGCTAGCTTTGGTGCTTATGATTATATGTATGTGTTTGTGGTATGATTTCATAGCTTTGGTGCGAATTTGGTGGAGTTTGGAGTTAATTTTGATTATTTTCCAAAAATTTCGGCAAAGGTGCAATTTTAATGTTTGACTTGTTAGTCTTGTTTCATGCCTAGTTATACTATTGTAATGTGTTTATATTGCATTGTTGTTGGTTACTATGTTGGTTGTGCTAAGGTTGTGCATTGTAGAGCTTTATAAAGTGGTTAAATGATGACTAAAAGTTGGTGTTAATGTGTTGAGTACATGTTATTTTGAAGCTTAGTTGATGGAAATGAATAGATGTTTGAATGAGTTGTTAATGGTTGGATAACCTACTTTATTATCCAATGAATGTGTTGTTAGTGATTAATATGGTTGAGATACAACCTACTTAGTTGATCTCTCTATATGATGCGAATGTGTTAATGTGTTTGATGCGATGCGATGTGAAGCAATGGGTTGCAACCCTTTGTGCTTCATGGTAGTGTCGTGTCGTGCTGGGCGGCATAGGGCTTTCCGGTAATTGCATGACTACCATGTACTAGTCCCTCTCTCGTGTGGTCGGTGATGGCCATGGTAAGATGGGTCGTGGATTCGTGTACGTCCGGAGTACATTGGCGGGAGAGATAAGTGATATGCGATGAGTTCGTGAGGGAGTTATAAGTGTTGGCATCAATAAATGTTCTAAAGCGGTATCCTTATGATGTGTTATTTAGCTTGGTTGTTCCAAGGTTATTAAGCGAATGTGATTATTTGGTTACTAACGTGATATGTTATATCTTATGTGTTTCAAATGGTTGTCAGGTTAAAGCTTACAAAACTTCCTTTTACCCTCTCCTACTGTGCCTGTTTAGCTCACCCTCTTTAATGCATGTCACAGGTGTGCTCGATGTTGAGTATGTGCACGAGGAAAGTGTTAATAAGCTCAAGAATGTGCCTTATGTTTGATGTGTTCTAGTTGTTGAGAAACAATATTGTTAGTTGTTTGGTTTCATTGTATAGAAAGCCTTTGAAGTTTATGTATTGTATACTTGGTAAACTTGTCTTCCTTAAAGTCTAGTTGTTTTGTTGTATATATGGTTGGTCACGTTGGATCGTGATCACATCTGGCTAGACTTATATCTTATCGCATGTTTATGATCAAGAATGCTTTAGCTTTGTAAAGGATGTCAACTATTGTACAGTAAATAAGGTAGGGTTTGTTGTGTTGTTGTCAACTTGTGTCAAGTGAATGAATGTATGTTTAGTGTATTCCGCTCAAGGGTGTTGAAATGTTGTACATATGACGCAGACCTTTTAGGATGTATGTTGTGTATTTTGTGTCTCGCTGATTGTTCATATTTCAGGCGTTATAACGTCTGTGTGTCGTTGCAACCGGGCTTGGTTCCCGATGGGACCGGATTTGGGCGTGACAACCAGTACAGTGAAGGACGTGTTTTTGAAAATCAGTTCCGAGCTAAAGTCGCTCTAAATCCCCACGGGTCGAGTGCAAACCCGAGTTCAAACTGCTTAAGGATGAACCTCCATGGATCGAGTTCAAAGTCAATTCTATAAGAAAGTCTTGTTTAATATGGTTTCTGGACTAATTAATTGTTCACGGGCAAGGGTAGTTCAAAGTAGTGCACAAAATAATAGAGAAATCAAAAGAAGCTTCCATTGAAGCTCTCACTAAACACAAATAATGCCACTGCTGCGCCCACTGTAAGGACAAGTCCCGATAGTGGAAAATGTCTAAATGATTTTAAGATAACTTTTCTTATTCAAACATATATGATCATCATACATATCTTGTGCGGCTTCTCTGCCTGAAGGACAGGCAGTAGCACTTCATAGAAAAGCTTGATGTATGGTATTATGTGATGTTGATGGTTCATCCAAATAATGAAACCAATTTAAGTCCTATACAACATAAGCACCAGAGTCTCATTGTTGAAGGAGTACATAACAGTGAGGTGACTCTCTTCGCATTCTTATATATATGTATATATGTATATCATCAAGATTTCAGACAGAAATGCTATTTGGAATCCCCTTTCCCGTGATACCCCACCTGGATTTAACATTTGAGGTATCAGGGTACATGAGCTTGTAAGGAATCTTGGCAGGGCCCTGCCTGTTCTTAAGCTGAGGATTTTTGTTTCTTGCCAGTATTCTTTTCTCTACTTTTTGAAGTTCATCAGCAAATTGCTTAAACCTTTGGTTAATCCATTCATCATCAATGCACTTGGGTGATGGCTGTTGGCCCAAGTAAACTTCGTCCGATGTGTGGGTTGAGAGTATCTCTACCAATGCTATGCTAAGGGTCATCTCAAACCTGGATGGTAACATCTTCAGATAATACTTATCAGGATCAGTTAGGAACTCAGCGAACTCAAATGTGCCTTCCTCTGGGATGAATTTTCGACATGCTGTAGGACGATTTGGAGGATACCCGGCATAGGCATATTGACCAAAATTTAGTGAAGCATGAAGAGCTGACACAGTCCATATCAGAGTTGTGAGAGTTTCTATTAAGTCAGAGAGTGTTGTCATTGAGTACCACCAAGTCTCATTGTGCTTATCACCATGACCCACCGTTCGTATTTCGGACCACCATTCTTGGATCTCATTATCAGACCTTAAAGAATCATCATTTCCGTAGAAATGTGAACAGAAATCTGTTACCCATCTCTTGAGGGCCACCCATACATCTAGTCCATCTGCACCAAAGGGGTAGTCTTCGAAGAGAAGTTGAACGCCGGCTGGCTGGTTGGGGTTAACTACGGCCATGCCTCTGCAATTTTGTTTCAGGAGAGAACTTCTATTAGCGTATTAAGTTAGAAGGAATTGTGTGAGAGTGTGTGTATGAGTACCGTTTGACTAGATCAGCGGGGAGGCTTTGTTCATCAAATCTCCAGTCCTTATACAGTGCAGATGATAACTGCATTGACATTTCATCAGTAAATAATACACTTTCGAGTATTCCTCCCGAGTTTATGATCATGGTCCTAGCCAATGCGTTTATGTGCATGGTGTCTTTGAAGTGTGGAGATAATAGCTGGTGGACCGGGTGCATCACACTCAACTGTCTTCTTGTAGCTATGATGAATGGTTCAACTACAGCATGAGTTTTTAACCTGAAAATATGTAACGTCATCTTACTTGGTGATTCACAACATCAGTTGTTAACAAAAAGCTACTGTGCCATGGTCAATAAGTTCGAGGATGAAAAAGTTTTAGAAAATTTTTCTGCTGTTGTAACTTCAACAAGAAATTTCAGTAGCACTAGAGAATAAGCTTGTAGAATTGAGGAATTTGGCTCTGTGAATACCAGTCGATGAAGTTGCTTACCAATGATTAATGAGTTGATGGTAACCTGAGTCGTTAGCTGCTACATGAGCTTTAGCAAAGTGCCATAGGGCTCCCTCTGTACCACCATTTGCGGGAAGGAACACCCTTCTTGTTTCTCTGAGAGCTGAAGATCTGGGCAAACTCAGTTCTATAGCCAAGGGTTTTAGAGTGCAATCATCCCTCAAGAATAGGAGCGTTCGGGATGCATAAGCGCATACTACCTTTGTGTTTATTCTGCTTAAAAATGGCATGAGATAATCATGGTGATCCAAGATGAAAATCCTCCATTGTCTCATTGCCTGGAACATAAATTGGACGTCAGTAGATTAAGATCTTATGTACAAAAATAGTTCACTTCAGAATCATCTACAGTTGGATTTCAGAAGTTTATCAAGTCAAAACCTTTTAAGAGCAAAACGAAAAAGGACTTTGCAGAAAATCATGTGCAGAAAGTAGTAATCCTTCAGAATTTGCTAAAATGTGTATCTATTGCTACATTTAGAATGTGGCAATACAAATACCTCTGTTTAGTTATTTCAATATAAGCATAAAAGAAGATTTGACTGTTTGTATATACAATAGATTCATGTATAGAAGTAGAAACGAATAAATAGCTGGATTGTATTTTGTATGGAGAATAAGTACCTCTTCTACAGTCAGGCCATCAAGATTATGTTCTATGTCAGATTTTCGTATTGCACTCTTCACTCCAGTTTTGCTCACTGGTGGAAACACCTGCAATGAATTTGTATATTTTGTCATTAACCCCTTGGGAAATAGAACGTTTACTTGATCAGACCACAAGCTGTTCATAAGAGGATATCGAGCTTCAATAATTTAAGAACTACGAAAAATTCCACTAATTGGCTACCTGTTTTAGGTGTAGGAATGCACGATCTCCTTTTCCGACTTTGTGTTAATTTATTTTTGCCGAGGAAGAGGGACAGGGATGGGCAGAGGTGTTCTTAATGAAGCAAAGCAGAGGCATTTAGAGTCATAGCCTCTAGTATTATGCCACTGAGCTAACTAGGTCTTAGAATTGCTTCATTTGGTCAGATCCAGGCGAAATCTTTAGTTATTACAATCAACAGTTTGTTACATGTCTAGATGCTGGTTTGGCAGTTTCACATGATTCTGAGCTTGTCCATCAATCTCTATTCCCATGCTTGTTCAAATACATGTCAGGTCTTAACTCTTATCATTTTTCGTTTTGCAGACTAGAAACTACAATTGGTCCTAGCATCAACTTCTAAAACTATGAAGTGGAGGAAAATATAATCTCCTGATGCGTACTTCTGCAACTGAATAGGAAATGTAACTCAAGCTTCTGGCCGACATACCTGCAAACATTCGATAACAGTTGGATTAACTCCCGCAAGCATTTGGCGTCCAAATTCCTCATCGTTTGTCCATGCTAATTCATTTCCTGAAATGCAAAGGGAAGAGAAAAAGGGCATAAATACGCACTTATGTTCAAACGAAAGAGGCGCGGATATTCAGCATTACCTGCTATGATTTGAGGCAGTGGAAGTTTCACAGGAGTTTCTTTAATTGCATGTTTAACCTTTTGGAAAAGTTCACCAGGTAATAAAGGTTTCAGTTTTTCTGTGAGCCATTCCTCCGGTACCACTCCTGTACTTGCACTGTACAACTCAAAAATCTGATTGAAGGACTCAACATCAGTGAAATCTTCTTGGGAAGCCGAATTCTCGTGGGGTTTAAGGAACTGTACAGCCGCTTGAACTATGTTTGATATGAATTCTGTTAACTTCTCAGGGCTCATCCGCTCGTCTGGAGGAACATATATGCCCAAATTTGGCGACTGAGGTCTGCTCTCAACCTGAAGATCTATTCATTTCCAAGGAAAAGCACAATGTCATTGGTGAGATAGACTTGAAAGTATTACAGAAGTTAAGCTACATACCATCATGGCTTGGAGGGCGACCAGTTCTTCCCCTCCGCGGATAAGGGTACAAGTCAGATCCACCCAAAGTAGGCCGAGCATTTTCTGGTCCTTCATCAGGATTGCCAAGGTCATTATATTTATCATAGTCGTAAATTCGCTCCCACTCTTTTCTTTCCCCAGTTCCATCTCCTCTCAAACTCCTGAGTTCTTCCTCCCTCAGACGGACCAAACCAGCCGGTGTTCTGTTTGGAAGGTGACACTGAACGCCAGATACATGTTATCAATATCTCGTAGCATTTGAAGAACATGAGAAATTTAGCTAAAACTGGAACTTACAGTGTTTGAGAAGAAGATCCGATCTTGTTTCGTCAAATGGATTGGATATATCCAGGAGTTGCATTCAAAATGAATCGTCCGATTATGTGGAACTTGGAGAGTCATCGATTGCAGAAAAAACTTGTGCTTGTGCTGGTTTTTGATGACGAAAGCTCCTGGGATTCCAAAATCTTGCTCAACCTTGAATCCTACTTTGTATGTTAGTGTATCCTTGTTCTTGCTGCTCTCTCCTTGTTTGAGGTATGCTTGCTGACTCAGTTTCCCTTTGCCTGTGCCTGATGTAGGAGTTTAAGCATAATATAATGTAACTGAAAAATCTAAGCGAGGATACACAAGATTTATGTGGTTTGACAAAAACTCAAATCCCAATTATATGCGATTTCGCGAACAAAGATACTCTCTCTTATGAACATATTACCAAGGCCATGTATATAAGACCCCCAAATTAGTATACAAGAGCCCTCTGCTTTGCAAATTAAAGCTCACGGAAAATCTCATTTAAAACTGTATCGAGTCATCATTTGGAACAAAATACAATAATCACATTATCCAGTCATAGGAATATGATTATTACAACTTAAACAAAGAGACATCGAATCTCTAATGAACTATGTCTTTGGCATGCAAAGAGAAAAATAGTTGAAGAGTTCTTAGCCAAAAATTTCATTTCCCTACCATATTACTATGATTAACATTCAGGTAGGTTCCGAACTCGGACCTGATAGTCAGCGAGGTACTCATGCATAAGGGGTCTAATATAATGGGTATTTCTCTTTTGATACAAAAAATGACATTTTTTTTTTCTTCTCCAAATTCAAGGTGTGCTTGTGCACTTTCTCATCATAACGTGGCTCCGCCACTGCATGCAGGAGATATTTTATGGAAACCGTAAAATCTACCATGCTGAGTCCACTACTTTTCCAGCCTTTTAGGAGGATAATTATAGGAGTATACATGGTTTAAGACATATATAACACGAGGTAGCAATTTTTGCATGGTATGATACATCAACAATGAACTCACTTGTGTCAACTTGGGAGAAACTAAATAACTGAACTGAAACTGCCTTTCCATGGCCTGGATTTCCATGTCGAATGATGATTTCTCCCTTCATTATCATAGCCTCTTCTGAGTATCTCAAACTTGCAACATGATGAGGGACTTTGCCTCGAAAAACATTCAGGCAATCTATGATCTTAGAGCACACACTCTGCCACTCCATGCTCCAAACGCGTTTATTTTTCTTTTTTTTTTCGTACTCCCTACCTATTTACGAGAATTTTCTTATCGTTTCCCTGATAAATAACTCATTGTATATATAATGTTCTACACGATTAATGTTAGAACATTTATTTCAATCCAACAAGAAAAGTATACGATACTATGGTAGAAAAGAGAATAGAATCTTGTACTAATATTAGGCCTTGTAGCATGGATCAGATTCATTGCCTCATTTTGGGGTTTTTTTCTTACTTTGACAAGTGCATTTAAGAAGCTTTCCCTGAAAACTGAAGAAAAATCAACATTTAAAATTGCATCTATATGACTATATATGTATATATCCCAAGTGATTTTATCAAATTACTTCAAGCTTATACTGAGCTTCACTCGCATTGGCATCAATTTGTTTTAAGTCAGTAGATTGAAAACTTTAATAGACAATAAGCAGAAAATGGGAGATAAAAAAAAAAAACCCTTTCTGAAGATCTTTAATTTCCCTCTCTTCGGGTCGAATATCAATCACAACAATTCGATAGACGACTCATTAGGATAGATATAGATAGCAAATTGAAGATGGTGATAGACCATAAGCTTAATACATATTGAGAGTAAGTTCATGGCATCGAAAGATGTTACTCAAACTTTTAAACTCCATTCAATATTTGTATAACACGCAAAAATCCACATGCTTTTTCTTTTTTCTTTTTGTGGGTGCAAAAAACTACTTCAGCAACTTATTTTCACCATTTCAAACCAAAAATTGAAAAAAAAAACTAATTTTGACCATTCCAACGACCTAACGTAAATTGCTAAATATGCACAATGATAAAATGTCAAACTGATAATTTAGCATGCTTACTACAATCTGCAAAGCTACGCAAGAAAATTTATTTACATAATTAATTTGAAATGTTTTTATAGTGTCGTGGGATTTTTTTAAAAAGAATTATATACGTATTTACTTTAATTACTTTTTTTTATTTTAAAAAAGGTGTATTTTTATTATGAGAAATTAAATTAGCCTATACTAAAAAAGATAATAGTGTTAAAGTTCCCGTTGAAATAAAATTCTAGTTTCAACCCTGATTCTATGATCAGAAGATATGTTGAAATTTAGTTCAAAAAAACTTGGTGGGTTACCATCGGGCCTTTGGTCTAGTAGTATGCTCCTTATTATGAGTGCGAGAGATTCCAAGATGAATTCTCACGACTAACTTCTTTTAATATGTGTCACTTCCCTTGAATCAAAAAAAGAATGAAAAAGAAAACTTGGCGAGTTTCAAGAAGACTGGGAAGGTGACCACCGCGATACATTTTCTATCACTCCAATTGTATGTATAAATTCCATTAAGACCTTTACAAAAATTAAATTTTGCAATTCAACCCCTATTCACATTCCACGCTTGTCCACCAAACATAAAATTTTAGATCCCGCAGTATTCCTTGGGGCTTTGGGATAATTGTGTTTAATGGCTCATAAATTCAAATAGAAAGAAAAGTTCATCAATTATTTGATAGCTCTTCTTCGAGAAATTTGTATTGCTTTTGGCTTTTTACATTCTCTCTTTTTTACTATTCAACTAGAGAAGTCTATGGGGACACGATTCACTTTTCTTTCATTTCATCCAAAAATTTCTATTTCTTTGTTATTAAGTGACCATCTCATCTAAAAATTTAATTTGATAGAAATGAGTTTATTATATTAATTATTATTTTCAACACTTCCATAGAATTAATTAAGTCATTGATAAATTGAACGCAAAATCTATTTGCAACTTCTAGTAAATGTGGAAGTTTTATACGTTATTAGTCGTCCAGTTATTTACGACCCTAATTATGCCTGAAAAATACTTCGGTCCAACCATTAAATTACAGTCAAACTATTAGATCATTTTTCATTTCATCTCAATCGTTATTTGAACAATTAAAATTACAAAAATATTCTCCAAATTACCAAAAAATACTCTTGTATATAATTCGACCTTGTGACATAACAATTTCCATCTCATTTTTATTTTTTTGGTCGAACAATTTCCATCTCTCACCTTTGTGTTTTTGTTCTTACAGTAATCCCATAGTATCTTTTAATTGCGTTGCTGCAGAGAATCATAGTGCAACTGCTGCATCCAATGTTTATTCAATATAAACTCATATCTTATGCGATTTGCCTCTTATATTGATCACAATATTAAGAATCATGAAATTTCTATTTTAAAATTAATTGGTGTCAATTGGAGTAACCCATGATCTTATAAAGTGATCTTAGAGTTTTTAATTTTTCGATATGGGACAAGTGTTAAATTTTAACACTCT
Source organism: Ehretia macrophylla (assembly GCA_037974665.1). NCBI lineage: Eukaryota > Viridiplantae > Streptophyta > Magnoliopsida > Boraginales > Ehretiaceae > Ehretia > Ehretia macrophylla. The sequence goes on from CM075780.1 coordinate 31,009,183, forward strand.
CCCTCACATGTTACCTGATTTGATAAGAGTCACATGTGAAAGATTGAACACGCGAGATGGGTCGCACTTGGAAGATTAAACACATGTGGTAGATAACACACGTAGAAGATTAAAGAATATGTGAATCTTATTTTTAAAATGGGTCACACATAAAAGATTAAAAATGTATGGAACATGACTGGGCCAAGAGTCCAATTCTGATACCATATTAAGAATCATGTAATTTTCATCTTAAAACAAATTGGTGTCAAGTGAAGTAGTTCATAATCTTATAAAATGGTTTTAGAATTTCTAATTTTGCGATATGAAACAAGTGTTGTATTCTAACATACAATATTCAGAGTAATTCCTGAGATACGGGATTTGATTTTGTGGAATAACAATGATTCTTTCTCGAATCACAACACTTGGAATGCTATCCGAGGTTCAAGTGTGGAAATGAAGTGGGCTAATCTTGTTTGGAACAAAATTGCTATCCCAAGACAAAGCTTTTGTACCTGGTTAACCTGTCTCAATAGATTACTTACCTTGTCCAGGTTACTTGAATGGGGTGTGGTCAATGAAGCTAAATGTGTTTTATGTCCTATGGGTCAAGATTGTAGGGACCACCTATTCTTTCAATATTCTTTCACCAAGAGGATTTGGCAAAACTGTGCTAAACGTTTAAGATGTGGTAATCTTGGGGTTGATTAGGACACTATTGTCGACAAACTGGCCAGAATGACTCGTAAAAGGGGACTGAAAGCAGATCTAATCAAAGTGGCGCTTTGTGCTTGTGTGTACTATGTGTGGATCGAACGAAACAGTAGAATCTATAATTCGTCTGCAAATACTGAAGAACAAATCATTGGTAAAATTCTTTTGGATGTTAGAGAAAAAATTGGTTTACACCACAATTATTGTAATAGTTTTGAAAATAGTATCCTTTGTATAGAATGGTGTATCAATTTGAGCTGAGCATTTGTACTTATTTGTAAAGTAGAATAAAAAAACTTTCTTGCGTAGCAAAAAAAATAAAATAAAATTCAGAGTAGTTTATTTAGTTTACAGAAAATTATTATACATTAGTGTCGCCATATAAGCAGATATCACATTGTTTTTCACAGTACATTATACACGCACATACATATTTTTATAGATTGTGTAGACCCCTAAATCTCAAACTAAGATAATGAATTCGGGGCTTTATGATCTTTTTTATAAGGTAGTAGTCACCAACAACCTGCACTATCTACAATACAAGAAAAATGAGGCGACATTGGGATAGAGCAAGGGGATGGCTTAAGTTGTGTTTAATATTGCAACATGGCTTCAAGTTAAGGATGGATCTAGGATTTATTTTTAGTGGGGGTAAAAATTAAACAATTTAATATTTATATATAGATAATTTTTTTTAGTGGGAGTTGAACTAATTTTTTAACCTAAAAATATCTTAAAAATACACATATTTTAAAACAAAATTTGAATTGAGTGAGATTACAACCCGAATACCTATAAGAGTGGCTTTGCCACTCCTTCAAGTTGATCCATATCTTCGACCAAAAAAAAAAAAGTTGATCCAAATCCAAGTCAATATCTGAAAAAATGGGCTTAGAGGCCAGATTTTGACCAGTGCTGTGAGATGTAAATTGGGGCCAACGGAGCTGTAATCTTTATCGGTTCGAAAGAACGTTAAAAATTTTATATCTATTTAAAATATATATATATATATATATATATTTTTTTTTTTAATTAAAAAAATTAATTAACACTATTAAATAAAAAACATATTTATATATTTAAAAAATTATATATTTTAGTCCCACTGAAATTTTTTTTAAATCCGGCCCTGATTTTGACTACTACAGATTCAGTATCTAATCTTTCTACCTCTCTCTCTCTCTATATATATATATATGCTGAAAAGTCTTCGTACTTATTTGCTTATGGATCCCCATAATCCAGTTGAGACAAGTCCATTTCATCTCATAGGATAATCTTCCCAAAAGAGAAAAAGACGACATGTATTGCACATCTCAGAGTCCAGCACGTCCTCGTCCTCACTAACTAGTCATCGCTACCAAAAACCTTTATAAAGCATCGTTTTCTTCTTCTTCTTCTTCTTCTTCTTTTTCTTTGTTTTTTGTCGGTAAAACCTTTATAAAGCATTAGTTAGTAATCTCCATATGACAATTGTCATGAGAAGGTTTTCGCATTCTTAAATCCAATTAAGCACTTATTTCAATTTCGATATACATATTGATATTGTGGTGGTTAACACTTCCCTACCATTACCAAGACCTTGGCCATTAGCAGGTGAGCATTGAAATAGGGTCAAAACCATTTTAGTATCTGAAGTTTGCTCTAAAGACCAAATTGGTCCCTCAGATTTGCAAAAAGACCAAAGAGGTCCCTCCAGTTAACTTTTGTTAGTCAAATATTAATAGTCAAAGGATTGACTGAGTTAAAAGACCATTATATCCTTAGGCAACATATATTATAAAAGAAAATTACAATAAAAGTCTAAATCAATCTAAAAAAACATAATTCACATAATTCGCGTAGGAAAAAAAAATAAAAACTAAAAAATATCAGTTCAAACATAAACAAATTAAAGTTAGTAATATATCGTTAAAAAATGAACAATCATGATTCATCCTCTTCTCTGGCCGGTACCCTCGCTGTTAATTATGTCCATGATAATTGTTCATTTTTTAACGATATATTACTGAATTTAATTTGTTTATGTTTGAACTTATATTTTTTAGTTTTTGTTTTTCTTTTCCTGCACAAATGATATGAATTATGTTTTTTTAGACTGATTTAGACTTTTATTGTAATTTTCTTTTATAATATATGTTACCTAAGGATATAATGATCTTTTAACTCGGTCAACCCTTTGACTATTAATATTTGACTAATAAAAATTAATTGGAGGGACCAATTTGGTCTTTTTGCAAATCTGAGGGACCAATTTAATCTTTAGAGCAAACCTCAGGGACTAAAATGGTTTTTGCCCCATTGAAATATCTTAAAGCAATGCAATCTACTAATTAGCCCAAAGACTTGGAAAAAGGGGAAAATAGCAAAGGGTTAACACATACGTTTGTCGATCATATTGTCACCCCTCTGTTCAGAACTCTAGGTTCATAAATAAGATATAATTTCATAACTTTAAAAGTAACTATAACGAAACTAAAGTTCGTTAAGTTAAAATAGTAAACCTTAAGTTATTATTTTTTAATACTTACTAATCATATCTTTTGTATAAATACTCGACAACATATCCTCTAAAAAGATCATACCCTCTTTTTACATCCATAAATCCTCATCAATTTTTACATACCTACCACATAATGATTTTTATTATGCCATTAAAATCAGAAGGTGGAAACTAGTAGCTTTTTTACATGAGGTCCAACCAAACTACCCAACCCCACCCCCCACCCCCCACCCCCCCATCCTACCCCCAACGTCAATGTACAGTGCCATCCTCACGTCTACAAACATGACTTGCATATATATACAATGCTGTCCAAGATCAGTTCAAACCCTTTTCAAGTAGTCCACGTGCTTGCACCTCCACCATTCTATTACATTCCAGCATCTTTTGAGTCCAACAATGGTCTAATTCTATAAATAGCTCAAATTTCACACCTAATTTTGATCAAATAGTTGAACGAATTTAGTGGGTGCCCTCAATTCTCTCCACATTTTTCTCTCTCCCTCATATTGCTCCATCTATTTTGCCAACATTGTTTCCAAAAAGAAAGAAAAAAAAAAACAAAAACCATTTTGCCTAATTTTTGCCTCTTTTGCAAATCTCTTTTTTCTTCTTCTTGTTTTTGTTTCCTACGTAACATTAATATAACATGTTAGGTTTAATTCCCTTTTTTTCCTCTATTTATTCTCCCTTTGCATGTAATTAACGTGTATGTCAAGCCATCTCACAAAATCAATTTGCTTTATAACATTGTTAGTTTAGCTTGCTCATATTCAAGAAATGATGGATCCCACTGAGCTACGTCGAGTATTTCAAATGTTTGATCGAAATGGAGATGGAAAGATCACACGAAAAGAGCTAAGCGACTCGTTAGAAAATCTGGGAATACACATTCCGGACAAAGAACTGATGCAAATGATCGAGAAGATCGATGTAAACGGCGACGGTTACGTCGACATAGACGAGTTCGGCACGTTGTACCAAACGATAATGGACGAGAGGGACGAGGAGGAGGACATGAAGGAAGCATTCAATGTGTTCGATCAAAACGGAGACGGATTTATTACTGTGGAAGAATTGAGATCGGTTTTAGCCTCCCTTGGATTGAAACAAGGAAGAACATTAGAAGATTGTAAGCTGATGATAAAGAAAGTTGATGTCGATGGTGATGGTAGGGTTAACTATAAAGAGTTCAGACAGATGATGAAGGGTGGTGGATTTGCTGCATTGAGTTCAAGCTGACAAATGGTGATGTTTCTTGTTTAATTGTTTTTTTTTTTTTAAATTCAGATCAGGTCTTAGCTGTAACCAGCAAGATTCGAACTCGTGTTTAATTATGTACGTTTTATTTGGGTTTTACTACAATAGAGGGGAGACAGAGAAATGGGGTGGGAGCTTTTGCTAGAAGAGAGAGCTCTTAGTTCATGCCATGCATGTCTTCGGGAGAAAAATACCTGGTGGATTTTAATGTTTTTGTTTGTCCAAATTTCATTTATTTGTTAATTATAAGCATTTAGATGTGATATTTGCTTGTCAAAATCCTAATTAAGGGGTTTATTTCTCTCTTATTAATGTTGTGAGTGTAACATAGATTTTAATTTGTAGCCTGGCTTCTCTCTTGTTATTAATTTAGACCGTTGCATTTAATTTGCTTGTTTTTGCATTATTTGAAGTCTTGATTTCTTTTTTTTTTTACTTGAGAAAATATTTGTTTACGAGATTTTGGTACAACAATATGGTTGCTATATTTACTTATAATTTAATACGGGAGAAACAAGGGTATTGAATGAAAATTACGGTGTTTTACGCAAAAATTCCTTATATGAATCATGGCTAAAACCCAACATAATTCCTCTAATGAATGGCTAAAGCCTAAATTTTCATACCCAAAAACGTATCTAGCATTTCCAATTAGCTTGGCATGTTTGGCCACAGTTTTTCAGTTGGGTAGATGCATTTACGGGTTAGTGGAAGTTGTAGTGTTTACTGACTCTGAGGACAAATCTAGCAAAAAATGAGTTAAGGTTATACTTTTAAAAGTGTCTGTATTTTTAAGATATTTTTAAATTAAATAATTAATTTAACTCTTACTACTGAACAAAAATTCTAAATCTCCTCTTTAACTGCCAACTTATTTATTTCCTTGTCTTCGAATGAGATTCACATCTTCCATGACATCCATTCTAACACACTAATAATCGTCAACTAAGGGAAGAACATCTTCGTCTTTGTTCATTACACGACAAAAAAAAACTGCTTTAGGCGACCACCAAAGTCGTCTCCATGCCATCGCCAAATAGGTATTAGCGACGGTTGGTAACGGCGTGAAGATAAATATTGGTTGTCGCCAAAAGTAGCATCGCCAAGTTGTCTCCCCGTCGCCATATCATCGCATTTGGCGACGGCATTTTAGTCGTCTCCATATTCGCCTCCGAATCGTGTCCCAAAAATATCATCTCCACACCGTTGCCAAAAGCTCTTTGTCTCCATTCCGTCTCCACGTCGTCTCCAAAAAATAGTGTCTCCATTCCGTCTCCACCTCGTCTCCAAAAAATAGTGTCTCCAATCCGTCTCCACGTCGTCTCCAAAAAATAGTGTCTCCAATCCGTCTCCACGTCGTCTCCAAAAAATAGTGTCTCCAATCCGTCTCCACCTCGTCTCCAAAAAATAGTGTCTCCACACCGTTGCCAAAAGCTCTTTGTCTCCATTCCGTCTCCACGTCGTCTCCAAAAAATAGTGTCTCCATTCCGTCTCCACCTCGTCTCCAAAAAATAGTGTCTCCAATCCGTCTCCACGTCGTCTCCAAAAAATAGTGTCTTCAATCCGTCTCCAAGTAGTGGCCAAAAATATAGTGTCTCCATACTCCATAACATAAACTCTGCATTCCGTCTCCAAGCCGACGCCAAAATTGCAAATCTCGAAATTTAATTTAATTTTTTGTTTTTCAAATAAAACCTTTAAATCTCCAGTTTTTATTAATTATTTGTTTATTAAATGAAGATATAATGCACATTCATATAATATAAATGATATTTAATTTATATTGAAAACTATATTGTACTATACCATTAATAAAGTAAACAAATCCTAAACATAATTTAACACACTCGTTGCACATATTAACATAACAAAAAAACATAAAACTATTCTTCATTTCCATTATCGGGTTGAGGCGGATCCTGATGAGAAGGTGGTTTCATCATCATCTTTGTCAGCAGTGCGATCTGTGCACGCAGTTCTCGAAGTTTAGCATTGTGTTCTTTTTGAAGTCGTTCAATCCACTCAGTGTGTTCTTGTTGCGCTTTACGCAATTCCTCATTCTCTGAGATGTGCAGATCGAGCTTGTCATTCAATGTTGTTGTAGCCTGAGCAACAGCTTGATGTATCTCTATCTCTGTGATCTGGCGTCTGCCTAATGGGTTGTGGTGTGCAGAAGACACTGAACCAGATGACACGACCCCATATATGCGCCCTCTGTTTGGTTTGCCCACAACCTACAAGAAGAGTGCATCATAGTCTATCGGTGTCGCTGCTGAATCGGACTCGGAAGAAACAGTTGCCTGCTGCACCAGTTCATCATAATCAGCCTGTACGACAGAGCATTTGACTTAATCATTTTAGACATTTCGTTGGTAAATGAAGGAAGCATTCAATGTGTTCGACATTTTAGACCATACCATGGTCTAAAATATATCCCTAATTTTTTTTTATATATCCCTAATTTTTTTTTCTATTATAATCATTTTAGACATATATATATATATCCCTAATTTTTTTTTTCTATTAGCAATAACTTGCACATACCATGGTCTGTTCTGCCCTAGGGTCTGTGAATGGCCCGTCTAGGCCCTTGCGATGAGCCCTTGCAAAAACATCAGCCCTAGTCACTGGTGCCCCCCGTTCTTCTGCCTACAAATTATTAAAATACGAAAACATAATTATAAAATCATTTATGATATGTTATATAATTGAATTTAATTATGACATTTTGTTCATTACATTTTCCTACTTACATACCAATTTCCTTGCAGCCTCTTCATAGGGGATAGGTCCTAAATGATGTGGAGATGGCCGATGCAGTCGTTTATTCAAATTTCGCTGTAAAATTGCCTACCATTAAGGGGTTTCCTACTTTTCTTTTAACTGATCCCACGCGCCATCGCCCACCCACCTCGGCTTCTTATTACGCGTCCGTCCTTTATTAAGGAGGTCACGTATACGAGATCCAGCTTTCGAATTAAACATTCGGCGAAGCGCTGCTTCCTTACTTGGGTACCACTTGTAGACCCTCTGCAGCCATAAATTAATGCATATAACATATTATTTCAACAGTATTCAACCCATTGATTATAACAAATATCATTACATAAAATATATAACCACTTATTTATCATACCTGAAAATTAGCGAACCACCTATCCCTAACATCATTGGGGACCTCAGTCCAACTCCCTCAAGGTTGAGAATACCCAGCGTTCATTGCTCTAGTGACTTCTCTTGTTGCTGCGTACGGTGTCCAACTAAACATGAAGAAAACAAATAATAGGATATTAAACAGCCATAACATAGGGGGAGTATTGGGATAGGGTTAACCATGGAAAAAATACAAAATCAAATACTTACCCACCACCGTCGAATGTTAAATGTGTCCGTCTGTCAACCTGCCACGCGACGTAGGCATCGTGCGACGAGAACCCATAATATTGCCATGGCTCTATCCCAGCAGGTCGTTCTTGAGCTGCTATAGATGACTCAGGTTGTTCAGGAATCGGTGTGGATTGAAGCATAGGGTCGGACGCAGTCGCGCCATCAACGTTTACGTGTAAATCCTCTAAATGTTGTCTCAAACCGGACGATGAAGTAGAAGGTGTAGACCTCTCATGTGGTGGTAATGGAACGTGCAAAGGCACCTAGCCTGATGCAGCGTCAATGGGCCCTCCAAACGTGCTAATATGAGTATATACCCTTTGTTGTGAGAGATACGAACTGTGTAGAATCCCGTGCTCCAAACCTACTGATGATGACGATGAGCCACGACCCGTCGATGGCTGACCGACAGAAAACCCATGACCAACCGATTGCGGTGCTCCTATGGACCCATGACCAACTGAATGCGGTGCTCCTGTCGACCCCCGACCTACTGAGTTCGGTGCTCCTATCGACCCACGACCAGTCGATTGATATCCACTAGTGGACGTACTGGATGTACGTCCACAACCTGTACTTCTACGACCTAACCCCGTCTTGAGGAATTGTCTAATTCCTCCTGAAGAGTTATCTTTACCTGCAGCCATCTCTGTTCTCCTACAAATACACTTAAGGAATTAACTGTCAGTGCGACACACATTAATACACACATACACATGTTCCGTTAATTGAATTATAATTTTTAAATGTCATCCATAAATAAGTCGTATAATCAACATGATTGTTACATAATATCCAAACTAAGTATCATCTTCTGCGTCATCATGAGCGTCATTATCATCACCGTCATCATTATCATCATCATCATCATCTTCTTCATCTTCATCTTGTGAATTATCATCATCATCATAATCTTCTTCTTCTTCGTCAATCTCCTCGTCCTCTTCTTTAGCATCATGTTGAGCATATAAATCATTAATATCTTCGTATGATATTTCTATGTTGTCACCTGATGCATGACAAAGTGGAGGTAAACTAGCATCAGTCGGCTGTACTTCGGCCATATTCATGTCATCTGACTGAAAAGCTATTTCTTCTTCTCCTACACTCTGTTGTCTTGATAGGTCATATAAATTTCTTGGACGGATTTTAACCACAGCCCACCAATCCATTCGATCCCTTTTCGCTCTGGGGTATTTACAGTAGTACACTTGTTGTGCTTGTTCAGCCAAAACAAACGGTTCATATTTTTGATACTTTCTCTTAACGTTCACTTCAATCTGTCCGGTCTTCAGATGATACTTTACCCCTCTGTCCTTTGTGGAATCATACCAGTCACACTTGAAAAGAACGACCCTTGTATATTGCAATGTTGGATTATGATATTCAAGTTCAATAATGTCGTTCAACACTCCATAATATCCAACATCCTCAGTATTACTATCATTTATCCCTTTAACAAATACTCCACTATTGTATGTTGATTTTATCTTCCCAAAATTTAATGTATGAAACCGATAACCGTTGACCAAGTATCTTGACCAACTGCGAACCCGTCTACTAGGCCACATTGAAAGACATTTTACACGATCATCAATGCCATTAGTGCCTATCAACTGCAAATCGCATAATAAAGTTATTATGCAAAGTTAAATGAACTCGTTAATTTAACACCAATTACACTTCTTAACATATACTTACATGGTGATATAACCACATCGAAAAATTATTGTACACTTCATATTGAATTTCCGTCGAACACAATTCGGGATAGTTTTGGCAAAGATATTCCTCGAACATGGTGTGGAAAAAAAATAAAATGTGTCGTCTAAATCATGTAGTTAAGTGTATGAGGAACTGTGAGTTCCAATTTTCAAATAATATACTTATTCGTACCAGATATAGGGGGAAACTTCTCGGCAATTGGTCAAAACATAAATGTGTGCCGCATGCAGTTCTTGATCATTTAAGTTTCGTTCCGTTTCCTTCCCAATTGGACATCCCGGGTAAGTAAATATAGATAAACAACCATCAGGGTATGTCACCTCGTTGTATTGGTTATTCCGCGGAATACTTCTTGTTCTGGTACCCACGTGTGGTTCAAAATAATAAGAACAAAATGTTGATGTTTCGAGAATGTGATAAGCTTCACAAATTGATCCTTCAACGTGTGCTTTATTCTTAACCTTCCGTTTCAATCTTTGCAAAAACCTCTCGAACGGATACATCCAACGATATTGTATCGGACCACCACAAATAGCTTCATATACCAAGTGAATTGTCAAATGCTTTATCGAATCGAAGAAACTAGGGGGTAACATCTTCTCCAAATTGCAAAGTGTGACGACAATATTTTCCTGCATCCTTTCCAAATCGGTCATTTTAAGAGTTGTGCAACGTAGATTGGTAAAGAATAAACTTAGTTGGGCAAAAACTTGCCAAACATGTTTCGATAGTAGCTCACGTAAAGCAATCGGAAGCAATCTCTCCATAAATACATGACAATCGTGACTCTTCATGTGTGACATCTTCAATTCTTTCATGTCCAAACATCAAGATAAATTGGAAGCATATCCATCAGGGAGTTGTAGGTCTCTAACCCATTCAAGCAATGCTTTCCTTTTATCAACAGGAAGTGTGTAAACACCCATCTTCAATTCACACTCACCGCATAATTCCGGACGGTCACAAAAGGTTGATACATCAACTCTAGCTTTGAGGTTGTCTTTTGTCTTACCCTTGACCGCCATCACCGTGTTGAAAACATTATCAAACACATTTTTTTTAATATACATCACATCCAAATTGTGTTGAACAAGTTGTGTTTTTCAGTAAGGCAAGTCCCAGAAAATACTTCTCTTCGTCCAATTGTGCCAATCCCCAAAACTGTATAGTTTGCTTTCTCTCATGTCATTTATTTCCGGGTAATCTTTCACTAGTTCCCACAACTGCATACCATCTAATCTTGGCAGTGCCGGATCAGTTTCAACTTTACCTTTGATAAAATTCTTTTTGTCACGCCTTAATACACTATTCAATGGTAAGAACTGACGACGACAATCAAAGAAATAATTTTTTCTACCTGCTGGTAATCGAAATGCTTTAGATTTATCCATACAATACGGGCATGACATCTTTCCATGTGTGCTCCATCCAGACAACATACCATATGCTGGGAAATCATTTATTGTCCACATCAAAACAGCCCTTAACATAAAATTTTTGTTTGTGGCAACATCATAACTAGGTGTACCTTCGAACCATAAATTTTACAATTCTTCGATTAGAGGCTCTAGGTACACATCAATATTCTTCCCAGGATTCTTGGGACTTGGGATAAGCAGGGTTAAAAACATGAAATGATCTTTCATGCACATCCACGGTGGCAAATTGTATGGTGTTAAAATGACCGGCCAACAAGAATAAGGCTTCGCATTTGAACTAAACGGATTAAAACCATCTGAGCACAAACCAAGCCGAACATTTCTGGGTTCACATGCAAATTCAGGATATACAATATCAAAATATTTCCATCCCTCAGCGTCAGAGGGATGACAAATTTTTCCTTCCTCAACCTGGTAATTCTTGTGCCACTGCATGTGCTCAGCTGTCACCTTTGACATGTATAGCATTTTCAACCTTGGAGTCAATGGGAAAAACTGTAATTGTTGATATGGTTTCAACTTACTCCGTTTTGAACCACGTGTTGTTGGTTTGAAACGTCAGTGATGACAACACGGACAAGAATCCAAGTGTTTTCTGTCATTGTAGAATAAGGTACAACCATTTATACAAACATCAATCTTCACATATCCTAATCCCAAGGGTCTAATTAATTGCTTACACCTGTAAAAGTTTTCAGGCATCGTATGCGTACTCGGCAACGAATCCCTAACTGTTTCAATCATTGTGTTAAAGCATAGTTCGCTCATATTATGCTCGGCCTTGACATTCATGTAACGAGACACAGCAGATAACTGCGTCAAGTTTTCATAACCTTCATACAGTGGTAAATCAGCAGCCTTCAACAACTCAAAAAACTGTTGTGCTTCAATGTTAGGTTCTTCTGTATAAAAGTTTTCATCACCATACCATTCCGGACCAACATCGTCAAATACCATTGTCCTATAGTTATTTCTTTCTTTTATCCTCTCGTTGTAATCATTATTTTAAAAATTGGACGTACGTATATTATAATTATTTGACATATCTTCCCCGTGTTCAGTCCATTTATAGTAGTTTACCATGAAACCTTTCCTGTAAAGATGAAGTATGACCTCCTCGAATTTTTCAAAACTGCGATTTTTGCATTTGGCACACGGGCATCTTATTTTTTCACCATCCATGTAATATCTTTGACCACGTGCGAAATCTACGAATTCATGTACACCAATAACAAATGCCTTGTTAAGATGCCCGTCAGGATCGTGGCGATGATACATCCATTCACGACTTGTATCCATATCGAACAAAAATTTCCTATGTAATATTAACATATTCAATAAATGACTTATTGATGTTTCGTTACATTTAGAGCATAATCTTGGGACCACAACAGTTACACGGACTTTTTTCTATGTAACATTATGTGTAATAAATGCATTTATGCTTAATATATGTAATATAGTTTATTTCACCAAGATCCATGTAGATAAAGATCTTAATTGCAACAAATTAACTACTTACTTCTTAAGTTAACTTCCTAACTTAGCTTAAGTTAAACTATTAACATAATCTTAAATGAACTTCTTCTAAATGCAAATAGTAGTACATAATAGGAAAAATTTCACATTTAGTCCCTATATTTAAAATGTCTCAATTTAGTACCTATTGTTTAACCAAAATTTTTAATTTCTTCTATTGTTTAAAATGTCTTAATTTAGTCCCAACATGTTTTCCAAAAAGTAAATATGTCGTCCCTATTATTTTTAAAAAGTGTCAATGTTGTCCAAATGGTTTTCTTAAATTTTTAAATTTGTCTATATTATCCAAGGAGAAAACTGGCATTTTGTTAGGAATAATCAAAACAATTGGGACGCAATTGATAACTTTAAACATTAGAGAATAAATTGAAACTTTTCAGCCAACAATAGGGACTATATTTAGACATTTTAAACAATATGGAATAAACTAAATTTTTTTACAAACAATAGGGACTAAATTTGAGATTTTTCATACTTATCTTACCACTCTAATCTAATCTATGTTACTTTCTTGTATTTAAAGTCCACCATCAAACATTCATTAACAAAACCAAGCATTGAAGATAATTAAAACACATAGTATATAATTATAGTAATTACAACACGTACTACGACCTAACAAGCCATACAATCTATAACTTCAAAATACAATTGTTCAATCAACACATATACATGCAAGACCAATACTTCTTAAGTGAAAGAGCATTTAAATGAACTACTTAACCTATACTTCTTACATACTAAACTACTTATCTTACTTATCTGAGTATGTTAACATAACATATTAATTTGTCTTGCTAAACTTATGAAATTAAATTATCTATATTTATTACTTATTAATTAATTAAATTTATTAAGCTAACTTATTTAATTACTTATTTGATTATCTTAAGTTTAATTACTTATTAAATTATTCAATATATCATACTATCATGGCAACCGTCTAACCTAATTTAACTTACTTAATTGTCAAGATACACACGGAAGATCAAATCGGTATTCTTACTTGTTAATCACCTTTAATTTCTCACTCGAGTTAACTTAACTTTACTTAAACATCTTAATACAACTGCAAAAAACCAATTCTCCACCAACAACAAAACACCTCTTCATCCATTTACACAAACATCATCTTCACAATACACTTTCAACTCAATTATCATAATATACAAAATCAAATACATAACAAATAATCACAATAACTTTAATTTAATTAAACGGATTTACAATTACAAATAAATTTATTGTAAAACTTCCAACTCGTACAATCATCAAACTCACCTGAGCCGATTGAAAGTAGATAAGTCGCATCCAAATATCTAAAGCCCCAAACCTTCCAAAGAAAAGCCAAACACATTGTATTAATCAAAAAAATATAATGTATAATCAAAAAATATTTATTAAATTAACACAATGTATTTTTGGCAAAAAAAAAAAATTAAATCCGAAAAAAGAAAAAAAATTAGAAATAAATTAAAGAAATATTACTCAACCAAAGTTTTGGTAAATTAAAACACAATTTTATTATATAAAATAAAGAAAAAACCGAAAATTGAAAAAAATATTTATAAAACTAGGAAAAAAAAACTGAAAATTGAACGTTAAAAAATAATCTAAATATCAACACAAAAATTAAAAATACAATGTATAATAAAAAAATATTCATTAAATTAACACAATGTATTTTTGGAAAAAAATATATATTTAAAACTAAAAAATGAAAAAAAAATCAGAAAAAAATATATTGGCATAACAAAGTATTGGTAAATTAGACACACAATTTTATTAAATAAATTAAATTAAATACCGAAAATTGAAAAAATAAATAAAACTAGAAAAAAAAAATAGAAAACTAAACTAACTTTCAACACATAAATTATACAAAAAAGGACATAAATATAATGATATATATAACAAAAAAATCAAACACATTATATAAATGTTTATATACACATATATATACATACATATACGTATAGTACATATATATATATGTATATATACATACATTGCAAAAGAAAAAAATTACACTATATTTTCAGATTTTACCTAATCTTCAAGGTAAGAGATGGTGTTGAGGGGTGGGGGTGGAGGGGGGGTGTTCCTCTGAGTTTTGTAGCTGGGGTGGGGGGCACTTTGTTTGTTTGTTTTTTTTTTTTGAATCACAAGAGGGCAGCAGATGATAATGCAATGGAGGTGGGTGAGGGGGGAGGGGGGGTGGTATGAGGTAGGGGACACGAGGGTAGGGGGTGGGGGGGTGTGTGTTGCTATATGCATTTTTTCGTTGGGGGTAGGGGGCACTTCTGTTTTTTTTTTTGAATTACAGCTGCCCTCTGTAAATTTTTTTCGTTTAATAGCTGGTTCCCCATGGTGACGGCCCAGTGACTAACTGGGCCATCGCCCAAGTTTAGGGACCCGATTAGACAGGTTCCCATGGAGACGGCCTGGTCCGTGGAGACGGATCAGGCTGTCTCCCAAATGTCTCCAATAGGAGACGGCACTTTTCGTCTCCAAAATGGAGATGAACCAGGCTGTCTCCAAAATGGAGACTGGACCTGGTCCACTTCCAGTTTCCATTGAAGAGACGGCCTGGGTCGTCTAGTCAATAGAGACCGGGCTCTCCATTTTAGAGACGGCCACTGTCCGTCTCCAAAATAGAGACGGACCAGGTCGTCTCCAAAATGGAGACTGGACCTGGTCCACTTCCAGTCTCCATTGAGGAGACGGTCAGGCTCTCCATTTTGGAGATGGTCACTGTCCGTCTCCAAAATAGAGACGGACCAGGCCGTCTCCAAAATGGAGACTGGACCTGGTCAAGTTCCAGTCTCCATTGAGGAGACGGCCTAAGCCATCTTCTCAATGGAAAGTTTCCACGTTGGAGACGGACCAGGCCGTCTCCAAAATAGAGACTGGACCTGGTCCACTTCGAGTCTCCATTTTAGAGATGGCTACTGTCCGTCTCCAACATGGAGACTCTCTACATGTAGGGAAGATGTTTATCTTCAACAGCTTCTTTAAGGATTCCCTACTTTTATAGAGAATCTCTAGATGTAGATAAATATTTCAAAATCTTTACATGTATTGAAAAAAATAAGAAAGTTGTTGGAGTTGGCCGTATGAGCTCGTGGCTAACAACATCTGTTCATAAATATTTCTGAACATAAAACCTCAAAATATAAAGTATAAATTATAATAGTTAATTTTAGTTATAAGAAATTTTGGTAATAAATCACATTAAAATTTAATATTGTGTATAATTGAAGTCACCTTTGTTGGCGCAAAAATAAAAATAAAAATACCTTCTAAACATCCATATTGTCTTGCAAAAATATATTCGTAACTAAATTTTAAATAGTTTGTTTAAACTTTTTAAAAATACCTGGTCTAGTTCTAGTCTCCAAGTTGGAGACGGCTCATGTCCGTCTCCAAAATGGAGACTGGACCTGTTCCGTCTCCAAAATGGAGACGGCCACTGTCTGTCTCCAAAATGGAGACGGCCACTATCCGTCTCCATTTTCTGGAGACGAATTAAGCCATCGCCAATCGTTTGGTTTTCCTTTTCTTTCAATTTTTGGTTATAATTATTTAATATTTGATAGTTTATAATATATTGGTATAAATTATAAAATAACATGTTAATATACATCCTTAATTTCAATTGTGTACCTCAATTTATCAAACTAATACGTAGTTGAATTAGTAACTTAAATTTTTTTTAAACGAATATTTATACTTTTTTTATAAATATATAATGTAGATGTAGTTAATTCATTAATAATTCAAATGCTTTTAAATCTCGTTGTAGTAATTGGGAACGTCATGTCCCCAATTATTTGACCCATGGAAAATGAAGGGTGCGCATCCACGTGGTCGCGAATCATACATACGATAAGAACATGGTGTACGCTATCACGGGGCATAAGGAAATTGAATTGGCAGGGCCCCCGTTCGCAAGGTAGATGGATTCAGTAACATTTCAACATCGAAAATAGCGTGCACGCCATGTCCCTTATTATTTGACCCATGGCAGACGAATGGTACGCAGCCACGTGGCCGCGAATCATGCGTACGATAAGAACATGGTGTACTATACCACGGGGCAGCAGGAAATTGAATTGGCAGGGCCCCGGTTCGCAAGGTAGATGAATTCAACAACTTTTCATTGTCAAAAATAGCGTGCACGCCATGTCCCAAATTATTTGACTCATGGAAGACGAATGGTACGCAACCACGGGACTGCGAATCATTCGTGCATACCTTACCATATTATAAAATGCTGGGGTGTCTCACTATTGTCATCAAGTAGTCTCTACATAATTCAATTACTTGTTTCCTATATATAGCACTCGGAAGTATGCTTTCTCACACCGTCTCGAATTTTCAAAAAATAGATTGCAGTTAAATTGTTTCAAGGATGAGTAAGGATTAACAACACCACTCAGATTCTCTTCCAAAACCAACAGATGAAGAGGTGGATACGATGAAACCGTATCCAAATTATAGCAAATACGTTAAACCCCAACTTGATCTAAATGCTCTGCCAAAATACGACGGATACATTTCTAATGCCCAAGTAGTCCAAAAAGTTCAAGACGACATGCTACGGATCTATTGCCCAAACATTTTTAAATAATATTTATATCTTTTTATCATATTGGAAACATCGGCATTAGTACTATTTGTTACAATCCATAACAATGTTATTGCGTTGTTCTGTCTGATGTGTAGTGTCTGGCTGTTATGTTTTAGTGATCACGATGTACTATGTTAGGTATTAAGTTGGTGTGTTTATGTATTTCGAGCACATAATTTGTAACATGTTAATTATGTTTCCTATTTAGTTGTTTTGTTGCTGTATTAATAAAGGATGATATGTAATCCTTTATTAATTATGAATGTAAAATTAAGTTTATGTTTGTAATGATTTAACTCTTATAATAAAAAATCTTAAGTTGTTTCCTATTTAGTCGTTTTGTTGATTTCGAAGAACTAATTGTATATAGTGGTGCATTACGTTAAATATTAACCATCTATATAAATTGTTCTTCACGGAGACAATAATGCGTCCCATTAACTGTTCGAAGGCTGTAAATATGTTTTTGTTTATAATAAAAGACATATTTTGTTTTGAAAATAATGATGAATAACTTATCGTTACAATCAAAGCCCCAAATGTGGACGATTTACTTATGTAAACGTCAATTCATGACATTATAAGACGGAAAATTAGTAGTCACTACTTATATGTATAATTATTACATTAAAATAATTCATCAATCTTTAATTATAAATTTTTGGCGACGGCAGGGTGACTAAATTATGACGCATTTTGTGGACCGTCTCCAACTTGTCGCCACTTGGCGACGGCATGGAGACAACATGTCATTATCTGTCACCAAGTTGTTACCATATGGTCACTTTTGGAGACCGCATATGATGTTGTCACCATATTGTCGCCAATTGGCGACGACGTGGGGACGGCATAGAGACAACATGTCATTAGCTGTCACCAAGTAGTCACCATATGGTCACTTTTGAAGACCGCATATGATGTTGTCACCAAATTGTCGCCAATTGGCGACGACGTGGGGACGACATATGTAGGTCGTCTCCAAAACGTAACAAAATTATCACTAAATTGTCACTAAAGTGGTGACATCTTACTCCGTTGACGACGGTTTGGAGACAACCCGTCGTAGAAAGCAATTTTTTTTGTAGTGTTACTTTCAGATTAATCTTAAAAGATGTGATGCTTGTGCTATTTCTCGTTTATAAACATAAACCTTTTACGTGTTCATCCAATAATTTAGTACACATACATATTATGTGTAAGGCTTTTCCTTTCTAACATGTGAACTAGCGAACCTAAATACCATGATTGATAAGAGAGAAAGTTTAGAATTCCCAATGACGAAAATGCAATAGATGGATCCTATAATTCAAAATATTACTTGTGTATATGCTTTTCCTATTGTCGTATTATGCAAAAAAAATGACGTCAAAGATTAATGATGAGGGAAAAATAGACCAATCAATCAAAGAAAGTCATATAATTTTAAATGGACAAGAGATTCATATTATAGGTTGCATGAAACTTGACGGTTGAAGTGACAATTGTCATTTTGAGATAATCAAATCATTTTTTATGTGCAACCTCTCTCATACGATATCTAAACCCCATAGGGGAGAATTCAAATCCCTAAAAGAGTGACATCATCAATTAATTTATTGTACTCCTTGTAAAACTCGAAACGTCTAATACATTTGTTAAAAGATCAAACTTCAAACCCCTCAAATTGTGCTCTCAAATTCTCTTTTTCCATTTCTTTTCTATTGTAATGGACAAGTTTAAGACATAATGCAAGTCCAAAAGCAAAATCTTCTTTTGGGCCTTGAATAAATTGGACTATTTTGGGCGGTTATTGACCCATCTGAATAAGCCCAAATCTCAACCATTATCATCGTACCAATGCACCTTAAACCTTAAAGGAACAAAAATGGTGATGAGGGGTTTAGCTTCTGCTTCTATGGCTCTCTGCAGAGGACAACAGCTTAAACGTCTCTTCTCTAATCCACTGATATTCAATTCTTTTCTTCATAATCCCAGGTACCCTATATAAATATGTGTGTGTGTGTAGTTTATGATTTTTGGGATTTTGGTAAAATTTTCAAGTAATAAGAAAAAAAAAAAAAATCTTTTTTTGTTGTTGTTGTTGATAGATTAGTCTTTGTGGGTCCGACATTTTTCCGAACCGCGGTTTCGTGCACACTATTGTCTTTTTAGATTAGTATTTGTTTAGCTGATAGTTAATGGTTCTGATGGTATAGTAGTCTATATCATGTTTTATACAAGTGTTATTATTATTTTTTTTTGGTTGAAATATTAGTATTTGTTTAGCTGATAATCGATCTTTCTGATGGTATAGTAGTCTCTGTGATGTTGTATGCAAGGTTCTTGGTAGTGGACCAGCTAATAGGCTACGTTACGGCAATGGATATGCGAAAAATTTAATCTTGGAGGGTTCTTTAAGTGTTCGTTCTATTCGGTTTCTAAGCACGGCAGTGAAAAGTGTTGAGGAGCAGGGTGGGGAGAATGCTGTGAGTGATGGTTCGGGTGAGGTTAACAAGAAGAGGAAAAAGCTGAAGGGGAAGAGAGCAGTTGTAAGATGGTTGAAGTTCTTTAGGTGGAAGAAGAAGAAAGAGTACGAAAGAATGACTGCGGAGGAAAAAATTCTTTACAAATTGAGGAAGGTATACTATACTTTCGATCGCTTATGATAGTTATATACCTACATGTTAGAATAATATAGGTATTTCATTGGGTTTGCTTTATAATATCTAGCACTTTGAACTTCAATGAGTTCGATTATTTGCTGTTCTGCGCTTAAAATTGCTAGGCGGATATGATTAGTCGATCAGTCAGTGAGGAGTTTAGTGGTTTTGTTGAATGCCTGTGTTAATTCGTTCTTGTTTTTTCTAAGTTTTCTTATCAAGATTGAAGAAGATATATAGAAATCTGGCCTATTTGTAATATTCAGGATTTACTTGTGTAAAATTCAAAATTTATGTACGCCATCTAATTGATGAACGTTGCTATTAATCTCTGTAACAAATCTGAAACACCAGAACCATAATATGATGCGATAAAGTCTTCTCCAATCTCCATGTGCCCATAAAATAAAAGGAAGTCAGCATCAACCATCGACAGGACACATCATTTATTGATGTGAACATTCTCTACTATGGCAGAAACTACCATATTTTGATGTAGATGAGTGTTTCATGTTGACGATGTATTGCACTCTAATGCTTCTGTAATCATGTTTGAAATTCTTACAAGGAAATTAAACTTTTCCTCAGGCTAGGAGGAAAGAGGAAAGGCTTGTTGAAGCTCTTAACAAGATTGAACCTAAGGAAACATCAGAAACTAGTCATGATCCAGAGATATTGACTCCAGAGGAACACTTTTACTTTTTGAAGATGGGCCAGAAGTGCAAGAATTATGTGCCAGTTGGAAGACGTGGAATATACCAAGGTGTGATCTTGAACATGCACTTGCACTGGAAGAAGCACCAGACACTGAAAGTGGTCGTTAAGACATTCTCACCAGAAGAAGTCAAGGAAATTGCTACTGAGCTGGCTAGATTAAGTGGTGGGATTGTGCTTGATATTCAGGACGACGATACAATCATTATGTATAGGGGGAAGAACTACTCTCAACCACCAACAGAGATTATGTCTCCCCGTAGCACTCTATCTAGGAAGAAGGTTCTCTTCTGATCCTAGTTTATTGTGCATGGGAATCTTTCGATCTATGTTCTTATGTTCTCTTTGTTTTGTTTACAGGCTTTAGACAAATCCAAATATAGGGATGCCCTGAGAGCTGTCAGAAAACATATTCCAAGGCTGGAGCAGGACCTTGAGCTGCTTCGAGCAAAGGCTGAGAGTAAAACAATTGCTCCACAAAATCAACGATCAAGTGATACTGATAATTCTGACTCTGGATACCCTTCAGACATCCAAATCGAAGGGTCTGATAAGCTCAAAGAAATAATTGCTAAAAGTGAGGAATACAATGAGGATGATGATCCAGAGCTTGATTCGGGTATAGGTTCTGATTCTGAGGATTTGTCAGACATTTTTGAGACAGACTCTGATGGAGAAAATGAGGACAAGGAAGAACGATCTCTTTACTTGGATGAGTTCGAGAAGTTTCCAGTACACAACAATGAGGAAATGGAAGATTTTGAGGAGCATCTGTGTCAAATATCTGCAGACTTGAGGAAAGGGAAGACACTGGGAAAAGATGCCGAGTTACCAGATCTGGATGAGGTTGATAGGATGGTACTACGAGCTGCTTCACTTCTAAAGAAAAAGAGGGGATAAAAACCTACATTTTGAGTTACAATGGACTTGTAGTATAGAAGATAAAGAAGCCCTTGAACTCCAGGTCATTTCTGCTGGGGTAATTCATTGCTTATTGAAAGTGAAGTCTCATTGTATTTCTGCAGTAACTTTTAGTTGTTGGATTGAAAGAAAAGAGTGAATATTTCCATTGGGCCGATGAGCTTTTGCATCTGTAGTTGCATCTCTACTGGATTGAGATTGAACGGGGTCAAGGAAACAGTACTACAGTCTACTGGCATGTTGCGAGTGATGTTCTCAAAACTGGTGCAGAATAGATAGTGGCTCCAGTGGGTTAGAAACTGGTCAAGTTTATGAATGACATACTGTGATTGTAATTTTCTGGAAAATAAACCGTTGGGACTGCTCAAGTCTCTGAAGAGCAGGAAACAAAGGATTTCATCAAATGGATAAAGAAGGGCAATGGATCAAGTTGGATAATGCTAGGATTCTGGACCTGCAACGATAAAGTTCTGATAATACAGTAGGTGATGATGGTACATATAGTTCTTTGGTAATATTTCCCAGTCTATAAAGATAGAATATGGCGTGTGCTATGCCGATGTTTCAAGAAGTTCCCTTCGATCATGAGAAGTGCTTTTCAGGGTCTCTAATACTGGGCTTCAAATTTGTAAGGTGCAGAAGGGGATAGCACCATTATCATGGAAAACATGTCGGCTGAAGCTCTCCTAGTTTCTTCTCTCTTTTTTTTTTTTTTTTTTTCGTTTTCATGTATTTGTGTTGCTTATTTATTATCATGCTTCATTTTTGTATACCATACTGCAAACAGCTCCTTTATTAAAAAACTGGCTACAAGTTGTAGGCTGAAGTTTTTTATCTACATAATGGAAGTCACTTCTTATGTAATCTATTATCCTTGCATCTGGTCGCATAGATGTGTGATGTGTCCCTAATGGCCTTGACGAGTACCATTTAACTTGTGTGCAATTTCGAATTATTGCCATTTGACTCAAACCTATTCTAAAAAAGTCTAGGTATTTCAAATTGTTTGTTGACACGAACAAAGTCAGGGTATACGGCCAACATCGTACTAAAATTACTACATGTTAGCATAAGATGAACTCAAGCATACAATTTCTTCAGATACATGTCTATTTCTGCTACGGGTGATACATATACACAAGAAAGTGGCCGTATTGGCCTCGATGATATCCATTTAACTTGTTTACAAAAATATAAAGCCATCTAATTCTTTCTGAAGCTACTACATGTTAGGATCAGGTGATCTCAGACAAACTCAAAAAAATTGAAGAACAAAGAAATCTGCAGAAATATTGTATGACCTAATCTGAATCATCGAACTCTTCATTTTCAAGCTCTTTTACTCGGTGTACTATATCTTCAACGCTTCTTGATAAGTGATCCGTGTGATCCTCAATGTATTTCAACAATGTCCGTAGTTGTTCCTGGTAAGCTGCACACTTGCGCTTACATCGCTGTCTCTCATTGTAAAGTTCAACAGTCAGCTCTCTAATTTTTTGATCCTTCTCATCCTGCAAGAAGCAAAATAAAACCTTTACTGGCCGAAGCATATACAAGCCAATACGTCAACCGCTTAAATGCTGGCCTTGGGTGAAGTTTATCTTAAAGCCTTTAAGCCCGCATTAATTGTAGTTACAGAAAGTTCATATTTATGCCAACTCAGTTGGAAGGACATTACTAATTTGGTAATAATAAAAAGGAAAATTTAGTGACAAGATACCTGACTGATCAAATTTTTCCCAGATCCTCGCCATGGAACTTTACTAGGAGGCATTAAACTGTGATTGTGATCTCGTACAAATTTAGTAACAACCCATTTAACTCCATCCTTCAGTGCTACCCTCAGCATGGCATGACAGCCTTCTCGAGTGAGAGGTGGTGGGGGAAGAACTCTGTCTTTCCTCTGCATATATTTCTTTTCACGAAATCCTTCTTTTGAACAAACAAAATCTTGACCAATAACCTGGTTATTGATTCGAGACCTGCGATTATGGTGTATACGAACAGTAAAGCCTGTCCGTCTACCATAAACAACATAATAATCTCGAGCATCATCTCTTGAATTGAACTCCATGCCTATGTATGGCTCATTAGTCGCATTCTCAGTTAATGATAAGTTTCCATTAGATTGCCCTACACATTTATCATCCTCGCCAATACACAAACCCATACTCGTTGACAGTTCGTCATCAAGAAAACTGTGATCACCATCACTCTCATCAGGCAAATAACTTTTTCTCTCACCCAAATCAAATATATTACTCGACCCACCATCCATTGCGACCAAAATTTAAGCAAGCTACTAATTCATCAATACCCTTCTCCTATAAACAAGGCACTCATCCATCATTACTGCACAGGGAGAAAAAAAATAAAAAATAAAAATCAAGTTAAAGAAAGTTAAATACGACATGAAAAGCCATATAAAATTAATGAAACCAAAACTTCTATAAATCCTTTTTCTTGATTACTGATACTGTTAAGGAATTAAAACTTCCTCAAGCAATGTAATAATGCTTCTAACAAACAACATCAAACTTCTCTAATCAAAAGCTAAAAGTTCCTCTTACTTTGTTTTTCCAATCAAAATTAAAACTCAAAAGTCCACCGCATCCCCCCGGGCTTGAGTGCCAAAAAAAAACCCCCTTCTTATCGGTTAAATTTCTGGCAGCAGCAACCTTGATTCCTAGTTTAAAAAGCTTTTTGAGCCTTGACACAGTAGCAAAATTGTCACCGCGTAACCTAAAAGTTGAGGTCCAACTCGCAAAAACAAACTCTTGTAACAGCAGATCCCAAGTAAGTCCGACCTTTTCCCAAACCTCTAGCATATCAAAAGCTTCGTTCACGAGCTGCCTTTTATTTGTCATCTACAAGTCCCCAGGTAAACCCCATTCCTGATAATGGAATCGGGATATTCGTAGCCCTCTCAACCAACTTGACTGCATCTCATTCTCAGTTTCTAACGCTTCTCAAGAATGATAATTTAGCTTCACTATTTGTTATTTTTTTCACACACAAATATTAGAGTAACAATTAATTTACATTAAGTGAAGCTAAACTAGGGCAAAATAACCAAATGGAATAGTTAGTAACATGTTGTAATACGAGATAAAGTTCGAATTACGGCTTCAGGCTAAAAAAACAACACAAGTATTTATTAGTTCACGGAACAATACAGTCTACATTAGTCGGTAAAACAAATCTCTCACGCGATCAAATTACTATAATGCATAAAAAAAAAATCAAATATAATTATCAGATACAATTGCTAAGCTCAGCTGAGCTAAATTAAAAGCAATAATATATACATTTATGTCCAATTTTTTTTCTTTTTTTTTTCCAGAAAATTCACGGCAAGGTGAAATTAATTTTTTTTAATGATAGTCAATCATAGTAAAGCTTAGCAGATAATTGAAACTGGGAAATTTAAATATTAAGTGAAGAAAGAAATATAGAAAGTATTTTTAATTTTCAAAAGAAAAGGGCTTACCAATATAAAGCTCTAGTCTTTCAGGGGCTGCAGAATAATTTTCTTTTTCTTTTTTCTTGGAAAAAAATATTTGTTTCTGTATTGGCCTATCGATGGAAATTGAACGAAGAGAGAGGGCGGAGGTCTATGAGGTCTCAAGAATCGCACCTACAGAATGATGGGAAATGAAAGTTGAGTCTCGTGAGGGCTTTTTTAGCATTACCGACCGGGTTTTTTAGCTAGCTGTATCGCCATAAACTTTTCACATATCATGTTGAAGGGAACATGAAAAATTATTACATAAGTTGGAACTGTGAGTCATTTGACGGAATTTATACAGGTGGTTTTATCCGTTCGGATTAATGGGAGTGTTTTTCATTGAACATTGATTTTTATTACTCACTGGAAAGTTTTAAAAACATTAAACGTCTACGTAATAGAAATGTAGACTATACTTGAATTTTATTAGTGCGTGAAATTCATGTGCTAACATTAATATAGATGCTGGCTACACTTAAACTCTATCATAACGTGTGATTTACGCGCTAAAAATAAAAGTGAGACCAACTGGTCGTTTTAAAGAATAACCCAACATAGATATTGGACAAAGTTTTCTCTTTTTGAATTTTTTTGTACTTACCGAATATGATTTTCAAATTATTAAGGACTTCTTTTATTCCTTTTTGAGGGTTTTTTTTTTTTTTTTTGAATGTCCATTAACCATTTAGAATGCATTTTTATGAGATGGTTTGATTAATTTAAAATGTGTATATTACCTTACGAAATCAGTCATCAATTTTGTAGAAGTGTGTTAAAAGAGATTATTATTCAGGATTGAAGCTCATCCATTTACATAAATCACTAGAAAAGTTAAATATATTCGACTAGTGAAAAATGAAGGTCCTATTTTTTCAGTCATTTTGGCAAGAAGTATAGAAAGAATGAGATAAATATTAAGCTTTGTAAGAGATAGATTTGGGTGAGTTTTGCTTCGCGAGATGAACACTTTGGCTTCTTTTGATTTCGTATTATATGTGATATAGGTAAGTCCCTTGAGTTTTCTCGGAATCGCAAGCTGACCCCTCAGCTGGAAAGGGGAGGCGTCGTCCCGAGGTCCTAGGAGACCTCAGACCAAGAGATCCAAGGTCCTAGGAGACCTCAGACCAAGAGATCCGAGGTCCCTAAGACCAAGAGATCCGAGATCTGAGGATGGACCTCGGACATAAGAGATCCGAGGTCCTAGAAACCCCGGACATATTATCAAAGGTCCTAGGGACCTCGGGCGGGTAATCGGATAAACCCGGCCCCTCAGGAATAATAGCTGGACTTCGGCCATCGTGCGCGGAGAGACCTCATGGGATCGGACGAGGCATAGGGTCATCCAAAAGTGGCCTTTTAAGACATCAAGCCAAGAGACACAAGTAAATATTGATCCATAAATTCAGGGAATCTCCAACTAATCTCCCACTGATCTTTTTAAACAATTATTCATTGGTTCTTTAATAATTCTCCACCATGTTTGCAATGATGATCTACTACTGCATCTTTACTCTTTTGACTTAGCAACCATGATGACTTCAACAGTCATGGTGCCTATAAAAGGTAGAGGTTTCAGCAAGAAAATGAGAGGTACATCTGATACTCATATCAATAACTGAGATATTCACACTTACATATTTTTACATACTTCTTCCTCTCAACAAAAGCACCAAGCTAATTTAAGCATCAGAGTGCTAATACGAGCAAGACCCGCCAAACCCTCTTTGTTTTGCAGACGATCAGCAGCACGTGAAGGCTACTCGTTACTCAGTATTTTTCTACCTTAACAGGTTGGCGCCCACTGTGGGGCCAATTCTAAATTCCCCACTGAGTTTTCACAAGATTACACCATGGTAAATACCCGGAGTCAAAATGTTGCAAGTGTACATGAAGAAGAAGCTGTAGAACAGCAAATGTGCAGTTTTGTCCAGGAGAGACCTCTAACCTTAGACGGACTGAGTTACCACCGCCAGAGGAGGAGAGACCTACGGGAAACCGTTCACCATATACAAACACATACATAAATCCATACACTAATCCATACCGAAACCATCTGCCAACATATTCGTAAAATTATTCACGAGGACCGGTTTGGTACACAGGGTGACAATATCCCACTGCTACGACGCAGATTTTGCAAACTAACCAGCCAGCGGATCTTGGTTATATCCTAAAAACCCTAGAGGAGTTGAAACAGGCTGTTCATAACCCAACACCTCAACCAGCACCTCACCACCCAGATAATCAACCTTATCAAACGCCCTAGCAAAACCACTCATGCTAAAACACCCAATCAGCCAGAAACACAACCAACCCAAGAGAGTCCAGACAGCGAGTTCACGCTAGGAGGCAACGCAAAGAAACGATGAACTCCACAGGGTTATCACATGGCTCGGATACGACAGCATGAGACCTAACTCAAAGTGCCCAAAGAAGGGGTACTGCTAGTGTAATTTTGGTCGCAAGGGTTTTCCGAGGCCTAAATCCCTTTAACAGCGCCATTAATAAGGTTCCGAAGCCCGCACAGTATAAATTGCCTCATTTGCCCTCCTATGATGGACATAGAGACCCTAAAGATCACCTGGCAGTGTTCAGGCACAAAATGGAGTTCACAGAGTTGCCAGAGGCCTGGGTGTGTAAAACTTTTGCAGGAACTTTAGTGGAAGCGGCCAGGGTGTGGTATGACGAACTGATAGGGGGGTCGGTTGGTTCTTATGCGCAGTTAGCAAATTTATTTGTTGGGAGATTTTCTTTGGCTATTAAGCCGACCCGCCACACTACCTCCTTGCTCGGTCTGAACCAGAGAAAAGGAAAAACTCTCTGTCAGTATGTAACTTGCTTTAATGAGGCAACCCTTCAATGTACGCAATTTGATCAGAGGTTTGTAATACAGGCATTCACAAAGGGGGTAACAAACGAGTTGCTCCAGGCTTCTTTAGCCAAAAAGACCTTGCAGAACATGATAGAGTTGATGACTAGAGCTAAGAAATATATTAAAGTAGAAGAGGTGGCAATGGCGGAGAAAGAAGAAGACCCTAAGAAGAGAAGACCGGATGAGAGCCCAAGAATGCTATACGACTAGTCTAAGGATGCAGAAGGGAAAGAAATAACTAATTGAGATTCCACAAAGCTCAAAGAAGGAGATTGAGTCCTAAAAACGACAATCTTTAGACCTGACCCAAATCAAGGAAAACTCGGACCAAATTGGGAAGGCCCATACAAGATGGTTGGAGAGGTCAAGCTAGGAGCCTACAGATTCGAAGACCTCAGCGGTAAAGAACTGAGAAAGGTTTGGCACGTAGAGCAGCTAAGAAAACACTCTTTGAATGTTTAAGTTGTTGTCTATGTCGAGACAAATTATGTCTCTACAATGAGTTTGATATTTGCGTCCTAAGTTTTGATTGTAATTTTTTGAGACAAATATCATGAGACCTACTAAGGCAAACCTTTAACGGAAGAGAGCCAAATCTCGAAAAGGATGGCCAACTTCTAAAATCAATAAAAGGGAAGAGACACACTTCTTACAGAAATGAGATCTTCCCAGGACATCGTAAAACTGGGGGCATGACCCCCAAGGCATGAAGGTTGGGGCACGACCCCCGAGGTTCAAGATGAAGACTGGGGGCACGACCCCCGAGGTTCAAGACGAATACCGGGGGCACGACCCCCGAGTTTCAAGACGAAGGCCTGGGGCACGACCCCCGAGTTTCAAGACAAAGGTCGGGGGTACGACCCCCGAGGTTCAACAAGAAGACCGGGGTCACGACCCCTGAGTTTCAAGATGAAGGTCGGGGTACGACCCCTGAGGTTCAAAATAGGGGGCATGACTCTCGAGTTTCAAGACGAAGACCGAGGCCACGACCCCCGAGTTTCAAGACGAAAGCCGGGGGCACGACCCCTGAGTTTCAAGACAAATACCGAGGGCATGACCCCCGAGGTTCAAGAAGAAGGCCGGGGGCACGACCCCTAAAGTTCAAGGTTGGGGGCACGACCCCTGAGTTTTAAAATAGGGGCACGACCCCCGAGTTTCAAGACGAAGGTCGGAGGCACGACCCCCAAGGATCATGGCTGGGGCACGACCTCCAAAGTCATTAAATTATCTTTCAACAGTAAAGGGTTACAAAAAAACATGACCCAACAAAAGAAATCGAGTACAAAAGGAAAAATAAAAGATCTTAACAAGTGGCAAGGCTGCATTAAATGGTAGTAGGTGGCAAATTGCACAGAAGACAAGGTGATATTAGAGCAATTTTTCAACTTATTTCGGCGTATCAGAGGCATTAAAATCAGTTCCTGAACCTATTGCATAGCTCCGAAAACTGAGGGGGCATCATGATATGGGTAAGACCCTTGAGTTTTCTCTGAATCGCGAGCTGACCCCTCAGTTGGATGGGGGAGGCATCGTCTTGAGGTCCATAGGACCTCGGGCACGGAGGTCTGAGGTCTCCTGGTCATATTATCAAAGGTCCTAGGGACCTCGGGCGGGTAATCGGATAAACCCGGCCCCTCAGGAATAATAGATAGACTTCGGCCATCATGCGCGGAGAGACCTCATGGGGTCGGACGAGGCATAGGGCCATCCAAAAGTCGCCTTTTAAGACCTCAAGCCAAGAGACACAAGTAAACATTGATTCATAAATTCAGGGAATCTCCAGCTAATCTCCACTAATCTTTTTAAACAATTATTCATTGGTCCTTTAATAATTCTCCACCATGCTTGCAATGATGATCCATTACTGCATCATTACTCTTTTGACTCAGCAACCATGATGACTTCAACAGTCATGGTACCTATAAAAGGCAGAGGTTTCAGCAGGAAAAGGAAAGGTACATCTGATACTTATATCAATAACTGAGATATTCACACTTACATATTTTTACATACTTCTTCCTCTCAACAAAAACACCAAGCTAATTTAAGCATCGGAGTGCTAATGCGGGCAAGACCCGCCAAGCCCTTTTTGTTTTGCAGACGATTAGCAGCGCGTGAAGATTACTCGCTTCTCAGCATTTTTCTACCTTAACAATATGAATTTTGTATTCTAAATGATGGATTGTGAATTCTTAATAATATATTTTGCTTTCCTATATATCAAAAGAAAAATGAAGGCTTAATGATATTAATTAATCAAGTTGTTTATTTAAATGAAAGTTACAATGGTTAGATATGAATTCACAAAGTTTGCAAAAATTTGCTGATATATCTGATCATGGAACAAAATTGTTCAACAAATGATAAAATGATATAACAATTCTCATTTAATTTTAATGTAAAAGCAATTAATTTTGTGATAAATTCATAAAATTATTCCAAAACTAACTAAAGTAGTAAACCAAAGTTGGTTCTAGAGATCGAAAGCCAAAAAGGCTATTAAAAAATATTGTGATTGAAAGCTAATAATTATGATATGTTAAAATTATTTTATTATAAATATGTCATCAATTCATTTTAGTTTAATATTGTTGGTTCTATGTGCAATTCAAGTGCTTGAAAAATCCCAAGTTCATGCCCCTCGAGAATTATAATAGTTTACGATTTATTATAATTTGATATTCTAAATCTAAATCACAACTTTAAACTTAAACCCACCACCGTCTAAAGTTGAGTAAAATGATCATAAAATAATATGTTATAATAATACATTTTAAATTTAAACCACGATCTTAAACTCTGACATAAAAAAAATTAAAAAAAAAAAATCCCAAGCCCACGCGCGTTAAGCCATTCCTCAGCAACCACACCACCAGGTGCCAAAACGACATCTTTCCCCCACCCCGCAAACCCCCCACCCAAAAAAAGAAAAGAAAAAAAAAAGAAAAAGGAAAAGCGTACACACACACACGCATAAGCAGTGGCCTTATTCAGCCACCCCTGAAACGGCCAACAGAGGAAGCACGAGGACCTCTAAAGAAACTGAAAGTGGACTTCAATATCAAAATCTAGTAAGTATCTTACATTTCCTGAAAAAGGACTTTTACTTTTTGTTATTACAACTTGACCCCAAATCCAGTTTTCACCAATTGAAATATTGATTATAACTTTTTGAAATTCAGTTGATAAATGATTTATTTATGCTTAAAACGATTTAGAAATCTTAGTTTGTCACGTCTGTTTTTTCTGTAATGGAACTCAGTCTCTGTGTACGTGTGTGTTTTTCAATTAAGGGTTCAATCTATATATAAAAAGGGCAGGGCAGCCTGATGCACGAAAGCACCAGTTAGGCGCGGGTGCGGGAAAGGGTTTGACCCATTTCGGGTCTATTTTACTAAGACTTACTAAAATGCAAGACCTTTAATCTGTACCTGCAATGAAATTTGTCTATTTACTTGCATGCTTTTATTTACTGTTTCAATTCAAGAATAAATGTGTTTGTTTGAAATCATCGGTGGAGCCATGTGGAGATGAATATTCCCCAATTTTTTCTAAAAGAATTGCTTCATTTTGCAAAATTTCTAGTTTTTAATTCATTCGTTAATTATATCATCTCTGCCATATTTTTGTGCCGAGTCTCATTGTTACTCAGGATTATTTTGTGTCAGTGGATGGAAACAGTAGTGCTGGAGATGATGCAGAAGTAATAGAGAATTTAAATGGAAAGGAAATAGCTGCCGATGAAGGGCATTCGTATATGGAACCGTACGTGGGTATGGAGTTTGAATCTGAAGAGGCAGCAAAGGTGTACTACGATGCATATGCCACTCGTTCAGGATTTATCATGCGAGTTGATGCATTTCGGCGATCTATGCGTGATGGAAATGTGGTGTGGCGGAGACTTGTCTGTAATAAAGAAGGTTTTCGCAAGATGAAACCCCGGCTCAGTGAAAATCGGAAGCCCAGGGCGGTCACTAGGGAAGGATGTAAGGCAATGCTGGTAGTAAAGAAAGAAAAGAGTGGAAAATGGGTGGTTACAAAATTTTTTAAGGAGCATAATCATCCATTGGTTGTTGCACCTGCCAATGTCCGCCGAAGTGCACTCTTATCGCAAACGCCCGTAAGTACTTTCAAGTTCCCTGTGATGATTGATTTACTATAATCTTTGCTTACGACATTTGCATTTCCAGTTGTTATCTTACTCAGTCGGAGTCTTTATGTCAATAGTCATTAAAGTAAATCCTTTCCTTGCCTGCTGCTGGCACGTAATAGTATATAACACGGCATAAATGGTATATGTGTGGGTGTGTGTTTGATCCTTCCTAAAGTGTTAAATGCTATAAGCTTGTCTGAGGCTTGCACACTATTTAAAGCAAGTTTTGTAGAAATGTGCTATACCTGCGATTGGCAGATCTGCTTTACCTAGAGGACTTTCTGCTACTGTTTATGGAGAGTACTATCTGCCTAGTCGTTCAAGGACATGTATCTTCCAAAGCAGTAATTGAAGTATACTCGTTTTGTTCATCATTGCTAACTGTAACCTTCTGGTTGCTGTATGGATAGCATCTGCTAATTGTTGACCTGAACAAGGCACAATGGGGTTTTTGGGCTTAAACATTATACTCTCATGATCTGCACTCATCAAAGGTCTGTCAACTAAAATATGGGGACTTTCTTATCTGGGACTGTCGCTGGAGATCCAATCGAACACGTGAGATGTCAGAGAGTCAATTTATCGTTGGATAAGTGAGAAAACTCTATGCTCCTTTTGAGACACAAAACAGGAAAAAACATACTGTTTCCATACTTGTGATTTCTGCTCATTTGGAGAACAATCTGCAAGGAAATCCAATGACTGTATATTGAAAATATTTTCCAGTATATGAGCTTGACCATATACTCTTTGTTTCATTAATCTGTACCTTCTCCCAAACCCTCGACATGAGCCTTCCTTTCTCTTAGGTTGTGATGGTGGGAAGTCCCTCTTATAGTTACCAGATTCACCCTACCCCCCTTCGAATCGCGTATCGGATTCCACGTCCCAATTCACGATACATTTGCGTACCGGAACTCTACGATTCGCGTTCCAGTTCACTAAAGTTAGCGACTCGAAAAACATACAAATTTTTATCAGAAAAATAATGAAAAAGAATAAAGAGCCTAAAAGTATAACATATACAGATTGCAAACCTTTAACATATAAAAAATTTCTAATTTGCTTTTGTGTCTTGTGTTTGATATACAATATTAAAAACTATCTTAATTGTTAGGTTTGGATTTTGGACTTTAGACTAACGTTATAGCAAATTGATTTTAGTAATTAGTAAACATAAATTACCATTGCTCTACAGAATATTTGATAATGGAACCCAATAATTCTTCATACTGTATTATGAACAAAAATTAGCATACCAAGAAGTATACCCCTATCGTACCTTTTAAACTCTATTAGTCGTACCCCGTACCCGAATTCGTACCACGACTCGAACCGTACCACGAATCTGGTAACTATGGTCCCTCTCACCCCTTTTCCTTTTCTATTAAGGAGGCAGATGATGTGATATCACTCAAGAGAACCATGGATAAACTGATGACAACCTTATGAACTCTAGTAAAGATCTTTATATTGTCTAGCTGATTTATTGGTCCCTCTGACTCTGGACGGGTATATATCCAAACAATTCAAACTTTTCCATTTCCTTTTCCTTAGTTTTTCTGGTCTTCGCTTCCATCATAATTCTTCACTGCAAGAATTTATTGGACTTATTTCCTTAATTTAAAGATGATAGAATTTCTCCATTTAAGTATTAATTCAGAAAACAGGAAGATGAGGCCAAACATTCATATATTAGTTATTGGACAAAATACTCGGGGAAGAAGATTTCACTTTTTTATGTTCCACTTTTGTAAGTTATTGCAACTTTTCTGTGTATAAGTATGACCTTGATTAAGTGTCATTACATAGGCATTTGCAGCTCATGATTCATGAATACTGAGAGGTATCTGACAGTTGTTTGGAGTGCTTGCTTTGGTACAATATAATAGAATATCGTAGAAGCCAATAAGAGCGAATCATTGCCCATATATAGTTGAGGAAGGAGTAGCAGTTCTGAAACACTTCTTTTGTTCTAATATAGTATATGATTACAATAACAAGATATCTTATTGCTTAGCTTAGCTAATATAAGGTTTTACTTCTCAAAAAAAATATAAGGTTTTAATGATTCCATTCACTCCGAGGGTTTGGAAGCTGATGTCTTCCCAGTAAATAGTCTTTGCTTTCGTTATCTGTGAAATGAGGGGAAGAATCAGTGGCCATATTTATCTCTGTTCAAGCAGTTTCTTTTGATGGTAGATGACAACATCCCAAACCTCCTAATTTTCAAAGCCATACAAGATGGCGCAGATAAGTTTACCATTCACTAGTCTGGAAGAGTAAAGAGTCAGCGTTCCTGTTTTCGCTCGTGTGTTTTAGCATTTAAAAATTTACAAGTTTCTCTTGAAGTACGAAAAGGGTCATTTGACGCTTTTATCTTTGTTTCATTGAGGACCAAATACTTGTTATGTTCACTTTCACAATTTCAGTGGTGCAAACATGGCCAATTTGCTTTGTTTTTGGGTGTATGGATGTGAGTGCACGTGCACTTGCGTGTTTGTTTGCTATTCATGTTGCAGAAGTTTTTCAGCTCTTCTCTTCTCATTAGTTGCTTTTCTATGCCAATCAGCTCGTAATATACCTGACTTTTCCTTCAGGATGAGAAAGACGTAAAGATTCGTGAACTGACAGCGGAGCTACAGAGGGAGAGGAAACGATCTGCAGCTCTTCAAGAACAGCTTGACATGGTTTTGAAAGACATCGAAGAACATTCAAACCACCTATCAAGAAACATAGATGACATAGTTCAAAGTGTGAAACAAATCGAATCAACGAGGGAAGTCTTTTCTCACAGCTTATAATCTTACAATTTTTGTTTCTTTCAATTGTTTTAATGACCAGCCGTAAGCTTCCTCGTAGTTTGACAATACTATGATGTCCTAACACTGTAAAGTAACATAGTAACATAGTCACTTCCCAACTTTGCTAGCATGTCGCGAACTGATTGCTGCTGTATTTAGGTTAGGGACTTCACTAACTGAACATAATTACTGCTTGATTGGTTGTATTAGGCATTGGTAAATTAAAGATTCAGGAGAAATTATTCTGTGGTATCATCATTCAACCGTAAACGTGAAGGAATAGATTTCTGAGTAGTGTTTTATATCCGCCTTTTTACTCCTTTGTATGGTCAAAGTTTATATATTCAACGTCTAATTTTTCATGTATGTGGTAAAATTGTATTAGATAAAAAACGGAGAAGGAAGTTGATATATAATAATGTTCTTTATTTTTCGTTAAGGAAAAATGAATTTACACTAATGCTATAGAATTTGTTGTTACCGTATTACCAATAAAAAAAATATCCACAAAAAATAAAAAGAGCTATGTTGTATTCCTTCAAAGTATAACAAACCAGTGAGTTTGGTTAATAAAATTAATTTTATCTTATTAGGTAAAATCGGTTATATAAATTTAATAGTGTCACTCATTTTTGTAAATAGTTATCTTCTCTATTAGCTTTATAAACACAAGATTTTTAACGTTTAACCATCAATTATTAATTGTATAGATGTACCTAGTGGGAATCCTACGTAGTTTTAGAATAGACCGATAAACAAATTTTGTTAGAAATCCCTAAATGGGTTGAAGAACGTAAATTATACAAAAGCCGTTTTTGGTTCTAATTGATTTAAATGGAAAGAATGTGAAAGGTTATCGATGCGCAGCCATGGCAGGTGCACTGAGGAGGAGGAATATAAGCATAGCATGCATATTCAAGAGGTGGATCTTGTGTGCACAGTGACAACACCAAACCCAATCATAGTGGTAACACCAACAGTTAGAAATTCCATAGTCTTTCAAGAAAAATTCGTAAAAATGATCAATTTCGATCAATTGTGTTGTAAGAGAAAGAATATGAACCTCAAATGCGCCTGATAAGCCGAATGGCTATTGTTTTTTAGCCAACCCTTCTTTGAAATGTGGACTCCAATTCTAAAGGATATGATAGCAAGGATTCTAATGACATAGATTAAGTCTTACATACACAACTCTCAATTTGGGATGTGTTGGCTTTGGGCAACCATAATTTATTAAGCAATTGAGCTACAAAAATGAATTCATTGACAGCTGACTCACATTTTGAAGAGATTGACAAATTTAATGTAATCAGGAGAAAATTGATGTCCAAAATCATCATCTAGATGGAAGAGAAAGAAAGCCAAGAGAAGCTCATAATGGAGAGAGTGGGAAGAAAAACAAGAAGAGGCGACAGAGATTTTCGGTATAAAAATGCCACTCGAAAAGGACAACAAATGTTAATGCCAGAAGAAGTCGCAAGTCACGTGTCGTGCAACTCGGCTGTTGAGTCTGAAGCTTTGGCTTTATTGCATGTTGTCTCCTTTGCTAGAAGCCTAAGTTATGATTACATCATCTTTGAGAGTGATGCACTAATCATCCTTAATACTATCAATTCATTTAACATTGGAACGCACTAGTCAGTCAAATTAATTGTTAATGATATCATCATGATTGCAACTGAAATTACTCATAAAAAGTTTCAATACTCAAAAAGGATAACAAATGGAGTTGAGACTGGGTTGCCAAACAGATCATTCAAAACAAGTTAGCTCTTGACTGGATATCTAATGTTCCCCCTCCCCTTAGAGATATTTTTGTAAATAATAGCAATCCTACTATTTATTTAGATTTCATTTTAATGAAATGCTTTTTTTTTCTCAAAAAAAAAGAAAAAGAAAATTCCAGCTATAATGAACAGATACTGTGGTAACATAATCCCATATCGGAAGATTTGGAAGTGAGAGAGCCGGATATAAGGGCTTGGGTCCTTGTATCAGTCACGAGGTCTTTTCCCGTGGGAGACCACGGGAGAAACAAAGCCGTGAGGGCCCTGTGCCTGCGGGCTAGGGATTGCTAATAGCGGACAATATCGTAGTAGTGATGACTCGGTGAGACTCTGCGTGGGCTCCATGTGGGGAGTCGAGTCGTTACAAATAGTATCAGAGCCAGTCTTCCCTTGTGCTCGTGCCCGTGAGGGCGCGGGGCTCCTTAAGAGGGGTGGAATGTGGTAACACAATACCATATCAAAAGATTTGAAAGTGAAAGAGCTGGATATAAGGGCTTGAGTCCTTGTATCAGCCACGAAGCCTCTTCCCGTGGAAGACCACGGGAGAAACAAAGCCGTGAGGGCCCTGTGCCTGCAGCCCAGAGATTGCCAATAGTGGACAATATCGTGGTAGTGACAGCTCAGTGAAACTCTGCGTGGGCTCCACGTGGGGAGTCGGGTCGTTACAGATACTCCACAAAATGCCACACAAATTTACGCACATCGAATTAAAAGAACAAAAATTGATACCAAATGCCTAACCTATAAACCATAAAAATTGATCAACATAGACCAAAAGTCCTCTAATAACACTCTGCAAAGCAATGATGAAATTTTTCTACATTAAGTCAGTACAATAGAATACATTACACTAAATTACAAAATCTACCAATGCAACACCAAAAAATACACGAATAAAATGCCATTCACGAGTTCAATTCAAATTTCTCTCAACGCATAAAAGCATAAAAAGCAGTAGAAATATAAACAAGAAGAGCAGAAGAAACCAGAACAATCAAAGCAGTAACCGCGTGAACAGCAGACTTACTCCCACAAGACAACATTCCCAACCTAATCTGAATCACATTCACCATCGAGAGCATCAAGAACAAGCACCCCATCACCGACCCAACCGCCGATCCCAGCATTCCAAACCTCAACACCTTCAAATTAATATGCGCCCTGAAGGCCTCATCCACGTCTTTACTGTTCAGCAAATTGATCGCCAGCTTAAGCCCTTGCGCCACCAGAGACGAAAACAAGAAGAAGCTGAAGGAAACCACCTCGAATACAAGGAGTTTCTTCACCACGTCGATGCCAGCATCACAGGCTGTCCGCTCCTCTAGGCTTTTTTGTCCCGGTATGGTTAAAGATAGCCCCACGAAGACGGCGATGGTGAAGAGTGAGTTGACGTTCACTAGGCCGTCGAGGGCGGTGACGTGGACGCTGGTGGTGGAGGTGGAGGATGACGTGGTTCTTCTTGGTTGCGGTGAGTATGAGTCTTTTGGGTATGGATCAGATCTGCCCAAAAAAAAAAAATTGAAAATAATCAAAACAATAAATATATATGTAAAAGAGAGAGAGAAGGACAGAGATTACTCTTCCATGAGAATTGCTTCGTGGTGGTGATGATGGTGGTGCTGCTGCTGCAAAGTTTGCTTCAAGGGTTTATGTTCGTTTTTTGCCGTACGAGAAGGGAAAGTGTGTAGTGAGAAGTGAGATGAGTTTCGCAATTTGCTGCAAAACACACGGAAAAGACAACCAAGGGGTTTGTCCGAAAATTTCTTTTTCGTGTCAAAGGGTATATGCAATATTCAAATGTTACTTACGACTAAATTAAATGGATTTTATAAAATTTTGTAAATTTTTTTTATTTAGTTGTACTTTTTTAAAGAATTATAAATTCAAGATTTATAATTTTTGAATTTGTATAAATCTTACTTAAATCAGAGTTCAGGAGGTAGAATTTATAAATTCACATTTTCTAATTTTGCTGCTAACATTTTGAGAATAAAACTACTCTCAGGTTTTTGACTTTGCTAAGAATAATCAAAAACTAAAAAAAAAAAACATACGTCTTTTAAATATGAAAACTTTTGAATCTTTATCATGCAAGTGTTTTATATGTTTCGCAATCATTTTTATGCTAGTCAAAATCATCTTTCTTCTCATAACATTTCTTTGTAGACTTCTACCAGATCTGAAATATGTACTATCTTGGCAATCTTAGAATTTGTATCTTCTAGTACTATTGCCTTGTAATCTTTTGTCTTAATTTATTTGATATAAACTAAACTAAACTAAACCAAGCCTTTAGATGAGATATCTTAATTCATTTGATATACTTATAAAAAATGTTGTATAGTTATTTTTTTATGTTAAACTTACGGTTGAACTTAATCTTATTATAATTATTTTGTAATGTTTAATTTTTTTGAAAATATTTATTTGTTTTGTTATTTTTTACTTTTTCAAATTAATAATAGATTGAGAAGATAACGTTTATATAATAGTCTAATTTCAATTGAATAAAAGAAGACTATTTAAGTAAAATACAAATGTTAATTCCAATTTCACATGTGTTCCAAACACAATTTGAATTTACAAATAACAGAATTGACTTAATATTATTTTAGATTTCCAAACAAGAGAATTCATTTGGAAATGAATTCCATTTATAAATGAATTCCACATATGAATTGCTTCCAAACACTATATTATTTTGGATTGCGTTTGAAATCAATTGGTAGATTTCGATTATCAAATTAATTAGCGGAACTCTACTATTAATTAATAAACTCTCAAATGCAGTAGCGCGCTCTCACACATATATTAGATCAGTTAAGGGTGAAACTTCATGATAATGAGAAGTGTCAAATCTGCGATCTTCCAGGAGCGATTCTGTCACGCCCCCAAAATCCGTCTAGGTAAATCTCATGAACGAGACTGCCGCGCACTAAAAATGAATGACCTTCCTAAATGCACAAGACACTAAACAAATATTAAACTAAAAACCACAATAGTAAATAAGCGGTAAGCCATCAGGGTATCTAAACCAATTCAAGTATAGCAGAATTAAATCTTCGAATTCAATAAATAAAATATCCAACATAAACAATCTCTTACATGGTCTTAAACAAGAGTAGAATCATAATCCAACGTTTAAACAAAATAAATGGATTGTCATAATTAAGAAACTACATTTCTCATTCAATCTCTTGTCAAAGCGACCTCTATCACAAGTAATAGCCAAGGTCAATTCCTTACCTTCTGCAAAGAAAGTCATTTTTACAAAAAAATGAGACAAAAATCTCAGTAAGTGGCGATCCCCAAGAAAACCTCTTGGGACTTTTAAAATATTCATATATACAAAAATCGTCACTATATTCTAGGTTCATAAAAATCTTATATTCTGAAAATCATAAAGTCCATGTAAAAACTTCACAATATTTCATTTCAAGATAAGATCCAATTTTCGAATTTCATAGATGCCAAAACATCAATAATCTAATAGTCCTATACACAAGTTCAGAAAGACAGCTATGGCTACAGACGGGTAGCATATTTTTGACGCAGTGTGGTTTGATAAGTACAAAACTACCAAAAGCTCCAAATAGAATTCCGGTTCTTATGATAGTGTACTACCCCAAAGATATTAGTGTTTAATCCCACCTATAGGGTTCTGAAATATTGGTGTTTAACCCACACCAACAGAGACCTGAATTCACAACCTTTTCAAAATCTTAAGTATCGGAAAATTCAAAAATATGTTCTATAGTCACATAATGCACAAAAATGAATCTGAAGCACCAAAATATTTTCATGAAATCTCTTGAAATCCCATTAAAATTTAGTCCCAAGATTTTGTTTCCAATTTTCTGAAATCATTTATTTGACAAACTTTCAATATTTACAAATTTTCAATATGCCAAAAATACGTACTAAGCTTATTTTGAATTTTAGAACTTTGAAAGGCATGCACAACTCTTAAGAAAACACTGCAAAACAAAAGTGCAAATAAAGCAAAGATATA
The DNA here is from genome assembly GCA_037974665.1 of Ehretia macrophylla. Lineage (NCBI taxonomy): Eukaryota > Viridiplantae > Streptophyta > Magnoliopsida > Boraginales > Ehretiaceae > Ehretia > Ehretia macrophylla. The sequence continues at coordinate 31,049,778 of CM075780.1, forward strand.
TTTGACAAATAATGTTTACGTGAACAGTGAAGTGACTTTGGTCACTGTTTATGTTCAAAAATACATTTTTTTCATTTATAGGTTTCGTATACAAATCAATTCAAATTGAATACTAAATCTCTCTAAGGAAATCCAACTCAAAATATGAGATACAGGAAATTATGCCAAAAATTCTAAAGCATGCAATATATATTTCAAAACCAAGTAACTTTGATCATTCTACATATCATGATCATAATAGACACAAAAATACGGGGAGTTTTTGAAGGTGAGGATCAATCCCACTTACCTCTTAGACGATTAAAACTTAAACTTCAAGATTTTTCTTATTTTCTCACAAACTTTCCAAGGATGAAAATACTAAAGGGTTCACGATACGTTCAAAGTTTGAGTATAATAACATACTATTTTTTTCTATATTTACAGAGACGCTATCAGGTATGAAACATTTTATAGTGTTAGACGTAAAATTATGGATTGTACTTAAATAGTTATTAAAGAATCGGGCAAAAACCATTTTAGTCCCTGAAGTTTGCTCTAAAGATCAAATTGGTCCCTCAGGTTTGCAAAAAGACCAAATTGATCCCTCCAATTAATTTTTATTAGTCAAATGTTAATAGTCAAAGGGTTGACCGAGTTAAAAGACCATTATATCCTTAGCCAACATATATTATAAAAGAAAATTACGATGAAAGTTTAAATCAATCTAAAAAAACATAATTCACAACATTTATGCAGGAAAAAAAAAACTAAAACTAAAAAATATCAATTCAAACATAAACAAATTAAATTCAGCAATATATCGTTAAAATATGAACAATCATCTTCGACATAATTAACAGCGAGGGTACCGCCCAAACAAGAGAATGAATCATGATTGTTCATTTTTTAATGATATATTACTAACTTTAATTTATTTATGTTTGAACTGATATTTTTTAGTTTTTGTTTTTTTTTCCTACGCGAATTATGTGAATTATGTTTTTTTTAGACTGATTTAGACTTTTATTATAATTTTCTTTTATAATATATGTTGCTTAAGGATATAATGGTCTTTTAACCCAGTCAACCATTTGACTCTTATTATTTGGCTAACAAAAGTTACCTGGAGGGACCTTTTTAGTCTTTTTACACACTTAAGGAACTAATTTAAGCTTTAGAGTAGACTTCAGGGACTAAAATGATTTTGACCCTTAAAGAATCTAATCCATTGAAAGGTCTAATTTTGGTTATTAGCCCAACTAAAATATAACAAATTGGTCCAGCTAGACCTAAAATGCAGGGTGTTACAGATTCACCCCACTAAATTATTTTGGGTGTAATAATCATTGAGATTTAACGTTAAAATATTAAAATAACGTGTTAAGTAGAACAAGATTCTGATCCTACCACGTTTTTGAGTCCTAAATTTTTTAAATCTTTTATTATGTTAAAATTGATGGCCTCAACATGACTAAGTTATAATGGTGCCAGTTGAACCAAATTTAAAAAGATCCTTGTATTGACGACATGAAAATTTTGACATTTTGAGTATATAAAATTTGGGCATCTTGAAAGCCATATTACGAAAAATGATTAATTTTTTTCGACAACAAAATAAGATCCGTCACATGTAAAATGCGAGTTAGATTATTTTTGTCTTTTTGGACAGAAAATGTGAAATAGATTATGCTAGAAAGGTTTTAGAGACATTACCCCTAACTTAATTTTGATGATATAAAAATTCGAGGACAATTATAATTTTGTCTTTGGAGGACACTTTGAGAAAGTTAATTTTTGGGGCAACTGAAAAATTCGAAACCTTTTAAGAAAGAAAAATAATGAGATTCGCCTTATGTCAAGGGCTTTTGACATATTAACCCCTTACAATTTCTAGCTTTATGCACTTTACTTTTCGAATTCACGAATTAAGCACTTTCCCTACTTTCGGATACGCAAGAAATTAGATTTGATGTTTAGTTGTGGACTTCGTTGAAACATGTATTGGTAAAGTGGAGGCTACCAGTTTGATCTTTCATATATGTCAGCAAATATGGAAGGACATAATTTTTATTTTATTTTTCTTTTGGATGACGTGAGAATCTAATTGGTAGAACTCGCTACCAATTGGTAAACCTCAAAGTGCAGCAGTATGCCTTCATATACACCAAGTTAGTCAAGAGCGAAATTATAAAGTAGTGGGGAATGTCGAACTTGTGACCTCGTAGGAACGATTTCTTGGTGCATTTGTATGATTGATAATTCATTATTTTTCCAAATCCTCACTTCGTAAAGAAGCGGATGAAAAAGTTTACAGCCATTAAGCTTCCATGGAACTAAAAGAATCTATGTTACCAATAATCACCACAAGAACAACACCCATTCTCAAAATGGTGAAACCTATTCCTGTCTCTAACAACAATTTTTCTTCTTGTAATCTTTGAAATGAGTTTGATCACTGAATGACAATCATTGCAAACTCTTAGATTCTTTACAACTCTTATTGTGGTATATGGCTCCGTTGAGATCAAACCATAGCATATTGCAAGCCTCTCACTGTGTATGGCTAAAGCCCATTCTTTCTCTTGATCATCAATGTCCTGTAAAACCCCATCTGTTTCTGGAGAATAACCTTCTGAGTTCAGTAATTGGCTCACCTCCTTCAGCTTTCTGTATATTGCTTCCTTTTCGGGGTGCCTAATATCTCCCAGAACGAACTCGTGAATCTCATTGTTCACTTCGATTGAGCTGCAGCCCGGTTCCTTTCGGATACCGATTTCTTTCAGCTTCGCTCTCACCCGTATAGCGTCTTCCCATTTACCAAACGAGGCATAGAAATTACACAGAAGGGCGTATGTTCCTGAATCAGCATTCTCAGTATCTACTAACAGTTTCGCGACTCTTTCTCCTAATTCAAAATTCTTGTGAATCTTACAAGAATTTAGCAGTGATCCCCACATTATATGATCCGGGGAAATTTTCATACTCTGAATGAGATTATAAGCCTCCTCAAGACGACCTACACGACCAAGAAGATCAACCATACACCCAAAATGCTCAATTTGCGGCTCAATACCATAGTCAGTAGTCATACTTCCAAAGATCTCATATCCCAAATCCACCAAACCACCATGACTACACGCATTCAAAACACCAACAAAAGTAACATTATTTGGTTTAATTCCTTCACTGATCATTCTCTGAAACATCACAACAGCCTCTACGCTCTTCCCATTCAATGCATAACCCGAAATCATGCAATTATACGTTGTAACATCTCTGCCTTTCACATACTCAAACACCCTGCCTGCCTCCACAATACTCCCACACCTAGAATACATATTGATCAAAGCCGAACCTACAAGATGATTCAACTCAATATCATACTTCCTCACATAAGCATGCACCCATTTACCAACCTCCAACGCTCCCAACTGTGTGCAAGCCGATAAAACACAAACAATCATGACTTCATTTGCCTTCACACCCTCCCTCTGCATTCGCCTAAACAACTCCAACGCCTTATTCATCTCCCCATTCTTTACCAACCCATCAATCATCGCAGTCCAACAAACAGTATCTTTACCCATTTCCACATCAAAAGCTTCCTCTCCCATCCCCACTAACCCATGATCAAGATAACACGAAATCATCACTGTTGACGCAACCGCATCTCTTTCAGACATTTCACCGAACACCCTCTTTGCGTTAACAAATTCTCCACACTTTCCATACACTTCCATCACCTTTAACCTCACTGATCGATTCGAAATTAACCCAAGTTTCACAGCCTGGCCGTGAATCCCTCTACCCATTTTCAAATCCAATTGCAACCCACATGCTTTAAGCACCGAAACTATAGCATAATTATCGGGTAACACAAAATTCTCAACCATCTGATTGTACAATATAATGCTTTCAGTGTAGAATTTGTACAATACAAGGCCATCAATGAGGGCAGTGTAGTGATAAACATTTTGGTTTGGGGTTTGATGGAAGATGTTCAAAGCGTAATCGATGGATTTGCATTTGAAGCAAACGCGAAGCATTTCGAATACGATGAATGGGTCTTTGGCATGGCCTGTTTTGATGATATTCGCGTGAATTGGAGAGATTTGGTTTAGGGTTTTGCATTTTTGTACGAGGGAAATGATTTGGTGACGGTGTTGGGGATTGTTGGGACATGATTTTGGATTTGGCAGGAAAGAAGAAGGTGGCACGTGTACGAGAGTGAAACCGCCCATGAGATATGTCTCCTTTTCTTGGCCGTTGCTGTATTGAAACTGTAGTTCAAATTCAAAGTATTTGATTAGAATAGATAATTACTTGACTATTTGTTACGCTTCTTTTCAAAATATTGATTACTGATCGAATTTTATAATTCAAAATAAATGTAAAAATTTAGTTACATAATCTAAAATAAGAAGAATAGGGAACCATTTAAAGTTTTGTAAATATTTGGTGGTTGGGCTAAAATTTACAAACTTTTGCCACTAAAACAAAGTTATAATACTTGTCAACTAAAATATTAACAATGATCTCGTACATGAAAATAGTGTTACATAGTAGACTATCAGTGTGCAGTCTCACCAATCGCATTTTCCATTCTAGGGAAGAGGTACTTCCCAACAAATGCCAATTTTCCTTCCACTAAAACTCTCAAAATACGATGTTTGACGGATAATTTCTCATGAAGAAAGAGAATCAGAATAATAAATAAGGCAATAATTTTAGAGACGCCACTAATGAAAAATAGACCAAGAAAATTTTCCAAACTTAAAGTTTTTGGGTCGCTCAGTTCGTAATCCTCAGATGATAGACCTGAATTTGTATTTACCCGATCATACCATTTCTTCTCCAATTCCAAAAGTTCTCCATCTTCTCGAAGTTTGACTATTGCTTTTGATATCTCCTGCACTAACGGCGAACCTTTTTGAAAAGCCTAAAAAATATGAATATGTATAAGAATAGACAAAATAAAATTATGTACAATGTTATATGTTACAAGAAAGTAACACTATGATTTAAGTGCTTAACTTTTATTATTTTTTTATTGATGTACTCGCAAAAAGAAAATTAACAGATAAGTTATTTTGAGAGCCGTCCAGCTTGATACATTTTTAAATTGTCTAGTTCTAAAGAGGTGTTTTTTTTTTTTCCTTTTTCTTTTCTTCTTTTTTTACTTCCCAACTCGATGAGATTCAAATCTTAATCTTCCAATTAGAAAGGGAGTAACCCACCAATAGACTACTCCTAAATCTCTCAAGTTCAAAAAAGGTTATCAACAATCAAAATTTTTTCTATACCATATTGGTGCATGCAACGCAAAACAAGGTTCATGTCAATAGACTTAATATTTAAACTCAAAATAATTCACTCATATGTAGTTAAGTTCAAAATACTAACCTGTAAATCAGACTTAACATTTAAACTCAAAATAATTCACTCGTATATAGTTAAGTTCACAATATTTACTTGTAAATCACAGCCGCACAACATTTACTGCTTTTCCAAAAAAGAAAAAAAAAAAAAAAGTTATCAAGAGAAATACTTACAAATCCAAACCCGTTAGTAGTTTGAGAGGTATCAATCATGACATGGTCAGATGGATATTTTGCAAGGAAGATCTTGAGGTAAGGTATTTCATCAATGATAGCTCCAACACCACCATTTTCACTTCCTCTTGATAATGCATCATTGTATTCCTCCGACGTAAGATAACGTTCGAGTCTATTATCTGTAAAATGTAAAACTCCTCTCACAGAAGAATAAGCTTGATAGCCAATTTGATCACCATTAGCTAATTGAATCTGTTCAACTGTTAAAATCGAACTGAGAATTGCAGTATAACTTGATGCTAATATAAACACCACAAACAACCAAACGCCCACAACAAATTTGGATAGGTTATTTCGTAACGTTTCTCCTGCGAGACAAAAGAAAATAATTCATTTAAAGATTCTCATATTCTAGAGCTAAGGAAAAGAAATCAGTGGATTCATGAGAAGAAATGTGGTTTATTGTAACATAGTTTTTGCATAGTAAGAAAGGAAGCAAATTGTCTTTTTTTTTTTGTTTGTTGAGAAATGCTATTTTTTATCACATATTTATTATATTTTATCCGTACACTTAGTTGGCATGTAAAAAAAAGACATAGAAATAAAAAAAGTTAGTTATTTGGCATGACAATTAAGTATACGTATAGGAAGTGATAAACAAAATGGTAAAAATTGGGTGGCATTGAGCAACTCTTTTTGAATTAGATGTAAAAGAAAAATGAAAAAAAAATATAAACACCTCTCGATTATTTATGAAACATGCCTATGTTTTCTAAACAATTTGATGATAAATGGTTGAAAAAATAAGAAAAGTTTATATATAGATATCATTATATTTTATCACCTCCTATATGTACTCTGACGAAGCAATGCTATAAATTATCCATCAACCCATCATCCTTCCTTATACAGTAAAAATTTTATGATATATACAAAAGATTTGATATTCAATACATGAAGTTTTACCATACAAATAAGAGGTGAATGAGTGACATAAATCATTACTCTAGTTGACATACTAAAAGAAGAAAGATAATTAAAAAAATTATTATTTTAGGATAGTATCTAGTAAGATTAGTAAGATATATAGAAAACTTACCATGAGCATAAACAAGAGTTGAAACCGAGAAATAGAAGACCGTTCCAATTTGTTGAGCTCGCGAACCTTGAAATTCTTTATTTATAGGATGCTCAAGTAGCCAAACAATTCCGCCCAACAAAATGAAAGAACAGGCAACTGTGATCCACAGGTCTGTATCAAATGGCTTCAAGAAAAACCATTTGTTCTTTCTGTCTACTCGTACAACTGTTCCCACCCCTAAGTCGGTGAAAGGTATTGTGAAGTCTACGTATAAAGACCTATTGGATGTGATAGTTAAATCACCGATAGCACCATCATAATTCTATATCCTTCCACAATGAAAAAACACAATAAATGAGATATCCAAACTCATTTCAAAAGCATGCATGCATATAGTAATAAAAGTGAGATTTAGAAGTAATTTAGTGGTGATTAATTACTTTCTCTGTCAGTTGAGAGACTATTTTTGAATCTCATAAGAGGGGGTTAAAAAAACAAAGCTCTAGGGGTTGTCCAATTGAAAAGATTCTACATTTATTCGTGAAAAATATGGTCTTTGAAAAAAGAGAAACTACTTTTAAAAAAAATTAAGAAAAATGATGATTTTATAATAGCTCGCTAGTAGCAGGAGAGAAGTTAAATAGATTCCAAATTAAGGAAACCTCTAATCACAAAATAAATCACATATGGTGGAAGATAATTTTGATCGATATATATTGGAGAGACGTACAATATTTTTCAAAAAAGAATTGATCTTGAGACATCCTAGCCTTATGGTGTCACGGCTAATAAAGAAGAGTTTTGAAAACAATATTGCTTCTCTAATTTCTCTTATTTTTTGAAACCCCACTCATTACTTATAAAGGAAAATGTCACATTTAGTTTTTATTGTTTTAAAAAAATTTCAATTTGGTCCTTATTGATTAAATTTTTTAAAATTTATCCTTATTATTTTTTAAAAAAAGTTTTAATTTCGTTTATTTTGTTTCTAAAAAGTTTCAATTTTGTTCCTATTATTTCCTTAAAGTTTCAAATTTATCTATATTGTTCAAAATTAGTCAATTTAATCCCTATTATTTTCTAAAAAAATTTAAATTCATCCCTATTGTTTCACAGATTATTTCAATTTAGTCCTTGAATAATAGGGACAAATTTGAAACCTTAAGAAAATAATAAGGATAGAATTAAAACTTTTAGAAAAATAATAAGGGCGAATTTGAAACTTTAAGAAAACAATAAGGATGAAATTGAAACTTTTGGTAAAATAATATGGACGAAATTAAAACTTGTGAAAAAATAATAGGGCTAAAATTGAAAAAATTTAAATAATAGGGACTAAATTGAAACTTTTGAAGAAACAATAAGGTCGGAATTTTAAAAAATTTAAACAATAGGGACTAAATTAAAACTTTTTTAAAATAATATGAACTAAATGTGATATTTTCCCTACTTATAACACACCAAAAGAATGAATAAAAAATAAAAAATAAAAAATAAAAAAAGAAGGAAAGAAAATGTACCTTCAAAAATACTTGGTATGCAAGATCTTCATAGCTTCCATGCATCTGTCCATTCTTCTTATCCTTAAATGGGACAAGGTCATAAGGTACATCATACCCTAACCTCTTAATGGCAGCATCAAATACATCCTTACAAAATCCAGTCACAGTTGTTACATTGTTTTGAATATCATGTTGCATGCTTATTAATTCATGGAAACCCGTTTTCACTGGAAAAGCAATTTGTAGCCTTTTGCCATTCGTTTGAAACAACAAACTTTTTGGAGCATTTGTTGAGATTCCTGGCCAGATAATGGTCTCTAGACCTTGATTTTGATCAGAAATTTCTTTTGTGAGCCCATTAGCCAATGTCCAAAAACCAACTCTTCTTTCTCCTTTGCCTATGACATTCACCACTTCATAGCCCTTAAAGACTAGTTTCCTATTCCTAAATTGAAAATCACCACTTAAACCCGTAAATCTACTCTTGTATATTTCACCAAGAAACTCCGAGCCTGTAAAATTCAATTTAGTACCTAAACTTGCAAATGAGTTTGCCAATGCCCAAATCGTATCGTATGCCCTTATACCTAGAACGTTCAAGTCCGTTACTTTTAGGTTAGGATCTACATTTTGAACTTCCTTTTTCCACCTCAAAGTGAAATTTTGAAGCTTGGCTGAGGCAGGAATATACGATTTTAAACCCACTGCTCCTTGCATTGATTCTATGACCAAAGGATCCAAGGTATCCAAGAAATTAATGGTCTTGCTTGTTACCAGCCAAGCATATCCTTCACTCATCATACCTAATCTTTTCGCATTCATGAAAATCTTGGATGCAAGAGAAGGTGTTGTATGCACAACAAAAAATGAAGTTTGCATCATCTTGAGCTTTTGAAGCTCTTCAATAATTTGATCATCTTCCACAGATAAAGAAATGAAGTTCTTGTAAATTACATGAATCTTTTTCTCTTGGAATTCTTCAAGTATATGAGGGATGATATTTCTCCCATCATCACCAGTATCGTGAATGAGTGTAATATTTCTCCATTCAAATGCTTCTAGAAAGGCAATTATTCCATTAAATTGAGTATTCTCTTCTTCTGTGATTTGCAGAAAATAAGGATGTGGGATAGAGAATGGGACTGAAGTGAAAGAAAGCATTGGAACGTTAGCTTTATCACCTAGCGCGGCCATCATCCATGCTTCACTTGTCATTTCTGGGACAATGATCGCCTCCACCTTGACGCTCTTTAAAAGATGTTTAGCTACATTGACAAAATATTGACCCTTAATCAAAGTTTTTCAAAAATTATTACTTAATTAATTATTTCCGATTCACCGGAAGAAAGATAAATAATTATGATTTTAACTACTCTATAGATTTACTTTTGCAAAATGTTGCCAAAAGAAAAGAGAAGGAAAAAAAAAAAAGAGACATCAATTAATGGACACAAAGGAAAATTTTTACATCAGTTTGAATTGATTGATCAGTCTCTTATATAATTAGTGAACTTATACATATGAACAAATTAATATATAAGAAATTAATATCAATTTGAACTAATCGAAAATTTTTCTCCAAAATGATTATTTCAGTAGGGCTATTCAATTTTAATTAATGTGTTATGAGTAATACTTGGGCTCAAACCTACTATTTGGTAGGTGTTCGCCCACACAAAACTTGGGGGCCCCACTCTCCACCTACTTGCCACTACTACCACACACCCAATTCATCCCCACTCCACGCTGCACTACCCACAACAGCCTCAAACCTTCACCCCGCACCGACGTTGTATACAGAGGCGGATGTATGTTAAAAATTTTATTTATTTTTTTTAAAAAAATTAGATATTTATGTAGTTTTAATTAAAAAGATTAATTAGTCGTCAATTAAAAAAAAAATTAATATAGTTAAAAAATTATGTGTTTTAATTCCCAGACAAAAATACATATATTAATCACACGGACCATTTGCATATATTACATGTATTGCATATTGTATCAAAATCACACGGACCATTTGCATAATTAATCCTTTTCTTTTGACATACTAAGTTTACACATATTAAGCGATGAACGGGTGACAAAAATAAAATGAGATCTAACATTTTTCGTTATGTAAACATATGTATTACGTATCCAAGCATATACATGTCTAAACTTTTGAGAATTTGTGCTAAGCAAAGCAAAACTTACCAGCGGTTATAGCAGTGAATGGTTCTCCCTTGGAATCCATGGGGTGAAGAACAATCCATGTTCCATTTTGTCTATGAAGAGCATTAGCATCCGAAATTGCCATATCAACGCAGCTTTGCACAACCTTACCCATCGATGACCCCATATCAACAATGAGTCCAATCTTTATAACATTTTGTTGCAGTGAATCAAGTTGACCCAGAAACATTGAGTACAGGAGAGATGAAATGAGGACATGAATCTTCAGCCTCATCTCTAATGTGCTTGATGGGTGTTTTCTTACCTGGACTTTAGTCTTTTAGCAGTCTTTAAAAACGTCTGCCTCTCTCTAACTCGTGGGCTTTACGTACATCAATATTTCGCAGCCTTTACTAAAATAATGGATGCTTTGGAGAATTTTTCAAGTTATAAACAGGTTGATGACAATTGTTGAAAATGACTGAAGTGAATATTATAGGGATTTAGAGTATCAATTTATAACAAGTTGATATATGACGCGTTGTCGAAATTGACTAAAGTGAATATCACACGGACTTGGAATATTTATTTAAGGGTGAATAGTCTTGAATCTTATTTGGTCAAGTAAAATTAGGTATAATTTTTTTGTGATTTAAAAAATATATTTGGATTCTTTTGTAATTTATCTGTTAATGTACACCATCTCATTTCGTCAAATTTTATGTCTAAATTGACAAAAAGTGTACTACACAAGTGTAAAATGCGATTTTTATTAATTTTTAACATATTTAATAATAAAATAATATTAGTAATTAATTTTTTTCTTTTTTCTTTTCATTTTCACTTATTTTTTTATTTATTACTAAATAAAAAAAATTATTTTATTATTAAATACGTTAAAAACTAATAAAAATCGCATTTTACGTGCGTGTGGTATATTTTTCGTCAATTTTGACATAAAATTTGACGAAAAAAGGTAGTGTACATCAACAAATGGATCACATGAGGATCCAACTATATTTTTTAGACAATAAAAAATTATAATTAATTTCACTTGATCACTTATTCACCATTTATTCAATTCTAGATAAATTTATTTGGCAACATCAACATTCTAAAATAATTGCATTATCTGTTGACGGAACAATTTCTTTTTTGAGGGACTCTTTTCGAGTCATCAGTCTTTTCGTTCTTTTTTCTCTTCTTTTTTTTTCTTTTTTTTTTTTTTGGGCGGCTTCTACGTACTTTCTACCACTGACTTGAAGATAGAAGCTTCCTTGTGGAAAAAAGCTATTAATGCCACGTTCCCTTTTCATTTGGTTAGACTGCTTCTAATTAACTAGACTTTGTTCTTGGCTCATTCAACAAGAAGTCGATACAGTTATAATAAAATGATATATTATTTTTAATAATTGTAAAATTTTTTTCATAATATCATAATATAATATAAGTTTGCAAATTGTAGTTTCTTAAGACTTTGTGTTAGAAAATATCGATAAATTATCCATGCGACTATCATGTATACAAGTATACAAACACAATATTTAATAGTAATTTGATTATTTCTTACCTAAATTTACTATTTACCTTTTAAAAAAAATTATTGTTCACAATTAGAACGGTATATACATAAAGAATGTCTAAATCATCACATGACAACTGATTTTATACATGAAAAATTTTTAAATCCTTTTCACATCACTTTATTCATAGAAAAATCAAACTCTTTTAAAACAATAAAAGTGTGGCAATTAAATACAAGTTAAAAAGTTTATCTTATAAAATATTGATGTTAACCTTAACATGATTAGTGGTTTCTATCTTCTACAGAGTAACTATACTCTCTCATTGGAGTTCTATTTATTCTCAATATACGGGTTTGGACTTGAACTTCGAGCCAAGACCCTACAACTCCAATGACGAATCAACGCTAATTTTATTTTCACAAATGAAGATTCTAAACTTTGTTAATTAGCATCTCCAGTTGCTGAAGTATATATATATATATATACTACAACCAACAAAGAAAGAATTCTCGATTGCTCTGTATGTTTTTTAGGATTTGGATCCTCTTATTTCTTTGAGCCATTAAATTTGATCAAATTTGTTCCATTTTAATCGTAGCCATTTATTTCAAAATTTACTTCAAACACCATTTTCATAATCTATTAGTTCACTAATTTAGATATGATGGTTAAGATTTAAAAAGAACAAATTTGATAACTCATAATACACATCATTTCCGAAATGACAGAAATAATAAATGAGATGATCTTTACCCATTTTTCTGTAGATCTATTTCCTTCTTAACCTTCTACATTATTTGGTTGCTAGCCCTAACTTCTTAGATCCTTCTTGGACAATAAGGACAAAATAGAAATTCAAATGGTCTCTTTTCTTCTTTGTTTTTACCTCAAGTAGCAAATTTGTATTAAGTAAAATAATTTACAGACACTGGGCTCAGTCCAATCCGACCCAAGAATAGGAATAGAAAAACAAATGCCCGTACCACAGACAAAGTGAACAACTATCCAACAGACCAGCCCAAACATTTTTAAAGAAAGACAAACACAGCCCAAGAGCAAATTAACAAAAAAAAAAGAAGAAGAAAAATAGATAATACCCACCAACAAAATATTTGCAATGATGATCTTCCAGGATAAAAATATCGACAAATAGGAAAAAAATTTCAAAACATCTAAAACGTTCTAAACACAAAGTGCATGGACTCCACATCAGGAATATAGGGAATGTTTTGTAGACAGTCCCTACAAATAGACTATCGAGGCCCATTCCCACCAATCGCATTTGCCATCCTTGGAGAGACGTATTTCATGATAAATGCCAATTTTCCTTCGACTAGAATTCTGATAATATGATGGTTGAGGGATAATTTTTTGTGAAGAAAGAAAATCAGAAATATGAGCAGGGCTATAATTTTAGAGAGGCCAGTAACGAAAAATAGACCAAGAAAATTGTCCAAGCTTAGAGTTTTGGGCTGGGTCTGTTCATAGTCATTGGATAATAGATTTGATTCTGATTTTCGCTGATTATACCATTTATTCTCCAATTCAAGAAGTCTTCCATTTTCTCGAAGTTTCACAATAGCTCTTGATATATCTGGTGCCAAGGGTGATCCTTTTTGAAAAGCCTGGATAAGGTGAATATGTAGGAGATTAGACAAATCAAAATCATTTAGAATCCAAAAAGTAATAAGAAAATAAAATAATGGTTTATGAACTAAATTTTCTGTAAATGGATTGCCGAAAATTAAAGTTGTATAATTCTCTCTAAACTAAAAAAAGAAAAGAATAGAAAGTTTCCTTGGATCAGACTGCCGATCTCCCTCAGTCCCTCACCATATACCTCTTGATGAAGCAAAGAGAAAGGGAAAAGTGCAGAAATGGATATGCAATGCATCGTTAGCTATTGTTAAAAATAATAAATAATATTAAAAAAAAAGTTCTAAATACAGTTTAAGTTCAAAACTCAATATCACCCATCTAAAAATATTAATATTGTCTAAATGCAAGACTCAAAAACTAATTCTGTCTATACTTGCAGAGCATATTGACGATGATAGATAATATTGAAAAATCTCTCTTTAACATTTTAAACTTTTAGATGAGGTGGTCACTCAATAACTGTATTGTTTTATTTTTGTTTGATTTTATCTTGGTAAGTTGGTGCATTCAAGTAACGATGTGCCATCGTGTATAAGTTTCCTTTAGGGAGAATTACACTACACGTCCCTATTGTTTTCTATTTTTTTAAATTAGTCCCTATTATTTTAAACGGTTCAAATCAGTCTCCGATATTTTCAAAGAGTGTCAATTTAGTCCCTATAGTTAAATATTTAACTACAAATCAATAAAATAACTAAAATACCCTTAGAAATTCATTAAAATTACTAAATTACTCACTCTACCCCCTACCACTGCCTACCCCCTAAATTACTAGATGGATTAGGGACGAAATCGATTTTTTTTTTTTTTACAACTCTAGGGATTAAATTAAATTTGTTTGTAAACTTTGGGGACTAAATTGAAGTTCTATGAAGATATTATATTATTTTTCTATTTTACCTCTTATATTATAGTTCATTTTTGTTAAATTTAATACTAATTTTGACGTCAGAGACTAAATTAACACTTTTTAAAAACATTGGGGGTTGATTTGAACCATTTGAAATAATGAGGACTAATTTTAAGAAAATAAAACAAAAGGGACTATATGTTCTATTTTTCCTTTCTTTTAGTGCAAATCTCGCAAATGGTCCTCATTGTTGGCCCATTTTTACCATTTTTATTTTCGTACTCATTGTTTTAAAAGTAACGCATTTGGTTCCTAATGATTACATTTTACTTTTTTTTAATTCCGTTCTTATTATTTTAAAAGTAACGCGCTTAATCCTAAAGTTTACAAAAAAATTCAATTTAGTCTCGAATGTTTTCAACCTTTTTCAATTTAGACCCCAAACTTGTTGCAAATGAAACAATGGGATGAATTTAAACGAAAGTGTAAATATTGAATATTAAATTGAAATTTTCTGTAATCTTTGGGACTAAGCACGTCATTTTTGAGAGAATAAGAATGAAAAAAAAAAAGAAGTAAACAATAGGACCATTTTATGCTCATTTTTTTTCCTAATTTTATAATGGGCTTGTGTTGACCTTTCAATTGTTCACCGATTTTTCCTATATGATAGATTTGTAACTATTTTCAAGGCTTGTGTATATTTGTACAAATAATCATTATCTTTTTTCCCTAAAAAAATTCTTTTTTTTTTTCTGTTTTTTGTTTTGTCTGATAGAAAAAGATAGTTAACAGGAGAGAAATACTCACGAAACCGAACCCGCCTGTAGTGGAAGAGGTTTGATCAGCCAAGACATGATCAGATGGATATTTTGCAAGGAACATCTTGATGTAAGGCATTTCATCAATGATAGCACCAATACCACCATGTTTACTTCCTGTTGATAATGCGTCATTGTATTCCTCCATTGAAAGATAAGGCTTGAGCCTATCATCTGCAAAATTTAAGTTATTAACCACAGCTCCTCGTACAGTGGAACCAGCTTGATAACCGATATAGTCACCCTTAGCTAATTGAATCTGTTGAACTGTCAAAATGGAACTGAGAATTGCAGTATAACTTGATGCTAATATGAACACCACAAACAACCAAACGCCCACAACGAATTTGGATAGGTTGCTTCGTAATCTTTCCCCTGTGGCACATAAAACAAATGAAATAACTATAATTTTTCAGTTTTTTTTTTTGGATTAGAGGTGGAAAAGACATGAAAAAGGGTAATTTCACAAATAGTCCTCATTGTTTATACCAATTTTTAATTTCATCATCATTATTTCAAAAGTGATGTGTGTAGTTCCCAAAGATTACAAAATTTTTAATTTAATACCCAATATTTACACTTTATTTCAATTTCGTCCCCATTGTATCAAAAGTAACAAACTTAGTTTCAAAAGTTTGTAAAATTTTTTTAGTTTACTCCCCTCAGTGTGTGATCTACACATGAAATGTTGGAGAGTAAATTGACAAAAAGTTAGAATATTGGGACTAAATTGAAATTTTTTGTGAACTTTGGAAATTAAGAATGTCACTTGTGTAACAATAGGGATGAGTTTGAAAAAAAGTGTAAATATTGAAGATCAAACGCGTTATCTTTAAAACAATAGGGACGAACAAAATGTACCAATATCGGGGACTATATATTTGTGAAATTTGTCTTTTGAAAAAAATTAATGTTGAAAATTACACAATTTAAGTAATACCAAGCTGAAAATTTCAAAAGTTCTAAATCAGGTATATTTAGAGAGGGAGCTTACTATGAGCATATACAAGAGTTGAAACTGAGAACCACAAGATGGTTGTAATTTGTTGAGCTCGCGAACCTTGGAATTCTTCATTTATAGGATGTTCAAGTAGCCAAACAATTACACCCAACAAAATAAAGAAGCAGGCAACAGTAATCCACAGATCCATATCAAGTGGCTTTAAGAAAAACCATTTGGTTTGTCCATGCAATGCTACTACTGTTCCCACTCCTAAATCAGTGTAAGGCAATGTGAAGTCCACATATAATGATCTATTGGATGTAATAGTTATATCACCAATAGCAGCATCGAATACCTGATGCATCCACCACGGTAAAGCACGACAAATGAATATCAACCCCCATTACAAACAACATGCATGCATATATGATCGTAAAGATTATTTTCTACAATTATTTCTCAAGATTATAGGGAAGAAAATATTTGGATTTTTCTATGTCTAATTTTATGCAAGGAATTAAGATGTTAGTCATATAATGATGAAATCTTACACCAATCCCCCACCCACAAGGATTAAACTTGAGAAGGGCAAAATTCCATAAACGGTCCTTATTATTTTCTTCTTATTTCAATTGTGTTTCTCATTGTTTTAAAAGTGATGCGTTTAATTCTCAAAAATTGTAAAAAAAAAAAAATCAATTTGGTACCCAATATTTACACTTTCTTTTAATTTCGTTCCCAATGGTTTAAAAGTGACGCGTTTAGTCCCTAATGTATAAAAAAAGTTTCAGCTTAGTCCTTGTCGTGAAAATTCAATTTATGACCCACACATGAAACTTTGAAACTATATTAAAAAGAAAAAAGTAAAAACATAAGGGACTAAATTGAAATTTTGAAAACTAAGTGCGATACTTTTAAACAATAAAGATGAAATTGAAAAAAAAATGTAAATATAAGTGCGTCACTTTTAAAACAATAGGGACGAAAATTGAAAAACATGCCAATGTTAGGGACCATTTGTAAAATTTGCCCAACTTGAGAACTCTTAGGTCTTTAGCAACTGCTCTATCACTTCGACCACAAGCAACTCTCAAGAAACTGAGGAGATTTTTTTTCCCTCCCTCCCTCACCCCCACAAGAAAACAATGATTTTACAACAATTCTACGTATCTCAAAGTGAACTATTAATCACAAATAACTTACATGTAGTACGTAGAAGATAATTCCAATATATATTGTATAAAAACCTAAATATTGGTAAAAATAGTTTAACTTGATACATCATAATCTCATGTCTCATCGGCTAATATTTTTTCTCGTCAACTAATGGAAAAGAGTTTTTGACACTACCACATTTTTTTTTATATGTTGAATACTAAAAATTGTTGCAAAAATGTTAAAATTCGTTGGAAATAACTTTATGCAACATTTTTTTGATTGTTGTATATGAGTTTTTTTACAAATTTTATAATGCAACAATTCTTTTTTTTTCTTTTTTTAAATAATACAAAGGGATTGAAAATTGTTACAATTAAACTACGATTTTAAAATCGTCGCGAAAAAGTAATTTCTTGAGCAATAATTAATAAAAAGGGATAACAAAGAATTTAACTGTAGTAATTAAATATAACCATTGCAAAAAGTTTCAGTTTATGCAATTGTTATCTTAACCATAGAAATAAAATGCCTATTGTTTTTTTTTTTCTTTCTCATTTTTCATTTAGAGTGTTGTAAAAAATGCTAAAATGTTGTAGTGTGAAAACATTATCACAATTTAATTTATGCTTTCCAGCTTTCACTTGGAGGCAATATGATATTTCTTCTTTGTTTTCTCTTATGTTCCGAACTCCATAGGAGTTAGCAATGTCTATTTTAAAATCAATTAGTATTAGAAGGAGTAACAAAACATCTTATATAATAGTATTTGGCAATTTATTATTTTTTCATATAAAATTATAAGTATATATTGTAACACTATTCATCACTTTTTATACGCCAAAAGAATCCAGAAAAAAGAATGGAAGAAAATGTACCTTCGTATACACCATATATATAAGATCATTGGAGCTACCTTCATCCTGTTTAAACGGGATAAATTCATAAGGCACATCATATTCCAAGTTCTCAATGGCAGCAACAAATACATCCAAACAAAACCCAGTCACCCTTGTTGCAATGCTTTGATTACCAGATTGCACTCTTATTAATTCCTGGAACCCAACTTTCATGGGTACACCAATTCTTAGAACTTTCCCACTCGCTTGATACAACCAACGACCTTCTGGAATATTTATAGATAGTCCGGGCCAGATTATAGTTTGTAGACCACGACGACCATTCATTTCATTGCTGAATGAAATTTCTTTAGTGAATCCATTAGCCAATGTCCAAAAACCAACTTCTCTCTTCTCTTTGCCTATAACATTCACCACTTTATAGCCCTTGACTACTAGTTTCCCATTCATAAATCGAAAATCACCACCTAAAACTGTAAATTCACTTTTCAATATTTCACTAAGTAAATCTGAGCTATGATTCGAAAGTCTTATATCAGCTACGTATGTGAGTTTTCGCTTACTGCGTAGTCTTGCAGTTGCCTTTACCAGTGCCCAAATCGTATCATATGCCTTTATACCTAAAATGTTGAAATCCGTCTGTTCTTGATTGGACTTTACATGTTGAACTTCATTTCTCCACCTCAAAGAGAAATTTTGTAGCTTTCTTGAGGCTTGAATATAAGATTTTAAACCCAATGCTCCTTGCATTGATTCTTTGACCAAAGGATCCAAAGAATCCAAGAAATTCATGGTCTTACTAGTTATCAACCAAGCATATCCTTCGCTCATCATATCCAATTTTTTTGAGTTTATGAAAATTTTAGATGCAAGAGAAGGTGATGTATGTACAACAAATACTGAAGTGTGCATCATCTTTAGCTTTTCAAGCTCTTCTATGCCTTTCTCAGAGAGAGAAATGGCATTCTTGTAAATCACATGAATGTTTCTATCTTGGAATTCTTCAAGAATATGTGGTAGGATATTCCTTCCATCATCAGTGTCCTCGTGAATGAGTATAATATTTCTCCATTTAAATGTGTCTAAGAGTGCAATTATTCCTTGAAATTGAGTATTTTCTTCTTCTGTGATTTGTAGAAAATAAGGATGCGCAGTAGACAATGGAATTGAAGTGAAAGAAAGTATAGGAACATTAGCTTTATCACCAAGTGTGGCCATCAGCGATGCTTCACTTGTCATTTCTGGGACAATAATAGCATCCAGTTTGATGCTCTTTAGAAGATCTTTAGCTGCATTGGCAAAATATTGACCATTAATCAAAGTCGTTCAACTCTTATACTATTTAAAACTCCGGCGACATCATGACAAGAAAATGAATGGAAAAATAATTTCATTTTTCCTTGTATTTATGATTTGAATACGATCATGTTGTCTATAGCCTTACTAATTTTGCAAAATGTGTCAAAAGAAAAGGGGGAAAAAAAAAGAGATTAAATCCACTTTCTACCTCTCACTTAACGTGCGCTGACACTTACATAGTGTTTGGATTGCACAAAGGAATGGAAAGAAAAGTAAATGAATTACTTTGTTTGTATTGCAAAAAAATAATAATGAAAAGGAAATAATTTTTTTTTATAATTCTTTGTTTGGATGAGAGAAGGAAAAGAAATGAAATGACAATTTTAAATAGTAAATTACTTAAATGTCCTTTTTCATATTCAAAATAAGTTAAAAAAGTAATAAGGGCAATTATAGAAATAAAAAAAAATTAGGGCAATATAGTCTTTTTCGGCTGAAACCATTCATTTCCCTCCCAAACATCTTAAATTGAAAGGATTGAAAAATCTATCCAATGAAAAAAAATGAAAGGAATATTGTACCCCTCCCTTCCTTTACTTTCTATTAAAAAAGTGAATCCAAACAAGCTGTTAGAGCAACTCCAACGCTCATCGCCATCTAGATTTTTTAGCCATAGTAGCGAAACAACCTCTCAAATTTTACTCCAACAGGCTCTTCAAACCACTCTCCAAAAACTCAGCCTCGCTATTTGCTTTCTAACAGCTCGCTCAATTTGGCTAGTGAACACCCCTTGCCATTTCACTCACCAAAGCCAACAAACCCATTCCAACAGTAAGATTTTTTTACCATTGGAGTACAACACAACTGAAAAAAGAAAACAAAAATTACTTATTTTTGAGCATTGGAGTACAACACAACTGAAAAAGAAAACAAAAATTACTTGCCTTCCAACACAACTGAGCATTGGAGTACTTTGGGTGGAAAATTGGAAAGCCATGGAGGAGGGAGGACGGCCGGGGGGTGGGGTAAGAGTTGAGGCATAGTGGGAGGGAGAAGGTGTGACAGAAGAGGAGGGGAGTCTGATTTGGTGAGGTTGTGTTTCGAAAATAAAAAATGAAAGTAAAAAAACTATAAAATATATTATATGGATAATCTAAAATAGAGAGTAGTATTGGAGTAAAATTGAAATAGAGAGTTTGTAAAAATATAGAATCACCAATTTCGTTCTCTATTATGGAAAAAGTTGGAGTTGCCCTTATACCTCTCATCCTTAAAAACTCTACTTGGCAACTCTTGACTTATGCTAAATTTAACAACACTAGAATTATGTTAAAACAAAAATATATATAATTACTACATTACCCTTGTAATTATTTCTAAAGACAAATTTATCCTTCTTAAAAAAAAATCCCAAAACACACCCACCCAATTTGTTCCATAAGTTTGTGTCATTTTAGTCTTTATTTTTTAAAATATACTTTTTTAGTCTAGTATCATTTGTCTCAATTTAGTCCTTATCCTTCAAAATATAATCTTTTTGCCTTGCATCTTTACCATTTGTTCTAACTTTGTCCTTATCTTTATCATTATGGTCCATATTAGTCTTCAACCATTTTGAAAGGTAAGGACTAAGTTGAGACAAATAGTAAAGATATAGACAAGACTAAAATGATACATTTTGAAAAGTAAGGATTAAGTTGAGACAAATAGTAAAGATAGAAGACTAAAAAGATACATTTTGAAAGATATGGACTAAATTAGCACAAACCCTAAATATAAGGAACCAAATTAAGTATTTAAACATCTTTCAAATTCACCCCTCACTCCCACCCCCACCCCTACCTCTACTTTCGGCTGAACCCTACCCTAACCCCCACACGTCGCGACAACTATCTCCTTTACCTCGCAGTCGCAAACTCTAACCCCCATATACCACTACTGACGAAGCCCCTTACCTCGCCGCTGATGAATCCCTCAACCTTGCCATTGACGAAACCCTCCCATGCCGCCGTTGACGAAGTGTTCTTTTTCTTTTTTTGATCAGAGTATGTGTCTGTGTTTGTGTGTCTAGTCATGTGTGTGTGGGTCTGTATATGTACATGTGTGTTCGTCTGTGTGGGTTTGTGTCTGTGTGTGAAGAAGATGGGTGTAAATGTTTGGTGTGGGGATGTGTGTGGGTTTAGATGGTAGGGGTATTTTTGTCTTAAAAAACTCGTCCTTATAAGTTTTTAGTGATAAGCGGACAAGAATATTACTAAGTGAAGCTTTTAAAAATGAGAGGTAATAAGTATCATCGGATTTTAAGGTGAATGGTACAATGTGAATTTAATCCAAAAAAATATGAGAGACGTTAATCGTTGGCACAACATGGTTTTTCATTAGGCTATTCAACGTGTTATGACTTGGGCAAATTTTATTAGTAATTTTCAATATTAGTCCGTTCGGATCTATGTATGGGGGTGGGGGTGGGGGGGGGGGGGGGCACGGCCCCCCCAACGTTTTAATTTTTTTAAAAAATATGTATGTAGTATCGTTAAAAAAAATTATCGCCCCCCTTAATTTTTTAAAAATTCTATATAGTATCGTTAAAAAAATATTTTGGCCCCCCCAATATTAAATTTCTAGATCCGCCCCTAAGTCCGTTGTATTTTAATAGAAAGATAGCAAAGGACACCACTTTGAACATTAATTATAAATATTAGTGATTAGCAGTGTAATATTTCATATTAGTGAAATATAGTGTATTTAAGTTGTTTATAAATGAATGTTATGAGTATAAGAAATAGTTTGAGTTAATCATTTTGGGCCAGTAAAAAAAGACTCAAATAATTATTTCTTATGTCTACAAACTAATATCGCATACGAGTTTAGAGTTCTAAGCTCGGAACATGAACACTTGTAAAGTAACTTTTAAAAATTTGTGCTAAGCAGAGAAACTTACTAGCGGTAATAGCACTTAACGGTTCTCCCTTTGAATCCTTCGTGTGAAGAACAATATTTGTTCCGTTTTGTCCATTAACAAAATATTGACCCTTAATCAAGGTTTGTCAAAAATTATTACTTAATTAATTGTTTATGATTCACCGGAAGGGAGATAAATAATTATGATTTTAACGACTCTATAGACTTACATTTGCAAAATGTTGCCAAAAGAAAAGAAAAGGAAAAAACAAAAGAAACATCAATTAATGTACACAAAGGAAAATTCTTACATTTGTTCGGGTTGATTGATCAGTCTCTCATATGATTAATAGAATTTATATATGGACAAACTAATATGTAAAATACTGATATTAATTTAAACTAATTAAATTTTTTTTCCCAAAATAATTGTTTCAGGAGGACTATTCAACTTTAATTAATGTGTTATGAGTAATACTTGAGCTCAAACCTACTATTTGGTTGGTGTTCGCCCACACGAAACTTCGGGCCCCCACTCTCCACCCACTAGCCACTACTACCACACACCCAATTCATCCCAACGGACCCAACCCCACGCTGCACTACCTACAACAGCCTCAAACCTTCACCCCCCACCGCCAAATCCCCAAACCCACGTCGTGTACTGTGGTGGATGTACTTGAGGGACCGTGAGGTTGTAATTCTCACTGCTTTAAAAAAATATTAAAAATTTTATATATTTTTTTAAACAGAATTTAAAAATTTATGTATTTTTAATTAAAAAAATTAATTAGCTTCCACTTAAAAAAAAAGACCCATATAGTTAATAAATTATGTATTTTATATCTTACTGATAAAAATTTATAAATCCGTCCCTAATCATGTATGTGCATAGTTAATCACACGAACCATTTGCATATATAATTAATCCTCTTCTTTTTTATTTATCACTTCTTTTGACATGCTAAATTTACACATATTAAACGATTGATGAGTGACTGATATGTATAAAAGGCCTAAATGTTTACAAAATTATAAATCAACCCCTCAGTCAGAAAGAAGTGTTTTCGTTCGGGGTCCGCGAGACCTCGGACAGAGGGACGTAGCAACATCCGAGGTCCAAGGACCTCGGACATCTACAGTCCGAGGTCCAGGACCTCGGACACAAGTTATCCGAGGTCCAGGACCTCGGACACACGCTGTCCGAGGTCCAAGGACCTCGGACAGCTCAGTTCGAGGTCCAAGGACCTCGGACATCTACAGTCCGAGGTCGAGGACCTCGGACACAAGTTGTCCGAGGTCCAGGACCTCGGCCACACGCTGTCCGAGGTCCAACGACCTTGGACGTCTACAGTCCGAGGTCCAAGGACCTCGGACAAGAAGAGTCAGAGGTCCAGGACCTCGGACACACGCTGTCCGAGGTCCAAGGACCTCGGACGTCTACAGTCTGAGGTCCAAGGACCTCGGCCAGCTCAGTACGAGGTCCAAGGACCTCGGACAAGAAGAATCCGAGGTCCAGGACCTCGGACACATGCTGTCCGAGGTCCAAGGACCTCGGACATCTACAGTCCGAGGTCCAAGGACCTCGGACAGCTCAGTGCGAGGTGCAAGGACCTCGGACAAGAAGGGTTCGAGGGCTTGGACCTCGGACATCTACAGTCCGAGGTCCGTAGACCTCGGACAGCTCAGTCCGAGGTCCAAGGACCTCGGACACAGTATTCCGAGGTCTACGGACCTCGGACGTTTATTTTCCGAGGTCCTGTTGACCTCGGACAGGTTCTCAGAGACAAGTTTAAGTTTTCGGACTTTGATCGTCGTGCGCAAAAGGACTCTTTCTGGAGCCAAGTGAGGTAGGACTGTCTGAGTTACCTTTTTTGCACTGGAATGCTTTGTTCTATAAACTCAGAGAATCCTCAGCTAATCTCTCACTAAGCCATCTAAATAATTATCCACTGGCCTTTTAATAATCCACACATGTTTGTAATGATGATCCACTACTGCACCTTTAATCTTTTGACTCAGCTGCAATGATGACATCTCCTTTGTGACTCAGCAACCATGTGACTTGTCTTTTAAACCAGAAGCCAAGGTGCCTATAAAAGGCAGAAGATTGAGCAAGGAAAGGGGGAGGTACATCTGATACTTACACTTATACACATATATACATTTCCTTCTCTGCAGAAGTAGG
This sequence comes from Ehretia macrophylla, assembly GCA_037974665.1. Classification (NCBI taxonomy): domain Eukaryota; kingdom Viridiplantae; phylum Streptophyta; class Magnoliopsida; order Boraginales; family Ehretiaceae; genus Ehretia; species Ehretia macrophylla. Next base: position 31,074,254 of record CM075780.1, read on the forward strand.
AAGCTAACTTAAGCATCGGAGTGCTAATACGGGCTAGACCCGTCAAGCTCTCTTTGTTTTTGCAGGCATAGAGGCGGAGCGGGAAGACCACTTGCGACACGTCATTTTTCTACCTAGCAGGTTGGCGCCCACCGTGGGGTGATTCTAAATCCCCCACTGAGATTTCACAAGATCACACCATGGTAACTACTCGGAGTCAGAATGTTGCAAGCATGCATGAAGAAGAGGCTGTAGAACAGCCAAATGTGTAGTTCTGTCCCGGAGAGCCCTCCAACCTTGGACAGACTGATCTACCGCCTCCAAGGGTGGAAATACCTACAGGAAACCATCCACCCTACACCAATCCATACACAAATCTATACCCAAGTTACCTGCCTACATACCCGCAAAACTATTCGCAAGGACCTACTTGGTACCCAGGGTGGCAGTATCCCACTGCCACAACTCAAGCTCCACAAACTAACCAGCCAGTAGATCTTGGATATATCCTACAAACCCTGGAAGAGTTGAAAAAATCTATTAATAACCCGACACCTCAGCCAGCACAGCACTCCTCAGAAAACCAACCGCGTCAAGCATCGCAGCAAAGTCCCACACACCAAAAAACCCAACCAACCAAAAGCGCAGCCAACCCAAGAGAATCTGTGCAGCAGATTCATACTGGGGGGCAACACAGAGAGGCAATAAACTCCACCGGATCTTCACAGGGCTCAGATACAGCAGAACGAGGCCCATCTCGAAGTGGCCAAAAAGAAGGTACTACTTGTACTGTTTCGGTAGTAGGAGCTTTCAGGGGCCCAAACCCATTCAATCGTACTATCAACGAAGTTCCAAAGCCCGCACGATACAAATTGTCATATTTGCCCACCTATGATAGGCATGGGGACCCCAAAGATCACTTGGCAGCTTTCAGACACAAGATGGAGTTCACGGAGTTGCCGGAGGCCTGGGTGTGTAAGGCTTTTGCAGGAACATTGGTGGAGGTGGCTAGAGTGTGGTACGATGAATTGAAAGAAGGATCAATCGATTCTTACTCACAACTGACAGAATTGTTTGTAGGAAGATTTTCTTCGGCTATCAAGCCGACACGTCATACCACCTCGTTGCTCGGTCTAAAGCAAAGAAAGGGAGAAACCCTCCGGCAGTATGCAACCCGTTTTAATGAGGCCACCCTGCAATGTACGCAATTTGATCAGAAATTTGCGATACAGGCGTTCACGAAAGGGGTAACAAATGAGTTGCTCCAAGCTTCTCTAGCTAAAAAGACTCCACAAAATATGACAGAATTAATGACCAGGGCAGAGAAGTATATCAAAGTAGAAGAGGTGGCGATGGCAGAGAATGAGGAAGACCCTAGGAGAAAAGGGCAGAGCAGTCAAGCTCATATAACCCAGAAAGAAAGAAAGGCTGAGGAGGACCGACAAGAGCAGAAAGGAAGGGAAAGAAGAGAGCCACCTAGATGGCGGGGGTTCAACAACTATACTCCTTTGATGAAACCCAGATCTCAGATATTGGCTGAAATCCGAACGCGGATGAACCTTCCAGATCTGCCAAAAATGAAAACGGAAAAGGAGCGCCGTAAGGGCAAAGGGAAATATTGCAGGTATCACAAAGATTTTGGGCACGATACCGAGGCCTGCAGGAATTTGAAAGATGAGATTGAAGCCCTAATCAAGCGTGGACACCTACAGGCCTACGTCAGGAGGGACAATCAAGAGGGGAGACAGAGGGAGAGAAGCCCGAGACACGCTCAAGCAGCACGTGCTCAGGTGGAGGTTGATATGATAACAGGAGGTATGGCCTCGGGAGGGGAAAACCTTCAGGCCAGAAAGGGTTACCGCAGAGCAGGTCGCGGAGATCCCCCGATGAAGAGACCAAGGGTGGAAGAAGATATCACCTTTGGAGATGAAGATTTGAATGGTCTAGTATTCCCCCATGACACCCCACTGGTGACTGCAGCGGCCATCGTTGGGATCGTGGTGCGCAAGATCATGATTGATACAGGAAGCTCGGCGGAGGTTCTTTTCCTAAGCACATTTGAGAAGATGGGGTTGAAAAGAGAACACTTGAGGATGATGAAGGGGACCTTATCAGGTTTCAATGGCAGAGAGGTAAGGCCCGAGGGTATGATAACACTAAAGATGATCCTCGGGCGAAATGAACAGAGCCGTAGTGAGATGCTCGATTTCATTGTGATAGATTGTGAATCACCATACAATGGGATATTGGGAAGAGTAGCATTGGGAAAATTCAGAGCAGTGGTGTCCACCTATCACCTGGCCATGAAGTTCCCGTCTGAGGCTGGAATAGTGACGGTTAGAGGTGACCAGAGAAGAGCCCAGGAATGCTACGCAGCTTGTCTGAGGCTGCAAAAAGAGGAGGGGGAATTAATTGAAATCCCGGAGAAGAAGGTTAAAAAGGGACACAAATTGAAGAAAGGAGAACCCGCGGAAGAGTTGCAGAAAGTAGAACTAACCACTGGAAAGGAGGTTCAGCTCGGAGCAGAGCTTCCTCAAAACCTGGCGGAAGGTATAACTCATTTCCTATCTTGTAATAAAGATGTATTTGCTTGGTCTGTACATGATATGACAGGAATAGACCCACGAATAGCCGTGCATCGGCTAAACGTAGACCCAGCATTCAGGCCGGTAAAGCAGAAAAGGCGGGTCTTCCATGCAGAAAAAAATCAAGCAGTCAGAGAAGAAGTAAGTAAATTGTTGAGGGCTGGGCATATACGAGAAGTGGAGTACCCTACCTGGTTGGCAAACGTGGTGATGGTTCCAAAGGCATCTGGGGCTTGGTGGATGTGTATACACTTTACAGATTTGAACATGAACTGCCCGAAAGACTGCTACCCATTGCCTAGGATAGATCAAATGGTGGATGCTACCTCAGGTTTCGAGATGCTGTCATTCATGGATGCCTTCAAAGGGTACAACCAGATTAGGATGGCACCAGGAGATGAGGAGAAGACCGCGTTCATAACAGACCGAGGGGTGTTTTGCTATATGGTAATGCCATTCGGTTTGAAGAACGCAGGAGCTTGTTACCAGCGCATGATGGACAAGGTTTTCAAGGAGCAGTTGGGGCGAAATATGGAGGTGTATGTTGATGACATGTTGGTGAAAAGTAAGAAGGCAGAGACTCACATCGAGGATCTGTCCGAGGCATTCTCGGTAATGAGGAAAGTCGGCATCAAACTAAATCCTGAGAAATGTGCTTTTGGGGTTCAGGCAGGGAAATTTTTGGGTTTCATGGTTACTCGAAGAGGCATCGAAGCTAATCCAGAAAAGGTGCAAGCCATTTTGGACCTTGAGCCACCCAGAAGTGTTAAGGATGTTCAGAAATTGACGGGAAAGATAGCAGCCTTAAGCATATTCATGGCTAGGTCAGCAGACAGGTGTGCTCCTCTATTCAAAATCCTGCGTAAACCAAAGAATTTTCAATGGACGGTAGAATGTCAAGAAGCTTTTGAAAAATTGAAGGAGTACCTAAGCTCGGCACCTTTGATGTCCAGACCAGAGCCCAGTGAGACTTTGTACGTATATTTGGCAGTATCCCCAGTAGCTGTGGCGGCTGCACTAGTACGACAGGATGGAAAACAGCAGAGGCCAGTTTACTATATCAGCCAAATACTTAAAGGAGCTGAGCTGAGGTATCCTCCTGTAGAGCGAATGACATTAGCTCTACTGGTGGCCTCAAGAAAGCTTAGACATTAGTTTGAGGCACACCCCATATGTGTTATGACAGACATGCCATTTAAACAGATGCTGCAAAAACCAGAAGCATCAGGAAGGCTCCTAAAGTGGTCTGTGGAGTTGAGCCAATTTGACATCACATTCAGACCAAGGACTGCGATAAAAGCTCAAGCTGTGGCAGATTTCATTGTGGAATTCATAGGAGAGCCATCTACAGCTAATCCAAGGCCGTGGAAAATTTGGGTAGATGGAGCCTCAGAAAAAAGCGGCAGCGGAGCTGGAGTCATATTTCGAGATCCAGATGGCGGCGAGTTACAGTTCGCTTTGAAGTTCTGCTTCTCAGCCTCAAATAATGAGGCTGAATATGAAGCCCTTATTGCAGGTATTAAAACAGCTCAGGCGATGGGGGCTGATGCAATAGAAGCTCACACAGACTCACAATTGGTGGCAAGCCAAATAGAAGGAGAGTACGAAGCCAAAGATGAAACCATGGCGGCCTACTTAGCCAAAGTAAAAAGTATAGTGGCAGGGTTGAATCGTTTCACAATCAGCCATATACCACGGACGGAGAACGAGAAAGCAGATGTTTTCTCGAAGCTTGCAGTAGGAGTAACGGGGCCAATAACGATAGAGGTGGAGGAGGTTTTCGAGCCAAGCATAGTTCGGGAGCGCAAGGAGATAGCCCAGGTGAAGCACAGTGAGTCATGGATGCTGCCTATAGTCGATTTCCTTAAAAAGGGGATCTTACCGGAAAATAGTGAAGAGGCAAGAAAGGTGAAAAACCGAGCTCCAAAATATGTAATGCTCGGAAAGCAACTGTATCGAAAAGCATTTACTTGGCCCATGCTGAAGTGTGTAGACAAAGGTGAGGGCGATTATATACTCAGAGAAATGCACGAGGGCATTTGCGGTAATCACATAGGCCACAGAGCTTTAGCTCGAAAGATATTGAGATATGGGTCTTTCTGGCCAACCCTGAATGAGGACGCCCGGAGCTTGGTGCAAAAATGCGATACATGCCAGAGATCCTCAAGAATTCCACGACAACCTGCAGTGGAGTTGACTGTGATGGTAAGCCCCTGCCCATTCGCTCAGTGGGGTCTGGATATATTAGGACATTTCCCAATGAGCACAGGTCAGAGGGTCAAATGTTTTGTGATGGTGGATTACTTTACCAAATGGGTGGAAGCCGAGCCCGTCGCCAAGACTACAGATAGGAATGCTTGGAATTTTGTGTGGAAACATGTTGTATGCAGATTTGGAATTCCAAGAGTGATAGTTACAGATCACGGGACCCAGTTCGATTGCCACTATTTTAGGAAACAATGCTCGGAGTTAGGCGTTTCCCTTAGATTTGCTTCTGTAGCACATCCGCAAACTAATGGCCAAGTAGAGAACGCTAACAGATCTATTTTGCAGGGTCTGAAAAAGAAGCTGGCAGCCGCCAAAGGCCTCTGGGCCGAAGTTTTTCCAGAAGTGCTATGGGGACACAGAACAACGCCAAACGAGTCGACAGGCGAAACCCCTTTCAGCCTAACATTCGGGGTAGATGCTGTCCTACCTGTAGAAATTGGCTCGACAAGCCAAAGAGTCGCTGAGTATGAAGAAGAAGTTAATAACCAGGCCCTACGAGAAGACCTGGATTTGGTGGAAGAATTCAGAGAGAAAGCTAGAATAAAGATGCTCGAAGGCAAGAGGGCTATGGCTAGGAATTTCAAAAAGAAAGTAAGGAACAGAGAACTTAAAGAGGGGGATCTAGTCCTCAGAAGAGCAATCTTCAAACCTGATTCAAATCAGGGAAAACTCGGACCAAACTGGGAAGGCCCATACACGATAATTAAAGAGGTCAAACCCGGAACTTACAGGCTCAAAGACCTCGATGGCAAGGAGCTAAGAAATGCGTGGCATGTGGAGCATCTAAGAAAATATTGCATGTAATCATTTTCCTTGAATATTTGGGTCCTATTTACGATTATTTCATCCTTTCGTCCATAGTTTCCGTTAGTGATAGTAGAAGAGAAAAATTAAGTCCCAATAGAGGGAAGCCGAGGGTCAAGGCAATGGGGCACGACTCCCAAGATTTAGACCAAGGAGCACGATCCCCGAGGTCCAAGGCTGGGGGCACGACCCCTCCCAAAGCCATCAAATTATCCTTCAATCAGATAAAGAGTTTTGAAAAGGCATGACCTAACAAAACCAAATACGAAAAAAGGAAACAATAAATCAACAAAAAGAGAAACTCTTTTCATTAAAAACGAAAGTCTTCATTACAAAAGGCAAAAAAAAAAAAATGCTTTAAATACAATGCCTATCACTTATCCTCAAAGCTCGAAGAGTCATCAAAAAGTACATTCTCCCTAAAAATTAAACCATGCCTTTTGGCATAACGATCGAGCTTCTTCTGAAGCGCAGCAGTGACGTCATCTGTGGTATCAGCAACAGATTGAGCATAAAGACTCTTCAAATCATCCTTGTATCCCTGCCCATAACGGAAATCCTCTACTACCTGTTCCTTTATATCCTCTAGAGAAGCTTGCAGATCTCTGAATTGAATTTCCACGGAACCGCGAGCTGTCTCTGATACCTCTAACTCAGACTGAAGTCTCTTATACTCAGACTGAAGCCTCTCACACTCAGCCTTGGCCTCCTCTTGAGCCCTCAGGGAGGCTATCCAGTCAGTCCGAAGTTGGCGACACTCAGAAGTTGCTGAAGCAGCCTCTTCTCGAGCTATTCTAGTTGTCTCATGAGTGGCAATAAGCTCGGCCTGGATTGCAGCCTCCGAGCTCCTGGAACGCTCCTCAAATTCCTTAAAAGCAGCCTCAGCCCCAGCAAGTCGCTGCTCATATTGTTCCACAAAGCGGTAGGCCACGCTGAGACCCACAGACATCTGTGACAATCAAAGCAAGGTCGGAAAAGCGCAACTCAGATTAAAAAAAAAAAAAAAAAAAAAGGGTACCTTGTGGCGGGCCTTTTCGAAAGCCTCTTGAGCAATGAAGTGTAACTGATCCCTCGGAAGATCATCCAGGGAACTCACCACAGTATCAGGATCCTCAGGAACAAGGGGAGACCTTGGACGAGGCTGAGTCGAGCCCTCAGAAGCAGGTCGAGATTTCGGACGAAGCGGGTCAGAAGATCTGGCAATGGAAAGAGGTGCGTCCTTAACCAAACCACTGCCCTCGGGCATGACACCAAGCACCTCTCCATAATTGGGATTTTTACGAACGTCGGCAACCTCTTTAAAGGCCTCAGATCTTCGAGCATTGCTTTCAGGAGTAGGCAAAGAGAAATCCTGCAGGACAAAGGGCTCAATCGGAGTATACTCGGATGAACTATCTGACTGAATTACTTTCCTTCGTGGCCGAGCAACCTTCTTTAGTTTTTTGCTGGGACCACCTTTAACCTTCTTCTTTTCAGCTCGTTTAGCAGCACGGGCTGTTTGTGCCTCAGCTCGAGATTCCAGAGCAACAGCTTTAACCGGATCGAGTCTACCAGCCCTGGTGGATCGAGCCCCGGAAGCGCCAAGAGGCATTTGCTGCTGAGCCTCTGGGATAGCGGTACCTGCAACGGCAAAATAAAGAGTCAGCTATGCAAAAAGAGAAGCTTAAAAATACATGTACGAAAATTTTAATTACCTTCATGGATCAGAACATCAGCCTGGAACCCAGTAACTGGAGAAGATGGAACCGCAGCAACAGGGCATCCATGTAATGGAGAGTGAGCAGCAGCCGAAGGTCCCACCTCGGCATTAACATACCTCAACTGACCATAAATGCCAGAAGCTAGAATAGCTTCACGTGTTAAATAGGGGATGCCGCACACAGGACGCTCTAGCCGAAAAATGAAAGAAGTCATAAGCCTATCGGTTGGGGTCAGGAGAGGAGGCGCGAGATAAGCATCAAGCTCAGTGAGTGGTAAATGGCTGAAAAGTCTTCTGACTGGGCATTTGAAAGGATGAATGACGAATACAAACTTGTTGTGCCATCCTCAGTTGCTAGAAGGCCAATTTAAAAATAAACGATGACTGGGCCTAGCGGAGAAAGAGTATACACCAAAATTCTTGGAGTCATGAATCAATTGATGAAAGTGTCGGAAGAGGTTAAGGCTCGGAGTAAGACAAAGCGACTTGACCCAAACATAATAACCTACTACCTCCCTCCAACCGTTAGGAGCAAGTTGACAAGGAGCAATGTCAAAGAAATTAAAGATGCGAACAATAAAGGCCGGGAGAGGAAGATGAAGAAACTGAAGAGCGAGATAGGGTAAGGCCACTTCCCCTACCCCGGGTCGACATGCCACATCCTTATGGCGAGGAATTCTGACTTCGTAATCATGAGGAAAGACACCTTCGTTGCAAAGCTCGTGCAATTCAGCTTCGCCAAAGGTACAATTGTAATGCAAGGCAGAAAAATCAGTTTGGGCGTCAGGGTCAAGATCAGGTGTTACGGCCCTAGAAGGAGGAGGAGATGGCTCGGGTATTTCAGGAATCATCTCTAGAGTAATGTAAGGAAGAAAAGGATTCGGATCACATTGAGGGATGGTTTGAGAAGTTTTGGACTCAGTAGGATTAGAAGGACTAGACTCCGAAGGCCCGACCCTATCAGTCCTAAAAGACCTAAGTGGTCGAGCGGGAACAGGAACCCCAAGGGGTGGAGGTGAAAAAGATGGGGGAATAGCTGAGACTAAAGGGTCAGTGTGAGTAACCCCCTGAAGGCCGAGGCCTTGAGTCGCAGCGGGAAGAGCAACAGTAACCCCCATAATTTTCGAAGAAGAAATCGAAGAGGAACACGCCATAAAATTATATATATATGAATGATGAATGTAAAAAGAGGTCAAAGGGTAGAGGAAAGGGTACCGGAAAGTCCGAGGTGGTTGGCGTCGACGAGGCGGCGGCGCCGAGGTGGTTGGCGTTGACGAGGTGGTGGCGCCGAGGTGTTGGCGGCGGCGCCGAGGTGGTTCCCGTCGACGAGGTGGCGGTGCCGAGGTGATGGCGGCGGCGCCGAGGTGGTTAGTGTTGACGAGGTGTTGGCGGCGGCGCCGAGGTGGTTCCCGTCGATGAGGTGGCGGTGCCGAGGTGATGGCGGCGGCGCCGAGGTGGTTGGTGTTGACGAGATGTTGGCGTCGAGGTGTTGTACCGAGAATAATAAAACTAGCTTAAGGTATATGAGCCTTGGAGAGAGGGAGAGGAGAGAATGAGAGAGAGGAGTGTTTGAAAATAAGGTGAAGTGTTTGAATGTTGGAAAGGGGTATTTATAGGAATGAGTGGGAGGGAAACCAAGAGTTTCAAATTTGAAAATGGGAGGGAAACCAAGAGTTTCAAATCCTCACCATTCATTTAAAAGTCATTGCACCAGATCTTGACAAGTGGCAAGACAACATTAATGGTAGTAGGTGGCAAATTGCACATATGACAAGGTGATTTTAGAATGATTTGTCGACTAGATTCGACATTACCATGGCATCACAATCAGTTCTCGAACCTATTTAATAGCTCCAAGAACTGAGGGGGCATCATGATATGTATAAAATCCCTAAATTTTTATAAAATTGCAAATCAACCCCTCAGTCAAAAAGAAGTATCTTCGTTCGGGGTCCGCGAGACCTCGGACAGAGGGACGTGGCAACGTCCGAGGTCCAAGGACCTCGGACATCTACAGTCCGAGGTCCAAGGACCTCGGACATCTACAGTCCGAGGTCCAGGACCTCGGACACAACTTGTCCGAGGGCCAGGACCTCGGACGTCTACAGTCCGAGGTCCAAGGACCTCGGACAAGAAGAGTCAGAGGTCCAGGACCTCGGACACATGCTATCCGAGGTCCAAGGACCTCAGACAGCTCAGTCCGAGGTCCAAGGACCTCGGGCAAGAAGAGTCCGAGGTCTTGGACCTCGGACATCAATAGTACGAGGTCCAGGGACCTCGGACAAGAAGAGTTCGAGGCCCAGGACCTCGGACACATGCTGTCCGAGGTCCAAGGACCTCGGACATCTACAGTCCGAGGTCCAAGGACCTCGGACAGCTCAGTCCGAGGTCCAAGGACCTCGGACAAGAAGAGTCCGAGGTCTTGGACCTCGGACAGCTCAGTCCGAGGTCCAAGGACCTCGGACACAGTATTCCGAGGTCTACGGACCTCGGACGTTTATTTTCCGAGGTCCTGTTGAGCTCGGACAGGTTCCCAGAGACATGTTTCAGTTTTCGGCCCTTGATCGTCGTGCGCAAAGGGACTCTTTCTGGAGCCAAGTGAGGTAGGACTTTCTGAGTTACCTTTTTTGCACTGGAATGCTTTGTTCTATAAACTCAGAGAATCCTCAGCTAATCTTTCACTAAGCCATCTAAATAATTATCCACTGGCCTTTTAATAATCCACACATGTTTGTAATGATGATCCACTACTGCACCTTTAATCTTTTGACTCAGCTGCAATGATAACATCTCATTTGTGACTCAGCAACCATGTGACTTGTCTTTTAAAGCAGAAGCCAAGGTGCTTATAAAAGGCAGAAGATTGAGAAAGGAAAGGGGGAAGGTACATCTGATACTTACACTTATACACATATATACATTTCCTTCTCTGCAGAAGTAGGAAGCTAACTTAAGCATCGGAGTGCTAATACGGGCTAGACCCGTCAAGCTCTCTTTGTTTTTGCAGGCATAGAGGCGGAGGGTGAAGACCACTTGCGACACGTCATTTTTCTACCTTAACAGTGACAAAAATAAAATAACATCTAACATTTCTCGACTCTCGTTACATAAACATATGTATTACGTATCCAAGCATATACATGTCTAAACTTTTGAGAATTTTTGCTAAGCAAAGCACAACTTACCAGCGGTTATGGCAGTGAACGGTTCCCCCTTGGAATCCTTGGGATGAAGAACGATCCATGTTCCATTTTGTCTATGAAGAGCATTAGCATCCGAAATTGCCATATCAACGCAGCTTTGCACAACCTTACCCATCGATGACCCCATATCAACAATGAGTCCAATCTTTATAACATTTTGTTGCAGTGAATCAAGTTGACCCAGAAACATTGAGTATACGAGAGATGAAATGAGGACATGAATCTTCAGCCTCATCTCCAATATGCCTGATGGGTGTTTTCTTACTTGGAGTTGAGTCTTTTAGCAGTCTCCAAAAACGTCTACCTCTCTCTAGTTCGTGGGCTTTACGTACATCAATATTTCATAGCCTTTACTAAAATAATGGATGCTTTGGAGAAGTTTTCAAGTTATAAACAGGTTGATGACGATTGTTGAAGATGACTGAAGTGAATATTGTAGGGATTTAGAGTATTTATTTAATGTTTCGCAGCCTTTAAAAAATAATGGACGTCTTGGAGAATATTTCAGTTAATAAATAGGATGATGACGCGTTGTTGACATTGACTAAAGTGAATATCACATGCGGATCCAGACATTCCTATTTTTTTTTTGGGTCAAACAAACATTCATATTTAAATTGTGCATTTACATAGTAAAAAAAAAAATTAAAGTATGTTAAAAATATTTAATATAATAATTTTTTTAACATAAAAAATAAAAAAGCGAAGAATAACTTTTTTTTTTCTAAGGAGAGGGCACACCTCCAATAATTGCATTATCTGTTGAAACAATTTCTTTCTGAGGGAATCTTTTCGAATCGGCGTTTAAAATTCAATCTTTTCGTTCTACTTTCTTAAGTTTGTGACTTCTACGTACTTTCTACCACTTTCCCTTTTCATTTGGTTAGACTGCTTAGACTTTGGTCTTGGGCTCATTCAACAAGCACGGGTTGATACAATTATAATAATATAATATGTTACAATTTATAATTGTAAGATTTCTTTCATAATGTTATAATATAATATAAGTTTGCAAATTACAGTTTTTTAAGACTTTGTGTTAGAGAATATCGAGAAATTCTCCATGCGACTATCGCGTATATAAGTATACCAACACAATATTTAATTGTAATTCAATTATTTCTTACCTAAATTTACTACTTACCTTTAAAAAAAATTCATTATTCACAATTAGAACGGTATATACATAAAGAATGTCAAATCATCACATGACAACTGATTTTATACACAAAAAAGTTTTAAATCCTTTTCACATGACTTTATTCATAAAAAAATAAAATCCTTTTTAAACAATAAAGGTGTGACAATTAATTACAAGTTAAAAAGTTTATCATATAAAATATTGATGTTAACCTAAACATGATTAGTGGTTTCTATCTTCGACAGAGTAACTATACTATCTCATTGGAGTTCTAGTTATTCTCAATATACGGGTTTGGACTTGAAATTCGAGCCAAGACCCTACAACTCCAATAACGAATCAACGGTAATTTAATTTTCACAAATGAAGTTTCTAAACTTTGTGTGTATATATATATATATATATATATATATATTACTACAAACAACAAAGAAAGAATTCTCGCTCGCTCTGTATGTTTTCTATGGTTTGGATCCTTTCATTTCTTTGAGCCATTAAATTTGAAGAAAATAGCCTAAATATATTTTTAAAAGCAATTAAAATAAATACACATATAATTTTTTTTCCCAAAACTTTTTTTAAAAGCAATGAAAATAAATACACATTTGAAATTTAAATTAAAAAATTAAAATTAAAATATTAAGAAGACCTAAAAAATAGAATGAAAACAATTTAATAAAAGAAGGGATGGATAGGGTTTAAACCCAAATTCAATAAGTATCCGACTCGGTTATAAACTTGAACGATTTATAGAATATATATTTTCCCTTAAATTACTCATAGACTTCAGTCATATAATAAACTTCTATTAATAATCACTCCTTTCAAAAAGAAAACTCTAAAAATCAAGAGAGAAATACTCACGAAACCGAACCCGCCTGTAGTGGAAGAGGTTTCAACCAAGACATAATCAGACGGATATTTTGCAAGGAACATCTTGATATAAGGCATTTCATCAATTATAGCACCAACACCTCCATGTTTACTTCCTTTTGATAAGGCTTCATTGTATTCCTCCATCGAATGATAAGGCTTGAGCCTATCATCTGCAAAATTTAGGTTATTAACCACAGCTCCTCGTACAGTTGTACCAGCTTGATAACCGATATAGTCACCCTTAGCTAATTGAATCTGTTGAACTGTCAAAATGGAACTGAGAATTGCAGTATAACTTGATGCTAATATGAACACCACAAACAACCAAACGCCCACAACGAATTTGGATAGGTTGCATCGTAATCTTTCCCCTGTGGCACATAAAACAAATGAAATAACTATAAATTTTCAGTTTTTTTTTTTTTTGGATTAGAAGTGGAAAAGATATGAAAAAGGGTGATTTCACAAATAGTCTTCGTTGTTTATACCAATTTTTAATTTCATCATCATTATTTCAAAAGTGATGTGTGTAGTTCCCAAAGATTATAAAAAGTTTTAATCTAATACCCAATATTTACACTTTATTTCAATTTCATCCTCATTGTATCAAAAGTAACAAACTTAGCTAGTTTCAAAAGTTTGTAAATTTTTTTTAGTTTACTCCCCTCAGTGTGTGATCTGCACTTGAAATGTTGGAGAGTAAATTGACAAAAAGTTAGGACTAAATTAAAAGTTTTTGTGAACTTTGGAAATTAAGAACGTCACTTGTGCACAACAGGGATGAATTTGGAAAAAAAGTGTAAATATTGAAGACCAAACGTTACCTTTAAAACAATAGGGCCGAAAAAAATGTACCAATATTGGGGACTATATATTTGTGAAATTTGTCTTATGAAAAAATTAATGTTGAAAATTACACAATTTAAGTAATACCAAGCAAAAAATTTCAAAAGTTCTAAATCAGGTATATTTAGAGAGGGAGCTTACTATGAGCATACACAAGAGTTGAAACTGAGAACCACAAGATGGTTGTAATTTGTTGAGCTCGCGAACCTTGGAATTCTTCATTTATAGGATGTTCAAGTAGCCAAACAATTACACCCAACAAAATAAAGAAGCAGGCAACAGTAATCCACAGATCCATATCAAGTGGCTTTAAGAAAAACCATTTGGTTTGTCCATGCAATGCTACTACTGTTCCCACTCCTAAATCAGTGTAAGGCAATGTGAAGTCCACATATAATGATCTGTTGGGTGTGATAGTTATGTCACCAATAGCAGCATCGAATTCCTGATGCATCCACCACGGTAAAGCACGACAAATGATGAAAATATTTGGATTTTTCTATGTCTAATTTTATGGAAGGAATTAAGATGTTAGTCATATAATGGTGAAATCTAACTCCAATTCCCCACCCACAAGGATTAAACTTGAGAAGGGTAGATTCCATAAACGGTCCTTATTATTTTCTCCTTATTTCAATTGTGTTTCTCATTGTTTTAAAAGTAATGTGTTTAATTCTAAAAAATTGTTAAAAAAAAATTCAATTTAGCACCCAATATTTGCACTTTCTTTTAATTTCGTTCCCAATGTTTTAAAAGTGACGCATTTAGTTCCCAATGTATATAAAAAAGTTTTAGCTTAGTCCTTGTCGTGAAAATTTAATTTATGACCCGCACATGAAACTTTGGAACTATATTAAAAAAAAAAAGTAAAAACATAAGGGACTAAATTAAAACCTTGGAAACTAAGCGTGTTACTTTTAAACAATAAAGATAAAATTTAAAAAAATATAAATATTAGAGACTAAGTACGTCACTTTTAAAATCTTAGGGACGAAAATTGAAAAACATGCCAATGTTAGGGATCGTTTGTGAAATTTGCCCAACTTGAGAACTCTTAGGTCTTTAGGTCATCCTCAATGGAAGTTCTAAATTGAGGGGCTCTAAAAATAAATTTAGAGCCCCTTTGCTTTTTAGAGCCCCATTTAGAGCCCTATGTGTTTTTTAAGGGCTCTAAAAAAAATTCATCATTAGTAAGAGCTTTAAATTTAAATATCTATGGTGGGACCCACCGTCCCTTCCATTTTTTTGAGCCTAAGTTGACAATTTTTTTTTTTTTTGATTAAAGTTGTCAATCAAATGTCAAATCTGATTTGTTGAAGAGACATATGTTGTCAAATCTGATTTGGAAATGACCCATGTGGACTCTAAATCTTTTTGTCTTTTTCTTGGGGCTCCATTTTGTTCAACAAATTTGTTGAACAAAATGGAGTTCAGGCTCTAAATTTGTTAAAACATGATAATTTTGCATAAAAAATATGGATTTGGAGCTCTATATGTACCATTGGTGTTGTCTTTTTTTTTTTTTAAAGTTTCTATATTTACTAAAAAAATTATAATTATTGTGTTTTGGAACTTCCATTGAAGATGTCCTTAGCAACAATTCTATCCCTTTCACCACAACCAACTCTCAAGAAACTGCCCGCCCCCCCAACCCTCCCCCCCGCCCCCCCCCCCCCCCCCCAAAGAAAACAATGATTTTACAACAATTCTACATATCTCAAAGTGAACTATTAATCACAAATAACTTACATGTACGTGGAAGATAATTCCAATATATATTGTAATAAAACCTAAATATTTGTGAAAATAGTTTAACTTCATACATCATAATCTCATGTCTCATCGGCTAATATTTATTCTCCGCAACTAATGGAAAAGAGTTTTTGGACACTACCATATTTTTTATATGTTGAATACTAAAAACTATTGCAAAGGTTAAAATTCGTTACAAATAACTTTATGCAACATTTTTTTTAACTGTTGTATACGATTTTGTTACAAATTTTCTAATATAACAATTTTTTTTTTTATAAATAATAAAAAATGGATTGAAAATTATTACAATTAAACTATGATTTTAAAACTGTCATGAAAAAGTAATTTCTTGAACAATAATTAATAAAAAGTGATAACAAAGAACTTAATTGTAGTAATTAAATATAACCACTGCAAAAAGTTTCAGTTTATGCAACTGTTATCTTAACCATAGAAATAAGAAGACTATTGTTTTGTTTTTTTTTTTTTTTTTTTTCAGTTAGAGTGTTGTAAAAAATGCTAAAATGATGTAGTGCGAAAGCATTATCACAATTTAATTATGCTTTCCAGCTTTCACTTGGAGGCAATATGATATTCCTTCTTTATTTCGAATAAATGAATTTTACAAAATTTCTAATTTTTATATTTGAAAGCAACACTTTAAAAAATTAGAAGTTCATGATTTGCAAATCTTGGAATTCCTCAAGACTTACCCAAATCCTTATTCAAGATGTGGAATTTACAATCCACATTTTTAAAGTTAGTTTCTATTTTTTTGAAGACAAAATGACCCTCTAGATTTTTCTTTACATTTAAATTTAACTTTGGCTCAAATACAAAAATAAAAATTATTTCAAAACCTTTCCCTCACCCTTCTTCTTTTACTAAAACACAAAGAAAATAATTGATCAACAAGTCAGGGTATCAACAGTCCATGCTAGTGCTTGTTGGATAGCTAAAAAATTATTATTTATCATTCCTAAATTTTACTAATTCCAATAGAATAAAGGAGGGGTATTTGAGTTAAATATAATTTTTAATTTCAATTCCACATGTGTTTAAATTAGAGTTCCAAACAAGAGAATTTATTTATAAATACAAATTTTTATAGAATTTATTTATAAATCAAATAAATTTCACAGTACAAGTGCTTCCAAAACTATGTTATTTTTCAAACTCTATATATATGAATTAGCAATGTCTATTTTAGAACCAATTAATGACGTTAGAAGGAGTAACAAAACATCTTATATAATAGTATTTAGCAATTTATTATTTTTTCATACAAAATAAGTAAATATTGTAACACCATTCATCACTTTTCATCGGCCAAATTAAAGAATCAACCAAAAAGAATGGAAAGCAGAGTACCTTCATATACACCTGATGTATAAGATCATTGTAGGTTCCTTGTTCCCGATCAAATGGGATAAATTCATAAAGCACATCATATTCCAAGTTCGCAATGGCACTAACGAATACATCAAAACAAAACCCAGTCACACTTGTTGAATTGTTTTGATTATCACGTTGCACTCTTATTAATTCCTGGAACCCAACTAATTTCACAGGTACACCAATTCTTAGAACTTTCCCACTCGCTTGATACAACCAACGACCTTCTGGATTATTTATAGATATTCCGGGCCAGATTATGTTTTGTAGACCACGACCATGCATTTCATTGACGAATGAAATTGCTTTAGTGAATCCATTAGCCAATGTCCAAAAACCAACTTCTCTTTCCACTTTGCCTATAACATTCATCACTTTATAGCCCTTGACTACTAGTTTTCCATTCATAAATCGAAAATCACCACCTAACCCCGTAAATTCACTTTTCAATATTTCACTAAGAAATTCTGATGTATAATTAGAAAGTCTTATATCAGCTACGTTTGTAAGTTTTCGCTTACTGTGTAGTCTTGCAGTTGCCTTTACCAGTGCCCAAATTGTATCATATGCCCTTATACCTAAAATGTTCAAATCCGTCACTTCTTGATTGGGCTTTACATGTTGAACTTCATTTTTCCATCTCAAAGTGAAATTTTGTAGCTTGCTTAAGGCTGGAATATAAGATTTTAAACCCAATGCTCCTTCCATTGATTCTTTGACCAAAGGATCCAAAGAATCGAAGAAATTCATGGTCTTACTAGTTATCAACCAAGCATATCCTTCACTCATCATACCCAATTTTTTTGAGTTTATGAAAATTTTAGTTGCAAGAGAAGGTGATGTATGTACAACAAATACTGAAGTGTGCATCATCTTTAGCTTTCCAAGCTCTTCTATGCCTTTCACAGAGAGAGAAATGGCGTTCTTGTAAATCACATGAATGTTTTTCTCTTGGAATTCTTCAGTTAAATGTGGTAGAATATTCCTTCCATCATCAGTGTCGTCGTGAATGAGTACAACATTTCTCCATTTAAATCTTTCTAAAAAGGCAATTATTCCCTCAAACTGAATAGTTTCTTCTTCTGTAATTTGCACAAAATAAGGATGTGCAGTAGGTAATGCAACTGAAGTAAAAGAGAGTATAGGAACATTAGCTTTATCACCAAGTGTGGCCATCAATGATGCTTCACTTGTCATTTCTGGGACAATAATGGCATCAATTTTGATGTTTTTTAGAAGGTCTTTAGCTGCATTGACAAAATATTGACCATTAATCGAAGTCGTTCTACTCTACCATATTTATGTTAGAGTTTATGTCTTAAGAGCCAATTAATTTTAAGACATGTTTATTGTATTACTTATTTATTCATTTATTTTATTTAATAAATGGACAGTTTCATTTAATTATGATTAAATATATTAATTGTTAAATAAAGCCTATAGAATTATCAAGTGAATTTCATTCTTAAAGTGGTTAAGAATATGAGAGTCATTCATATAGATCAGTCTACACGTTACTATCTTGATTGATATGTGATGCCAATGAGAAGAAAGGACAATGAGACACATATTGTTTTAGTAAGTGTAGAAGTACTATTGATGAATAGACAACTGGACTTGACCGTTGTTATATATAAGATCACATGGTTAGTCAATGATCTATATATATATATATATATATATATATATATATATATATATATATATATATATATATATATATATATATATTCTTGGACGGGATGGGTCGGGGTTGGGGTCGGGTACTCATGGGTTTTTAAATGCTTATCGGGTTCGGGTTTGGTAATTAAAATTAAACTAGTCGGGTATCCGCTGCAAATTTGAAAAAAAATAATTTAAACAGGTTCGAGTTTGATTTTACAAATTTTGGTGGGTATTCGACCCATTATCATTCCTAAGTTTGATGCAAAGAAACTTTCTTTTTGTTTTTTTAGTTTTGATAGAATCATACAACTTTAATTTTCGGCAATCCATTTACAGAAAATTTAGTTCATAAACCATTATTTTATTTTCTTATTACTTTTTGGATTCTAAATGGTTTTGATTTGTCTAATCTCCTACATATTCACCTTATCCAGGCTTTCCAAAAAGGATCACCTTTGGCACCAGATATATCAAGAGCTATTGTGAAACTTCGAGACAATGGAAGACTTCTTGAATTGGAGAAGCAATGGTATAATCAGCGAAAACCAGAATCAAATCTATTATCTAATGATTATGAACAGACCCAGCCCAAAACTCTAAGCTTGGACAATTTTCTTGGTCTATTTTTGGTCACTGGCCTCTCTAAAATTATAGCCCTGCTCATATTTATGATTTTCTTTCTTCACAAAAAATTATCCCTCAACCATCATATTATCAGGATTCTAGTGGAAGGAAAATTGGCATTTATCATGAAATACGTCTCTCCAAGGATGGCAAATGCAATTGGTGGGAATGGGCCCCGATAGTCTATTTGTAGGGACTGTCTACAAAACATTCCCTATATTCTTGATGTG
The DNA here is from genome assembly GCA_037974665.1 of Ehretia macrophylla. Classification (NCBI taxonomy): domain Eukaryota; kingdom Viridiplantae; phylum Streptophyta; class Magnoliopsida; order Boraginales; family Ehretiaceae; genus Ehretia; species Ehretia macrophylla. Next base: position 31,093,324 of record CM075780.1, read on the forward strand.
GAGTCCATGCACATTGTGTTTCGAACATTTCAGACTTTTTGAAGCAAATTTCCTATTTGTCGATATTTTTCTCCAATTGGATCATCTCTGCTAATATTTTAGTTGGCGAGTATTATGTATTTTTCTTCTTCTTTTTTTTTTGTTGATTTGCTCCTGGGCTGTGTTTGTCTTTTTTATTTTTGGGCTGGTCTGTTGGATAGTGTGTTCACTTTGTCTGTAGTACGGGCCTTTGTTTTTCTATTCCTATTTTTGGGTCGGATTGGACTGAGCCCAGTGTCTGTAAATTATTTTACTTAAATACAAATTTGCCACTTGAGGGGAAAAAAAAAAAAAAGAGACTCCTAGCAAAAAAAGAAGAAAAGAGACCATTTGAATTTCTATTTTGTCCTTATTGTCCAAGAAGGATCTAAGAAGTTAGGGCTAGCAACCAAATAATGTAGAAGATTAAGAAGGAAATAGATATACAGAAAATGGGTAAAGATCCTCTCATTTATTGTTTCTGTCATTTCGGAAATAATGTGTATTGTAAGCTATCAGATTTGTTTTTTTAAAAAAAAAAAAATTTAGCCATCATATCTACATTAGTGAACTAATAAATTATGAAAATGGTGTTTGAAGTAAATTTTGAAATAAAATGGCTATGATTAAAATGGAACAAATTTGATCAAATTTAATGGCTCAAAGAAATGAAAGGATCCAAACCCTAGAAAACATACAGAGCGAGCGAGAATTCTTTCCCTCAAAAAGAAATTGTTTCGTCAACAGATAATGTAATTATTGGAGGTGTGCCCTCTCCTTAGAAAAAACAAAAAACAAAAAGTAATTCTTCGTTTTTTTATTTTTTATTTTTAAAAAATTATTATACTAGACACTTTCGACACACTCTAATCTTTTTCACTATATAAATGCACACTTTAAATATGAATGTTTGTTTGACCAAAAAAAAAAAATAGGAATGTCTGGATCCATTACTGCATGTGATATTCACTTTAGTCAATTTCAACAACGCCTCATCAACCTATTTATTAACTGCAATATTCTCCAAGACGTCCATTATTTTTTAAAGGCTGCGAAACATTAAATAAATACTCTAAATCCCTATAATATTCACTTCAGTCATCTTCAACAATCGTCATCAACCTGTTTATAACTTGAAAAATTCTCCAAAGCATCCATTATTTTAGTAAAGGCTATGAAATATTAATGTTCGTAAAGCCCACGAGTTAGAGAGAGGCGGACGTTTTTAAAGACTGCTAAAAGACTCAACTCCAGGTAAGAAAACACCCATCAAGCATATTGGAGATGAGGCTGAAGATTCATGTCCTCATTTCATCTCTCCTGTACTCAATGTTTCTGGGTCAACTTGATTCACTGCAACGAAATGTTATAAAGATTGGACTCATTGTTGATATGGGGTCATCGATGGGTAAGGTTGTGCAAAGCTGCATTGATATGGCATTTTCGGATGCTAATGATCTTCATAGACAAAATGGAACATGGATTGTTCTTCACCCCAAGGATTCCAAGGGGGAACCGTTCACTGCTATAACCGCTGGTAAGTTTTGCTTTGCTCAGCAAAAATTCTCAAAAGTCTAGACATGTATATGCTTGGATACGTAATACATATGTTTATGAGAAATAATGTTAGATGTCATTTAATTTTTGTCACTCATTTATCGTTTAATATGTGTAAAGTTAGCATGTCAAAAGAAGTGATAGATAAAAAAGAAAAGGATTAATTATATATGCAAATGGTCCGTGTGATTAACTATGCACATACACGATTAGGGACGGATTTAGAAATTTTTTTCAGTGGGAGTTAAAAATATAAATTTTTAATTACAGTATAACCTCTTTAAATTAATAGCATTAGGACGACTAAATTCTATTAATTTAACGATATATTAATTTATCAATAAATTAATAATTATTAATTTATTGAGATATTTTGTTTTTTAAGCCTAATAGTAAACATTTTATATTTGTGGTATCTTTTTTTGAAAGCTACTAATATTTTTTCATGTCAATTTGAAAAGACAAGTAGAAAAGTCTAATGAAAATATCATATAAAAATCTAATTTAATAGGATTAGAACTTTTACGTGCATTGCGCATAATTAAAGATGAGATTCAGCTAGATTTAAAGTTCAACAAAAGATAAGTTACTCTTGATTCATATTTTTTAGAAAACTTTATAGTCAATTTATTATGTATTTTTTAGCTAATTATTAATTTATGAAATATTTGGATGGATAAAATACAAAGAAAATATTTTAAATATATTATTTTATAATTTTATCAAAATTATTAATTTTTTATATTGGTCCCAATTCGGGATCGGATATTTTTATTATTTAAAAGAGATTATTAATTTATCGAGTATTAATTTAAAGATGTTCTACTGTATATAAGTTTTTTTTTTTTAAGTGGAGGCTAATTAATTTTTTTAATTAAAAATACATAAATTTTTAAATTCTATTTTAAAGAATATATAAGATTTTAACATTTTTTTAGAACAATCAGAATTACAACCCCACTATCCCTCGCACATCCGTCTCAGTACACGACGTGGGTTTGGGGGTTCGGCGGTGGGGGGTGAAGGTTTGAGGCTGTTGTAGGTAGTGCAGCGTGGGGTGGGGATGAATTTTGGGTGTGTGGTAGTAGTGGCTGGTGGGTGGAAAGTGGGGGCCCCAAGTTTTGTGTGGGCGAACACCTACCAAGTACTAGGTTTGAGCCCAAGTATTACTCATAACACATTAATTAAAGTTGAATAGCCCTACTGAAATAATTATTTTGGAGAAAATTTTTCAATCAGTTGAAACTGATATCAGTGTCTTATATATTGATTTGTCTATATATATAAGTTCCATTAATTATATGAGAAATTAATCAATCAACCCGAATTGATGTAAGAATTTTCCTTTGTATACATTAATTGATGTTTCTTTTTTTTCCTTATCTTTTCTTTTGGCAACATTTTGCAAATGTAAGTCTATAGAGTCGTTAAAATCATAATTATTTCTCTCCCTTCCGGTGAATCATAAACAATTAATTAAGTAATAATTTTCGAAAAACTTTGATTAAGGGTCAATATTTTGTCAATGTAGCTAAACATCTTTTAAAGAGCATAAAGGTGGAGGCAATCATTGTCCCAGAAATGACAAGTGAAGCATGGATGATGGCCGCGCTAGGTGATAAAGCTAACGTTCCGATGCTTTCTTTCACTTCAGTCCCATTCTCTATCCCACATCCTTATTTTCTGCAAATCACAGAAGAAGAGAATACTCAATTTAATGGAGTAATTGCCTTTCTAGAAGCATTTGAATGGAGAAATATTACACTCATTCACGATACTGGTGATGATGGGAGAAATATCCTCCCTCATATACTTGAAGAATTCCAAGAGAAAAAGATTCATGTAATTTACAAGAACTTCATTTCTTTATCTGTGGAAGATGATCAAATTATTGAAGAGCTTCAAAAGCTCAAGATGATGCAAACTTCATTTTTCGTTGTGCATACAACACCTTCTCTTGCATCCAAGATTTTCATAAATGCGAAAAGATTAGGTATGATGAGTGAAGGATATGCTTGGCTGGTAACAAGCAAGACCATGAATTTCTTGGATACCTTGGATCCTTTGGTCATAGAATCAATGCAAGGAGCAGTGGGTTTAAAATCTTATATTCCTGCCTCGTGCAAGCTTCAAAATTTCACTTTGAGGTGGAAAAAGGAAGTTCAACATGTAAATCCTAACATAGAAGTAATGGACTTGAACGTTCTAGGTATAAGGGCATATGATACGATTTGGGTATTGGCAAACTCTTTTGCAAGTTTAGATACTAAATTGAACTTTACAGGCTCAAAATTTTTTGGTGAAATATACAGGAGTAGATTTACGGGTTTAAGTGGTGATTTTCAATTTAGGAATAGGAAACTAGTCGATAAGGGCTATGAAGTGGTGAATGTCATAGGCAAAGGAGAAAGAAGAGTTGGTTTTTGGACATTGGCTAATGGGCTCACAAAAGAAATTTCTGATCAAAATCAAGGTCTAGAGACCATTATCTGGCCAGGAATCTCAACAAGTGCTCCAAAAAGTTGGTTGTTTCAAACGAATGGCAAAAGGCTACAAATTGCTTTTCCAGTGAAAAAGGGTTTCCATGAATTAATAAGCATGCAACATGATATTCAGAACAATGTAACAACTGTGACTGGATTTTGTAAGGATGTATTTGATGCTGCAATTAAGAGGTTAGGGTATGATGTACCTTATGACCTTGTCCCATTTAAGGATACGAAGAATGGACAGATTCATGGAAGCTACGATGATCTTGCATACCAAGTATTTTTTAAGGTACATTTTCTTTCCCTCTTTTTTTTTTATTTTTTATTTATTCTTTTGGTGTGTTATAAGTAGGAAAAATATCACATTTAGTCCTTATTGTTTCAAAAAAGTTTCAATTTGATATGTATTGTTTAAAGTTTTTCAATTTCGTTCCTAGTGTTTCATCACAAGTTTTAATTTGGTTCCTATTATTTAAATTTTTTCAATTTTATCCTTATTATTTTCTCAAAAGTTTCAATTTCGTCCATATTATTCAAAATTAATCAATTTAATTCCTATTATTTTTTAAAAAAAATTCAAATTCGTCCTTATTATTCAAAGCCTAAATTAAAATTTTCTGAGAAATAATAAGGACAAATTTGAATTTTTTTAAAAAAATAATAGGAATTAAATTGATTAATTTTGAATAATATGGACAAATTTAAAATTTTAAAGAAACAATAAGGACGAAATTAAATTTTTTTAAAAATAATAGGGACAAAATTGAAACTTTTGAAAAAATAATAAAGATGAAATTGAGAAATTTTAATGATCAATAAGGACCAAATTAATATTTTTTTTTAAAACAATAAAGACTAAATGTGACATTTTTTCCTTATAAGTAATGAGTGGAGTTTCAAAGAATAAGAGAAATTAGAGAATCAATATTGTTTTTAAAACTCTTCTTTATTAGCCGTGAGACCATAAGGCTTCGATGTCTCAAGATCAATTCTTTTGAAAAATATTGTATGTCTCTCCAATATATGTCAAAATTATCTTCCACTATACGTGATTTATTGTGTGATTAGACGTTTCCTTTGGAATCTATTTAACTTCTCTCCTGCTACTAGTGAGTTATTATAAAATCATCATTTTTCTTGATTTGTTTTTTAAAAGCCCTTTCTTTTTTTTCTAAGGACCATGTTTTTCACGAATAAATGTAGAAAGCAATCTTTTCGATTGGACAACCCCTTAAGCTTTGTTTTTTTTAACCCCCTCCTATAAAATTCGAAAATAATCTTTTAATTAATAGAGAAAATAATCCACTACTAAATTACTCTTAAATCTCATTTTATTACCATATGCATGCATGCTTTTGAAATGAGTTTGGATATCTCATTTGTTGTGCTTTTTCATTGTGGAAGGATATAGAATTATGATGGTGCTATCGGTGATTTAACCATCACATCCAATAGGTCTTTATACGTAGACTTCACAATATCTTTCACCGACTTAGGGGTGGGAACAGTAGTACGAGTAGACAAAAAGAACAAATGGTTTTTCTCGAAGCCATTGATACAGATCTGTGGATCACTGTTGCCTGTTCCTTCATTTTATTGGGCGTAATTATTTGGCTACTTGAGCATCCTGTAAATGAAAATTTTCAAGGTTCGCGAGCTCGACAAATTGGAACGATCTTTTGTTTCTCGGCTTCTACTCTTGTTTGTGCTCATAGTAAGTTCTCTATACATCTAATGAGCATTACTGTCGAGGTCGGATTCTCGCAGTTAAGTTGATCGGCTACGCTTGTCGAGCTGAACTTTCAGGTTGGCCTCCGAGTTGAACTTTTCAGGTCGGCTACCTGACCTGCACAAGGAAAATGAAGGAATTACCCGAATTTTCCTCTCGGGCGTGCGAATGATTAGTATGTCCGAACTGACAAGGTAGTTGAGAGCATTTAATGACGGGGTACCTCCAAAATGAAGATGGTGGAGCTCTATTTATACTAAATTCAGGTCTGACAGCATTTAATGCAGTGCAGCTTTATGTTCCATCAGTGCTTTATGTCCCATCGGAACAGTTGGCACTGAGGTCGAGGTTTTCTGGGGTCGGGTCAGCATTCCGGTTGGGCATTTAGCTAAATGCGCTGGGCTCGGCTCAGATTAGCCCGTCTCAGCTCGGCGTGGGTAACTCACCCCAGCTCGGTAACCCCTCGTCAATCCCCCACCCCTCCCAAGTTGAGATCGAGGGGGTGAGATCTAGAATTTGGTGTTTTTCCCGAGCTAGAGGTGCCCGACCCCGAGAGAGTAGGGATGGCCACGTCAGCGGTGCATGCCCTTCAGATGGCTGACATATCACCTGGCGGTTCTGATAGGACGTGACGTTTGGGCTTCCCGAAGCAATTTTCAGAAGCGCCTATAAATAGGGCTTTGACATCCGAGATTCATTTCACACTTTGCTTACAACCTTCAAGAGTTTTAGGTCGGACACCAGAGTGGTCGGACGCATTTAGCTCGTAAAGAACCTTCTCGGGATTTTCAGCTCAGAGCCAGTTAGGTCGGTCACAATCCGCAGTCAAGAGCAGTAGGTACGTCCCGACTCCCTTTAGTCATTCCTGTACATTTATATTTAGTCTATAGACAGGATGGGAAGGTCAGAGTCGGAAGATTCCCAAGCAATGGAGGTGAGGTCCTATGGTGGGGATGAGAGTCCGTCGAGCTCGGAATTTACTTCAAATAGAGACCAAGGTAGAAAGAGCACCAGTGCGTCTTTGGGGTCAACTCGAAAATCTGGGCCCGGGGAAAGCGACAATGATTGCCAAGTCATCGGGGTCAGACTGGCGCAAGAGGAGGCTGAGGCGGATCCTTTGGCCGATCTGGGAGACTTGGAAGATAGGGAGGATGAGGAACCGCTAAATCAACTAGAGGGCGTCGAGATGCCTCAAGAGTTCCTAGCTGGGGTTTCTGCCACCGAGCCGATCGAAGTAGTACCGGTTAGTACTGTTCGACCTCGGAGCTCGGCCACAGCCAGCGCTTCTTCAACGTGGGGGAAGAGAATTGAGCAGTTGTTCGCCTGTTGCAAGCGTGAGTGCCATTCCACAGTGCAAATGGCCAACACCAGGCTAAGGAACTGGTCAGTAGATCGTTATCACAAGCTGAAGGTTCCAGGTCGGCACGAATCGGCTTGCTATCCTCCAGCCGACCACTTCACCATATACGATCTTGCATTCGACGTCATCCAGTTCCCTCTCCCCGGTTTTGTTGTCGACATCTTGAACTATTTCGAGCTCAACCCAGGTCAGATGTCACCAAATAGTTGGGCCGTGATGGTGGCCTTCTATGTGTTTTGCCTGGAGAAGAAAGTGGAGCCGACCCTGCGCAGGTTCAGGCATTTCTTTGTGTGCAAACCCAACCCGAAGCAGCCAGGGTGGTTCCACTTCGCAGCTCGGGTCGGCAACTCCATATTCACCAAGTGGCACTCTTCTAACAAAGGCTGGCATAATGACTATTATTGGGTGTAGCCGGCTGTGAACTCTGGGTGCAGGTTGGACTGGATTCCAAGTTTGAGGAAGACCGTCAATGATGACCCCAAGCTCTCAGATGAGGAACTTGAGGAAGTTGCGGTGCTCAAGCCCGCGCCCGGGACACAGATAGATATTGACAGCGTGCTCAAATGGGAACGGATCTGGGATTCCAAGCTGTTTGGAAGGGAACCCGACCTCTCAAGGGATCATCCCAACCTGCTTCCCGAGCCCAAAGGGGATGCGGGGTCTAGCTCAGAAGAGGGTCAGTTTGTAGGATCGGTGCCCGACCTCCCGATTGTCCTGTCTACTAGTCTTTTTAGGTAGGCCTCCGGCTCTTTTTCACTTTTTTCCTCTACCTTTTGCAGATATGGCAGACATGAGAAAGCTCGCGTACGCCCAGGTGCGAAAGAAGAGCGAGGTTAGCGGCAAGGCTTCAACTCAGTCCGGCTTGGGAGGTGCCACTCAGGGTCAGAGGCAGCGGCCCAGCGGCCAAGTGCGGGAGGTCGGCTCCGAGGTCTCCTCCAAAGCGGCTTCGGGGTCCCATTTGCCCAAGAGATCGGGCTCAGGAGTGGCGATCCCGGAGCGCTCTGCATCCCAACCTAAAAGTAGAAAGCGGCCTCAGGTCGAATACTCTTGAAAGGGTAAGGCCCCAGAGGTGAGCCCTCCCAACAAGGACTTCATGGAAGCGTCCAAGGTGGCCCGCGACCCCAAGCTGGCGACGATCCCGGTAGAGCAGCTCTCGCTTGACTTGAGGACGGCCATAGTCACGGTGAGTCTCATCCAATCTTCTGGTAAAGTTATTTTTTAGCTCGGCTAATCGTTTCACTTTCTTCTAAACAGGCCGAGTCCCACATCCTTTCGGTTCCCAGCTTCCTTGTCAGGGCCCAAACTCACTGCGTTGAGCTCGAGCAGCGATACGTGGATGCCCGGGCCGAGCTTGAGACTGTGAGGGAGGAGGCCGCTCAGAGGCGCAAGGCGGACACGACGGAGATCGACCGCCTAAAGAAGGAGCTTGACTTGGAAAAGACCCGGCGTGAAACCACGACCAAGGACGTCGAGCGGTACAAGCTGGAGAAACGTGAGGCAGAGGCGAAGCTCCGGGATCTGGTGGACCTGGTCGGCGCCGAATGAGAGAAGGCAGTGGAAGCCTTCAAGTCTAGTGATGCGGTCGTTGACTGGTTGGCCACGGAAGGCGGGGCCATGGCAAAATATGCCGAGATGGAATTCTACTTCCGGGGTCAAGTCGCAGCTCGGGAGAGAGCGAAGACCTTCTTCCCAGCTACCAAGAACAATTACATCGAGATCTTGGAGGCTCCGCCGCCGGAGTTCTGGAGCTTCCATCCGACCTGACGTCCCAAGCTAAGGAGGTCATTGAGTTTGTCCAGAAGGGTATGGACCAGGTCGGGGATGAAGCCGAAGCCACCACCTCTGCCGCTGCGCCCAAGTAAATTTTGTAAAATTGCCCGAGTCGGGCTTTTGTAACTTCGCCCAGGTTGGGCTCTTTGTAATTGTATTTTGATTTAATGAAATGAGTATTTTGCGTTTTATCAGAGTTCATACTTGTGTATTTTTCTTTCTTCGCAAATTTTTTCTTAAGTAAGCGGGGTCGGACCAATATAATAGACCATTTGAACTTAAGTAAAAAGAACCGAGTTGGACGCGATTAATGAATTATTATCCTAATCCGAGTTGGTTAACTGGGCAACTATATAATCGTCGCCGACCTGGACTCGTCAGTCTAATTTAAAATTGGTCAAACTAATGTTGACGAATGTTGTGTTCGAGTTTAGACCCAAACTAATATACCGACCTGAAGCCGGATTACACTGAGTTGGACCTTAATTCGAACTGGCAAAGCTAATCAAATTGGTATTGATTATTCCTGAGCTGGAACATAGTCCGAGCTGGTTTATTTGATCCTTAGCTCGTGATTAAGCGTGGCCACCGCGTTAATCCGAGTTGGTGGTAGCTTTGTAGCTGAGGCACTTGGGCCCGGGTCGGGAATTGCACTGATTTACAAAATATATTTGTATTGAAGTACTTAGGCTCGGGGCCCGATTACAAGTAATTTTTTGGCTCGGGGCCTTAATAAGAGATTTCAGCTCGGGGCTGCTATAAAATATTTCGGCTCGGGGCCGTTACAAGAAATTTCAACTCAGGGCCATTTAGACAAAATACCGTTTCAGGTATTCTGAGTGCCATGCATTCTTCAATAGTTTTCCGTTCTTGTCGCGGAGGTAGAAGGTCCCAGGTCGGACTTCTTTCACAACTTCGTATGGTCCCTCCCAGGTTAGGGAAAGCTTGTTACCCGAGCGTGGCAAAAAGATGGCCTTTCTGAGTACGAGGTCGCCAACCTTAATAGGCTTAGGCTTGACCTGTTTGGCAAAAGCTCTTTTCATGGCAGCTTTGCTGGCCAGTATTCTGATCTGGGTTTTAGCTCGGAGCTCTTCGGCGAGGTTGAGCTCTTCACGGATCCGTGATCCATTTATTTCTGGATCATGGTGGAGGGTTCTACTGGTTGGGGACCCGATCTCCACTGGCAGCACTGCTTGAGTACCGAAGGTCAGCTCGAAGGGCGATTCTCCCATTGCCGAGCTGGTGGTGGTCTGCTGAGCCCACAATACCTCGAGAAGAATCGATGCCCACTGGCCCTCTACTTCCTCCAGCTTGGTTTTCAGGCCCTGCAAAATGATTTGGTTAGTCCTTTCAACTTGGCTATTACTTTGAGGGTGAGCAACAGACGAGAATCTAAGGTCAATCCCAATCTCAACACATTTGCCTCGAAAGTATGCATTGTCGAATTGCTTGCCGTGGTCAGTAATAATGACCTTTGACACCCCGAATCGGCAAATGATATTTTTCCATACAAAGTCCCAAGCTGCCTTTTCCGTTATTCTAGCAACACCTTCAGCCTCAGGTCATTTGGTGAAGTAGTCTACTGCTACGAAGACGTACTTCTTTTTGGCCAACACTGGTTGGCAACGGGCCGATGATATCTAGACCCCACTGATAGAATGGCCAAAGGCTTATCATCACCGAGAGGTCTACCGCTGGCTTCCTCTCTATGTTAGCGAACCTTTGGCAGGTGTCGCACCTTTTTACATACTCTTTGGCATCTTGTTCTAAGGTTGGCCAGAAATAGCCTTGCCTCAATGCCTTTCGAGCCAGAGCTTTGCCTCCCAAGTGGTTTCCACATATCCCTTCATAGATTTCACTGAGTACATAGTTTCCCTCCTCGGGTCCAACACATTTTAAGAAAGGCCAAGTGTAGGCCCTCTTATAGAGTTGCCCGGCAATTATGACAAACCTTGAGGCCTGTTTCGTGAGTTTTTGAGCAACTTTTTCATCCTCCGGGGTCATACCCCCTCCAAGTAGTCCATGATTGGTTTGGTCCAATCTGGTCTTAAATTGAGCTCGGCTACGGCTTGCAACCCCAACTGAATGCTTGGTTCGGACACTTCTTCCACATGGACCAGAGCAGGTCGGCTCTCACCCAGGGCCAACCTGGATAGGGCATCAGCCTTCATATTCTCTTCCCTCGAAATTTGTTGTATCGTGAACCTTTTGAGCCCTGAGGTCAAATCCTTGACTCTGTTGAGGTAGGCCAGCATAGTACTGTCCTTGGCTTCAAACTCTCCCGATATCTGACTAGAAACCAATTGAGAGTCGGTGCTCAAGTCGACTGTCTGTGCCCCGAGCTGAGCTACAATTTTCAGCCCCGCAATCACCGCTTCATACTCCGCTTCATTGTTGGACGCCGGAAAAGTGAACTTGAGGGAGTATTGGTGCTCATGTTGGGTCGAGTCGAGGATGACCACCCCAGCTCCGCTACCAGACTTCCCTGAGGCCCCATCCACATGGACCTTCCACACGTCCTCCGGGTCATGCTCGGCTCGGCTAGTGCATTCCACCACAAAGTCCGTGATGGCTTGGGCTTTGATGGCTGTTTTGGGCTGGTAGGTGATGTCAAATTGACTTAGCTCTACTGCCCATTTCAGCAGCCTGCCCGACGCCTCCGGCTTGTGCATGATGGACTTGAGTGGGGCATCCGTCATGACCTTAATCAGATGAGCATCAAAGTATGGATTCAACTTTCTTGCCGCTGTGATGAGCGTGAGGGCAAGTTTCTCCAAGGAGGAGTACCTCACCTCGGCCCCTTACAGGGTTTTGCTGACATAATAGACCAGCTTCTGTTCCTTCCCTTCTTCTCGGACTAGTGCCGCTGCCACTGCTGTCCCCGACCATACTAGGTATAGTACCAGCCCCTCCCCCACCTCAGGTCAGGATAGCAGCGATGGCGAAGTTAGATACATTTTCAGTTCTTGGAAGGCGTTCTAGCATTCCGTAGTCCATTCAAAGTTCTTAGGGTTCCTCAATATTTTAAACAGGGGAGCACACTTGTCGGCCGACCTGGACATGAATCTGCTGAGTGCCGCGACCTTGCCTGCTAACACTTGGACGTCTTTCACGTAGGTCGGCGGCGCCAGGTCAAGTATCGCCTGAACCTTCTCCGGGTTGGCTTCTATTCCACGGGCTGTGACCATGAAGCCCAGAAACTTTCCTGCCTTGAAGCAGAATGCGCACTTTTTCGGGTTTAGCTTTATCCCAAAGTGCCCCATTACGGCAAAGGCTTCAGCCAGGTCGGCTACATGATCTTCCGCCCTTATGCTCTTGACCATCATGTCATCTACATAGATTTCCATATTTCGGCCAATATGATTTTTGAAAACCTTGTTCACCATCCGAGTATAGGTGGCTCCAGCATTCTTGAGGCCAAAAGGCATGACCTCATAGTAGTAGAGACCTTTATCGGTGGTGAAGACAGTCTTCTCTTTGTCTCCGAGAGTTATCTTGATTTGGTTGTAACCTTTGAAGGTATCCATGAAAGAGAGTAGCTCGAACCCGGAGGTGGCATCCACCATTTAATCAATCCGAGGTAGGGGAAAGCAGTCCTTAGGGCAGGCTTTATTGAGGTCGGTAAAATCAATACACAATCTCCATCCTCCCGAGGACTTGGTTACCAGCACCACGTTGGATAGCTAGGTTGGGTACTAAATTTTCTTTATGTGGCCGGCGTCTACCAATTTGTCTACCTCTTTTGCTATGATTTGTTGCTTATCATAATGAAAGCATGCGCTTCTGCTTCACTAGATAGTGATTCGGGTCGACATTTAGGTGATGCTCAATCACTCCCGGGTCAATACATGTCATGTCAGAGGCAGACCACGCAAATATGTGTTCATTTTTTAGGAGAAATTGGCTTATACCTTTCTTGAGGTCGGTAGAGAGTTCACTTCCGATTTTTGTTCTTTTTGTTTCATTGGAGAGTTCCACCTCCTTAAGGTCTTCAACCGGGCTGCCTCTCTTTGCATCCCTCTTCTCTTCGGGCAAATCTGGTCCCCAGCCAACCTGATATTTGGGTCGGAGGGAGTTTTCATAATACTCCCGGGCTGAGAGCTGGGCTCCGCGGATTGTGGCGCCGCTGGCCGGGGTCGGGAATTTTAGGGCCTGGTAGGAGGTGGAAGGGACGGCCCTGAAATGGTTGAGTGCCACCCGACCTAAAATTCCATTATAAGTGGAGTTGCAATCCATCACAATGAAGTTGGCTTGCATTGAAACCCGCTTATCTCCGTCTTCCAGCTTCAGCAGAAGGTTAATGACTCCCTCAGCTCGATGTGCTTGCCCGGTGAAACCAGCCAAAGTGCCCCTCAAGGGCCTGAGTCGGCTCCTGTCCAACCCTATTTGCTCAAAAGCGCTGAGGAATAAGACTTTTGCCGAGCTCCCGGTGTCCACCATCAACCTTTTTACGGTGAAGTTGGCTATTTCAGCGTTGATCACCAGTGGGTCATCATGGGATAATATTACCCCCTCTAAGTCTTCCGCGGAAAAGGTGAGCTCCTCAACCCTTGGGGCAGGGCCCCGCACCGGTCCATACTCTTTCCCAGCCCGAACATAACCCTTCTTGCCTGCCGAGGTCTCGCCTCCCGATGCCAGTCCTCCCGCAATGGTTTCGATCACAACCAAATGTCCGCCCCCAGCCTGGCACCTGGGAGGGCTCCTCTCTCTATCTCTTTGATCATGATTCCGGGTTGGCTGTGGGTCAACGTACCTTCGGAGGTGATCTCGGGCTATCAGTGCCTCGATCTCCTGCTTCAAGTCTTTGCACTCTTCGGTGGTATGGCCGTAGTCCATATAGTAGCGGCAATACTTGGTTCTATTGCGCTTCTCGAGTCAGCCTTTCATCCTCGGAGCTGGAGGCAGGTGGTTCTGATGCTGGATCTCCATCAGGATCTGTTCCCTTGTGGTGTTGAGGGGAGTAAATATAGTGAACCGGGGGTTCTGCTTTGGCTTCTGGGGCTGCTTGCCTCGGTCATTCTGGACTTTACCCCCAGGTTGGGCTCGGGAGGTCTCTCCCTTCCTACTAGCTTCTTTTTCCTTGTCATCATTCCTCTTTGCCTGATGGATTTCTTCCGAGTGTATGTACCTTTCTGCTCGTACCATCAGCTCGGATACAGTATCCATGGGGTCGATTGCCAATGAGGATATAAGGGGGCCCGACCTGAGCCCACTCTGGTAAGCCATCAACGCCATGAAGTCCTCCAAGTTGGGGATCCGGAGGGATTCTTCATTGAATCTGGCTGTGTAAGCCCTCAAACTTTTCCCTCTATGCTGTTTTACCAGCAGTAATGTAGAAGTGTGGCGGGTGGCGCGCCGGCTCCCCTCGAAGCGGGAGAGAAAAGCCTCAGCTAGCTGATGAAAACTTGCAATTGAACCGGGATGAAGCTTCTGGAACCAATCCAAGGCATTGCCAACCAGGGTGGTCAAGAATGTCTTCGTCTTCATAAGGTCGAACATGTCGTGCAGGGTCATATGGTGATCAAAGTTGAGTAAGTGGCTGGCTGGGTCTCCATCTCCATTATAGACGGCCAGGTTGGACAACCGGTTGCCGGTGGGTAATGGAGTGGCTAGTACCTCGGGTGAGAGGGGGCTTACACCGAGCTAGTTGATGACCTTGGCTATGGTAGCCGCGGTCTTGGCCTGCTCGGGGTCGGCTTGAGCCGCCTTTTGACCTCTCGCCTCACCAGGCCTCGCCACCGGCTCTAGGAAACCCTCTTGGTCCTGCGTCCGCTTTGGCCTTGGGTCTAGGATGCGGAACTATGGATGCGAGGGCAGCGGCGTAGCTTCTTGCGGAGCCAGGGAGCCCTCAGCTAGTCGGGTTACCTACTCTTTAAGTTCCTCAAACATCCTCAGCATCATCTTTATCTCCGGTGACAGGTTAGAGTTGAGATCTCCATCTACCGCGGGGTTGGTTTGAGTGGCTAAGTGTATACGTTGGCTCGTCCCAACGTCGGCTGGGGTTGGGTTTTGGCTAGGCACCTGCGTGGTTTCGAGGTCCCCATCCGGGTTAGGCGAATCCTCTATCGATGCGCTATGGCTTCTGGTTTGTACCATAGTGGTTTCTCAGTTAGTGGTAAAGGAGAGTGATAGAAAGAACTCGTTTCCCACAGACGGTGCCAAACTGTCGAGGTCGGATTCTCGCAGTTGAGTTGGTCGGCTACGCTTGTCGAGCTGAACTTTCAGGTTGGCATCCGAGTTGAACTTTTCAGGTCGGCTACCTGACCTGCACAAGGAAAAAGAAGGAAAAGGCGGGGTGATGACCCAGATTTTCCCCTCGGGCGTGCGAATGATTAGTATGTCCGAGCTGGCAAGGTAGCTGAGAGCATTTAATGACGAGTTACCTCCAAAATGAAGAGGGTGGAGCTCTATTTATACTAAATTCAGGTCTGACAGCATTTAATGCGGTGCAGCTTTATGCCCCATCAGTGCTTTATGTCCCATCGGAACAGCTGGCACTGAGGTCAGGGTTTTCCGGGTTCGGGTCAGCATTCCGGTTGGGCATTTAGCTGAATGAGCTGGGCTCGGCTCAGATTAGCCCATCTCAGCTCGGCGTGGGTAACTCACCCCAGCTCGGTGACCCCTCGTCAATTACTATATATCATCCGAAATTGACAATTTTTTTAATTATCTTTCTTCTTTTAGCATGTCAACTAGAGTAATAATTTATGTCATTCTTTCACCCATTTTTTGTATAATAAGAATTCATGTATTGAATATTAAATATTTCTTGGATATTGTAAAAATTCTACTATGTAAGAAAGGGTGATGAGTTGATGGGTATATAGTATTGCTCTGTCAGAGTACATATAAGAAGTGATAAATGAGTGATAAAAATATAATGGTATCAATATATAAACTTTTCTCAATTTTTCAACCATTTATCATCAAATTGTTTAGAAAACATAGGCATGTTTCATAAATAATCGAGAGGTGTTAATATTTTTTTTCTCATTTTTCTTTCACATCTAATTTAAAAAGAGTTGTTCGATGTCACCATATTTTTACCATTCTGTTTATCACTTCCTATATGTATATTTAATTACCATGTCAAATAACTAACTTTTTTTTATTTCTCAGCCTTTTTTTTACATGCCAACTAAGTGTACGGATAAATATAATAATAAATATGTGATAAAAATTAGCATTTCTCAAAAAAAAAAAAAAAAAAGACAATTTACTTCCTTTCTTACTATGCAAAAACTTTGTTACAATAAACCACATTTCTTCTCATGAATCCACTGATTTCTTTTCCTTAGCTCTAGAATATGAGAATCTTTAAATGAATTATTTTCTTTTGTCTCGCAGGAGAAAGGTTACGAAATAACCTATCCAAATTTGTTGTGGGCGTTTGGTTGTTTGTGGTGTTTATATTAGCATCAAGTTATACTGCAATTCTCAGTTCTATTTTAACAATTCAACAGATTCAATTCGCTAATGGTGATCAAATCGGCTATCAAGCTTATTCTTTTGTACGAGGAGTTTTAAATTTTACAGACAATAGACTCGAACGTTATCTTACATCGGAAGACTACAATGATGCATTATCAAGAGGAAGTGAAAATGGTGGTGTTGGAGCTATCATTGATGAAATACCTTACCACAAGATCTTCCTTGCAAAATATCAATTTGACCATGTCATGATTGATACCTCTCAAACTACTAACGGGTTTGGATTTGTAAGTATTTCTCTTGATAACTTTTTTTTTTTGGAAAAGAAGTAAATGTTGTGCAACTGTGATTTACAAGTTAATATAGTGAACTTAACTATATACGAGTGAATTATTTTGAGTTTAAATGTTTAGTCTGATTTACAAGTTAGTATTGTGAACTTAACTACATACGAGTGAATTATTTTGAGTTTAAATATTAAGTCTATTGACATGAACCTTGTTTTGCGATGCAAGCACCAATAGGGTATAGAAAAAATTTTGATTGTTGATAACTGACGAGGGGTCCCCGAGCTGAGATGAGTTACCCACGCCGAGCTGAGACGGGCTAATCAGAGCCAAGCCCAATGCGTTCAGCTAAATGCCCAACCTGGATGTTGATCCAACCCCGGAAACCCCGACCTCAGTGCCAGCTGTTCCGATAGGACATAAAGTATTGATAGGACATAAAGCTGCACCACATTAAATGTTGTCAGACTTGAATTTAGTATAAATAGAGCTCCACCCTCTTCATTTAGGAGGTAACTCGTCATTAAATGCTTTCAGCTACCTTGCCAGCTCGGATATACTAATCATTCGCACGCCCGAAGGGAAAATCCGGGTCATCACCCCGCCTTTTCCTTCCTTTCCTTGTGCAGGTGATGTAGCCGACCTGAAAAGTTCAACTCGGAGGCCAACCTGAAAGTTCAGCTTGGCAAACGTAGCCGACCAATTCAACTGCGAGAATCTAACCTCGACAGTTTGGCGCCGTCTGTAGGAAAGTGAGTTCTATCTATCACTCTCCTTCACCATTCACTGAGAAACTATTATGGTACAAACGAGAAGCCACAGCACACCGGTAGAGGACTTACCTAACCCGGATAGGGACCTCGAAACCACGCAGGTGCCTAGCCAAAACCCAATCCCAGCCGACGTTGAGACGAGCCAACGTATACACTTAGCCACACAAACCAACCCCACGGCGGATGGAGACCTTAACTCCAGCCTGTCACCAGAGATAAGGATGATGCTGAGGATGTTTGAGGAACTTAAAGAGCAGGTAGCCCAGCTAGCTGAAGGCCCCTTGGCTCCGCAAGAAGCTACGCCGCGGCCCTCGCGTCCAAAGTTTCGCATCCCAGACCCAAGGCCATAGCGAACGCAGGATGAAAAGGGCTTCCTGGAGCCGGTGGCAAGACCCGGCGAGGCGAGAGGTCAAAGGGCGGCTCATGCCGACCCCGAGCAGGCCAATACCTCGGCCGTCATAGCCAAGGTCATCAACAAGCTCGGCGGAAGCCCACTCTCACCGAGGTACTAGCCACGCCACTACCCACCGGCAACCGGATGCCCAACCTGACCGTCTATAATGGAGATGGAGACCCAGCCAGCCACTTGTTCAACTTCGATCACCACATAACTCTGCATGACATGTCCGACCTCATGAAGACAAAGACATTCCCGACCACCCTAGTTGGCAATGCCTTGGATTGGTTCCAGAAATTTCGTCCTAATTCAATTGCAAGTTTTCATCAGCTGGCTGAGGCTTTCCTCTCCCGCTTCACGGGGAGTCAGCGCGCCACCCGTTACACTTCTACATTACAGCTGGTGAAGCAACATAGAGGGGAAAGTTTGAGGGCTTATACAGCCAGATTCAATGAAGAGTCCCTCCAAATCCCTAACCTAGAGGACTCCATGGCGTTGATGGCTTACCAGAGCGGGCTCAGGTCGGGCCCCCTTACATCTTCATTGGCAATCAACCCCGTGGATACTGTATCCGAGCTGATGGTACGAGCAGAAGGTTTCATACACTCGGAAGAAATCCATCAGGCAAAGAGGGATGATGATAAGAAGAAGGAAGCTAGCAGGAAGGGAGAGACCGCCCGAGCCCAACCTGGGGGTAAAGTCCAAAACGACTGAGCCAAGTAGCCCCAACAACCAAAGCAGAACCCCCGGTTCACTATGTTCACTCCCCTCAATACCACAAGGGAGTAGATCCTGATGGAGATCCAGTACCAGAACCACCTGCCTCCAGCTCCAAGGATGAAAGGCCGACCTGAGAAGAGTAATAGAACCAAGTATTGTCGCTACCATATGGACTATGGCCATACCACCGAAGAGTGCAAAGACTTGAAACAGGAGATCAAGGCACTGATAGCCCGAGGTCACCTCTGAAGGTACGTAGACCCGCAGCCGACCCGGAATCATAATCAAAGAGATAGAGAAAGGAGTCCACCCAGGCGCCAAGCTGGGGGCGAACGTTTGGCTGTGATTGAAACCATTGCAGGAAGACTGGCTTCAGGAGGGGAGACCTCGGTAGGCAGGAAGGGTTATGTTCGGGTTGGGAGGGAGTATGGACCAGTACGGGGTCCAGCCCCGGGGATGGAGAAGCTCACCTTTTCCTCAGAAGACTTGGAAGGGGTAATATTGCACCACGATGACCCACTGGTGATCAGCGCTGAAATAGCCAACTTCACTGTAAAGAGGCTGATGGTGGACACCGGGAGCTCGACGGAAGTCTCATTCCTCAGCGCTTTTGAGCAAATGGGGTTGGACATGAGCCGACTCAGGCCCTTGAGGGGCACTTTAGCTGGTTTCACCGGGCAAGCCCACCGAGCTGAAGGAGTCATTAACCTTCCGCTGAAGCTGGAGGACGGAGATAAGTGGGTTTCAATGGAAGCCAACTTTATTGTGATGGATTACAATTCCACTTACAACAGAATTTTAGGTCGAGTGGCACTCAACCATTTCAGGGCCGTCCTTCCACCTACCACCAGACCCTAAAATTCCTGACCCCAGCCGGCACGACCACCATCCGCGGAGCCCAGCTCTCAGCCCGGGAGTGTTATGAAAACTCCCTCCGACCCAAATATCAGGTTGGCTGGGGATCAGATTTGCCCGAAGAGAAGAGGGATGCTAAGAGAGACAGCCCGGCTGAAGACCTTCAAGAGGTGGAACTCTCTGATGAAGCAAAGAGAGCAAAAATCGGAAGTGAACTCTCTACCGACCTCAAGAAAGGTATAAGCCAATTTCTCCTAAAAAATGAACACATATTTGCATGATCTGCCTCTGACATGATAGGTATTGACCCGGGAGTGATTAAGCATCACCTGAATGCCGACCCGAATCACTATTCGGTGAAGCAGAAGCGCAGGCACTTCCATTATGATAAGCAACAAATCATAGCAGAAAAGGTAGACAAATTGGTAGACGCCGGCCACATAAAAGAAATCCAGTACCCAACCTGGTTATCCAACGTGGTACTGGTAACTAAGTCCACAGGATGATGGAGATTGTGTATTGATTTTACCGACCTCAATGAAGCCTGCCCTAAGGACTGCTTTCCCCTACCTCAGATTGATCAAATGGTGGATGCCACCTCCGAGTTTGAGCTACTCTCCTTCATGGATGCCTTCAAAGGCTACAACCAAATCAAGATGGCTCCCGGAGACAAAGAGAAGACTGCCTTCACCACTGATAAAGGTCTCTACTACTATGAGGTCATGCCTTTTGGCCTCAAGAATGCTGGAGCCACCTATACTCGGATGGTTAACAAGGTTTTCAAAAATCAGATTGGCCGAAATATGAAGATCTATGTAGACGACAAGTTGGTCAAGAGCAGAACGGCGAAAGATCATGTAACCGACATGGCTGAAGCCTTCGCCGTAATGGGGCACTTTGGGATAAAACTGAACCCGGAAAAGTGCGCATTCGGAGTCAAGGCGAGAAAGTTTCTGGGCTTCATGGTCACAGCCCGTGGAATAGAAGCCAACCCGAAAAAAGTTCAGGCGATACTTGACCTGGCGCTGCCGACCTGCGTGAAAGACGTCCAAGTGTTGGCAGGCAAAGTCACGGCACTCAGGAGATTCATGTCCAGGTCGGTTGACAAGTGTGCTCCCCTATTTAAAATATTGAGGAATCCTAAGAACTTTGAATGAATTGCGGAATGCCAGAACGCCTTTCAAGAGCTGAAAAGGTATTTAGCTTTGCCACCCCTGCTATCCTGACCTGAGGTGGGGGAGGAACTGGTACTATATCTAGCATGCTCGGGGACAGTAGTGGCAGCGGCACTAGTCCGAGAAAAAAGGAAGGAACAGAAGCCGGTCTATTATGTCAGCAAAACCTTACAAGGGGTCGAGGTGAGGTACTTCCCCTTGGAAAAACTCGCCCTCGCGCTCATCACGACGGCAAGGAAGCTGAAGCTATACTTTGATGCTCACCCAATTAAGGTCATGATGGATGCCCCACTCAGGTCCATCATGCACAAGCCGGAGGCGTCGGGCAGGCTGCTGAAATGGGTAGTTAAGTTGAGTCAATTTGACATCACCTACCAGCCTAGAACAGCCATCAAAGCCCAAGCCATCGCGGATTTTGTGGTAGAATGCACAGGCCGAGCCGAGTATGACCCGGAGGACGTATGGAAGGTCCATGTGGATGGGGCCTCAGGGAAGTCTGGCAGCGGAACTGGGGTGGTCATCCTCGACCCGACCCAGCATGAGCACCAATACTCCCTTAAGTTCACCTTTCCGGCATCCAACAATGAGGCGGACTATTAAGCAGTGATCACAGGGCTAAAAATTACAGCTCAGCTCGGGGCACAGACAGTCGACCTGAGCACCGACTCTCAATTGGTTTCTAGTCAGATATCGAGAGAGTTCGAAGCCAAGGATAGTACCATGCTAGCCTACCTCAACAAAGTCAAGAATTTGACCTCAATACTCAAAAGGTTCATGATATAGCAAATTTCGAGGGAGAAAAATATGAAGGCTGACGCCCTGTCCAGGTTGGCCCTGGGTGAGAGCCGACCTGCCCTAGTCCATGTGGAAGAAGTGTCCGAACCAAGCATTCAGTTGGGGGTGCAAGCCGTAGCCGAGCTCAATCTAAGTCCAGATTATACCAAACCAATCGTGGACTACTTGGAGGGGGTATGACCCCAGAGGATGAAAAAGTAGCTCGAAAACTCATGAAACAAGCCTCAAGGTTTGTCATAATTGTCGGGCAACTATATAAGAGAGCCTACACTTGGCCTCTCTTAAAATGTGTTGGACCCAAAGAGGGAAACTATGTACTCCGGGAGATCCATGAAGGGGTATGTGGAAACCACTTGGGAGGCAAAGCTCTGGCTCGAAAGGCGTTGAGGCAAGGCTATTTCTGGTCAACCTTAGAACAAGATGCCAAGGAGTATGTAAAAAAGTGCGACACCTGCCAAAGGTTCGCCAACATAAATAGGAAGCCTGCGGTAGACCTCACGGTGATGATAAGCCCGTGGCCATTTTACCAGTGGGGTCTAGATATCATCGGCTCATTGCCAACCAGTGTTGGCCAAAAGAAGCATGCCTTCGTAGCAATAGACTACTTCACCAAATGGCCTGAGGTTGAAGGTGTTGCTAGAATAACAGAAAAGCAGCTTGGGATTTTGTGTGGAAAAATATCATTTGCTGGGTCGGGGTGCCAAAGGTCATCATTACTGACCACGGCAAGCAATTCAACAGTGCATACTTTCGAGACAAATGTGCTGAGATTGGGATCGACCTTAGATTCTCATCTATTGCTCATCCTCAAAGTAATGGCCAAGTTGAAAGGACTTGCAGGGCCTGAAAACCAAGCTGGAGGAAGCAGAGGGCCAGTGGGCATCGATTCTTCCCGATGTGTTGTAGGCTCAACGGACCACCACCAGCTCGGTAACGGGAGAATCGCCATTCGAACAGACCTTCGGTACTCAAGCGGTGCTGCCAATGGAGATCGGGTCTCTAACCAGTAGAACCCTCCACCATGATCTAGAAATAAACGGAGCACGGATCCGTGAAGAGCTCGACCTTGCTGAAGAGCTCCGAGCTAAAGGTCAAATTAGAATGCTGGCCAGCAAAGCTGCCATGCAAAGAGCCTTTGCCAAACAGGTCAAGCCTAAGCCTATTAAGGTTGGTGACCTCGTACTCAGAAAGGCCATTTTTTTACCGCGCTCGGGTAACAAGCTCTCCCTGACCTGGGAGAGACCGTACGAAGTCATGAAAGAAGTCCGACCTAGGACTTTCTACCTCCGCGACAAGAACGGGAAACTATTGAAGAACGCATGGCACTCAGAACACCTAAAATGGTATTTTGTCTAAATAGGCCCCGAGCTGAAATTTTTTGTAATGGCCCTGAGCCGAAATATTTTGTAACAGCCCCGAGCTGAAATCTCTTGTTAAGGCCCCGAGCCAAAACATTACTTGTAATTGGCCCCCGAGCCTAAGTACTTCGTATACAAATTCAATATAATACATGTTGTAAATCAGTGTAATGCCTGACCCGGGCCCAAGCACCTCAGCCACAAAGCTACTACTAACTCGGATTAACGTGGTGGCCACGCTTAATCACGAGCTAATGACCAAGTATACCAGCTCGGACTATGTTCCAGCTCAGGAATAATCAAACGACAATTTGATTAGCTTTGCCAGTTCGGATTAAGGTCCAACTCGGTGTAATCCGGCTTCGGTCGGCATATTAATTTGGGTCTAAACTTGAACTCAACACTCGTCAACATTAGTTTGACCAATTTTAAATCGGACTGACGAGTTCAGGTCGGCGACGATTAAACAGTTGTCCAATTAACCAGCTCGAATTAAGATGATAATTCATTAATCGCGTCCAACTTGGTTCCTTATATTCAACTTAAGTTTGAAAGACCTATATTATTGGTCCGACCCTACTTACTTAAGAAAAAATTTGTGAAAAAGAAAAGTACACAAGTACGAACTCAGGTGAAACGCAAAATATTCATTTCATTAAATCGAAATACAATTACAAAGAGCCCAACATGGGCGAAATTACAAATGCCCGACTCGGGCAATTTTTCAAAATTTACTTGGGCGCAGCGGCAGAAGTGGTGGCTTCGGCTTCATCCCCGACCTGGTCCATACCCTTCTGGACAAACTCAATCACCTCCTTAGCCTGGGACGTCAGGTCGGATGGAAGCTCAGGAATCTCCCAAAACTCCGGCTGCGGAGCCTCCAAGATCTCAATGTAATCATTCTTGGTGGCTGGGAAGAAGGTCTTCGCCCTCTCCCAAGCTGCGACTTGACCTCGGAAGTAGAATTCTATCTCGGCATATTTTGCCATTGCCTTGCCTTCCGTGGCCAACCAGTCCACGGCCGCATCACTGGACTTGAAGGCTTCCACTGCCTTCTCTCCTTCGGCGCCGACCGGGTCCACCACATCCCAGAGCTTCGCCTCAGCCTCACGATTCTCCAGCTTGTAGCGCTCGACGTCCTTGGGCGAGGCCTCGCGCCGGGACTTTTCCGCATCAATCTCCTTCTTTAGACAGTCGATCTCCGTCGTGTCCTCCTTGCGCCTCTGGGCGGCCTCTTCCCTCAGAGTCTCAAGCTCGGCCCGGGCATCAATGTATCGCTGCTCGAGCTCGACGCAATAAGTCTGGGCCCTAACAAGGAAGCTGGGAGCCGAAAGGGTGTGGGACTCGGCCTATTTATTAGAAAGCCAAACAATCAGCCAAGCTAAAAGACCACCTTACCAAAAGTTGGATAAGACTCACCGTGACTATGGCCGTCTTCAAGTCGAGCGAGAGCTGCTTTGCCGGGACCGTCGCCAGCTTGGGGTCGCGGGCCACCTTGGACGCCTCCATGAAGTCCTTGCTGGGAGGGCTCACCTCCGTGGCCTTACCTTTCCCGGAGTATTCGGCCCGAGGCCGCTTTCTACTCTCAGGTCGGGATGTTGAGTGCTTCGGGATCGCCATTCTCGAGCCCGATCTCTTGGGCAAAGGGGACCCCGAAGCCCCCTTGGAGGAGACCTCGGAGTCGACCTCCCATACTTGGCCGCTGGGCCGCTGCCTCTGACCTTGAGCAGCACCTCCCAAGCCAGACCGAGCTGAAGCCTCGCCGCTGACCTCACTCTTCTTTCGCACCTAGGCATACGCGAGTTTTCTCATGTCCGCCATACCTGCAAAAGGTAGAGGAAAGAAATGAAAAAGAGCCGAAAGTCAACCTAAAAAGACTAGCAGACAGGACAATTGGGAGGTCAGGCGCCGATCCTGCAAACTAACCCTCTTCTGAGCTAGACCCCGCGTCTCCTTCGAGCTTGGGAAGCAGGTTGGGATGATCCCTCGAGAGGTCGGGTTCCCTACCAAACAACTTGGAATCCCAGATCCGCTCCCATTTGACCACGCTGTCAATATCTATCAGCATCTTGGGCGCGAGCCTGAGCACCGTGACTTCCTCAAGTTCCTCCTCTGAGAGCTTGGGGTCATCATTGACTGTCTTCCTCAAACTTGGAATCTAGACCAACCTGCACCCGGAGTTCACAACCGGCTCCACCCAATAATAGTCATTATGCCAGCCCTTGTTAGAAGAGTGCCACTTGGTGAATATGGAGTTGCCGACCCGAGCTGTGAAGTAGAACCACCCTGGCTGCTTCGGGTTGGGTTTGCACACAAAGAAATGCCTGAAACTGCGCAAGGTCGGCTCCACATTCTTCTCCAGGCAGAACACATAGAAGGCCACCATCACGGCCCAACCATTCGGCGATATCTGACCTAGGTTGAGCTCGAAATAGTTCAAGATGTCGACAACAAAACCGGGAAGAGGGAGCTGAATAACGTTAATGCAAAATCGTATATGGTGAAATGGTCGGCCGAGGTATAGCAAGCCGATTCGTGCCGTCCTGAAACCTTCAGCTTGTGATAACGATCCACTGACTAGTTCCTCAGCCTAGCGTTGGCCATTTGCACAGTGGAATGGCACTCACGCTTGCAACAGACGAACAGCTGCTCAATCCTCTTCCCCCGAGTTGAAGAAGCGTTGGCTGTGGCCGAGCTCCGAGGCCGAACAACACTAACCGGGACTGCTTCGATCGACTCGGTGGCAGAAATCCCAGCTAGGAACTCTTGTGGCATCTCGACGCCCTCCAGTTGATTTAGCGGCTCCTCATCCTCCCTATCTTCCAGATCTCCCAAGTCGGCCAAAGGATCCGCCTCAGCCTCCTCTTGCGCCAGTCTAACCCCAATAACTTGGCAATCATCATCGCTCTCCCTGGGCCCAAATTTTCGAGCTAACCCTAGAGACGCACTGGTGCTCTCTCCACCTTGATCTCTATTTGAGGTAGACTCCGAGCTCGATGGACTCTCATCCCCACCATAGGACCTCACCTCCATCACCTGGGAATCTTCCGACTCCGACCTCCCCATCCTGTCTACAGACCAAATATAAATGTACAGGAATGACTAAAGGGAGTCGGGACGTACCTACTGCTCTTTACTGCGGAATATGACCCGACCTAGCTGGCTCCGAGCTAAAAATCCCTAGAAGATTCTTTCCGAGCTAAATGCGTCCGACCACTTTGGTATCCGACCTAAAACTCTTGAAAGTTGAAAGCGAAGTGTGAAATGAATCTCGGATGTCAAGGCCCTATTTATAGGTACTCCTGAAAATCACCTTGGGGAGCCCAAACGTCGCGTCTTGTCAGAACCACCAGGTGACGTGTCAGCCATCTGAAGGGCATGCACCGCTGACGTGGCCATCCCTACTCGGCCGAGGTCGGGCACCTCCAGCTTGGGAGAAACTCCCAATTCTAGATCTCACCCCCTCGATCTCAACTTAGGGGAGGGATTGATGAGGGGTTCCCGAGCTGAGATGAGTTATCCACGCCGAGCTGAGATGGGCTAATCAGAGCCAAGCCTAGCGCGTTCAGCTAAATACCCAACCTGGATGCTGATCCGACCCCGAAAAACCCCGACCTCAGTGCCAGCTGTTCCGATGGGACATAAAACATTAATGGGACATAAAGCTGCACCGCATTAAATGTTGTCAGACCTGAATTTAGTATAAATAGAGCTTCACCCTCTTCATTTAGGAGGTAACTCGTCATTAAATGCTCTCAGCTACTTTGCCAGCTCAGACATACTAATCATTCGCACACCTGAGGAGAAAATCCGGGTCATCACCCCGCTTTTTCCTTCATTTCCTTGTGCAGGTGATGTAACCAACCTGAAAAGTTCAATTCGAAGGCCAACTTGAAAGTTCAGCTTGGCAAGCGTAGCCGACCAATTCAACTGCGAGAATCCGACCTCGACAATAACCTTTTTAGAACTAGAGAAATTTAGGAGTAGTCTAGTGGTGGGTTACTCCCCTTTTAATTGGAAGACTAAAATTTGAATCTAATGTGGTTGGGGAGTAAAAAAGAAGAAAAGAAAAAGGAAAAAAAAAAACCTCTTTAGAACTAGACAATTTAAAACTGTATCAAGTTTTTTTTTTTGGTCAAAGAAACTGTATCAAGTTGAATGGCTCTTAAAATAACTTATATGTTAATTTTCTTTTTGCGAGTACATCAATAAAATAATAATAAAAGTTAAGCACTTAAATCATAGTGTTGCTTTCTTGTAATATATAGCATTGTACATTATTTTATTTTGTCTATTCTTATACATATTCATATGTTTCAGGCTTTTCAAAAAGGTTCGTCGTTAGTGCACGAGATATCAAAAGCAATTGTCAAACTTCGAGAAGATGGAGAACTTTTAGAGTTGGAGATATCAAAAGCAATTGTCAAACTTCGAGAAGATGGAGAACTTTTAGAGTTGGAGAAGAAATGGTATGATCGGGTAAATACAAATTCAGGTCTATTATCTGAGGATTACGAACTGAGCAACCCAAAAACTTTAAGCTTGGAAATTTTTCTTGGTCTATTTTTCATTAATGGCCTCTCTAAAATTATTGCCTTATTTATTATTCTGATTCTCTTTCTTCGTGAGAAATTATCCCTCAAGTATCGTATTTCGAGAGTTTTAATAGAAGGAAAATTGGCATTTGTCGGGAAGTACCTCTTCCCTAGAATGGAAAATGCGATTGGTGAGACCGCACACTGATAGTCTACTTGAAATACTATGTTCCTGTACGAGATCATTGTTAATATTTTAGTTGATGAGTATCATAGCTTTCTTTTAGTGGCAATAGTTTGTAAATTTTTGCCCAACCACTAAATATTTACAAAACTTTAAATGGGTTCGCTATTCTTCTTATTTTAAATTGTCTAACTAAATTTTCACATTTATTTCGAATTATAAAATTCGTTCAATAATCAATCATGTCGAAAAGTAGCGTAACAAATAATCAAGTATATATTTATTCTAATCAAATATTTTGAATTCAAATTACAGTTTCAATGAAGCAACCGCCAAGAAAAGAGACATAACTCATGGGCGGTTTTACTCTTGTACACGTGCCACCTTCCCTTTTCCCGCCAAATCCAAAATCATGTCCCAACAATCCCCAACACCGTCACCAAATCACTTCTTTCTTACAAAAATGCAAAACCCTAAACCAAATCTCTCCAATTCACGCGAATAGTGCCTGAGATATCAAGAGCCATTGCCAAACTTCGCGAAAATGGAAAACTTTTGGAATTGGAGAAGAAATGGTATAATAAGAGAAATACAGGATCTAAGGTATCATCCAAGGATTACGAAGAGACCAAACCAAAGACTCTAAGTCTAAACAATTTTGTTGGTCTATTTTTTGTTAGTGGCCTCTCAAAAATTATTGCCCTCCTCATATTTTTTATTTTCTTTCTTCGTGAGAAATTGTCCCTCAACCATCACATTCTCAAAATTATAGTGGAAGAAAAATTGGCATTTTTCATGAAATACCTCTCCTCTAGAATGTATTCTACAAATGCCATTGGTGGGACCTTACCAAGATAGTCACTTCATAATAATATTTTTCTTATGTAGATCATTGTTGCTAATATTGTAGTTGATGAGATTCTTTACCTCAGTGGAAATTGATAATAGTAGTATGCAAAAGATTTATATTCAATTTATTAATTAGGATATATTTTTCTACTATTGTTAATAGTCCCGCTTATGACTCAACATTACAAAAAAAACTATTTTCTGCGATGGGTCGTCGCCAATTTATCATCAAATTGGCGACGGCACGGTGACAGAAGCCGATGTCGCCACTTTGGTGACAATTTGGTGATGTTTTGGAGACGACCTACAAAAACCGTCACAAATTCGTCGCCAATTGGCGACAATATGGTGACGACATCATATATCGTCTCCAAAAGTGACTATATGGTGACTGCTTGGTGATGGACAACGACATGTTGTCTCTATGCCGTAGCCAATGGACGACAGCTTGGCGACGGAATGCACAAGTCGTCGCCTTTTCGTCAACTTCATTTAAATTATATTTTTATATTCATTTTAGTTACAAAAAAAAATTACTAATTCGCATATTTGTAGTTTGATAAAAAAGTCAAAAAAAAAATATAATTCTAACAGTATTTTCACATGTTTTTGAAAAATTTAATCAAAGTATGTTAATATGAATTTTATGTCTTAAATAATTATAACAAAGAAAAAAAATTATTTTTCTAGAGACAGAAATACAGGGCCGTCTCCACCCAACAATAAAAAAAAAGATAACAAATAAAAACAAAAGAAAAAAAAATTAAAATAAATTGGATCAGCCGCAAGAGCTTATCCAATTTAAAAGATGGAGACGGCCTTGTCTGTCTCCATAAATGGAGATGGACTGGGCCGTCACCACCAACATTAAAAAAAAAAAATTGGATCAAGATGGAGATGGCTCGGTCCGTCTCTAGACTGGGTGATAAATTCATATTTTTAGTAACTTTAACCCATTAAATCATGTATATTGCATTATTATTTCAAGCTTAATTGTATATTTTACACAAATTTAGTACAATATAGGTTTTAAAGAAGAAATAGCAAAAACGGCCATAAAAACTAATTTTTGAAGCGAATATTCGGCGCAACACTAAAGGAAAATGGTAGAACAACTTCAAAACGGGCAATTCAAGATTGAATTTGGCCAAACCGAGTGCGGAAACAGATTCAGGACGCTGAAAAATCTTGGAATAGACCTGGTCACCTTTTTGGTCAATGGTCAAAGTCAACGGTCAATGGTCAAAGTCAAAGTTTGGACTCAAAGTTCACCTACCACAGCCGGAAGTGTGCTCGAGCACCCCTTTTTCCCGCTCGAACGCCCCTTTTTGAAATTGGCAGACAAGTGGTCGATAACGTGTGAAAGGAAAAAGATGAAAAAAATAATAAAAAATTATTAGTGCAGAAGGGCACTCAAGCGCCCCTTTCAGGTGCTCGAGCGCCCCCCTGCATTTTTGCCTATAAAAGTCGCGATTTTGTAGCAACAAAAGGGCACCAATTTTTCTCATCTTAGCCAAGTTTCTGCCTCTCTAGTGGGCAGAAGTGATTTTTCATCTTTTTCTTTGTATATAATCAGTTTTCTTCATACTTTAGCTTAGGAGTAGGTTAGTTTAGTTTAGTTAGGGTCCTAAATTAAGGGTCGGGCTTATGGATTAACGCCACAGCTTCAAAGAAATCGAGCCGGCTAAATCAAGATGTGCTTAAATTCGGTGACTTTTATTCTTGATTTCGATTTCCGTTTTGTAAATCTAATTATGGCACTTTAGACCCTTATTTTTGGAATGATAAATAAGTGAGGATATTTTTTGTATATACTTAGATTTAGATTAATTAAAGTCTCGTATTCTTTAATTGCTTAGTATTATTTATTAATTATGTGTATTATTGTAGTTATGTTATAGTTAATTGAAAGTACATATACGCCCAAGTTTTGTAAACTAGTGGTAATACGAGACTACCTCGGACGGAATTAGCTAGGTTGTACCGGTACCTCCGAGGTATATAAATAAGAAAATTAATTGAGATGTTGGATTTTGTTAGGTTGTACCAACATATTCAGTCTTGTTAATTAATTAGTCCTATTACTTACGTATCTAAGGCTAACTTCAGAAGTGGGAGCTTGTAGCCCTATTTCTTGAATGATTTATTATTGTAATTTAAATCTATAATATTACACTTAAATACTCTGATCGAATTTATCATTCCAAATCATGGACCTGCTAAATTGAATTAACCATTCCTTGACTAAATTACTTTAGCTTAGTACCATACCTTTGGATCTTTTATTAACATTTTGGACTTTTCCTGGACTAAATTTACCGTACTTTTGAACTTTTGGACTATTGGACTCAATTAAACTTATCCGTGGCGGGAGATAGTCAAACAAATTATAAACTAAATTCTTAACTTGAAACCGTTAATCCCAATCTTCGTGGATCGACCCTCTACTCGCCACAGCTAGAGGTAATTCAAGGTAAGCAATATTTCTAATCATTTAACCTTACTAATTTTTAGCGCAAAACGACGCAATCACTGGGCCGTCTCCACCAACATTTAAAAAAAAATAAAAAATGGAGACAGCCCAGTCCGTCTCCATTTATGGAGACGGACCGAGCCGATCCAATTTAAAAGATGGAAACGGCCTTGTCCGTCTCCATAAATGGAGACGGTCTAGGCCGTCACCACCAACATTAAATAAAAAGAAAAAAAAAAAATTGGATCAAGATAGAGATGGCCTGGCCCGTCTCCATTTATAAAGACGGCCCAGTCCGTCTCCACCCAACATTATAAAAAAAGTTTTAAAATAAATGGAGACGGCCCGGTCCGTCTCCATAAATGGAGACGGACTGGGTCATCTCCACCAACATTTTAAAAAAAATAAAAGATGAAGACGGCCCAGTCCGTCTCCATTTATGGAGACGGACCGAGCTATCTCCATCCACCCAACATAAAAAAAAAAAATTAAAATAAATTGGATCAGCCCAAGAGCTGATCCAATTTAAGAGCACCTACCCCTCACCACCCCCCCACCCCTACCTCGCAGCCAGTCCCCCACCCCCTCCCTCACCCACCCCGCAGCCACTCTCCATCTCCACCCCGCGACCCCGCAGCCACCTCCCACCCCGTACCCTACGGTACCCTACCTCCTACCCCATGTCCTCCACCCATAGCACCCTACGGTACCCCACCCCTGCTCCTACCCCGTAGCACCCCTCACCTCACAGCGCTCCCCCACCCCCGTCTCCTACCCACAGCACCCCACAGTATCCCACCCTAACTCGTAGTACCCCCACCCCCACCCCTGCGACCCACAACCCCATCCCCTACCCCAACCCCGTAGTCCCCTCTCCATTTTTATTTTAATTTTTTTTTGTTATATAAATATATATAATATATTTACATATAGATTTGTATATATATACATATATATATTTTTCTCTTCTCTTTTTTTATTTATAATTTTTTTATGTTGTTTTTGTATTTTTTTAACTCTTAATTTAATTTTAATTTTCTTGTAAAATTATATGTATGATTAATTTTAATTTTATTAATATCTTTTTGTTCTTTATTTTTTCAGGTTATCTTGACGTTGATCGTCATCGAAAAATTCAAAATTGCATGTCTAGTACTGTGTCCTCTAAAAGTTGTACGTTTCTTAGTGTTTTCTGTGTATATTTATCTTCTTCTTCTTTTTTCTATCTGTTTTTACTTGTAATAGTTGATTGCATGTGTTGTGCTTCGTGCAGTTAAAGTTGTACATTTCTGTTGAAGATAGTGATATTATGTTTGAACATGATGTTATTCTAACTTAAAGTTGTTGCCTTCTGTAGGTTTATCCATTTTTAACTTTTAATTTTCTGGCACAACGTGTTTTGGGTATGCTAATGTATGTCTTGCACCTTATGCCTAGATTATGTACATTTCTGAGGAATGAATCATATGATGTTGAAAGAAATGATGTCCTTCCAACTTAAAATTAGTGTCTTTTGTGTAGTGTTCTTTTTGTTTGAATTTTCTCACACAAGTTGTCTAAGGTATGTAGCAATGCTTGTGTTGTACCTATTGTGTTTTGGGATAGCTTACAGATGAATGTGTACTAAGAGGTACCTTTTTTTCATATTCTATTAAACTAACATTGTTTTACATTTTAATACCTTGGTTGTTATCGAAAATTGGAATGCTAGGGATGGAAGTAGAGAGTTGCTAGTTTTCATTTTTCCTGTTTTAAGGATTCTGAGATAAGAAATCTGATTTTTTTTCTAGTTTGGGTAGTGTGCACACAGTGAGTGAGAGAGAGAGCTGACTTGAAAAGGTTTTCTATAATTAATGGGTTGAAGTAAACACTTACTGGATAGGGTAGGCGGAAGTAGAGATAGAAAATAGGAAGTTTTTCAAAAGTTAAAGTTGTTTTACAGAGATTGATTTTGTATTTGGATTAAGTATGAATTTTGGGCGTTCGAATTTATCAAGGATTGTAAAAATCAATTTAATAAATTGTCAACATGCAGGATAATAAATAAGGCCTAAAGTCAGAAAAGTATTCTTAGATAAGACCTTAAGAGATAGATGATATAGTTGAGTATTATTATATTTTTGATTCTGAATGTTGTGATATATGTTGGAAATGAAGTTTGAAGGTTTGTCATGTCACCTATTCTTCAACTATCACTTATTACGTCATAATCATTTTGGAAATTCACTCTTGTACATGTTTATTAAATAGATCTGATTCTAGCGCATTGGACTTCCTTGTCAAGAATTGTAAAGTTGTCATCCGAAATTCTCGTATTATGCTAAGTAAGATTGCGTATAGTATATTCTTTAGTAGGTGCGACCCTTTTATGGAATGTGTGATATAGCCAGAGCTTCGTGAACAAGGCTAGAGTTTTGTTTCTTATGTTTCATAAGATTTTGTGATATTGAGCATTAATGGTTAACCAAATATAGTAATGGGTGTAAATATGTTTGCTTTGCTTTGGTTTGTTAACAACTAAAGCATAGGAAGGCAATAGAGTTGAAGAAGAAGATGTTGAGTAGAAAGCCTACAGTCTTACATATAAGACCAAGAAAGTAAGACTCTTCTTCACAAATGTAGCCTTAAATGAATGAATAACCACTTTATGTACTGCTTAGTGATTCCTCTTATAGTTTCATACCAATGTCGCCCTTTGTCTTATTCTGCTAAACTCTTGTGTTATATTGGTGATGAGGCATGCTATTGGTGGAACTTTATGGTGCATTTTGCGTTCCTTTCAGCTTAAATATGGTTTAAGGTTAACATAAGCTGAAACAGAGCTAAATTATTAAATTATGAGACTGTATACTTCTAGATTATGTCACTTTTTGTCTTAAAATTTTGTCTTCAATGGCTAATAGAGCCATTCAAACGGAGACTTTGTTTGTCTGAACGTGATTGAGTGTTCGAAGATAATATTTTCCTATTATGTGTGGTCGTTATTTGATCATGTTGCTTGTGGTGTGCACTGCGTCATTTGATCTTTTCTATTAACTAGTTTTCACTGGGATGTGAATTTTTTTTCTTTCCATAATATACTTCTCTTATACAACCTCACTTAGTTGTACAAGGCTTGATATTGTTGGGTTCAGTAATAAGCTTTTTTCTCTAATTACATCAACTGCCTAACTTCGTTACTTGAGAAACTAATATGAATGTTTTATGAATATGTGAATAGGTGGAAAATGAAAGTACAAAGAAGTCTATAATCTGGTAAGTGGAGTTTATTGTCTGTTAGGAGTTAAAAATGAATTTTGAAATTGCTGGTTGATTTTACTATGATTCATCTTGTTAAACATTAATATGTCCATCACATCCTCTCCTATCTCATACCAAATCAATCATATAAACTATTGGACTTATCTAGAATTTAGAGTGTTCCTTCTGCTTGACCTAAAGTTTTTTGCTATTATATAAGATTCGTCTTTGTTAGAGATATAAACTTTGTTCTTGTTTTCTTGCTTGATATGCCTCTTGATTGGCTGAGCTTTCCATGTTCTTGAGATGTCTTGGGCGTGTGGTGGAAATTAATCTAACTAAAGATAATGTACCATGTTTGGCTGACCAGTTGTTGTTGTTGCTGATGGCTTAAAGGTGTGGGAGACGTTAAAGGGAAGACTTCAACAGCTGCCCCTGCCTCTGCCGGGTGATGAACTGAAGACTAATCGAGGCGTTGAGTATTTTTTTATATATTAAAACAAATTGTATTTTAAATTTATATTTTTGATAAGATATTAAAATATTTTGTAATTTTAAATTTATGATTTGTGTGGATTTAATTTAAATTATAATTTTAGATTATATATTTCTTTATTAATATGCATTAAAATTTAAATTAATTTTTTATATTAATTTGTTATTTGAAAAAAAATTTAATTATGTAATTTTAATTATAAAAATTGCTATAAAAGAATAATTAAAGATTGGTGACGGCTTAGTGACAACAACTTTTGGTGACGACATAGTTTTGGCGACTGCTTGGCCACGGCGCAGTGACGACATAGTTTTGGAGACGGCTAAGTGACGACATAGTTTTGGCGACGACTCTGGAGACGGAGTTATATTGGCGACAGTGTGGAGATTACAATTTTTTGGAGATGGTTTGGAGATGAATTTGGCGACGGATTAAAATGTCGTTGCCAAAGGAGATGAATTGGCGACGGGGCGACAAATTGGCGATGATACTTTTGGCGACGGTCAATTTTCCTCTCCGCGCCATCGCCAGCCGTCACCAATACCTTTTTGGCGACGGCATGGAGACGAATTTTAACCGTCACCAAAAACAATTTTTTTTGTAGTACAACAAGCAAGGACACTCTTTATTTGATTCAAAAGTCGAACAACCCTCCCAACCACACCCTTTAAATGAGAACATGTACATCGATCACACCTCTGGCGTAGTCTAATAAGTTATATTCATGTCCGTATGTATTTTGTTTATAAGTGTTTCAATATTTTTTTTAATTAATATAGAAGCTAATTAATTAGACTTAATATATTAACGTGTTAATAGTCCAAACAAGAGTAAGCAAAAACATTGGGCAAAAGCACGACAATAAAATAAGAGATTATTGACTATGTCGCTAGTTCTAATAGAGGCCAATCATCTTAGCTAGGTAATCAACACATGGGAACCATTCTGCATGTGATGCTGAATATATTTTGTCATTTCGCAATTTCTCATCTTGTCTTGACATAAAGATTACGAGCAAGACCAACTTGTGACTTAAAGCAAATAATAAAAATTCATAATATATGTGTTTTTGAAATAATTAAGATTCTCACTAGTTACATTGTACAATTTTAGGCTTCTCCTGAATCAAAAAAAAAAAAAAAAAAGTATATCCCTACATTTCATATGATAGAACTGAATCAACTTTGCGTGATCCACAAAGATACAACACAGAAACTTAGTTTGTTAAAGTTTGTTTTGTATCTTATCATAATGTTTTTGAACTTCCTATTTTACTGCACGATATTAGGAGCTCAGTTTTAGCCAAACGATTCCTATTGTAGTGTTATATATACAACTTGTATCTGATTGTAAAAGGTGTAGCAACATAAAGTTCATTTTCCCAAACTTGTTTCTTTATGGTATAAGAGCACACAAGCTTTAACAAGCCTTCCACTCTTTTTTTTTTCCCCCACCCACCTCCCAGTCTTCCTCTATGACTTCTTCCACGACTGCTGCTTCAACATCGGATACCAGTCCAGTTCTTCTTGGAGGTGTTAATCCTGCTCCTGCCATAGTTGCCTTCAATGTTGGCACTCAACTGCCACTCAACCTCACTGGGAGTAACTTCCTAACTTGGCAAACTCAATTTCATACACTTCTATATGGCTATGATTTGATGGGGTATATCGATGGCACACTGTCGTGCCCACCTCAAACAATTACTACTAACGGGGTTGCTAACACCAATCCTGACTATAAAGTTTGGATGCGCCAGGACAATTTTCTACGACATGCGATCCTCGCCTCAGTCGATTCATCCATTGCGCCTCTTGTCACAATGGTTACGACTGCTAAAGTCGCATGGGACAAATTAAGCAGTTCTTATGCGAATGCCTCAAAATCACGAATTTATGGTCTTCGGCACAAGTTAATCCAACTTAACAAAGGCACCCAATCGGTTGCCGAATATATTCGCACTGTCAAATCCATGGCTGATGAACTTGCTCTTGTCGGGTCTCCTGTTGGCAATGACGAATTGGTTGTCACCGTTCTCTCTGGTTTAGGTGATGAGTATAAAGAGCTCAGTGCTATTCTTCGGGCTCGTGATTCTGATATCACGTTTGAAGACTTGTTTGATAAGCTTCTTGGCCATGAAGTGTTTCTCAGGCGTCAAGATCAGAGGAAAGATTCCTCTCCTGTTACTGTGCAATTTTCACATAAGTCCAATAATAAGGGAAAAAGAAATGGGGGTGGCAATAAGAAAGGCAACGCTTCACACCAAAATGCCAATGCTTAATTTCGTTTCAACATTCCAAATGTTTCTGGACAAAATTCACAAACTCCCCATAAATCCTTCAATCAAAATTGGCGCCCTGGTTTCTCCAACTCAGCTCCGTGTGTCCAATGCCAACTTTGTGACAAGTTTGGTCATATGGCTAAGACTTGTCGCTTACAGCCCAACTTTAATTTTGATGCTCAGGCCAACTATATAACTCGTGGTTTTCCCTCTCCGGCTAATAACTAGATAATGGACTCAGGTGCCTCACACCACATCACCTTCGACCTCCAGAACTTGGCTATCCATTCTGAGTATGGATGCAATGATGGTATTCTCATTGGCGATGGTAGTGATATTTCGATCTCCCACATTGGTAACTCTACCCTAGCTACCTCTAATAACACTTTTACTCTTCGTAATGTTTTATGTGCCCCTACAATTAAAAAGAACCTTTTATCTGTCTCCTAATTTTGCAAGCAAAATAATACTTCTGTTGATTTTTTTCTGAATTTTTTCCATGTCAAGGATCTGACCACGGGGGCAAAGCTAGTCAAAGGCCAGAGTAGAGGCAATTTGTACGAGTGGCCGAGCTTGTTGGAGCAGCCTAAAGTTTTTTCTGCCATCTGAGCACCCCTCGAACAATGGCACTCCAGACTTGGTCATCCACATAAGCGAGTATTTCATCAAATTATTGCTAATAATTCACTTCCAGTGTCGAGTTCTTCCTTTCATTTTTGTAATGCTTGTTTAAGCAATAAAAGTCACCGTTTACCTTTTGGTGACTCTACTGTTGTTAACAATAAACCTTTAGAAATTATTTACTATGATGTTTAGGGCCCTGCTTCGGTGGCTTCTTTTGATGATTTTAAATATTATGTGATCTCTGTTGATCATCACACTAAATATTTTTGGCTCTATCCTCTCAAATTTAAATATGATACTACTAAAGTCTTTCTTGATTTCAAAAGGTTGGTGGAAAAATATTTTAATACTCCAATCTTAACACTTTACACAGATGGTGGGGGTGAATATGATGGTCTGCAATCCACCCTTACTTGTCTTGGCATTCAACGCCTAGTGTCCCCTCCTCACACACCTCAGCTTGTTGGTACTGCTGAAAGGCGTCACCGCCATATCATTGAGACTGCTCTCACATTACTTTCACAAGCATTTTTGTCATCTTCTTTTTGATCTGTAGCTTGTCAAGCTGCCACTTACCTCATAAATAGACTTCCAACTGCAGTGTTAGGAAATTAGTCACCATTTTTTGCGCTTTTTCAAACTCAACCTAACTACAGTAAACTAAAAGTTTTCGGTTGTCTATGTTATCCTTGGCTACGACCTTATGCGCGTGATAAATTGTCTCCAAGATCGTGACCGTGTATTTTTCTTGGGTATTCAACAACTCACAATGCTTATAAGTGTTATGACCCAAGCAGTGGCAAACTTTTTATCTCGCAACATATGACTTTTGTTGAAAATATTTTCCCCACTCAATCAAATAGTTCACCTCAATTGCCTATAGGTAATTCTCCTTCCTTGGACTCTATTGATATCCCAACTCCAAGTTTTCATATTAATCCCTTAGTCTCACGTCATCTCACTGTTACCAATCCTCATATGGCTGTTCCATGCTCTACCACGTGTGATGTCTCACATGTCTTGACAAGCTTGCCTACTGTGACAGCTCCACCACAACCTGAACCATCACTTCAAACAGGCCAGTCTGTTGTGAACTCTTTTCTTCCTGCTCCTACTGTTTCCACTCACCCCAATGGTTACTCGGTTGAAAAACAACATCATTAAACCTATTAATAACCTTTGTTTAACAGTATCTCAAATGCCCAATTGTACCACAGAACCACATTCTTTTTTACAGGCTTGCAAAATTCCTCAATGGCACACGGCTATGTCTGATGAGTTTGATGCCCTCATTCATAATGACACTTGGGAGCTAGTTCCCCCTTCTTCATTGCACAATGTTATTGGGTGTAAGTAGGTGTACCGGGTTAAAAGGAAGAAAGATGGTACTGTTGATCGTTATAAGCCAAGACTTATTGCCAAGGGATTTCATCAATGACCAGGGATTGATTACTCAGCAACTTTTAGTCTTGTGGTCAAGGCCACGACAATTCGTCTTATATTAACTATTGCGGTTCAGTTTGGATGGGGTCTCAGGCAGCTAGATATTAATAATGCTTTCTTACAAGGCACTTTGCAAGATGATGTTTACATAAGTCAGCCACCTGAGTTTATTGATAAGCAATTTCCGAACTATGTTTGTAAACTTCGGAAGGCAATTTATTGGCTGAAACAAGCCCCGCGAGCATGGTACATAGAACTTCGTTTGTTTCTTTTGTCCCAAGGCTTTGTTAATGTGCTTCTCTCTTCTATTTGAGGCGTGGTCCACTATTGGTTTTGCTCCTTGTTTATGTAGACGATATTGTGGTAACAGGTACTGATTCAGGAGTTGTTAATGGTCTCATTAAAAATCTTGCCAATCGGTTTTCACTAAAAGATCTTGGTATGTTGGATTATTTTCTTGGGGTTCATGTGGCCTACACCAAAGATGGTCTGTTTCTTTCTCAAAAGAAATATATTGAAGATCTTTTGGCTAAGACACATATGCAGAAGGCCAAAAAGGTACAAACACCTATATCCACCACGACAGCTTTTAAATTGATGGATGGTTCGCCTCCTACTGATCAAACACAGTATCGAAGCGTCATTGGAGCACTCCAATATCTTGCTTTCACCAGGCCATAAATCTCTTTTGTGGTCAATCGACTATCCTAGTTCATGCATCAACCAACTACTAATCATTGGACAGCAGCTAAAAGGGTCTTGCGTTATCTTAAACAGACCATGTCTCATAGGCTTCATTTGCGCTGATCTTCGTTGCTTCTTCTTCGTGCCTTTTCTGATGCAGATTGGGCAGGGAATATTGATGACCGTAGCTCCACC
This sequence comes from Ehretia macrophylla, assembly GCA_037974665.1. Lineage (NCBI taxonomy): Eukaryota > Viridiplantae > Streptophyta > Magnoliopsida > Boraginales > Ehretiaceae > Ehretia > Ehretia macrophylla. The sequence goes on from CM075780.1 coordinate 31,133,039, forward strand.
TCTGCTTATGTTGTTCTTCTTGGCGATAATCCTATTAGCTGGTCTTCCAAGAAACAGTGGTCCGTAGCTCGATCATCTACTGAAGCGGAATATAGGGCAGTTGCAAGTGCTACAGCAGAAATAAATTGGCTTCAAAATTTAATTTTTGAGCTTTGTCTGCCGATTCCTGGACCTTCTACTGTATTTTGTGACAATGTTGGCACAACCTATCTTTGTGCTAACCCAGTCTTTCATTCGCGTATGAAGCATATCGCGATTGATTTTCATTTAGTTCGGGACCAAGTTGCCAACAAAACTTTACAAGTGTCGCATGTGCATTCTGCTGATCAATTGGCTGACTCGCTAACCAAGCCTTTGCCTTCAGTCAGTTCCAGCAACAAACATTCAAGCTAGGCGTTCGTGATGGGTCACCTATCTTGCGGGGGCATGATAGAACTAAATCAACTTTGCGTGATCCACAAAGATACAGCACAGAAACTTAGTTTGTTAAAGTCTGTTTTGTATCTTATCACAATGTTTTTGAACTTCCTATTTTACTGCACGACATTAGGAGCTCAGCTTTAGCCAAACGATTCCTACTGTAGTGTTATATATACAACTTGTATCTGATTGTAAAAGGTGTAGCAATATAAAGTTCATTTTCCCAAACTTGTTTCTTTATCATACACATTAGGGTGTAAAGTTTCCCTTAGCTTATAAATGAAATATATCGTTGCGCTATTCATATTTTGAAGAATGATCTAGGAACCAAATAATGTGAATGGTTATTGACAGAAAAAGGTAAGGAAGGAAAGAGAGGTGCACAATAACATGATTCACAATAACATTATTCAATGGCGTGGTAACCGATTGTAAGGAAGCATCCTATTCTTCATGCACAAAAAACTCATCTTAGTTGTAAGTCTATCAAGACAAGCCAGCTATTGGAATACACCAACTCAGCTATTTCACTTAATGTTAATTAGTTTTATGATAAAATCTCGTGCATGATTCTTAACACCAGCACAGAATAAGTGTTTACGGATTCTAATTTTGTTCCAAATAACTTGGTTCCAACTGTAAGTACTTCATTCTAATCGAATTCTAATTTTGAAATTTGATACTAGGAGACAAGATTATGTATATTGAAGTCACACTTAGAATTTTGATGCTGGGAGACAAATTTAAGAATTCAATAACTTATCACCAATTCAAGATTCCAAAAAAAAAGGAAAAAAAATACTAAATTATCGATCTCAATTTTATTCATTTTTTTGACATTTCATATAAGGACCTTCTAATAAGTAGATATAATTTGAGCAAACGAAATAGTCAAAATTGTCGATCAGTTGATCTACTAACTAGTCTACGCCGCAAGTTGGAATATGTGGTTGCATACTTGCATTCCTCTTCATTCCAATTCTTGATGAAGGTTGAAAAGAATTAATGAGGTAATTAATAAGAAACTGAAGAAATACTATCAACCACAAAACAAAGATAAGGTAGACAATAGTGGGGGAAAAGCATCACATGGTTCTCAAAAAAAAAAAAGAATCAAATTATTTCATAAACAAAGATAAATAGTAAAAAAAAAAGTGATTTTTCTATAAGATATAGAAGAGGACAGAACACAAGAAGAGAAGAGACGAAAAAAAGTAAGACCTTGATGCACTAGAGGTAAATGCTTACAAATATCATAAAGCCCCAATTTTTTTCTTTCTTGGTGTAGTTTTTCTGTTTGTCTTTTGATATATGTTATTTGTTTTGGTGTGACTTCTTTTCAATTCTTAATTTTACTAATCGTCTAATTGTCATCGTTAAGCCCATAAATCTACATCATAACATTTTTTTGGTCGATTCTATTTCTTTTTAACAATAAAAACTAAATTCATGGTTCGAACTTATAATTTTTTATTACAACACGTTGCTATCCAATTATTTCACCAAACTCAACTAATTTTTTTTTTTTGTCTGAACAACCAATTCATTATCACCACTAAATATACAGAAGAAGAGGAATAAAATATAAACAGGATAAAACATTTCCGATGATATGATTGTTTAGAATTTTGACTTAGTCTCCTTTCTATCAAAATAAATATACAATAAATGGAGATATTTTCTTGGTCGATGGAAATCGAGGATGAGAAATTCAACCTTGCAAAGCTTCATACGAAATCTCATAATGATCAAATTATTACAGGGTCGTCAATGCTCTTGAGTCAGCTAACAAAGTTTAGAATTTCATTTGGGAAATTTCCGTGGATTTTCATTGCAGCTCCAACTTTGAAGCAATTCTAAAGTTCGATAATGTAAACCAGGTCAAAGGAAGAATTTTTGGCTCATCTCTTAATTAGAGCTCAAGACCAGAGTCTAGTAAACGGAATATTATAAAGAAATCTAAACAAATAAACCAGAAACGTGACTCGATAGTGTATTGCATGATATCACATGGCAATGATAGGAAGAACAAAGGAGCCATAAACTTGATGAGATAGAGCGAAAAAAAATAAGGCTCTGGTTGGCCTAATTATAATATTTTAGTTTTTGAGTTATAAAATTTTTAATAGTATATATGTATACGTATGTGTATATGTATATGTATGTGTGCGTATTCAGTTCAGTCAACATCATCAACCTGTTTATAAAAATATAATCAAGATCCCCTCTAAAAGACTCGAAACACCGCGTAAGAAGGCGTTCTTCATGCCATACTAGAGATGAGTTTGAAGATCCATGTCCTCCTTTCGTTTCTAGTATTCTCTAGGTTTCTGAGCCACCTATCCGGAATCGATCCACAGCAGCAAACACTTGAGGCATCCAAGGACAAAGATGACCACCTCAATATCATAAATATTGGACTCATTGTTGATATGGGTTCATCAATGGGTAAGCTTGTGCTAATTTGCGTCAATATGGCAACTTCGGATACTAATGCTCTTTATGAACAAAACAGAACGAGGATTGTTCTTCACACGAGGGATTCAAAGGGAGAACCATTCACTGCTTTAACCGCTGGTAAGTTGACACTTTTTGCTTAGCACAACTTCTCCCCGGGACGGAGTTAGGAATATTTTTTTAATAATAAATTTTTTTATAAAAAAATTAAAAAATCGATAATTTTTTTAATAATACTACATAAATATTTTTTAAAAAATAAAAAACCCCCGCCGGCCCCATTGGTGCCGCCCCTGAACTTCACAATCGTGTAGACATGTACATGCATGGAAAATATATGTAACATCTATGTTTATGCAAGTGAATAACACATAGATTATAGTTGAATATCCTATATTGAAAATTAACCCATATTTTGTTCAATCATATTAATCAATGCAGCCAAAGATCTTTTAAAGAGCATCAAGGTGGATTCAATCATTGTTCCAGAAATGACAAGTGAAGCATCGATGATGGCCACACTTGGTGATAAAGCTAATGTTCCTATACTTTCTTTTACTTCAAGTCCATTGTCTACTGCACATCCTTATTTTCTGAAAATCACAGAAGAAGAAAATATTCAATTTGAAGGAATAATTGCCCTCTTAGAAGCATTCAAATGGAAAAATATTGTACTCATTCACGAAGATACCGATGATGGGAGGAATATTCTACCACATTTAATTGAAGAATTTCAAGAGAAAGACATTCAAGTGATTTACAAGAATGCCATTTCTCTCTCTCAGAAAGGCGTAGAAGAGCTTGAAAAGCTCAAGATGATGCAGACTTCAGTATTTGTTGTGCATACATCTCCTTCTCTTGCATCTAAAATTTTCATAAACTTGAAAAAATTGGGTATGATGAGTGAAGGATATGCTTGGTTGGTAACTAGTAAGACTATGAATTTCTTGGATTCCTTGGATCCTTTGGTCATAGAATCAATGCAAGGAGCATTGGGTTTGAAGTCTTATATTCCAACTTCAAGCAAGCTACAAAATTTCACTTTGAGGTGGAGAAATGAAGTTCAACATGTAGAGCCGAATCAAGAACTAAGGGACTTAAACATCTTAGGTATCAGAGCATATGATACGATTTGGGCATTGGCAAACTCATTTGTAAATTTAGATACTAAAATGAATTTTACAGGCTCGGAATTTCTTAGTAGAATATACAGAAGTAAATTTAGAGGTTTAGGTGGTGATTTTCAATTTGTGAATGGGAAGCTAGCCTTTAAAGGCTATGAAGTGGTGAATATTATAGGCAAAGGAGAGAGAAAAGTTGGGTTTTGGACATTGGCTAATGGATTCACTAAAGACATTTCATTAGTCAATGGATTGCATGGTGCTCCCAATTTTGGTTTAGAGACCATTTTGTGGCCAGGCGTATCTACAAATACTCCAAAAGGTTGGTTTTTCCAAGCAAGGGGAAAAAGGTTAAAAATTGTTTTTCCTACAAATGGGTTAAGTGGATGCATAAGCATGCAACATGATATTCAGAACAATGAAACAACTGTGACTGGGTTTTGTAAGAATGTATTTGATGCTGCCATCAAGAGCTTAGGGTATGCTCTATCGTATGACCTTATTCCATTCACGAATGTGGATAGACCGAGTCCATCAAGCTACAATGATCTTATATACCAAGTGTATTTAAAGGTACATTTTTCTTTCCTTCTCTTTAATTTGTTTTTTTTTTTTGGTGTACGAAAAATAGAAAAATTGACACATCTACATATATCTTCTCAATAATTTCAAGCAATACATGTCTCGATTGACACCACGTGTCAACATATATAATCAATATATCTTCTACACTAGTCATATAACTATGGTCAGGAAGCATTAAATACAGTGGTACTAAATCAAATCTTTTACTTAACTATACATAAAATGAAAGAATCATAACCAAGAAACATCATCCCGGCCCGTTAATCACGAATAAACATCGTATATGTTCTGTATAATTATGTGAGGTTGGATTTCTCATTTAGTGTGTTTTGTGGTGGATGGATTAGAATTATGATGCTGCCATTGGTGACATAACTATCTCATCCAATAGATCATTATACGTGGACTTCACATTGCCTTTCACCGATTTAGGAGTGGGAACAGTAGTACGATTGAACACAAAAAGCAGATGGTTTTTCTTAGAGCCGCTTGATCTGGATCTGTGGATCACTGTTGCCTGCTTCTTTGTTTTGTTGGGTGTAATTGTTTGGCTACTTGAACATCCTATAAATGAAGAATTCCAAGGTTCACGAGCTCAACAAATTACAACCATCTTTTGGTTCTCAATTTCAACTCTTGTTTATGCTCATAGTAAGCTCTCTCTCTCTCTCTATATATATCTAAATTAAAATTTCTAATTTCTTTGTAGAAAGTATAGGGCTCATTCATAAATAATTGATAGGCATAGAATTTTAATATATTCATTTTTTATTTTTTCTTTCTTATGTTTCTAGTTTCTTCTTATAACTGTAAGCTTTCTTATGGTCATTTGTGTGTGTGTGTGTGCGCGCATGTTGCAGGAGAAAGGTTAAAAAGTAACCTATCCAAATTCGTTGTGGGCGTTTGGTTGTTTGTGGTGTTTATATTGGCATCAAGTTATACTGCAATTCTCAGTTCTATTTTGACAGTTCAACAAATTCAATTAGCTGAAGGGGATACTATTGGCTATGTAACCGGTTCATACGCACGAGGAGCTATTTTTAATAATCTCAACTTTGGAGATGATGCACCCAAGACTTATGATTCGGTGGAGAACATCAATGATGCATTGTTAAGAGGAAGTAAAAATGGTGGTGTTGAAGCTATCATTGATGAAATACCTTACATCAAGCTGTTCCTTGCAAGATATTCATCAGGAGATTATGTCTTGACTGAAACCTCTTCTACTACTAATGGATTCGGTTTTGTGAGTATTTCTCTCGTTACCTTTTTTTATTTTTTATTTTTGAGGCGTGATGATTTATACAATTAATAATCCACGCATGCTGAAAAATATCTATTACGCGTGGAGAGACTTGAAACTAGTATTATATTATTTTTGAAAGAAGTGATTTTTCTTTTCAACAATCCACCTATTTGTAAAATAAAAGTCCGTGAATAAATAAATTAATGTCAACTCAAGACATAATAAAATTTCAAAAAAAGTGATCTATGAGAGAAACATACACATAGTTTGAGAGACTTGAAATAGTACTTTTAAATCGAAGGTCTTCATATTAATTAATCACTACGACTATACCTTATTCTCTACAACATCTACTATAAATCATAATGTAAAAAACTCTTGTAATTATGATATATATCGTACAAAATATTAACTGATCATCTTATCTCCTACATATTCATCTTATTCAGGCTTTCCAAAAAGGTTCACCATTGGTGCCTGAGATATCAAGAGCAATTGCCAAACTTCGAGAAGAAGGAACACTTTTAGAAATGGAGAAGAAATGGTACAATCAAAGAGAAATAGAATCACCTATATCACCCCAGAGTTACAAAAATATCAAGCCTCAGACTCTAAGCTTGAACAATTTTCTTGGTCTATTTTTCGTAAGTGGCCTCTCTAAAATTATTGCCCTACTCATACTTCTCATTTTCTTTCTTCGCGAAAAATTATCCCTTAGCCGTCATATTTTCGGAGGTCTAGTGGAAGGAAATTTCGCATTTATCATGAAATACTTCTCCCCTAGAATGGTGAATGCGATTGGTGGGACCTTACCTGCAAGATAGTCTGTTTATAATAATTTTTTTTTTCTCTTGCTAGATAATTGTTGCAAATATTGTAGTTGATGAGTACTGAGTTATCCTTTTCAGTGTAAATAGACAATTGCTAGTGTATATGAATCAATCTCTTCAACCATTTGAATTTCTATTTTGTACTTATTATTGACGAATGAGCTAGGAAGTAGGAATGAGGAACCAAACAATGTTAACAGTTTTTTTATTGGAAAAAGTCAAGAAGGAAAGAGATGTGTAGATAAAGATACGAAATTTTTTCAAAATATGTCGGATGTTAAAGTTTGGAATTTAAAATTTAAATTTTATGTATAAAATGTGAATCCCACACGTGTGAAATCATGCCGTAGATAAAAGTGACGGGACCACAAATGGTTTTTAGACTTGTCTGGCGATTCTATTAGAAATTTAGAATGTCATGTGGGGGACCCCGGACCTCCCTCTTCATTCACGGTGGTGATAGTTGTATGCATTAAATAAGGATGGGAAAATTACACAAAGAGCCTATATTGTTTCACTAAAATTTTAAATTGATTTTTATTATTTAAAATGACTCAATTTAATTTTTATTATTTTTTAAAAAAATTTAAATTCATTTTTATTCTTTAAAATTAAACAATTTAATCCTTATAATTTTTAAAAAAAAAAATCAATTTAGTTCATATTTTTTCCTAAAATATTTCAATTTAGTCCGTGCATGTTACCCATATTTAGGGAATAAATTAAATTTTTCAAAGAAATAATAGACGAATTTAAAATATTTAAAAAATAATAAGGACTAAATTGAATAATTTTAAATATTAGAGACGAACTTAAATTTTTTAGAAAAAATAAAGATTATTTGTGACATTTTTCCAAATGAGGATTCTCTTTTTATTGATGGTAGTGATATTCTACGGTATGCATTAAATGAGCACCATTTGTTCCAAATCACGACAAAATGAGAGCGTCGGATTGAAATAGGTCAACTTAGTCCCTGAGGTTTATGCTAAAAACCAAGCAGGTCCCTGTGTTTTGTGAAAGAACCATTTTCGTCCTTGAAGTTTTCTTAAAAAACCATTTTTGTCCCTGCCGTTAATTTTTATTTAACGGTCAATAGTTTGACCGAGATAAAAGACTAAAATACTATTATATTTATCTATTATAGATTATGTGATAAAGAAAAATAAAATAATGTCAAATGTGCACAAAATATATTCCAAAAAATTAGCTATTATTGCACAAACTATATTCCAAAATAAAAAAGTAAAAATAAAATACAACCTTTATATACATAAATCAACAAAAAAAAAAAGCCAACACCTTGTTAACGTCTTTTTTTTGTAATGCTATCTTTTTTTTTTGTAATTCTTTTTTTGTTGATTTATGTATATAAAGATTGCATTTTGTTTTTGTTTTTTATTTTGGAATATTGTTTGTGCAATAATAGCTAAATTTTTGGAATATATTTTGTGCACATTTGACATTATTTTATTTTTCTTTGCCACCTAATCTATAATAGATAAATATAAGGGCATTTTAATCTTTTATCTCAGTCAAACCAGTAACCGTTAAATAAAAATTAACGGCAGGGACGAAAATAGTTTTTTAACAAAATTTCAGGGATGAAAATGGTTCTTTCACAACACACAGGGACCTGTTTGGTCTTTAGAATAAATCTCAGGGACTAAATTGACTTTTTTCCTAAAAATAAATGAAAATTTTCACCGACAGTGAATTTGGTCTTTGTTATTATAATAGTTATATTATGAGTTTAATATATGAGTTTTCACTAACTCACTTTCACAATAAATATATGTTTTTGTTTCAGTTCCGTTAATAAACTTTACATTTTCATATTACATCCAATAATCCATAACTTTGGGCAGACGCATGTCAATGAAATTAGACAAAAGCCTTACATTTGATCACATACGTAGTATGTAGGTTATTTAGTCGATTTGGCCCTTGAGTGTTATCTATTGGCATATCCTAAATTGCGAGATTTTTAATTTTTAATTTTTAATTTAAGAGAGGCTTAAATCGTAAAACACATATTAAAGAATGTCATTATCGAACGATATTCTTTAGCGATATTCTTTTTATGATTGATTGACATACCCTAATCCTTGATGAATCGATGCCCTTTGTTGAAAAAATGCCATGTTGTTTCGTCGACGATTAGTTTTCTTTTGGCAACCGATCCACAATATTTTTGTCTAACATACTATTTTTCGATTGTAATATTTTGTAATCATTCTTCGATTGTAATCTGTTTGTTGATTTCCCTTTCTTTGGATCATTCTTTATTTTTTTTTCTTCTTCTCGGTAAGTAAATATATTCATTCCACATATTAACCATATACAAAATTTACAAGTTAGTAATCACATGTAAACAAAATCAAGAAGAGAAACCGATCCTCCAATCTCAACACAAAATATTCTTTGGATTATTCTTTGTTTGAATTCACTTATTTCAAGCATTTTTTTTTTTTATTATGATAAAGCTATTGTATTCATATTGGAACACTTCAAAATAATTATATCAGATGACCTAATAGAGTTTCCACCATTTACCAGATTTAGAACTTTAAAATCAAAGCGACAATTTGTTTATTTGCAATTTTTTAGGTGGACCAAGTGTACAATTTTCAATAAATATATGTTTTTGTTTCAGCTTGATAAGAGTAAGCCTAGCTCAGCAACTTATCAGCAAAAGTCATTAACGTGCAGATTTACAGAATCAACTAGGATCAAGAGTTAGTTAAAGAATAATATACTTGTGGTTAGTGCCACACAACTGTCATCTAACTGTACAAAGTACGTGTGTAATATCAATGCTATAAATAGTAACTATTGTATCTGAATCAGTAATGAAAAATCATTTCATCACTTTTTCTAAAATTTCTCACAGCTTCGTTAATAAACTCTACATTTATTTTCATATTACATCCAATAATCCAAAAGGTTGGGCAGAAGCATGTCAATTAAATTAGACTAAAGCCTTGCATTTGATCACATATTCGAAAGAATAAACAATAATTTTGTCCATTAGTCCTATTACTTATAGTGAGAGTTCCATAATTCATATTTGAGTAATTAGATGAGGTAGCTAACTAGTGAATAAGCTTTGGATGGAACAATGTTTGCTTGTGTTTAGTTTCGATTTGGTGGAATTAATTAGTAAAAGCTTGTTTATCATGCACTTGTTGCGATTAAGGTGTTGACGTTGAAGAATTTAATTGATTTTAGCTTTGGTTCTAATTAAGGTAAGTTAGACCCTCCCCTACAAAATATTGTTTGTAATTAATCCTTGGCCATTTGTTGTTATTACGATTCTTGTTGGCTCGTAGTTGTCTTTCTTTTCTCGAAAAGTAATTTTTTGAACCAATACACAAGAATTTACTTAATACAATTTTTCTATTCCTATTCTTGGGTCGGATTGGACTGAGCCCAGTGTCTGTAATTTATTTTACTTAATACAAATTTGCTACTTGAGGTAAAAACAAAGAAGAAAAGAGACCATTTGAATTTCTATTTTGTCCTTATTGTCCAAGAAGGATCTAAGAAGTTAGGGCTAGCAACCAAATAATGTACAAGGTTAAGAAGGAAATAGATATACAGAAAAATGGGTAAAGATCATCTCATTTATTATTTCTGCCATTTCGGAAATGATGTGTATTGTGAATCGTTAAATTTGTTTTTTCTAAATCTTAACCATCATATCTAAATTAGTGACCTAATAGATTATGAAAATGGTGTTTGAAGTAAATTTTGAAATAAATGGCTACGATTAAAATAGAACAAATTTGATCAAATTTAATTGCTCAAAGAAATAAGAGGATCCAAATCCTAGAAAACATACGGAGCGAGCGAGAATTCTTTCTTTGTTGTTTGTAGTATATATATATATATATACACTTCCGCAACTGGAGATACTAATTAACAAAGTTTAGAAACTTCATTTGTGAAAATTAAATTACCGTTGATTCGTCATTGGAGTTGTAGGGTCTTGGCTCGTATTTAAAGTCCAAACCCATATATTGAGAATAAATAGAACGAGTATAGTTACTCAGTAGAAGATAGAAACCACTAATCATGTTAAGGTTAACATCAATATTTTATAAGAAAAACTTTTTAACTTGTATTTAATTGTCACACCTTTATTGTTTAAAAAGAATTTGATTTTTCTATGAATAAAGTTATGTGAAAAGAATTTAAAATTTTTTCGCATATAAAATCAGTTGTCATGTGATGATTTAGACATTCTTTATGTATATAGCATTCTAATTGTGAATAATGATTTTTTTTAAAAGGTAAATAGTAAATTTAGGTAAGAAATAGTCAAATTAAGATTAAATATTGTGTTTATATACTTGTATACATAATAGTCGCACGGAGAATTTCTCGATATTCTCTAACACAAAATCTTAAGAAACTGCAATTTGCAAATTTATATTACATTATAACATTATAAAAGAAATTTTACAATTGTAAATTGTAACATATCATTTTATTATAATTGTGTTGACTCATTATTGTTGAATGAGCCCAAGACCAAAGTCTAGTTAATTAGAAGCAGTCTAACCAAATGAAAAGGGAACGTGGTTCTATTGCATTAATAGCTTTTTTCCTCAAGGAAGCTTCTATCTTCAAGTCAGTGGTAGAAAGTACGTAGAGCCTACAAACTTGAGAAAATAGAACGAAAAGATTGAATTTTAAACGCCGACTCAAAAAGATTCCTTAAAAAAGAAATTGTTTCGTCAACAAATAATGCAATTATTGGAGGATGTTCTCCTTAAAATAAAAAAAAAGTAATTTTACATTTTTTTAAAAAAATTATTATATTGAACACTTTCGTCGTAATTTTTTTACATTATGAATTTACATTTTGAGCGTGCGTGTCTGATCCGTTACTGCATGTGATATTCACTTTAGTCAATTTCAACAACGCGTCATCAACCTATTTATTAACTGAAATATTCTCCAAGACGTCCGTTATTTTTAAAAGGCTGGGAAACATTAAATAAATACTCTAAATCCCTATAATATTCACTTCAGTCATCTTCAACAATTGTCATCAACCTGTTTATAACTTGAAAAATTCTCCAAATAAAGGCTACGAAATATTGATGTACGTAAAGCCCACGAGTTAGAGAGAGGCAGACGCTTTTAGAGACTGCTAAAAGACTCAACTCCATGTAAGAAAACACCCATCAAGCATATTAGAGATGAGGCTGAAGATTCATGTCCTCATTTCATCTCTCGTATACTCAATGTTTCTGGGTCAACTTGATTCACTGCAACAAAATGTTATAAAGATTGGACTCATTGTTGATATGGGGTCATCGATGGGTAAGGTTGTGCAAAGCTGCGTTGATATGGCAATTGCGGATGCTAATGCTCTTCATAGACAAAATGGAACATGGATTGTTCTTCACCCCATGGATTCCAAGGGAGAGCCACTCACTGCTATAACCGCTGGTAAGTTGTGCTTTGCTTAGCGAAAATTCTCAAAAGTTTAGACATTTATATGCTTGGATACGTAATACATATGTTTATGTATCGAGAGTCGAGAAATATTAGACGTCATTTTTTTTTCACTCATTTATCGTTTACAATGTAAACTTAGCATGTCAAAAGAAGTGATAAATAAAAAAGAAAAGGATTAATTATATATGCAAATGGTCCGTGTGATTAATTATGCACATACACAATTAGGAGCGGATTTAAAAAAATTTGTTAGTGAGGTTAAAATACATAATTTCTTAACTATATACGTCTTTTTTTATTAAATGGAGGCTAATTAATTTATTAACTAAAAATCTATAGATATCTAAATCTTTTTTTTTTATGACAAACTGATTTTGTGCTAGCTATTCAGGTTTGTCATAACCTCATATATATAGGAATCACTAGCCAGTTAGGTCTGGCTTTGGGCCAGTCCCAAATATTGGTCTTGGATTATAAAACTGATCAGACTAGAACTCAGTTCTAGTTAGGCTCATAATCCAACTAAATAAATTGGACACTCCGATTTAATTAATTTTTTCTCGCTGATTAATTAACAAAACTTCTATTGTGTGTGACCTTTTGAGTTCATGATTAATAGGTAGCAGAAATTCATTAATCTAATTAATCATTTAAATTAGAACCTTTCTAATTTAACTATTTTCACAAATTACGAATGACACCTAACAGTATGTCGTAATTGCCCGATTAATGATGAAGTGGATATACGAACCCAAGATGCATATAATTAATTTCTTCCGTTAGTCTTGTCCCGGTTAAATATGAGTCATGGAAGGGAAGTCAAATTCATGGTCTTAACTAACTAGATTTAATTAATTCAGGAATCCACAAATAAGTCATGAAACAGTTTCCACTACTTCACCTGGGTCAAGGATTTATGATTGCTTAATTAATTATATCTCAAGGGACCTCTTAGTCGACAAATCCCTTAATGGATAATCACACGCCTCGATGCACAGACAAACCACAACCACTAATCACTTAATCTCACCTATGAATAGAATCAGATTATTTCGTAATTACAAATCATGGCATCACATGCATGAGGCGACCATGATACCTCAGGTCGACGGAATTGGTCGACGGAATTATCATACGTGCTCGTTACAAATATATATATATATATATATATATATATATATATATATATATATATATATATATATATATATATATATATATATATATATATATATATATTTTATTTTTTATTTTTTTGAAGAAAATAGCCTAAGCATATTTTTAAAAGCAATTAAAATAAATACACATATAATTTTTTTTCCCAAAACTTTTTTTAAAAGCAATGAAAATAAATACACATTTGAAATTTAAATTAAAAAAATAAAAATAAAATATTAAGGAGACCTAAAAAATAGAATGAAAACAATTTAATAAAAGAAGGGATGGATAGGGTTTAAACCCAAATTCAATAAGTATCCGACTCGGTTATAAACTTGAACGATTTATAGAATATATATTTTCCCTTAAATTACTCATAGACTTCAGTCATATAATAAACTTCTATTAATAATCACTCCTTTCAAAAAGAAAACTCTAAAAATCAAGAGAGAAATACTCACGAAACCGAACCCGCCTGTAGTGGAAGAGGTTTGATCAGCCAAGACATAATCAGATGGATATTTTGCAAGGAACATCTTGATATAAGGCATTTCATCAATTATAGCACCAACACCACCATGTTTACTTCCTTTTGATAAGGCTTCATTGTATTCCTCCATCGAATGATAAGGCTTGAGCCTATCATCTGTAAAATTTAGGTTATTAACCACAGCTCCTCGAAGAGAAGAACCAGCATGATAGCCGATATAGTCCCCTTTAGCTAATTGAATTTGTTGAACTGTTAAAATAGAACTGAGAATTGCAGTATAACTTGATGCCAATATAAACACCACAAACAACCAAACGCCTACAACGAATTTAGACAGGTTGCTTCGTAATCTTTCCCCTGTGGCATAAAACAAATGAAATAACTATAAATTTTCATTCTTTTTTTTGGATTAGAGTTGGAAAAGATATGAAAAAGGGTAAATTTAACAAACAGTGCCTATTATTTACACCTATTTTCAATTTCATCTTTATTGTTTGAAAAGTGACGTGTTTAGTTTTCAAAAATTATAAAAAGTTTCAATTTAATACCCAATGTTTACACTTTATTTCAATTTCGTACCCATTGTATCAAAAGTAACACACTTAGCTCCAAAAGTTTGTAAAAAAAAATTTGGTTTACTCCCCTCAGTGTGTGATATGCACATGAAATGTTGGAGAGTAAATTGACAAAAAGTTAGAACATTGAGACTAAATTGAAACTTTTTGTGAACTTTGGAAATTAAGAACGTCACTTGTGTAACAACATGGATGAAATTGAAAAAAAGTGTAAACATTGAGGATCAAACGCGTTACTTTTAAAATATATAATAGGCACGAAAAAAACATACCAATATTGGGGACTATTTGTGAAATTTGTCTTATGAAAAAAAATAATGTTGAAAATTACATAATTTAAGTAATACCAAGCAAAAAAATTCAAAAGTTCTAAATCAGGTATATTTAGAGAGGGAGCTTACTATGAGCATACACAAGAGTTGAAACTGAGAACCACAAGATGGTTGTAATTTGTTGAGCTCGCGAATCTTGGAATTCTTCATTTATAGGATGTTCAAGTAACCAAACAATTACACCCAACAAAATAAAGAAGCAGGTAACAGTAATCAACAGACCCATATCAAGTGGCTTTAAGAAAAACCATTTGGTTTGTCCATGCAATGCTACTACTGTTCCCACTCCTAAATCAGTGTAAGGCAATGTGAAGTCCACATATAATGATCTATTGGATGTAATAGTTATATCACCAATAGCAGCATCGAATTCCTGATGCATCCACCACGGTAAAGCACGACAAATGAATATCAACCCCCATTACAAAGAACATGCATGCATATGATCGTAAAGATTATTTTCTACAATTATTTCTCAAGATTATAGGGAAGAAAATATTTGGATTTTTCTATGTCTAATTTTATGCAAGGAATTAAGATGTTAGTCATATAATGATGAAATCTTACACCAATTCCCCACCCACAAGGATTAAACTTGAGAAGGGTAAAATTCCATAAACGGTCCTTATTATTTTCTCCTTATTTCAATTGTGTTTTTCATTGTTTTAAAAGTGCTGCGTTTAATTCTCAAAAATTGTAAAAAAAAAATTCAATTTGGTACCCAATATTTACACTTTCTTTTAATTTTGTTCCTAATGGTTTAAAAGTGACGCGTTTAGTCCCCAATGTATATAAAAAGTTTCAGCTTAGTCCTTGCCGTGAAAATTCAATTTATGACCCACACATGAAACTTCGGAACTATATTAAAAAGAAAAAAGTAAAAACATAGGGGACTAAATTGAAATTTTGAAAACTAAGCGCGATACTTTTAAAAAATAAAGATGAAATTGAAAAAAAATGTAAACATAAATGCGTCACTTTTAAAACAATAGGGACGAAAATTGAAAAACATGCCAATGTTAGGGACCATTTGTAAAATTTCCCCAACTTGAGAACTCTTAGGTCTTTAGCAACTGCTTTATCACTTCGACCACAAGCAACTCTTCAAGAAACTGAGGAGATTTTTTTTCCCCTCCCTCCCTCACCCCCACAAGAAAACAATGATTTTACAACAATTCTACATATCTCAAAGTGAACTATTAATCACAAATAACTTACATGTAGTACGTAGAAGATAATTCCAATATATATTGTATAAAAACCTAAATATTGGTGAAAATAGTTTAACTTGATACATCATAATCTCATGTCTCATCGGCTAATATTTTTTCTCGTCGACTAATGGAAAAGAGTTTTGGACACTACCACATTTTTTTATATGTTGAATACTAAAAATTGTTGCAAAAATGTTAAAATTCATTGCAAATACTTTATGCAACATTTTTTCGACTGTTGTATATGAGTTTTTTACAAATTTTCTAATGCAACAATTTTTTTTTTAAAAAAAAATAATACAAAGGGATTGAAAATTGTTACAATTAAACTACGATTTTAAAATCGTTGCGAAAAAGTAATTTCTTGAGCAATAATTAATAAAAAGGGATAACAAAGAATTTAACTGTAGTAATTAAATATAACCATTGCAAAAAGTTTCAGTTTATGCAATTGTTATCTTAACCATAGAAATAAGATGCCTATTGTTTTTTTTTTCTTTCTCATTTTTCATTTAGAGTGTTGTAAAAAATGCTAAAATGTTGTAGTGGGAAAACATTATCACAATTTAATTTATGCTTTCCAGCTTTCACTTGGAGGCAATATGATATTCCTTCTTTGTTTTCTCTTATGTTTCGAACTCCGTATGAGTAGTATTAGAAGGAGTAACAAAACATCTTATATAATAGTATTTGGCAATTTATTATTTTTTCATATAAAATTATAAGTATATATTGTAACACTATTCATCGCTTTTCATACGCCAAAAGAATCCAGAAAAAATAATGGAAGAAAATGTACCTTCGTATACACCCCATATATAAGATCATTGTAGCTACCTTCATCCTGTATAAACGGGATAAATTCATAAGGCACAGCATATTCCAAGTTCTCAATGGCAGTAACAAATACATCAAAACAAAACCCAGTCAAACTTGTTACATTGTTTTGATTATCACTTTGCACTCTTATTAATTCCTGGAACCCAACTTTCACAGGTACACCAATTCTTAGAACTTTCCCACTCGCTTGATACAACCAACGACCCTTTTGGAGTTATTTGTAGATATTCCGGGCCAGATTATGGTTTGTAGACCACGACGACCATGCATTTCATTGATGAATGAAATTTCTTTAGTGAATCCATTAGCAATGTCCAAAAACCAACTTCTCTTTCCCCTTTGCCTATAACATTCACCACTTTATAACCCTTGACTACTAGTTTCCCATTCATAAATTGAAAATCACCACCTAAACCCGTAAATTCACTTTTCAATATTTCACTAAGTAAATCTGTGCTATGATTCGAAAGTCCTATATCAGCTTCGTACGTAAATTTTCGCTTACTGCGTAGTCTTGCAGTTGCCTTTATGAGTGCCCAAAATCGTATCATATGCCCCTTATACCTAAATGTTGAATCCGTCTGTTCTTGATTGGACTTTACATGTTGAACTTCATTTGTCCATCTCAAAGTGAAATTTTGTAGCTTGCTTGAGGCTTGAATATAAGATTTTAAACCCAATGCTCCTTGCATTGATTCTTTGACCAAAGGATCCAAGAAATTCATGGTCTTACTAGTTATCAACCAAGCATATCCTTTGCTCATCATACCCAATTTTTTTGAGTTTATGAAAATTTTAGATGCAAGAGAAGGTGATGTATGTACAACAAATACTGAAGTGTGCATCATCTTGAGCTTTTCAAGCTCTTCCATGCCTTTCTCAGAGAGAGAAATGGCATTTTTGTAAATCACATGAATGTTTCTCTCTTGGAATTCTTCAAGAATTTGTGGTAGGATATTCCTTCCATCATCAGTGTCCTCGTGAATGAGTATAATATTTCTCCATTTAAATGTTTCTAAGAGGGCAATTATTCCTTGAAATTGAGTATTTTCTTCTTCTGTGATTTGTAGAAAATAAGGATGCGCGTTAGACAATGGAATTGAAGTAAAAGAAAGTATAGGAACATTAGCTTTATCACCAAGTGTGGCCATCAGCGATGCTTCACTTGTCATTTCTGGGACAATAATAGCATCCAGTTTGATGCTCTTTAGTAGATCTTTAGCTGCATTGACAAAATATTGACCATTAATCAAAGTCGTTCTACTCTTATCCTATTTAAAACCCCGACGACATCATGACAAGGCAATGAATGGAAAAATAATTTCATTTTTCCTTGTATTTATGATTTGAATAAGATCCCATGCATGTTGTCTATAGACTTACTAATTTTGCAAAATGTGTCAAAAGAAAAGGGCAAAAAAAAAAAAAAATGAATATAAATCTATTTTGTACCCCTCACTTAACACATGCGAGCACTTAGAGCAACTCCAACACTCATCGCCATCTTTATTTTTTAGCCATAGCAAAACAACCTCTCAAATTTTACTTCAAGAGTCTCTTCAAACCACTCTCCAAAAGGGGGGGGGGGGGGGGGGGGGGGGGGGGGGGTGTTGGTGTTGGGAGGGAGAAGGTGTGACAGAAGAGGAGGGGAGTCAGATTTGGAGAGGTTGTGTTTTAAAAATAAAAAAATGAAAGTAAAAGAACTATAAAATATTTATATAGATAATTTAAAATAGAGAGTCTTATTAGAATAAAATTGAAATAAAGAATTTGTAAAAATACAGAATCACAAATTTCGCTCTTTATTATAAAAATAATTGAAATTGCCCTTATACCCCTCACCCTTAAAACTCCACTCGGCAACTCTTGACTTCTTTTAAATTTAACAACACTAGAATTATGTAAAAACAAAAAAAAAAAATTAATTATTAAATTACCCTTGTAATTATTTCAAAACACAAATTAATCTTTCTTAAAAAAATCCCAAAACACATCCACCCAATTTGGTCCCTTATTTTTAGGATTTGTATCATTTTAGTCTTTATTTTTTAAAATGTGACTTTTTAGTCCTATATCTTTATTATTTGTCCCAACTTAGTCATGCATCTTTCAAAATATAACATTTTAGTCATGCATCTTTCAAAATATAACTTTTTAGTCTAAAAAAATACATTTTAAAATATATAAACTAAATTGACACAAATCTTAAAGATAAGAGACTAAATTAGATATTTAAACATCTTTCAAACTCACACCCCCACTCCCACCCCCACCCTCACCCTCACCCTCACCCTCACCCTCACCCTCACCCTCGGCTGAACCCTACGCCAACCCTCACACGTCGCTGCTGACAACCATCTCCCTTACCTCGCAGTCGCAAACTCTGACCCCACATACCACTGCTGACCAAGCCCCCTACCTCGCCGCTGATGAATCCCCCAACCCTGCCGTTGACGAAACCCTCCCCATACTGCCGCTAACGAAGTGTTCTTTTTCTTTTTTTTTGATCAAAGTATTGTGTCTGTGTTCGTGTGTCTAGTCATGTGTGTGTGGGACTGTGTATGTGTCATATGTGTGTTCGTCTGTGTGGGTTTGTGTCTGTGTGTGTGTAGGTCTGTGAAGAAGATGGGTGTATGTGCTTGGTGTGGGGATATGTGTGGGTTCAGACGGCAAGAGTATTTTTGTCTAAAAAAACTCGTCAATTAAGTTTTTAGTGGTAAGCGGACAAGAGAATTACTAAGTGAAGTTTTTAAGGATAAGAGGTAATAAATATCACTGTATTTTAAGGTGAATGGCACAATGTGAATTTAACTCAAAAAAATATGAGAGACGTTAATCGTTGGCACAACATGGTTTTTCATTAGGCTATTCAACTTGTTATGGCTTGGGCAAATTTTATTAGTAATTTTCAATGTTAGTCCGTTGTACTTTAATAGAAAGATAGCACAGGACACTACTTTTAACATTAATTATAAATATTACTGATTCGTATTGTAATATTTCATATTAATGAATATAGTATATTTAAGTGGTTTATAGATGGATAGAGTATGAGAAATAACTTGAATTAATTATTTTGAGTCAGTAAAAAAAAGATCAAAATAGTTAGTTCTTATGCTTATAAGACCAATATTGCATATGGGCTTGGAGTTTTAGGCTCGGAACGTAAACACTTGTAGAGTAACTTTTAAAAAAAAATTCTAAGCAAAGAAACTTACCAGCGGTAATAGCACTCAACGTTTCACCCTTTGAATCCTTCGTGTGAGGAACAATCTTTGTTCCGTTTTGTCCATTAACAACATTAGCATCCGAAATAGCCATCTCAACGCAGCTTAGGACAACCTTACCGACCGATGACCCCATATCAACAATAAGTCCAATATGAATTATATTGAGTTCATCACTATCCTTGGATGCATCGAATGTTTTCTGCTGTGATTCAAGTTGAGCTCCGGATATAAATTGACTAAGACACCTTGAGAGTACAAGAAATAAAACGAGGACATGGATCTTGAAGCTCATCTCTAATATGCCTGAAGGGGGCGTTCGTAACTGGTGTGTTGGTATGTCTTTTTGGGGACTTGTTCGTATTCTTATGAACTACACCTTGATGAAGTTGACTATATAAAGAGGATCATAATATATCTCTCCTATTTTTCGTGCACAATTTCCTGGAATGTAGGTTGTGATTTAAAATATTCAATTAGTGATATATTAAGTTTTCTGACTACATCAATATGCTAAAATAATTGCATTATGTGTTCTTTCTTTGTCGGTAAGAAAGAAATTATAATAACAAAACGGGAATTGACCAACATGTTTGGTTTAATGGTATGTTATTCGCTGTGAGTACGAGAGATTGGAAGATCAATTTTTGTAGGTAACACCTTTTGATATGTATTTGTACGGCTTAAACATCCCTTGAATTAGAAAAAAAGAAGAAGAAGAAGATGGAATTGCATTGTGTGTTGATAAGTCTGCTCCCAAGGGATAGCTCATAGCTCAGTTGGTCATGCAAGGATGAAGACATCAGGTAAGCACATGTTCGAAAATGGTTGCTCACATGGAGTGACATTGTGTATTCTAACTGAGATTAAACCCTTAACTGATTTAGTACATATATAACGGCGACGGCATTGCACTTTTGAAATTTTAGCCACATATAACTAATGATTTGTAATGCGTATAAAGAGGTGAATGTGGGGTACGTAGTGAAGTCATTAGGTTCTAGCACCTACTTTTCTATTGTGGGTTGGGTTATATTGGGTATTTCTTAAGGTTATCAAAGAAAAAAAAAATGCGTTGACAAGACTATTTTGTTTTTCTTGTTTGATATGTTTTCGAGCAGGCATTTTTCATTCAGTTTCATCAGGTTGGTTGCTTCAAAGATACTTCCAACCATTGACTTGCAGTTGCAGATAGACCTGAATTAATAGCTGCATTTTAATTCATGCAATAGACGGCCGGCGCCTCTAACTCATTTGGTTAGTCTACTGCATGCATGCTTACAGACTTGGAAAAATCCTGATCGGTATAAATTAACTTATCAATTTCTTATATTGTTGGTAGAACTCGCATATGTGAATTTCACTAATATGTGAGAGAATGATCTCAATCTAGACCGATTGAGTCCCACATACTATACAAAAATAAAGTCTTCATTTTTCTCCATATATATATATATATATATATATAAAAGGCTTGTAGACTTCGAATCCATAATTAGGATTCCGAGACCAAAGTCCCGAGATCCATTAATTTTTTAAGTAGGTCACTAAAAACTTGCACTATATATCCATAAAGAGATTATAGCTAGAGTAGTGTTGGGGGGCCAAAATTTAATTAAGAAAATTGACGATATTAAGCATTTTAAACATAAACAAGTGTAAAAAAATAGTAGTTAGCAAAAAAATATAATTTTATGTAAAGAAAATTACCGATTCAGTCAATGAAATCAAGTAACAAGTCAAGAAAAATTATTGATTTAGTCAGATAAACAAAAAAATTAAGTAAATTAAAAATTATACAATATTTTAATGATTTACTACTTTACCTTTAGCTGTGTGTGCTTTGCAAATTAAAATTGATGAAGAAAAATAGATTGTGCACCTGCACCATGTGAAAGAGGAAGGAGACTTTTGTTGTGGCCTGTAGGAAGGTTGGGGAGGGTTTTGCCACCAGGGAAGGGAATGAGGGAAAAGGGGTGGAAAAGTGGGAAAGGGGAGTGGGGGAGTGGGGGAGTGGGTATTGCGACATACCAAACAAATGGTTTGGCACACTTTGTTCAATACATGGCTTAATCTTCTCACGTGGTCAATTATGCACAATAGCTTGTTATAACTAAAGGATTGACATGTATAGTTTTTTTTTATAAAAAAAAACTATACATGTCAATCCTTTAGTTATAACAAGCTATTGTGCATAATTGACCACGTGAGAAGATTAAGCCATGTATTGAACAAAATAAATAAAAAATTAATTTAAAAAGTAACGGGAATTAGGAAAAAAGGACATGGAAATTGAAAAAAGGGGAAAAAATGATTGGTGAATTTGAATAATGGGACAAAATGAATAAAAAACTGGAGGGGGCCACAACAATTTTTTTTAAAAAAAATATTACATCTATTTCTTTTTGAGGCGCCGCCCCCCTAGTTCCGTCCATGATTATGCTTTCATTAGTCATCATGTCAAAACTAAAGACTCTTTTCAGATGGTAACTATGATAAATAAAGAGAACACACTTTATAAAAGTATGTGAAATGCCCCCCTTTCTTCACACCCCCAGCCCCACTCAAGAAAAACCTCCTAGGCCTGGTTGGTTGGATTTGGTTGGTTTTAGCTAGCATGTTATCAAATTAGGAGTATCGTGTATATCACTCTTTTTTCATTACATAATTATCATTTTTTATGTGTCTTTTTAATTGGCATATCAAAAGAAGAAAGATAAAATTATATTAAAAGAGAGAAGTACAAAAAAATTTATTAAGTTAGAATTATAAATAATAATAAAAAAGAGTAATATCTAACATTTTTCTTGAATTAGATCTAAGCTTTCGAAGGAGAAAGGAATAAGAAAGGTGAAAATTCTTCTTTTTCTTCTTCATCTTCTCTCTCTCCCACATGCACACATGGCCATAATTAGTGTTTTGCGGACATTCTTTGCAAATGAAAGATGATTTGAAATTTGTTATATACTTCTAATTAACCCCAAATTTGTATTCTTGAGTGCTTAAGAGTAAGATGCTTAAAATGTCAAAATTGAGTAATTTTTTTTTAATTTTTAATTTTTCCTTCCCAAAATGCTCGTAAACGTAACATCAAAGTTTCTTTTTTGTTTTGTTTTGTTTTTTTTTTGTTAGGCAAGCAAGTGACCCATTCATGCAAAACAAAAAACTGTGGAACGGTTGTCAAAAGAAAGCTAATCGTCGACGAACCAACATGGCATTTTTTCAACAAAGGGCATATATTCATCAAGGATTAGGTATGTCGATCAGTCATAAAAGGAATATGTAATGATCCTACATCCGGATCTCACCCTCACAGGAGATGGTTCTTAAATGTAAAGGATTCTCCTTCCTAATAAACTAGTCTTTTTGGTTGAACTCTCCTATTGGATTTGAGTTGTTACATTGGTTTTTTTTATTGAGAGTGAATTTTATAAAGGAGAGAATATATGTTGGATTAAGGTGTGTCATAAGCATTACATGCTTGTAAATGAGTAAATAGGCCATCCACGTATGTAAATATTTTTGTGATTAATACAAAAATTTACTTTTCGAGAAAAGAAAGACAACTACGAGTCAACAAGAATCGTAATAACAACAAAGGGTCAAGGATTAATTACAAACAATATTTTGTAGGGGAGGGTCTAACTTACCTTAGAACCAAAACTAAAATCAATTAAATTCTTCAACGTCAAACACCTTAATCGCAACAAGTGCATGATAAACAAGCTTTTACTAATTAATTCCACCAAATCGAAACTAAACACAAGCAAACATTGTTCCATCCAAAGCTTATTCACTAGTTAGCTACCTCATCTAATTACTCAAATATGAATTATGGAACTCTCATTATAAGTAATAGGACTAATGGACAAAATTATTGTTTATTCTTTCGAATATGTGATCAAATGCAAGGCTTTAGTCTAATTTCATTGACATGCTTCTGCCCAACCTTTTGATTATTGGATGTAATATCAAAATAAATGTAGAGTTTATTAACGAAGCTGTGAGAAATTTTAGAAAAAGTGATGAAATGATTTTTCATTACCGATTCAGATACAATAGTTACTATTTATAGCATTGATATTACACACGTACTTTGTACAGTTAGATGACAGTTGTTTCGCACTAACCACAAGTCTATTATTCTTTAACTAACTCTTGATCCTAGTTGATTCTGTAAATCTGCACGCTAATGACTTTTGCTGATAAGTTGCTGAGCTAGGCTTACTCTTATCAAGCTGAAACAAAAACATATGTTTATTGAAAATTGTACACTTGGTCCACCTAAAAAATTGTAAATAAACAAATTGTCGCTTTGATTTTAAAGTTCTAAATCTGGTAAATGGTGGAAACTTTATTAGGTCATCTGATATAATTATTTTGAAGTGTTCCAATATGAATACAATAGCTTTATCATAATAAAAAAAAATGCTTGAAATAAGTGAATTCAAACAAAGAATAATCCAAAGAATATTTTGTGTTGAGATTGGAGGATCGGTTTCTCTTCTTGATTTTGTTTACGTGTGATTACTGACTTGTAAATTTTGTATATGGTTAATATGTGGAATGAATATATTAAGAAAAAAAAAATAAAGAATGATCCAAAGAAAGGGAAATCAACAAACAGATTACAATCGAAGAATGATTACAAAATATTACAATCGAAAAATAGTATGTTAGACAAAAATATTGTGGATCGGTTGCCAAAAGAAAACTAATTGTCGATGAAACAACATGGCATTTTTTCAACAAAGGGCACCGATTCATCAAGGATTAGGGTATGTCGATCAATCATAAAAAGAATATCGAATATCATTTGATAGTGATATTCTTTAATATGTATTTTACGATTTAAGCCTCTCTTAAATTAAAAATTAAAAATTAAAAATCTCACAATTTAGGATATGCCAATAGATAAACCTACATACTACGTATGTGGGCTTTTGTCTAATTCCATTGACATGCGTCTGCCCAAACTTATGGATTATTGGATGTAATATGAAAATGTAAAGTTTATTAACGGAACTGAAACAAAAACATATATTTTTTGAGAAAGTGAGTTAGTGAAAACTCATATATTAAACTCATAATATAACTATTATAATAACAAAGACTAAATTCACTGTCGGTGAAAATTTTCATTTATTTTTAGGAAAAAGGTCAATTTAGTCCTTGAGATTTATGCTAAAGACCAAACAGGTCCCTGTGTTTACTGAAAGAACCATTTTCGTCCCTGAAGTTTTGTTAAAAAATTATTTTCGTCCCTGTCGTTAATTTTTATTTAACGGTCAATGGTTTAACTGAGATAAAAGACTAAAATACCCTTATATTTATCTATTATAGATTAGGTGGCAAAAAAAAAATAATGTCAAATGTGCACAAAATATCTTCCAAAAAATTAGCTATTATTGGACAAACTATATTCCAAAATAAAAAACAAAAAAAAATGCAATCTTTATATACATAAATCAACAAAAAAAAGATTACAAAAAAAAGGATAGCATTACAAAAAAAAGACATCAACAGGGTGTTGGCTTTTTTTATTTTATTTTATTTTTCTTTATCACCTAATCTATAATAGATAAATATAACAGTATTTTAGTCTTTTATCTCTATCAAACTATTGACCGTTAAATAAAAATTAACGGTAGGGACAAAAATGGTTTTTTAAGAAAACTTCAAGGACGAAAATGGTTCTTTCACAAAACACAGGGACCTGCTTGGTCTTTAGCATAAACCTCAGGGTAGTTGACCTATTTCAATCCGATGCTCTCATTTTGTCGTGATTTGGAACAAATGGTGCTCATTTAATGCACACCGTATAATATCACTACCGTCAATAAAAAGAGAATCCTCATTTGGGAAAATGTCACAAATAATCTTTATTTTTTCTAAAAATTTTAAGTTCGTCTCTATTGTTTAAAATTATTCAATTTAGTCCCTATTATTTTTTAAATGTTTTAAATTCGTGTATTATTTCTTTGAAAATTTTAATTTATTCCCTAAATATGGGTAACATGCAAGGACTAAATTGAAATATTTTGGAAAAAAATATGAACTAAATTAATTTTTTTTTAAATTATAAAGATTAAATTGTTTAATTTTAAAGAATAAAAACGAATTTAAATTTTAAAAAAAATAATAAAAATTAAATTGAGTTATTTTAAATAATAAAAATTAATTTAAAATTTTAGTTAAACAATCGCATTCGCCATTCTAGGGGAGAAGTATTTCATGATAAATGCGAATTTTCCTTCCACTAGAACTCCGAAAATATGACGGCTAAGGGATAATTTTTCGCGAAGAAAGAAAATGAGAAGTATGAGTAGGGCAATAATTTTAGAGAGGCCACTTACGAAAAATAGACCAAGAAAATTGTTCAAGCTTAGAGTCTGAGGCTTGATCTTTTCGTAACTCTGGGGTGATATAGGTGATTCTATTTCTCTTTGATTGTACCATTTCTTCTCCATTTCTAAAAGTGTTCCTTCTTCTCGAAGTTTGGCAATTGCTCTTGATATCTCAGGCACCAATGGTGAACCTTTTTGGAAAGCCTGAATAAGATGAATATGTAGGAGATAAGATGATCAGTTAATATATATATATATATATATATATATATATATATATATATATATATATATATATATATATATATATATTTTGTACAATATATATCATAATTATAAGAGTTTTTAACATTATGGTTTATAATAGATGTTGTAGAGAATAAGGTATAGTCGTAGTGATTAATTAATACGAAGACCTTCAATTTAAAAATACTATTTCAAGTCTCTCAAACTATGTGTATGTTTCTCTCATAGTATGTTGATCACTTTTTTTGAAATTTTATAATGTCTTGAGTTGACATTAATTTATTCATTCGCGGACTTTTATTATACAAATAGACTAGGAATAGATATTTCTCACACGTGTTGGGATTGTTGAAAAGAAAAATCACTTCTTTCAAAAATAATATAATACTAGTTTCAAGTCTCTCCACGCGTAATAGATATTTTTCAGCATGCGTGGATTATTAATTGTATAAATCATCACGCCTCAAAAATAAAAAATAAAAAAAGGTAACGAGAGAAATACTCACAAAACCGAATCCATTAGTAGTAGAAGAGGTTTCAGTCAAGACATAATCTCCTGATGAATATCTTGCAAGGAACAGCTTGATGTAAGGTATTTCATCAATGATAGCTTCAACACCACCATTTTTACTTCCTCTTAACAATGCATCACTGATGCTCTGCACCGAATCATAAGTCTTGGGTGCATCATCTCCAAAGTTGAGATTATTAAAAATAGCTCCTCGTGCGTATGAACCGGTTACATAGCCAATAGTATCCCCTTTAGCTAATTGAATTTGTTGAACTGTCAAAATTGAACTGAGAAT
The DNA here is from genome assembly GCA_037974665.1 of Ehretia macrophylla. Lineage (NCBI taxonomy): Eukaryota > Viridiplantae > Streptophyta > Magnoliopsida > Boraginales > Ehretiaceae > Ehretia > Ehretia macrophylla. The sequence continues at coordinate 31,160,405 of CM075780.1, forward strand.
TGCAGTATAACTTGATGCCAATATAAACACCACAAACAACCAAACGCCCACAACGAATTTGGATAGGTTACTTTTTAACCTTTCTCCTGCAACATGCGCGCACACACACACACACAAATGACCATAAGAAAGCTTACAGTTATAAGAAGAAACTAGAAACATAAGAAAGAAAAAATAAAAAATGAATATATTAAAATTCTATGCCTATCAATTATTTATGAATGAGCCCTATACTTTCTACAAAGAAATTAGAAATTTTAATTTAGATATATATAGAGAGAGAGAGAGCTTACTATGAGCATAAACAAGAGTTGAAATTGAGAACCAAAAGATGGTTGTAATTTGTTGAGCTCGTGAACCTTGGAATTCTTCATTTATAGGATGTTCAAGTAGCCAAACAATTACACCCAACAAAACAAAGAAGCAGGCAACAGTGATCCACAGATCCAGATCAAGAGGCTCTAAGAAAAACCATCTGCTTTTTGTGTTCAATCGTACTACTGTTCCCACTCCTAAATCGGTGAAAGGCAATGTGAAGTCCACGTATAATGATCTATTGGATGAGATAGTTATGTCACCAATGGCAGCATCATAATTCTAATCCATCCACCACAAAACACACTAAATGAGAAATCCAACCTCACATAATTATACAGAACATATACGATGTTTATTCGTGATTAACGGGCCGGGATGATGTTTCTTGGTTATGATTCTTTCATTTTATGTATAGTTAAGTAAAAGATTTGATTTAGTACCACTGTATTTAATGCTTCCTGACCATAGTTATATGACTAGTGTAGAAGATATATTGATTATATATGTTGACACGTGGTGTCAATCAAGACATGTATTGCGTGAAATTATTGAGAAGATATATGTAGATGTGTCAATTTTTCTATTTTTCATACACCAAAAAAAAAAAAAAATTAAAGAGAAGGAAAGAAAAATGTACCTTTAAATACACTTGGTATATAAGATCATTGTAGCTTGATGGACTCGGTCTATCCACATTCGTGAATGGAATAAGGTCATACGATAGAGCATACCCTAAGCTCTTGATGGCAGCATCAAATACATTCTTACAAAACCCAGTCACAGTTGTTTCATTGTTCTGAATATCATGTTGCATGCTTATGCATCCACTTAACCCATTTGTAGGAAAAACAATTTTTAACCTTTTTCCCCTTGCTTCGAAAAACAAACCTTTTGGAGTCTTTGTAGTTATGCCTGGCCACAAAATGGTCTCTAAACCAGGATTGGGAGCACCATGCAATCCATTGACTAATGAAATGTCTTTAGAGAATCCATTAGCCAATGTCCAAAACCCAACTTTTCTCTCTCCTTTGCCTATAATATTCACCACTTCATAGCTTTTAAAGACTAACTTCCCATTCACAAATTGAAAATCACCGCCTAAACCTCTAAATTTACTTCTGTATATTCTACTAAGAAATTCCGAGCCTGTAAAATTCATTTTAGTATCTAAATTTACAAATGAGTTTGCCAATGCCCAAATCGTATCATATGCTCTGATACCTAAGATGTTTAAGTCCCTTAGTTCTTGATTCGGCTCTACATGTTGAACTTCATTTCTCCACCTCAAAGTGAAATTTTGTAGCTTGCTTGAAGTTGGAATATAAGACTTCAAACCCAATGCTCCTTGCATTGATTCTATGACCAAAGGATCCAAGGAATCCAAGAAATTCGTAGTCTTACTAGTTACCAACCAAGCATATCCTTCACTCATCATACCCAATTTTTTCAAGTTTATGAAAATTTTAGATGCAAGAGAAGGAGATGTATGCACAACAAATACTGAAGTCTGCATCATCTTGAGCTTTTCAAGCTCTTCTACGCCTTTCTGAGAGAGAGAAATGGCATTCTTGTAAATCACTTGAATGTTTTTCTCTTGAAATTCTTCAATTAAATGTGGTAGAATATTCCTCCCATCATCGGTATCTTCGTGAATGAGTACAATATTTTTCCATTTGAATGCTTCTAAGAGGGCAATTATTCCTTCAAATTGAATATTTTCTTCTTCTGTGATTTTCAGAAAATAAGGATGTGCAGTAGACAATGGACTTGAAGTAAAAGAAAGTATAGGAACATTAGCTTTATCACCAAGTGTGGCCATCATCGATGCTTCACTTGTCATTTCTGGAACAATGATTGAATCCACCTTGATGCTCTTTAAAAGATCTTTGGCTGCATTGATTAATATGATTGAACAAAATATGGGTTAATTTTCAATATAGGATATTCAACTATAATCTATGTGTTATTCACTTGCATAAACATAGATGTTACATATATTTTCCATGCATGTACATGTCTACACGATTGTGAAGTTCAGGGGCGGCACCAATGGGGCCGGCGGGGGTTTTTTATTTTTTAAAAAATATTTATGTAGTATTATTAAAAAAATTATCGATTTTTTAATTTTTTTATAAAAAAATTTATTATTAAAAAAATATTCCTAACTCCGTCCCGGTGAAGTTGTGCTAAGCAAAAAGTGTCAACTTACCAGCGGTTAAGGCAGTGAATGGTTCTCCCTTTGAATCCCTCGTGTGAAGAACAATCCTTGTTCGGTTTTGTTCATAAAGAGAATTAGTATCCGAAGTTGCCATATTGACGCAGATTAGCACAAGCTTACCCATTGAAGACCCCATATCAACAATGAGTCCAATATTTATGATATTGATGTGGTCATCTTTGTCCTTGGATGCCTCAAGTGTTTGCTGCTGTGGATCAATTCCGGATAGGTGGCTCAGAAAGCTAGAGAATACTAGAAACGAAAGAAAGACATGGATCTTCAAACTCATCTCTAGTATGGCATGAAGAACGCCTTCTTACGCGGTGTTTCGAGTCTTTTAGAGGGGATCTTGATTATATTTTTATAAACAGGTTGATGATGTTGACTGAACTGAATACGCACACATACATATACATATACACATACGTATACATATATACTATTAAAAATTTTATAACTCAAAAACTAAAATATTACAATTAGGCCAACCAGAGCCTTATTTTTTTTCGCTCTATCTCATCAAGTTTATGGCTCCTTTGTTCTTCCTATCATTGCCATGTGATATCATGCAATACACTATCGAGTCACGTTTCTGGTTTATTTGTTTAGATTTCTTTATAATATTCCGTTTACTAGACTCTGGTCTTGAGCTCTAATTAAGAGATGAGCCAAAAATTCTTCCTTTGACCTGGTTTACATTATCGAACTTTAGAATTGCTTCAAAGTTGGAGCTGCAATGAAAATCCACGGAAATTTCCCAAATGAAATTCTAAACTTTGTTAGCTGACTCAAGAGCATTGACGACCCTGTAATAATTTGATCATTATGAGATTTCGTATGAAGCTTTGCAAGGTTGAATTTCTCATCCTCGATTTCCATCGACCAAGAAAATATCTCCATTTATTGTATATTTATTTTGATAGAAAGGAGACTAAGTCAAAATTCTAAACAATCATATCATCGGAAATGTTTTATCCTGTTTATATTTTATTCCTCTTCTTCTGTATATTTAGTGGTGATAATGAATTGGTTGTTCAGACAAAAAAAAAAAATTAGTTGAGTTTGGTGAAATAATTGGATAGCAACGTGTTGTAATAAAAAATTATAAGTTCGAACCATGAATTTAGTTTTTATTGTTAAAAAGAAATAGAATCGACCAAAAAAATGTTATGATGTAGATTTATGGGCTTAACGATGACAATTAGACGATTAGTAAAATTAAGAATTGAAAAGAAGTCACACCAAAACAAATAACATATATCAAAAGACAAACAGAAAAACTACACCAAGAAAGAAAAAAATTGGGGCTTTATGATATTTGTAAGCATTTACCTCTAGTGCATCAAGGTCTTACTTTTTTTCGTCTCTTCTCTTCTTGTGTTCTGTCCTCTTCTATATCTTATAGAAAAATCACTTTTTTTTTTTACTATTTATCTTTGTTTATGAAATAATTTGATTCTTTTTTTTTTTTGAGAACCATGTGATGCTTTTCCCCCACTATTGTCTACCTTATCTTTGTTTTGTGGTTGATAGTATTTCTGCAGTTTCTTATTAATTACCTTATTAATTCTTTTCAACCTTCATCAAGAATTGGAATGAAGAGGAATGCAAGTATGCAACCACATATTCCAACTTGCGGCGTAGACTAGTTAGTAGATCAACTGATCGACAATTTTGACTATTTCGTTTGCTCAAATTATATCTACTTATTAGAAGGTCTTTATATGAAATGTCAAAAAAATAGATAAAATTGAGATCGATAATTTAGTATTTTTTTCCTTTTTTTTTTTGGAATCTTGAATTGGTGATAAGTTATTGAATTCTTAAATTTGTCTCCCAGCATCAAAATTCTAAGTGTGACTTCAATATATATAATCTTGTCTCCTAGTATCAAATTTCAAAATTAGAATTCGATTAGAATCAAGTACTTACAGTTGGAACCAAGTCATTTGGAACAAAATTAGAATCCGTAAACACTTATTTTGTGCTGGTATTAAGAATCATGCACGAGATTTCATCATAAAACTAATTAATATTAAGTGAAATAACTGAGTTGGTGTATTCCAATAGCTGGCTTGTCTTGATAGACTTACAACTAAGATGAGGTTTTTGTGCATGAAGAATAGGATGCTTCCTTACAATCAGTTACCACGCCATTGAATAATGTTATTGTGAATCATGTTATTGTGCACCTCTCTTTCCTTCCTTACCTTTTTCAGTCAATAACCATTCACATTATTTGGTTCCTAGATCATTCTTCAAAATATGAATAGCGCAACGATATATTTCATTTATAAGCTAAGGGAAACTTTACACCCTAATGTGTATGATAAAGAAACAAGTTTGGGAAAATGAACTTTATATTGCTACACCTTTTACAATCAGATACAAGTTGTATATATAACACTACAGTAGGAATCGTTTGGCTAAAGCTGAGCTCTTAATGTCGTACAGTAAAATAGGAAGTTCAAAAACATTGTGATAAGATACAAAACATACTTTAACAAACTAAGTTTCTATGCTGTATCTTTGTGGATCACGCAAAGTTGATTCAGTTCTATCATGCCCCCGCAAGATAGGTGACCCATCACGGACGCCTAGCTTGAATGTTTGTTGCTGGAACTGACTGAAGGCAAAGACTTGGTTAGCCAGTCAGCCAATTGATCAGCAGAATGCACATGCGACACTTGTAAAGTTTTGTTGGCAACTTGGTCTCGAACTAAATGAAAATCAATCGTGATATGCTTCATACGCGAATGAAAGACTGGGTTACCACAAAGATAGGTTGTGCCAACATTGTCACAAAATATAGTAGAAGGTCCAGGAATCGGCAGACAAAGCTCAAAAATTAAATTTTGAAGCCAATTTATTTCTGCTGTAGCACTTGCAACTGCCCTATATTCCGCTTCAGTAGATGATCGAGCTACAGACCACTGTTTCTTGGAAGACCAGCTAATAGGATTATTGCCAAGAAGAACAACATAAGCAGAGGTGGAGTTACGGTCATCAATATTCCCTGCCCAATCTGCATCAGAAAAGGCACGAAGAAGAAGCAACGAAGATCTGCGCAAATTAAGCCTATGAGACATGGTCTGTTTAAGATAACGCAAGACCCTTTTAGCTGCTGTCCAATGATTAGTAGTTGGTTGATGCATGAACTAGGATAGTCAATTGACCACAAAAGAGATATCTGGCATGGTAAAAGCAAGATATTGGAGTGCTCTAATGACGCTTCGATACTGTGTTTGATCAGTAGGAGGCGAACCATCCACCAATTTAAGAGCTGCCATGGTGGATATAGGTGTTTGTACCCCTTTGGCCTCCTGCATATGTGTCTTAACCAAAAGATCTTCAATATATTTCTTTTGAGAAAGAAACAGACCATCTTTGGTGTAGGCCACATGAACCCCAAGAAAATAATCCAACATACCAAGATCTTTCAGTGAAAAACGATTGGCAAGATTTTTAATGAGACCATTAACAACTCCTGAATCAGTACTCGTTACCACAATATCGTCTACATAAACAAGGAGCAAAACCAATAGTGGACCACGCCTCAAATAGAAGAGAGAAGCACATTAACAGAGCCTTGGGACAAACGAAACAAACGAAGTTCTGTGTACCATGCTCGCGGGGCTTGTTTTAGCCAATACATTGCTTTCCGAAGTTTACAAACATAGTTCGGAAATTGCTTATCAATAAACCCAGGTGGCTGACTTATGTAAACATCATCTTGCAAAGTGCCTTGTAAGAAAGCATTATTAATATCTAACTGCCTGAGACCCCATCCAAACTGAATCGCAATAGTTAATATAAGACGAATCGTCGTGGCCTTTACCACAGGGCTAAAAGTTGCTGAGTAATCAATCCCTGGTCGTTGATGAAATTCCTTGACAACAAGTCTTGCCTTATAACGATCAACAGTACCATCTTTCTTCATTTTAACCCGGTACACCCACTTATACCTAATAACATTGTGCAATGAAGAAGGGGGAACTAGCTCCCAAGTGTCATTACGAATGAGGGCATCAAACTCATCAGACATAGCCATGTGCCATTGAGGAATTTTGCAAGCTAGTAAAAAAGAATGTGGTTCTGTGGTACAATTGGGCATTTGAGATACTGTTAAACAAAGGTTATTAACAGGTTTAATGATGTTGCTTTTCAACCGAGTAACCATTGGGTGAGTGGAAACAGTAGGAGCAGGAAGAGAAGAGTTCACAAGAGACTGACCTGTTTGAAGTGATGGTTCAGGTTGTGGTGGAGCTGTCACAGTAGGCGAGCTTGTCAAGGTAAGTGAGACATCACACGTGGTAGAGCATGGAACAGCCATATGAGGATTGGTAACAGTGAGATGACGTAAGACTAAGGGATTAATATGAACACTTGGAGTTGGGATATCAATAGAGTCTAAGGAAAGAGAATTACTTGTAGGCAATTGAGGTGAACTATTTGACTGAGTGGGGAAAATATTTTCAACAAAAGTCACATGTCACGAGATAAAAAGTTTGCCACTGCTTGGGTCATAACACTTATAAGCATTGTGAGTTGTTGAATACCCAAGAAAAATACACGGTCGCGATCTTGGAGACAATTTATCACGCGCATAGGGTCGTAGCCAAGGATAACATAGACAACCGAAAACTTTTAGTTTACTGTAGTTAGGTTGAGTTTGAAAAAGCGCAAAAAATGGTGACTGATTTCCTAACACTGCAGTTGGAAGTCTATTTATGAGGTAAGTGGCAACTTGACAAGCTACAGATCAAAAAGAAGATGGCAAAAATGCTTGTGAAAGTAATGTGAGAGCAGTCTCAATGATATGGCGGTGACGCCTTTCAGCAGTACCAACAAGCTGAGGTGTGTGAGGAGGGGACACTAGGCGTTGAATGCCAAAACAAGTAAGGGTGGATTGCAGACCATCATATTCACCCCCACCATTTGTGTAAAGTGTTAAGATTGGAGTATTAAAATATTTTTCCACCAACCTTTTGAAATCAAGAAAGACTTTAGTAGTATCATATTTAAATTTGAGAGGATAGAGCCAAGAATATTTAGTGTGATGATCGACAAAGATTACATAATATTTAAAACCATCAAAAGAAACCACCGGAGCAGGGCCCCAAACATCATAGTAAATAATTTCTAAAGGTTTATTGCTAACAACAGTAGAGTCACCAAAAGGTAAACGGTGACTTTTATTGCTTAAACAAGCATTACAAAAATGAAAGGAAGAACTCGACACTGGAAGTGAATTATTAGCAATAATTTGATGAAGTACTCGCTTATGTAGATGACCAAGTCTGGAGTGCCATTGTTCGAGGGATGCTCGGATGGCAGAAAAAACTTTAGGCTGCTCCAACAAGCTCGGCCACTCGTACAAATTGCCTCTACTCTGGCCTTTGACTAGCATTGCCCCCGTGGTCAGATCCTTGACATGAAAAAAATTCAGAAAAAATTCAACAGAAGTGTTATTTTGCTTTCAAAATTGGGAGACAGATAAAAGGTTCTTTTTAATTGTAGAGGCACATAAAACATTATGAAGAGTAAAAATGTTATTAGAGGTAGCTAGGGTAGAGTTACCAATGTGGGAGATCGAAACATCACTACCATTGCCAATGAGAATACCATCATTGCATCCACACTCAGAATGGATAGCCAAGTTCAGAAGGTCGGAGGTGATGTGGTGTGAGGCGCCTGAGTCCATTATCCAGTTATTAGCCGGAGAGGGAGAACCACGAGTTATATAGTTGGCCTGAGCATCAAAATTAAAGTTGGGTCGTAAGCGACAAGTCTTAGCCATATGACCAAACTTGTCACAAAGTTGGCATTGGACACACGGAGCTGGGTTGGAGAAACCAGGGCACCAATTTTGATTGAAGGATTTATGGGGAGTTTGTGAATTTTTTCCAGAAATATTTGGAATGTTGAAACGAAATTGAGCATTGGCATTTTGGTGTGAAGCGTTGCTTTTCTTATTGCCACCCCCATTTCTTTTTCCTTTATTATTGGACTTCTGTGAAAATTGCACAGTAACAGGAGAGGAATCTTTCCTTTAATCTTGACGCCTGAGAAACGATTCATGGTCAAGAAGCTTATCAAACAAGTCTTCAAACGTGATATCAGAATCATGAGCCCGAAGAGCAGCACTGAGCTCTTTATACTCATCACCTAAACCAGAGAGAACGGTGACAACTAATTCGTCATTGCCAACAGGAGACCTGGCTAGAGCAAGTTCATCAGCCATGGATTTAACAGTGCGAATATATTCGGCAACCGATTGGGTGCCTTTGTTAAGTTGGATTAACTTGTGCCGAAGACCATAAATTCGTGATTTTGAGGCATTCGCATAAGAATTGCTTAATTTGTCCCATGCAGCTTTAGCAGTCGTAGCCATTGTGACAAGAGGCGCAATGGATGAATCGACTGAGGCGAGGATCGCATGTCGTAGAAAATTGTCTTGGCGCATCCAAACTTTATAGTCAGGATTGGTGTCAGCAACCCCGTTAGTAGTAACTGTTTGAGGCAGGCACGACAGTGTGCCATCGATATACCCCATCAAATCATAGCCATATAGAAGTGTATGAAACTGAGTTCGCCAAGTTAGGAAGTTACTCCCGGTGAGCTTGAGTGGCAGTTGAGCGCCAACATTTAAGGCAACTATGGCAGGAGTAGGATTAACACCTCCAAGAAGAACTGGACTGGTATCCGATGTTGAAGCAGCAGTCGTGGAAGAAGTCATAGCGGAAGACTGGAGGTGGGTTGGTGAAAAAAAAGAGTGGAAGGCTTGTTAAAGCTTGTGTTCTCTTATACCATAAAGAAACAAGTTTGGGAAAATGAACTTTATATTGCTACACCTTTTACAATCAGATACAAGTTGTATATATAACATTACAGTAGGAATCGTTTGGCTAAAGCTGAGCTCCTAATATCGTGCAGTAAAATAGAAAGTTCAAAAACATTGTGATAAGATACAAAACAGACTTTAACAAACTAAGTTTCTGTGCTGTATCTTTGTGGATTATGCAAAGTTGATTCAGTTCTATCATATGAAATGTAGGGATATACTTTTTTTTTTGATTCAGGAGAAGCCTAAAATTGTACAATGTAACTAGTGAGAATCTTAATTATTTCAAAAACACATATATTATGAATTTTTATTATTTGCTTTAAGTCACAAGTTGGTCTTGCTCGTAATCTTTATGTCAAGACAAGATGAGAAATTGCGAAATAACAAAATATATTCAGCATCACATGCAGAATGGTTCCAATGTGTTGATTACCTAGCTAAGATGAGTGGCCTCTATTAGAACCAGCGACATAGTCAATAATCTCTCATTTCATTGTCGTGCTTTTGCCCACTGTTTTTGCTTACTCTTGTTTGGACTATTAACACGTTAATATATTAAGTCTAATTAATTAGCTTCTGTATTAATTAAAAAAAAATATTGAAACACTTATAAACAAAATACATACGGACATGAATATAACTTATTAGACTACGTCAGAGGTGTGGTCGATGTACATGTTCTCATTTAAAGGGTGTGGTTGGGAGGGTTGTTCGCCTTTTGAATCAAATAAAGAGTGTCCTTGCTTGTTGCACTACAAAAAAAAACTGCTTTTGGTGACGGTCAAAATTCGTCTCCATGCCGTCGCCAAAAAGGTATTGGCAACGGCTAGCGACGGCGCGAAGAGGAAAATTGACCGTCGCTAAAAGTATCAGCGCCAATTTGTCGCCCTGTCGCCAATTCATCTCCTTTGGCGACGACATTTTAATCCGTCGCCAAATTCGTCTCCAAATCATCTCCAAAAAATTGTAATCTCCACACCGTCGCCAATACAACTCCGTCTCCAATTCGTCTCCAGAGTCGTCGCCAAAACTATGTCGTCACTTAGACGTCTCCAAAACTATGTCGTCACTGCGCTGTCGCCAAGCAGTCGCCAAAACTATGTCGTCACCAAGCCGTCACCAATCTTTAATTATTCTTTTATTGCAATTTTTATAATTAAAATTACATAATTAAATTTTTTTTCAAATAACAAATTAATATAAAAAATTAATTTAAATTTTAATGCATATTAATAAAGAAATATATAATCTAAAATTATAATTTAAATTAAATCCACACAAATCATAAATTTAAAATTACAAAATGTTTTAATATCTTATCAAAAATATAAATTTAAAATACAATTTGTTTTAATATATAAAAAAACACTCAACGCCTCGATTTGTCTTCAGTTCATCACCCGATAGAGGCAGGGGTAGCTGTTGAGGTCTTCCCTTTAATGTCTCCCACACCTTTAAGCCATCAGCAACAACAGCAACTGGTCAGCCAAACATGGTACATTATCTTTAGTTAGATTAATTTCCACCACACGCCCAAGACATCTCAAGAACATGGAAAGCTCAGCCAATCAAGAGGCATATCAAGCAAGAAAACAAGAACAAAGTTTATATCTCTAACAAGGACGAATCTTATATAATAGCAAAAAACTTTAGATCAAGCAGAAGGAACACTCTAAATTCTAGATAAGTCCAATAGTTTATATGATTGATTTGGTATGAGATAGGAGAGGATGTGATGGACATATTAATGTTTAACAAGATGAATCATAGTAAAATCAACCAGCAATTTCAAAATTCATTTTTAACTCCTAACAGACAATAAACTCCACTTACCAGATTATAGACTTCTTTGTACTTTCATTTTCCACCTATTCACATATTCATAAAACATTCATATTAGTTTCTCAAGTAACGAAGCTAGGCAATTGATGTAATTAGAGAAAAAAGCTTATTACTGAACCCAACAATATCAAGCCTTGTACAACTAAGTGAGGTTGTATAAGAGAAGCATATTATGGAAAGAAAAAAAAATTCACATCCCAGTAAAAACTAGTTAATAGAAAAGATCAAATGACACAGTGCACACCACAAGTAACATGATCAAATAACGACCACACATAACAGGAAAATATTATCTTCAAACACTCAATCACGTTCAGACAAACAAAGTCTCCGTTTGAATGGCTCTATTAGCCATTGAAGACAAAATTTAAGACAAAAAGTGACATAATCTAGAAGTATACAGTCTCATAATTTAATAATTTAGTTCAGTTTCAACTTATGTTAACATTAAACCATATTTAAGCCGAAAGGAACGCAAAATGCACCATAAAGTTCCTCCAATAGCGTGCCTCATCACCAATATAACAGAAGAGTTTAGCAGAATAAGACAAAGGGCGACATTGGTATGAAGCTATAAGAGGAATCACAAAGCAGTACATAAAGTGGTTATTCATTCATTTAAGGCTACATTTGTGAAGAAGATTCTTACTTTCTTGGTCTTATATGTAAGACCTGTAGGCTTTCTACTCAACATCTTCTTCTTCAACTCTATTGCCTTCCTATGCTTTAGCTGTTAACAAACCAAAGCAAAGCAAACATATTTACACCCATTACTATATTTGGTTAACCTTTAATGCTCAATATCACAAAATCTTATGAAACATAAGAAACAAAACTCTAGCCTTGTTCACGAAGCTCTGGCTATATCACACGTTCCAGAAAAGGGTCACACCTACTAAAGAATATACTATACGCAATCTTACTTAGCATAATACGAGAGTTCCGGATGACAACTTTACAATTCTTGACAAGGAAGTCCAATGCGCTAGAATCGGATCTGTTTAATAAACATGTACAAGAGTGAATTTCCAAAATAATTATGACGTAATAAGTGATAGTTGAAGAATAGGTGACATGACAAACCTTCAAACTTCATTTCCAACATATATCACAACATTCAGAATCAAAAATATAATAATACTCAACTATATCATCTATCTCTTAAGGTCTTATCTAAGAATACTTTCCTGACTTTAGGCCTTATTTATTATCCTGCATGTTGACAATTTATTAAATCGATTTTTACAATCCTTGATAAATTCGAACGCCCAAAATTCATACTAAATCCAAATACAAAATCAATCTCTGTAAAACAACTTTAACTTTTGAAAAACTTCCTATTTTCTATCTCTACTTCCGCTTACCCTATCCAGTAAGTGTCTACTTCAACCCATTAATGACAGAAAACCTTTTCAAGTCAGCTCTCTCACTCACTCACTGTGTGCACACTACCCAAACTAGAAAAAAACAGATTTCTTATCTTAGAATCCTTAAAACAGGAAAAATGAAAACTAGCAACTCTCTACTTCTATCCCTAGCATTCTGATTTCCGATAACAACCAAGGTATTAAAATGTAAAACAATGTTAATTTAATAGAATATGAGAAAAAAAAGGTACCTCTTAGCACACATTCATCTGTAAGCTATCCCAAAACACAATAGGTACAACACAAGCATTGTTACATTCCTTAGACAACTTGTGTGAGAAAATTCAAACAAAAAAGAACACTACACAAAAGACACTAATTTTAAGTTGGAAGGACATCATTTCCTTCAACATCATATGATTCATTCCTCATAAATGTACATAATCTTGGCATAAGGTACAAGACATACATTAGCATACCCAAAACACGTTGTGCCAGAAAATTAAAAGTTAAAAATGGATAAACCTACAGAAGGCAACAACTTTAAGTTAGAATAACATCATTTTCAAACATAATATCACTATCTTCAACAGAAATGTACAACTTTAACTGCACGAAGCACAACACACGCAATCAACTATTACAAGTAAAAACAGAAAGAAAAAAGAAGAAGAAGATAAATATACACAGAAAACACTAAGAAACGTACAACTTTTAGAGGACACAACACTAGACATGCAATTTTGAATTTTTCGATGACGATCAACGTCAAGATAACCTGAAAAAATAAAGAACAAAAAGATATTAATAAAATTAAAATTAATCATACATATAATTTTGCAAGAAAATTAAAATTAAATTAAGAGTTAAAAAAATCCAAAAGCAACATAAAAAAATTATAAATAAAATTAGAGAAGAAAAAATTATATATATGTATATATATACAAATCTATATGTAAATATATTATATATATTTATATAACAAAAAAAAATTAAAATAAAAATGGAGAGGGGACTACGGGGTTGTGGGTCACAAGGGTGGGCGTGAGGGTACTACGGGGTAGGGTGGGATACCGTGGGGTGCTGTGGGTAGAAGACGGGGGTGAAGGAGCATTGTGGGGTGGGGGGTGCTACGGGGTAGGAGTAGATGGGGTGGGAGGTGGCTGCGGGGTCGCGGGGTGGAGATGGGGGGTGGCTGCGGGGTGGGTGAGGGGGGGTGGGGGACTAGTTGCGAGGTGGGGGTGGGGGGGTGGTGAGGGGTAGGTGCTCTTAAATTGGATCAGCTCTTGGGCTGATCCAATTTATTTTATTTTATTTTATTTTTTATATTGGGTAGATGAAGATGGCTCGGTCCGTCTCCATATATGGAGACGGACTGGGCCGTCTTCATCTTTTATTTTTTTTTAAATGTTGGTGGAGATGGCCTAGTCCGTCTCCATTTATGGAGACGGACTAGGCCGTCTCCATTTATTTTAATTTTTTTTTTAATGTTGGGTGGAGACGGACTGGGCCGTCTCTATAAATGGAGACGGACCAGGCCATCTCCATCTTGATCCAATTTATTTTTTTTCTTTTTATTTAATATTGGTGGTGACGGCCCAGTCCGTCTCCATTTATGGAGACGGACAAGGCCATCTCCATCTTTTAAATTGGATCGGCTTGGTCTGTCTCCATAAATGGAGACGAACTGGGCCGTCTCCATCTTTTATTTTTTTTAAATGTTGGTGGAGACGGCCCAGTGATTGCGTCATTTTGCGCTAAAAAATAATAAGGTTAAATGATTGGAAATATTGCTTACCTTGAATTACCTCTAGTTGTGGCGAGTAGAGGGTCGATCCACGGAGATTGGGATTAACGGTTTCAAGTTAAGATTTAGTTTATAATTTGTTTGACTATCTCCCGCCACGGATAAGTTTAATTGAGTCCAATAGTCCAAAAGTCCAAAAGTACGGTAAATTAAGTCCAAGAAAAGTCCAAAATGTCCATAAAAGATCCAAAGGTAGGTACTAAGCTAAAATAATTTAGTCAAGGAATGGTTAATTCAATTTAGCAGGTCCATGATTTGGAATGATAAATTCGATCAGAGTATTTAAGTGTAATATTATAGATTTAAATTATAAGAATAAATTATTCAAGAAATAGGGCTACAAGCTCCCACTTCTGAAGTTAGCCTTAGATACGTAAGTAATAGGACTAATTAATTAACAAGACTGAATTTGTTGGTACAACGTAACAAAGTCCAACATCTCAATTAATCTTCTTACTTATGTACCCCAGAGGTGCCGGTACAACCTAGCTAATTCCGTCCGAGGTAGTCTCGTATTGCTACTAGTTTACAAAACTTGGGCGTATATGTACTTTCAATTAACTATAACATAACTACAATAATACACATAATTAATAAATAATACTAAGCAATTAAAGAATACGAGACTTTAATTAATCTAAATCTAAATATATATAAAAAATATCCTCACTTATTTATCATTCCAAAAATAAGGGTCTAAAGTGTCATAATTAGATTTACAAAACGAAAATCGAAATCAAGAATAAAAGTTACCGAATTTAAGCACATCTTGATTTAGCCGGCTTGATTTCTCCGAAGCTATGATGTTAATCCATAAGCCCGACCCTTAATTTAGGACCCTAACTAAACTAAACTAACCTACTCCTAAGCTAAAGTATGAAGAAAACTGATTATATACAAAGAAAAAGATGAAAAATCACTTCTGCCCACTAGAGAGGCAGAAACCTGGCTAAGATGAGAAAAATTGATGCCCTTTCGTTGCTGCAAAATCGCGACTTTTATAGGCAAAAATGCAGGGGGGCACTCGAGCACCTGAAAGGGGCGTTTGAGCGCCCTTCTGCACTAATAATTTTTTTTTTATTTTTTCGTCTTTTTTTTTCGCGCGTTATCGACCACTTGTCTGCCAATTTCAAAAAAGGGCGCTCGAGCACACTTCCGGCTGTGGTAGGTGAACTTTGAGTCCGAACTCTGACTTTGACCGTTGACTTTGACCATTGACCAAAAAGTTGACCGGGTCTATTCCAAGATTTTTCAGCGTCCTGAATCCGTTTCTGCACTCGGTTTGGCCAAATTCAATCTCGAATTGCTCGTTTTGAAGTTGTTCTACCATTTTCCTTCAGTGTTGCGCCGAATATTTGCTTCAAAAATTAGTTTTTATGGTTGTTTTTGCTATTTCTTCTTTAAAACCTATATTGTACTAAATTTGTGTAAAATATGCCATTAAGCTTGAAATAATAATGCAATATACATGATTTAATGGGTTAAAGTTACTAAAAATACGGATTTATCACCCAATCCGTCTCCATAAATGGAGACGGATCGGGCCATCTCCATTTATTTTAATTTTTTTATTTTTTCTTTTGATGTTGGGTGGAGACGGACTGGGCCATCTCTATAAATGGAGACGGACCGGGCCATCTCCATCTTGATCTAATATATATATTTTTTTTTAATGTTGGTGGTGACGACCCAGTCCGTCTCCATTTATGGAGACAGACAAGGCCGTCTCCATCTTTTAAATTGGATAAGCTCTTGCGGCTGATCCAATTTATTTTAATTTTTTTTTCTTTTGTTTTTATTTGTTATCTTTTTTTTTTTAATGTTGGGTGGAGATGACCCTGTATTTCTGTCTCTAGAAAAATAATTTTTTTTCTTTGTTATAATTATTTAAGACATAAAATTCATATTAAAATACTTTGATTAAATTTTTCAAAAACATGTGAAAATACTGTTTGAATTATATTTTTTTTTTTGACTTTTTATCAAACTACAAATATGCGAATTAATAGTTTTATTTTTTTTGTAACTAAAATGAATATAAAAATATAATTTAAATGAAGTTGACGAAAAGGCGACGACTTGTGCATTTCGTCGCCAGGCTGTCGTCCATTGGCTACGGCATAGAGACAACATGTCGTTGTCCATCACCAAGCAGTCACCATATGGTCACTTTTAGAGACGACATATGATGTCGTCACCATATTGTCACCAATTGGCGACGAATTCGTGACGGTTTATGTAGGTCGTCCCCAAAACGTCACCAAATTATCACCAAAGTGGCGACATCGGCTTCCGTCATCGTGCCGTCGCTAATTTGATGATAAATTGGTGATGACCCGTCGCAGAAAACAGTTTTTTTGTAGTGTTGGGTCATAAGCGGGACTATTAACAATAGTAGAAAAATATATCCTAATTAATAAATTGAATATAAATCTTTTGCATACTACTATTATCAATTTCCACTGAGGTAAAGAATCTCATCAACTACAATATTAGCAACAATGATCTACATGAGAAAAATATTATTATGAAGTGACTATCTTGGTAAGGTCCCACCAATGGCATTTGTAGAATACATTCTAGAGGAGAGGTATTTCATGAAAAATGCCAATTTTCCTTCCACTATAATTTTGAGAATGTGATGGTTGAGGGACTATTTCTCACGAAGAAAGAAAATAAAAAATATGAGGAGGGCAATAATTTTTGAGAGGCCACTAACAAAAAATAGACCAACAAAATTGTTTAGACTTAGAGTCTTTGGTTTGGTCTCTTTGTAATCCTTGGATGATACCTTAGATCCTGTATTTCTCTTATTATACCATTTCTTCTCCAATTCCAAAAGTTTTCCATTTTCGCGAAGTTTGGCAATGGTTCTTGATATCTCAGGCACTATTCGCGTGAATTGGAGAGATTTGGTTTAGGGTTTTGCATTTTTGTAAGAAAGAAGTGATTTGGTGACGGTGTTGGGGATTGTTGGGACATGATTTTGGATTTGGCGGGAAAGAAGAAAGTGGCGCGTGTACAAGAGTAAAACCGCCCATGAGTTATGTCTCTTTTCTTGGCGGTTGCTGCATTGAAACCGTAATTTGAATTCAAAATATTTGATTAGAATAAATATCTACTTGATTATTTGTTACGCTACTTTTCGACATGATTGATTATTGAACAAATTTTATAATTTGAAATAAATGTGAAAATTTAGTTAGACAATTTAAAATAAGAAGAATAGCGAACCCATTTAAAGTTTTGTAAATATTTAGTGGTTGGGCAAAAATTTACAAACTATTGCCACTAAAAGAAAGCTATGATAATCATCAACTAAAATATTAACAATGATCTCGTACAGGAACATAGTGTTACAAGTAGACTATCAGTGTGCGGTCTCACCAATCGCATTTTCCATTCTAGGGAAAAGGTACTTCCCGACAAATGCCAATTTTTCTTCTACTAAAACTCTCGAAATACGATACTTGAGGGATAATTTCTCACAAAGAAAGAGAATCAGAATAATAAATAATGCAATAATTTTAGAGAGGCCACTAATGAAAAATAGACCAAAATTTTTTTCCAAACTTAAAGTTTTTGGGTTGCTCAGTTCGTAATCCTCAGATAATAGACCTGAATTTGTATTTAAACGATCATACCATTTCTTCTTCAACTCCAAAAGTTCTCCATCTTCTCGAAGTTTGACAATTGCTTTTGATATCTCGTGCACTAACGGCGAACCTTTTTGAAAAGCCTGAAACATATGAATATGTATAAGAATAGACAAAATAAAATAATGTACAATGTTATATGTTACAAGAAAGTAACACTATGATTTAAGTGCTTAACTTTTATTATTTTTTTATTGATGTACTCGCCAAAAGAAAATTAACAGATAAGTTATTTTAAGAGCCATTCAACTTGATACAGTTTCTTTGACCAAAAAAAAAAAACTTGATACAGTTTTAAATTGTCTAGTTCTAAAGAGGTGTTTTTTTCTTTTTCTTTTCTTCTTTTTTACTCCCCGACCTCATTAGATTCAAATTCTAGTCTTCCAATTAAAAGGGGAGTAATCCACCACTAGACTACTCCTAAATTTCTCTAGTATTAAAAAGGTTATCAACAATCAAATTTTTTTCCATACCCTATTGGTGCTTGCATCACAAAACAAAGTTCATGTCAATAGACTTAATATTTAAACTCAAAATAATTCACTCGTATGTAGTTAAGTTCACAATACTAACTTGTAAATCAGACTTAACATTTAAACTCAAAATAATTCACTCGTATATAGTTAAGTTCACAATATTAACTTGTAAATCATAGTTGCACAACATTTACTTCTTTTCCAAGAAAAAAAAAGATATCAAGAGAAATACTTACAAATCCAAACCCGTTAGTAGTTTGAGAGGTATCAATCATGACATGGTCAGATGGATATTTTGCAAGGAAGATCTTGTGGTAAGGTATTTCATCAATGATAGCTCCAACACCACCATTTTCACTTCCTCTTGATAATGCATCATTGTACTCCTCCGATGTAAGATAACGTTCGAGTCTATTGTCTGTAAAATTTAAAACTCCTCGCACAGAAGAATAATCTTGATAGCCGATTTGATCACCATTAGCGAATTGAATCTGTTGAACTGTTAAAATGGAACTGAGAATTGCAGTATAACTTGATGCTAATATAAACACCACAAACAACCAAACGCCCACAACAAATTTGGATAGGTTATTTCGTAACCTTTCTCCTGCGAGACAAAAGAAAATAATTCATTTAAAGATTCTCATATTCTAGAGCTAAGGAAAAGAAATCAGTGGATTCATGAGAAGAAATGTGGTTTATTGTAACAAAGTTTTTGCATAGTAAGAAAGGAAGTAAATTGTCTTTCTTTTTTTTTGAGAAATGCTAATTTTTATCACATATTTATTATTATATTTATCCGTACACTTAGTTGGCATGTAAAAAAAAGGCTGAGAAATAAAAAAAAGTTAGTTATTTGACATGGTAATTAAGTATACATATAGGAAGTGATAAATAGAATGGTAAAAATATGGTGACATCGAACAACTCTTTTTAAATTAGATGTGAAAGAAAAATGAGAAAAAAAATATTAACACCTCTCGATTATTTATGAAACATGCCTATGTTTTCTAAACAATTTGATGATAAATGGTTGAAAAATTGAGAAAAGTTTATATATAGATATCATTATATTTTTATCACTCATTTATCACTTCTTATATGTACTCTGACAGAGCAATGCTATATACCCATCAACTCATCACCCTTTCTTACATAGTAGAATTTTTACGATATACACGGAATATTTAATATTCAATACATGAATTCTTATTATACAAAAAATGGGTGAAAGAATGACATAAATTATTACTCTAGTTGACATGCTAAAAGAATAAAGATAATTAAAAAAATTGTCAATTTCGGATGATATATAGTAATGCTCATCAGATGTATAGAGAACTTACTATGAGCATAAACAAGAGTAGAAGCCGAGAAACAAAAGATCGTTCCAATTTGTTGAGCTCGCGAACCTTGAAATTCTTCATTTACAGGATGCTCAAGTAGCCAAATACTTACGCCCAATAAAATGAAGGAACAAGCAACAGTGATCCACAGATCTGTATCAAATGGCTTCAAGAAAAATCATTTGTTCTTTTTGTCTACTCGTACTACTGTTCCCACCCCTAAGTCGGTGAAAGATATTGTGAAGTCTACATATAAAGACCTATTGGATGTGATGATTAAATCACCGATAGCACCATCATAATTCTATATCCTTCCACAATGAAAAAACACAATAAATGAGATATCCAAACTCATTTCAAAAGCATGCATGCATATGGTAATAAAATGAGATTTATGAGTAATTTAATAGTGGATTATTTTCTCTATCAGTTGGGAGATTATTTTCGAATCTTATAGGAGGGGGTTAAAAAAAACAAAGCTTAAGGGGTTGTCCAATCGAAAAGATTGCTTTCGACATTTATTCGTGAAAAACATGGTCCTTAGAAAAAGAGAAACGGCTTTTAAAAAACAAATCAAGAAAAATGATGATTTTATAATAACTCACTAGTAGCAGGAGAGAAGTTAAATAGATTCCAAAGGAAACGTCTAATCACACAATAAATCACGTATAGTGGAAGATAATTTTGATATATATTGGAGAGACATACAATATTTTTCAAAAGAATTGATCTTGAGACATCATAGCCTTATGGTGTCACGGCTAATAAAGAAGAGTTTTATAAACAATATTGATTCTCTAATTTCTCTTATTCTTTGAAACTCCACTCATTACTTATAAGGAAAAAATGTCACATTTAGTCTCTATTGTTTAAAAAAAAAAATTAATTTGGTCCCTATTGATCATTAAAATTTTTCAATTTCATCTTTATTGTTTTTCTAAAAATTTCAATTTTGTCCCTATTATTTTAAAAAAAATTTTGTAATTTCGTCCTTATTGTTTCCTTAAAATTTTAAATTTATCCATATTATTCAAAATTAATCAATTTAATCCCTATTATTTTTAAAAAAAAATTCAAATTCGTCCTTATTGTTTCTCAGAAAATTTTAATTTAAGCTTTGAATAATAAGGACGAATTTGAAACTTTAAGAAAATAATAAGGACGGAATTAAAACTTTTAGAAAAATAATATGGACGAAATTGAAACTTTTGAGAAAATAATAAGGATAAAATTGAAAAAATTTAAATAATAGGAACCAAATTAAAACTTGTGATGAAACACTAGGAACGAAATTGAAAAACTTTAAACAATACAGATCAAATTGAAACTTTTTTGAAATAATAAGGACTAAATGTGATATTTTTCCTACTTATAACACACCAAAAGAATAAATAAAAAATAAAAAAAGAGGGAAAGAAAATGTACCTTCAAAAATACTTGGTATGCAAGATCATCATAGCTTCCATGAATCTGTCCATTCTTCGTATCCTTAAATGGGACAAGGTCATAAGGTACATCATACCCTAACCTCTTAATTGCAGCATCAAATACATCCTTACAAAATCCAGTCACAGTTGTTACATTGTTCTGAATATCATGTTGCATGCTTATTAATTCATGGAAACCCTTTTTCACTGCAAAAGCAATTTGTAACCTTTTGCCATTCGTTTGAAACAACCAACTTTTTGGAGCACTTGTTGAGATTCCTGGCCAGATAGTGGTCTCTAGACCATGATTTTGATCAGAAATTTCTTTTTGTGAGCCCATTAGCCAATGTCCAAAAACCAACTCTTCTTTCTCCTTTGCCTATGACATTCACCACTTCATAGCCCTTAAAAACTAGTTTCCTATTCCTAAATTGAAAATCACCACTTAAACCCGTAAATCTACTCTTGTATATTTTACCAAGAAATTCTGAGTCTGTAAAATTCAATTTAGTACTTGCAAATGAGTTTGCCAATGCCCAAATCGTATCATATGCCCTTATACCTAGAACGTTCAAGTCCATTACTTCTATGTTAGGATTTACATTTTGAACTTCCTTTTTCCACCTCAAAGTGAAATTTTGAAGCTTGGTCGAGGCAGGAATATAAGATTTTAAACCCACTGCTCCTTACATTGATTCTACGACCAAAGGATCTAAGGTATCCAAGAAATTCATGGTCTTGCTTGTTACCAGCCAAGCATATCCTTCACTCATCATACCTATTCTTTTCGCATTTAAGAAAATCTTGGATGCAAGAGAAGGTGTTGTATGCACAACGAAAAATGAAGGTTGCATCATCTTGAGCTTTTGAAGCTCTTCAATAATTTGATCATCTTCCACAGATAAAGAAATGAAGTTCTTGTAAATTACATGAATCTTTTTCTCTTGGAATTCTTCAAGTATATGAGGGAGGATATTTCTCCCATCATCACCAGTAACGTGAATGAGTGTAATATTTCTCCATTCAAATGCTTCTAGAAAGGCAATTACTCCATTAAATTGAGTATTCTCTTCTTCTGTGATTTGCAGAAAATACGGATGTGGGATAGAGAATGGGACTGAAGTGAAAGAAAGCATTGGAACGTTAGCTTTATCACCTAGCGCGGCCATCATCCATGCTTCACTAGTCATTTCTGGGACAATGATTGCCTCCACCTTGATGCTCTTTAAAAGATGTTTAGCTACATTGACAAAATATTGACCCTTAATCAAAGTTTTTTGAAAATTATTACTTAATTAATTGTTTATGATTCACTGGAAGGTAGAGAAATAATTATGATTTTAACGACTCTATAGACTTACATTTGCAAAATGTTGCCAAAAGAAAAGATAAGGAAAAAAAAAAAAGAAACATCAATTCGGGTTGATTGATCAATATCTCATATGATTAGTGGAACATCATACTAAGTTTACACATATTAAGTTTACACATATTAATTAACCTCCACTTAAAAAAAAAACTCATATAATTAAAAAATTATGTTTTTAACTCCCGACAAAAATTTCTAAATCCGTCCCTAATCGTGTATGTGCATAGTTAATCACACGGACCATTTGCATATATAATTAATCCTTTTCTTTTTTATCTATCACTTCTTTTGACATGCTAACTTTACACATATTAAGCGATAAATGAGTGACAAAAATTAAATGACATCTAACATTATTTCTTGACTCTCGTTACATAAACATATGTATTACGTATCCAAGCATATACATGTCTAAACTTTTGAGAATTTTTGCTAAGCAAAGCAAAACTTACCAGCGGTTATAGCAGTGAACGGTTCCCCCTTGGAATCCTTGGGGTGAAGAACAATCCATGTTCCATTTTGTCTATGAAGAGCATTAGCATCCGAAATTGCCATATCAACGCAGCTTGCACAACCTTACCCATCGATGACCCCATATCAACAATGAGTCCAACCTTTATAACATTTTGTTGCAGTGAATCAAGTTGACCCAGAAACATTGAGTATACGAGAGATGAAATGAGGACATGAATCTTCAGCCTCATCTCCAATATGCTTGATGGGTGTTTTCTTACCTGGATTTGAGTCTTTTAGCAGTCTTTAAAAACGTCTGCCTCTCTCTAACTCGTCGGCTTTACGTACATCAATATTTCGTAGCCTTTACTAAAATAATGGATGCTTTGGAGAATTTTTCAAGTTATAAACAGGTTGATGACGATTGTTGAAGATGACTGAAGTGAATATTATAGGGATTTAGAGTATTTATTTAATGTTTCGCAGCCTTTCAAAAATAATGGACGTCTTGGAGAATATTTCAGTTAATAAATAGGTTGATGAGGCGTTGTTGAAATTGACTAAAGTGAATATCACATGCAGAAATGGATCCAGACATTCTTTTTTTTTTTTTTTGTCAAACAAACATTCATATTTAAAGTGTGCATTTATATACTGAAAAAGATTAAAGTGTGTCGAAAGTGTCTAATATAATAATTTTTTAAAAATAAAAAATAAAAAAACGAAGAATTACTTTTTGTTTTTTTTTTTCTAAGGAGAGGGCACACCTCCAATAATTGCATTATCTGTTGACGAAACAATTTCTTTTTGAGAGAATCTTTTCGAGTCAGCGTTTAAAATTCAATCTTTTCGTTCTATTTTCTCAAGTTTGAGGCTTCTACGTACTTTCTACCACTGACTTGAAGATAGAAGCTTCCTTGTGGAAAAAAGCTATTAATGCAATAGAACCACTTTCCCTTTTCGTTTGGTTAGACTGCTTAGACTTTGGTCTTGGGCTCATTCAACAAGAATGAATTGATACAATTATAATAAAATAATATGTTACAATTTACAATTGTAAGATTTCTTTCATAATGTTATAATATAATACAAGTTTACAAATTACAGTTTCTTAAGACTTTGTGTTAGGGAATATCGAGAAATTCTCAATGCGACTATCGTATATATAAGTATACAAACACAATATTTAATCGTAATTCGATTATTTCTTACCTAAATTTACTATTTACCTTTTAAAAAAATTCATTATTCACAATTAGAACGGTATATACATAAAGAATGTTGAAATCATCACATGACAACTGATTTTATACACAAAAAAGTTTTAAATCCTTTTCACATAACTTTATTCATAGAAAAATCAAACCCTTTTTAAACAATAAAGGTGTGACAATTAATTACAAGTTAAAAAGTTTATCTTATAAAATATTGATGTTAACCTTAACATGATTAGTGGTTTCTATCTTATTCGACAGAGGAGTTCTATTTATTCTCAATATACGGGTTTGGACTTGAAATTCGAGCCAAGACCCTACAACACCAATGACGAATCAACAGTAATTTAATTTTCACAAATGAAGTTTCTAAACTTTGTTTATTAGTATCTCCAGTGGATGTAGTGTATATATATATATATATACTACAAACAACCAAGAAAGAATTCTCGCTTGCTCTGTATGTTTTCTAGGGTTTGGATCCTTTCATTCTTTGAGCCATTAAATTTGATCAAATTTGTTCCATTTTAATCATAGCCATTTATTTCATAATTTACTTCAAACACCATTTTCATAATTTATTAGTTCACTAATTTAGATATGATGGCTAAGATTAAAAAACAAAAAAAACAAATCTGATAGCTCACAATATACATCATTTCCGAAATGATAGAAACAATAAATGAGAGGATCTTTACCCATTTTTTGTATATCTATTTCCTTCTTAACCTTCTACATTATTTGGTTGCTAGCCCTAACTTCTTAGATCCTTCTTGGACAACAAGGACAAAATAGAAATCCAAATGGTCTCTTTTCTTCTTTTTTTGCTAGGAGTCTCTTTTTTATTTTTTATTTTATTTTTACCTCAAGTAGCAAATTTGTATTTAAGTAAAATAATTAACAGACACTGGGCTCAGTCCAATCCGAGCCAAGAATAGGAATAGAAAAACAAAGGCCCGTTCTACAGACAAAGTGAACACACTATCCAACAGACCAGCCCAAAAATAAAAAAGACAAACACAGCCCAGGAGCAAATTAACAAAAATAATAATAATAAGAAGAAGAGAAATACACAATACTCACCAACTAAAATATTAGCAGTGATGATCTTGCTGGAGAAAAATATCGACAAATTGGAAATTTGCTTCAAAACGTCTAAAACATTCGAAACACAAAGTGCATGGACTCCACATCAGGAATATAGGGAATATTTTGTACACAGACCTAAGACTATCGGAGCCCATTCCCACCAATTGCATTTGCCATTCTTGGAGGGACGTATTTCATGATAAATGCCAATTTTCCTCCCACTAGAATCCTGATAATATGATGGTTGAGGGATAATTTTTTGTGAAGAAAGAAAATCAGAAATATGAGCAGGGCTATAATTTTAGAGAGGCCACTAACGAAAAATAGACCAAGAAAATTGTCCAAGCTTAGAGTTTTGGGCTGGGTCTGTTCATAATCATTGGATAATAGATTTGATTCTAATTTTCGCTGATTATGCCATTTATTCTCCAATCCAAGAAGTATTCCATTTTCTCGAAGTTTCACAATTGCTCTTGATATATCTGGTGCCAAAGGTGATCCTTTTTGGAAAGCCTGGATAAGGTGAATATGTAGGAGATTAGACAAATCAAAACCATTTAGAATCCAAAAAGTAATAAGAAAATAAAATAATGGTTTATGAACTAAATTTTCTGTAAATGGATTGCCGAAAATTAAAATGGTATAATTCTCTCTAAACTAAAAAAAGAAAAGAAAAGAAAGTTTCCTTGGATCAGACTGCCGATCTCCCTCAGTCCCTCACCATATACCTCTTGATCAAGCAAAGAGAAGGGGAAAGTGCAGAAATGGATATGCAATGCATCGTTAGTTGTTATTGAAAATAATAAATAATATAGGATAAATAGCTTCGAACTCCTTTGTGGTCAAGCGAAACTAGGTACGACCCTCTTGTACTCTAAAAATTATAGCCGGACCTCCCTGTGATCCACACCGCTGCCCTCCGTCAAATTTTCTATCATTTTTGACGGAAAGTTTAACAAATGCGCATAAAGTGCAATTTTTAATGATTTTTAACATATTTAATGATTTTTAACGTATTTAATAATAAAATACAAACAACGTTGAAAGCTGTTTGTATTTTTGTATTTTTATTTTTTATTTTTTTTCAATTATTACTATTATTTATTGTCAAGTCTGTTAAAAACTAATAAAAAACACATTTTATTTGCGTGTGGTACACATCCCGTCAATTTTGACGAAAAATTTGATGGAGAGGGGCAGTGTGCATCAACGGGTGGACCACAGGGGGGTCCGGCTATAGTTTTTGGAGCACAGGGGGTTCGTAACTAGTTTCGCTTGACCACAAGGGGGTCTGGGGCTATTCACCCAATAATATAAAAAAAACGCTCTAAATACAGTTTAAGTTCAAAACTAAATGTCACCATCTAAAAATATTAATATTGTCTAAGTGTAAGATTCAAAAATTAATTCCGTCTATACTTGCAGGGCATATTGATAATAATAGATAATATTAAAAAAATATATTTTTAACATTTTAAATTTTTAGATGAACTGATCACTCAATAACTATATTGTTTTATTTTTGTCTGGTTTTATCTTGATAAGTTGGTGCATTCAAGTAACGATGTGCCACCGTGTATAAGTTTCTTTTTAGGGAGAATTATACTACACATCCCTATTGTTTTCTATTTTTTTAAATTAGTCCCTATTATTTTAAATAGTTCAAATCAGTCTTCGATATTTTCAAAGAGTGTCAATTTAATCCCTGTAGTTAAATATTTAACTAAAAATTAATAAAATAACTAAAATACCCTTAGAAATTCATTAAAATTACTAAATTACCCACTCTACCCCTACCACCGCCTCTACCCCCTAAATTACTAGATGGATTAGGGACAAAATCGATTTTTTTTTTTTTTACAACTTTAGGGATTAAATTAAATTTGTTTGTAAACTTTGGGGACTAAATTGAAGTTCTATGAAGATATTATATTATTTTTCTATTTTACCTCTTATATTATAGTTCATTTGCGTTCAATTTAATACCAATTTTGACGTCAGGAACTAAATTAACACTTTTTGAAAACATTGATGATTGGTTTGAACCATTTGAAACTATGAGGACTAATTTTAAGAAAATAAAACAAAAGGGACTATATGTGCTATTTTTTCTTTCTTTTAGTGCAAATCTTGCAAATGGTCCTCATTGTTGGCCCATTTTTACCATTTTTATTTTCGTACTCATTGTTTTAAAAGTAACGCATTTGGTTCCTAATGATTACATTTTACTTTTTTTAATTCAGTCCTTATTATTTTAAAAGTGACGCGCTTAGTCCAAAAGTTTACAAAAAAATTCAATTTAGTCTCGAATATTTTCAACCTTTTTCAATTTAGTCCCCAAACTTGTTGCAAACTTTAAAAAATAAGCGTGCCACTCTTGAAACAATGAGATGAAATTAATAGAAAGTGTAAATATTGAATATTAAATTGAAATTTTTTGTAATCTTTGGGACTAAGCACGTCATTTTTGAAAGAAAAAGAATGAAAAAAAAGAGTAAACAATAGGACCACTTTATGCTCATTTTTTTTCTTCTAATTTTATAATGGGCTTGTGTTGACCTTTCAATTGTTCACGGATTTTTACTATATGATAGATTTGTAACTATTTTCAAGGCTTGTGTATATTTGTACAAATAATCATTATCTTTTTTTCCCTAAAAAATGTTTTTTTTTTTTTTTTTCTGTTTTTTGTTTTGTCTGATAGAAAAGATAGTTAACAGGAGAGAAATACTCACGAAGCCGAACCCGCCTGTAGTGGAAGAGGTTTGATCAGCCAAGACATAATCAGATGGATATTTTGCAAGGAAGATCTTGATGTAAGGCATTTCATCAATGATAGCACCAACACCACCATGTTTACTTCCTCTTGATAATGCGTCATTGTATTCCTCCATTGAATCATAAAGCTTGAGCCTATCATCTGCAAAATTTAAGTTATTAACCACAGCTCCTCGAAGAGAAGAACCAGCTTGAAAGCCGATATAGTCCCCCTTAGTTAATTGAATCTGTTGAACTGTCAAAATGGAACTGAGAATTGCAGTATAACTTGATGCTAATATGAACACCACAAACAACCAAACGCCCACAACGAATTTGGATAGGTTGCTTCGTAATCTTTCCCCTGTGGCACATAAAACAAATGAAATAACTATAATTTTTCAGTTTTTTTTTTTTTTTGGATTAGAGGTGGAAAAGATATGAAAAAGGGTAATTTCACAAGTACTCCTCATTGTTTATACCAAATTTTAATTTCATCATCATTATTTCAAAACTGATGTGTGTAGTACTCAAAGATTACAAAAAATTTCAATCTAATACCCAATGTTTATACTTTATTTTAATTTTATCCTTATTATTTCAAAAGTAATCCACTTAGTTCCCAAACTTTGCAAAATGTTATCAGTTTAGTCCCTGCAGTATGTGATCTACACATGAAACTTTGGAGAAAAAATTGACAGAACACTCCAGACTAAATTGAAACTTTTTGTGAATTTTTGAGACTAAGAGCGCCACCTGTGTAACAATAGGGATGAAATTGGAAAAAAAAAGTGTAAACATTAAGGACAGAGTAGTCACTTTTAAACAATAAGGACAAAAAAACATGCTAACATTGGGAACATCTGTGAAATTTTCTCCATAAAAAAACATTAAAGTTCAAAATTAACGATTTAAGTAATACCAAGCAGAAAATTTCAAAAGTTCTAAATCAGATATATCTAGAGAGGGAGCTTACTATGAGCATACACAAGAGTGGAAACTGAGAACCACAAGATGGTTGTAATTTGTTGAGCTCGCGAACCTTAGAATTCTTCATTTATAGGATGTTCAAGTAGCCAAACAATTACACCCAACAAAACAAAGAAGCAGGCAACAGTAATCCACAGATCCATATCAAGTGGCTTTAAGAAAAACCATTTGGTTTGTCCTTGCAATGCTACTACTGTTCCCAGTCCTAAATCAGTGTAAGGCAATGTGAAGTCCACATATAATGATCTATTGGATGTGATAGTTATATCACCAATAGCAGCATCGAATTCCTGATGCATCCACCACGGTAAAGCACGACAAATGAATATCAACCCCCTTTACAAACAACATGCATGCATATGATCGTAAAGATTATTTTCTACAATTATTTCTTAAGATTATAGGGAAGAAAATATTTGGATTTTTCTATGTCTAATTTTATGCAAGGAATTAAGATGTTAGTCATATAATTATGAAATCTTACACCAATCCCCCACCCACAAGGATTAAGATTTCAATTGTGTTTCTCATTGTTTTAAAAGTGATGCGTTTAATTTTCAAAAATTGTAAAAAAATTCAATTTAGTATTCAATATTTACACTTTCTTTTAATTTCATTCCCAATGTTTTAAAAGTGACGCGTTTAGTCCCCAATGTATATAAAAAGTTTTAGTTTAGATGCCTATTGTTTTTTTTCTTCTTTCTCATTTTTCATTTAGAGAGTTGTAAAAAATGCTAAAATGTTGTAGTGTGAAAACATTATCACAATTTAATTTATGCTTTCCAGCTTTCACTTGGAGGCAATATGATATTCCTTCTTTATTTTCTCTTATGTATCGAACTCTAAACGAGTTAGCAATGTATATTTTAAAATCAATTAGTATAAGAAGTAACAAAACATCTTATATAAATAGTATTTGGCAATTTATTATTTTTTTCATATAAAATAAGTATATATTGTAACACTATTCATCACTTTTCATACGCCAAAAGAATCCAGAAAAAAGAATGGAAGAAAATGTACCTTGGTATACACCCGATATATAAGATCATTGTAGCTACCTTCATCCTGTATAAACGGGATAAATTCATAAAGCACATCATATTCCAAGTTCTTAATGGCAGCAACAAATACATCAAAACAAAACCCAGTCACATTTGTTGCATTGTTTTGATTATCACGTTGCACTCTTATTAATTCCTGGAACCCACCTTTCACAGGTACACCAATTCTTAGAACTTTCCCACTCACTTGATACAACCAACGACCTTTTGGATTATTTGTAGATATTCCGGGCCAGATTATGGTTTGTAGACCACGACGACCATGCATTTCATTGACGAATGAAATTTCTTTAGTGAATCCATTAGCCAATGTCCAAAAACCAACTTCTCTTTTCCCTTTGCCTATAATATTCACCACTTTATAGCCCTTGACTACTAGTTTCCCATTCAAAAATCGAAAATCACCACCTAAACCCGTAAATTCACTTTTCAATATTTCACTAAGTAAATCTGAGCTATGATTCGAAAGTCTTATATCAGCTACGTATGTAAGTTTTCGCTTACTGCGTAGTCTTGCAGTTGCTTTTACCAGTGCCCAAATCGTATCATATGCCCTTACACCTAAAATGTTGAAAACCGTCTGTTCTTGATTGGACTTTACATGTTGAACTTCATTATTTGTCCATCTCAAAGTGAAATTTTGTAGCTTGCTTGAGGCTTGATTATAAGATTTTAAACCCAATGCTCCTTGCATTGATTCTTTGACCAAAGGATCCAAAGAATCCAAGAAATTCATGGTCTTACTAGTTATCAACCAAGCATATCCTTCGCTCATCATACCCAATTTTTTTGAGTTTATGAAAATTTTAGATGCAAGAGAAGGTGATGTATGTACAACAAATACTGAAGTGTGCATCATCTTGAGCTTTTGGAGCTCTTCCATGCCTTTCTCAGAGAGAGAAATGGCATTCTTGTAAATCACATGAATGTCTCTCTCTTGGAATTCTTCAAGAATATGTGGTAGGATATTCCTTCCATCATCAGTGTCCTCATGAATGAGTATAATATTTCTCCATTTAAATGTGTCTAAGAGGGCAATTATTCCTTGAAATTGAGTATTTTCTTCTTCTGTGATTTGTAGAAAATAAGGATGCGCAGTAGACAATGGAATTGAAGTAAAAGAAAGTATAGGAACATTAGCTTTATCACCAAGTGTGGCCATCAGGGATGCTTCACTTTTCATTTCTGGGACAATAATAGCATCCAGTTTGATGCTCTTTAGAAGATCTTTAGCTGCATGGGCAAAATATTGACCATTAATCAAAGTTGTTCAACTCTTACCTATTTAAAACTCCGGCAACATCATGACAAGAAAATGAATGGAAAAATAATTTCATTTTTCCTTGTATTTTTGATTTGATCAATACGATCCCATGCATGTTGTCTATAGACTTAATAATTTTGCAAAATGTGTCAAAAGAAAAGGAGAAAAAAAAAGATTAAATCCACTTTGTACCCCTCACTTAACACATGCGCACTTAAAGCAACTCCAACACTCATCGCCATCTTGATTTTTTAGCCACAGTAGCGAAACAACCTCTCAAATTTTACTCCAACAGGCTCTTCGAACCACTCTCCAAAAACTCAGCCTCGCTATTTGCTTTCTAACAGCTCGCTCAATTTGGCTAGTGAACACCCCTCGCCATTTCACTCACCAAAGCAAACAAACCCATTCCAACAGTAAGATTTTTTAGCATTGGAGTACAACACAACTGAAAAAAGAAAACAAAAATTACTTATTTTTTAGCATTGGAGTACAACACAACTAAAAAAGAAAACAAAAATTACTTGCCTTCCAACACAACTGAGCATTGGAGTACTTTGGGTGGAAAATTGGAAAGCCAGGGAGGTAGGAGGGCCGGGGGGTGGGGTGAGAATTGAGACATAGTGGGAGGGAGAAGGTGTGACAGAAGAGGAGGGGAGTCTGATTTGGTGAGGTTGTGTTTCGAAAATAAAAAATGAAAGTAAAAGAACTATAAAATATTATATAGATAATCTAAAATAGAGAGTAATGTTAGAGTAAAATTGAAATAGAGAGTTTGTAAAAGTATAGAGTTACCAATTTCGCTTTCTATTATGAAAAAAGTTGGAGTTGCCCTTATACCTCTCATCCTTAAAAACTCTACTTGGCAACTCTTGACTTCTGTTAAATTTAACAACACTAGAATTATGTTAAAACAAAAAACAAGTTAATTACTAAATTACCCTTGTAGTTATTTCTAAAGACAAATTTATCCTTCTTAAAAAAATCCCAAAACACACCCACCCAATTTGGTCCCTTATTTTTAGGGTTTATGTCATTTTAGTTTTTATCTTTTAAAATGTATCTTTTTAGTCCTGTATCTTTATCATTGTCTCAATTTAGTCATTATCTTTCAAAATATAACATTTCAGTACTGTATCTTTACCATTTGTTCTAACTTTGTCCTTATCTTTGTCATTATGGTCCATATTAGTCCTCAACCATTTTAAAATGTAAGAACTAAGTTGGGAAAAGTAGTAAAGATATATACAAGACTAAAATGATACATTTTGAAAAATAAGGACTAAGTTGAAACAAATAGTAAAGATACAAGACTAAAAAGGTATAGTTTGAAAGATATTGACTAAATTGACACAAAACCTAAAGATAAAGAACCAAATTAAGTATTTAAACAATTTTCAAACTCACACCCCCACCCCCACCCGCAGTCGCAAACTCTAACCCCCACATATCACTACTGACGAAGCCCCCTACCTCACTGCTCAAGGGTAGAGGGAGGGGGAGGGGGGGGGGGGGGTGGAGGCGCCAACCTCTAAAAAAAATATTTAATGTATTTTTTTTTTTAAATAGATTTGGCCCCCCAATAAATATTATAAAAGTTGTTAAAATTCATAACATATGGTTTAGCTTAGTGGTTAAACATGAGTGTATTTATATGTTTGTCATAGGTTCGACTCTCCACAGCACATGTTATATTTTTTTGCTAGTCTCCTTGTAAGTTGGTGAAAGAAAAAAAAAAGGCTAGGGAAACGAGCTTAAAAACTTTGTGCATGTTCTATTTTTTTTTTTATTTAAACAAAACTATCATCATTTACATCTTCTTCTCAAATTCTCTTTGCAAATCTCAACTTTATTACACATATCTTCCTACAAATCTCAAGTTAAAAGGTATATATGCTATGTTAAAAAAAAAAAAAGTATATATGCTGATTGCTGTAAATTTTTTTAAACAAAATTATCATCTTCCTTTTTTATATTATATCATGTCATATATATATGTACGTGGTATCAAGTATGTTAAAAAAATACTGTACAATTTTTTTTTCGGCCCCCCAATACTTGACTTCTCACTTCGCCCCTACTGCCGCTGACGAAGTGTTCTTCTTCTTTTTTTTATCAGAGTATGTGTCTGTGTTCGTGTGTCTAGTCATGTGTGTGTGGGTCTGTGTATGTGTCGTATGTGTGTTCGTTTGTGTGGGTTTGTGTCTGTGTGTGTTTGGTGTGTGAAAATGGGTGCATGTGTTTGGTGTGGGGATGTGTGTGGATTTAAATGGTAGGAGTATTTTTGTCTAAAAAAACTCGTCCTTATAAGTTTTTAATGGTAAGCGAACAAAAGAATTACTAAAGTGTGTCACCGTATTTTAAGGTGAATGGTACAATATGAATTTAACCTAAAAAAATATGAGAGACGTTAATCGTTGGCACAACATGGGTTTTCATTAGACTAGTCAAACGTGTTATTTTATTAGTAATTTTCAATGTTAGTCTGTTGTATTTTAATAGAAAGATAGCAGAGGACACAACTTTGAACATTAATTATAAATATTAGTGATGCGTAGTGCAATATTTCATATTAACGAAATATAGTGTATTTAAGTGGTTTATAAATGGATGTTATGAGTATAAGAAATAACTTAAGTTAATTATTTTGGACCAGTGAAAAAAAGACTCAAATAATTACTTTTTATACCTACAACACTAATATTACATACGGGCCTAGAGTTCTAGGCTCGGAACGTAAACAC
Organism: Ehretia macrophylla; assembly: GCA_037974665.1. Lineage (NCBI taxonomy): Eukaryota > Viridiplantae > Streptophyta > Magnoliopsida > Boraginales > Ehretiaceae > Ehretia > Ehretia macrophylla. Next base: position 31,194,653 of record CM075780.1, read on the forward strand.
TTGTAAAGTAACTTTTAAAAATTTGTGCTAAACAAAGAAACTTACCAGCGGTAATAGCACTCAACGGTTCTCCCTTTGAATCCTTCGTGTGAAGAACAATCTTTGTTCCGTTTTGTCCATTAACAACATTAGCATCCGAAATAGCCATCTCAACGCAGCTTAGGACAACCTTACCGACCGATGACCCCATATCAACAATAAGTCCAATATGAATTATATTGTGTTCGTCACTATCCTTGGATGCATCGAATGTTTTCTGCTGTGATTCAAGTTGAGCTCCGGATATAAATTGACTAAGACACCTTGAGAGTACAAGAAATAAAACCAGGACATGGATCTCGAATCTCATCTCTAATATGCCTGAAGGGTGCTTTCGTAACTGGTGTGTGTGTATGTCTTTTAGGGGACTTGTTCGTATTCTTATGAACTACACCTTGATGAAGTTGACTATATAAAGAGGATCATAATATATCTCTCCTATTTTTCATGCACAATTTCCTGGAATGTAGGTTGTGATTTAAAATATTCAATTAGTGATATATTAAGTTTTCTGACTACATCAATATGCTAAAATAATTGCATTATGTGTTCTTTCTTTGTCGGTAAGAAAGAAATTATAATAACAAAACGGGAATTGACCAACATGTTTGGTCTAATGGTATGTTATTCGCTGTAAGTACGAGAGATTGCAAGATCAATTTTTGTAAGTAACACCTTTTGATATGTATTTGTACGGCTTAAACATCCCTTGAATTAGAAAAGAAGAAGAAGAAGAAGAAGAAGATGATGGAATTGCATTGTGTGTTGATAAGTCTGCACCCAAGGGATAGCTCATAGCTCTGTTGGTCATGCAAGGATGAAGACATCAGGTAAGCACATGTTCGAAAATGGTTGCTCACATGGAGTCACATTGTGTATTCTAACTGAGATCAAACCTTTAACTGATTTAGTACATATATAAAGGTGACGGCATTGCACTTTTGAAATTTTACCCACATATAACTAATGATTTGTAATGCGTATAAAGAGGTGAATGTGGGGTACGTAGTGAAGTCATTAGGTTCTAGCACCTACTTTTCTATTGTGGGTTGGGTTATACTGGGTATTTCTTAAGGTTATCAAAGAAAAAAAAAAAAAGCGTTGACAAGACTATTTTGTTTTTCTTGTTTGATATGTTTTCGAGCAGGCATTTTTCATTCAGTTTCATCAGGTTGGTTGCTTCAAAGATACTTCCAACCATTGACTTGCAGTTGCAGATAGACCTGAATTAATAGCTGCCTTTTAATTCATGCAATAGACGGCCGGCGCCTCTAACTCATTTGGTTAGACTACTGCATGCATGCTTACAGACTTGGAAAAATCCTGATCGGTATAAATTAAATATCAATTTCTTATATTGTTGGTAGAACTCGCATATGAATTTCACTAATATATGAGAGAATGACCTCAATCTAGACCGATTGAGCCCTACATACTATACAAAAATTTAGTCTTCATTTTTCTCCATATATATATATATATAAGGCTTGTAGACTTCAAATCCACAATTAGGATTCCGAGACCAAAGTCCCGAGATCCATTAATTTTTTAAACAGGTCACTAGCAACTTGCACTATATATCCATAAAGAGATTATAGCTAGAGTAGTGTTGGGGGGCCAAAATTCAATTAAGAAGATTGACGATATTAAGCATTTTAAACATAAATAAGTGTAAAAAAATAATAGTTAGCAAAAAAATATAATTTTATGTAAAGAAAAATTACTGATTCAGTCAATGAAATCAAGTAACAAGTCAAGAAAAATTATTGATTCAGTCAGATAAACAAAAAAATTAAGTAAATTAAAAATTATACAATATTTTAATGATTTACTAGTTTACCTTTAGCTGTGTGTGCTTTGCAAATTAAAATTGATGAAGAAAAATAGATTGTGCACCTGCCCCATGTGAAAGAGGAAGGAGACTTTTGTTGTGGCCTGTAGGAAGGTTGGGGAGGGTTTTGTCACCAGGGAAGGGAATGAGGTAAAAGGGGAGGAAAAGTGGGAAAGGGGAGTGGGGGAGTGGGTATTGCGACATACCAAACATATGGTTTGACACACTTTGTTCAGTACATGGCTAAATCTTCTCACGTGGTCAATTATGCACAATAGCTTGTTATAACTAAAGGATTGACCTGTATAGTTTTTTTTTAAAATTAAAAAAATAATTTAAAATGTAACGGGAATTAGGAAAAAAGGACATGGAAATTGAAAAAGGGGGAAAATTGATTGGTGAATTTGAATAATGGGACAAAATGAATAAAAAATTGGAGGGAACCACAACAATTTTTTTTTAAAAAAATATTACATCTATTTCTTTTTGAGGCTCCGCCCCCCTTGTTCCGTTCATGATTATTTCTTTAATTAGTCATCGTGTCAAAACTAAAGACTCTTTTCAGATGGTAACTATGATAAATACTAGAAAAAAGAGAACACACTTTATAAGAAATGAGCTCCTTTTTTTTTTCTTTTTTTTTGGGGTGTGTTTTATGGAGGAAGAGTGAAAAGTATGTGAAATGCCCTCTGTCGAGGTTGAAAGTCTCACAGTCGAATTCGGGACCTGCTTTAGACGAGCTGGACTTCTCAGGTCCGCCTCCGAGCTGTACTTTCTTAGTCGGCTATCGGACCTGCACAAGGAAAGTAAGGAAAAGGCGGGGTGATGACCCGGATTCTCCCCTCAAGCGTGCGAATGATTAGTATGTCCGAGCTGGTAAAGTAGCTGAGAGCATTTAATAGCGAGATCCCTTAAATGAAGAGGGTGGAGCTCTATTTATACTAAGTTTGGGTCTGACAGCATTTAATGCGATGCAGCTTTATGTCCCATCAGTACTTTGTGTCCCATCGGAACAGCTGGAACTGAGGTCGGGGTTAATGGGGTCGGGTCAGTCATCTAGGTTGGGCACTGGGCTGAACGCGCTGTTAATGGGGCGCGGATTAGCCCGTCTCAGCTCGGAGTGGTTGGCTTACTTGGATCAGCTCGGGAACCCCTCGTCAATTCCCTCCCCTCCCCCCAAGTCGAGATCGGGAGGGTGAGATCTAGACAGAAGTTAATCCCGAGCTGTGGGTGCCCGACCCCGATAGAGTAGGGATGGCCACGTCAGCAGTGCATGCCCAACGGATGGCTGCCACGTCACCTGGCGGTTCTGGCGAGACGCGACGTTTGACCTTCCCGAGGCGACTTTCAGTGATGCCTATAAATAGGGCCATATTCTCCGGGATTCGCTCCATACTTCGCTTTCAATTTCCAAGGAATTCAGGTCGGACACTAGAGTGATCGGACACAACTAGCTTGGCAAGGATCTTATCGGGATAATTCAGCTCGGACCCGGCATACTCCGCAGTTGAGCATTAGGTACGTCCCGACTCCTTTTAGTCATTCTTGTACATTTGTATTTGCTGTAGACAGGATGGGGAGGTCGGAATCAGAAGATTCTCAGGCTATGGAAGTAAGGTCTTATGGTGGAGATGAAAGTCTGCCGAGCTCGGCATCTACTTCGAATAAGAACCGTGGCGGAGAGAGCACCAGCTCGTCCTCAGGGCCGACTCGGAAACCAAATCACGAGGGGAGCGACGACGACTGCCAAGTTATTGGGGTCAGATTGGTGCGAGAGGAAGCTGAGGAGGATCCTTTGGCCGACCTGAGAGAATTCGATGACGGGGAGGATGAGGAGCCGCTGAATCGACTGGAGGGCATTGAGATACCACAAGAGTTCTTAGCCGGGGTTTCTACCACCGAGCCGATCGAGGCTGTCCCAGTCAATGCTGTTCGACCTCGGAGCTCGGCTTCCGCCAGCGCTTCTTCAATTCGAGGGAAGAGGATCGAGCAGCTATTTTCCTGCTGCAAGCGCGAGTGCCATTCTACGGTGCAGATGGCGAACGCAAGGCTGAGGAACTGGTCAGTTGACCGGCATCATAAGTTGAAGGTTCCAGGTCGGCAAGAATCGGCGTGTTACCCCCCAGCCAACCACTACACCATTTACGATCTGGCCTTCGACGTCATCCAACTCCCCCTCCCCGGCTTCGTCATTGGAATTCTGAACTATTTCGAGCTCAGCCCGGGTCAGATGTCACCGAATGGTTGGGCCATAATGGTGGCCTTCTACGTGTTCTGCTTGGAGAAGGGAGTGGAGCCAACTTTGCACCGATTCAGGCATTTCTTCGTGTGCAAACCCAACCCGAAGCAGCCAGGGTGGTTCCACTTCGCAGCTAGGGTTGGCCACTCCATATTCACCAAGTGGCACTCCTCTAACAAGGGTTGGCATAATGACTATTATTGGGTGGAGTCGTCTGTGAATCCTGGATGTAGGCTGGATTGGCTCCCGAGCCTGAGGAAAACCACCAACGATGACCCTAAACTCTCGAAGGAGGAGCTTAGAGAAGTTGCAGTGCTCAAGCCCGCGCCCGGGATGCTGATAGACATTGACAGCGTGCTAAAATGGGAGCGAATCTGGGATTCCAAGTTGTTTGGTCGGGAGCCCGACCTCTCGAGGGATCATCCCCACCTGATTCCCGATCCGGAAGGAGATGACGGGTCTAGCTCGGAAGAGGGTCAGTTTGCAGAATTGGTGTCCGACCTCCCGTCCCGTTTATTAGCTTAGCTTTTTTAGTTGGGTCTTCGACTCATTTTTAACCCCTTTGCTCTGCTTTTGCAGATATGGCGGACATGAGGAAGCTTGCATACGCCCAGGTGCGGAGGAAGAGTGAGGTCAGTGGCGATGCATCAGCTCGGTCAGGACTGGGCGGCACTGGCCAAGGTCAAAGGCAGCGCCCCAGCGGCCAAGGACGAGAGGTCGGTCCCGAGGTCTCTTCAAAAGGGGCTTCGGGGTCCCTTTTGCCGAAGAAATCAGGATCGGGCCTAGTGATCCCGGAGCGCTCTTCTTCCCGACCCGAGAGCAGAAAGCGGCCTCGGCCCGAACACTTTGGGAAAGGCAAGGCCACGGAGGTGAGCCCTCCCGACAAAAACTTCATTAAGGAGTCCAAGGTGGATCGCGACCTCCAGCTGGCGACGGTCCCCGCGGAGCAACTTTCGCTTGACTTGAGGACGGCCATTGTTACTGTAAGTCATTAACCATTTTCTGTTAAGGTTGTATTTTTAGCTCGGCTTATTGTTTTATTTTCTGCTGAACAGGCCGAGTCCCACATCTTCTCTGTCCCAGGCTTCCTTATCAAGGCCCAGACTCACTGCGTCGAGCTCGAGCAGCGATATGTTGATGCCCGAGCCGTGCTTAAAACCGTGAGGGAGGAGGCCGCTCAGAGGTAGAGAGCTGATTCGGCGGAGGTCAACCGCCTGAAGAAGGAGCTAGAACTGGAGAAGGACCAACGCGAAGCCGCGGCAAAGGACGTCGACCGCTATAAGCGAGAGAAACGGGAGGCAGAGGGTAAACTCAAGGACCTGGTGGAGCGGTTCGACGTTCAGGGGGAGAAGGCAGTGGAGGCTTTCAAGTCCAGCGACGCGGCGGTGGATTGGTTGGCCACGGAAGGCGGGGCCATGGCGAAGTACGCGGAAATGGAGTTCTACTTCCGAGGTCAAGTTGCGGCTCGGGAGAAAGCGAAGACTTTCTTCCCAATTTCCAAGAACGACTTCATCGAGATCTTGGAGGTTCCGCCGCCAGAATTCTGGGAGATCCCCGAGCTTCCGTCCGACCTGATATCCCAGGCCAAGGAGGTCACTGAGTTTGTCCAGAAAGGCCTGGACCAGGTTGGGGATGAAGCTGAGGCCAGCACCTCCGCCGCTACGCAAAAATAGATTTGGCAGTCTCCCGAGTAGGGTTATTGTAATCTTGCCCGAGCTGGGCTCTTGTAACTTTCTTTCAGTTTTAATGAAATACTTGTTTTGGCTTTATTTGCGTTTAAATTGAGTTCGTACACGTATGTTTATTGTTGCAAATTTTTACTCAAGTAAGTGGGGTCGGACCAACCTTAATGGACCATTCAAACTTAAGTTTTAATGAACCGAGCTGGAAGTGGTTAATCGTTCTACCATCTTAATCCGAGCCGGAATAATCGGGGCAACTTTATAATCGTTACCGAATCGAACTCGTCAGTCCGTTACAGAATTTGGTCAACTTAATGTTGACAAATATGCCGACCTAAAGCCGGAATACGCCGAGTTGGAACACAATCCGAACTGGCAAGTTTAATCAAATTGTCATTGATTTTACCCGAGCTGGAACTTAGTCCGAACTGGTTTACTTCGTGATTACGCGTGGCCACTGTGTTAACCCGAGTTGGAGTAATTTTTGTAGTTGTAGCACTTGGCCCCGAGTCGGGCATCGTGCCAGAGTCTGTCCCCAGGTCGGGCGTTCACTCTAACTTACAAAAGTGCATTGTATTGAATTCGTACAAGTAATGTTTCGGCCCGGGGCCTTTACAAAATACTTTGGCTCGAGGCCGTTTACAAAATATTACGGCTTGGGGCCGTTTTTAGACAAAATACATCTTCAAATGTTTTGAATGCCATGTATTTTTTAACAGTTTTCCGTTCTTGTCTCGAAGGTAGAAGGTCCCGGGTCGGACTTCTTTCATGACTTCGTAGGGTCCCTCCCAGGTCGGGGAAAGCTTGTTAGTGGAGCGCGGCAAAAAGATGGCCTTCCTGAGTACGAGGTCGCCGACCTTAATAGGCTTAGGCTTGACCTGTTTGGAAAAGGCTCTTTTCATTGCAGCTTTGCTGGCCAGCATTCTGATTTGAGCTTTAGCTCGGAGTTCTTCGGCGAGGTCGAGCTCTTCACGGATTCGCGCCCCGTTTATTTCTGGGTCATGGTGGAGGGTTCTACTGGTCGGAGACCCGATCTCCACTGGCAGCACTGCTTGAGTGCCGAAGGTCAGTTCGAAGGGCGATTCTCCTGTCGCCGAGCTGATGTTGGTCCGCTGAGCCCACATCACTTCTGGAAGAATCGATGCCCATTGGCCTTCTGCTTCCTCCAGCTTGGTTTTCAGACCCTGCAAAATGATTTGGTTAGTCCTTTCAACTTGGCCATTACTTTGAGGGTGAGCAACGGACGAGAATCTGAGGTCGATCCCAATCTCAGCACATTTGCCTCGAAAGTATACACTGTCGAATTGTTTGCCATGGTCAGTGACGATGACCTTTGGCACCCCAAATCAGCAAATGATGTTTTTCCATACGAAATCCCAAGTTGTCTTTTCTGTTATTCTAGCAACACCTTCAGCCTCGGGCCATTTAGTGAAGTAGTCTACGGCCACGAAGGCATACTTCTTTTGGCCGACACTGGTCGGCAAGGGGCCGATGATGTCTAGACCCTACTGATAGAATGGCCAAGGGCTTACCATCACTGTGAGATCCACAGCAGGCTTCCGTTGCACGTTGGCGAACCTCTGGCAGGTGTCGCACTTTTTTACATATTCTTTGGCATCTTGTTCTAAGGTTGGCCATAAATAGCCTTGCCTTAATGCCTTCTGAGCCAGAGCTTTACCCCCCAAGTGGTTTCCACACACCCCTTCATGAATCTCCCAGAGTACATAGTTTCCTTCTTCGGGTCCAACGCATTTCAAAAGAGGCCAGGTATAGGCTCTTTTGTAGAGTTGTCCGGCGATTATGACAAACCTTAAGGCCTGCTTCAAGAGTTTCCGAGCAGCTTTTTCATCCTCTGGAGTCATACCCCCTTCCAACTAGTCCATGATTGGTTTGGTCCAATCTGGACTTAAATTGAGCTCGGCTACCGCCTGTACTCCCAACTGGATACTAGGTTCAGATACTTCTTCCACGTGGACAAGGGCAAGTTGGCTTTCGCCCAAGGCCAGCCTAGATAGGGCGTCAGCCTTCATATTCTCTTTCCTGGGAATCTGCTGTATCGTGAACCTTCTGAGTGCTGAGGTCAAATCCTTGACTCTGTTGAGGTAGGCTAGCATAGCACTGTCTTTAGCTTCGAACTCCCCCGATATCTGACTAGAGACCAACTGAGAGTCGGTGCTTAGGTCGATTGTCTGTGCCCCGAGCTGAGCTGCAATTTTTAGCCCTGCAATCACCGCTTCGTACTCTGCTTCATTGTTGGACGCCGGGAAGGTGAACTTGAGGGAGTACTAGTGCTCATGCCGGTTTGGGTCGAGGATGACCACCCCAGCTCCACTTCCAGATTTCCCTGAGGCCCCATCCACATGGACCTTCCACACGTCCTCCGGGTCATGCTCTGCTTGGCCAGTGCATTCTACAACAAAGTCCGCAATGGCTTGGGCTTTGATGGCTATCCTGGGCTGGTAGGTGATGTCGAATTGACTCAGCTCAACTGCCCATTTCAGTAGCCTGCCCGACGCCTTTGGCTTGTGCATGATAGACTTGAGAGGAGCATCAGTCATGACCTTAACTGGATGAGCATCAAAGTATGGCTTCAACTTTCTAGCCGCCGTGATGAGCGCGAGGGCGAGTTTCTCCAAGGAGGAGTATCTCTCCTCGGCTCCCTGCAAGGTTTTACTAACATAATAGACCGGCTTCTGTTCCTTTCCTTCTTCTCGGACAAGGGCCGCCGCCACTGCTGTTCCCGAGCATGCCAAGTATTAAAACACTCAAAATTCACTTCACAAATACTAAAGTAGCACAATCTATGCTAATAAGAGAAAAATGGTACAAGAAAAATGAAATGAAGAAGGTGTATTTATAGGACAATTTCGGCACTATTCACGAGTACTATTCACGCCGTGATGTCATCATTGTGTCAGCATAACGTCATCGCCTAGGTCATCATTGTGTCAGCATGATGTCATCGCCTAGGTCATCATTGTATCAGCGTGATGTCATCAAAATTTACTATTCATGCGCTGATTTTACTATTCATCCGTTGACTTTACTATTCATGCATTGACTTTTACTATTCATGCTCAATCAGTCTCTATTCACACGTTGACTTTTACTATTCATGCATTGACCGTTGACTTTACTATTCATGCATTGACCGAAAGTTGACCAAAGCTTCTTCAAGGTTTTTCAGCGTCCTAAATTCGTTTCCGCACTCCGTTTGGACAAATTCAATCTCAATTTGCTCATGTCAAAGTCGCTCGACCTTCATCCTTTAGTATTGTGCTGAACTTCTCATTCAAGTGTTGGCTTTTATGGCCATTTTTGCTATTTCTTCTTCAGAACCTATATTGCACTAAATTTGTGTAAAATATACAATTAAGCTTGAAATAATAATGCAATATACATGATTCAATGGGTTAAAATTACTAAAAATATGGATTTCTCAACCTTCTTAAACCCATTCTTTGCTTGTCCTTAAGCAAAAGCATTAAGTACTTCATAGATTCAAAAATAGTAAATCCAAGCAGTCAATGTATTCATACAGTTAAATTTTATAAAACACCAGGTTAACTATGAATTTGTTTTCCAAACAATTTTACCCCAAGAAATCATTTTGTATCTAGAAGAATAGAAACCAACTTAATTACAAAAAATCCTTTGAGCCTTTTTAAGCACTTGTAACTCAATTAAGAGGTAAGAAAATTAATCACGCAAAATTTGTAAAATCGAAAATATTTTCTATGGATAGTCATGAAATGTTAAAACTCAACTACCTTTCAAATCATGTAGTACTCCCTTCGATTTTTTTATTTATTTTATATACATATATATAGATGACTCGAATGATAGATGTTGGTTGACTCACTGATTTCTGAAATTTTGCCTTTCATTGGTTGAATTGTATTTGGTGAAAGAAGGCTTGTTTGGCAGGATTTGTATTGATAGCTTTTTCATAATAAAAATGCTCAAAAATGGTTAGAAGAAAGCATTTGTTATGGATTTATTTTCTGCCTCTTTTTGTTGAATCAACAATTTTGATATTTGAATGATATTTGAGCGAGTCATCTACACATTTTTGTTTTGTTTTTTTTGTTTTTTTGTTTTTTTTTGTTTTTTGTTTGTTTTTTTAAAGGAGTATACCGATCTAGAAAAATAAGTCAAATTTTAATAAAACATAACATCTCACATTGAAAACGCCTCAATCTACTCTTTTTTTGATAATTCATCAAAAATCTCTAATTAAATCATGTGACGCTGTTGGGATGTAATAATAGTTAACAAGGTTTCAAAAAAAAATCTAGATACAAACTCAACTCTAGTGGTTAATCATATTTCCATTCCAAACTTCACAGTTAATTCAAATATTTTATCAAAATCCAACCATATTTCAACACTTGACTACTCAACTTTAATTATCTTGAATAAATGAAGCACGAAAAATGGAAATTGAAAATTTTAAAATTTTGGAAAATTTTTTTAGCGGGTGGTATCGACTATTTGTTCCTCCTCAAACCCGAACCTTACATTGCCCTGGATGTAAGAAAGTGATGCAATGCATTGCAAATTAAAAAGATAGATACAACCTGATAAAAATTCCAAGCATTGTTCTTCAAATGGTTCTGAAAAAAGATTTGTCATTAAAAGCTCCAAACACCAACATTAGCTATGAGGATAAAAACAAAAGTGATCCAAAATGAAATTTAAACTGAATGATATATACAATGTGGTTTTGCAAGGACGAAATTTTTTTTATGGGTTTTTTTTTTTTTTTGAACCGCAGGTGAGGGAGTTCAAACATTGGCCAGATCTACATCCTGAGTTTCAACAAATCGCCATCAAACATCTATACTCCATTTATTTGGTTTTTGTGTTTTTTTTATATGCCAAATACAACATCAAAACAAAATTAGTGTAAAAACGAGGTAAATAACTACAATAAGATGACCATACTAAAAACAATAAAAATAAAGCTCACAAATTTTATTCATGAAAATGAAAACGGTATATTAACTTAACAAATACAACAATAAAACAACTTATATTATAAGCCTACTTCTTTCTCTTTTCCCAGGAACTGGGCAGTTCATGATGAACCAACCAAGCCAAATAAAGAAGAATCGCAATAATAACACTAAAAACCACAAGCAACGACTCCTCTGCCGTGAGTCTTTTAAACAACACCATCTTCGTGAAAATTTTAACAAAAAAAAAAAACTGAAGACGGAGAAGTTTTGTGGGGAGAAAGGTAGGAGATGGCGGTGGCAAGGAGGAGATAAAAAAAATGGTAGGGTTAGGGTTTTTAAAACCGTTCGGCCGCCCTTTTTTTCGTTTTTTTTTTCAACAAAACAAACAAAAAAAACAACACAATTTATTACATAAGCCTAAAAACTAAAAATCTTTTCTTCCTTCGTGGATTCGTCTCATCCTAATCACAAGATAGATGAGGAAGATGTACAAGAGGAAGAATAAGGCAAAAATGGCCACAATAAGAAGCAAAACTTGGCCGGTCATTTTGAGTTGATGAAACAAGTTTGGGAGATTGAGAGAAAATTGTGATTGTTGTGTGAGAGAGATTGAGGTGTCGGCAGTGAAGAGAAAAAAGAATGAGGGAAAGAAAGATTAGGGTAAAAACCCTTTTTACTGACCCCCCCACATTTTTTTATATTTTTTTTAACACATTTTTTTTTAATTTTTTTTTAAAATAGATATAAATTAAAACGAGCACACATAATGACAAGAAAATGCAAACATATTAGAATTCACCCTTAAGATGGTCTCACACAAAAAAGAAGCGTGGAAAATGCAAAAATAGGATCTCAACCCTATTTCAGTTTCATACCTATGCAGCAAAGTAAACTACATCCGAACACCAAATAAATGGCATTAAAATCTGGATAGTAAATCTACCCGCCATAGCGTAAGAACTGGCCGAAGCAGAGGTGATGAATCACGTATCACATGCCCCTCAGAATGGTATTAGTTATTTTTCTCTCAAATACCATGAGAGCCACTATTTCTATAACGGTGGAAAAAGACTCCTAACGTTGAAGTTAACACCAATTTAAAGCTAATTGGTAACCAAACGACAACATCTAGGATGAACCTTGGAATGTTACCGCCATGAGATCCTAGATTACCCAAAGATCACTTGGGTTCATGTGAGGCACACACCCTAATACAAACAACACCCTGTTTTATCCTCAGACAATCACTACCGAATGTTGCCACTGTGTACCCATCCTCCTACCCATTTAGGATGAGCGCATCACATAAATTGTTAGAGTTTTTCCTTCTAACCGGGAATGGGCACTGGAACCATTTAACGTCAGCCAGCAAGACATGCACACACAATTAAGTGCCGTAGTTTAACGCCTTTGGGCAAATTTTTTTTTTTTTAAAAAAAAAAAAACTAACAGACTAGCTCTTCCAGAAGTTTCTGTATTCACGCCATCCAGTACTTTCCTTCGGCACTCATATGGGGCCATAGCCAGTTCCACAGGGTCAAGAGCAAGACAGTGGGGTTTTACGTTACAGACAATACCATCTGGTGAATGCTCTCACTCCTAACTACCTTATCAAGTAATGCCCAATTAGACCCTAAACTACATTAAGCTGGTGGAGTGGCAAGTACTGTTAGACAGAGTTGCACTGATTAGTCAACCACACACAGAAACGTACAGTGACCACTAGTATCATGACAATCATACATGAATGAGTGCTTCTCAGGGTTTAGACCCAAACTACATTAAGCTGGAAAAAGACTCATTTGGTACAAAAAATAAATAAATAAATAAATAAAAATCATAGGTTGCCTCCTAGGAGCGCTAAGTTTAACGTCTTCAGCCAGACAGAATTACTTTGAAATCACTACTCTGCAGGGATTGCATTCTTAAGTGCAATTGATTCTTCACCCCAATTCTTTAACTGGATCGCTGGTTTAAGTCTTTGTCCATTTACAAACATAGTTTTCCCATTTGTTTTATCTTTTATCTTGATAACTCCAGACGGAAAAACTTGTTTAACCTTAAATGATCCATCCCATCTGGACCTCAATTTTCCTGGAAACAATCGTAACTTAGAATTAAATAACCACACATCTTCTCCAGGAATAAATGACTTCTGAATAATCATTTTAGCATGCGTTCTCTTCATTTTCTCACTGTAAATATTGGCATTCTCGTATGCTTCTAAACGTATCTCTTCAAGTTCATTTAGATGGAACAACCTGTTTTCACCAGCTTTCTGCAAGTCAAAATTCACAGTTCTAATTGCCCAGTAAGCCTTATGTTATAACTCAACAGGTAAATGACATGCTTTTCCAAAAACTAAACGACAAGGTGACATTCCTATGGGAGTTTTATATGCAGTTCTATATGCCCAAAGTGCATCATTCAATCGAGTGGACCAATTCTTCCTATCAGGTCTAACTGTCTTTTCAAGGATTGATTTAATTTCCTTATTAGAAACCTCAACCTGTCCACTAGTTTGTGGGTGATATAGAGTTGCAACCTTATGACTGAGTATTTCTTCAACAATTTTTCAAAAGTTCGGTGAATGAAATGACTTCCACCGTCACTAATGATGGCTCATGGAATTCCAAATCGACAGAAAATGTTTTCTTTTATGAATTTCATCATGACAGTGTGATCATTAATCCTAGTTGCAATTGCTTCAATCCATTTAGACACATAATCAATACCAATCAAAATGTATTGAAAACCAAAGGAGATGGGGAAAGGACCCATGAAATCAATACCCCAAACATCAAAAAGTTCACAAACCACGATGGGATTTAAGGACATCATATCCTTTTTTCCCATGTTACCTGTCTTTTGGCATCTTTCACATGCTTTGCAAAACTCATGAGCATCGTTGATTAATGTGAGCCAATAAAACCCACTTTGCAGCACTTTGATAGCTGTCCGTCGTCCTCCAAAGTGTCCCCCACATTCTTGCGAATGACAAAATGACATGATGCTTAGCTGTTCAGACTCGGGTACACATCTTCGAATAATTTGATCAGAACAAATACGGAACAAATGAGGATCCTCCCAGAAAAAATGCTTTGTAATTGAGAAAAATCGGTCTCTCTCATCCTTGTTCCACTCCTTGGGTATTTTACCAACTGCAAGATAATTCACAATATGAGCATACCAAGGAAGTTTAGGAGCAGAAATTAACAATAACTGCTCATCAGGAAATGTATCTCTCAAGGGTAATTCATTTTCTGTTTCCTGAGTTACAATCCTTGACAAGTGATTTTGATTGTTAAATCAAATTCTTGAATTAGTAACAACCATCGAATAAGCCTAGGTTTAACATCTTTCTTTTCTAACAAGTATCTCAATGCTGAGTGGTCAGAATAAATGATTATTTTTTACCCTAACATATAAGACCGAAACTTTTCTAATGCAAAAACTACAGCAAGCAATTCTTTCTCTGTGGTGGTATAGTTTTTCTGGGCATCATCCAAAGTTCGACTGGCATAATAGATCACACAAGGAACACGATCCTTGCGTTGACCTAATACAGCTCCTATGGCATAATCTGAAGCATCATACATAATTTCAAAAGGAAGAGAGTAATCTGGTGGTTGAATCACTGGAGCAGTAGAAAGTGCATTTTTCAGTGTTTCAAAAGCAGTAACACATTTTTCATCAAATTGAAATGGAGTATCCTGTGCCAACAAATTTGATAAAGGTCTAGAAATCTTACTAAAATCCTTTATAAATCGTCGGTAGAAACCAGCATGTCCAAGGAACGATCTCATATGTTTAACAGTTGTTGGAGGGGGCAAATCAGAAATAATATCAACCTTAGCTTTATCAACCCAAACTCCTTCCTTGGATATAATGTGTCCGAGAACAATTCCTTCTTGAACTATGAAATGACTTTTCTCCCAGCTAAGTATGAGATTAGATTCCTGACATCTTTTCAACACCAAAGAAAGATTATTCAAACAAGTGTCAAATGAAGAGCCAAAGATAGGAAAATCATCCATAAAGACCTCAACAAATTCATCCATCATATCAGTGAAAATAGACATCATGCAGCGTTAGAAAGTGGCTGGTGCATTACAAAGGCCAAAAGGCATTCTTCTATAAGCAAACGTGCCAAAAGGACATGTAAAAGTTGTCTTTTCCTGATCTTCAGGGTCCACAGGGATTTGATTGTATCCCAAGTACCCGTCAAGAAAATAGTAATAACCTTGTCCTGCCAACCTATCCAAAATTTGATCAATGAATGGTAAAGGAAAATGATCATTTCTTGTTGCAGCATTGAGTTTCCTATAATCAATACACACACGTCATCCAGTACCAATTCACCTTTATCACTTGTCACCACAGTGATACCTGATTTCTTAGGTACAACCTGTATATGACTAACTCATTTACTATCCGAAATAGGATAAATGATACATGCATCTAACAACTTCACTATTTCCTTCTTTACAACTTCCCTCATGTTCGGGTTCAGCTTATGTTGCATCTCTCTAGATGTTTTGGCTCTATCTTCCAAATTAATCTTATGCATGCAAAAAGAGAGATCTATTTCTTTAAGGTCTGCAACAGTCCAGCCTAATGCTTCCTTATTCTTAGACAACACATCTACAAGTTTAGCTTTCTTCTCCAAAGAAAGGTTAGAAGCAATAATAACTGGAAGTGTTTGATATGCCCTTAGAAAAACATACTTGAGATGACTAGGAAGTTTCTTAAGTTCCAACTTAGGAGGAGATTGTATAGAAGGAAGCATGGGTTCTTTAGAAAGAGTCAAGGATCGTTCTATTGCACAAATCTGAAATTTTCCATCAAATCTTAAATTGCTTTCTAAAGATTCATCGGATTCCTCCTCAAACCTACTCAACACTACTTCATCATTATTCAAAGCATTCTCCAAAAAATCTTTTTGCATAAGACTAAGGAAAGACTATTCAATTAATGGATCAATCTTATCAGGAATAAAACATTCAAGACCATCATCTCCATCTGCAAACCTAGCAGCATTAGCAACATTCAGCTTTACCTTAATATCTCCAAATGTAAATTCCAATTCTCCACTTAATTGTGTGTGCATGTCTTGCTGCCTGACATTAAATGGTTCCAGTGCCTATTCCCGGTTAGAAGGAAAAACTCTAACAATTTGTGTGACGCACTCATCCTAAATGGGTGGGAGGATAGGTACACAGTGGCAACATTCGGTAGTAACTGTCTGAGTATAAAACAGGGTGTTGTTTGTACTAGGGTGTGTGCCTCACATGAACCCAAGTGATCTTTGGGTAATCTAGGATCTCGTGGCGGTAACATTCCAAGGTTCATCATAGATGTTGTCGTTTGGTTACCAATTAGCTTTAAATTGGCGTTAACTTCAACTTTAGGAGTCTTTTTCCACCGTTATGGAAATAGTGGCTCTCATGGTATTTGAGATAAAGATAACTAATACCATTCTGAGGGGCATGTGATACGTGATTCATCATCTCTGCTTCGGCCAATTCTTACGCTATGGCAGGTAGATTTACTATCCAGATTTTAATACCATTTATTTGGTGTTCGGATGTGGTTTACTTTGCTGCATAGGTATGAAACTAAAATAGGATTGAGATCCTATTTTTGTATTTCCTGGGCTTCTTTCTTGTGTGAGACCATCTTAAGGGTGAATTCTAATATGTTTGCATTTTCTTGTCATTATGTGTACTCGTTTTAATTTACATCTATTTTAAAAAAAAATAAAAAAAAAATAATGTTAAAAAAAAATATAAAAAAATGTGGGAGGGTCGGTAAAAAGGGTTTTTACCCTAATCTTTTTTTCCCTCATTCTTTTTTCTCTTCACCGCTGACACCTCAATCTCTTTCACACAACAATCACAATTTTCTCTCAATCTCCCAAACTTGTTTCATCAACTTAAAATGACCGACCAAGTTTTGCTTCTTATTGTGGCCATTTTTGCTTTATTCTTCTTCTTGTACATCTTCCTCATCTATCTTGTGATTAGGATGGGACGAATCCACGAAGGAAGAAAAGATTTTTAGTTTTTAGGCTTATGTAATAAGTTGTGTTATTTTTTTTATTTGTTTTGTTGAAAAAAAAATGAAAAAAGGGGCAGCCGGACGGTTTTAAAAACCCTAACCCTACCATTTTTTTATCTCCTCCTTGCCGCCGCCATCTCCTACATTTCTCCCCACAAAACTTCTCCGTTTTCAGTTTTTTTTGTTGTTATAATTTCCACGAAGATGGTGTTATTTAAAAGACTCACGGCAGAGGAGTCGTTGCTTGTGGTTCTTAGTGTTATTATTGCGATTCTTCTTTATTTGGTTTGGTTGGTTCATCATGAACTGCCCAGTTCCTGGGAAAAGAGAAAGAAGTAGGCTTATAATATAAGTTATTTTATTGTTGTATTTGTTAAGTTAATGTACCGTTTCCATTTTCATGAATAAAATTTGTGAACTTTATTTTTATTGTTTTTAGTATGGTCATCTTACTGTAGTTATTTACCTCGTTTTTACACTAATTTTGTTTTGATGTTGTATTTGGCATATAAAAAAAACACAAAAACCAAATAAATGGAGTATAGATGTTTGATGGCGATTTGTTGAAACTCAAGATGTAGATCTGGCCAATGTCTGAACTCCCTCACATGCGGTTCAAAAAAAAAAAAAAACCATAAAAAATTTTTCGTCCTTGAAAACCCATATTGTATATATCATTCAGTTTAAATTTTATTTTGGATCACTTTTGTTTTTATCCTCATAGCTAATGTTGGTGTTTGGAGCTTTTAATGACAAATCTTTTTTCAGAACCATTTGAGGAACAATGCTTGGAATTTTTATCAGGTTGTATCTATCTTTTTAATTTGCAATGCATTGCATCACTTTCTTACATTGAGGGCAATTTAAGGTTCGGGTTTGAGGAGGAACAAATAGTCGATACCACCTGCTAAAAAAAATTTTGAAAATTTTAAAATTTTCAATTTCCATTTTTCGTGCTTCATTTATTCAAGATAATTAAAATTGAGTAGTCAAGTGTTGGAATATGGTTGGATTTTGATAAAATATTTGAATTAACTGTGAAGTTTGGAATGGAAAAATGATTAACCACTAGATTTGAGTTTGTATTTAGATTTTTTTTGAAACCTTGTTAACTATTATTACATCCCAACAGCGTCACATGATTTAATTAGAGGTTTTTGATTAATTATCAAAAAAAGAGTAGATTGAGGCGTTTTCAATGTGAGATGTTATGCTTTATTAAAATTTGACTTATTTTTTTAGATCGGTATACTCCTTTAAAAAAAAATGAAAAAAAAACAAAAAAAAAACAAAAATGTGTAGGTGACTCGCTCAATATCATTCAAATATCAAAATTGTTGATTCAACAAAAAGAGGCAGAAAAGAAATCCATAACAAATGCTTTCTTCTAACCATTTTTGAGCATTTTTGTTATGAAAAAGCTATCAATACAAATCCTGCCAGACAAGCCTTCTTTCACCAAATACAATTCAACCAATGAAAGACAAAATTTCAGAAATCAGTGAGTCAGCCAACATCTATCATTCGAGTCATCTATATGTATATATATAAAAAAAATCGAAGGGAGTACTACATGATTTGAAAGGTAGTTGAGTTTTAACATTTCATGACTATCCATAGAAAATATTTTCGATTTTACAAATTTTGCGTGATTAATTTTCTTACCTCTTAATTGAGTTACAAGTGCTTAAAAAGGCTCAAAGAATTTTTTGTAATTAAGTTGGTTTATATTCTTCTAGATACAAAATGATTTCTTGGGGTAAATTTGTTTGGAAGACAAATTCACAGTTAACCTGGTGTTTTATAAAATTTAACTGTATGAATACATTAACTGCTTGGATTTACTATTTTTGAATCTATGAAGTATTTAATGCTTTTGCTTGAGGACAAGCAAAAAATGGGTTTGAGAAGGTTGATAAATCCATATTTTTAGTAATTTTAACCCATTGAATCATGTATATTGCATTATTATTTCAAGCTTAATTGTATATTTTATACAAATTTAGTGCAATATAGGTTTTGAAGAAGAAATAGCAAAAATGGCCACAAAAGCCAACACTTGAATGAGAAGTTCAGCACAATACTAAAAGATGAAGGTCGAGCGACTTTGACATGAGCAAATTGAGATTGAATTTGTCCAAACGGAGTGCGAAAATGAATTCAGGATGCTGAAAAACCTTGAAGAAGCTTTGGTCAACTTTCGGTCAATGCATGAATAGTAAAGTTAACGGTCAACTCATGAATAGTAAAAGTCAACGTGTGAACAGAGACCGATTGAGCATGAATACTAAAATTCAATGCATGAATAGTAAAGTCAACGGTCAACAGATGAATAGTAAAATCAGCGCGTGATAAATTTTGGTGACATCACGCTGACACAATGATGACCTAGGTGATGACGTCATGCTGACACAATGATGACATCACAGCGTGAATAGTACTCGTGAATAGTGCCAAAATTGTCCTATAAATACACCTTTCTCATTTCATTTTTCTTGTACCATTTTTCTCTTATTAGCATAGATTGTGCTACTCTAGTATTTGTGAAGTGAGTTTTGAGTGTTTTAATTATTTTTCTTAGTTTTGTGTATAGTTTTAATCCCAAGGGGAGGGTCTAGTGAGCTATCAACATACCGACATCATAACGGTCTACCGAAATCCGTACAACACGATAAATATTCTTTTATTTCAGTTTACATTACGATTTCTTGTACTTTAATGTTTATCATGACACACTAGACCCGAGATTCGGGGTGGTATGTGTGAGGTTATTCTTGTACATATGTTGTGATTCAGATTTATTAAAGTCTCGTATTTCTATTTTTAAGTATTCTTTGATTAATTATACGTATACTTGTAGTTATGTTATATTTAATTGAAAGTACATATACGCCCGGTTTTGTAAACCAGTGGCAATACGAGACTACCTCGGATGGATTCTAGTCTGGTTGTACCGACACCTCCAGGTTACATAAGTGAAAGATTAATTGAGATATTAGAAATCGTTAGGTTGTACCAACACATCCAGTCTTGTTAATTAATTAATTTTATCACTTACGTAATTAAATGCTTATTTCAGTAGTGAAAGCTTGTAGTCCTATTTCTGAAGGACTTAACTTTTAATCTGAATTAATAATTTTGTACTTGCATAAACCGCTATAACCACCCTGAATCATTAACCAATTGGATTTTTAGTGTTGAGTGTTGTGATTATTTAATTTAGTACTTTTGACTAATTCACTTTTGGACCTTGTTACTACCGTATCTTTAGACATTTTGTAGATATTTCTTGGACTTAATTTTCCGTACTTCCATACTTCCGTACTTTTAGACTTTTGGACTTAATCAAATTTATTCGTGACAGGAGATAGTCAAACAATTATGAATTAAGGACTTAACTTAATTTGATAACCCAATCTCCATGGATCAACCCTCTACTCGCCACAGCTAGAGGTAATTCAGGGTAAGCACTATTTCAATCATATAACCTCACTATTTTTTAGCGCAAAATTACACGATCACTTGGTGTAACGCCCCGATCCCTCACGAGACCGGAGGCTCTAATAACTAAGCTATTCTCAACCTAATTCCAACCCAGTCTCAAAATTTTAGGGAAAAACGGACAGAGTTTCCCCTGTACTATGGACATTCTGAAAACCTGTAAGCACTCAATAAAACCACATCATAACAAGACATTCATTTATAACTAAAGATCTTAGCTTTAAGGCCATCCGAGCCTTAAGACATACAAACAGTTTAGATACAGACAAGCATGCATTCATAACTTAACTTCTTTACAAAACCGCTTATCATGCCACTCCATGATAGCTTTTAAGTATTCTTAGAAATTGAAAACAACCAGTCATTCACTCCCAAGCATGCGAAGCAGCTAATAGCAGAAATATAAGTTATTACATGCCATTGTTCTAAATCTACCACTACAACATCTATCCCTCAATTTGCAAACTATATAATATACACATATCACTTAGGTTACAAAATAGAACATAAAGTAAAGAAAACAAGTCCTACTCTCATCAACAAGAACATAGTCCACCTCAAGCAACTAGACACAGCAACTAATGCAACTCCTCCAACTGCGCCACCTGAAACATGTTAGCGAGGTATGAGCAACCACTATTGCCCAGTGAGGGATAAGGTCCCAGGGTGTGCAATACGACAAGTAATACAGTTAACAACAATAACAATTGAGCAAATCAAGAAACAATGATAGCTTAGATAACCACATATTTGAAAGGATACATTTCTCATAACCCCTATACACCAATCTTCACTGATCTTCATTCACGATCCACGAACCACGATCACGATCACGATAAGCCGGCATAACCCCAAACACTCCAGTGGGTGTACTCTGGATGTACCCCGATAATCCTACGACCCAACATCCCCTGGCAATCTCCGCACCAGGCGAATGAGGGACTAGGGTACGGAGTTTGAATATCCACCGGCAAGCCCTCTATCGCCCAGCCGATATTCAACACATCCGCCCCTGACACTATGGTTGCGCAACCACTATGCAATGCACTTAAAAATGGCGAGTTAATAGCAATAATATAAGCATTAACACATAGGAGGATCAACAAAGTAGGTTGACCTCGAGGCAGTTAGAATAGAAGCAATTATATAAGCTAATAAGCAGTTTTACAAAGGGACATTTACAAAATAAGCATAGAATCATACCAAAAGCTCCAAATCAACTTGAAACGACATATAAACACTCAAGAAGTCATGCCATGGGTTTAGAAGTGTGAGTCAACCGAAATTGCACCTAAACCCCTTTATTTTTCAATCTATTTATCTTCCAAACCAAGGTTAATGATTCCATTTTCAAGGGAAACTCTCCCAATCTTCTAACTAACCCTCAAGGTACCCTCTCAACCCTCTAACTCATTCAAACGCCCGCGATTACCCCGAAAGCCCCAAATTCCCTCTTATGGCTTTAAACTAAACATACCTTATCCGGGCTTCAAACAAGGGTTATCAAAGCTTCTATAGCACCTAGGTAGCCTAAGAATACTAGAAGTGAAGCCCGAATCCACCCGGATTCGCATGAACCCCGAAACCCCTTTGTTAAAGTTGGCTATTTCACGTTTTATGCGATTCTAGAGCAATTCAAGTGCACGGGGCTATTAGACTACCTTCATTAGCACCTAAGGCATCTATTAGGAGTGTTGAATCAAGCTAATACGTGCAATTACACAAAACCCTAGAAAAACGTCATTATTCACCTCATAAATTCAAATGACGATTCCAACCGTTTAAAATGTGAACTAATAGCTCAAATGTGTTCTCTAGCACTTATATACAAGGTATAATAGCACAGATAAGCTTTGCAATAGCATTTGATAACATTTTCAACAAATCAAGAAAAATGTAACATTTTAGATATGCATAAAAAGTCATGAAAACCCTCACCAATTGCGCATAGGGACTCTCGGGAGGCTAGCAAACACCCTAAACTACTTGCTCCTAGCTTGGCTTGGCTTGGCTTGAAGATTTGATGAGCAAAATCCTCTCATTCTCCTCCTATACTATTCTCGGATTTGCTACAGTGATTTTTCAGCATTTGCTCTCTTTTTTTTTTCTTTTTTTTTATGAGCTAAATGGTCATGTGTTGAGTAGATATACTAAATGGCTAAGTTGGGTGATTAAATGGGTTACTAAAATGAGCGTTGTTAACTTTAAAACAAGCCTAAGGTGTGAAACATAGGCTAGCTAATTAAATCTCTAAGTTATGTTACGTAACACTATTTATTGAACTACGAAAATCATTTTCTAAACGAGCGCTCCTATCGCTTCTAGTTCAATTGCACATTTTTCCCACTCCTTTAACAATTAATATGATTTAATAAAAATGTTAATTCACTAATAGAATGTAGTTTGAAAACGGAGTGAATAGTAGCTACAGAAGTCAGTTAGTAAAGTACAGAAGTAAATGCGCAAACAAGGGATGCAACAGTAATTGAATGCATGGCTAAATCTCGGGTGTCACACTTGGTATATAAGATCATTGTAGCTTGATGGACTCGGTCTATCCACATTCGTCAATGGAATAAGGTCATACGATAGAGCATACCCTAAGCTCTTGATGGCAGCATCAAATACATTCTTACAAAACCCAGTCACAGTTGTTTCATCGTTCTGAATATCATGTTGCATGCTTATGCATCCACTTAACCCATTTGTAGGAAAAACAAATTTTAACCTTTTTCCCTCTTTGTAGTTATGCCTGGCCACAAAATGGCCTCTAAACCAGGATTGGGAGCACCATACAATCCATTGACTAATGAAATGTCTTTAGAGAATCCATTAGCCAATGTCCAAAATCCAACTTTTCTCTCTCACCACTTCATAGCTTTTAAAGACTAACTTCCTATTCACAAATTGAAAATCACCGCCTAAGCCTCTAAATTTACTTCTGTATATTCTACTAAGAAATTTCGAGCCTGTAAAATTCATTTTAGTATCTAAACTTACAAATGAGTTTGCCAATGCCCAAATCGTATCATATGCTCTGATACCTAAAATGTTTAAGTCCCTTAGTTCTTGATTCGGCTCTACATGTTGAACTTCATTTCTCCACCTCAAAGTAAAATTTTGTAGCTTGCTTGAATTTGGAATATAAGACTTCAAACCCAATGCTCCTTGCATTGATTCTATGACCAAAGGATCCAAGGAATCCAAGAAATTCATAGTCTTAGTAGTTACCAACCAAGCATATCCTTCACTCATCATACCCAATTTTTTCAAGTTTATGAAAATTTTAGATGCAAGAGAATGAGATGTATGCACAACAAATACTGAAGTCTGCATCATCTTGAGCTTTTCAAGCTCTTCTATGCCTTTCTGAGAGAGAGAAATGGCATTCTTGTAAATCACTTGAATGTCTTTCTCTTGAAATTCTTCAATTAAATGTGGTAGAATATTCCTCCCATCATCGGTATCTTCGTGAATGAGTACAATATTTTTCCATTTGAATGCTTCTAAGAGGGCAATTATTCCTTCAAATTGAATATTTTCTTCTTCTGTGATTTTCAGAAAATAAGGATGTGCAGTAGACAATGGACTTGAAGTAAAAGAAAGTATGGGAACATTAGCTTTATCACCAAGTGTGGCCATCATCGATGCTTCACTTGTCATTTCTGGAACAATGATTGAATCCACCTTGATGCTCTTTAAAAGATCTTTGGCTGCATTGATTAAATATGATTGAACAAAATATGGGTTAATTTTCAATATAGGATATTCAACTATAATCTATGTGTTATTCACTTGCATAAACATAGATGTTACATATATTTTCCATGCATGTACATGTCTACACGATTGTGAAGTTCAGGGGCGGCACCAACGGGGCCGGCGGGGGTTTTTAATTTTTTAAAAAATATTTATGTAGTATTGTTAAAAAAAATTATCGATCTTCTAATTTTTTTATAAAAAAAAATTTATTATTAAAAAAATATTCCTAACTCCAGTCCCGGGGTGAAGTTGTGCTAAGCAAAAAGTGTCAACTTACCAGCGGTTAAGGCAGTGAATGGTTCTCCCTTTGAATCCCTCGTGTGAAGAACAATCCTTGTTCGGTTTTGTTCATAAAGAGCATTAGTATCCGAAGTTGCCATATTGACGCAGATTAGCACAAGCTTACCCATTGATGACCCCATATCAACAATGAGTCCAATATTTATGATATTGAGGTGGTCATCTTTGTCCTTGGATGCCTCAAGTGTTTGCTGCTGTGGATTAATTCCGGATAGGTGGCTCAGAAACCTAGAGAATACTAGAAACGAAAGGAGGACATGAATCTTCAAACTCATCTCTAGTATGGCTGAAGAACGCCTTCTTACGCGGTGTTTTGAGTCTTTTATAGGGGGTCTTGATTATATTTTTATAAACAGGTTGCTGATGTTGACTGAACTGAATACGCACACATACATATACATTATGCACATACATATACATATATACATACATATATGTATATGTAGGGATAAAATCATTTTGCCCTATGAGTTCCTTGTTAAATCCCAAACTCCCCCACCAACTTTTTAAGTTTACCCAAAAACCCCCATGATCACTAACAGAGTTAGATTCTGTCATCTTTCTACGAGTATATTTCTGTTATCTTCCTTTTCCTTTCTCCTATTCGTCATCTTTTTTCTTCTTCTTCTTCCTACCACTTTCCTCTTCAATACCATCAGATCTACGAAGCATGCTGAAGCGGATGATTTCAGCTGGGGAGGATTCAATTAATTTCATCGACTTTTGCCCTAAGGATCAAGGATTTGTCTACGACGAAACAAGCTGCCACAGTAGCGCTTATAGGTTATAGCATTATTAACGAGTATTGAATATCTCCTTCGTCACTAGCTCCGAGTTCATAACTTCACCTCACTTATTTTGTGAAGCTTATAAGCTCAATTATTCTACGGCTTTACATATCCATTTCTTTTGTTTTGTTATGAGTTGTTTTAAAGAAGCCAAGCCAAGAAACATCTTACTCACAATGAAACTATTTGAACAACATGAGCAAAATGTACTAACAAATTTGTTGTCGATGACGGTAACCATTCTTTTTTTTTTTTTTTCTAAATAAGCAAGTGATGTATTCATTTTAAAAACTCCAAACATAAATTACATGGTAAAAGTAAAACAAAAACTTATCTGAGATTTTGTGCACAAAAATTCCAACCTATACAAATAAATATGTTAATAGGTCTATTCACGAATTTCGAATTCAAAAACAATTTGTCATATATATCTGTTGGAAAATATACATAATAATTAAAAATTTAATTAACGCAGCAGAATAATACTCATGTATCCGTTTATGATTATTTACGCAAATTCAAAAATAGATAATAAATTTAATCTAATTAAATTTAAACACAGTTATAGGATTACTTCTTAACGCAATAACGGTAGATTCTGAGAAGAGCTTCCCACGCGTGAAGCCTCCAAGATTAGTCCACACAGAATTCGCGCTATCAATTGGATTTCACCCCACTAGAGTTTCTAGAGAAATCCTACAAATTTTTATTTTGACAGAGAATGTGTGCTAGTTTTTCCTGTGTCAAAATACTACAATATATAAGAAACATATATGACCTAGGGTCACATTTGGACCAGTGTTAAACTGACCAGTCTTGGACCTCATAATAACCAGATCACTATATGATTACTACGAGTCCAGTTAAATTAATATTAGGACGATCCTAAAATTAATTTAATCTTTTCTCTAATTCAATTAATTTACAAATTCCTTTTGTGTGACCTCTTAGGTTCATAATTAATCAGTAGCGAAATTAATTTTACTAATTAATTAAATTAGAACTCTTTCTAGTTAATTGGCATATCGCGAGTGATACTTAGCAGTATATCGCGATTACCCAATTAAAGATGAAATGCTAGTATACAAACCCATTTCTATGCAATTGAATCCTACTGTTTAAATTATCCCGATCAAGCCAGAATCATAGATTGGGTCGTCAAACTCTATTACTCGATTTTATGCCAAAATCTATTTAATTAGTAACTAATGAATTGTTTGTGGAACGACTTCCACTATTCTACCTTGACCAAGAATTTCTAGTTATTTAATTAACGGATTGTATAAGATTCCCAATTGATAGTTCCCGTATCTACATGCACATACCTCCATGACGAAATAGATCATAACTACTGAATTCATTATTTAATCCGTGATTAGGACTAGCTTAATTGCACCAGTAAATTATAGTATTCCTAATCATAAGATAATTGTGGTATCTCAGGTCTGAGGATTAATCGCATAATTAAATAATACAATGAATTATTGATCAATCTATGTAATTCATTGAATTGATGGTCAAGTCCCGTCACTTGTTTGTAACAAGTACTTACACATCTACTATAACGATATGAGACTAATAGCCCAATTTAATATCTCATATTATTTGGTTAGTGGACTGTAATTCGATCTATCCGGATAAACTAACGCCCAATTAAATTTATCCTCTGATCGGGGATAACATTTAGAATATATTTGAGAATATAGATTTTATCACTCATATCCTTACTCTTAAGGATAAAATCTATAGATAGTGTTCTAAAGACTTTTATTTATCTAATCAAAACATATTAAAAAATAAATAAACTGGCCGCAATAAATGATTTAATAAATTAAATAATACATTATCCATAATTCTAAAAATATAATTTATTGGCTTTTAAAGTATTTTTCCTAACAATCTCATCTTTAATTTTGTCAAAAACCTGTTCCTCCGTGAGAGTTTCATTGTTATAAATTTTGTTGTTTCTTCCACACCAAAAATAGTAGACAGTTCCAGTAAAAAAAAATTAAATATAGGTTTTGGGTGTATTTTGCAAAAATTTGTCGCCCAATTGATGAAATCTTCAATGACGGTAACGACTTTATCTTATGGTAAGAATTACATACCAATCTAAAGACATACACGAAGACGATCAGCAATTGTGGCTAGATTTCCATTTTATAGTATTTGTAAGAAATGTTCTCTAAGACTAAGTCAAGTTAAGGAAAATTGTCAAGTTTGGTGGAAGAGAATATGGCTTCAAATTGCCGTTGCTTGCCATAACCCTTGGATTTCTCGAAAGGAAGAAGAAGAAAAGAATAAAAGGGCAAATACACCCCTAGAAAATTAACGGAATCTAACTTTGTTATTGCTCATAGGGGATTTTGGATAAATTTAAAAGTTGGTGGGGGAGTTTGGAATTTAGTAAGGAACTCATGGGGCAAAATGGCTTTATCTCCATATATATATATATATATATATATATATATATATATATATATATACGTATACGTGAAGGGCGATATACCTCTCGGATATCGTAGAAGAGAGAGTATAAGCTTGGCCCTACAGAAAAAACTATTTACAATATTAAAAATATATTTTGATCTACATCCCAAATATACTTGATAATTTTCAGTTAGACATAGTAGAAGTTATCTTCCATGATTAATTAGCTTCTCTTCTCTCTCACCATATTCTTGATATCCTAGAAGATCATTTCCAAGGTTTTTTTTTTTTGTTATTAATTTGAAACTCAAGGGGTTCTCTCTTTCTAAATATGATAATAGTGATTACAAGTGTCAACTTTTTAGTAGAATCTAAAATGATTCTCAACTTTTTAGTGTAATATCTAAAATGATTCTCCTTTCATATGATTTACAAGTCATTCAAGTACAACTCGTCAATATTGACCGTCTCTCAAATTTTTAAACCATCGCAAAATTTATTGTCAAATATGATTACTATAAGAGCATTCAAAAAATAAGTGATTAGTGATTCAAAATATTATTGATCATTGATGATACATCAATTTCTTTGTCAGCATCAACATGCTAAAAAAGTTGCATTACGCATCGACAAACCTTTATTTTTTTCTTGGGTATGTTTCTCGAGTGTGCATTTTAAATTTATGTTCTATTTAGCCTAATTTTTAAACACTTAAAAAAGTTAAAAAATAAGAAGCAGTAAATTGAAGTATTTAGAAAAAGACTTTTGCAAAACCCTTTTTACATAATACGAGAAGATGTTGTTTTCTTTTTTCTCAAATATACCCCTTTATATTTTTTAAAGTTCAACATTATCCTCAAAATTTTGAAAAACTCAATATTGCCCAACATATATAGGTCAAACAGTCAACGACTTTTATTTATCAACACTTCTAACTAAAACTCAACTCTTAAAAATTTTATAGCTCAAAAACTATAAAATATCACAATTAGGCCAGCCTTTCTTTTTTTCGTTCTATCTCATCAAAAGTTTATGGCTGCTTTGTTCTTCCTATCATTGCCTTGTGATATCATGCAATACACTATCGAGTCACGTTTCTAGTTTATTTGTTTAGATTTGTTTATAATATTCCGTTTACTAGACTTTGGTCTTGGGCTCTAATTGAGAGATGAGCCAAAAATTCTTCCTTTGACCAGGTTTACATTATCGAACTTTAGAATTGCTTCAAAGTTGGAGCTGCAATGAAAATCCACGGCAATTTCCCAAATGAAATTCTAAACTTTGTTAGTTGACTCAAGAGCATTGACGACGACCCTGCAATAATTTGATCATTATGAGATTTCGTATGAAGCTTACAAGGTTGAGTTTCTCATTCTCGATGTCCAATGGCCAAGAAAATATCTCCATTTATTGTATATTTACTTTGATAGAAAGGAGACTAAGTCAAAATTCTAAACAATCATATCATCTGAAATGTTTTACCGTGTTTATCTTTTATTCCTCTTCTTCTGTATATTTAGTGGTGATAATGAACTGGTTGAATTGGATGAAATGATTAGATAGCAACCTGTTGTAATTAAAGATTATGAGTTCGAATTATAAATTTAGTTTTCATTGTTAAAAAAAAAAAACAGAAGAATCGACCAAAAAAATGGTTATGATGTAGATTTAAGGGCTTCACGATGACAATTAGACGATTAATAAAATTAAGAATTGAAAAGAAGTCACACCAAAACAAATAACATATATCAAAAGACAAACAGAAAACTACAAGAAGAAAGAAAAATATTGGGGCTTTATGATATTTGTAAGCATTTACCTCTAGTGCATCAAGGTCTTACTTTTTTTCGTCTCTTCTCGTCTTGTGTTTTGTCCTCTTCTATATCTTATAGAAAAATCACCTTTTTTTTTACTATTTTGTTTTTGAAATAATTTGATTCTTTTCTTTAGAACCATGTGATGCTTTTCCCCCACTATTGTCTACCTTATCTTTGTTTTGTGGTTGATGGTATTTCTGCAGTTTCTTATTAATTACCTCATTAATTCTTTTCAACCGATCATCAAGAATTGGAATGAAGAGGAATGCAAGTATGCAACCACATATTTCAACTTGCGGCGTAGAATAGTTAGTACATCAACTGATCGACAGTTTGACTATTTCGTTTGTTCAAATTATATCTACTTATTAGTTACACATGAAGGTCCTTATATAAAATGTAAAAAAAATCGATAAAATTGAGATAGATAATTGAGTATTTTTTTTCCTTTTTTTTTTTTTTTGGAATCTTGAATTGGTGATAAGTTATTGAATTCTTAAATTTGTCTCCCAGCATCAAAATTCTAAGTGTGACTTCAATATATATAATCTTGTCTCCTAGTATCAAATTTCAAAATTAGAATTCGATTAGAATCAAAGCATCCACAGTTGGAACCAAGTCATTTGGAACAAAATTAGAATCCGTAAACACTTATTCTGTGCTGGTGTTAAGAATCATGCACGAGATTTCATCATAAAATTAATTAATCTTAAGTGGAATAGCTGAGTTGGTGTATTCCAATGGCTGACTTGTCTTAATAGACTTACAACTAATTAAGATGAGGTTTTTGTCATCGCGGCATGAAGAAAAGGATTCTTCCTTACAATCGGTTACCACGCCATTGAATAATGTTACCTCTCTTTCCTTCCTTACCTTTTTCAGTCAATAACCATTCACAATATTTGGTTCCCAGATCATTCTTCAAAATATGAATAGCGCAACGATATTTTTTATTTATAAGCTAAGGGAAACTTTACACCCTAATGTGTATGAAGTGTAGGGATATACTCTTTTTTTTAAAAAAAAAATTCAAGAGAGGCTTAAAACTATACAATGTAACTAGTGATAGTCTTAATTATTACAAAAACACATATTATGAATTTTTATTATTTGCTTGAAGTCGCAAGTTGGTCTTGCTCGTAATCTTTATGTCAAGACAAGATGAGAAATTGCAAAATGAGAAAATATATTCAGTGTCACATGTAGATTGGTTCCCATGTGTTGATTACCTAGCTAAGATGAGTGGCCTCTATTAGAACCAGCGACATAGTCAATAATCTCTCCTTTCATTGTCGTGCTTTTGCCAAATGTTTTTGCTTACTCTTGTTTTGACTATTAACACGTTAATATATTAAGTTTAATTAATTAGCTTATGTATTAATTAAAAAATACTGAAACACTTATAAACAAAATATATAATTTACTAGACTACATCGGAGGTGTGATCGATGTACATGTTCTTATTTAAAGGTTGTGGTTGGAAGGGTTGTTCGCCTTTTGAATCAAATAAAGAGTGTCTTTAATTGCTTGTTGGGTCATAAGCGGGACTATTAATTAATGATTGCCCCTGCTTTTTGGGTCATAACCCAGGCTATTAACAATAGTAGAAAAATATATCCTAATTAATAAATTGAATATAAATCTTTTGCATACTACTATTATCAATTTCCACTGAGGTAAAGAATCTCATCTAGCAACAATGATCTACATAAGGAAAATATTATTATGAAGTCACTATCTTGGTAAGGTCCCACCAATGGCATTTGTAGAATACATTCTAGAGGAGAGGTATTTCATGAAAAATGCCAATTTTCCTTTCACTATAATTTTGAGAATGTGATGGTTGAGGGACAATTTCTCACGAAGAAAGAAAATAAAAAATATGAGGAGGGCAATAATTTTTGAGAGCCCACTAACAAAAAATAGACCAACAAAATTGTTTAGACTTAGAGTATTTGGTTTGGTCTCTTCGTAATCCTTGGATGATACCTCAGATCCTGTATTTCTCTTATTATACCATTTCTTCTCCAATTCCAAAAGTTTTCCATTTTCGCGAAGTTTGGCAATGGCTCTTGATATCTCAGGTACTAATGGCGAACCTTTTTGAAAAGCCTGCATAAGGTAAAATTAATATATAAGAGATTAGAAAAGTTAAAACCGTGTACAATATTATAAGTTTCAAGATAATAACATTACTATTCTTTTTGGTCGTGAAATAATATTTTTTTTTTTGCTAGGTCAGCAAGAGTCAATTTTCATTCAACTATCGAAAATTAAATATGTGTAATTCTTTTTCAACCAGAGGGAAAAAGAAAATTTATCGGATTAAATGCCAATCTCCTCTCACCATATACCTCTTGATTAAAGAAAGAAAGAGGGAAATGGAGAAAAGTAAATGCAATGCATTATTAGCTGTAAATTTGTTAATTGTTTGGCTTTATCTTGATAATTAATTAGTTAACGAGAGAGAAAACAGAATGAATTGTTGGTGTAATGGTTAAATCGAAGGTATGCTAGAAAAAAGTCCTACAAACTTTTCTTCCAAATACTTTGACCTTTAATTATGAAAATTATTCCATAATGATCACCAGTCATCCGGCTGTGAGTATGGGGTAGAATTAAGGGCAAATTCAAAAAAAAATTTCAGTGAGGACTAAAACACATAATTTTTTAATTATATGAGTACATTTTTTTTTCAATGGGGACTAATTAAGTTTATTTTATTTTTTAAAAATATATAACATCCTCTGCTGACCCTAATTTACATCCGCCTCTGCGCGGAGTTCACCCCATGCAGCGAGCCTGATAGAACCAGACAATATATAGAATAATTTCCCTTAAATTACTCATGGACTTTAGTTATATAATATATTTCTATAATAATAAGCACTTCTTTCAAAAAGAAAACTCTAAAACAAGAGAGATATACTCACAAAACCAAACCCGTTAGTAGTCGAAGAGGTTTCAATCATGATATGATCAGATGGGTATTTTGAGAGGAACATCTTGATGTAAGGTATTTCATCAATGATAGCACCAACACCACCATTTTCACTTCCTCTTGATAATGCATCATTGAAATCCTTCAACGTCCCATAAGGTTTGAGTTTATCATCTCTAAAATTTAAGTTATTAACAATAGCAGTTGATGCATAAGAGCCAGTTACGTGACCGATATAATCGCCCTTGGCTAATTGAATTTGTTGAACTGTTAAAATAGAACTGAGAATTGCAGTATAACTTGATGCCAATATAAACACCACAAACAACCAAACGCCCACAACGAATTTGGAAAGATTATTTCTCAACCTTTCTCCTGCCACACAAAAGAAAAGATTTTTTTTTTTATTTTATGTATTAGCTAAGCTGGTAAGAAGATTTCATTCAGCTTGTAAACCACTTTACAATATGTACTTGAGTCTATCTAGTAAAAATTTGAAACTAATTAAGAATTGCATTAATGTTCCAATGGGCAGAGAGGAAGGTATTCATATTCTTGTGATTGAGTTAGGGAAAGGAATGGGAATGAGTGGAATCGTGAGAAGAAACTTAATAACAAAAATGGATAATTGTTATTTATTTCTCGTGTTTTTAGCATAAGAGAAAAAAGAATGAGTAATTATCATTTGATTTTGCATTAGAAGTAGAAAATAAATGAAAAAAATTAATGGTGTAGAGTAAGCGGTAGCCCCAAAGCTGAATTGACCCGTAATGGTTGGTCGAAGCTCCAATAGGTAGCCACATTAACAATTCTATCGTAGTGATATGCAATTTTAAAAAAAAAATGGCTAAAACTATGCAATTCAGCTTACTATGAGCATAGACAAGAGTTGCAATTTGTTGAGTTCGTGAGCTTACTATGAGCATAGACAAGAGTTGAAACTGAGAACTGCAAGATTGTTGAAATTTGTTGAGTTCGTGAACCTTGGAATTCTTCATTTGTAGGATGCTCGAGTAGCCAAACAATTACACCAATCAAAATAAAGGAGCAAGCAACAGTGATCCACAAATCTGAATCAAGTGGCTTTAAGAAAAACCATCTGCTTTGTTTGTTCAATTTTATTGATGTTCCCACTCCTAAATCAGTGAAAGGCAGCGTGAAGTCGACGTATAAAGATCTGTTGAATGTGATTGTTATATCTCCAATTGCAGCATCATATTTCTAATCCATCCACCAGGTAAGACACAATAAGTGAGAAAATTCCAAAAATATAAGTGTAATATTTTATGTTACCCGGACACCCGTTATCCCTTATCTCGAAAGAGTAATTAGTTTTATAAGAAAACGACTAATCACTCAATAACTCTCATATAAAGGAGGTAATTTCAATATATCTAACAAAGACCTATCATGATGGTGGAAAGAAATTGAACTTGAGATATATTATACTTTTCAACACATCGGAAACAAATATAGAAGGGTGTTTAAAAACAAAGAAATGTACATCACATTTTGATACCTTCCTGCTTTGGCTCAAATGCAATTTTCCTTTTTCAATCTCTCTTATTTTTCAAACTCTACACATTATTTTTCACACACCAAAAAAGTAAGAATCAAGAATGAAAGAAAATGTACCTTCAAATACACTTGGTATATAAGATCAGTATAGCTTCCTTGACTTGGTCCATTCCCATCTGCATATGGGATAAGGTCGTATGGTATAGGATACCCTAAGCTTTCAATGGCAGCATCAAATACATCCTTACAAAATCCAGTCACATTAAGATTGTTATGAATATCACGTTCCATGCCTATAAATTCCTTGAACCCGTACGCAGGAAAACCAATTTTTAGCCTTTTTGCGATTGTTTTTGGAGTAGTTGCAGATAATCCTGGCCAGGTAATGGCATTTAGGCCAAGATTGGGAGAACCATCTCCATTGTCTAATGAAATTTCTTTAGTGAATCCATTAGCTAATGTCCAAAATCCAACACTTTTCTGCCCTTTGTTTTCTATAACATTCACCACTTCATAGCCCTCAGAGACTAGTTCCCCATTTATAAATTGAAAATCACCACCTAAACCCCTAAATTCACTTCTGGATATTTCACTAAGAAATTCGGAGCTTGAACGGTTCGATTTAGTGCCTAGACTTGCAGATGTGTTTGCCAGTGCCCAAATGGTATCATATGCTCTTATACCTAGAACGTTCAAGTCCCTTAGTTCTTGATCAGGCTTTACATGTTGAACTTCTTTTTTCCACCTCAAAGTGAAATTTTGAAACTTGCTTGAAGTTGGAATATAAGACTTCAAACCCAATGCTCCTTGCATTGATTCTATGACCAAAGGGTCAAAGGAATCCAAGAAATTCATGGTCTTACTAGTTATCAGCCAAGCATATCCTTCACTCATCATACTTAATCTTTTCGCGTTTATGAAAATTTTAGATGCAAGAGATGGTGATGTATGCACAACGAATACTAATGTTTGCATCATCTTGAGCTTTAGAAGCTCTTCAACTATTTGAACATCCCCTTTCCCAAAGAGAGACATGGTGTTCTTATACAGTACATGAATGTTTCTCCCTTGGAATTCTTCAAGAATCTGTGGTAGGATATTTCTTCCATCATCAGTGTCCTCATGAATGAGTATAACATTTCTCCATTTAAATGTTTCTAAGAGGGCAATTATTCCTTGAAATTGAGGATTTTCTGCTTCGGTGATTTGCAGAAAATAAGGATGCGCGGAAGACAATGGAATTGAAGTAAAAGAAAGTATAGGAACATTAACTTTATCACCAAGTGTGGCCATGATCGATGCTTCACTTGTCATTTCTGGGACAATGATAGCATCCATTTTGATCCTCTTTAAAAGATCTTCGGCTGCATTGATAAAATATCTTTTATCTGAGTAGATGTAGCATTTAAAAAATAATTTCTTCTAATTGTCAACTTCAAACATGGCAAGAAAACAAAAGGGAAAATAAATTCATGTTCACAAGAACTATAATTTAAATGACACGCCCCCATTTAGTCTTTAGACTTACTTTTGCATAATGTATCAAAAGAAAAGAAAAGAAGAAGCAAGAGGCAATATTTTATGTATATACCTTAGTGGAATTGTCTATGTATATATGTATGTATGTATATATATAGTATCTAAGTTGGTGTTTAGGTAGGTGATGGAGAATGAAGAAGGGAAGAAAAAGATGAAAAGAGAGATTGTGTGTGATTGTATGTGTGTTCTGTGTCTGAGTTGTGCGTGTGAGTGTGTAGTAGGTGGTGTATGAGAGATTGATGGAAGTGAAGAAGGGGGAGGGGAACAAGTGGAAGGGGGTAAAGAAGAAAAAGGAAAAAGAAAAAAAAAAAAAAAAAAGAAATCAAGAAATTGTATAAAAGTATTTTCAATAATATTGTGGGCTATCTACGTGATTTATGGAACATTGAAAACTAATTATACAACTTTTGAAATAGCGGGAGGAGTCGTCCATTTTAAAATGATTTTTACTAGGTAGTTGAGGAAAGGGATAAATAATGCGACTTTTGGTGAATAATAGTAACTAATTATGTAACTTTTAAAAAATTGGAAAATAATTAGAAAAAACGACTTGACTCTAAGGACTACTAAACAAATTGTACATAAATTATAAATATATGCCTACACGTGTAGGTGAATATGTATTAAGCAAAGACAAACTAACTATGTAACTTTTAAAATATTAAAAAATAACTAGAAAAAACGAGTTGAATCTACAGGACTATTAAACAAATTATGTACATAAATATATGCCTACACATGTATATGAATATATATTAAGCAAAGACAAATTTCGCCAATAGTTACAAATGTTTACTTTTTTTTTTTTTTGAGCCTTTAATATTACAAACGTAACACAATTAGTATCCCATGTTATCAAAAAGTGGAGTAATAAGTTCTTACCGTTAAATCAACCTTAAAATCTAAAGGTTTGTGGAGGGTTCATTGGGGTTGTGATTGTATAGGGTGGTGTGTGTAGTGCGTGGTGTGTGTCATGTGTGTATTGTGTGGCGAAGGCCTGTGATTGTGTGGTGGTGGTGGTGGTATATGTATTGATGGAGGTGATGCAAGTGAAGGAGGTGAAGAAAGGGAAGGTGAAGGAGAATAAAAAAAGCAAATTAGTTAATATTTTAAGATAAATCAATTATTTTATAAATAAGAAAAGCATGTTAAAAATTTTCAATAATTAATTAAGTGTATAATAGTCATTTTACATAAATAACAATATTTTTCATAACACGTACTACCCAATGAATGAAAATTTTTAAAAATGGTGGACTATTTAGAATGTCCATTTACTATTTAGAATGTCCATGTTAGCGCATGGAGTCTGCATCTTAATTAGAAATAAAGATGGGACACACAATCGTTTTAAAAAAAAAAAAAAAAAATCCATCAACTAAAAGAGTCAGTTGTGCTATTTTTTACAAATATTGAGGACTAATTATGTCTTTTTATCACGCTTAAAATTAATTAAAAACTAAACCAACATTGAAGAGTAGCTTTTCCGACTAAGCAAAGCTTACCAGCGGTAATAGCTGTCAATGGTTCTCCCTCTGAATCCCTCGTGTGAAGAACAATCCTTGTTCCATTTTGTCTATCAAACGCGTTAGCATCATAGATTGCCATATTAACGCAGCTTAGCACAACCTTACCCACCGATGACTCCATATCAACAATGAGCCCAATATGAATGATATTGATCAACTCATCACCATCTCTGTTAGCATCAAGCTTTTGCTTCTGTGGATGATGATGAAGTTGAGCTCCACATAGTGGACTGATCAGAAACGTAGAGAACACTAGAAGCAAAACGAGGGCATAGATCATCTCTAATTTGACTGTAGAATAATGCTTTCTTACGCGGTGTGGTGAGTCTCATTGTGGACTTGATTTTTATTCTTATATAAAGAGGTTGGTGAAGAAGATGATGATGGTGACTGAAGTGAATGTTATAGTGATTTTACATGAACGTCCAAAAACAATTGCATTACGCGTTGACTAAACAATGATCTTTTACTGGGTATGTTTTCGCGTCGTCTCCATTCAAAATTCAAGGTTTCATGCAATAGAGCCACGTCTCTAGACTCGGTCATTTGGTTGGAGAAAATTCTTAGTTCGATCTCTCTCGATTATTGATAAGATTTATATGTATAAATTTTATTAATACATGAAAAATTAATATCTATTTAGATTGATTGAATAGTATACAATATTTTAACGTGATTTAATTATCTAAGTTTACAAACCTACTTCTAACAATTGAAATGACTTTATGCATTGGAAAAATTCTAAAAAGTCACTACTATACAATAAAGATTACCACTCCAATAATTTTATGCACAGAAGAAGTTTAAGCTCTTGTACAAATCTATGTAGGAGTAATATAAAACCTCCACATATGATTACAACTTCTTTTTAACAGACAAAAAAAAAAAAAAAAAAACCATGTCAAGCTCACAACTAATCCTATGATATGTGGCAATTAACTACAAACTAAGGCTCTGTTTGGCTTGACTTTAAAATTTTAGTTTTTGAGTTATAGAGCTTTTAGCAATAGAGTTTTAGTTAAAAGTGTTGTTTAACAAAAGTTTGATTGTTTGGCCTATCTTGAGCAATATTGAGCTTTTAAAAAATTTAAGGGCAATGTTGGACTTTAAAAAATATGAAAAGTTATATTTGAGAAAGAAAAAGAAAATAGCTTCACACATTATGTAAAATCAGCTTCGGAAAAGTCTATTTTAAAAAGCTCCAATTTGGAGCATTTTGTTTTTTAACTTTTTTCAACTTCAACTTTTATTTAAAAGTACTTTTAAAAATGGGTCAAGTAGGATAGCCTTAGCTTTTAAATTTGCAGAAAGCACTTTTAAGTGTCAAAAAGATAGTCCAAACAGAGGCTAATTCTTTTTTTGTTTTTTTTGAAAAAAAAAAAAAGCTAACGTTAACCCTAATAAGCTTAGTACTATTATAATAAAATAAAGTACTTCTACTTTTATTAGACTTTTCTCTAATCTTTCGTATGGAATTCAATCCAAACACTTTGTCCAAAGTGTTTGGATTGAATTCCATCACTCCTCTTTGACACGGCAATTTCCCAAATGAAGTTCGACTAGACTCTCATAGATGACTCAAGAAATCATAACTCGTCTAATAAAATTCTATTGTCTGACCAACATATCTTTGTAATTCGCTTGACTTTGATAGTCACTGAGCTTTCTGAGTGAAGCTTACACCGAAACTTACAAAGTTTGAATTTCTCATTCTAGATCATTCATCGACCAAGAAAATATCTCCATTTGGTGTATATTTTGTTAAACATAATAAATCTCTCTAACATATTAAACTTTTAAATAATGTCATTATTTATTGTAATATAGATGAGGTGCTTATTTAGTATAATATTGGAGGTCTAAGTTACCAAACTGTCTTAGTTTCAGGTGTAATTGTTACTCATTTAAAAAAACAAACAAAAAAAATAATATTCACGTGCAAAACTCAAATAAAAATAAATCACATCTCTACTTTAAATGACGTATTAAAAATAATAAATAAATATAATAAATTTCTCTTTAGCTAATGGTTTAAACCTTTAGATGAGGTGATCATTTAAAAGATTTATGGTTATAAAGAACAAACTATAGCCCAAAAAACCAACAACTATCATTCCGATCATCAGAAAAATGATCAGCATTAGTTTAATTAAAGAAGAGCTTTAAGGTTTGTTTGGTCCAGTTTTTAAACACTTAAAAGCACTTTATTTGAGTTTGGAAGTCAAAATTAACATGTTTAGCACATTTTTGAAAGAGCTTTAACCAATAAGATGATAAATCAAATGAACATGTTTGTATATTTTCTTGGTTGATGAACAATCTAGAATGACATCAACAATCTTAGTGATGATGTGATTCGACCCTCTGTCTACGTTCATGACCTAAAATTGAACAATCTACTATCCAATAATAATAGTTATAATGTAGCAGTTTTACTTTTTTTGTATGAGGAAAGATTCAAACCCTCATTCACATAGTTTTATGCATGAAAAAAATCTAAACCCTTCCCAACATTGGTTTTTCTAACAAAAGCACAAAAAGCTGTCCTCACACACTAACAGATTTTTGGACAAAAAAAGTGCTATAAGAAAATTCTCTCAATCTTAGGATTACATCTACACCCCCATGGGGTATGACTCCTCGTGAGAAAAAACTACAAGTTATAAAGTACTATTTATGAGAACCAATTTATAATCCTACTAGGATGGGGTTGACTTCTACTTGTCTTTAACTTGGACTTGGAATTGAGTCACAATCCAACATTATTCTCATTTTCTAATTATAAGGATGGAAAACAAGGTTTCTACCTTAACTAAGTGTGAAGATAACTGGGTTTTCATCAATCTTAAAATTAATTGGTGCCAAGTGGAGTAGTCCAAGATCTTATTAAGTGGTCTAAGAGTTTATGATTTTTATATGTGGGACAAATACATATTCTAACACTCCCCCTCACGTGTGACCTGATTTGAGAGGGGTCACACGTGGAATATTGAACACGCGTGGACCTTATTGTGAAATGGTCACATTTGGAAGATTGAATACATGTGGACCGGATTTTTTTTGAGATGGGTCACACATAGAAGATTGAACACACGTGTGGTAGATAACACATGTGGAAGATTGAAGGTGCGTGGACTGCACACGTGAAAGATTGAAGAGAAGTGGACTTGATTTGAGATGGGTCGCATGCGGAAGATGAATGAAACTAGACCATGGGCTTAGCTCTAATACCATGTAAAGATAACTGGGTTTCCATCCATCTTAAAATCAATTGGTGCCAAGTAGAGTAGTCAATGATTTTATTAAGTAGTCTAAGACTTTTTAATTTTTGTATGTGGAACAAGTACATATTTTAACACTAAGGACCCTTCTAAGTTCCAAATCATATTCGATGCTCTCTCTTTAATTCACTCTTCTTATCAGGCATGACTCCCTTTTGGGTGGTTGATCTCAATGTATATTGCTTGCCATGGGAGTAAATAATAGTATTGAAAATGTAAGCTCAATAATTTTTTTCCTTTAATAATTTGGCTTTTTTTTTTTTTTTTTTTTTTCAGGAATCAGGCTTTCCTTAGGCCTTGTATCTCTTGCTACTCTGGTGATTGTATATTGCTTAATTGGTTAATGGAGTTGTAACCCAACTAATAGAGATTAAGTGAATGAAGATCTGAAACAGAAGATATGATTGCTTGAAAAGAAAATTGTTTCCTTGGTTTCACATTAAAATGAGGCAGCGATAAATACAAGGAAAGGCGTTAAGGGATGCAAACCAAACATTGAGGCGTACTATAGACTATTGCTTATGTTCATAATAGCATCGTGATTTTGAAACAAATTCTCTCATTATTGAATGCATACATACCATTGGATATCACTTCCAACAATGAAGAAAGATTTCTTCCTTGCGACATTCCAAAAGTGTTTTACATCTCTTTCTCAACTCTTTCTAGTTAATGAGCATCTACATTATTTGATCCGTAGTTATTCTTTTAGTCAATTGGGAAATATAATGTCACGTCCCAAGTTCAAAACTCCAAACTCGTAAACAAGATTAGTGTTGTAGTTATAAGAAATATTGTCACGCCCCGAGCCCAGAATTCCAGACCCGCAAGCGCGACTAGTGTTGTAGGCATAAGGAACAACTACTTGGGTTCTCTTTTCTACTGGCCCAAAATGACTAACCCAAGTTATTCCTTATAGCTACAACACCTACTTATAAACCACTATCAAACTCTATATTTCACCGATATGGGATATTACATACACTCCCTGTTAAAGACCTGATGTCTTCATCAGGAGTACACATACCTAGGACCAATGCCAAACGGTGTAGGATTCTAGTGGTGGCTCTTACGGGTTCAAGAGGTGGCTCCCACCAGCCTTCTAGGTGTAGCACTTTGTCCCGCATAGCACTTAGCTCCCGCACCGGCTAGTGACCTACTCTGAATACCATTCTGTCACGCCCTGAGCCAGACCCCCGGACCCGCAAGCGCGACTAGTGTTGTAGGCATAAGAAACAACTACTTGGGCCTCTTTTCTACTGGTCCAAAATGGTTAACCCAAGTTATTCTTTATACTCACAACACCCACTTATAAACCACTATCAATATCCAATGTGGGATGTCACATACACCTCCCATTAAGGACCTAACATTCTCGTCAGAGGCACACACACCCAGGACCAACCAGGCGGTGAAAGATTCTAGAGGTGGCTCTTACGGGTTCAAGAGGTGGCTCCCACCAGCTTTCTAGGTATAGCACTTTGTCCCGCATAGCACTTAGCTCCCGTGCCGGTTAGTGGCCCACTCTGATACCATTCTGTCACGCCCCGAGCCCAGACTCCCAGGCCCGCAAGTGCGACTGGTGTTGTAAACATAAAAAACAACTACTTGGGCCTCTTTTCTACTGACCCAAAATGGTTAACTTAATTTATTTCTTATACCTATAACACCTACTTATAAACCACTATTAATATCCGATGTAGGATGTCACAAATATATAACTACTTAAGTTCTTTTTTATTGACCTAAAATGGTTAACTCAAGTTATCACTTATAAACACAATACCCACTTATAAATTACACATATATATATATATATATACTATCTTTGAACCCACCAATGTGAGATCTCACAGGAAAATAAGATATTATTAAACGCAAAAGAATTACAATAGAAAGGGACCAAAAACACGCAAACGAAGCCTATATAGAGAAAAAAATAGTACAATAACTTAGGCTAAACCCCAATAGAAATCTCAAATGACCAATTCTCGCATGAAATAAAGTTTGACTTCTAGATCCTTCTTTAATAACAAGGGGGAAAAAAGAGAGAGAGAGAGAGATAGATAAATTAACATGGTTCTAGGTGATTTGTATAAATGCACTACGTACTAACTGCCAATAAGATACTTGAGATTGATAAGTAGCCTAGCGGTAGACTAATTTTCTTAACAGTTGGGCGTCTAATGTTCGAATCTCATATGAGTAGGGGATGGCAAGTCGGGGTGGGGGATTAAAAAAATGTCCGTAAGATACTCATTAACTATAGTACCAGCCATAATGATCTTGCAGGAGGAAAAAATTGTCACTGCAAGACAATAATTTTAGAGAGGACACTTATGAAAAATAGATCAAGAAAATCTTTCAGGCTTAGAGTATGCGGCTCGATTTGTTCATCATAACTCTGGGATGATAAAGTTGATTCTGGTTTTGCTTGATTAAACCATTTCTTCTCCATTTCCAAAAGTGTTTTATCTTCTCGAAGTTTGGCAATTGCTCTTGATATCTCAGGCACCAACGGTGAATCTTTTTGAAAAACCTGGATAAGGTGAATATTTAATTAGGAGATAATTAGACGAATTAATATTGTCTATAATATCATAAGTTACAAAGAAAAATAAAATATTACGATTTTATGTGCATAGTTCTCCATTAATGGACAGCTGAAGTCTAAAAATGTGTAATTCTCTCTAAACCAGAAAGGGGAAAAGACTTTTCCTTGAATGAACTACAAGTCTCTCCAACTAGTTCTACATTAATCTAATTATAGTATGTTCACTTTTCTAATTTTATAATGACTTTGTGTTTCCTTTAATTTGATTGACTATTAGTGAACCTTTATTAATTATATAAATTGCATTGTAATAGATATTTCCCACATATGTGGATTTTATACAAATTAACCCCTCTTTCAAAAACAAAATAGTACTAGTTTCAACTCTCTCTACCAACTATTTGTACATTTCTCTTATATTATGTTTTTTTCTTATTTTGGTCGGGCTCTTCTATTATGTTAGCCTAGTCTACTTTTTTTGCTGAAAGCCTAGTCAAATTTTGTAATGGCTTTTGTTGAAGTTTTAATTATCCATGGACTTCTACAGTCACGTCCCGAACACATAATCTCCAGCTTATAGGCGAGACTGGCATTGTAGGTATATAAAAAATAACAACTTAGATATATTTTCTACTGGTCCAAAATGGCTAACTCAAGTTATATCTTATACCCATAATACCTACTTATATATATATATATCACACATATACACTATATTTATTCGATATGGAATGTCACAAACACCCCTCCCTCCCCCCCCCCCCGCCCCGTGGTTAAATACTTGATGTCCTC
The DNA here is from genome assembly GCA_037974665.1 of Ehretia macrophylla. NCBI lineage: Eukaryota > Viridiplantae > Streptophyta > Magnoliopsida > Boraginales > Ehretiaceae > Ehretia > Ehretia macrophylla. Next base: position 31,238,217 of record CM075780.1, read on the forward strand.
GTCAGGGGCACACATAACCAAAATTGAATACCATTATGTCATGCCCTGTGCCCAAAACCCTAGGCCCGCGGTGAGACAAGTGTTATATGTATAAAAACTAATTACTTGGGCCTCTTTTTTACTTGCCCAAAATGTTAATCTAAGTTATCTTTTATAAATTACACATATACACTATCTCATCTACTATATAATTAGACTTGTAATATATTTCTTATCCGTGTATGAATTAGGGTAAATTATGCCATTAGTCTTCAATGTTGTCGCACTTTTTCAAATAAATCATCCTTATTATTCTAAAAAGTGCATATCAATCTAGTATTGTTTTACAAACTTATTCATACTAGTCCCTATCGCTAAAGGGATTGGGATAGTAGGAGGGATGGGGTGGGGTGGGGTGGGGTGGGGTGGGGTAGTGACAGGGGCTAGGATGGTAGTGATGGTGGTTGGGGTATAGGGTGGGCGGTGGTGATGGTTGTGGGAGGTTGACCCAAAAATAATAATAATAATAACAAAAGGTTAACAAACAAAAACCAAAGATAAGATATCAATTTGGAGAAAAAGGTATGTTAAAATTACAATGGTGAATGGTTGATAGAAATATACCCTTTATATATTAAAGAGAGAATCTTGAAATAGTCCCTCACATGTTTGAGAATCGTAACTTAGTTTTTCTTTTGTTAAGTATTTAATGGTTAGGCGTAATTTGGTTATATTTGGGAAATATGTGACCTATTTGAATGATTTAGAATACTAGAGATTAATTTGAAAAAAGTGTCAATATTATGGACTATTTATGCAATTAACCCTGAAACTTTATCGTACAAATCATCATAATTGTCAAAAAGTTAAAAAATGAAAAAGTTAACAAAGAGAGAAGTTAGAAGTACTCACAAAACCAAAGCCGTTAGTAGTAGAAGAAGAATCAGTCAAGACATGATTAAAGGGATATCTTGCAAGGAACACTTTGATGTAAAATATCTCATCACTGATAGCATCAACACCTTCATATTCACTTCCTCTTGCTAATAAATCATTAAACTTGTCTAACGTATCATAAGACTTACCGGCGTCATGATCATGATCTTCAAAGTTAAAATGATCAATCTTAGCTCCTTGTGTACTGTATGAATCAACTACTGTACATTGAGGATATTGTTAATTCCCTTTAGCTGATTGAATTTGTTGAACTGTTAAAATCGAACTGAGAATTGCAGTATAACTTGCTGCGAATATAAACACCACAAACAGCCAAACGCCCACTATGAATTTGGATAGATTACTTCGTAACCTTTCCCCTGTGACACACCCAAAAAACAAAAAACAAAAAATAAGAATAAATTTAAGGTCCAAATATTTTAGTGATTGAGCTATATATATATATATATATATATATATGTATAGCTAGAAAGCTTACTGTGAGCATAAACAAGAGTTGAAATCGAGAACCACAAGATGGTTGCAATTTGTTGAGCTCGTGAACCTTGGAATTCTTCATTTGTAGGGTGTTCAAGCAGCCAAACAATAATACCCAACAAAATAAAGAAACAAGCAAGAGTGATCCACAAATCTGTGTCAAGCGGCTTTAAGAAAAACCGCCATCTGTTTTGCCTGTTCAATCGTGCTATTGTTCCGATCCCTAAGTCGGTGAAAGGCAATGTGAAGTCCACGTATAAAGATCTATTGGATGTGATGGTTATATCACCAATAGCACCATCATATTTCTAAGAGAAATTCAAAATATATAGTACATGAGATATATATATATTTCACACATCAAAAGAATAAGAAAAAAGAATTAATGAAAGAAAATGTACCTTTAGATACACTTGGTATATAAGTTCATTGTATTTTGTATAACTTGGACTGCCCTCAATTGGGATAAGATCGTAACGAATAGGATATTGTAAGATGTCAATAGCAGCATCAAATACATCCTTACAGAACCCAGTTACAATTGTTACATTGTTCTGATGAATATCATGTTCCCCACTTATGCATTCCTTTAACCCATTCGCAGGATAAGCAATTTGTAGCCTTTTGCCACTCGCTTGAAACCACCAACCTTTTGGAGTATTTGTAGATAACCCTGGCCAGATGATGGTCTTTAGACCATGATTAATGGAAGAAAAAGAACCATGTTGTTTCTGTCCATTGACTAATGAATAAATTTCTTTGGTGAATCCATTAGCCAATGTCCAAAACCCTACTTTACTCTCTCCTTTGCCTATAACATTCACCACTTCATACCCCCCCAACACTAGTTTCCCATTCATAAATTGAAAATCACCACCTAAGCTTCTAAAGTTACTTCTGTATATTTCACCAAGAAATTCTGAGCCCGTAAAGTTCAATTTAGTATCTAAACTTACAAATGAGTTTGCCAATGCCCAAATCGTATCATATGCTCTTATACCTAGGATGTTTAAGTCCCCTAGTACTTCTTGATTATTGGGCTCTACAAGTTGAACTTCATTTCTCCATTTCAAAGTGAAATTTTGAAGCTTGCTCGAGGCAGGAATATAAGATTTTAAACCCACTGCTCCTTGCATTGATTCTATGACCAAAGTATCCAAGGAATCGAAGAAATTCATGGTCTTACTTGTTACTAGCCAAGCATATCCTTTACTCATCATGCCCAATCTTTTCGAGTTTATAAAAATCTTAGATGCAAAAGAAGGTGATGTATGCACAACGAACACTGATGGTTGAACCATCTTTAGCTTATCAAATTCTTCAATTATTTGATCACCTTTCATAGAGAAAGAAACAGGGTTCTTGTAAGTCACATGAATGTTTTTCTCCTGGAATTCTTCAAGCAATTGTGGTAGAATATTCCTCCCATCATCAGTGTCGTCGTGAATGATTACAATATTTCTCCATTTGAATGTTTCTAAAAGTGAAATTATGCCTTTAAATTGAGTATTATCTTCTTCGTAATTTGTAGAAAATAAGGATGTGAGGTAGCCAATGGAATTGAAGTAAACGAAAATATAGGAATATTAGCTTTATCACCAAGTGTGGCCATCATGGATGCTTCACTTGTCATTTCTGGGACAATGATTGCCTCTACTTTGATGCTTTCTAAAAGATCTTTAGCTGCATTCAAGAAATATATATATATTTCAACCCTTAATCCAAGTCGTTCAACTATATAATAGTTCAAACTCCGACATGGCAATAAAATGATTGGGAATTTGTTTCACTTTCAAAGTAATTAGGTAGCGATTAATATACTGGAATGAATTTGGACAGGAATGGAATGGGCCAAGGAATGGAATGAAACTGGGAATGGAATGAAATTGGGAATGCAAATAACATATTTGGTATGTTTTAGGAATGAAAAATAGTAATGGGAATGCCTTATATAATATGACAAGATTGCCATTTTATTATTATAGTATTAAAAATATGACAAGATTGCTTTTTTTATTATTATTATTATAATTATAATTATAATTATTATTATTATTATTATTTCAATCACTATTATTATTTTGTTATTTTAATTTTATTGATTATTATTATTATTATTATTACTTTTGTTTTTATTTTATTTTTAGTTTTTGATTTTATATTTATTTTTTTAATAATAATAATTTTTTATAATAACTTTTTATAATAATAATAATAATAATTAATAAAAATAATAATAATAATTTTTTATTTAATAATTATTATTATTTTTAAATAATAATTTATATTTTATTTATTAATTTTTTTTTTATATTTTTATAATAATTATTAATATTTTATAATAATTATTATTTTTATTTTTTTAATTATTATTATTTTTATTTTTATTATTATTTTTGTTGTTATTATTATTATTTTTGTTGTTATTATTATTATTATTATTATCATTATTATTATTATTATTATTATTATTTTTATTTCAATCACTATTATTATTATTATTTTTTATTTTTAGTTTTTGATTTTATATTTATTTTTTAATAATATTAATAATTATTATTATTATAAAAATATTTTATAATAATAATAATAATAATAATAATAATAATTAAAATAATTATTATTATATTATTATTAGAAATAAAAATAAAAATAATAATTTTTTTTAATAATAATTATAATTATTATTATTTAATAATAATTTATATTATATTTATTTATTATTATTATTATTTTAATAATAATAATTAGTATTTTATAATAATAATTATTATTATATTTTTTAATTATTATTATTGTTATTTTTTTATTATTTTATTATTATTATTGAATATGAAGGTATGATAGTCAAGTTCATTCCCAAATACATGGAAATGGCCCATTCCTATAGGTTTGCTTTGGAATGACTATTCTCATATACGTGGGAATGTGATTACCTTGGGAATGAGATTCCCAAGTTCATTCCTTTATACCAAGCATAGGAATAAAAAATAATTGGGACTATCATTCCATTCCAAACCTCATTCTAGTATACCAATACCAATCGGTACCTTATGATTTGAAGAGACACCATGCACTTTTTTTCCCACGTATAACATGTATTATGAACCACCAAATTACATCTTTTAAAATTTTAACGATTCATTTTAAATTTATTTTAATTACTTTTTTCACAACTGAATTTCAAAATAGACGATTGAGATTTAAAAAGATTAAATCTCATGACCCAAAATACATCTCACAGGTAGATGACCGAAAAAATAATGAAGAGGATCCAAACCCGTAATCCATAGGTAAATCGGAAAATCTCATTTTTCTCTTAGAGGCAAAGCTAAATTTTTAATCTCTCCCACAAGGTTTATGTTTTATACAAATTTCTTCACACATCCTTGCATGCACTCCTACCCCTAAACCTCATTCCCTACCTCTTAATTCTTCCCCTCTCTCTGCACCCTTCCATACCCCCATATCCCCATTACTGCCCAAGCACACACTCAGCACTACTTGTACATTGTTCGTCAAAGTCGCCATTGAAAATGTCCTCAACTTTTGCACAAAAAGAACAAAGTACCTATAACAATTCAAGTTTTGTTGGGACAAAAACACATACATATAACAAGAAAATTAACACATGAATTTAGCATGGATCGGTCAAGCCTATTCCACGACCTAGGATTGGGAAAAATTTTACTATTCAACATCAATTGATTACACATGACAACTTTTTAAGAAAAGTGTAACCCTCTTATCTCTCACAATCACCCTTTCTACCCGGTAATCCTTTCTTTCAACCACGAGTACAAAGAGTTTTTTTCTTCCTACGCCTAACAACAAGCTAGATACGTCTATTTATAGGGCACTAACCTTGTTCCTACTAGATTAGGACTCTTTCTAGACTCTAAGACTGGCTTGGGCTTTGCATTCGAGCCACAACCCAACAAATTCCTCCCTTAGCGAGAATCCTTAAACACCTTGACAACCTCGGAGAACGTTACTCTCTTCTTGACCTCCTTGACTTGTGTTGAACAATTAATCGTTAATTGACCGCAAGTGCTTATGTTTCTCCTTTGTACAACATAACCATCTAAGATGCAAATCTTCTTCTTATTCATCTTCCTAATGAGAAGCGTCTTGCCTCGTTTGTACACTTTGCATCAACTACCTCTGCCTATGTATTGACATCCACGTGTAGCTAACAATCACAACGCAATGATGTTAGATCCACTGGATGGTATATACCTCACATCATATAAGGTATTGACAGCACCGTTATTCAGCTTCAAGCGAACTCGTCCAACGTCTTCAACTTTCATAACCTCATTGTTTCTAACAGTGATATCCGCAAACTTTCTCTCAGTGTGCAAAGTATCAAAGAAAGCTCTGTCATTACAAATATGGACAGAAGCAACAGAATCTAGAATCTACACACAATTCTTCACCACAGACATGTCATCATCATTAGTGTTCCTCATCACCATGAGCACCTCATCCTCTTCAGTGGCACACAGGTTCAAACCTGAGTCATCTTCACACTTGGCTTTACCATTCGCTAGCTTCCTCTCCTTGAAGCTCTTCAAGTCATCTTTAAATTCAGGGCACTTCGCCTGGATATGGCCCTTTTTGGCGCAATAGTAGCACTCCTTGTCGCTTAGGTCTCAAGCCCGAAATCTTGATCTGCTATTCCTACTGTTGCCCTAAAAAACTTATAATCTTCATTTCGATAATTACAAAACATCTTATTGTGATCTAGAATTCTTAGTTGTATCTTGGGAAAGTTATTCAATCTATCAACACAAGATTGTCAAGCAAGCCCACTTCAACATGAAGTCATTCAAAAGGATCAAAGGCCAATTTCAACCTATTGGATCAAAGTCAAAGCCCAATAAGAAATTGTATCATAGCCCTAAAGGTATTCTTATATCTTGACTCATTCAAATGAAGTCTATCTTGAGGAATCAAGCTATGAAGACCCGAAGAAAAAGACTTGTCAACTCAAAGAAATGAAGTTGAAGACTCGACGATAAAAAAAAGGGAGCTACAAGGAAGGAGACGTGGCGACATAAGGAGTACCAGCGTTAAAAATGTAGTTTGCCTAAGTATGACTTGTGCAGCTCATAATTTCTTCAAAAATATTTTTTACTTGCAAAATATCCTTTGAACATACTTTTCAATAAGGTCATTGCAAACTCTTTTTTTGAAAAACAAGATTTTTTGGATTTCAAACTCTTGTGGTATAAAAATTGTTCTATATCATTTCAAGAGTTTTTTTAAATAGTTTTGAGATGTCAAAAATGGTAAAAATACTTTTTTATAAGTGTCCTCAAAAGTGCCCAAATGCTTTATCATTTAACAAATTATTTTTGGGCTCAAAAAGGTCCCTTTTCAGCATTTTAAGCATTCGGGCGTTACTAGCTTCATCCGGTCGACCGGATGAAGAACACAACGCCCGGTAAAGAGCTCTAGTCCAGGCATTACCTACCTATCTGGTTGACCGAATGAAGGGCTCAGCGACCGGATGGCTTAACGGGAAAATCTAGAATTTTTGCATTATATCCGTTTTGTGTCTAACTTTTCTCTCTTTTTAAGTCATGCTCTCTCACCATCTCAAACATCTCTCCAAGCCTTAATCTTCAGATTTCCAAGCTAATTCAAAGAGCTTTTCATATTATTTTCTTTGAGAATCTTGAGCTATCACTTTCATATCTTTGAGCATTCAAAGTGTTATTCAATTGTAATATCAAACTCAAATAGGAGTTACTATTCTTATACACATTTTCACACAATCATTGTATTATACTTTTGCACATAGATCGAGATAATCATTGCAAGAAAAAGTGTTGTAATCCTTTGTGGACTCAAAGGAAGAGAGATAAGTAGGTTGAGCTTCACCTACGTTTGAAGGAGCTCGTGTAACTCTTGTGGACTCAAGAGTAATTGTAGTTGGTTTTTGCTTCACCAACATTTGAAGAAACATCTTAGTGGAGATTGGTTAAATCCTAAGGGAAGGGAAGACCTTAGGTGGTGGACTAGGTCTTCGGGAGTGTGAACCACTTGAAAATCATCATGTTTGATTTCTCTTACCCTCACTCTTTATTTTCAAGTCATTTATCTTCCTATTAGATATTGCACATATTGATTTTTAGATAATTATTGTTTTATCCACTTAGAAATTAATTCTTGAAGTTCTAGTTGATTATTTAGTTATATATACTTGTATACTTACTAAGTGTTTGATAAATTGTCTATAAGAACTTCTTAAGTATAAATATTTCGTACTATATAGTATTTTCGCATTAGATTTTTTAAAATTAGTTTTCTTGCCAAACAACCTAATTCACCCCTCCTCCCCCCTCCCCCCCCTATCAGGTTATCTAGGACCAACAAGTGGTATCAAGAGCTAGTACTCTACATATAGTATAACATCTAGTAGAGGATTCCAATGGCAAGCTCATCAATGTCTAATATAGTTGAAGGACAATCTTCCTCTAGACCACCATTGTTTAATGGAACAAACTATTCCTTTTGGAAAACTAGGATGAGAATCTATATTCTAGCAAATGACATAAGAGTATAGAATGTGATAAGAAATGAACCAATCAATCTTACTCTAACTAAGAAGGAAGGAGAACAAAGCATCACAGTCCCTAAATCGAAAAAAGACTATAATGATGATGATTTCAAAATGTGTGAAAGAAACTTTAAAGCTATGAACATGTTATATCTTGCTTTATATTCAAATGAGTTCAACAAAATTTCTGGATGTAAAAGTGCAAAAGAAATTTGGGATCAATTGGAAATTATATATGAGGGAACTAACCAAGTTAAAGAAACTAGAATAAACATGCTTGTTCATAAATATGAAATGTTCAAAAAGTCTTTTGATGAAAATATTGAACAAATGTTTTCTAGATTTATCGATATTATTAATGCTTTAAAATCTCTTGGAAAAGAGTATTCTAACGAAGAATTGGTAGGAAAAGTTCTCCGAAGTTTAACTGAGCCATGGGAAGCTAAAGTAACAACTATTGAGGAAGCTAGAGACCTCAAAACTCTTACTCTTAGTGAAGTTATGCGATTTCTTATGAGCCATGAGTTGAAGAAGAATGATCGAGAAGAAGAAAAAAGGAACAACAAGAAGTCACTTCCACTTCTTGCATCAAAGGCTTACTCAAGTGATGAAGAAGAAGAAAACAAAGAAGATGATGATGAGATAGCTCTTCTTACAAGGAACTTTAAAAAATTTCTCAAATTCAAAAAGGTAAGCAAAGCTCTTTATAATAAGTTTATGAGAAAAGGAAGAAACAAACCAAAAGAAGAAGGAAGATGTTTCAATTGTGACAAGACGGGTCACATAAAAGCAAATTGTCCACAACCAATCAAAACCAAGGGAGGAAAACCTTGAAAGCAACATACGTTGATGATGATGCATCAACCAGTGAAGAAAGAGAAAATGAAGAAGTGGCAAACATCGTTTGTCTTATGACAAAAGAGGATGATGAGGTTACCTTAAGGATGAAGTATGAAAGAAATTGGGTCATTGATAGTGGATGTTCAAGACAAATGACCGGTGATCCATCTCTTTTCTATGAGCCTATCAAAAATTACAAAGGTTTTGTGAGCTTTGGAAATAATGAGAAAGGTAAAATTATTGGTAAAGGTAGCATTGGAAATAAAAATAATATATATATTCATGATGTGCTACTTGTGAAGGGATTGTAACATAATTTGCTTAGTGTAAGTCAACTATGTGATAATGATTATCTAGTTGAATTTAAATCTTTATGTTGCACCGTTTTTGACAAAATGAAAAATGTGTTATTTATTGCTAATAGACATGAAAATGTCTATATCATTGACTTTGAAAGTATATCTTGCCAAAATATTAATTGTTTAATCACAACAATGAAAGTTCTTGGTTATAGCATAGAAGATTATGGCATATTAGCATGGATCTACTGGGTAAACTTTCTCGAAAGGATCTTGTAAGACGCCTTCCTAAGACCAAGTTTGAAAAAGATCATTTATGTGATGCATGTCAATTTAGAAAACAACATAAAGCATCTTTCAAAACCACTAGCCATGTGACCACATCAAAAGCTTTACAAAAACTTCATATGGACCTTTTTGGACCAATGGATGTAATAAGTCTAGGAGGATCTAGTTATGTCTTTGTTATTGCTGATGATTATACTAGATACACATGCGTCATGTTTTTGGCTCTCAAAAGTGATGATTTCAATGAGTTTGCAAAACTCTGTAAAATAGTACAAAATGAGAAAGGATACTACATTTCATGCATTCATAGTGATCAAGGTACGGAATTCATAAATGTATCTTTTGTGGAATTATGTGAACAAAATGGCATTGAACATAACTTTTCGACTCCTAAAACTCCTCAACAAAATGGGGTTGTTAAAAGGAAAAACCGAACTCTACAAAAAATGGCAAGAACAATGTTGAAAGAAAACAACTTGCCTACATACTTTTGAGGAGAAGCTGTAAATACGGCTTGCTATGTTTTAAATAGAGTTTTAATTAGGCCTTCTCTCAAGAAAACTCCATATGAACTATGGAAAGGACGTACTCCAAATATTTCACATTTTAAAGTTTTTGGATGTAAATGCTTCATCTTAAATAACAAAGATCATCTCGGTAAGTTTGATTCAAAATTCGACGAATGTATTTTTATTGGTTATTCTTCTAGAAGCAAGGCATATCGAGTTTACAATAAAAGAACCTCGGTAATTGAGGAATTTATGCATATTAATTTTGATGAAACTAACCACATTATGTCAAGAAAAGATGAAGATAATGATGTAAGCATTCAACAAGTTGAATAACAAAGTCAATCTATTTTTACAAGTGAAGAAGGTAATACATCCACAAGCAATCAAATTGATACTCCAATTGAGGAAGAACAACCAACATCAAATGATCCAATCACATCAATAAAACAAGATCTTCCAAAATGTTGAAAATTTGTCAAAAATCATCAAAATGATCAAATTCTTGGATATCCATCACAAGGTGTAAGAACTCGTTTCAACCTAAATACTTTTTGTAAACATGTTGCTTTTATATCTCAAATTGAATCTAAGAATATAAAAGAAGCATTATTGGATGATGATTGGATTATTGCTATGCAAGAAGAGCTTAATCAATTCGAAAGAAATCAAGTTTGGACCTTAGTTGAAAGACCTAGTAATTACCCGATTATTGGTACAAAATGGTTTTCCAAAACAAACTAGATGAATCCGGTAATGTAACTAGAAATAACGCTAGATTGGTTGCACAAGGGTATAATCAAGAAGAAGGAATAGACTATGAAGAAACTTTTGCACCGGTAGCTCGACTTGAATCCATTCGAATGTTGCTAGCATTTGCATGTTTTATGAACTTCAAACTTTATCAAATGGATGTCAAAAATGCTTTCTTAAATGGTTATCTTCAAGAAGAAGTGTATGTTGAACAACCACCCGATTTTGAAAATACAAATTTATCAAACCATGTATTCAAATTTCAAAAAGCTCTTTATGGACTTAAACAAGCACCTAGGGCATAGTATGATAGATTAAGTAATTATTTATTTGATAACGGCTTTTCTAGAGGTAAACTAGACTCTACATTGTTTGTAAAAATAAAAACTAAAGATATCTTGCTTGTTCAAATATATGTTGATGATATTATTTTTGGTGCTACTAACGAATCCCTTTGTAAGTATTTTTTTGAATGTATGCATAAAGAATTTGAAATGAGTATGATGGGAGAATTAAATTTCTTCCTTGGACTTCAAATCAAACAAACAAAGGAAGGGATTTTCATAAATCAAGTCAAGTACATTAAGGAACTCATCAAGAAGTTCGGGCTTGAAACCACAAAAGAAATAAGCACTCCTATGGGAACGTCAATCAAGCTTGACAAAGATGAAAAAGGTAAATCGATTGATGAAAAACAATATCGATGTATGATAGGAAGCCTTCTCTATTTAACTGCCTCAAGACCTGATATTATGTTTTCTATGTGTTTATGTGCTCGTTTTCAATCTTCTCCCAATGAATCTCACTTGAATGCTGTAAAAAGGATTATTAGATACCTTAAGGGTACTATTAATTTAGGACTCCTTTACCCTAAAGGGATATCTTTCGAACTTCTAGGATACTCTGATGCCGATTATGCGGGTTGTAAGATTGATAGAAAAAGCACTAGTGGTAGTTGTCAATTTCTAGAACATGCTTTAGTTTCATGGTCTAGCAAGAAACAACATAGTGTTGCTCTTTCAACGGTAGAAGTCGAGTATGTAGCTATGGGTAGTTGTGCTGCACAAATTCTTTGGATGAAACAAACTTTGCTTGACTTTGGTCTAGAATATGATCGTGTGCCGATCAAATGTGATAATACAAGTGCAATCCAATTTAACATTTTAGAACTAAGCATATTGAAATTCGTCATCATTTTCTAAGAGATCATGTGCAAAAAAGTGATATTGAACTAGAATTTGTTGATTCGTTGCATCAATTGGCCGATAGTTTTACAAAACCATTGCATGAAAATCATTTTTGTGCCATTAGAAGAGAATTAGGAATGTGTTGGGTCACTTTATTTTTGAAAAATAGCATTTTTTTCTAAAACAGGGGATCCAGGCGTTACTGCATTCATCTAGTCGACCGGATGAAGCATGTATCGACCGGATCGCGCACCACTGTCGGGCGTTACTGCCCTTGTCTGGTCGACCGGATCAAGGCCCTATCGACCGGATCACGCTGTTTGAAAAACAGATTTTGGCCTCATTCTTTCAAAATCTCTCCTACTCAACTTTAAATTCTCTCAATCCCTCCCAATCTTTTCTATTTCAACTCATCAAATCCATTAATTCTTCATCACAAATTGTTTGCCAACATATATTTATCATCAAATCATTGTCTTTGCATCATCAAACTCTTCAAAATCTTCAAAAGAAAAGTTTTGAACTCCTTTGCCCATAAGGTGTTCGACGAATTTCCTCAAAGACAATTTTTTTCTTAAAAGCTTTAATCTCTTGCAAATTCCAAATGGTACCACCAAGAGCTGACTCTAGGAAGCGCAAGCAAGGAGAATCTTCATCCTTAGGGCCTCAAATCATTGACACTCCCGATGTCTTTTTTCAACAAAACATCTTATGGGGTAAGACTTTGGACCCTCCTATATTACTTAATGGAACTAGAATTTTGTGGATTTTCGATACTCAACGTTGGCTACCTATGCTAAGTTTTGTAAATAAGGGTTGTACCTCTTGGATTCATGAATTCTACTACTATGCAAATCTAGACTTTAACACCATGAAGTTGCAAAACCAAGTTAAGGATAGGGTGTTAGAATTTACTGCTAGTGATATTGCTAGAGCTTTTAGAATTTCAAATTCAGGAACTAAGCTTTATTCTGACAAGGGCATGCCGGAAGGCATTCATGAGGATCTTGAAACACGGGTTATAAAATTCCTTTGGGAAGGAACAGGACAAACTAGCACTCTTTATCCTAAGAAGAAGGAAATCACCCCTGAAAAGAAACTTTTATTCTACATCCTTCATGAAGTTATTATTCCTATGGAAGTTAAGGATGGTTCTATTCCTAAATTCACTGTTTTGTTGATGTATCTAATGTTTGAGGCAAAAAGGATCAATCTTCCACACATCATTATCAACCACATCGTCCACACTAAGCAAGCAGAAAATTAACTTGCTTATGGGGTACCCTTAACACATCTTCTTGACTCTTTAGATGTTCCCCGAGATCAAGAGTTTGAGTCTATTAGTGCTAGATCTTATCTTCTAAATCACACTAGCATCTCTCGTCAAAAGTTGAAGCTTCATAACAACCAAGTTCTTGATACTCATGAGGATATAAGCGGTGATACTATTGTGTTTGAATTTCTTGATATTGACCCCAATTCCTTCAGAGATCCAATAGAAGGACAAGGCACTGGTCGAGGTAGAACTGGTAGTTCTCGAAGAGCTGGATCATTCTCTTCTCAATCCTTCTCACATGATGAAATCATTGCTCGCTTGGATGCACAAGATGTTCACTTGGATCGTATGAAGCAAATGTTGAAAGCATTATATGACCACAATCTTGGCTCGTAGTTTGTGGATGCCTTGAGAATTGTTTTTTTCCTTCAAACAACTTTTTAGCTTTCATGTTTTACTTGCATTAAGTACTCCTCTGCATTATTATTTTTCATTTTTAACATTGATTGGATATTTGATTAGCTTCTTTATTGCTTCAATTGATTTTGGTTTTAACTACTCTCATGCCTATTTGCTCTTTCTATGGCTTGTGAACTATTTTGTTGATGTCAAATAGGGGGAGAAAAAGGAATATTGAATTCTAGCATGAAATTACTTGTGCACGATTATATTCTATAAAGTTATACACTTATTCAGGGGGATCTTGCTTTTCATATGCAAACCAATAATTCAATCAAGTACAAATTGAAGGGGAGACCTCAAATCTAGTTTTATTTATCAAAGTTCAACTATTTCATGCTTACAAATTTTAATGTTTTGTCATCATAAAAAATGGAGAGATTGTTGGCCTAAAAAACTTATAATCTTTATTTCGATAATTACAAAACATCTTATTGTGATCTAGAATTCTTAGTTGTATCTTGGGAAAGTTATTCAATCCATCAACATAAGATTGTCAAGCAAGCCCACTTCAACATGAAGTCATTCAAAAGGATCAAAGGCCAATTTCAACCCATTGGATCAAAGTCAAAGCCCAATAAGAAATTGTATCATAGCCCTAAAAGTATTCTTATATCTTGACTCATTCAAATGAAGTCTATCTTGAGGAATCAAGCTATAAAGACCCGAAGAAAAAGACTTTTCAACTCAAAGAAATGAAGTTGAAGACTTGACGATAAAAAAAAAGAAGTTACAAGGAAGGAGACGTGGCGACATAAGAGGTACCAGCATTAAAAATGTAGTTTGCCTAAGTATGACTTGTGCAGCTCATAATTTCTCCAAAAAGATTTTTTACTTGCAAAATATCATTTGAATATACTTTTCAAAAAGGTCATTGCGAACTCTTTTATTTGAAAAATAAGACTTTTTGGATTTCAAAATTTTGTGGAATAAAAATTGTTCTATATCGTTTCAAGAGTTTTTTTAAATTGTTTTGAGATGTTAAAAATGCTAGAAATATTTTTTTATAAGTGTCTGCAAAAGTGCCCAAATGCTTTATTATTTAACAAATTGTTTTGGGGCTCAAAAAGGTCACTTTTCAGCATTTTAAGCATCCAGGCATTACTAGCTTCATCCGGTTGACCGGATGAAGGCCACAACGCCCAACAGAGAGCTCTGGTCCGGGAGTTACCTGCCCCATCTGGTCGACTGGATGAAGGGCTCAGCGACCGGATGGCTTAACAGAAAAATTCAGAATTTTTGCATTATATCCGTTTTATGTCTAACTTTTCCCTCTTTTTAAGCCATGCTCTTTCACCATCTAAAATACATCTCCAAGCCTTAATCTTCAGATTTCTAAGCTAATTCAACGAGCTTTTCATATTATTTTCTTTGAGAAATCTTGAGCTATCACTTTCATATCTTTGAACATTCAAAGTGTTATTCAATTGTAATATCAAACTCAAATAGGAGTTACTATTCTTATTCACATTTTCACACAATCATTGTATTACACTCTTGCACATAGATTGAGAGAATCATTGCAAGAAAAAGTGTTGTAATCCTTTGTGGACTCAAAGGAAGATAGATAAGTACGTTGAGTTTCACCTACATTTGAAGGAGCTCGTGTAACTCTTGTGGACTCAAGAGCAATTGTAGTTGGTTTTTACTTCACCAACATTTGAACAAGCATCTTAGTGGAAATTGGTTAAATCCTAAGGGAAAGAAAGACCTTATGTGGTGGACTAGGTTTTCGGGAGTGCGAACCACTTGAAAATCATCGTGTTTGATTTCTCTTACCCTCACTCTTTATTTTCAAGTCAATTTTCTTTCTATTTGATATTGCACATATTGATTTTTAGATAATTATTGTTTTATCCACTTAGAAATTAATTATTGAAATTCTAATTGATTATCTAGTTATATATACTTGTATGCTTACTAAGTGTTTGATAAATTGTCTATAAGAACTTCTAGAGTATAATTATTTCTTGCTATATAGTATTTCCGCATTATATTTTTTAAAATTAGTAATCTTGCCAAACAACCTAATTCACCCCCCCCCCCCCCCCCCCCCTCTCTGAGGTTATCTAGGACCAACACCTACTTTGGCCATTCCTTTTATGACTCATCCTTTTATCAGAACCTCGTGCATTCCTCTTATAACTCATCCCTTCATGAGAACCCTGTTCGGCTAGTGCACGCTCATCGTCATTAGCATTTTCTTTCTCCATCATTCTCTCAATTTCATGTAAGAGTCTTGTAACTTCATCCAAATTGATTGTTTCATTTTCTATCAGCATTGTCTGGTCGAAGTGTTTGTTTTTCATCCTTTAACTTCTTTCCCACATTTAGAAGTTGAAACACTAGTTGGTTAAACATGTTGATGTAATCCTCGATTGTTAACCCTCATTCATCTTCAACGAATAGAGTACCATCCACAAACACAATCGTTTAGTCATTTTCTTTGACGCATAAATACTCTGAAGCTTCTCCCATACCTCCTATGGTGTGGTCTCTGTCATCACATTGTATTTGATCTCGAGAGTAGGGGGTAGTCGTATTGTACTCACTGCCTTTCTCTACATCAAACTCCATTTCGTCTCAGTCTTATTTTTGGGTTTCTCATCTTCCCACACGTGGTCAAGACCTTGTTGTACAAGTAAGTCTCGTATAGTCCTCTGTCAAATAGTGAAGTTCATCTTTCCATCTAACACTGAAACTTCAAATTTTGGTGTAGACGCCATCAAATCAACCTCAAAAGTACTAAATTCACCCAAAACACAGTGATACAACAAGAATTTTGCAAAATGGACCACAAAAACAGACTCAGCACATCGAAAAACTCTAAGGGGCCCTCGGTCAACGCAGTCAAACCCCAGTCAATACTAGTCAAACTTCATGTCTTGGTCAAACCTAAGTCCACCGTACTCCACATGTGCGCACTGCACCTAATCAGACCCCTTATCTCTTCCAATCAGTTCCTAGTGTGCACCACGAAGTACCATATCAAAGCCCACAAACTGGGTCTTCTTCACCTGCGAACCCGACCTGACGATATCTCTCAATCCGGCTTTCAGATTGACGTGAAATCAGCAGAAATATCTTCATTGGCTCCCGGCGACAACAACGGTTTCCTTCAAGCTCCAATCCAACAGCGGGAACACCTTCAACCACCACCCCCCAATCACAGCTTCTTCAAGCTTTTCTCCAGCGTAACTTCGATGACGACAACTTAAACGGTGGTCACGACTAGAGACTCATTTTTGTCGTGATTCGAACAGTGTCTTCCGGGGACGATACTTTCTTCTCCAATGGCTTCTCACGACTACGGCAGTCATAGCAAATTCAATTGTTTTTTTTTTGTTGTGTGTGATAACGCCAGCACGACGTTTGCACCTCCAACAGCAAACCCCTATTTTTTTTGCTCGTTCTATATGCTACTCCACTCAGAATGTGTTCTCGTCACAACCAACGCTCGAACCTAGTAACACGCGAATTTATAGGGCATTAATCCTATTTTTACTAGACTAGGACTCTTGCTAGACTTTGAGGCGGGCTTGGGCTTTGCATTCGAGCCGCAACCCAACAAGTTCAACAAAAGAGTCTAACTTAAAAGATTAGTCTATTAGGAAGAGAAACGCCTTGCACTAAAAACTAATCCTTGTGATAGCGAAATCTCGATGTGGGATACTGCAAAACCTTAATGCTATATATGTTTACCTCTATCATATACCATGGGGAATCATGTAAAACATAAACTTCATGGGAGAGTTTGAAAATTAAACTTAATTTCATGGGAGAAAATGTGCCAAAAGAAAATGGAAAAAAGAATACAAGATCTAGAGACATGAATCGTTGTAAACAAAATGTCTTTATTGCAACTTTAAATCAGTCACATCTATATAAACAAATGTAGTTGCATATCCATGCACGTAATTAGCAAACTTACCAGTGTTTATAGCAGTCAATGGCTGTCCCTTTGAATCCCTCGTGTGAAGAACAATCCTTGTCCATTTTTGTCTATAGAGAGCATTAGTATCCGAAATTCACGCAGCTTAGCACAACTTTGCCCACCGATGACCCCATATCAACTATGAGCCCGACATGAACCATGTTTAACCCATCATATCCTTGTTAGCATCAAGTCTAAGAAACCCTAAGAATATTAAAAATGAAAGGAGGACATGCATGGATGATCTTCAACCTCATCTCTAATATGGCTACTATACAGAATGCTTTCTTACACATCGTGTGTGATCAATCTTTTACGAGACTTGGTTATATACTTATAATAAGTTGATGACATTGACTAATGTACTGTATATATATTATAGTGATTTAAAGTACTACACAGTTGATGTTACAATAGTAATTTCATCGGCAACATTTTTTTTTCTTGTTTTGTGGTCATAATTGCATTAGGTGTCCACAAAACTTTTTAAAGTATTTTTTTGGGTATGTTTATAGAGCTTGCATTTCAAATTCAGTTCTTTATCTAGTTTATTGTCTCTAGTTTAAATTTTAAATAAATTGGTAATTTAATATAATAACGAAATTCAAGTTATCAAAGAGTTTTAAGTTCAACTCTTGTTGCTATCAATTTAAAAATATTAAAAATATCAGTGTACAAAACTCAAAAACAAATATCAGCATGTAAAAGAACATGTAGAAAATAGAATCCCAAAACGTGAGATGGTATTTTAAAGACAATAAATGAAAATAATAAGTTACTCTCTAATTATTTAAACTTTTAAATGATGTTATAATTTTATAACTTAGTAAGTACTTCCTTAGTAGTTGCCTTGTAATATGATGCAATAGAGCCACGTTTATGGCTTACTAGACGACTTTGGTTTTGGGCTCTAAGAAAAAAGCAGAATGTGAATTGGTCTTTGACCTGGTTTACATTCTCCAACCTTTTAATATTTTCTTGATCTCGGAGCTTTAGATGGCAAACATCACATGTCCAAAGAAAATCCACATAAATTTCCCTAATGAAGATCTAAACTAATTTTGTCTGTTCACTCAAGCACATGGGTCCTTTAGGGTGACACCCTTTGATATGTGTTATAATTTAGGCCTTCTTTGAATTAAAAAAATAAAAAGAGAATTGCATTGTGTGTTGATACAATTGCTCCGAAGGGGTAGCTTAGTTGGTCATGCAAGGATGGAGACATCAGGCAAGCACAAGTTCGAAATTGGTTGCTCACATAGGACAACATTTTGTGCTCCAACTGAGATTAAACCTTAAGTGATTTAGTATATATATAGGGGTGACGCTATCGTACTTTCGAAGTTTTAGCCACATACAACAAATGATTCATAATGTGTATAGAGAGGTGAGTATGAAGTATTGTGTGTTGGGTTATATTGGGTATTTCTTAGGTTTATCAAATAAAAAAAAATGTGTTGACAAGACTATTTTTTTTTTCTTGTTTGATACGTTTTGGAGCCGACCATTTTCATTCAGTTTCATCTAGTTGGTTTCTTCTAAGATACTTCAACCATTGACTTTCAGATAGACTTGGATCAACTTGCAATATCCATATGGAGATTATAGCTAGGGTAGTGTTGATAGCACTAGATGATGTTAGGAGAGTAGAAGAGGTAGAGCCTCTCTAAAGAGGTTATTTTTTGTAGGATCTTCTATGGCTAAAGTTGGGCCCAATGTCATGAAGCTGGGCCTAGATTCTAGCACTACAAGAAATTTCACGTTCGGAGACGGCACATTTTCGTCTCCGTTTCGTCTTCAATCTGAAAATGAGACGAAACGGAGACAAAACTCGGGCGTCACCTTTCGACCCGTCTCTTTTTTTAAATTTCGTCACCGTTTCGTCTCAAATGGATATGAAAAGATATTTCGTCACCTTTCTATCTCCCTCACATTTCGTCACCTTTTCATTTCTCTCACATTTCGTCACATTTCGTCACATTTCCGTCTCCCTCACATTTCGTATCCGTTCCGTTTCCCTTACATTTCGTCTCATTTCCGTCTTCATATAATACGTCAACGGTTTGTCTCCATTCCGTCTCAAAAAGAGAGACGAAATAGAGACGGATAACATACATTCAAACATGTCATCTCTTTTTCGTCTCTTATCGGAGACAAATTGGAGACGACATTTATGTTTCGTCTCCAAATCGTCTCCATTGGGAGACGGTTTGGAGACGGCTTTGGAGACGACACACCTAAGCTGTTTCCAAACCGTCTCAAAATGGTCACTATTCATGTAGCGAAAGTTTCGTCACCGTTTCGTCACTTTTTTGGCGACGAAAAGGTGACGCTCCGTCACCTTTGACAATTTTTCTTGTAGTGTGGCAAGTGGTAACTAAAAAGGTAAGCCACATTTCAAATTACTCATTTTAGAGATGTCCCTCTCTTTCTATCCTTCTCTATAAGTACCAACAGAGGTCTCGCGAGACTCTCTGTTATGCGGGATCTAATTGATTGTTTAAATCCAAAATTTAAGAACCAATTTGTACAACGGTTTAATTCTCTATATACATGGTACACTTGGTCCACCTAAAAAATTGTAAATAAACAAATTGTCGCTTTGATTTGAAAATTCTAAATCTGGCTAATGGTAGAAACTCTAATAGGTCACCTGATATAATTATTTTGAAGTGTTCCAATATGAATGCAATAGCTTTATCATAAAAAAAGTGCATGAAATAAGCGATATCAAACAAAGAACAATCCAAAGAATATTTTGTGTAGAGATTGGAGGATCGGTTTCTCTTCTTCTTGATTTTGTTTACATGTGACTACTGACTTGTAAATTTTGTATATAATTAATATGTGGAATGAATAAATTTACTTACCAAGAAAAAGAAAAAAAATAAAGAATGATCAAAAGAAAGGAAATCAACAAACTGACTACAATCGAAGAATGATTCAAAAATATGACAATCGGAAAAAATAGTATATTAGACAAAAATATTGTGGATCGGTTGCCAAAAGAAAGCTAATCATCCACAAGCCAACATGGCATTTTTTCAACAAAGGGCATCGATTCATCAAGGATTAGGGTATGTCGATCAATCCTAAAAAAAATATCGTTGAATAACGATATTCTTTAATATATATTGTATAATTTAGACCTCTCCTAAATTAAAAAGAAAAAAGAAAAAATCTCATTCGATCTTGATTTAGGATATGCCAATAGATAACAATCAAGAGTCAAATCGACTAACTAAACCTACATACTACTCTATCACACAAGAAACCAAGATTGATCGATACTTGTGTTAGAATATATATTTGTCTCACATCGAAAAATTAAAAACTCTAAAACCACTTTATAAGATCTTATGCTACTCCACTAAGAAGCAATTGGTTTTAAGATGGAACCTCAGACTTTTTAGCATAGTATCAGAGTTGGGCCCTTGGTCCAGTCATATTCATTTATATTCAATCTTCGTGTGTGTATAGTTCACGTGTATTCAATGTTGCACGTGTCAGTCTACATGTATTCAATCTTTCAAGTGTAACTATTTCAAAATAAGGTTCACACGTGTTCAATGTTGCACGTGTAAGGTCACAAGTGAAGAAGAGTGTTAGAATATACACATGTCGACTTCTCAACACCTTGCTGCGATAAAATCTACAAAATGCAATTTGGTCAGAAACACTCCAAAACTAACTCAAAAAGAAAATTATAGTTAATTCTTTAAAAATATGTGATCAAATGTAAGGCTTTTGTCTAATTTCATTGACATGCTTCTGCCCAACCTTGATTATTGGATGTAATATGAAAATGTAAAGTTTATTAACGGAACTAAAACAAAAACATATATTTATTGAGAAACTCGTAATCAAAAAGTTTGTCAGTGAAAACTCATATATTAAGAACTCATAATATAACTATTATAATAACAAAGACTAAATTCACTGTCCGTGAAAATTTTCTTTTATTTTTAACCATAGAGCACTCTTCGATCTAGGGATGGCAATGTGAATGCGAAATGTGGGTACCTGTCCCGTCCCTGCTCTAAATGGGGCGGGGATTAAGGCAAAAAATGAGGAATGGGATAGGGGATGGAGATTAACTTTTAATCCCCGCGTAGGGACGGAACGGGGTGTGGGATAAGTATTTCCCGTTCCGCATACATAGATAGTTATTTCTATTATTTTAGTATTTTATATGTATTAAAATTATACATATAAAAGTATAAAAAAATAACATTAAACAAAGTATTATAAAATGAAGAAGAAAAATTAGATTATTTGAAAGAATTTTATAATTATTCTTAAAACCACTGCATGCCGTAACTTGAGATTTACTATCATTTGACATAAATACCTCAATTTTACTATTGTTCATAGTGAATTAAGAGATTTATTAGTTATTCCAGTTGCACTTCAAAAAGTTTCAAATAACATAACTAAAGATGAATTTTAAAGAATTACAACTAATATTATATGTGACATGCAATAAGAAAAAATAATAATAATAATCAATGCAATCTCACTAGTACAAAGAAATGTTATTTTTCAATTATAATTCTCATACACAATGGTTAAGTCAAAATTTATTTTAAAGATTTGAGACTCAATTACTGTAATATTATTTTTTCTATTTAACTGCAAGAATAATTAATATTAGACTTTGTTTAAGATCTCTATTTATATTTATCATTAGTATAACTTTAAATTATATTTTGAAGTTGCATGATTCAAATTACTTTAATTCTTAAGGTTTAAAAAGAATAATAAAAATCATGCGGATAATCCCCATTCCCCATGAGAATTCTAAGACAGAGACGGGGTGAGAGATGAAGAAACTTTTTGAGTGGCAGGATGTGACGGGGGGAGCATTGCCATTCCTACTTCAATCGTACAATCTCATTTTGTCTTGATTTGGAGCAAATGGTTCATATTTAATGCCTACCGTAAAATATCACTACCGTCAATAAAAAGAGAATCCTCATTTGGGAAAATGTCACAAATAATCTTTATTTTTTTTAAAAAAATTTAAATTTGTCTTTATTATTTAAAATTATTTAATTTAATCTCTATTATTTTAAAAAAATTTTAAATTCGCCTTTGTTGTTCAAAATTAGTCAATTTAGTTCTTATTGTTTCTCATAAAAAAAATTAATTTAGTTCCTAAATAGGAGTAACGTACAGGGACTAAATTGAAATGTTTTAAAAAATTAGATTGACTAAATTAATTAATTTTTTTAAATAAGAACTAAATTGATTAATTTTAAAAAATAAGGATAAATTTAAATTTTTAAAAAAAATAATAAAAATTAAATTAACTAATTTTAAATAATAAGAATTAACTAAAAATTTTAATAAAATAATAGACACCCTTTACGTAATTTTTCCATGCTTATTAAATGCATACAGTTGAATATCACCACCGTGAATGAAGAGGGAGGTCCCCCACATGACATTCTAATAGTATAGTCTAAAAAATATTTGTGATCCCATCACTTTTATCTATGGCATGATTTCACCCGTTAGGGTGGGGTTCATACTTTATGTCTAAAATTTAAAATTTAAATTTTAAACTCTAAATGTTCTAGATATTTTGAAGATATTTTTTTAGTATTTCTCTACACATCTCTTTCCTTCTTTACTTTTTCCCATAAAAAAACTGTTAACATTATTTGGTTCCTCATTCCTACTTCCTAGCCCCCCACATGACATTCTAATAGTATCTTCAACATTTTTTCGTTAAAATAATAGTATTTTCAAACAAGTCTAAAAAGCGTTTGTGGTCCCATCACTTTTATCTGGAGTGTGATTTCACACTTTATACATAAAATTTAAATTTTAAATTTTAAACTCTAAATGTCTAAAATATTTTGAAGATTTTTCGTATCTTTCTCTACACATCTCTTTCCTTCTTGACTTTTTTCCAATTAAAAAAACTGTTAACACTATTTGGTTTCCTACTTCCTATCCCATTCGTCAATAATAAGTACAAAATAGAAATTCAAATGATTGAAGCGATTGATTCATATACACTAGCAATTGTCAATTTACACTGAAAAGGATAAGTCAGTACTCATCAACCACAATATTTGCAACAATTATCTACAAAAGAAAAAAGATATATTATAAACAAATTATCTTGGTAAGGTCCCACCAATTGCATTCGCCATTCTAGGGGAGAGGTATTTCATGATAAATGCGAATTTTTTGCGAAGAAAGAAAATGAGAAATATGAGTAGGGCAAAAATTTTAGAGAGGCCACTTACGAAAAATAGACCAAGAAAATTGTTCACGCTTAGAGTCTGAAGCTTCATCTGTTCGTAACTCTGGGGTGATATAGGTGATTCTGTTTTTCCTTGATTGTACCATTTCTTCTCCATTTCTAAAAGTGTTCCTTCTTCTCGAAGTTTGGCAATTGCTCTTGATATCTCAGGCACCAATGGTGAACCTTTTTGGAAAGCCTGAATAAGATGAATATGTAGAGATAAGATGATCAGCTAATATTTTGTACAATATATATCATAAGTAGGAGAGTTTTTTACATTATGATTTATAGTAGACCGGGGCGGATTCAAAATTTTACAATCATATTTTTTAAGCTAAAAATACTTTTAAAATCCCACATTTTTAGAAAATATAATTTCAACTTATTTTTTAATAGTTCTGCTCTTAGAATTGGTCAGAGTTATAGCCGCCACTAACCACCTAATAAATCCGCCCATAATAGTAGTTGTTGTAGAGAATAAGGTATAATCGTAATAGTTAATACTAAGACCTTCGATTTAAAAGTACTGATTTCAAGTCTTTCCAACTATGTGTATGTTTCTCTCATAGTGTGTTCACTTTTTCAAATTTCATAATGCCTTTTGTTGACCTTCGATTCATTCACGGGCTTTTATTATACAAATAGGTTAGTAATAGATAACTTTTTCACGTGGTGAATTATTGCAAGAGAAAATCACTTCTTCCATAACGAATATAGTACTAGTTTCAAGGCTCTCCACCAATTATATGTATTTCTCTTATAGTATGTCGATGTTTCCTAATTTCACAATAGCTTGTTGACCATTTAATTGTTTACAGGTTTTTACTATATAATAGATTCATAATAGATATTTCTCACCATACGTGGATTATTGTATAAATCTTTACGTCTCCAAAAACAAAACAAAAAAACCAAGGATTATTCTATAAATCAATCACATCTTCCAAAAAAAAAAGAAAAAATAAATAGTTAACGAGAGAAATACTCACAAAACCGAATCCATTAGTAGTAGAAGAGGTTTCAGTCAAGACATAATCTCCTGATGAATATCTTGCAAGGAACAGCTTGATGTAAGGTATTTCATCAATGATAGCTTCAACACCACCATTTTTACTTCCTCTTAACAATGCATCATTGATGTTCTCCACCGAATCATAAGTCTTGGGTGCATCATCTCCAAAGTTGAGGTTATTAAAAATAGCTCCTCGTGCGTATGAACCGGTTACATAGCCAATAGTATCCCCTTTAGCTAATTGAATTTGTTGAACTGTCAAAATTAAACTAAGAATTTCAGTATAACTTGATGCCAATATAAACACCACAAACAAACAAACGCCCACAACGAATTTGGATAGGTTACTTTTTAACCTTTCTCCTGCACCATGCGCGCACACACACACACACAAATGACCATAAGAAAGCTTACAGTTATAAGAAGAAACTAGAAACATAAGAAAGAAAAAATAAAAAATGAATATATTAAAATTCTATGCCTATCAATTATTTATGAATGAGCCCTATACTTTCTACAAAGAATTTAGAATTTTTAATTTAGATATATATATAGAGAGAGAGAGAGCTTACTATGAGCATAAACAAGAGTTGAAATTGAGAACCAAAAGATGGTTGCAATTTGTTGAGCTCGTGAACCTTGGAATTCTTCATTTACAGGATGTTCAAGTAGCCAAACAATTACACCCAACAAAACAAAGAAGCAGGCAACAGTGATCCACAGATCCAGATCAAGCGGCTCTAAGAAAAACCATCTGCTTTTTGTGTTCAATCGTACTACTGTTCCCACTCCTAAATCGGTGAAAGGCAATGTGAAGTCCACGTATAATGATCTATTGGATGAGATAGTTATGTCACCAATGGCAGCATCATAATTCTAATCCATCCACCACAAAACACACTAAATGAGAAATCCAACCTCACATAATTATACAGAACATATACGATGTTTATTCGTGATTAACGGGCCGGGATGATGTTTCTTGGTTATGATTCTTTCATTTTATGTATAGTTAAGTAAAAGATTTGATTTAGTACCACTGTATTTAATGCTTCCTGACCATAGTTATATGACTAGTGTAGAAGATATATTGATTATATATGTTGACGCGTGGTGTCAATCAAGACATGTATTGCGTGAAATTATTGAGAAGATATATGTAGATGTGTCAATTTTTCTATTTTTCATACACCAAAAAAAAAAAAAACAAATTAAAGAGAAGGAAAGAAAAATGTACCTTTAAATACACTTGGTATATAAGATCATTGTAGCTTGATGGACTTGGTCTATCCACATTCGTGAATGGAATAAGGTCATACGATAGAGCATACCCTAAGCTCTTGATGGCAGCATCAAATACATTCTTACAAAACCCAGTCACAGTTGTTTCATTGTTCTGAATATCATGTTGCATGCTTATGCATCCACTTAACCCATTTGTAGGAAAAACAATTTTTAACCTTTTTCCCCTTGCTTCGAAAAACAAACCTTTTGGAGTCTTTGTAGTTATGCCTGGCCACAAAATGGTCTCTAAACCAGGATTGGGAGCACCATGCAATCCATTGACTAATGAAATGTCTTTAGAGAATCCATTAGCCAATGTCCAAAATCCAACTTTTCTCTCTCCTTTGCCTATAATATTCACCACTTCATAGCTTTTAAAGACTAACTTCCCATTCACAAATTGAAAATCACCACCTAAACCTCTAAATTTACTTTTGTATATTCTACTAAGAAATTCCGAGCCTGTAAAATTTATTTTAGTATCTAAATTTACAAATGAGTTTGCCAATGCCCAAATCGTATCATATGCTCTGATACCTAAGATGTTTAAGTCCCTTAGTTCTTGATTCGGCTCTACATGTTGAACTTCATTTCTCCACCTCAAAGTGAAATTTTTTAGCTTGCTTGAAGTTGGAATATAAGACTTCAAACCCAATGCTCCTTGCATTGATTCTATGACCAAAGGATCCAAGGAATCCAAGAAATTCATAGTCTTACTAGTTACCAGCCAAGCATATCCTTCACTCATCATACCCAATTTTTTCAAGTTTATGAAAAGTTTAGATGCAAGAGAAGGAGATGTATGCACAACAAATACTGAAGTCTGCATCATCTTGAGCTTTTCAAGCTCTTCTACGCCTTTCTGAGAGAGAGAAATGGCATTCTTGTAAATCACTTGAATGTCTTTCTCTTGAAATTCTTCAATTAAATGTGGTAGAATATTCCTCCCATCATCGGTATCTTCGTGAATGAGTACAATATTTTTCCATTTGAATGCTTCTAAGAGGGCAATTATTCCTTCAAATTGAATATTTTCTTCTTCTGTGATTTTCAGAAAATAAGGATGTGCGGTAGACAATGGACTTGAAGTAAAAGAAAGTATAGGAACATTAGCTTTATCAGCAAGTGTGGCCATCATCGATGCTTCACTTGTCATTTGTGGACCAATGATCGACTCCACCTTGATGCTCTTTAAAAGATCTTTCGCTGCATTGATTAAATATGGTTGAACAAAATATGGGTTAATTTTCAATATAGGATATTCAACTATAAGTTGTGCGAAGCAAAAGTGTCAACTTACCAGCGGTTAAAGCAGTGAATGGTTCTCCCTTTGAATCCCTCGTGTGAAGAACAATCCTTGTTCGGTTTTGTTCATAAAGAGCATTAGTATCCGAAATTGCCATATGGACGCAGCTTATCACAAGCTTACCCATTGATGACCCCATATCAACAATGAGTCCAATATTTATGATATTGAGGTGGTCATCATCTTTGTCCTTGGATGCCTCAAGTGTTTGCAGCTGTGGATCAATTCCGGATAGTTGGCTCAGAAACCTTGAGAATACTAGAAACGAAAGAAGGACATGGATCTTCAAACTCATCTCCAGTGTGGCTGAAGAATGCTAGCTTTCTTACGCGGTGTTTTGAGTCTTTTATGGGGTCTTGATTATATTTTTATAAACAAGATTGATGATGTTGACTTAACTGAATACACACGTACATATACATATATATACACACACACACAGAGATATATATATATATATATATATATATATATATATATATATTCTAAGTTATCTTCCTTCATTAATTAGATTATCTTCTCCCTCACCATATTCTTGATATCCTAGAAGATCATTCCCAAGATTTTTTTTTGCTATTTCAAACTCTAGGATTCCTCTCTTTTTAAATATAATAATAGTGATGATTACAAGTGTCAACTTTTTAGTATATAATTAATCTAAAATGATTCTTTTTTTATATGATTTACAAGCCACTTAAATACAACCCTTCAATACTGACCGTCTCTCAAATTTTTAAATCAATGCAAAACTTGCTATCAAATATGATTACTATAGGAGTATTCAAAAAATAAGTGATTAGTAATTCAAAACATTGACCAGTTGATGATTTGTTAATTTCTTTGTCAACGTCAACATCTTAAAAAAATTGCATTACGTATCAACAAACCTTTATTTTTTCTTGATATATTTCTCGAGTCTACATTCTAAATTTAGGATGTATTTGACTTAGTTTTTAAACATTTAAAAACGCTTCTTGTGAGTTTATAAGTTGAAACTAACCTATTTGATCTATTTTTTAAAGTGCTTTTAGAAAAAAGTTCAAAACTAAAAAAAACTAAAAAATAAGAAATGTGGAAAGTTGTTTTCTTCTTCTTTCTCAAATATACTCTTTCATATTTTTTACAACTCAACATTGTCCTTAAAATTTCTAAAAACTCAACATTACTCAACATAAGTCAAATAATCAACGACTTTTGTTTATCAAAACTTTTAACCAAAATTCTACTGCTAAATATTTAATAACTCAAAAATTAAAATTTTACAATTAGACTAAACATAA
Source organism: Ehretia macrophylla (assembly GCA_037974665.1). Classification (NCBI taxonomy): domain Eukaryota; kingdom Viridiplantae; phylum Streptophyta; class Magnoliopsida; order Boraginales; family Ehretiaceae; genus Ehretia; species Ehretia macrophylla. Next base: position 31,266,884 of record CM075780.1, read on the forward strand.
CCTTATTCTTTTCATTCTATCTCATCAAGTTTATGGCTTCTAAGTTCTTAATTCCTATCATTGCCTTGTGATACGATGCAATAAACTCTAGAGTCACTTTTCTGGTTTATTTGTTTATAATATACCGTTTACTAGACTTTGGTCTTGGGCTCTAATTAAGAGATGAGCCAAAAATTCTTCCTTTGACCTGGTTTTCACTCTCGAACTTTAGAATTGCTTCAAAGTTGGGCTGCAATGACCAAGAAAATATCTCCATTTATTTTATATTTATTTTGATAGAAAGGAGACTAAGTCAAAATTCTAATTAATCATATCATCGGAAATGTTTTTATTGAATATAATAAATAATATAACAAATTTTTCTCTAACAACTTAAAATTTTATCAAAACTCACCGTCACTCATTTAAAATATTAAAATTGTCCAAATAAAAATTCAAAAATTAACTTCACCTGCACTTGTAAAGACATTTTGAATATAATAATTAATATAACAAATTTGTCTCTAATAACTTTAAGTGGTCAACAAAGTCCTGTCTGGCAGGTCACTTGGGCACACCCCAAATTTGGCTCAATCCTTGCTTCCTGCTCCTATGATGGGAAAGTCATCATCTGGAAAGAAGGGAACCAAAACGAGTGGACTCAAGCACATGTTTTCAGTGATCATAAATCATCTGTCAATTAAATTGCATGGGCGCCTCTTGAACTTGGTCTATGCTTGGCTTGTGGAACCTCTGATGGGAATATCTTAGTCTATACTGCAAGGTCAGATGGCGGTTGGGACACCACAAAAATAAACGAAGCCCATCCTGTTGGGGTAACTTCAGTTACATGGGTCCCTTCAACAGTACCCGGCGCTATAGTTGGATCAGGTGTGCTGAATCCTGTCCAGAAGTTAGCATCCGGTGGCTGTGATAATACTGTGAAGGTATGGAAGCTGTATAAATGGTAGCTGGAAGGTGGATTGTTTCCCTGTCATTCAAATGCATAACATAGTATTAAAGTCTAATTATCAAAAAGTTATGGGTTTAAAACTCACCGTCACTCATTTAAAACATTAAAACTATCTAAATGCAATGTTAAAAAATTAACTTTGTCTTCACTTGCAGAGACGTGTGAATATAATAAATAATATAACAAACCTCTCTCTAACAACAAACTTTTTGATGATATGGCCATTTAACAGTTTTACCCTGTTTATTTTTTATTCCTCTTCTTTTGTATATTTAATGGTGATAATGAATTAGTTGAGTTGGGTACAATGATTAGGTAGCAATCTGTTGTAATAAAAAATTATGAATTTGAACAATGAATTCAGTTTTCATTGAAAAGAAAAAAAAAATGACTAAAAAAGTGGTTATAATGTAGATTTAAGGGCTTCACGATGACAATTAGACGATTAATAAAATTAAGAATTGAAAAGAAGTTGCATCAAAACAAATAACATACATCAAAAGGCAAACAGAAAAACTACACCAAGAAAGAAAAATATTACCTCTAGTGCATCAAGGTCTTATTTATTTTCGTCTCTTCTCTTCTTGTGTTTTGTCCTCTTTTATATCTTGTAGAAAAATCACCTTTTTTACTATTTCTCTTTGTTTATGAAATAATTTTATTTTTTATTTTTTGAGAACCATGTGATGCTTTCCCTCTCTATTGTAGACACCTTATCTTTGTTTTGTGGTTGATAGTATTTCTGCAGTTTCTTATTAATTACCTCATTAATTCTTTTCAACCTTCATCAAGAATTGGAATGAAGAGGAATGCAACCACATATTTCAAGTTGCGTCGTATAGACTAGTTACTAGATCAACTGATCGACAGTTTGACTATTTCGTTTGTTCGAAGTATATTTATTAGCTCAACATGAAGTCTTTATATGAAATGTAGAAAGATCGATAAAATTGAGATCAATAATTTAGTTTTTTTTTTTTCCTTTTCTTTTGGAATCTTGAATTGGTGATAAGTTGTTGAATTCTTAAATTTGTCTCCCTGCATCAAAATTCTAAGTATGACTTCAAACTTGCCTCCTAGTACCAAAATTCAAAATTAGAATTCGATTAGAATCAAACACTCGCAGTTAGAACCAAGTCATTTGGAATAAAATTAAAATCCATAAACACTTATTTTATGCTGGTGTTAAGAATCGAAAATTAATTAGTGCCAAGTGAAATAGTTGTGTTGATGTATTCCAATAGCCGACTTGTCTTGATAGACTTACAACTAAGATGAGGTTTTTGTCATCGCGGCATGAAGAATAGGATGCTTCCTTACAATCGGTTATCACGCCATTGAATCTGACTACCAACAACGAAGAAAGAATCTTTCCTTCCTTAACTTTTTCAGTCAATAACCATTCAGATTATTTGGTTCCTATATCATTCTTCAAAATATGAATTAAAAAAAAAGTATATCGCTCTACGCTTCATACACATTAGGGTGTAAAGTTTCCCTTAGCTTATAAATGAAAATTCATTTATATCATTTGGTTCCTATATCATTCTTCAAAATATGAATGGTGCAGCGATAATTTTCATTTATAAGCTAAGGGAAACTTTACACCCTAATGTGTATGAAGTGTAGAGCGATATACTTTTTTTTTTTATTCACAGGAGGACGTAATTAATGAGATTCAAGTTTGCAACATTTTGCATATATAGCGAGTATTTTAATTAATACTTTACCATTGATACCTTGTTGGCCATTAAAAAAAAAAAAATTATTCTCACGAGTCTAAGTGGTAAGATTTTAAAATGATAAAAACATATCCAAAAGTAGAGGTAGTGATTGTGTAACGAACTAAGATTTTGAGGAAGAATAGAAAAGCATAAAAGAAAGAAAAATTATAGAGAATTGAAGAAAGAAGAACAAAATAGAAGTAAAGATAGTGTTTTTGCTTCCTTCCCTCTGATACAACCACCAAGATATATAATGTTTCACACCTCACAAGTTAAATGCCTAACAGACTCTAACTAACAAGACATGTAATAGCTGGGCTTGGTTGATCAACAATTGTATTGGGTTCCGTAGTCTAACTGATTCCAATACGGGATTCTTCACTTGTTCTAAACTGCTTGTTAACTTGACTTGGGGTATGTGGTGTGGGTTGGCCATTATTGTTAGTAGACTAGTTCATAGCTACTTGGACCATACCATTACTTCCCCTTTTTTAAAGAACCTTATCCTCAAAATTCAAATCCAGATAGGCTCCAAATACCTCAGCACCTGAACTTCTTGAAACTCTTTTCCTGTACTCTTCATCCTCATATTTGTACTTCTCTGCCTCTTGAGCCATCTTTTCAATCTCATTAAAGAAGTCCTGTAGTAGCTGTTGCACCTTAGGAATCCTAGTAGACCCACCAACAAGAATAACATCATGGACAGAACTCTTATCCATCTTGGCATCTCTCAAACACTTATCAACTGGTTCTATACATTTCCTAAAGAGATCCTTATTCCGCTCTTCAATTCTCGCTCAAGTTATGGTAAAGTAGAAGTCAACACCCTCAAACAGAGAATCAATCTCAATTGTAGGTACATCACTGACTAAGGGTATGCGCCTAGATAGGGCACCAACAAGCGTGTTCCTTCCCTCAACTTTCTCATTGATCTTCAATGCCACATTTGCAAAGATGTTGTTTGCTCATCCTAAAGACGTGCTTTGTCAAACAGCATTGGGAGACAATTCCAAGATTTGTCTCACAGATCCGCTTCAGATCACCATAAAGAGAGCTATTGTTGTCGGGCAAAATAACAATCAGGAGGTCAAGTTCCTTCCCTTCGGCTGCAGTTTGGTCATCGCATCATAGAACCTTCCAACTTCACGCATCTTCTTGTTCTTTACCAAACATTTGAAAATCATATTGTATGTAGAAGAATCAGGAAAAGCTCCGTGAAACACCATCTTGTCAAGTAGACGAAAGGCGTTATCAATGTCATTGTTGTTGCAAAGCAATCCAATCATGGCATTATACATTATCAAACTCGGAACTAACCCACTACCCACCATTGTATCCCACAACAGAATAGCATTAGTAGAGTTATTCTGCTTAACAAGGATATCAAGAGAATTAGAAAAATATTTCAAACCTAGAACTACTTGTTCTGAGGCATCTAGAAAATCTTTTGGAGGTTCCTCTCTTTCAAATGCATGATAACTGAACAGTTGAAGTTACTCAGGTAAAGAAAGTTCTTCTACTTCAAAATGTTTAACCATAGAAATTCCAAGTAGGACATTTTTATCTATAGTGGTGATGATGATCCGACTCCCTTCATAAAACCAGTCTCTTCCACCAGCCACCACACGAACTTGTTCTGTATTATCAACATCATCCAAAACAAGAAGAACCAGCTCGTTTTGAATAGCCTCCTTGATAAAAATGATACCTCTACTAACATCATTGATAGCAAGGGTTGTGCTCGAGTTAAGATCACCAATTAGTTTGCTTTGAAGAGATGTTAAGCCATCCGGCTGCTTAGAAATTTCTATGACATTCGAAATAAAGCATCTCTTTTTTAAATGAACGATAAGCTTATTGAAAAGAGCCTTGCAGAGGGTCGTCTTCCCAATCCCACCTATTCTATACAACCCGAAGATTCTGACACCACTGGCTTTAACATCTATGTTACTCAATAGTTGATCAACACGAGAATTAAGTCCAACTGGATATTTTACAACACCTAATGGGGTATTGCTCAGTTTGGTCAAAATCTTCTTGACAACAGATTGGATTAAGGTTGTTTCTTCCTAAAGTCTAGAATCCCAACCGGCAATTTCTCCATTAGCTTTGTTCATGGCTTTTCTCCATCACAATACCTCATCTCTCACCTGTTCTAACATTTCAAGGTTCTTAAAGCAGCATCGCAAGGACCCTTCTATCTTCTCACATCTAAAGGGTCAACTTCATAGAACACTAGAAGCAACAGCTTCTTGCAGTCCAATAATATTGTGGCAAGCTCTTCGAGATTCCATTTTGATGTAGCATAATTTTCTGATATCACAACAACTGCAGCTGCTGAGTCCTTTATTGCATCTACCAGAGATGGTACAATCTCGTCACCACGCTCGAGACCTGGAAAACAGTTCTTCCCCTTCATCATCTACAAAAACTTGATTGTCTCATCAACTTGCGAACCACGTATAAGCGTAGTCAAGAACGAGTCGTAAGCAAACATGTATTGAGGACACCAACCAATCCGTATCACTATTTCCCCAAAAATATTCTTTGTTTTAGCCACATTTCCTTCTTTTTCCAATGCCTCCCGTAATATAGCAAAAGAATCCGCATCCAAAGCCATCTTAGTTTTATTTCTCTCAAAAAACTTACGCGCTTTTGCAATTTGCTTGTCTTCTCTATATATTGCACTCAATAAGGAATTTACAACATAAATTTTGGTTGAATTCCATACCCTTTCATGAGATCAAAGCTCATGATGGCCTCATCAAAGTTGCCAGCAACACAATAACATTCAAAAACCAAAACGAAAGTGTCAACCAACAACACATCTTTCACAAACATTTTATCAAAAACCCTTTTAGCACTATCCAAATCACCCATTTTGCTAGACATATCAATCAAACCAGTAGTTGTCATTTTCTCTATAGGAGAAATGACAACCTTCGCTACCTTCTCCGTCTCTTCGCAATCTTTCTTCTCATCGACTTTCAAAATACTTTTCGTCTCCACGGTAGAAACGACGCCGTCCGCTATGCATTTTTCAGTGGCGCTTGCCATATAAGCTTCTTTGTCACCAGATGAGTCGTCAACATCGGGAGCTTTGAATCGATAGACGACAATGTCTTGGTATCTTGATAATTGTCGTTGTCGTCATCTTGGATTTGGGTTTCGGACTGGGTTGGGCAGTACTTGAGCTGCAGAGCTTTCCACCTAATCTCCACCTCATCTAGAGCTGACTGCGTTTGTTGAGTTCTGTGGAGTTGTGAATCAAAAGACAGTGGTATAATTTGTGGCTAGTGATAGTAGTAGTATTGTTGATATGGGTAGCATTGGTGAGAGGGGTACTAGTGTTGATAGGGCTAGTATTGTTGCTGGTAATATTGTTGATAATCACCTTCTTGATAGGGATAGTATAGGCGAAAATCACCATTAGCAACAAGGTTCGTTCCTTCCGTCATGTTTGACTCTCAACGAAAGTACCAATGTAACGAACTAAGATTTTGAGGAAAAATAGAAAGACATAAAAGAAAGGAAAATTACAGAGAATTGAAGAAAAAAGAACAAAATAGAAGTAAAGATAGTGTTTTTGCTTCTTTCCCTCTGATACAACTACCAAGATATATAATGTTTCATTCCTCACAAGCTAAATGCCTAATAGACTATAACTGACAAGACATGTAATAGTTGGGCTTGGTTGATTAACAACTGTATTGGGTTCCGTAGTCTAACCAACTCCAATCCAGTATTTTTCACTTGAGTTGGACTGCTTGTTAACTTGACTTGGGATCTGTGGTTTGGGTTGGCCATTATCGTTAGTAGAGTAGTCTATAGCTGCTTGGATCATAATAGATTATGAGCCACTACATCTACTTAGACTTTGCCCATTTTCTAACTTCTAAACCGTAAACCGTTGCACCATTATAAATGCACATGTCTTGTATAAAATATATATAACAAGGGGATATTAGTTCATGAACAGTTTGTGCATATTGTAACTTTACATTAATAAAAGACATTGGCAGGTCATAGCTAAGGTGTAAAATTATACTTGTTAAGGTTGAATTATGTGATGATAATATTTTAAGTTATGGAATCTAAAAGATGAAGGGACTTCAACATTATAAAAGGGTGATAATAGAGCTCAAGTTTTATTGTGATGTTGGCATAGAGCAAATAAGTTTTGATACTTCGAATAGCAGTAGAGTATAATATTTATGATTATTATGCTTAACCATGACTGATTTTTGGCATAAAAATTCTTATGGTTTGAGATTGGTGATTTCAGTATCTAAGTCTTATGATTGATTTGTTGTAAGTTGTTTACCTTTTTCTTTTTGATTTACCCTATTTGTTATTCTGCAAATATCGTTCAATTCGTTATTCTATTATTCGTTCGGATTCTTGTTCATTTATCTGTATCGATCCTTCTAATAAGTCAAATCTGAGCTTTTGATTCAGGTCCTACGAACTACACAATCTGTGTAGCAAATCCTATGCGGCTAGGAGTTAATTAGCCGTCTCTTGTTATCGACTGTTATGAATTATGAATCTGAACTTGTGACTACGCTGCTATTAAGCAGCCACGGCTTGTTATAGTGTTCCGTAGTGTATGATATTATTTCGTGATTATTTGACTATTTTATTGATCTTTGAATTTTGGTTTTCTTCGGGGTAAATCTATTTATTGAGTATTGTTCTGCTCATTCCTTTCATTTTCTCTTTACAGATAAAAGTTAGATTGGGCTTTATCGGGTGAGAAATCATTTGACCATAACTAAAGATTCGAGTGGATTTATTAAGAATTATGATTATTATTATTATTATTGGAGAACCCTAATGTAATTAAAGTTTTAATACTTATTTTCAAGATTGTAGAAGCTTTGGATTATTTATTTATAAATGGATTATCGAGAGATTTGAGTCTTGCAGGCTTAGGAGGATTTGTCTTTCTAGACGCACGGCAGTCTCGTCCTGGATTTATCATATTAAATTTCAGGGCATGACAGAATGGTATCAGAGCAATAGATTATGTTCATTTGAGGACTTGTGAATTGGGTAGCTAAGTTTCTGTTGTGTATCATAAGAGTGCTTAGGCTTAAAATTATTATTTTGAGTATAAGAGTGCCTAGATTTGTATTAATGATTTTGAAGTTCTGAATTTTATCTTGCAAGGTTATTAGCTAAGTGATAAAGTTTCAGGGACGAAACTTTTTCTAAGGGGGAAGAGTGTAACGACTCCAATTTTTAATTGAGAAGATTTGAGTCTTGCGGGCTTAGGAGAACTTATCTTTCTAGGCGTGCGACAGTCTCGTCTCGGATTTACCATGTTAAATTTCGGGGCGTGACAATAATCTTAACCATACATGATATTTTGATAATATCTTCTGTACCAATTGCACTAATGGATTAAATTATTTTTTGCCTTCCATATATGACCAAAATTGGGGCTCTCTCTCCTTTCATTGCCATGCTTTTGCCAAATGTTTTTGCTTACTCTTGTTTTGACTATTAATATGTCAATATATTAAGTCTAATTAATTAACTTCATTATGTATAGAAAAAAAATATTGAAATACTTATAAACAAAATACATACTGACATGAATATAACTTATTAGACTACGTAGAAGGTGTGATATACATGTACTCATTTAAAGAGTGTGGTTGAGAAGGTTGTTCAGCTTTTGAATCAAATAAAGAGTGTCATTACTTGGATGTGAGACAGATGATTAACCTCCAAAACAAATATGTGGATAACTTAGGGAATATAAATTTATGTACACTGTGGAACATTGTGGATAAGCTTATGTAAATGATAGTTTTTGCTACATATCATTGTTGATGACTTTGTATTTCTCATGTTTTTTAGAAGTTGAATAAAAAGATTATTTGCTGACAAAATGTCTCATGGACTTGGAGATGCTTGCTGAATTGTCGTGAGATGGTTGCAAACTTTATTATACATAAGGTTGGTAATGGAAGCAGAACCTTCTTGTATTAGGACAACTGGCTTCTTTGTGGTAAGCTGATGGATTATGCTACTATTAACAACATAAATCTCTCTTCTGTTTTCACGAATGCGAAGGTTGGTCAGTTCATTGTCTTGGGGCAATGGTCTTGGCCTAGGGGTCTACATTTTATGAATCAGCTTGTTGGATCATTCTTCCCTCGAAGTAGAGATGATAAAGTAATATGGACTACTAACTACAAAGGTGTTTTCATGTCAGCTTCCACATGGGAGAAGACTAGAAGCCGATGTAATATCGTTCACTGGGCTAATGTGATTTGAGACAGAGTGGTGATTCCGAAGCAGGGGTTTTGCACTTGACTGATGTGTCTTGATCGCAATTTCACTAAACATCAGCTTCTCAGTTGGGGACTGATTAATAATGCAAATTGTGAACTTTGTGGTCTGAGTCTTGAGACATGAGATCATTTATTTTTCGAGTGCCCATTTTCTCACAGGATTTGAAGGCATTGCACATCCCTCTTAAGAGCACCCAACTTGAATGTTTGTTGGGATACCATGCTTATAAGAATTGATAGGTTGAGCCATAAGAAAAGTCTGCGAGCAGATTTGGCAAAATGTTCATTAACTTCGTGAGTGTACCATATTTAGCAAGAAAGGAACATTAGGGTCAATGGCTTAGGGGCGACAACGAAGGAGAAAATTATTGAAAGAGTCCTCCTTGACGTTAGACAAATGATAAGCTTACAAAATAAATATATGGATAATATCATGAATAAGAACTTTTGTAGATTGTGGAAAATTACAGATAGGCTTTTGTAAATGCTAGCTTTTGGGCACATTGTTGACGACTGTGTATTCCTCGCGTTTTTTGAAAGTTGCAATGAAATGATTACTTACTGATAAGGGAACTGACTTAGCTAATCAAAGCAAGTCAATAATGTTTCTAAAAGCTAGCAGCTCAGAGTGTGTGTTAGATAACTAGAAGTAAGTTGGGTACAGCTGTAAATCACATGTGCTATAATTAGGACAACTATAAATAGTACTCAATGTAATACATTACTGATTAAGCAATAATATAATCATAGATATTTTTTTCTCTCATTTCTCGTTATGGTATCTAGAGCTTTCTGAAGAGTACTCTCTTCTCTCTCGGTCCTATTTTTTTTTGGCCATTGTTGACTGCAATTCCAAGCTTTAGCCATGGCAGCTAGAACATCATCAATGGCGTCTGAACAATCAATAGATCTACCGGCGAATCTTCGCCTATTACTTCAAAATCTCAACTCGCTCGTTCAAATCAAACTTGATAACACAAATTATCAGCTATGGCGAGCTTAGACTCAAACAATTTTTCGCGCAAATCAGCTGCTCAACTATCTGCTAGGAACAAAACAGTGTCCTTCGAAGAAGATAACGACTGAAGCTAGTAAATCTGTTGAGAATCCAGCTTATGAACAGTGGTGTATCATCAACGAACATTTCAAAACATGCCTCTATGCTTCCATCACACCTCCAGTTCTGTCTCAAGTGCTTACTCTTCCAACGACTTCTGCAATCTGGCTTTATCTTGAGAAGCGATATCACTCGATGTCGCGAATGCATATTCAACAACTCAAGATGCGACTTCATACGCTTCGCAAAGGTGCACAGTCGATTCAAGCTTATTTGGATGATGTTAAGCACATTGTTGACAGCATTGCTTCTGTTTCAGAGACAATCAGTGATGATGATCTTGTGTTGTATATTCTCAATGGCCTACAATCCGAGTATGACACTTTGAGAACTTCAATTAGTGTTAGCAAAGAGCCACTAAGTGTTGTTGAGCTATCAAATTTACTTGTTACTGAGGAATTGCGCCTGACACGACTTCAAAAACTCACCCTTTTTGATTCATCTATATCTGATGTTCATACTGCTCTCTATACTCAGCGCACTTATGGTCATAATAGTACCAGTAGAGGTCGCGGCAGAAATGCTAACAATCGTGGCAGTAGAGGCAATAGAGGTGGATTTGGTTATAATGCCAGTTCTAATCAAGCACCTTTAGGCACATCAAAAATCTCCAATTCTGACTCTAAGGTGTATTGTCAAATCTGCGGAAAGCTTGAGTGAATTATGTGAGCACCAAAGCAAATAAGCAGGCTCTAACTGCTCAAACTAGCTCGTCATCATCTGCTTCGTCTGAACAATCCTCATGGTACCTTGATAGTGGAGCTAATTCTCATGTCACAAGTGATCTTGGTTTTCTATCGTCTTACTATCCATATGAAGGAGGTGATTCTGTGTTCGTTGGCAATGGCACAACTCTTCCCATAGCACACACTGGTCATGGTACTCTTTCTACTCCTTTTGGTTCCTTAAAATTGAAAAATGTGCTTCACGTTCCTAAGATTGCATCTAACTTACTATCTGTCTATCACCTAGCACATGATAATAACTCCACTTTGATTTTCAATGACAAGGGAGTTACTATTGTGGACAACCTCAGTCATCAAGTCAAGTACAGGGGCCACTGTAAGAATGGCTTATACTGTCTACCTTCTTGTGCATCTTATGTCAACAGTAACATCCTTCATTCCTCTATTCCATTTAATTGCTATAATACCATTACAACTGCTCTTCCAGCTACTGTGTGGCATCAACGACTATGCCATTCTAGTCATAAAGCACTGCAGTAGCTACATTCTATTCTTCCTATTAGTTACAATAAGACTAGTAGTGTTTGTGAGTCATGTTCTATAGCTAAAGCTCATAAGCTGCCTTTTCAATTGTCTGATTCTAGAGCAACTGTTCCTTTTGCTTTGGTTCACTCTGATGTATGGGGACTTACTAAAGTTCCACCTTTTAGTAACTACAAATACTATGTTCTCTTTGTGGATGATTTTACCAAATATACTTGGCTATATCCACTTAAATCTAAAGCTGAGGTCTTTTCTGTGTTTCAATCTTTTCATTCTATGATTACCAATCAATTTGATACTACACTCAAAATCTTGAGGACTGATAATGGTTCTGAGTTTGTAAATACATCTTTTGCAAAGTATCTACAGGCTAAAGGGATCATTCATCAGACTTCTTGCCCCTACACTCCCGAACAAAATGGTCGTGTCGAACGTAAACATATTCACCTCATTGAAACAGTAGTCGCATTGTTACATCAAGCTAATCTTCCAAAAAAATTTAGGTTAGAAGCTTTAGCAACTGCAAATTATCTAATTAATAGACAACCAAAGTAGGTTCTTCACAATAAGTCTCCATATGAGTATCTTTTTGCCAAACAGCCAGATTATAGTCTTCTTAGAGTATTCGGCTGCTTGTGTTTTCCGTGGCTGAGGCCATATTCCAAACACAAACTCGAACCACGATCAACTCCATGCATATTTTTAGGTTACTCTTCTACTACCAAGGGTTATAGATGTTTTAATCTGAAAATGCAACAGGTCTATCTTTCTAGGCATGTGCATTTTTTCGAACAACTATTTCCCTATAATACATATCATTCTTCTGCAGAGTCACAATCTAATAATCTTATCCCACCTGTACTTCTAATTTTTCCTCCACATTATTCAGTAGTGTCCACCTCTACACCTACTGTAAGACCCGGCCCAAGACCACATGTGCATTAGGTCATGTCATACATAATTAAATCATTTTATATGCATTCGACGTGTTTTATATGCTGTTAAATAGGTTTATGTATGTTTACCTCGAATTACGTGTATATCATTATTTAACGTGCAACCAAATATTTTAGGAGTCATAGAAAATTAATTAACATTATGGAGTTAAGATTAATAACTAGGTAGTTATAATTAACACTAGAATGACAAACTAGTAATACACAAGCAAGCTCAAGGGCACTCTCGTCCTAAAGCAAAATAACAAAATATCCTAACACTATTTGGTCTCACCCAAGTCAAACACACAAACACACACCAATACACACTCACCCATCAACACACACTACACCATCTACACACACTAAAATCCTACAACACACACTTATTTTGATAGATGCATTTAAGTAGTTCGACTTAGTAAAAGTAAATGGTGATATTAGGACCAACTAAAGGAACAAATAAAATGGCATTCTCATGTGACGTAGGAAGTAGGTAGTTTGATATGCCGAGTTACTTATTTTGGTTAATGAAAAATATTACGAGTATGAATTTAATATTATGTAAATTGTAAGTTACGATCTTAGAGTACTTATGTAACTATTAATATTGATATGCATTTGGGGTTATTCCATCTTTAATGGTCACTGCTGGATTTATCTAAGGATTACTAGGCTTAGATTCGACTAAGTGACCTTAAACACTGTGAATCCTTTAGGAATTAATAAAGTATTAACAAGATTAAGTGGTTACTCGCTTATAGCTAAGTATTGATTGTACTAGTTGGATGTAGGAACTCTTGTACCCACATTTATAAATCTTGATGACTACCAACCTACTTGAGACATTAGTTTATAACATGCTAAGTAAGAATGTATGTTTCTAAAGAGTTGGAATATTGGTAAAGGAAGAGTTTATATAGTGTGTTTAGGCTAAAATATGTATTATACATGAAATGGATTGTGCTAGTTATAAAATGATTAAGTCTTGAACCATTAGCATATTTAGTGTTGCAACTGTACCTAGGGGTACAAGTTAAGTACAATGGAGTGATAAGTGGATATGAGGTCTACATATATCCTTGGTCAGGATTCTCATATACGATTTCTAAGGTGTTACCAGTGCTAGAAAATCTTGATGGATAATAGACATGAAGTAATATACATAAATTTGTATTTGAATGAAACCCCAAACATTAGATGCTAGCCTTAGGAGTTGTAACCTATAATGGTGCTACAATGGCTCATTGATTACGATATATGTGTTATTGAAGATGCTCTTGTTATATGGGATGATTTGAGCTAAGGTTTGACATCTAGATGCTACTTGGTGAATTGTAGTGTTATATTGTGCTAAAGAGTTGAGAATCCTAGTTAGATAAGGTATCTTACTGGCTTTCTAGAACCGGAATCGTTGGAACTTCGTGAGAACTTGTCCTATAAGGAGAAGCCGTGCGGATTCTAGACGAGCAAGCTCGAGAGTTGCGCAACAAGAGTATTCCGATGGTAAAGGTGCTTTGGGATAACCATGGAGTCCAGGATGGAACTTGGAAGAGACGTGATCAGATGGAGCAGCAGTACCTGTTCTTGTTTGCGAGGGCGCAATTCTTTTAAGGAGGGGAGGTTGTAAGACCCAGCCCAAGACAACATGTGCATTAGGTCATGTCATACATAATTAAATCATTTTATATGCATTCGACGTGTTTTATATGCTGTTAAATAGGTTTATGTATGTTTACCTCGAATTACGTGTATATCATTGTTTAACGTGCAACCAAATATTTTAGGAGTCGTAGAAAATTAATTAACAGTATGGAGCTAAGATTAATAACTAGGTAGTTATAATTAACACTAGAATGACAAACTAGTAATACACAAGCAAGCTCAAGGGCACTCTCGTCTTAAAGCAAAATAACAAAATATTCTAACACTATTTGGTCTCACCCAAGTCAAACACACAAACACACACCAATACACACTCACCCATCAACACACACTACACCATCTACACACACTAAAATCCTACAACACACACTACATGATTTTGCCAAGAAGAAGAGAGAAAGAAGAAGAAAGAGAGGAAGAGAGAAGTAGAAGCAAGCCATTTTCAAACTCTTCAACCATTTCCAATCAATTTCCTCCCATTTCTAACTATTGCAAAGGTGAGGGTTTAAACTGAATTCTAAAATGTTTTGAAGTTCATGAACATGTATGTATATGTGTTTACTTAGTTTTGCATGCTTAGAAGCCAAGAAGTTAAGTTTGAACATTTCTGGAAATCCTAGGTAGCCTACTCACCCTTCTGTTCGGAGCACTTTTAAGGTAGCAAAAGATGTTAAAAATATATGAAATTTGGTGAGTCACTATATTTTTCAGTTTTGAACATATCTTACAGAAATAGGCGAAGGCTAATTTGGACTTTAAGACCTCCAAAATGGTCAAAACTCGTAATATGTCTAAATCTAGACAACTTAAAAATATGAAGTTATGTTTATGGCAGCTCTCTGTCTGATTAGAACGAAATATTTTTGACCTATCAAATGATATTAAAAATGTATAAAACTTGGTGATTCACTATATTTTTCAGTTTTGAACATATTTTGCAGAAATAGGCTAAGACTAATTTTGAGTTTAAGACCTCCAAAAATGGCAAATATCGAAATGTATATGAAACTGGATAGATTTGCATGGTCTCACGGTTTTGGTCATAACTCCCAAGTCCGAACTTGAAATTCAGTGAGGTTTGTTCCAAGATTTAAATCACTTGTTAAGCTTCAATTGAAGTTTGATTAACTGAATTTGGAGGTTATTTTCTTGGCTAACCAAATGATAAAAAATAGGCTATTGCAGTGAGGTTTTGCTTTGAAACTTGCTTTAAATCATGTTGTAATTGTACTTTGAGGTATTGAATGCTTGGACTTGTGGAAATTAGAAGTTGCATGGACTGTTTTGGTTGGTTGAGATTGCTTAATTTGGTTGATGCATAACATAGGTTCATTACATGACGAATTCTTGCTTAGTCGTATGTGTAAGTATGAAATTGAGGCCCTATTACTTATGCATGTTTGCTAAGTAACTATCCTATGGTGAAATGAACTCATTTGAATTGTTAGTAGGCTGTCCAATAATCTCTAAGTATGCATGAAATGGTTTAGGTGATTCTTGTGGTTCTTAGCAAACTAAACCTACACCCAAGCATGGTCCTTGTAAACCTTAATGGCTACGTAGGCTTCCAAGTCATAAACCACTCTTGTGTATCTTATAATTGATGTTGAGGAATGTTAATGGACTGCCCGGAATTGTCCTTATAGCTCTAAGCACGATTCTCGATGATTGCATGTTGATAAGTTAACTATTCTTACACCCGGTCTTGTGTAAATTGTCATAGCATGCTCGTATGTCCTTAACACTTGGTATGTGAACTAAAATGAGTTATACGACTTATTTTATATGGTGTTACTTGGCTGCCCGTTAAATGTTCATATGCTTCTAGGTGTTATACAAAGTAAATTTACATGTCAAAGCATACCTCGTATGTTTACTTGTCGATATGTGATCATATGTATATCCGAAGGCAACCTACTTTGTTGACCTCCTAATGTGAATTGTTAAAAGATATTTTATGGCTTATTTTGAACATGATTACTTGGCTGCCCGTGAAAGTTTAATTGTTTTCAAATTGATATATGAAATGATTATATGTTCTTATAATGCTTTATGAATATATGTTCGTATGAAGGCGCTACACGGATACACATTTGTATAATAAAGTAACTTCATTGTTTCCCTCCACATTGTGTCTTATGATTATTAAATGCAAGATGTTTACATGTCTAATTAGTTATTTGATAAGTATGCTCAATTAAGTTCGGATCATGTATATGTTTGAACATGCTTGACAGAGACAACCTTCTTATTGTCCTCCAAATGGTGCCTGTGTATTCCACAAATAAATGAGGTGTGATTGGTGTGTTTATGGGTTGCCTCCGGAGTACCCTCTTCACGGGTTGCCTTCGTAATGCCCTCTTGATTGGTGTGTTTATGGGTTGTCTCCGGAGTACCCTCTTCATGGGTTGCCTCCGTAGTGCCCTCTTGATTGGTATGTTATGGGTTGTCTCCGGAGTACTGTCTTTATGGGTTGCTTCCGTAGTTCCCTCTTGGTTGTCATGTATATGGGTTGCCTCCGGAGTACTCTCTTGATCAGTGTAACAGATCACCTCCAGAATGTCACTCTTAACTGGTGTGATGAAGATGATTTGACAAGAAAGCTTGAGATTGGCCATCTCCAACAAAGTTCGTGATATCGTATACTTTTACTACATGGTTTCTACCCTCACTAGGTTCCTCAAGGCCCTCGGAGAGTAGAGTTGCTTGAATAAGATTTTGACTATTTCGTATTTGTTATACTTGACGCTTTGACTATGTGAATTATATGCATAGTACGGTTTTATAAAGAAGATTTCGAATCAATAAAACCTTTGTGAAAACCTTCATTTCTCATCCTCACTGAGCTATACGCAGGACTAGCTCACCCTTCTTTCTAATACTTACAGGTAAGACCGAGGCCGAGCCAACTGTTCAGGTTAAGGGCGAAGAGGCTTTATGTGATGAGACTGACTTCTGCTTTTGTTGATCTCCATGCTTGTGTAGAAGACATAGCTTGTTAATATAAACTGATGATATACTTTCGAATAGCCTTGTGTTATGTAATATTCTTTTGGACTATTACTATATACTAAGTTTGATTACCAATCTTTTGAGACCTAGATATCAGTATTTGACCACGTATGAAGTACAAACAGGGATGCTAGGTCTTGTAATTATGAAACAGTTTGTTGTGGCCTTTTAGTGCCAAATGCCAAGAGCATTCTTTTGAAGATACTTGTGGGATAAAAATAAAAATAAAAAATGCAAAATGCATGCTAGGTTGTTAATCGATGATCTTACAAGTATTAAGTTGGTTGACACGTTGCGCTCCGACCTTAACCTCCGCGGGTCTTGGTCTCGGGGCGTAACACCTACCTTTTCGCTTGACTTGCCAACTGAGAAACATAATCACTCCTCTATACATATAGAGGATACTCCGTCTACAAGTCCTTCCTTAAGTAACCATGCTGCATCTCAGGAACCAACAACTACAGTCCTACCAAATTTTCCGCCACTTCCTACAAACAATCAAATACCTACTACCTACGGCTCCTAGAACCAATGTCTCTTCTCATCCTATGACTACTAGATCTAAAACAGGTTCACTAAAACCGCGAATTTTCCACCTCAATAACACTACTCTCACTAAACCTACAACTGAACCCATATCATTTAAAGAAGCATCAAAAAATCTTTATTGGCACAAAGCTATGAAAGAAAAGTTTGATGCACTCATTGCTCAACAAACATGGAGTCTAGTTCCTCTTCCTGAAAATCGACTTCCCATTGGATGTAAGTGGGTTTATAAGATCAAGAGGCATGCAGATGGTACTGTTGCAAGGTATAAAGCACACCTTGTTGCAAAGGACTTTCATCAGTCATATGGTTTAGATTATTCTGAAACATTTAGCCCTGTTGTCAAGACACAAACAGTGAGAATTGTGTTGTTTATTGCCTTGACTCGTGGCTGGAACATTAAAAAATTAGATGTTTCTAATGCTTTTTTACATGGAAAGTTACAAGAGGAGGTGTATATGCGGCAGCCTCAAGGTTTTGTTCATCCTCAATTTCCACAACATGTCTGCAGGCTACAAAAGTCTATCTATGGACTCAAACAGGCTCCACGGGCTTGGTATCAATTACTCTCCAAATTTCTAATTGATCAAGGTTTTCTTTGTAGCAAAGCTGATAAATCATTGTTTGTTCAACATACATCTACTCACATTATTGTTGTATTAGTCTATGTAGATGATATTTTAATTATAGGAGATTCTATAGAAGCTGTTCAAGCTCTTATTCAAGCTATGAGCATCAATGTTGCCATGAAAGATCTGGGCAAACTATCATATTTTATTGGGCTTGAAGTTGATTATAATTCAACAGGGATGATACTACATCAGTCAAAATATGCGGCTGGCTTAGTGAAGAAAGCCGGTATGACCACATGCAAGCCAAGTGTCACTCCTGCTGCAGTTAGTGTTCCAAGCTCTCCAACTAATTCTCCATATGCTGATCCCACATTTTTTAAAAGCATCGTCAGTGCACTTCAATACCTAATGCTCACACGTCCAGACATACAATATGCAGTGAACAGTGTGTGCCAACATTTTGCTGCACTTAAACGTTTGTTGCGTTATGTCAAAGGAACTCAGCATCATGGCCTTTAGTTTCGACCCACTAAACTCCAGATGCAAGTATTTTCTGATTCCGATTGGGCGAGTAGCATCCCAGATCGCAAATCCACAACAGGGTATTGTATATTTTTAGGGGATAATCTGATCTCGTAGTGTTCAAAGAAACAACCAACCGTTTCCCGCTCTTCAACTGAAGCCGAATACAGATCCCTTGCTTATACTGCTGCATAATTACATTGGCTGAGCTTCATCTTGAAGGATTTGGTTGTTCCTAGTCCTTGTCTGACGTTGTGGTATGATAATCTTTCAGCTATTGCTCTTGCCTCTAATCCGATTTTTCATAATCGGACCAAACATATTGCACTTGATTATTACTTTATCCGAGAGCTTGTGGCGGCCAAATTCTTGTGTTTATCTCATATTCCGACAGCCCATCAAATTGCTGTATACCAAGCCTTTGTCAAGTGAAAAGTATCAATTTCTACGCAACAAGCTTCCCCTTTATGTCGCACGGCTCAGCTTGCAGGGGGATGATAAGGGAACTGACTTAGCTGATCAAAGCAAGTCAATAATGTTTCTAAAAGCTAGCAGCTCAGAGTGTGTGTTAGATAATTAGAAGTAAGTTGGGTACGGCTGTAAACCACATGTGCTATAATTAGGACAACTATAAATAGTACTCAATGTAATACATTACTGATTAAGCAATAATATAATCACAGATATTTTTCTCTCTCATTTCTCGTTACTTACCGAACAAAAAAAAAGATTATTTGCCGAGCAAAAAAAAGAGTGTCCTTACTTGTTAGGTCATAAGCGGGACTATATTAATGACTGCCCTTGCTTGTTGGGTCATAACCCAGGCTATTAACGATAGTAGAAAAATATATCCTAATTAATAAATTGAATATAAATCTTTTGCATACTACTATTATCAATTTCCACTAAGGTAAAGAATCTCATCAACTACGATATTAGCAACAATGATATACATGAGGAAAATATTATTATGAAGGGACTATCTTGGTAAAGTCCCATCAATGGCATCTGTAGAATACATTCTAGAGGAGAGGTATTTCATGAAAAATGCCAATTTTCCTTCTACTATAATTTTGAGAATGTGATGGTTGAGGGACAATTTCTCACGAAGAAAGAAAATAAAAAATATGAGGAGGGCAATAATTTTTGAGAGGCCACTAACAAAAAATAGACCAACAAAATTGTTTAGACTTAGAGTCTTTGGTTTGGTCTCTTCGTAATCCTTGGATGATACCTCAGATCCTGTATTTCTCTTATTATACCATTTCTTCTCCAATTCCAAAAGTTTTCCATTTTCGCGAAGTTTGGCAATGGCTCTTGATATCTCAGGCACTAATGGCGAACCTTTTTGAAAAGCCTGCATAAGGTAAAATATATAAGAGATTAGAAAAATTAAAACCGTGTACAAATAAGTTTCAAGAAAATAACATTACTATTTTTTTTTTTATCGTGAAATAACATATATTTTGCTGGATCAGCAAGAGTCAATTTCATTCGACTACCGAAAATTAAATATGTGTAATTCTTTTTCAACCAGAGGGAAAAAGAAAATTTCTCGGATTAAATGCCAATGTCCTCTCACCATATACCTCTTGATTAAAGAAAGAAAGAGGGAAATGGAGAAAGAGAAATGCAATGCATTATTAGCTGTAAATTTATTACTTGTTTGGCTTTATCTTGATAAGTTGATCAATTAGTTAACGAGATAGAAAACAGAATGAACTGTTGGTGTAGTGGTTAAAACTAAGGTATGCTAGAAAAAAGTCCTACAAACTTTTCTTCCAAATACTTTGACCTTTAATTATGAAAATTATTCCATAATGATCATCGACTGTCCGGCTGTGAGTATGGGGTGGAGTTAGGAGCAAATTCAAAAAAAAATTTCAGCGCATAATTTTTTAATTATATGAGTATATATTTTTTTCAATGGGGACTGATTAAGTTTAATTTTTTTTTGAAAAATATATAACATCCTCCGCTGATCCTAATTTACATCCGCCTTTACGTGGAGTTCACCCCATGCAGTGAACCTAACAAAACTAGATGATATATAGAATAATTTCCCTTAAATTACTCATGGACTTTAGTTATATAATAGATTTCTATAATAACAAGCACTTCTTTAAAACAGAAAACTCTAAAACAAGAGGGATATATACTCACAAAACCGAACCCATTAGTAGTCGAAGAGGTTTCAATCATGACATGATCAGATGGGTATTTTGAGAGGAACATCTTGATGTAAGGTATTTCATCAATGATAGCACCAATACCACCATGTTCACTTCCTCTTGATAATGCATCATTGAAATCCTTCAACGTGCCATAAGGTTTGAGTTTATCATCCCCAAAATTTAAGTTATTAACAATAGCTCTTGATGCATAAGAGCCAGATACGTGACCGATATAATCCCCCTTAGCTAATTGAATCTGTTGAACAGTCAAAATCGAACTGAGAATTGCAGTATAACTTGATGCCAATATAAACACCACAAACAACCAAACGCCCACAACGAATTTGGAAAGATTATTTCTCAACCTTTCTCCTGCCACACAAAAGAAAAGAATTTTTTTTGAGGTATTAATATTCTTCTGTTTTTTGACTAAGCTAGTAAGAAGATTTCATTCAGCTGGTAAACCACTTTACAATATGTACTTGAGTCTATCTAGTAAAATTCAAAACTAAGTAAGAATTGCATTAATGTTCCAATGGGCACAAAGGAAGGTATTCATATTCTTGTGATTGAGTTAGGGAAAGGAATGGGAATGAGTGGAATCGTGAGAAGAAACTTAATAACAAAAAGGGATAATTGTTATATGTTCTCGTGTTTTTAGTATAAGAGAAAAAAGAATGAGCAATTATCATTTGATTTTGCATTAGAAGTAGAAAATAAATGAAAAAAATTAGCACCAATCCTCTGAAAAGTGTTGAAAATGAATATTATCCCATTTTGCGACAAATTTATCCCCTTAATTTTTAAAAACTTGCACCACGCAACAACCATTAACAATTCTATAGTAGTGATATGCAATTTCAAAAGAAAAAAGAATCAAACTTTGTTTCGAACCCCATACCCTTATAATAATGATAGAGTAAGAGGTAGCCCCAAAGCTAAATTGACCAGTAGTGGTAGGTCAAAGCTCCAATAGGTAGCCACATTAACAATTCTATCGTAGTGATATGCAATTTAAAAAAAAAAAAGGCTAAAACTATGCAATTCTTAAGTTTCATACTCGACTGACCTGGTGCGGCAAATAATTTGAGAAGTTATATATGAGATATTTAGAGAGCTTACTATGAGCATAAACAAGAGTTGAAATTGAGAACCGCAAGATTGTTGCAATTTGCTGAGTTCGCGAACCTTGGAATTCTTCATTTGTAGGATGCTCGAGTAGCCAAACAATTACACCAATCAAAATAAAGGAGCAAGCAACAGTGATCCACAAATCTGAATCAAGTGGCTTTAAGAAAAACCATCTGCTTTGTTTGTTCAATTTTACTGTTGTTCCCACTCCTAAATCAGTGAAAGGCAGCGTGAAGTCAACGTATAAAGATCTGTTGGATGTGATCGTTATATCTCCAATTGCAGCATCATATTTCTAATCCATCCACCAGGTAAGACACAATAAGTGAGATAATTCAAAAAATATAAGTGTAATATTTTATGTTACCCTTACACCCGTTATCCCTTATCTTGAAAGAGTAATTAGTTTATTTAAACGACTAATTAATCACTCAATAACTCTCATATAAACGAGGTAATTTCAATATATCTAACAAAGACCTATCACAATGGTGGAAAGAAATTGAACTTGAGATATATCATACTTTTCAACACATCGGTGACTAATATAGAAGGGTGTTTGAAAACATGAAATGTACATCACATTTTGAAATCTTCCTGCTTTGGCTCAAATGCAATTTTCCTTTTTTAATTTCTCTTATTTTTCAAACTCTATACATTATTTTCCACACACCAAAAGAGTAAGAATAAAGAATGAAAGAAAATGTACCTTCAAATACACTTGGTATATAAGATCAGTATAGCTTCCTTGACTCGGTCCATTCCCCTCTGCATATGGGATAACGTCGTATGGTATAGGATACCCTAAGTTTTCAATGGCAGCATCAAATACATCCTTACAAAATCCAGTCACATTAAGATTGTTATGAATATCACGTTCCATGCCTATGAATTCCTTGAACCCGTATGCAGGAAAACCAATTTTTAGCTTTTTTGCAATCGCTTTTGGAGTAGTTGTAGATAATCCTGGCCAGATAATGGCATTTAGGCCAAGATTGGGAGAACCATCTCCATTGTCTAATGAAATTTCTTTAGTGAATCCATTAGCTAATGTCCAAAATCCAACACTTTTTTGCCCTTTGTTTTCTATAACATTCACCACTTCATAGACCCCAGAGACTAGTTCCCCATTTATAAATTGAAAATCACCACCTAAACCCCTAAATTTACTTCTGGATATTTCACTAAGAAATTCGGAGCCTGAACGGTTCGATTTAGTGCCTAGACTTGCAAATGTGTTTGTGAGTGCCCAAATGGCATCATATGCTCTTATACCTAGAACGTTCAAATCTCTTAGTTCTTGATCAGACTCTATATGTTGAACTTCTTTTCTCCACCTCAAAGTGAAATTTTGAAGCTTGCTTGAAGTTGGAATATAAGACTTCAAACCCAATGCTCCTTGCATTGATTGTATGACCAAAGGGTCAAAGGAATCCAAGAAATTCATGGTCTTACTAGTTATGAGCCAAACATATCCTTCACTCATCATACTTAATCTTTTCGCATTTATGAAAATTTTGGATGCAAGAGATGGTGATGTATGCACAACGAATACTGATGTTTGCATCATCTTGAGCTTTTGAAACTCTTCAACTATTTGATCATCCCCTTTCCCAAAGAGAGACATGGTGTTCTTATACATTACATGAATGTTTCTCTCTTGGAATTCTTCAAGAATCTGTGGTAGGATATTCCTTCCATCATTAGTGTCCTCATGAATGAGTATAACATTTCTCCATTTAAATGTTTCTAAGAGGGCAATTATTCCTTGAAATTGACTATTTTCTTCTTCGATGATTTGCAGAAAATAAGGATGCGCGGTAGACAATGGAATTGAAGTAAAAGAAAGTACAGGAACATTAGCTTTATCACCAAGTGTGGCCATCATCGATGCTTCACTTGTCATTTCTGGGACAATGATTGCATCCATTTTGATGTTCTTTAAAAGATCTTCGGCTGCATTGATGAAATATCTTTTATGGAGCAGATGTAGCATTTAAAAAACAATTTCTTCTAATTGTCAACTTCAAACATGGCAAGAAAACAAAAGGGATAATAAATTCATGCTCACAAGAACTATGATTTGAATGAGACGCCCCATAGAGTCTTTAGACTTACTTGTGCATAATATCAAAAGAAAATAAAAGAAGCAGCAAAGAGGCAATATTGTATGTATCATGTATGTACCTTAGTGGAAGTGTCTATGTATATATGTATGTATGTATATATAGTATCTAAGTTGGTGTTTAGGTAGGTAATGGAGAATGAAGAAGGGAAGAAAAAGATGAAAAGAAAGATTGTGTGATTGTATGTGTGTTCTGCGTCTGAGTTGTGCTTGTGAGTGTGTAGTAGGTGATATATGAGAGATTGATGGAGGTGAAGAAGGGGGAGGGGAGAATGTGGACGGGGGAAAAGATGAAAAAGGAAAAAAAAGAAAAAGAAAAAGAAGTAAAGAAATTGTATAAAAGTATTTTCAATAATATTAGGAACTATATACGTGATTTATGGAACTTTGAAAACTAAATTCCAATAATATTGGGGGATATCTATGTGATTTATGGAAAATTGAAAACTAGTTAGACAACTTTTGAAATAGTGGGAGAATAAGGAGTCCATTTTCAAATGATTTTTAGTAGGTAGTTGAGGGAAGGGATAAGTAATGCGACTTTTGGTGAATAATATTAACTAATTATGTAACTTTTAAAAGATTGGAAAATAACTAGAAAAACGAGTTGATTCTAAGGACTACTAAACAAATTATGTACATAAATTATAAATATACACCTACACATAGAGATGAATATGCATTAAGCAAAAAGAAACTAACTATGTAAGTTTTAAAATATTGAAAAAAAACTAGAAAAAACGAGTTAAATCTAAAAGACTATTAAACAAATTATGTACATAAATATATGTTGTGTAGATGAATATATATTAAGAAAAGACAAATTTCGGCAATAGTTACAATTGTTTACTCTCTTTTTTTTAGCCTTTAATATTACAAACGTTACATAACTAGTATCCCATATTATCAAAAAGTGACATAATAAGTCCTTACCCTTAAATCAACCTTAAAATCTCAAGGTTTGTGGCGTGTTCATTGTGTTTGTGATTGCTTATGGTGGTATCTGTAGTGCACGGTGTGTGTCATGTGTGTATTGTGCAGCGGTGGTGGCCTGTGATTGTGTGGTGGTGTTGGTGGTATGTATTGATGGAGGTGATGCAAGTGAAGGAGGTGAAGAAGGAGAAGGTGAAAGAGAATAAAACACAAATTAATTAAATAAGAAAGGCATGTTGAAAATTTTCATTAATTAATTAAGGACATAATAGTCATTTTACATAAATAACAATATTTTCTATAACACGTACTCAACGAATGAAAATTCTTAAATCAATACTTTTTTGAATGTTCATTTACTAAATATATGAACCTTACTAACACATGGAACCTGCACCTTAGAAATAAAGATGGGACATGCTACTGTTTTAAACAGAAACTCCCTCAACTAACAGAGTCAGTTGTGCAATTTTTTACAAACATTAAGAACTAATTATGCGGTTTTATCACGCTTAAAATTAATTAAAAATTAAACCAACATTGAAGACTAACGTCGAAATTTCCCTACTAATTAGCAAAGCAAAGCTTACCAGCGGTAATAGCTGTCAATGGTTCTCCCTCTGAATCCCTCGTGTGAAGAACAATCCTTGTTCCATTTTGTCTATCAAACGCGTTAGCATCATAGATTGCCATATTAACGCAGCTTAGCACAACCTTACCCACCGATGAGTCCATATCAACAATGAGCCCAATATGAATGATATTGATCAACTCATCACCATCTCTGTTAGCATCAAGCTTTTGCTTCTGTGAATGATGATGAAGTTGAGCTCCACATAGTGGACTCAGAAACGTAGAGAACACTAGAAGCAAAACGAGAGCATGGATCATCTCTAATTTGACTGTAGAATAATGCTTTCTTACGCGGTGTGGTGAGTCTCATTGTGGACTTGATTTTTATTCTTATATAAAGAGGTTGGTGAAGAAGATGATGATGGTGACTGAAGTGAATGTTATAGTAATTTTACATGAACGTCCAAAACAATTGCATTACGCGTTGACTAAACAATGATCTTTTACTGGGTATGTTTTCGCGTCGTCTCCATTCAAAATTCAAGGTTTCATGCAATAGAGCCCGTCTCTAGACTCGGTCATTTGGTTGGAGAAAATTCTTGGTTCGATCTCTCTTGAATATTGATAAGATTTATACGTGTGAATTTTATTAATACATGAGAGATTAATATCTATTTAGATTGATTGAATAGTATACATACTGTGCAAAAGAAAAACGAAAAGCCAATAATTTCTCTCTTTGGCCTGATTGATTTCTCTCGCTCAGTATCTTAGAACTTTGAGACGACAATTTCAACAAATGCTCCTTGCATATATCCTACACACGAATATTCAACGCCCAATATTTTATCGTGATTTAAGCACTTTTTATCTGAGTTTACAATCCTACTTCTAACAATTGAAATGACTTTATGCATTGGAAAAATTCTGAAAAGTCACTACTATGGAATAAAGAATATTACCACTCCAATAATTTTATGTACAGAAGAAGTTTAAACTCTTGTACAATTCTATGTAAGAGTAATATAAAATTAACACCAAATATGATTACAACTTCTTTCTAACAGACAAAAAATTATAAAAAAACCATGTCAAGCTCACAACTAATCCTATGATATGTGGCAATTAACTACATACTATTTTTTTTATTTATGAAAAGCTAATGCTAACCCTAATAAGATTAGTATTATAAGCCAATAAAGTAAATACTACTTTTTCTAGACATTTTATAATCTGTCCTATGAGACTGGGGCTTTTAGATCATAGTCAATCATCATCACTCGCTTTGACACGGCAATTTCCCAAATGAAGTTCGACTAGACTTTCATAGATGACTCAAGAGAAAAAATTGTCTAATAAAATTCTATTGTGAGACAAACATATCTTAATTTTCTGATTCGCTTGACTTTGATAGTCACTGAGCTTTCGAATGAAGCTTACACCCAAACTTACAAAGGTTGAATTTCTCATTAATTCTAGATCATTCATCGACCAAGAAAATATCTCCATTTGTAGTAGATTTTGTTAAACATAATAAATCTCTCTAACATATTAAACTTTTAAATAATGTCATTATTTATTATAATATAGATGAGGTGGTTATTTAGTATAGTATTTGAGGTCTAAGTTACCAAATTGACTTAGTTTCAAGTCTTATCGTCACATATTTTTAAAAAAAAAACAAAAAAAATAATATTTACGTGCAAAACTCAAATAAAAAACAAATCCCATTTCAACTTTAAAGGACATATTAAAAATAATAAATAAATATAATAAATTTCTCTCTATGTAACAGTTTAAACCTTTAGATGAGGTGATCATTTAAAAGATTCAATGGTTATAAAGAACAAACTATAGCCCAAAAAACCAACAACTATCATTCCGATCACCTTAAAAATGATCAGCATTAGTTTAATTTTACAAAATGAAGGAATTGGTTTCTACACAGTTCGCATATTGTGGAGGAGATTCACGGCTTATCCTCTTCTTTGCACCACAAGAGTTTAATGTCTGTTTGATCCAATTTTTAAACACTTAAAAGCATTTTATTTGAGTTTAGAAATTGAAATTAACATATTTAGCACATTTATGAAAGAGCTTTAATTAACCAACAAGTTGATAAATCAAATGAACATGTTTGTATATTTTCTTGGTTTATGAACGATCTAGATTGACGTCAACAATCTTAGTGATGATGTGATTCAACCCTATGTCTACGTTCATGATCTAAAACTGAACAATCTACTATCCAACAATAATAGTTACAATGCAGCAGTTTTTCTTTTTTTTGCTTGAGAAAAGATTCAAACCCTCACTCCCATAATTTTATGCACGAAAAAATGTAAACCCTCACTAACATTGATTTTTCTAAGAAAAGCACAAAAAGCTATCCTAACACACTAACAGAGTTTTGGATAAAAAAAGTGCTATAAGAAAATTCTCTCAATCTCAGGATTACATCCACACCCCCTTGGGGTATAGCTCCTCATGGTGAAAAACTACAAGTTAGAAAGTACTATTTATGAGAACTAATTCCTAATCCTAATCCTACTAAAATTGGGTTGACTTCTACTTATCTTTAACATGGACTTGGGCTTAGATTTGGACTTGAGCCACAATTCAAAATTATTCTCATTTTCTAATTATAAGGATGGAAAACAAGGTTTCCATCTTAACTAAGGACCCTTCTAATTTCCAAATCATATTCGATGCTCTCTCTTTAATTAATTCACTCTTCTTATCAGGCAAGAGTCCCTTTTGGGTGGGTGATCTCAATGTATATTGCTTGCCATGGGAGTAAATAATAGTATTGAAAATGTAAGCTCAATAATTTTTTTTTCCTTTAATAATTTGGCTTTATTTCTCAGGAATCAGGCTTTCCTTAGGCCTTGTATCTCTTGCTATTACTTTTCTTGCTACTCTGGTGATTTGCATATTAATTGCTTAATTGGTTAATGGAGTTGTAACTCAACAAATAGATATTAAGTGAATGAAGATATGATAGCGTGAAAAGAAAAATATTCCCTTGGTTTCACATTAAAATGGGGCGGGGCTGTTAGTTAACGTTGGTTAACAAATTAACGATAAATACAAGAAAAGGCGTTAAGTGATGCAAATCAAACATTGAGGGTTAAGTGAAGTAAAGTGTTATTAGCCCTACGTTTTGATGCCATCAAACTTGATTTCAAGCCTTAGAGCTCTGTCCTGCACTGGGGCGTACTATAGACTATTGCTTGTGTTCATAATTGCATCGTGATTTTGAAACAAAATTTATCCTTGAATGCATAACATTGGATATCACTTCCAACAATGAAGAAAGATTTCTTCCTTGCGACATTCTAAAAGTGTTTTACATCTCTTTCTTAACTCTTTCTAGTTAATGAGCATCTACATTATTTTGATCTGTAGTTATTTTTTAAGTCGGGAAATTTAATGTCACACCCCACAACATTCACTTATAAACTACATATATATACTATCTCTTATCCCACCGACGTGAGATATCACCGGAAAACATGACATTATTAAACACAGAAAAATTACAATAGAAAAGGACCCAAAACACACAAACGAAGCCCATATAGAGATATATATATATATAGTACAATAACTTGGGCCAAACCCCAATAGAAATCTCCAATGACTAATTCTCGCATGAAATAAAATTTGACTTCTAGATCCTTGTTTAATAATAAGGAAAACAATGAAATTAACATGGTTAAAGGCGATTTGTATAAATGGGCCCTATCTGGGTATAGTCCCGCCAATCGCATTTGCCATTCTAGGAGAGAGCAACCTCACGATAACTGCAAATCTTCCTTCCCCTAGAATTCTGAGAATATGATGGTTGAGGGATAATTTCTTGCGAAGAAAGTAAATCACAAGTATGAGCAAGACAATAATTTTAGAGAGGCCACTTATGAAAAATAGACCAAGAAAATTTTTCAGGCTTAGAGTACGCGGCTCGATTTGTTCATCATAACCCTGGGATGAAAAAACTGATTCTGGTTTTGCTTGATTATACCATTTCTTCTCCAATTCCAAAAGTGTTTTATCTTCCCGAAGTTTGGCAATTGCTCTTGATATCTCAGGCACCAACGGTGAATCTTTTTGAAAAACCTGAATAAGGTGAGTAGGAGGTAACTATTCAGAAATACGATATCTCCACGGAGGGAAATGGATTGTTGAAATCTAAAAATGTAAAATTCTCTCTAAACCAGAAAAGGGAGATTAAAGACTTTTCCTTGGATCAACTACAAGTCTCTCCAACTAGTTGTACATTAATTGATTACTCATGAACCTTTATTATATAAATAGATTTGTAATAGATATTTCTCACATGTGTGGATTATGTACAAATTAACATTTCTTTCAACTCTCTCTACTAACTATTTCTATATTTCTGTATTATGTTGGCCTAGTCTAATTTTGTAATGGCTTTTGTTAACGTTTTAATTATTCATGGACTAATTTTACTATATAATAGTTTTGTAATAGATATTTCTTAACCATTTGTGAATTAGGGTAAATTATGTTGTTTGTCCTTAACATTGTCACACTTTTTCAAATTAGTTCCTATTATTCTAAAAAGTGCATATTAAGTCCCATTATTTTACAAACTTATTCATACTAGTCTAGATCCCTACCGTTAAAGGGGTTGGGATAGTGGGTAGGGTGGGTTGGTGACAGGGGCTGGGTTGGTGGTGATGGTGATTTGGGTATGGGTTGGGGGATGAGTAGAAAGATATCAATTTGGAGAAAAAGGTATGTTAAAAGTATAACTGTTGATAGAAATATACTCTTTAAATATTAAAGAGAGAATCGTGAAAAATCTTACCTTAGTTTTTCATTTTTTATTTTGTATATTTTAATATCACATGGGGTATTATATTGACCCAAAAACAAAAAGGGTTGCGGTGGTAGTTTCAAATTTTTTAAGGGTATGTAACTCATTTAACCAATTTTAATTTTGTTAAGTATCTAACGAGAAGGACTAATTTGGTTAACATTTGTGATCTATTTCACTGAATTTAAAACAATGGAGATTAATTTGAAAAAAACTTAAGGGTTAACGTTGGATACTATTTACGCATTTAACCCTATGAATTTATTGTACAAATGATCGTAATTGTCAAAAAAAAGTTAAACAAGGAAAAAGTTAACAAATTAAGAGAGAAGTACTCACAAAACCAAACCCGTTAGTAGTAGAAGAGGTATCATGAGTTAAGGCATGATTAGAGGGATATCTTGCAAGGAACGCCTTCATGTAAGATATCTCTCCACTGACAGCATCAACACCTCCATTTTCACTTCCTCTTGACGGTACATCATTAAACTTGTCCATCAAATTATTATCATAGGCGTAATCTTCAAAGCCAAAATCATTACTATTAGCTCCACGTGTGTATGAATCAACTACATTGTAGATATTGTTCTCTTTAGCTGATTGAATTTGTTGAACTGTTAAAATCGAACTGAGAATTGCAGTATAACTTGCTGCGAATATAAACACCACAAACAACCAAACGCCCACAATGAATTTGGATAGATTACTTCGTAACCTTTCCCCTGTGACACACCCAGAAAAAAAAAATAATCATAAAATAAAATTTAAGGTCCAAATATTTTAGGACCTGTTTGGAAGTATTTTTATTTTTTTGTTTTATAAAACAATTTTTAAGAACAGTTTTAAAAAACTATTTTTAAAAACAAAAAAAACAGAAAATTTGTTTGATTATAATTGTCTCGAAAACAAGTTTTTAAAACAAAAAAAACAGAAAATTCATTTGGCAAAAATGTTTTAGAAAACAATTTTAAAAACAAAAAAAAACAAAATTCTATTTAGGTGTCAAGAATGAAAATACATATTTTTGACTCAAATATAATAAATTAATAAATTAAAATCATATTATTAAATTTAGACAATATTATAGAATTTGCAATATTAAAGTAAAACAAATATTTTACATAAACTACTCACATATAAATTACTTACTTATCATATATGCCATCAACGTATAAGATATTACATATATAAGCTTTTTTTTTTCCAGTCCTAGCAAAGAATTTGTGAGCTTAACTGTTAACAAGTGGGAAATTTTCAAAAAAGTTAAATAAACAAATTAAAAAAAAATTCAGTAAAACCAACTTCAAGCAAAAAAATCTTCTTCAAGCAAAAGACGAGATTAAAAACACAAGCTCAACCAACAAATCCTTTTGTACCACCAAGCCACAAGCTCAACCAACACTTCAACTAAAACCAACAGTCTAAAGATTGAACCTTGTATGGTTCAACACTTGGACAATTTTTTTTTTTTAAATGAAAATTGTACACGATCCGTGCAGCAGAATAATCAAGCTTTTTTACTTATCATGTTTGTAAAGATATAAGATATTTGAATGAAATCTTTTAACTTCCGCAAGTTGATCTCCCAACAGATTATGGTGAAGGATGACGAGGAAAAAGAAATAGAGTAAAGAGAGGAGGTGTTTTAAACGTTGCTGGAATGGGGAGATAAGAGAGAGAAGATGGTGAGATATGTTATTAATGTTACTTTTCAAGTTTGCTACTAAAGTTGATATTATTTACAGCAATGCCATTAATGAACACCACTTCTCTGTGTTTTCAATAGTATTGGGAACAAAAGTGTAGAAAACATGTTTTAAGTGTTTTGCTTTTTTGGTTTTTGAGGATAGTTTTTTGAAAACTCTTTTTAAAAATAATTTTTCAAAACTCTAGATCCAAACAAACTTTTTAGTTTTTAAAAACAAAAAAAAACTAAAAAACAGTTTTTAAAATCTATACCAAACAGGCCCTTAGTGATTGATATATATATATATATATATATATGAGCTAGAAAGCTTACTGTGAGCATAAACAAGAGTTGAAATTGAGAACCACAAGATGGTTCACTACTAGAAAATCAGGGAAGGGCGACAGACATTTTCTGTCGCTATTCTGTCGCTAAATTTAATTAACGACAATATCCCGTCACAAAATGACTGTCACAAATAAGGTCGTCGCTAAATTGGATTTTCGTCACTAAATCCATTGTTATTTCGCAACAATATGGTTCATCGCCTTTGTCGTCACTAAATAACGACGGCACTAGTTTGTTACCAAGTTTGTCGTTAAATAGCGATGGATTGCGACGAAAATAATATAGTCGCTAAAACCGTCACTATATAGCGACAGACAATATTTGTCGCCAAATCTGTCACTATTTAGTGACTGACTGCGACAAACGTAATACGATCATTAAAACCGTCACCAAATACCGACATACTATTACGGTCGCTATAGACGTCACTAAATAGCGACTGGTTGTTACAGTCACTAGGACTGTCACTAAATAGCGACAAATGGTTACCATCACTAAACCTGTGACTAAATAGCAATAGACGATTACAATCACTAGAGCAGTCGCCAAATAGCGACAGACGATTACCATCACTAGAGCCGTCACTAAATAGCGACAGACGGTTACCATCACTAAACCCGTGACTAAATAGCAACAAACGGTTACAGTCACTAAAGCCGTCACTAATTAGCGACAGACGGTTGCAATTTGTTGAGTTCATGAACCTTGGAATTCTTCATTTGTAGGGTGTTCAAGTAGCCAAACAATTATACCCAATAAAATAAACAAACATGCAAGAGTGATCCTCAAATCTATGTCAAGCGGCTTTAAGAAAAACCATTTGTTTTGCATGTTCAATCGTGCTACTGTTCCGATCCCTAAATCGGTGAAAGGCAATGTGAAGTCCACGTATAAAGATCTATTAGATGTGATGGTTATATCACCATTAGCACCATCATATTTCTAAGAGAATGCAAAATAGTACATGAGATCTATATATATTTCACACATCAAAAGAATAAGAAAAAAGAATTAATGAAAGAAAATGTAGCTTTAGATACACTTGGTATATAAGTTCATTGTATTTTGTATAACTTGGATTGCCCTCAATTGGGATAAGATCGTAAGGAATAGAATATCCTAAAATGTCAATAGCAGCATCAAATACATCCTTACAGAACACAGTTACAATTGTTACATTGTTCTGATGAATATCATGTTCCCCACTTATGCATTCCTTTAACCCATTCGCAGGATAAGCAATTTGATCACCTTTCATAGAGAAAGAAATAGCGTTCTTGTAAATCACATGAATATTTTTCTCTTGGAATTTTTCAAGTAATTGTGGTAGAATATTCCTCCCATCATCAGTGTCGTCATGAATGAGTACAATATTTCTCCATTTGAATGTTTCCAAAAGTGAAATTATTCCTTTAAATTGGGTATTTTCATCTTCCGTAATTTGTAGAAAATAAGGATGTGAGGTAGCCAATGGAATTGAAGTAAACGAAAATATAGGAACATCAGCTTTATCACCAAGTGTGGCCATCATGGATGCTTCACTTGTCATTTCTGGGACAATGATTACCTCTGCTTGGATGCTTTCTAAAAGATCTTTAGCTGCATTCAAGAAATATATATCAACCCTTAATCCAAGTCGTTCAACTTTATAATAGTTCAAACTCCGACATGGTATGAAAATGACTAGAAAATTGTTTCACGTTCAAAGTAGTTATGATTTAAAGAGACATCAATGACTTTTTTCTTCATCTACTTGATGAGATGTATTATGAGCCAAATTTAGTCTTTTGAAGTTTCAATAATGTTAGAGTTCGTGCAGTATAAGTATGGATTAATTTCAAGGCAATAGTGCAAATTCGTTCTATTGACAAAGATTGTGACGAATGAAAACAACCGATTTAACAACTTGGTGAAAAATAACCCTGTTACACGTGATGTTGCAACATTAACTGAAACATTGATTCTATCACAGACCGTTAACAATCTGTCTCTTGTTTAGTCAGTTTGTTTCACTTAATGTTCCAACATAAAAAGTAACAGTTAACAGCAGCGGAAAGATAAAACTTGTAAAAGAAACAAGAACACCAAGATTTAACGTGATTTAACCGTGCGGTCTACGTCCACGGGACCTTCCCTGGTCTAACAAACCTGTTCATTAAGCAATATGATAAGTTACAACACCAATGGACTTACACAAGAAAAGACTCCCTCTTAACCTTCAACGCCTTGATGATGAACCCCTTAATGAACTTCGGTTTGGCCAGCTCCCCTTGACTTGCCCTATTCTCTCCTGAGAACTGCACCTTCTTCTCCTGAAGAATGAACACACGAACCAAGAATCTAAGCACTCAAATACTTAAACAAATTGTTCATGACTCACTGTCAAAAATAACAAGGTTGCAACACCTAATACAATCAAGGATTGAAACATAGTTTGTGTTGCAATATGACACGAAACATAAAAATCCTATGTGTACTCTTGCAGCTTGTCCGTGCTCTCCCCCTTATTCCAATTGACCAAGCCTACTTGCTTCAGCTCCTGTGCTTCATATAAACACTTTCATGTTGCTTATCCAACCTCCTTGGGCTTCAAGACATTCCTTATCAATATGCAATTAATGTTATTCCATAAGTAGCACAAACGTAACATGGTAAGTTACCATATTAGTTTACCTACACAACTCAAAAGGTAAACACACACGTATGGTAATATAACATTATGATTTTTGCAAAACACAGCCAATCAAAAAGCTGCCTTAAGGATTTCCAATCAATTGCCAATTAATCTCATGACCTTAACAAATAATTTATTTTAAATTTAATTTAACTCATTTTTCATAATTGAATTTCAAAATAGATGGTTGAGATCAAAAAAAATTAATTAAATTTTATGACCCAAAATACAACTCATTTAATAAATAAACGAAAAAATTAATAGAGAAGATGATCCAAATTTGTAATCCGTAGGTATTGTAAAAATCTCATTTTCCTCTTAGAGGCGAAGCTAAATTTTTTAATCTCTCCTCTAAGGTTTATGTTTTATACAAATTTCCTCACATATTCCCACTCCTACCCTTAAGCCTCATTCCCTACCACTTTCTCCCCCTCTCCTCTACACCATCTCATACCCCCGCATCCCCACTATTGCCCAAGCACACACTCAATACTACATGTACACTGCTCATCATCGCCATCAAAAAAGTCCTTACCTTTTGCACAAAAATATCAAAATACCTATAACAACTCAAGCCTGAGGGAAAAGCCCAACTCAAAAAATTAGCCTATTAGAAGGGAGAACCCTTTGTACTTAATAACCACCCCTAGTGAGGGTGAGCTCTCGATGTGAGATCATTACAGTACTATGAAACCTTAACACTTTGTTTGCCTCTGTTATATGCCATGGGGATGTTGGAGAAATCAAATTATCTCACATAGATAAATTAGAACATTCATGACTAATATATAAGATTTTGGGTTATTTGACCTAGCACCAATTAATTTTAGGATGGAAACTCAATTATCTTAACAAAGAAATCGTGTAAAACACAAACCTCATGGGGAATTTTGAAAATTAAACTTAATTTCATAGGAGAAATGAGATTATCCCTTAGACAAACTTTTGCAAAATGTGCCAAAAGAAAATGGAAAAAAGAATACAAGAGAAACATGAATTGTTGTAAGGAGAGCTCCAACAACTCTCCCAAAAGTCCAAATCCCTTAAATTTAGGAGAGCTCTTGGGGCTAAATTGCTCCAATAGTGGGAGAATAAGGAGTCCACTTTCAAATGATTTTTACTATGTAGTTCAAGGAAGGGATAAGTAATGCTTACTTTTGGTGAAATAATAGGGAATAGTTATATAACTTTTAAAAAATTTATAAAATTATATATATATATATATATATATATATATATATATATATGCCTAGACATTGCACATAACCATTTTCCAATGGTTTTTAAAGGGGAGTTGCGGGAAGGGATGAGTAATGCGACTTTTGATAAATAATAGTAACTAATTATGTAACTTTTAAAAGATTGGCAAATAACTAGAAAAAACGAGTTGACTCTAAGGACTACTAAACAAATTATGTACATAAATAAATGCCTACACATGTAGATGAATATGTATTAAGCAATAACAAATTAATTTCTCCAATAGTTACAAATGTTTACCCTTTTTCTTTTCAATTTATCCCTTAATTTTACAAATGTTACATAACTAGTCCCATGTTATCAAAAAGTGGCGCAATAGGGATCCTTACCCTTAAATCCACCTTAAAATCTAAAGGTTTGTGGTGTGTTGATTGTGTTTGTGATTGTTTATGGTGGTATGTATGTGTAGTGCATGGTGTGTGTCATGTATAGTATTGTGCGGCGATAGTGGCCTGTGACTGTGTAGTGGTGTGATTGTGTGGTGGTGTTGGTGGCGTATATTGATGGGTGATACAAGTGAAGGAGGTGAAAAAGAGGAAGGTGAAGGAGGAGAAAAAACAAAATTAATATTTTAGGATAAATCAATTATTTTATAAATGAGAAAGGCATGTTCAAAATTTTCTTTAACTAATTAAAGGCATAATGGTCATTTTACATAAATAATAATATTTTTCCTATATTTTTAACACGTACTCAACGAAT
Organism: Ehretia macrophylla; assembly: GCA_037974665.1. NCBI lineage: Eukaryota > Viridiplantae > Streptophyta > Magnoliopsida > Boraginales > Ehretiaceae > Ehretia > Ehretia macrophylla. The sequence continues at coordinate 31,303,916 of CM075780.1, forward strand.
GAAATTTTTTAAAAACGATAGAATACTCTTTTTAATATCCTCCTACTAGATGTATGGACCCTACTAGTGCATGGAACATGTACGTTAGAAAATAAAGATGGAGCACACAACCATTCTAAAGAAAAACTCGTTCAACAAAAAGAGTTAGTTGTGCTATTTTTTACAAACATTGAGGATTAATTATGTCGTTTTATGACGCTTAAAGTTAATTAAAAACTAAACCAACATTGAAGACTAAATGCAAAATTTCTCAACTAAGCAAAGAAAAAGCTTACCCGCGGTAATAGCTGTCAATGGTTCTCCCTCTGAAGAATCCCTTGTGTGAAGAACAATCCTTTTTCCATTTTGTCTATCAAAAGCGTTAGCATCCGCAACTGCCATGTTAACGCAGCTTAGCACAACCTTACCCACCGATGACTCCATATCGACAATGAACCCAATATGATCTTCAAAAATAATGAAATGGTTTTTTCCATTCTATTACTGATTAAAAATATACAAGGCATTTATAGAGATTTTAAATCCCTCAATCTAAACCTATCAATTCCTTACAATCCTTGGTAATCTTTAATAGTCAACAAGCTTGACTATTAGAGATTTGTACAGCTATGAAATCTGTATAATTCAACAAACTTGACTTTTGTACAGCTAACAAATCTCTATAATTCAACAATCTTGACTTCTAGAGATTTATACAGCTGTGTAATCTTTACAATTCAACACTCCCCCTCAAGTTGGTGCATGGATGTCCCACATGCCCAACTTGTCTATAAACTTTAAGAACACTCGATTTGAGACAACTTTGGTGAGAATGTCAGCCAATTGATCTTCTTTACGAATCTTAGATGATTCTACAATTTTTTTCATCCAGCTTTTCCTTAATGAAAAATCTATCTACCTCGACGTGTTTTGTTCGGTCATGCTAAACTGGATTATGTGCAATATCACGCGCTGCTTTATTGTCACAAAACAATCGGATAGGTTATTCAAATAAAATGCCTAAATCTTACAAGAGAAGTCTTAGCCATAATGCATCACAAAGAACATTTGTCAAACCTCTGAATTCAGCTTCTGCACATAAGCGAGCTACAACACTTTGTTTCTTGCTTCTTCATGCCACAAGATTACCTCCTACAAAGGTAAAGTAACCAGAAGTTGATCGTCTATTACCCACATCACCAGCCCAGTCAACATTATTATATGCTTCTATGTTTTGATAGTTTGCATTTTTAGTGAATAATATTCATTTTCCCGGAGCAGATTTCAAATACCTCAAAATTCGAATAACAGCATCCATATGTCGTTCACCAGGATTATGCATAAACTGACTGACAATACTCAAAGCATAAGCAAGATCTAGTCTGGTGTGAGATAAGTACATCAATCTCCCTACAAGTCTCTAATATCTTCCTTTGTCAACTGGTACTTGGTTTGACTCAACACATACCTTCAGATTTTCTTCTACTGGAGTATCTATTGGTTGATATGCTGATATACCGGTTTCTTGTAATAGATCTAAAACATATTTTCTTTGAGACAGAAATATTCCCTTATTAGAAAGGGAGACTTCAATCCCAAGAAAATATTTCAAGGAGCCTAGATATTTCATCTCAAACTCTTTGGATAGATAATTCTGTAACTCTTTCCTTTCATTAGGATCATTACCTGTAACCACCATATCATCCATATATACAATGAGCGCAATGATTTTTTATTTATCCTTTTTTTATGAAAAGAGTATGGTCTAAGTTGCTTTGATGGTAACCAAATACAATCATAGATTTTGTGAACCTTCTAAAACATGCTCTAGGAGATTGCTTCAACCCATACAATGATTTTTTTAGCCTGCATACCTTTTGACTGTGTTTTTTTGGTATCATGCACCCAGGTGGGAGATCCATGTAGACTTCTTCAGATAATTCGCCATGAAGAAAGGCATTCTTCACACTAAACTGTTGTAAGGGCCAATCTAGGTTAGCCGCTAGAGATATCAAGACACGAACTGTGTTGATTTTGGCTACAGGTGCAAATGTTTTTGTGTAATCAATCCCATAGGTTTGAGTGTATCCTTTTGTTACCAGTATTGCCTTAAAGCGTTCAATTGTGCCATCAGCTTTGTATTTTATAGTGTAAATCCACCGGCATCCAACTGGCTTCTTTCCTGGTGGAGGATCAACCAACTCCCATGTTTGATTTTTTTTTCCAAAGATTTCATCTCCTTGTTCATAGCTGTTTTCCACCTAGGATCAACTAAGGCTTCCTGCACACTGTTAGAAATAGATACAACAGATAATTGATTCACAGAAGACATATTTGATTCCGACAAACGATGGTTAGACATATAACAGCTCATGGGATATTTTAATCTACTAGAGAGATTTGGCTCATATGTGGGTTTAGGAATACCTCTAGTGTGACGATGTGGTAATTGTCTTCTGTGTGGCTCAGGAACATCTTCAGTAAACGATTGATATGATATATCGACCGGAGAAGAAGCCATATTTTCTAGAGACTCAGTTTCAGGTTGGACTTGAGGTAGACTTACTTCTTCAGTTATTGGGTGCTCATCACTACTTTGATCTAATATCATACCACTTTGTCAGCCTAAAAAGCTTATAATCTTTATTTTGATAAGCTAAAGATGGTGTTCTAATTGCTTATCTAGTGTTATATACTAAAGTGCTCACTAAGTATTTGATAAATTGCATATAAGAACTTCTTGGGCATTATCATCTTTCACTAGACATTATTTCCGCATCAAGAATTTTTAAATTGCTCAACCTTGCCAAACAACATAATTCACCCCCTCCCCCCCCCCCCCCCTCTCTTAGGTTATCAAGGGCTAACACACTTAAATCCAATTCACCCATTTTCTGATTTTTTTCAATTTGTGAGTCATCACCACTGGAATACAACGTTATACCACTTATATCCAAGTTGTCTTTACCTTGATTATCATAATCTAGAGTTTGAATTTTCTTCTGGTACTCCCTCTGAAATTCAAACGCAGAGAAGTATATTGCGTCTTCATGAAAAATAACATTCATTGTGATAAATAATCGACATGTTGAAGGATGGTAACACCGATAACCTTTCTGATGAGTGGCATTGCCAACAAAAACACATTTCAAGGCTTGAGGCGTTAATTTGGTTCGTTGATGCTTGTGAAGGTGTACAAACACCACACACCCAAAGACATGAGGAGTTAAATGTGCAATAGCTGAGGCAACAATCGCACCAGTAAGTGTTTGAAATGGCATTTTGAAATTGATAGTGCTGGAGGGTACCCGATTGATTAAATAAGCTATAAAGATGACTGCTTCTTCCCAATAAGACAGTGGCATATGGGCTTCGATTAACAAAGATCGGACAACCGTCAATAAATGCCAATTTTTTCGTTTAGCCACCCCATTCTGTTGCGGTGTGTTAGAACAAGTAGTGTGATGAATCATTCTTTGTGCTTCCAGATATCGTTGAAACTCAGTACTCTGATATTCTCCACCATTGTCTCTGTGAAGAACTTGAATCTTCCTTTTATACTGAGTTTCAATTTGTTTATAAAACTTTTGGAATATTGAGTTCATTTCACTTTTGGATTTCATCAAGCAAAGCCATGTCATCCTGGTACAATCATCAATAAATGTTACAAACCAATGTATCCCACCCAAAGTAGTGACTTTAGATGGACCCTAAACATCAGAATGAATCAACATAAAAGGAAGTGGACTCTTATTCAATTGTAATGGAAACGAAACACAATGACTTTTGGCAAGTTCACAAACATCACACTTAAAACTAGAAACATCAACTTCTGTAAATAAACTAGGAAATAATTTTTTTAGATATTCAAAAGAAGCATGTCCAAAATGACAATGCCATAACCATATTTCTTTCCTTTTCTTATCTTTAGGACCGCCTACTATCAGAGCTTGTCATAAGCTTTCAGTACTCTTTGATTCCAAGTCCAAGTAATATAGCTTCCCCCGTCTAATACCATAACCAATCGTCTTCTTGGTTTTGATGCCCTTAAACACACAAAAATCAAGCCAAAAAATTACAACACAAGATAAAGAAGTGGTTATTTGAGAAACTGACAAAATGTTGTAATCTAAAGATGGAACAACCAAAACAGAATCTAAATTTAATATACTGGTTAGAGTCAAAGATCCTTCCCCAAGCATTGGGGTGGAAGTTCTATTTGCAGTAGAGACAAATTTTTGGGAGGAGTGTTTAAGTGATGAGACTTGTCTAGAATTATACATTATGTGATCTGTTGCACCAGAATCAATTATCCATGCACTATTCAAAACAGGTGTAGAAATATTTAAAACCTGACCACCATTGTTTGCAGCAATTACCAATGTCGATGTGTTGTTAGGAATTTCATCTTCCAGCTTTGTATCGGCAACAGCTGCAGTGGATGGCTTTTGGTTGATTTTTCTTTGCGCGACTAAGATCCCACTATTCTGGATAGCCCACAATCTCAAAACAACGTTTTTTTGTATAACCAGTCTTATTGCAATGAGTGCATTTGAAAGAAGACTTGTCAACACAACTGGGTGGTCTACCATTGTTGGGTCGAGCATGATCTTGTTGACCATGATTAGATCGGTTCCGAGCAACCATAGTACAAGCTTCAGATGTATCAGAATTGCCTTTGAGGGTAGTACGACGAACAGCTTCTCGTCGAACCAAAGAGTAACATTCATCTAGATTTGGTGTTGAGTCTCTACGCAAAATCTCTCATCTGATTGAATCAAAATCCTCATCCAATCCAGCGAGGAATATGTGTACTCTTAGTCGCTCAATAGTCTTGCGGTAGGATTTGACATCATTTGGATCTTTCATAACCACCGTATCACAATGATCTAATTCTTGAAAAATTTATGTCAGTTCTCCATAATACACATAAAGAATTCGCCCACCTTGTTTTGCGAAAAATGCTTTTTGGTTCAGAGTAAATACTTGTAATTCATCACTGCCATCATAAAAAGCTTTTGACAAGGCAGTCCAAATATCATGGGTTATGGGTAAGCGTAAATAACGTCTCATGATATTTGGAGACATCGACATTAACAGCCACCGTTTGACCTTTTGATTTTCAATATACCAATTTTCATAGCCTTCATCAGATTCTACAAGTTATTTATTCTTACCATGAATGTACGAGTTTTTGTCCCTTTCAGCAATTTGCATTTCCATGAGCCAAGACCAAATGTCGTAATTGGATTCGGTAAGAAAGATTCCTGCATTAAAAACTCTTTCGGACTGAACTATAATTGGAACAGATTTAATCCCAGATGTTTCACTCATTATTTTTTTAAAACTGGCAAAAAAGAAAAATAAAATAATAATAATTTAGTCTACACAATAAAGTACCTTACTATACTTTTACCACAAAATCTCTTTTTTTTCACCTTTCTTGAACATTCACAGAAAGAACAAGAAAGCAAAATAAAATAAAAAAAACTGCAATGATCTCACTTGGCCCACTAGTATTCTGTGTCTAAGTTAGAAAACAAACAAAAAAAAAAAGTTGAGATTCAAAAAACATTCTCCTGTGAAGAAAAAAATGAAAAGCAAAGGTAAAAAATATGCGGGGTCATCCCATAATTATGTTTTCTTTAATCATTACCCAAACTTTCCTATAGTTGGCATCTTTGTATCGTTGCTGGTATTTGCAGATGCAGATCTTCAAAAAATTGAGACTATTTAGGAGACTTTTAGCATCACACACACACACAAAAAGGACTCGCACAGACATGAGTCACGATGGAAGGCAGCGAGAGGCGCGACAACTCTGGCGGTTGAATTGGTTTATTTCTCGACTTTGGCTTTGAGAGTTTTTTTTTTTTTTTGTTGATTTTGATTCTGAATATTTGGATTTGAATCTGAGTTTTTTTTTTTTTTTGATTTCTGGATGAATTAGAATATGGGTTTGGGTTTGAGTCAGTTAAAGACTGATATTTTTTTTTTTTTAGGGTATGTTTGGGATTTCTGTGATTATTTTTTCTGGGTTTGATATTCAAAAAATCGTATACCTTTCTGATACCATCTTCAAAAATAATGAAATAGTTTTTTTCATTCTGTTACTGATTAAAAATATACAAAGTATTTATAGAGATTTTAAATCCCTCAATCTAAACCTATCAATTCCTCACAATCCTCTGTAATCTCTAATAGTCAACAAGCTTGACTATTAGAGATTTGTACAGCTATGAAATTTGTATAATTCAACAAATTTGACTTTTGTACAGCTAACAAATCTCTATAATTCAACAATCTTGACTTCTAAAGATTTGTACAGCTGTGTAATCTTTACAATTCAACATATGAATGATATTCAACTCATGAGCACCATCAAGCGTTTGCTTCTGTGGATGATGATGAAGTTGAGCTTCACATAGTAGATTTAGAAACGTAGAGAATACTAGAAGCAAAACGAGGTCATGGATCATCTCTAATTTGACTGAAGAATAATGCTTTTCTTACGCGGTGTGGTGAGTCACTTTGTGGACTTGATTTTTATTCTCATATAAAGAGGCTGGTGAAGATGATGATGGTGACTGAAGTGAATGTTATAGTGATTTTACATGAACGTCCAAAAACAACTGCATTACGCGTTGACTAAAACAATGATATTTTAGTGGGTATGTTTTTGCGTCGTCTCCATTCAAAATTCAAGTTTCATGCAATAGAGCCACGTCTCTAGGTCATTTGGTTGGAGAAAATTCTTGGGTCGGTCTCTCTAGCATGTTAGTAAGATGTATATGTGTGAATTTTATTAATACATGAAAGATTAATGTCAATTTAAACTAATTAAATAATTTCTCTTTAATTTGATTACGTACTGTGCAAAAGAAAAACGAAAAGCCAATAATTTATCTCTTCGGCGCTGATTGATTTCTCTCGCTCAGTATCTTAGAACTTTGAGACGAGAATTTCAACAAATGCTCCTTGCATATATCCTACACACGAAAATGCAACGCCCAATATTTTATCGTGATTTAATCATCTTTTATCTAAGCTTACAATCCTACTTCTAACAATCGAAATGACTTTATGGATAGGAAAAATTCTGAAAAGTCTCTACTATATATACAACAAGGATTACCACTCCAACAACTTTATGCACGGAAGAAATTTAAACTCTTGTACAATTCTATGTATGAGTAATATAAAACCTCCACATATGATTACAACCTTTTTACAGACAAAAGCTAATGCTAACCCTAATAAGATTAGTATTATAAGCCAATACAGCAAATTCTACTTTTTCTAGACATTTTTTAATCTGTCCTATGAGACTGGGGCTTTTAGATCATAGTCAATCATCATCACTCCCTTTGACACGGCAATTTCCCAAATGAAGTTCGACTAGACTTTCATGGATGACTCAAGAGAAAAAATTGTCTAATAAAATTCTATTGTGAGATAACCATTTCTTTCTTTTTTGTTTTGTTTGACTTTGATAGTCACTGAGCTTTCGAATGAAGCTTACAAAGGTTGAATTTCTCATTCTTGATCATTCATCGACCAAGAAAATATCTCCATTTGTTGTAGATTTTGTTAAACATAATAAATCTCCCTAACAAATTAAACTTTTAAAAAAAATAATTATTTATTATAATATAGATGAGGTGGTTATTTAGTATGGTATTAGATATCTAAGTTACCAAACGGTCTTATTTTCAAGTCTCGCCATTACTCTTTTTTTTTTAAAAATAATGTTCACGTACAAAACTCAAATAAAAAATTAATTCCAGCTCAACTTTAAAGGACGTGCTGAAAATAATAAATAAATATAATAAATTCCTCTCTAGCTAACGGTTTAAACTTTTAGATGATATGATCATTTAAAAGATTTAATGGTTATAAAGAGCAAACTATAGCCCAAAAAACCAACAACTATCATTCCAATCACCGGAAAAATGATCAGCATTAGTTTAATTAAAGAAGAGCTTTAAGGTCTGTTTGATCTAGTTTTTAAACACTTAAAAGCACTTTATTTGAGTTTAGAAGTAAAAATTAACATGTTTAGCACATTTTTGAAAGAGCTTTAACCAATAAGATGATAAATCAAATGAACATGTTTGTATATTTTCTTGGTTGATGAATGATCTAGAATGACGTCAAAAATCTTAGTTATGACGTGATTCGACCATCTGTCTACGTTTATGACATAAAACTGAACAATCTACTATCCAACAATAATGGTTACAATGCAACAATTTTTGAAAGAGCACAATTTGAGAAAAATGTATTATATTTTCGGTGTATAGTTTGCACATGTACAACCAATATTTATACAACCGTGAGCAGTCTAATGTAACAAACAGATCAACACGAATCAGTTAAGTGAGATTTTAAATTTTAAACTATTGTCTATCGTTATCACGTCCCCTCAAGCGAAGCTAGGTCGGAGACAGCAAGCTTGTGTCGCAAAGTAGTGAACCGTGGTCCAGCTAGAGGCTTTGTCATAACATCCGCTAGCTGGTCAACAGTAGAGATGAACTGAATAGACAAAGCACCCATGACCACTTTCTCTCGCACAAAATGAACATCTACTTCAATGTGTTTCGTCCTCGCATGGAATACTGGATTAGCCGTCAAATAAGTTGCACCAATGTTATCACACCAAAGGATAGGTGGAATGGGAGACACCAAACGCAACTAACGTAAGAGAGATTGTATCCAGCATAGTTCTACAGTCGCAAAAGCAATGGCATGATACTCCACCTCTGTGCTAGAACGAGACGTGGTTGTTTTCTTCTTCGCAAACCATGAGACAAGATTCGGACCCAGATAAATACAGTACCCATGCGTGCTGCGCATATTATCAGGACATCCATCCCAGTCGGAATCTGAGTAAGCATGAAGTTCTGTGTCAGAAGAAGGTCGAAAAAACAAGCCATGAAAGCTAGTCCATTTCAAATATCGTAGAATACGTTTCACGGCAGTCCAATGTGGCCCTCTAAGGGCATGCATGAACTGACACACATTGTTAACCGTAAAGCTAATTTCAGGTTGAGTGATCGTAAGATACTGGAGTGTGCCAACAACACTGTGGTACAAGGTTGGATCATGAAACGGATCACCTTCGTGCTGTGAAAGCTGTTGCGAAGTGGCAAGTGGAGTGGCAATGGATTTGGCCTCAACAAGCTTAATGCGTGCCAGTAGATCATTAATATAATGCTATTGAGTGAGTAACAAGCCTGCAACAGTACGAGTAACCTGAATACCCATAAAGAAAGACAAATCCCCTAGATCTTTCAGTGCAAATTGACTGTGCGGAGCAGTGGCGACGGACTGTATGGCATCAAGAGTTGTTCCTGTCAGAATAATATCATCTACATATATCAACAACATTACTGTAGCATGACTGCCAGATCTTATAAACAAAGATGTATCAGATTTGGAAGGAACAAAACCCATCTGTATCAAGAAATTGCTGAGCCGAGAAAACCAAGCCCGTAGGGCCTATTTTAATCCATAAATTGCTTTCTGCAACTTGCACACATGACCCGGAAGTGCTGGATGCGTGAAGCCAAGAGGTTGAGACATGCAAACAACCTCAGAGAGCAACCCATGCAAGAATGCATTGTTGACATCGACTTACCGAACCGGCTAGTGACGAGACACTACTATAGATAGGATGATCCGAATAGTAATGGATTTGACCACTGGACTGAATATTTCTGTATAGTCAATTCATTCTTCCTGATTGAACCCCTTTGCTACTAAGCGAGCCTTATACCTTTCGACTGAACCATCAGCTTTCCTTTTAATTCTAAACACCCACTTACACCTAATAACGTTGGCATCTGGAGGTTTAGGAACTAAGGACCAAGTATTATTTTGTATCAGTGCATTGTACTCTTTGCTCATGGCCTCGCGCCAATGAAAATATTTGGACGCAGTGGAATAAGACGTTGGTTCACAGTCCAAGGCAGAGGGAGGAAATGAAGATTAGGTAGTAGCTATGTATGCGACATAATCAGCAAACGTTTTTATCTGCCGAGTATTATTACGTGAACGGGTAACCATTGGATGAAAAGAATCAGTCCGAGAGTTATGTGGTTGAGATGGGGATACTACATTTGGGTAGAAGGAATCTGTAGGTGGTACGGCAGTGTTGGATTCACGAGGGAGTAGAGAGGAGTGTAAACATAGCGGAGAGAGGAGGACATCGCGATAAGAGAGTGTAGGCGTTATGGTAGTTAAAGATGGTGCATTAAATGATGCTGATGGGACTTTGATGATGTCAGGGAGAGAGAACGTGAACAATTGAGTGAATTACTGCTAGGACATGACATGTCCAATATTGACATTGACGTCATGAGATAGAGAGAATGTGAGTTATTTTGAGAATTGGGATTGGGACAAGAGTTTTCCAATGGAAGGACTTCCAAGGAGGAGAGAGTATGAGACACGTGGGGCCCATTTGAGGGACAATAGTTAGTGTGATGCTGACGCGATGTAGATGGTAATTGAGTGGAAGTTGGAATAGATAACGCTTGTGAGCGCGTGAGGGAAGAGTAGAGAGAAGGAGACGTGTGAAGAGAAGAAAACAGTGGCAAACGTGAAGTTATAGGAAGTGACAGTTGAGTGTTTTGCTGGATACTGGGATTTGACTGAGATAAATTTGGTAGAGTTGATGAAGATGACCCCGGTGGAGCTGAACACGCAACGTTCAAATGCAAGTCTGAGATTGAATTTTGTGGCGACTGAGTAGACGAGACAGGAGTTTGACTCGTAGCGGACACTGGCATATAGTGATGCGGTAGATCAAGATAAGATGAGGAGAAACCTGAGGAAATAGACTGCGAATTGTGTGAACCGAGAGGACGCGTAGAAACTGGAGGTAACACAGACAATAACAAAGATTGATGACTCATTTGAAACGGAAATAAGTTCTCATTAAAAACAACAGGGCGTGACAAGTGAATTTTTCCAGTTTGCAAGTCATAACACCGATAGTCAAGATGATCAGTACTATAACCAACAAATGCACAGGAATCCAAGGGTGTAAGAGACTCGAAGAACATTATGAAGAGTAAACGTACGAGAGTGTATGGAAAGATAAGAATTACCAGTGGGAGAAATGTTCAAGGGTGTGCCATAGCCGACTACAACCTGGTCAAAGCTGTGATAAGGTTAAAGCTGATGAAGAAAAGAAGGGTCCCCAGTCATATGAGATGAGGCACCTGTGTCAGGGATCCAAGAAGCAATCGACAGTGTGCCAGAACTTTGTGGAGATTGCTGAATGTGAAACCCAGTAAAATGATTGTTGTTCTTGTTGTTTCCACTGTTGCGGGATTGAGAATATCTGTATCGGCACTTAGCGGCAAAGTGACCAAACTTGTGGCAAATCTGACATTTAGTATGAGAACCATTAGAAGAAGATTTGTCATTTTGCTGATTTGGAGTAGAGAACAAAGTGGACTTAGGAGCGGTTGAAACAACATAGGAAGAAACGGGTGGAGTAGGAAGTAGACCTTGCGGACTGAGAGAAACTGATTGTAGTTTAGTGTTGAGGGCTGTAACAGAAGAAGTGTCAGATACATATTTGGGACTATCATCAAGTAAGGCTCGTTGTTCATACGTGAGTAGTTTTGAGGTAAGGTCTGAGAAGGAGGGAATGGGATTCAGATTCTCAATAGAAGTCACAAATGGACAATATTCAAGTGGCAGACCGTCAAGAGTGACCAGCACAAGATCGGAATCTGTGAGAGTGTCACCGATGGCTGCAAGAGAGGTGGAAAGAGTATGAATCTGCTGAAGGTAGTCAGAGACAGAGAGAGAGCCCTTGCGAAGAGAACGTAACTGGGCCCGAAGAAGAGATTTGCGAGCTAAGGATTGTTGCAGGTAGGATTTTTTAAGTGAGTTCCAAATAGCACAGGCTGTAGCATGTCTAGCGGCTTGGTGCACAAGAGAGTCAGAGAGAGTTGAAGTTATGTAGGTTGTGACGAAGCTATCAAAGCGAGTCCAGTCATTAAGAGTTAAAGTAGACGAAGAAGATGAGGTAGTTTGGTCTTTAGCAGGTTTGGGAAGTGTGCCGTCAATGTAGCCGGTTAACTCAGTAAAAGTGAAATAGTTCATAATTTGTGTCTGCCAAGTTAAATAATTGGTGTTATCGAGGAGTACAGTGACAAAGCTTTTGACATTGTGAGTCGGTAATGGGGTAGCATTAGTAGAGGAAGTCAGGTGAAGATAGAGAAATGAGGTGAATAACGTGAGGATAGAAAAGGCCAAGATGGATTGATGTGACAAAAGTTTGGGAAAAAGAAGCAAAAAAAGATAGGAGAGAGAATTGGTGGAGCAGAGGAAAAAGTTTTTGGAAAAGTGTTTGGAGAGGTGTTGCACAGAAGAGAGGTAAAGGACGTAGACGCTTGTCGTTAAATCACTGATACCATGAAAAAGTACAATTTGAGAAAAGTGTATTATATTTTATGTGTATAGTTAACACATGTACAACCAATATTTATACAACCGTGAGCAGTCTAATGTAACAAACAGATCAACACGAATCAGTTAAGTGAGATTTTAAATTTTAAACTATTGTCTATCGTTATCAGTTTTACTTGTTTTTTATGAGAAAAGATTCAAACCCTCACTCACATAGTTTTATGCACGAAAAAATCTAAATCCTTCCCAACATTGGTATTTCTAACAAAAGCACAAAAAGCTATCCTAACACACTAATAGATTTTTGGACAAAAAAAAGCGCTATAAGAAAATTCTCTGAATCTCAGGATTACATACATACCCCCATGAGGTATGACTCCTCGTGATAAAAATTACAAGTTAAAAAATACTATTTATGAGAACCAATTTTTAATCCTACTATGATTGGGTTGACTTCTACTTGTCTTTAACTTGGACTTGGACTTAAGCCACAATCCAACATTATTCTCATTTTCTAATTATAAGGATGGAAAACAAGGTTTCCATCTTAACTAAAGACCCTTCTAATTTCCAAATCATATTCGATGCTCTCTCTTTAATTCACTCTTCTTATCAGGCATAACTCCCTTTTGAGCAGTAAGTGAATGAAGATCTAAAACGGAAGATACAATTGCTTGAAAAGAAAAATGTTTCCTTGGTTTCACATTAAAATGAGGCAGCGATAAATACAAGGAAAAGCGTTAAGTGATGCAAACCAAACATTGAGGAGTACTATAGGCTATTGCTTATGTTCATAATAGCATCGTGATTTTGAAACAAAATTTCTCCTTATTGAATGCATACATACCATTGGATATCACTTCCAACAATGAAGAAAGATTTCTTCCTTGCGACATTCTAAAAGTGCTCTACATCTCTTTCTCAACTCTTTCTAATTAATGAGCATCTACATTATTTGATCCATAGTTATTCTTTTAGTTGATCGGAAAATATAATGTCACGCTCCAAGTTTAAATTTTAGATTCGTAAACGAGATTAGTATTGTAGGTATAAGAAATATATAACTACTTGAGCTATAATTTATTATTCCAAAATAGTTAACTCAAGTTATCACTTATAAATACAACACCCACTTTTATAAACTACACATATATATTTATTATCTCCGAACCCACCGATGTGAGATCTCACCGGAAAATAGGATATTATTAAATGCAAAAGAATTACAATAGAAAATGACCCAAAACACGCAAACGAAGCCCATATAGACAAAAAATAGTACAATAACTTAGGCCAAACCCCAATAGAAATCTCCAATGACCAATTCTCACATTAAATAAAGTTTGACTTCTAGATCCTTCTCTAATAATAAGGAAAAGAGAGAGAGAGAGAGAGAGACATAAATTAACATGGTTCAAGGTGATTTGTATAAATGTACTACAAAGTGCCAATAAGAGTGATTCAATAGTGGCCCAAGCAATCAAACAAGTATAGCCAACGTCAGTCTTTTCGGGGTCATCCCCGAGTGGACGAGCAGAAGGAGATCCCACGATGACAGGCCTGGAGCGAACACTCTTCCTTTTATGCTATGGCCGATTGAGGGGGAAGGCAAAAAAACCCAAAGAACGAGGCAAGATTCAGAGCTGTTTATACTCTAGGTCATAGCCTTTGAAGTTTTAAGCCAAGTCAGCAGCATACTCGAGATTTAGAAGTAGTATACATTAATTTTTTTAATGTTCGAATCTCATAGGAGTGAAGGATGACAGGTAGGGGTGGGGGTAAAAGAAAAATACCAGTAAAATTGTCACAAATAGGCCCAATCTGGGTATAGTCGTCCCACCAATCGAATTTGCCATTCTAGGACAGAGCAGCCTCACGATAACTGCAAATCTTCCTTCCCCTAGAATTCTGAGAATATAATGTGTCGAAGTTGGAAATCTCACAGTTGAGGTTGGGAGCTACTTGCGCCGAGCTCAACTTTTCAGGTTGGCCTCCGAGCTGTACTTTCTTGTTCGGCTACCAGACCTGCACAAGGAAAAGAAGGAAAAGGCGGGGTGATGACCCGGATTTTCCCCTCGGGCGTGCGAATGATTAGTAAGTCCAAGTTGGCATAGTAGCTGAGAGCATTTAATGAGCTGTTACCTCTAAAATGAAGAGGGTGGAGCTCTATTTATACTAAATTCTGGTCTAACAGCATTTAATGCTATGCAGCTTTATGTACCATCAACGCTTTATGTCCCATCGGAACAACTGGCACTGAGGTCGGGATTTTTCGGGGTCGGATCAGTATCCAGGTTGGGCATTTAGCTGATTGCGCTGGGCTCGGCTCAAATTAGCCCGTCTCAGCTCGGCGTGGGTAACTCACTCCAGCTCGATAACCCCTCGTCAATCCCCATCCCCAAGTCAAGATCGAGGGGGTGAGATCTAGAATTGGGTATTTTTCCCGAGCTTGAGGTGCCCGACCCCGACAGAGTAAGGATGGCCACGTCAGCGGTGCATGCCCTTCAGATGGCTGACACGTCACCTGGTGGTTCTGACAGAACACGACGTTTGGGCTTCCTGAGGTGATTTTCAGAAACGTCTATAAATAGGGCTTTGACATCCGAGATTCATTTTACATTTCGCTTTCAACCTTCAAGAGCTTTAGGTCGGACACCAAAGCGGTCAGATGCATTTAGCTCGGAAAGAACCTTCTCGGGATTTTCAGCTCGGAGCCAGCTTGGTCGGTCGCATTCCGCAGTCAAGAGCAGTAGGTACGTCCCAACTCCCTTTAGTTATTCCTGTACATTTATATTTAGTCTGTAGACAGGATGGGGAGGTCGGAGTTGGAAGATTCCCAGGCTATGGAAGTAAGGTCCTACGGTGGAGATGAGAGTCTGTCGAGCTCAGAATCTACCTCAAATAGGGACTATGGTGGGGAGAGCACCAGTTCGTCTTCAGGGTCAGCTCGGAAATCTGGGCCCTGGGAGAGCGATGATGATTGCCAGGTTATTGGGGTCAGATTGGCGCAAGAGAAGGCCGAGGCGGATCCTTTGGCCGACCTAGGAGACTTGGGAGATAGGAAGGATGACGAGCCATTGAACCAGTTGGAGAGGTCGAGATACAACATGAGTACCTAGCTGGAATTTCCACATCGGAGCCAACTGAAGGGGTCCCGGTTAGGGCGGTCCGACCATAGAGTTCAGCTACAGCTAGTGGTTTGTCGGTTCGGGGGAAGAAGATAAAGCAGCTATTCGCTTGTTGTAAGCGCGAGTGTCATTCTACCATCGAGATGGCTAACGCTCGGCTGAGAGACTGGTCGGTGGACCGACACCACAAACTGAAGGTCCCAGGTCGAAATGAATCTGCCTGCTATCTTCCGCCCGATCACTTTACTATTTATGACCTCACCTTCGATGTCATCCGACTTCCACTTCCCAGCTTCATTGTCGGTATTTTGAATTACTTTGAGCTTAGCTCGGGTCAGATATCACCAAACGGTTGGGCCATAATGGTGGCATTCTACGTGTTCTGCCTTGAGAGGAAGATAGAGTCGACCTTGCGCCGCTTCAGGCAGTTTTTCGTTTGCAAGCCCAACCCGAAGCAGCCAAGCTGGTTCCACTTCGCAGCTCGGGTCAACAACGCCATATTCACCAAGTGGCACTCTTCTAACAAGGGCTGGCACAACGACTACTATTGGGTCTAGTCGGTCGTGAACCCGAGGTGCAGGATGGATTGGAATCTTTCCTTAAAAAAGACTTTGAATGACGACCCCAAGCTTTTAGAAGAGGAACTCACCGAGGTCAGGGCGCTGAGGCTCGAGCCAGGTATGCTGATCGACATCGACAGTGTCCTCAGGTGGGACAGGATCTGGAAATCCAAGTTATTCGGGAGAGAACCCGACCTGAGCAAAGAGCACCCCCACTTACTTCCCGTGCTCGAAGAGAATGCTCATTCCGACTCAGAAGAGGGTCAGTTCGCTGATCAATGCCCGACCTCCCCATCTCCTTGTTTGTCGTTGCTCTTCTCGATTGGTACTTGGCCATTTTTCACCTCTCTTTTCCTTTGTTTTTACAGGCATGGCAGATACGGTAAAACTCGCGTACATTCAGAGAAGGAGAAAGCCCGACACCAGCGGCGAAGCCTCGGCTCGGTCCGGCTTGGGCTCCGTCCCTCAAGAGCAGAGGCAGTGGTCCAGGGGCCATGTACGAGAGGTTGGTACCGAGGTCTTGTCGGGGTCTTCTTTGCCCAAAAGAGCGAGCTCGGGTGTGGTGATCCCTGAGCGCTCAACATCCCGTCTTGACAACAGGAAGCAGTCCCGGCCCGAGTACTCCAGGAAGGGCAAGGCCACGGAGGTGAGCCCTCCCAATAGGGATTTTGTGGAGGCTGCAAAGGTCGCCCGTGATCCCAAGTTGGCGTCGGTCCCGGTGGAGCAGCTTTCTCTCGACCTGAAGACGGCCATAGTCACGGTAAGGCATATCTGGATGTGCTGACATGGTCTCTTTTGTTGATTATTTTGACTGACCACTTTGCTACCTTCCGCACAGGCCGAGTCCTATATCCTTACAGTACCTGCCCTACTTGCCCGGTCCCAGACTTACTGCGTCGAGCTCGAGCAGCGATACACAGATTCTCGAGCCGAACTGAAGGCCATTAGGGTGGATGCGGCCCAGAGGCAAAAAACGGATGTGACGGAGATCGCTCGGCTAAAGAAGGAGCTCGAGGCTGAGAAGTCCCGGCGCGAGGCAACTACCGCGGATGTCGAGCTCTTCAAAATGGATAAGCGCGCAGCCGAGGCGAAGCTTAAGGACCTCTTGGATCAGGTCGGCCCACGAGAAGAGAAGGCGGTAGAAGCCTTTAAGTCTAGCCAAGAGGCTATGGACTGGCTAGCCACGGAGGGTGGGGCGATGGCCCGGTACGCTGAGTTGGAATACAATTTCAGAGGCCAAGTTGCAGCTCGTGAGAAAGCGAAGACCTTTTCCCTGCCACCAAGAACGATTATATCGAGATCTTGGAGGCTCAGCCCCAGGAATTCTGGGAGATTCCTGAGCTACCGGCTGACCTGACGTCCCAGGCCAAGGAGGTAATAGAATTTGTCCAGAAGGGTATGGACCAGGTTGGCGACGTAGCCTAGGCCACTACCTCCACCGCTGCTCCTAAGTAATTTTTATAATCGCCCAGGTCGGGCTTTGTAATTTCGCCCGAGTTAGGCTTCTTGTAATCTTTGCCTTTTCAAGTTTAATAAAATGGTTGTTTTGCATTTTATTTGAGTTTGTACGATTGTACTTTTCTCTTCGCAACTTTCTCAAGTAAGTGGGGTCGGACTAATTTTAAATAGGCCTTTCAAACTTAATTAAAATATAGGGAACCGAGCTGGACGCGATTAATGATTTATCATCCTAATCCGAGCTGGTTAACTGGGCAACTATATAATTGTCGTCGATCTGGACTCGTCAGTCCGATTTAAAATTGGTCAAACTAATGTTGACAAATTTTGAGATCGAGTTTGGACCCCAAACTAACATATCGACCTGAAGCCGGATTATACCGAGTTGGAACTCAATCCGATCTGGCAAAACTAATCAAATTATTATCGATTATGACCAAGCTGGAACCTTTTTCGAGCTGGTTTACTTGACCATTAGCTCGTGATTAAGCGTGGCCACCGCGTTAATCCGAGTTGGTAGTAGCTTTGTAGCTGAGGCAATTAGGGCCCAGGTCGGGCGTGGCACTGATTTGGTTGCTTGATCCCGGATCGGGCGTTACAACGGTTTACAAAATGTGTTGTATTGAATTTGTACATAAAGTACTTGGGCTCGAGAACCGATTACAAGCAATGTTTTGGCTCGGGGCCGTAACAAAAGATTTCAGCTCGGGGCTGTTACAAATGATTTTGGCTCGGGGCCACTAGACAAAATACCGTTTCAGGTGTTCTGAGTGCCATGCATTCTTCAATAGTTTCTCGTTCTTGTCGCGAAGGTAGAAGGTCCCGGGTCAGACTTCTTTCACGACTTCATAGGGTCCCTCCCAGGTCGGGAAGAGCTTGTTACCGTAGCGCGGCAAAAAGATGGCCTTCCTGAGTACGAGGTCGCCAACCTTAATAGGCTTAGGCTTGATTAGTTTGGCAAAGGCTCTTTGCATGGCAGCTTTGCTGGCCAGCATTCTGATTTGAGCTTTAACTCGGAGCTCTTCAGCTAGGTCGAGCTCTTCACGGATCCGTGTTCCGTTTATTTCTGGATCATGGTGGAGGGTTCTACTTGTTGGAGACCCGATCTCCACTGGCAGCACCGCTTGAGTGCCGAAGGTCAGTTCAAAGGGCCATTCTCCCGTTGCTGAGCTAGTGTTGGTCCGCTGAGCCCACAATACCTCGGGAAGAATTGATGCCCATTGGCCCTCCGCTTCCTCCAGCTTGGTTTTCAGGCCCTACAAAATGATTTGGTTAGTCCTTTTAACTTGGCCATTACTTTGAGGGTGAGCAATAGATGAGAATCTGAGGTCGATCCCGATCTCAGCACATTTGCCTCGAAAGTATGCACTGTCGAATTGCTTGCCATGGTCAGTGATGATGACCTTCGGCACTCCAAATCGACAAATAATGTTTTTCCATACAAAATCCCAGGCTGCCTTTTCTGTTATTCTAGCAACACCTTCAGCCTTGGGCCATTTGGTGAAGTAGTCTACAGCTACGAAGGCGTGCTTCTTTTGGTCGACACTGGTCGGAAATAGGCAGATGATGTCTAGACCCCACTGATAGAATGGCCATAGGATTATCATCACTGTGAGGTGTACAGCAGGCTTCTTCTGTACATTGGCGAACCTCTGGCAGGTGTCGCACTTTTTTACATACTATTTGGTATCTTGCTCTAAGGTTGGCCAGAAATAGCCTTGCCTCAATGCCTTCCGAGCCAGAGCTTTGCCTCCCAAGTGGTTTCCACATACCCCTTCATGAATCTCCCGGAGTACATAGTTTCCCTCTTCGGGTCCAACACATTTCAAGAGAGGCCAAGTGTAGGCTCTCTTATAGAGTTGTCCGGCAATTATGACAAACCTTGAGGCCTGTTTCATGAGTTTTCGAGCTGTTTTTTCATCCTTTGGGGTCATACCCCTTCCAAGTAGTCCATGATTGGTTTGGTCCAATCTGGGCTTAGATTGAGCTCAGCTACGGCTTGCACCCCCAACTGAATACTGGGTTCGGATACTTCTTCCACATGGACCAGGGCAGGTCGGCTCTCGCCCAAGGCCAACCTGGACAGGGCATCAGCCTTCATATTCTCTTCCCTAGGAATCTGTTGTATCGTGAACCTTCTGAGCCCTGAGGTCAAATCCTTGACTCTGTTGAGGTAGGCCAGCATAGTACTGTCCTTGGCTTCGAACTCTCCCTATATCTGACTAGAAACCAATTGAGAGTCGGTGCTCAGGTCGACTGTCTGTGCCCCGAGCTGAGCTGCAATTTTCAGTCCTACAATCACCGCTTTGTATTTTGCTTCATTGTTGGACGCCAGAAAGGTGAACTTGAGGGAGTATTAGTGCTCATGCCGGGTTGGGTCGAGGATGACCACCCCAGCTCCGCTTCCGGACTTCCCTGAGGCCCCATCCACATGGACCTTCCACACGTCCTCCGGGTCATGCTCTGCTCAGCCAGTGCATTCTACCACAAAGTCCGCGATGGCTTGGGCTTTGATGGCTATTCTGGGCTGGTAAGTGATGTCAAATTGACTCAGCTCAACTGCCCATTTCAGTAGCCTGCCCGACGCCTCTGGCTTGTACATGATGGACTTGAGTGGGGCATCCGTCATGACCTTAACTGGATGAGCATCAAAGTATGGCTTCAACTTTCTTGCTGCTGTGATAAGTGCGAGGACGAGTTTTTCCAAGGACGAGTATCTCACCTCGGCCCCTTGCAAGGTTTTGCTAACATAATAGACCGGCTTCTATTCCTTTCCTTCTTCTCAGACTAGTGCCGCTACCACTGTTGTCCCCGAGCATGCTAAGTATAGTACCAGCTCCTCTCCCACCTCAGGTCGGGATAAGAGGGGTGGCGAAGCTAGATACATTTTCAGCTCTTGGAAGGTGTTCTGGCATTCCGCAGTCCATTCAAAGTTCTTAGGATTCCTTAATATTTTGAACAGAGGAGCACACTTGTCAGCCGACCTGGACATGAATCTGCTCAGTGCTGCGACCTTGCCTACTAATACCTAGACGTCCTTCATGCAAGTCGGCGGTGCCAGGTCAAGTATTGCCTGGACCTTCTCTGGGTTGGCTTCTATTCCGCGGGCTGTGACCATGAAGCCCAGGAATTTGCCTGCCTTGACCCTGAATGCGCACTTTTCTGGGTTCAGCCTTATCCCAAAGTGCTCCATTACGGTAAAAGCTTCAGCCAGGTCGGCTACATGGTCTTCCGCCCTTCTGCTCTTGACCAACATGTCATCTACATAGATTTCCATATTCCGGCCAATCTGATTTTTGAAGACTTTGTTCACCATCCGAGTGTAGGTAGCTCCAACATTCTTGAGGCCAAAAGGCATGACCTCATAGTAGTAGAGTCCTTTATCGGTAGTGAAGGCGGTCTTCTCTTTGTCTCCGAGAGCCATCTTGATTTGATTATAGCCTTTGAAGGCATCCATGAAAGAGATTAGCTCGAATCCGGAGGTGGCGTCCACCATCTAATCGATCTGTGGTAGGGGAAAGCAGTCCTTAAGGCAGGCTTTGTTGAGGTCGATGAAGTCAATACACAGTATCCATCAACCTGAGGACTTAGTCACCAGCACCACATTGGACAACCAGGTTGAGTACTGTATTTCCTTTATGTGGTCGGCGTCCACTAACTTGTCCACCTCTTCTGCTATGATTTGTTGCTTATCATAATGGAAGTACCTGAGCTTTTGCTTTACCGGATAGTGATTTGGGTCGGCATTCAGGTGATGCTCAATTACATCCGGGTCAATACCTGTCATATCAGAGGCAGACCAGGCAAATATGTGTTCATTCTTTAAAAGAAATTGGCTTATACCTTTCTTGAGGTTGGCAGAGAGTTCACACCCAATCTTTGCTCTCTTGGTTTCATCAGAGAGCTCCACCTCCTGAAGGTCTTCAGCTAGGCTTCCTCTCTTAGCATCTCTCTTTTCTTTGGGCAGATCTGGTCCCCAGCCGATCTGATATTTGGGTCAGAGTGAGTTTTCATAACATTCCCGAGCTGAGAGCTGGGCTCCGCGAATGGTGGTCACGCCGATTGGGGTCGGGAATTTCAGGGTCTGGTGGTAAGTTGAGGGGATGGCCCTGAAGTGGTTGAGTGCCACCCGACCTAAGATCCCATTGTAAGTGGAGTTACAATCCATCACAATGAAGTTGGCTTGCATCGATACCCACTTATCCCCATCTTCTAGCTTTAGCGGAAGGTTGATGACCCCTTCGGCTCGGTAGGATTGCCCGGTGAAACCAGCTAAAGTACCCCTCAATGGCCTGAGTCAGCTCCTGTTCAACCCCATTTGCTCAAAAGCGCTGAGGAATAAGACTTCTACCGAGCTTCTGGTGTCCACCATCAACCTCTTGACGATGAAGTTGGCTATTTCAGCGCTGATCACCAGTGGATCGTCATGGGGCAATATCACCCCCTTCAAGTATTCCGAGAAGAAGGTGATCTCCTGCATCTCTGGGGCCGGTCCCCGCACTGGTCCATACTCCCTCCCAACCCGAACATAACCCTTCCTGCCTGCCGAGGTCTCCCCTCCTAACGCCAATCCTCCTGCAATAGTCTCAATTATAGCCAAACGTCCGCCCCTAGACTGGCGCCTGGGTGGACTCATCTCTCTATCTCTTTGATCGGGATTCCGGGTCGGCTGCGGATCTACATACCTCCGGAGGTGGCTTTGGGCTATTAGTGCCTCAATCTCTTGTTTCAAGTCTTTACACTCTTTGGTGGTATGGTCGTAGTCCATGTGGTAGTGGCAATACTTGGTTCTATTGCGCTTCTCGGGTCGGCCTTTCATCCTCGGAGCTGAAGGCAGGTGGTTCTGGTATTGGATCTCCATCAAGATCTGCTCCCTCGTGGTGTTAAGGGGAGTGAACATAGTGAACCGTGGGTTCTGCTTTGGCTGTTGAGGCTGCTTGCCTCGGTCATTTTGGACTTTACCCTCAGGTTGGGCTCGGGAGGTTTCTCCCTTCTTGTTGGCTTCTTTCTCCTTGTCATCATCCCTCTTCGCCTAATGGATTTCTTCCGAGTGTATGTACCCTTCTGCTCATACCATCAGCTCGGATACAGTGTCCACGGGGTCAATTGCCAGGGAGGATGTAAGGGGGCCCGACCTGAGCCCACTCTGGTAAGCCATCAATGCCATGGAGTCCTCCAGGTTGGGAATTCGAAGGGACTCTTTATTGAATCTGGTCATGTAAGCCCTCAAACTTTTCCCTCTATGTTGTTTTACCAGCAGCAATGTAGAAGTATGGCGGGTGGCGCGCCGGCTCCCCACAAAGCGGGATAGGAAAGCCTCAGCCAGCTGGTGGAAACTTGCAATTGAACCGGGATGAAGTTTTTGGAACCAATCCAAGGCATTGCCAACCAGGGTGGTCGGGAATGTCTTCACCTTCATGAGATCTGGCATGTCATGCAGAGTCATGTGGTGATCAAAATTGAGCAGGTGGCTGGCCGGGTCTCCATCTCCGTTGTAGACGGCCAGGTTGGGCATACGGTTACCGGTGGGCAGTGGCGTGGCCAGTAGCTCAGGGGAGAGTGGGCTTACGCCGAGCTGGTTGATGACCTTGGCTATGGCAGTAGCAGTCTTGGCCTGCTCGGGATCGGCTTGAGCCTCTTTTTTACCTTTCGCCGCGTCGAGTCTCTCTATCGGCTCTAGGAAGCCCTCCTCGTCCTGCGTCCGTTTTCGCCTTGATTCTGGGATGTGGAATTGCGGGCGCGAGGGCCAAGGCATAGCTTCTTGTGGAGCCAGGGGGCCCCTAGCTAGCCAAGCTACCTGCTCCTTAAGTTCCTCGAACATTCTCAGCATCATCCTTATCTCCGGTGAGAGGCTGGAGTTGATGTCTCCTTCTGCTGTGGGGTTGGTTTGAGTGGCTAAGTGTATACGTTGGCTCGTTCCAACGTCAGCTTGGGTTGGGTTTTGGCTAGACACCTGCATGGTTTCGAGGTCTCTTTCCGTGTTGGGCGAATCCTCTACCGGTATACTGTGGCTTCTAGTTTGCACCATAATGGTTTCTCAATGAGTGAAGAGAGTGATAAAAGAACTTGTCGTTTCCCACAGACGGCGCCAAACTGTCGAGGTTGGAAATCTCACAGTTGAGGTTGGGAGCTACTTGCGCCGAGCTCAACTTTTCAGGTTGGCCTCCGAGCTATACTTTCTTGTTCGGCTACCAGACCTGCACAAGGAAAAGAATGAAAAGGTGGGGTGATGACCCGGATTTTCCCCTCGGGCGTGCGAATGATTAGTAAGTCCGAGCTGGCGTAGTAGCTGAGAGCATTTAATGAGCAGTTACCTCTAAAATGAAGAGGGTGGATCTCTATTTATACTAAATTCAGGTCTGACGGCATTTAATGCAGTGCAGCTTTATGTCCCATCAACGCTTTATGTCCCATCGAAACAACTGGCACTGAGGTCGAGATTTTTCGGGGTCAGATCAGTATCCAGGTTGGGCATTTAGCTGAATGCGCTGGGCTCAACTCAAATTAGCCCGTCTCAGCTCAGCGTGGGTAATTCACCCCAACTCGATCATCCCTCGTCATAATGGTTGAGAGATAATTTCTTGCGAAGAAAGTAAATCACAAGTATGAGCAAACAATAATTTTAGAGATGGCACTTATGAAAATAGACCAAGAAAATCTTTCAAGCTTAGTGTATGCGGCTCAATATGTTCATCAAAACACCGGAAAGCTGATTCTGGTTTTGCTTGATTATACCATTTCTTCTCCATTTCCAAAAGTGTTCCTTCTTCTCGAAGTTTGGCGATTGCTCTTGATATCCCAGGCGCCAACGGTGAACCTTTTTGAAAAACCTGGATAAGGTGAATATTTAGGAGATAATTAGACGAATTAAGATTGTCTATAATATCATAAGTTACAAAGAAAAATAAAATATTATGGTTTATGTGTTTAGTTCTCCATTAACGGATAGCTCAAGTCTAAAAATGTGTAAAGCTCTATTTGGTTTAGCTTTTTTATATTCAAAAGTGCTTCCTGTAAGTTTAGAAGTTGATCTAACTTGTTTGGTCCATTTCTGAAAATTCTTTTAGATAAAAGCTAAAACTGAAAAAAATTTAAAAAATAAGAAACTCCAAATTGGAGCTTTTCAAAATAGGCTTTTACGAAACTATTTTTACATAATGCGGGAAGTTGTTTTCTTTTTCTTTCTCAAATATATCCCTTCATATTTTTTAAAGTCCAATATTGTCCTCAATTTTTTTAAAAACTCAGCATTGCCCAATATAGACCAAACAGTCAACAACTTTTGTTCAACAGCACTTTTACCAAAACTCTAAAACTCAAAACCTAAAATTTCACAGCTCAGCCAAAAAGAGGCTAATTCTCTCTAAACCAGAAAGGGGAAGAGACTTTTCCTTGGATCAACTACAAGTCTATCCAACTAGTTGTACATTAATCTAATTAATTATAGTATGTTCACTTTTCTAATTTTATAATGAGTTTGTGTTTTCTTTTAATTTGGTTGACTACTCGTGATCCTTTATTAATTATATAAATTGCATTGTAATATATATTTCTCATATTTGTGGATTTTGTACAAATTAACACCTCTTTCAACAAGAAAATAGTACTAGTTTCAACTCTCTCTACCAACTATTTGTATATTTCTCTTATTTTATGTTTTGTTTTCTTTTTTTGGTCGGGCTCTTATATTATGTTGGCCTAGTCTAATTTTGTAATGGCTTTTGTTGAAGTTTTAATTATCCATGGACTTCTACAATCACACTTCAAACCCAAAATCCTAGGTTTACATGCGAGACTGACGTTGTAGGTATAAGAAATAATTAGTTGGGTTCATTTTTTACTGACCCAAAATGGCTAACCCAAATTATCTCTTATACCCATAACACGTACTTATAAATCACACATATATATTATCTCTTACTGATGTGGAATATCATGTACACCCCCCATTAAATACTTGATGCCCTTGTCAGGGGCACACAAAACTAGGACTAAATACTATTATATCACGTTCTGAGCCCAAACCCCAAACCCGCAGTGAGACTAGTGTTGTATATATAAAAAATAACTAATTAGGCCTCTTTTCTACTTGCCCTAAATGTTAACCTAAGTTATCTTTTATATTGATAACTCACACTTATAAAATACACATATACATTATCTCTCAACAATGTGGAATGTCACATCTACTATATAATAGACTTGTAATATATTTCTTATCCGTGTGTGAATTAGGGTAAATTATGCCATTAGTATGTTGTCACACTTTTTCAAGTTATTCCTATTATTCCAAAAAGTGCATATCAATCCCCTAATGTTTTACAGACTTATTCACACTAGTCCCTATAGTTAAAGGGATTGGGATAGTAGGAGAGGAGATGAGGGGAGGGGAGTGGTGACAGGTGTTGGGATGGTGGTGGTGGTGATTGGAGGTTGACCAAAAAAAATAATTCAAAAGATTAACAAACAAATACCAAAGATAAGATATCAATTTCGAGAAAAAGGTATATATGTTAAAAGTATAATGGTTGATAGAAATATACTCTTCATATATTTGTAATATCACATATCGATAGAATATAGTGTTTATAAGTAGTTTATAAGTGGGTGTTGTGGGTATAAAAAATAACTTAGGTTAATCATTTTGGATCAGTAGAAAAGAGGCACAAGTAATTATTTTCTTATGCCTATAATACTAATTTCGTCTGCACGCCTGAGAGTCTAAACTTGGGACGTGACAATATTAAAGAGAGAATCTTGAAATAATCCCTCACATGTTTGAAAATTGTAACTTAGTTTTTCTTTTTTTATTTTGTATATTTTAGTTTCATATGGGGTATTGACGCAAAAAAAAAAGTTGGGGTGGTAGGGGCAAGGTGGCAATGTTGGAGACTATTTATGCAATTAACCTTGTAACTGTATTGCACAAATCATCATAATCGTCAAAAAGTTAAAAAATGAAAAAGTTAACAAAGAGAGAAGTTAGAAGTACTCACAAAACCAAACCCATTATTAGTAGAAGAGGTATCAGTCAAGACATGATTAGAGGGATATCTTGCAAGGAACACTTTGATGTAAAATATCTCATCAACACCTCCATTTTCACTTCCTCTTGCTAACAGATCATTAAAATTGTCTAACGCATCATGACGCCGGTAAAATGACCAATCTTAGCTCCTTGTGTACTGTATGAATCAACTACTTTGAAGATATTGTTCACTTTAGCTGATTGAATTTGTTCAACTGTTAAAATCGAACTCAGAATTGCAGTGTAACTTGCTGCGAATATAAACACCACAAACAACCAAACGCCCACAATGAATTTGGATAGGTTACTTCATAACCTTTCCCCTGTGACACAAACCAAAAAAAAAAAAAAATGAGTGGACTTATGAGAAGAAAATGGAAATATATAAGAGATACAAGATTAACATACATTATCAAATTTCTACTCATCATTTCTTTATGGGTAAATAGCGTATTACCCTATTGTGTTTTGTTAAAAATACACAATATCCTCCTGTGTTTTAAAAATTAGCAGATTACTCCTCTGTGTTTTGCTAAAAGTGCACAATACACCCCTGTGTTTTAAAAATTAGCTGATTATCCCTCTGTGTTTTGCTAAAAGTAGCTGATTACCCCCCTTATGTTTTATAAAAATAGCTGATTGTCCCCTTATATTTTCTAACAAAAGTGCTAATTTTTAAAAAGCACAGCGGGGTAATTGACTAATTTTATAAAACACAGGAGGGTAATTAGTTAATTTTTAAAACACAGGGGGGTATTGTGCAGTTTTAGCAAAACATAGGGGGGTAATCAGCTAATTTTTAAAACACAAGGAGGTATTGTGTATTTTTAGCAAAACACAGGGGGATAATATGCTATTTACCCTTTCTTTATTAAACATGTTGTCACGCCCTGAGCCCAGACCGCTAGGCCTGCAGGCGCGACTAATATTATAGGTATAAGAAACAATTACTTGGGGCTCTTTTCTACTAGTCCAAAATGATTAACCCAAGTTATTCTTTATACCCACATCGGTGGGAGATAGTGTGTTTGTTTGGTTTGTAAGAAGGTGTTTTAGGTATAAGAAATAACTTGGGTTAACCATTTTGGACCAATAGAAAATATGTCTAAATAGTTATTTTTTTATGCCTACAACATCAATTTCGTCTGAGCGTCTGGAGGTCATGGCTTGGGGCATGTCATATGTTAAGCTATTCTTCCAAAATGACTTAAGTAACAATAGGCAAAGTTTGAGAATTTCTAAACAAGATATATATATAGGTAGAAAGCTTACTGTGAGCATAAACAAGAGTTGAAATCGAGAACCAGAAGATGGTTCCAATTTGTCGAGCTGGTGAACCTTGGAATTCTTCATTTATAGGACGCTCGAGTAGCCAAACAATTATACCTAACAAAATAAAGAAACAAGCAAGAGTGATCCACAAATCTGTATCAAGCGGTTTTAAGAAAAACCATATGTCTTGTCCTTTCAATCGTGCTACTGTTCAAGCGGTTTTAAGATCATTAGCTACTGTTCCAAGCGGTTTTAATTTCTCCTCCATCTGTCTTGTATCAAGCGGTTTTAAGATCATTAGCTGCGTAGACGAAATATCAACCCTTAATCCAAGTCGTTCAACTTTGTAATAGTTCAAATTAAGTAATTATGATTTCAACAGACACCATGCACTTTTTTCACTCATGTATTATGAAGCACCTGATTATGTCTTTTGAAATCCCAAAGATTCATTTTAAATTTATTTTAATTAATTTTTTCACAATTGAATTTCAAAATAGACAATTGAAATTTAAAAAAATTAAATCTCATGCCCTAAAATACATCTCACGGGTAGATAAATGAAAAAATAAAAAATAAAATCCAAACCTGTAATCGATAAGCAAATCGGAAAATCTCATTTTCCTCTTAAAGGCGAAGCTAAATTTTTAATCTTTCCCACAAGATTTATGTTTTATACAAATTTCCTCGCACATCCCCGCACTCCCACCCCTAAACTTCATTCCCCCCCTCCTCTCCCCCTCCCTCCGCACCCCCCCATACCCCCACATCCCCACTACTGGCCAAGCACACACTCAGCACTACATGCACATTGCTCGTCAAAGTCGGCATTGAAACGGTCCTCACTTTCTTGCACAAAAAGAACAAAGTAACTATAACAATTCAAGTTCAAAGGAGAGAGACTAACTCAAAACATTAGTCTATTAGGAGGAGAAATTCCTTATACTTAAAAATCACCTTTTGTGAGCGCGAAATCTCAATATGAGATCATTACAGTATAGTACTGCAAAACTTTAATGCTATATATGTTTGCCTCTATCATATGCCATGGGAATCATGTAAAACGTAAACCTAATGGGAGAGTTTGGAAATTAAACTTAATTTCATGGGAGAAATGAGATTTTTCCCTTAGACATACTTTTGCAAAATGTGCCAAAAGAAAATCACATCTATATAAACAAATGTACCTGCATATCCATGCACGTAATTAGAAAACTTACCAGCATTTATAGCAGTCAATGGCTGTCCCTTTGAATGCCTCGTGTGAAGAACAATCCTTGTCCCATTTTGTCTGTAAAGAGCATTAGCATCCGAAATTGCCATATTAACGCAGCTAAGCACAACCTTGCCCCCCGATGACCCCATATCAACTATGAGCCCAACATGAACCATGTTCAACTCATCACTATCCTTGTTAGCATCAAGTCTAAGAAACCCTAAGAATATTAAAAGTGAAAGGAGCAGGACATGGATGATCTTCAACCTCATCGATGGCTACTATACAGAATGCTTTCTTACACGCTGTGTGATCAATCTTTTACGAGACTTGGTTATATATATACTTATAATGCAGGTTTATGACATTGACTAAAGTAGTGTGTATAAATTATAGTGATTTAGAGTGCTACACAGTTGGTGTTACATTGACGTGATGAAATAATTGCATGAGGTGTCAACAAAAAATTTTATAGTATTTTTTTGGGTATTTTTATAGAGCCTACATCTCAAATACAGTTCTTTATCAAGTTTATTGTCTCTTGTTTACATTTTAAATGAAATGGTAATTTAATATAATTCTGTAGGTTCAAGATATCTCAAGAGAGGGGTGAATTACGATAAAGGGACAATATTACTATTTTTTCGGAAATAATAGAAACCAATAAATTCAATGAAGCAGTTTATCAAACACTATATATGCACAAATAAAAGATGTAAGGAGAGGAGAGAAAAAGATGAAACCGTCGATTTTTAGGTGGTTTGCTAATCTACTCCACCACCCAAGGTCTTCCTCCCTTTAGGCTTTCCACTAGCTCCACTAATAGTGCTTCTTCACAAGTTGGTGAGGTCCACAAGAGTTTGTACAAGTCTTTTTACTTCTTTGAATCTACAAAGAAGATTTCAAACGCTCTCTATACAATGATTTTCTCAAAGCTATAGTAGTGTTTATCTTACAATAAGAGTGAATAAATGATGAGTACAATAGACTCTCTTTAAGAGTGGATAAATATAATTTAATGCTCTTGAATGCTCAATAGATTTGCAAGTTAAAGCTCAATAAATGTTCAAGCAAATGTGTTTTGAAAATATGAAAGCTATTGAGCAATTTGCTTGTGGTTGAAAGAGGTGGTTTTTACAAATGGTGTGTTTGAAAATATATAGAAACCCTTTCCAATGGATTTCTAACAGCTATATTTTTCAAAAGTCAGTTGATGGGTCGGTTGATGGTCTCTCCCGGCTTCCTTGACCGACATGGTCTGGAAGTGCCGTTTGAGTAATGCCGATTGTGGAGCTCGCCCGGCTTTCCTCGCCCGACATGCTCTAGAAGAGCCGGTTGAGGGACTCGACCGGCATTGCTTGACCGGCTTGTATAACTTTGTCAAGCCAAGCAACACCATTTAAAAGCCTTTTTAAGTTCAAGAACATGGTCAATATTTCTTTAAAATATACTTTTCAATAAATTATTTTAGACTTTCAAAATGATTTTCTCAAGTCAACTTTAAAAAAGTTTTTCAAAGGGAAGGCATTTTTTGAGCTTTACCGAGCGTTTCAAAGTCATTCGACAAATAATTAACCGGTACCCCTTATGACATCACATCTTATTCCTTGTAACTCTATTTTTTCTTCATTCCTTCTTGGAAAGATCTTCAAGGATATTAACTCTTCAAAGCTTCCATAGATCTTCACCAATCATAGCACTTCAAACTTGATTTGCATTTGATAAACACGTGCTAGAAATTTCTTCATGAGCATCCCAATCTATGACTGATCTGGAACATATATAACAAATACGAGCATTATTAATCAATAGATAATCGTTTATTAAAGATTTAGTTATCATAAAAATATGAGATTAAGACTCTCAGGCTAACAAATACCGAAGTTTAGGTTATCAAAGAATTTTAAATTCAACTCTCGTTGTTATCAAATTGAAAATATTAAAAATATTAGTGCACAAAACTCAAGAACAAATCCCCACATGTGAGAGGATGTGTAGAAAATAGAATTCGACACATGAGAGGGTATTTCAAAGACAATATATAAAAATAATAAATTCGATCTCTTATTATTTAAATTTTTAAATGATATGATAATTTTATAGCTTAGTAAGTATAGTAGAATCTCTTTAAATTAATACTCGATAAATTAATAATCTCTTTTAAATAACAAAAATGTCCAGTCACGACTTAGAACTAGTGTAAAAAATAATATCTTCGATAAAATTATAAGATAATATATTTAAAATATTTTTTTATATTTTATTGACTCAAATATTTCATAAATTAATAATTAGCTAAACATTACATAATAAATTGATTATGAGGAACTTGTTCTAATTCTAATCCCGATACGAGATTAGAGAAACGTGTTTTAATCCTACTAAATTATATTCTTATCTCCTATCTTCTCTTTTAAAATTGACCTAGAAAAGAAATATGAGTCATTTTTAAAAAATATATCATAAATAAAATATGTTTCTTATTAAACCAAAACAACTAAAAATATCTCGATAAATTAATTAATTTATCGATAAATCAATATCTCTCTAAATTAATAAAATTTAGTGGTCCTAATGCTATTCATTTAAAGAGGTTATATTATAGGGTAAATTTCACACTTAGTCCCTATTGTTTACTGTTGTGATATTTTAATATTAAATTAATTATCTTTTATATTCAATGTATTATGAGTATTTATGTATGTTTTAATTTTGGAATATGAAGAGATTATACATTAATTTTGTATTCATGAATATATTAATTTTAGAACTTGAAGAGTTTTTTGTATTTAAAAAAGTTTTAAATTCATGACTTTTCACTTGTATGCAATTTATTATGGTGGTTTCTTAGGAGCCTATAAATAGGCATCATTCTTACTTCAAACAAACAACAACAACAACAAAAAAAAATATTTTACTATCATATTGTGAGAGTAAGTTAGAGGGATTCCCATCCAAAAAAGAAAGGTGTTCTTGAGAGGAGCTTGTGCTCAATTTTCTAGTGCAGAGTTGATTCGAGCAGTACGATAACAAGTCGGGCTGTTGTATTCTGGAGGGGACAAGCCATATTAAGATTGCTGCATCGATTCTTTCCACCGCAGGGGGCTTGAATCTCCTTAAAGATAGCGAGATTCCCGCGCCTCAGTTCGATCGAGTTGTCTCCAACAAAAATGTTTGTACTTTATTTATTGTTTCATTTTTAATTATTATTGTACAATTTCACCAACAATTTTAAGGAGATTCATATGGAACTAATGGTGGAAAAAACTAACGTTGAAGACCTCAATAAGCCATTCCATTTTGGTGAAACTAATTTTAAACGATGGAAAGGCAAAGTTTCATTCTACCTAAGTCTCTTGAAGGTAGGATATGTACTCACTGAAGATAACCCGACAAATGTATCCACCGATAATATGACTGAGGAAGAACTTGCACAACATCAAGACTTGGTGGATATATATGTCAATGATGAGTACAACTGTCGGTACTATCTTTTAAATTGTCTTACTGACAGTTTATATGATTACTATAAAACTAACTATGACTCTGCAAAGAGCATCTGGGAGGCTTTGCAAAAGAAATATGATACTGAAGAAGCTGAAGCTAAGAAGTATGTTGCTAGCCGTCTTTTCAGATTTCAAATGAAAGATGGACAATCTGTGGTGCAGCAAACTCAAGACTTCCAGATGATAGTAGCTGATGTTAGATCTGAAGGCATCAGGATTGAAGACAATCTAGTTGTGGCTGGCATCATTGATAAACTTCCACCTTCTTGGAAGGAATTTCAAAAGTCTATGCGCCACAAGTAGAAAGAAACTTCTTTGGAGGTTTTGATCACTCGCATTCGTGTGGAGGAAGAGGCAAGAGGACAGGATACAATGATCTTGGACAACAATGAACATTCCACAAAGGTAAATTTAATTTCTGCAAATTCTAATAGTGTGTCCAAAGGTCAGAATTCTAAGAATGCTCATTTGAAGCCAAATAAGAATCAAATGAAAAATAAACATAAGAGTAATTCGAACCAGAAATTTATGAACCATGTACAATCTTCTAAGAATCAGGGCACTGCCTGCTTTGTTTGTGGCAAAGTTGGGCATATTGCTCGGAATTGTAGATACCGAAAACGTGAAGTTATTCCTCAAACTAATGTGACCGAAGAGCCGTTAGTGGCTATGATAACAGACATAAACATGGTTCAATATGTAGAAGGTTGGTGGGCGGACTCTGGTGCCAATAGGCATGTCTGCTATGATAAAAATTGGTTCAAGAAATACACTCCTTTTGAAGAAAAAAAAACGGTTATGCTTGGTGATTCAAGCAAAACCAAGGTGTTAGGGAGTGGTGATATTGAGCTAAAGTTGACATCTGGACGTGTTTTAACACTGAAAGATGTACTCTTTACCCCTTCCATGAGAAAAAACCTTATGTCTAGTTTCTTGCTCAACAAGGCAGGCTTCAAGCAAACTATAGAATTTGATTAATATGTAATTACCAAGAAAGGTATTTTTGTGGGCAAAGGATATGCATGTGATGGAATGTTTCGTTTGAATGTTGATAATGATAATAAAGCATCTTGTTCTGTTTATATGCTCTCTTCTGTGAATTTTTGGCATGCACGTTTATGTCACATTAATAGAAGATATGTGGGAATCATGAGTAGTTTAAGATTAATTCCAAGACTGAATAAAGACTTTGTAAAATGTAAATCTTGCAGCAAAACAAAAATCACTAGAAAGCCTCATGAAAATGTTGTTAGACATACCAAATTGTCAGATTTAATTCATTTAGATCTTTGTGAATTTGAAGGAATTTTAACTCGTGGAGGAAATAGATATTTTATCACTTTCATTGATGATTTTTCAAAATACACTTATGTTTATCTTTTGAAAAATAAAAGTGATGCTTTTAAAAAGTTTAAAAATTTCCTTCACAAAGTTGAAAATCAATTCGGTAGAAAAATCAAAAGATTGAGAAGTGATCAAGGCCAAGAATATATTTCTTCTGAATTCAGTTTTTTTCTTTAGTCTTTGGGAATAATCCATGAAACTACACCATCTTACTCACCTGAGTCTAATGGTGTAGCTGAGAGAAAAAATAAAACTATTATTAATTTAGTTAATGTCATGATTGTGGAGTCAGGTGCTCCCAAAAATCTTTGGGGTGAGGCTACTCTGACAGCTTGCCATGTTTTAAATAGGGTGCCACATAAAAGGACAAAAATTACACCTTTTGAACTGTGTAAAAGATATAAGCCTAATTTGGAATATTTGAGAGTTGGGGTTGTTTAGCTTTTGTGAGGCTGACAAATCCAAAGAGACCAAAATTAGGTGCTAAAGCTATCACTTGTGCTTTTCTTGGCTATGCGGTGAATAGTACAGCTTATAGATTTTTTGATCTTGAAAATCAAACAATTGTTGAGTCAGGTGATGTTATTTTTCATGAAGAAAAGTATGCTTTTAAACTTCAAAATAGTGGGGGTAAAGAAATTTCTGAAAATATGTCTTCTATATCTCCTTCTACTTCTTTTCAAGATAATGAAAATGTTTTCTCTGAACCAAGAAGGAGTAAAAGGGCACGTATTGAAAAAGATTTTGGTCCATATTTTTATGTTTTCAATTCAGAAGAACGCCAACTTACTTTAAAAGAAGCTTTTTCATCTCTTGACGCCATTTTTGGAAAGTAGCTGTAAATGATGAGATGGATTCACCAATTTCTAATAAAACTTGGAAATTAGTTGAATTACCACCAGGTTGTAAAACCATAGGCTGCAAGTGGGTACTCAGGAAAAAATTTAAACCTGATGTATCAATAGATAAGTTTAAAGCTAGACTTGTTGCAAAAGGCTTTAAACAGAAGGCTAATCTTGACTTTTTTATACTTTTTCTCCTGTTACCAGAGTTACATCCATTAGATTGCTAATTGCAATTAGAGCTATTTTTAATTTAAAAATTCATCAAATGGATATAAAAACAGCTTTTTTGAATGGGGACCTAAATGAGGAAATATATATGGAACAATCTGAAGGGTTCGTGGAACCAGGCCAAGAAAGCAAAGTGTGTAAGCTTACTAAATCCCTATATGGCTTAAGGCAAGCACCTAATCAATGGCATGAGAAGTTTGATTCCTACATGATTGAGAATGGTTATAAACCTAATGAAAGTGATAAGTGCATATATCATAAATCTTGAAAAAATTCACATGTGATTATTAGCCTCTATGTAGATGATTTACTTATTTTTGGCACAGATATTCATGTCATAAATGAAACTAAGATTATTCTTTGTAGTCATTTTGATATGAAATATCTTAGTGAGGCTAATTTTATTTTGGGGATAAAAATTACCAAAACGCCTAACTGTATTTTTCTTGATCAGTCGCACTATATTGAGAAAATCTTGAGAAAATTTAATTTTCTTGTATGTAAACATGTGTCTACACCTTTTGATCATAATGTGCATCTTTTTCCTGTTAAAAATGATAATGAGATAATTAATCAAAAGGAGTATGCAAGTATAATTGGTAGCTTGCGTTATGCGATTGAATGTACTAGACCTGATATAGCTTATGCAGTAGGAGTACTTAGCAGGTTTACGAGCAAACCTAGAAAAGAACATTGGCATGCCATCCAGCGAGTCATGAAATACTTGTCTGGAATAAAAAACTATGGTTTGTTTTATAGAAAATATCATGTTGTACTCGAAAGTTTCAGTGATGCAGACTGGAACACATTATCAAGTGACTCTTACTCTACTACTGGTTTTGTTTTTACGATGGGTGGTGGTGCTGTTTGCTGGAAATCTAAGAAGCAAACAATTATTGCTAACTCAACTATGGAGGCAAAGCTTGTTGCTTTAGCTTCTGCAAGTGAGGAAGCAAACTGGTTAAGAGATTTGTTGCATGAGATTCTATTGTGGGAACAACCAATCCTACCAGTTTTAATACATTGTGATAGCACTGCTACAATTAGTAGAGTTAAAAATCGTTTTTATAATGGGAAGTCCAGATCCATAAGAAGAAAACACAGTACTGTGATATCATATTTGAGTAATGAATCTATTAATGTGGATTATGTCAAATCTACTGACAATCTTGCAGATCCACTAACTAAGGCATTATCGAGAGAAATGATCTGGAATACATTAAAGGGGATAGGATTGAAGCCAATTTTATCATGAACCACATGTGAGGATACCCAACCTAATGATCAGAGATCTTGAAAATTGGGTTCAAAGGGAAAATCGAATCGCAAGGTGGACAAAAGGAATACACTAAATATTATTCCTCCCTATGATGTGAGTGTATTCATCATGTAATGTTTTAGAGGTTGAGTTCAACCTCTTAATGAAATCTGTAGCTTTTTTGAGTGGGGTGTCAGTATTATAGGAGCACCCTTGACAGATTTCACCTATATAAGTGTTAAAGTTGTGGCCGCTTCATATGAGTTTTTAGCAAATTCTCATATAAACACTTGTGAAAACCAGGAAAGCACATGGTCGTAACGTGCTAAGTCTTTAAGCTCATTTTATTACACCTGGAGCATTATGTGTGAGCAGTGACTGTCACGCCCCAACACGACCCCTCCTATGATCAGTCAGGACGCAACGGAATTTCGGCAGTATAACGACAGTAAATAGGATACCGAGGCTCTAAACCAACCTCATTAAACATCATACATCCCGTAATTCCTCAATATAAACAACAACATACAACACAACCATATTATACAATAAAACATCCTCGTTATACGCCTCCGTTCCAACATGACATACAATACCTCAACTTCATCATACATTTCAAAAGTAAGTTGAGACACAACTACAATTTAACCATAGACAAAAGGAAACCGCTAAGTTAACATCATTTGGTTCATCATCTTTTCAATATCTATTACATTAAGAACCGTAAAGCATATAAAGTCTATTAAACTAATATACAAGACATTTAACAATATAAAGTCATGGATAAGACTCGGGAACATATGACTCATCCACAAAAGGCACATTTTCCACATTCTCCTCTTCAGGAGGCACGTACCCGTAATCTTGTGAAAGTACACCTGAAACATGCATTAATAGAGAGTGAGCTTATATACATAAGCCCAGTGAGGATCCGATAGATCTCGACAGTATTCACTACGCTCCTTGGATTTAGTCCTTTGAGCAAGTAAACACACAACAACAATAATAACATAAATAAAGCTATCATCACATAACTATATGACCATTCAATAAGGATACTCTATTTGGTGTAGCTCCAAACGCCATCACGATCTCAACCGTTCTTCTTATAACTCCCCATTACTCACGCACCCGAGGTACCTCACTATCCCCTTCCCTCCATGACATCTCCGTCATGCGAGCTGGGGGTAGCCTATGGCAGTCATGCCGGTATCAACCCGACAGCCCGACGCTGCCCGAGAGGTGGCACACACATACCAAGGCTCCATATTCATCAATCATCATGCAAGCATAAATCACTCAATCAATTGGGAGATCAGCAACAAGAGTGCCCGATTCTTGTATTCAATAATAATCAATCAATAACATCAATATAACATCAATATAACATCAATATTAAATTAAACATCAAACAACGTAGTTAGATGACAAAGTAGGCCATCTAACCGGACATGCATAATATTCATAATTAAACTCTAAATTACTCAACAACAACTCACCATTCATCACTCGAACACTACCCAACCATCTAAGGCATCGTTCAAGAAATTAAAGAATGACAACCTAACTTCTAAAATTCATAACTTACAATCTACTAATCCAAACATTGCCAAATCAGTTCCTATCACTCACCCATTCAACCTACTACATTAGCCCTCTCGGAAATCCACCATAACACCTCTAAATCATGCCCGATAACCCTAAAACCCTATGACGTCATGGCTGGATTTTCCGGATTTCCACACAAACAATGTAATCGAAAATTCGGCATTACAACAGCGCTAACACATAATTATCAAGTATTTAGAAATCGACGGCAATCGATTTCGAGCAACGCAACTCAATTAAATCAACTTTGAACATTTTAATCAAAATTAAATACCCGGAAAATAAAAATTATGCTATACCCGACAGAAACTCGTAGTATTAGTATATAATGATCCCTAGCATGCAAGGAGCAATAATCTAACATCAGATTACAATTCTAACGGTTCAATCTTCATTTATACGCAAAAACACAAAAATGACATTTTGAGATCTAGAATTTTTCTCTCACCTTTGATGTGTTTTGATGCAAGAAATGTGTAGAATGGATGCCAAACAATCAATTTCAAGCTTTGAATCACTCAATTCGGCTTTGAAACGCAAAATCTGTGAGAAAAATGCTTTGAAAATGCCTTATCTTTCTCCTCCAAGGAGCCACGGTTTTGTGTGTGTTTTTGGAGTGTGTTTTGTATTGTGTGAGTGTGTGTTGATGACATTATATAATAAAAAGCTTGGTCAATTAAAAAAATGCAAAGTCAAAGTTAGTTTTAATAGGTATTTTTGTGTTTTTAATGACTTTAATTGCATTTTAGTGCTCACCAAGTTAAAAATAATTATGCAACCCCCAAAATATCACAAGTGGATTATTTTTAGGTGACAAGAAGTTTTACAATCCAACAATTTCACCCGAGTCGGCTTAAAACTCGATTTTCGCAAAAGTCGGTGTAAAAACCCTAATAAATTCTTAAGCCGATTTTAAAATCGTTTTCATCAAACACAGGTCTATTAAAGTCCGTGGACTAGGTCTAGAAGGGTTAAAAAGACCAGTTTCAAAATTATAGCGGACGTGTTTCGAAAACACTATTCACTGAAAATCGACGATAAAATTTCTGACTCCGTTTTTTTATGAAAATTTCATGAATGCACATTTAGCACGTATTAGAAGTATTGACATCAAAATTATAACTTTCTAGGTCCTATAGCACATAAACAGATCATATGCACGCAAAACGAGGTAAAGCACGTAAAACGAGATAAGCAGAAAAGTGGGGTTTCACAGTGACTCTTTATTTCTCTCAAGCACTCATAGTTCAAGTCGGAGACCACTACTGACTCTGGAGTAGAGGTCAATGTTTCGCTAAGTAAAGGTTCAATGCATAGCACACCTTTCTTAAGCATAATGATCCCTTTTGGCTGGAATATCTCTCTTATAACATTAATTTAATATTAAAATAAGTGGGGGAATGTTGTGATATTTTAATATTAAATTAATTATCTTTTATATTCAATGTATTATGAGTATTTATGTATGTTTTAATTTTGGAATATGAAGAGATTATACATTAATTTTGTGTTCATGAATATATTAATTTTAGAACTTGAATAGTTTTTTGTATTTAAAAAAGTTTTAAATTCATGACTTTTCACTTGTATGCAATTTATTATGGCGGTTTCTTAGGAGCCTATAAATAGGCATCATTCTTACTTTAAACAAACAACAACAAAAAAACACAAAAAATATTTTACTATCATATTGAAAGAGTAAGTTAGAGGGATTCCTAACCAAAAGAGAAAGGTGTTCTTGAGAGGAGCCTGTACTCAATCTTCTAGTGCAGAGTTGATTCGAGCAGTACGACAACAAGTCGGACTGTTGTATCCTGGAGGGGACAAGCCATATCAAGACTGCTGCATTGGTTCTTTCCACCGCAGGGGGCTTGAATCTCCTTAAAGATATCGAGATTCCCGCGCCTCAGTCCGATCGAGTTGTCTCCAACAAAAATGTTTGTACTTTATTTATTGTTTCATTTTCAATTATTATTGTACAATTTCACCAGCATTTACATATTTTTTCAATGTAGTCCTTAATGTTTCAAAAGATTTATAGTGATCCTAATATTTACAAAAATTATTCAAAATGGTCCATATTGTTCAAATGTAGCTAATTTGGTCCTTATTATTTTTTTAAAAATTTAATTTAGTCCTTATTATTTTCTTAAAAAATTTAATTCAGTCCCTGCACATGACCTCTAATTTGGAACTAAATTAAATTTTATGAGAAATAATAAGGACTAAATTGGCTAGTTTTGAACAATAGTAACCATTTTAAATTACTTTGTAAACAATAAGAACTAATATAATTTTTTTAAAATATTAAAAACCAATTTAAAAAAAATTATAAAAAATAAAGACTAAGTGTGAAATTTACCCTATATCTTATACTTCCTTCGTAGTTGCCTTGTGATTTGATGCAATAGAGCCACGTTTCTGGCTCATTTGGTGAGAATATACTCCTTACTAGACTTTGGTCTTGGGCTCTAAGAAAAAAGCAGAATGTGAATTGTTCTTTGACCTGGTTTACATTCTCGATATTTTCTTCACCTCGGAGCTTTAGATGTCAAACATTCACATCTCCAAAGAAAATCCACGGAAATTTCCCTAACGAAGATCTAAATTAATTTTGTCTGTTCACACAAGCGCATGGGCCCTCTAATTAAATTTTTTTTTTTTAAATTTAAATTTTATATACATGAAACTTACTCCGAAACTTAAGAAGTTGAATTTCTCATTCTTGAACATTTTTCTCATTTTTGATGGTCAAACTTAAGAAGTTAAATTTCTCATTCTTGAACGTTTTTCTCATTTTTGATGGTCAAACTTAAGAAGTTGAATTTCTCATTCTTGAAAGTTTTTCTCATTTTTTATTGTCAAATTTATGAAGTTGAATTTCTCATTCTTGAACGTTTTTCTCATTTTTGATGGTCTTTTGAGAGCATCAAGACAGTCTCCTCTAACAGTCAGGTTTAGATTAGTTCAAAGATCAACAAAACGTGTTGCTAATTTTGTTCCTAGGTCGTGTCGTGTACATAGTGTACTAATAAATTTGTTGTTTAAGTATCCCGCCTCAGGCTAATCAACTTTAGAACGTGTTTACACCGTTAAATTATTTAACATGTTGGCACCAACATCTGTTAATGCTACATTAGTTCCTTTGGCAACATAACGTCCTAAAACAATTGCATTATGCATGTGTTGACAAAAGAATCTCTTTTAGGTGTGTATCTTAATGAGTCTGAATTTTTTTTTTTTTTTTTTGTTTTCAACGAGTCTGCATGCATTTAAGATTCATTATTTTACAAACTAATATGTAATACGCATTATTTTACTGTGGTTTAATCACTTCTTACCTAAGTTTTATATCCCACTTTTAAGAGAATTACTATTATAGAGTAATGATAATTGGAATGACTTTATGCATAAAACGAAATCTAAAAAATCACTACTATAGTATATAATAACGACTAAGAATGACTTTATGCACATAGGAAGACTTCCTATGCTCTCGCATAACTCACTTTATACAGAAAATAGTTGTCTAAAACCTTCCCGCTCATCATGTAATGTGTGGACCTTAACTATTGTAGTGGGCATGACCCAGGCCCCTCGGACATTGGGCCCTTCCACGATTAAGGCCGAGACAGGATCCAGTGAAATGGGCTGCATTTTGGTTGGACTGAGGCTTGGAGTTCCGGTGCCTAGGTGTCAACGGTCTGGAGTCTAAAGAAGAAAAGGACAGGATAGGGCAAATTTCACAAATAGTCCTTATTGTTATCTTTTTGTCTCAATTTAGTCTTTATTGTTCTATTTGTTTCAATTTAGTCCCTATTGTTTGTAAAAAAATCTCAATTTAATCTCTTCCGTCAAATAAAGGTTAAATCTAACAGAAAGTTGGTCACGTGCACCGCATGTGACCATGGTCTCAGGGGCAATTTTGGAATATAACAATAAAAGTTCAATTTAGTCTTCAATGTTTTGAAAAAGTTTCATTTGAGTCCTCAATGTTTTAAAAAAAATTCAAATAAGTCCTCAATATTTTAAAAATGTTTCAAATAAGTCCTCAATGTTTTAAAAATGTTTCAAATAGGTCCTCAATAAAATGTTTCAAATAAGTCCTCAATGTTTTTAAAATATTTCAAATAGGTCCTCAATAAAATGTTTCAAATAAGTCCTCAATGTTTTAAAAATATTTCAAATAAGTCCTCAATATTTTGAAAAGATTTCAATTAAGTCCTTACTTTGTTCATATTGATGAATGAACATGGTATGAACAAAGTTAGTCAACCCAGTGATTTTTGTGGATGGGTTACAAATAGGTTATGACATGACTAATAGATATTTTTTGTAACTTTGTTCATATTGATGAATGAACATGGTATGAACAAAATTAGTCAACCCAGTGATTTTTATGGATGGGTTACAAATAGGTTATGACATGACTGATAGATATTTTTTGTAACTTTGTTCATATTGATGAATGAACATGCTATGAACAAAGTTAGTCAACCCAATGATTTTTGTGGATGTGTTACAAATAGATTATGACATGACTGATGGATATTTTTTGTAACTTTGTTCATATTGATGAATGAACATGCTATGAACAAAGTTAATCAACCCAATGGTTTTTGTGGATGGGTTACAAATAGGTTATGACATGACTGATGGATATTTTTGTAGATTGATGGGATTATGACAGAATATATAAAGATGATTTTTGTATATGGATGGGACTATGATAGCTAAATGTAATGACTTTAACCATATTTAATGACTTTTTTTATGACAGGTTATGGGATTATGACAGGCTTTTATGATTGATGCTTTGATGATATTATTGTTATGTTTTTTTTGGATTAAGGATGAAGAAACATCATTT
Organism: Ehretia macrophylla; assembly: GCA_037974665.1. Taxonomy (NCBI): domain Eukaryota; kingdom Viridiplantae; phylum Streptophyta; class Magnoliopsida; order Boraginales; family Ehretiaceae; genus Ehretia; species Ehretia macrophylla. The sequence continues at coordinate 31,346,645 of CM075780.1, forward strand.
TTTCTAATGTTGAGGTATTTATGATTGTTTTCATAACATGTATTCAAATGAAAAATGCTAAAGGTCTGTAGTTGGTAACATATATTGTGTCCTTATTCTGCCTCTTTGTTTACGTATTGTGACTTCCCTAATTTTGGTTTTGACAAATTCGAATTTGGTTTCGCAGATGCTATCTTAGTTATCTATCACTTATTAGTTAAAAGCTAACTCGACTAAATTTTTTGAGCTACATCTATCAAGACAAGTCTATTTCCTCCTTGTTAACCACCCAAACCTTGTGTGTTTAAGAGATGGGGGACCTTAAGGGTTTATTTCCAACTTTATAGAACACTAATGATTTAATTGAAATCTTTTCAAAACATTGAGGACTTATTTGAAATATTTTTAAAATATTGTGGACTTATTTGAAATATTTTTAAAACATTGAGGACCTATTTGAAATATTTTTAAAACATTGAGTACCTGTTTGAAATATTTTTAAAACATTGAAGACTTATTTGAAACATTTTTAAAACATTGAGGACTTATTTGAAATTTTTTTAAAACATTGAGGACTCAAATGAAATGTTTTCAAAACATTGAGGACTAAATTGAACTTTTATTGTTATATTCCAAAATTACCCCTAAGACTGTGGTCACGTGCGGTGCAGGTGACCAACTTTCTGTTAGATTTAACACTTATTTGACGGAAAGGACTAAATTGAGATTTTTTTGCAAACAATAGGGACTAAATTGAGACAAATAGAATAATAGGGACTAAACTGAGACAAAAGGGTAACAATAGGGACTATTTGTAAAATTTTCCCGATACGATACTACATAGGCAATTTGGCAATATCAGTACGTAGATGCCAAGAATCACTGCATGACCAGGCTTGGAACGCGACCAGCACACCGTGAGTAATGCACGTTCATGTCTAGGACACTTCGTTGCAACCTTAACCACTACTCATATCCTCACTAGATCAACCTCAAACAGCGACAACTACCAGAAACAGGACCTTATCAAGACCCACCTAACGGTTTTAGGTTCAAGTCTTGTCATCACCGATTTAAAAGAAATAACTATTCACGTGCAAGGTTCAATCAAAAACAGATTCCGCTTGCACATGAGAAACGTGTTGAAAATAATAAATATAATAAATCATTCTCTAACAACTTAATATTTTAAATTATGTGGCTGTTAATATAGTGTAAATGAGGTGATTATTTAATAGATTATGGTCATAAAGAACAAACGATAGCCCAAAAAACCACAACTATTGATTCCAATCACTTGAAAAATGATCAGCATTAGTTTAATTTAACAAAATTAAGGAATTAATGGTTTCTACAAAACATAAATTTTTCCTTATCTAGGATTCCAAAAGCTGACTTCAATCCCACTGGTATAGAATAACTAATATATCTTTGGTATTTCTTGCTATGATATGAAACTTTTTTTCTCTAATCTCTTTTTAAAATAGTAACGTCACATTTTCCTATTTCTCTTTGTTATGAATTAATTATGATATAATTTGAATCTTCTTTTATAATTATTTGATTCTTTTTCCCTTCTTACCGTGGTGTCTACATTCAATTTGTTTTGTGTTAGATTTTTTTTTTCCTAGAATTCAACCAAATATTCCCAAGTTGTGTTCTGGATGAGTTAATAAATCAAGTGAGCATGTTTGGATATTAATTTTAAGAACATGTGTTTCCCTTGTTTCATAATTTGAGTATATTTTCTATATTGTTACTACTTTTCTGATGAAATGCGCTTGAATCGATAATAAGTTATTGAATTCTTAAATTTGTCCTCTTGAAAAAAGATACAAAGGGTTTTGTAATTTGGCTTTACCTGCACTCATGAAAAAACAAAATTGTCCCCTTGTATCAAAACTGAAGACTCTTTTTTGAGATGGTAACTTCATATGTGGAAAAATGTGAAGAATTCAAACATACTAATAATTCTTGGAAGTGCTTAGTTCTTTAAATATACAAATTTAGTTTCATTTTACATCCACAATAAGGCCCATTGAAGAATTAAATTTCTCTACTTCACGAAGTATGGGAGATTGAGCCCATAAAGGAGGAAATAGGCCCAAATGACACCAGAAATTCCACCAAAGAAGAACCCACCAGTGAACTTGGCCCATCCCTCAGCAGTTTGCAACTGGTCAGGCTGCTTCTTCCTTCCAGTCAATGTCAATGCAGGAGCTGTTGATGGTTCACCCTCTTTGAATGATGAAATGCCATAAATTGTTAAGCAAATGGATAGAATCACAACAAGGCCAGCTGCTGCCAAGGAGCCGGCATCGCCTGCGTATGGTGTGTTCCGAAGTGGTCCTGTCTTTACGAATGGGCCTACTAAGAGGAACCCATGGGCCAAACCAACCTCGACGCCACGGAGAAGTGGGTTAACTGCTGTTCTGTAGGCTGGTAGGTTGGAGAGGTACCATGCAATCAGTGGGCTTGATGTTACTGGGGTTTCTAGACTTCCAATGAATGGGTCACCATTGAGGGGCTGGATAACTTGGTAAGTGGGCTGCATGAGAAAAAAGAAACAAAATTTTCATGATCTAGCAACCCCAAGCATTCACAATGATACTCATCCATGTCACTTTACAATGGACAACAATAAGAATAGAGCTGAGTTTAATTTATAAGTCAATGTCATATATTTCAGTAACAACTCCAGTATATCATTTTCGGATTTGAAAATTGAAATTCTAATAACTAGTCTCGTTTGCGTGCTTAAGTTGTGAGTCTAGAAATGACTTGAGTTCTAAAACTGTTAGCAAGACATAAAAGAATATTAGGGTTGATTAGTGAGCATTACATTTACATGCACATGCTATAAAGCCATTTAATATTTCTTTTGCGTGCGCATCTAATCACAATCACACACGCACAAATCATCATATCAACCATGAGACATAAATTTATTGTAAATATCAGGATTATATAATTTTATCTTAAAATTAATTAGTACTACAATAATTTTGAAATTAATAATTTTTTTATATAAAATAAGTGTATATTGTAACGTTAAAAACGATCTTTCTCTAACCTTGTCTGTCTGGACTGCTTTGATGGTGAAGCAAGACTTTCTCCTACAAGGCAAGACTCTAAATGGAGCACCAGAAATACCCTTTGGAGTCACCAATCCTCTTGTCAATGATGAAGCAAAGTTGCTCTTCAGCTGGCTAGCCATTGTCGAAGCAACAGTAGCCATTGGAATCTTTTCTTATAAACTATCTCTAGAGCCACAATACAGCACGCATGTATACAAGTCCAAAGATGGTGTGATTTTCTGACTAGGTAATGAATATCTTTTGCTTACAAATTCGTGGTTATCATCAAGGGGGTCCTGTACGTGCATGCTTCTCATTGGATAAAATGGGACTTGGAATCTTATCCATTATCTGTGTTAGAAAGAATGGATATTGTGTTTGGTCCATTGGTTTCTTTCATATATTATTGTTTTTGCTTCTCATTCCATCTTTTTTAAATTTCATATTACAGAATAAGAAATTAGGCGGAATGTATCTTGAAAGATAATTCTAACGTTTAAGTTAATACAATGTATAATCAGACTTAAGAAAGGCTAAAAGAGTTAATATAGAGTGAATGTATCATATTACAATTATCTGTTCACGTTTTGAAAGTTTGTTGTTTATAGATAACCGTAATGAGGATTCTAATGTCATATCGCGCATAAAGACAAAACAAGAGTCGACGTTCGGGAATCACTTAGTATCAGGAATCCCGCCAACTACTATTTTACTTATTTGTCCCCCACTTTTTGGTAGCTATTTTACTCTTATACCCTTCGAACTATTTTGACCCTCATAATAATTTTACGATTTTATTGGACTGACACTTAAAATTGTGAGATACATTCTTACAATTAGAAATTATTAAACCATTACAATACCAAAAATTTAATATACAACTTCAAGAAAATACAAAAAAATTTACGCGTACCCTTTTTTGTCGGGTCCATAGTATATGTACGACAAAACAGAGATTGTGAACATCTGTGACATCTTCCATTATGGGCCATCATATGGGCTTTCTCTCGTTGCAATACCAAACATGCATCTCTGTTTGGACTCTGATCCAACAAGGCCCAAGAGGAGTTTCTTCAAATATCATAAATGAATAACAAAGTAAATTAATCATGTAATCAATTAGGAGTAAGAAACAATAGAATATGATCATGATTAAGCGACCAAATGCCAGTAATAGCACAAGCGACCAAATGCATGTAGTCGTATATACATGTAGTAAAATTAAACTAAATCATACTAAGCCTTATCTTATTAGATAAGATCAGCTATATGAATTTGACAACGCTAGTTATTCACTCTAAGCGAGACCAAATGCAAGAACAGTGGTATGATCATTGAAGGTAAACTTCATCATACTAGCATATACAGGGTGTTGTATGCTTCGAAATATATGCTTCCTTTGTTCATTGTTAGTGGCCCAAGGCTAAGTTCATATACAATGCCCAACGCGCCAAGACCTGTAAACTGTATGATTAATATACTAATAATATCATGACACTCTTATAGGCCTGTTCTCACTATTGTCATGCGCAAGAGATTTCCTTTCAAAGCCTGCTACAAAATCTTCCATGCACGATTTATAAGTCTGCATTCCAGGCACCTTCCTAGCCATTTCCAGTCCGATCTCCATCCACTTCTTTGCTGCCTCGATGTTCCCCAACCTTACCGGAAGAGCTGCTCGGTTCCATGCTGTCATGGCGAGCCATTTCGCTTCTTCAATGGGGTATTCCCCCTCCCTTAACCCCACCATAATCCGGTATGCTTGCTTGTACATTCCGATCATTGCATCATCATCTGTATCAGTCCTATAAACGGTGCCTAAAGAAATTAGTTTCCTGATTACCAGAGCCACGTTTTGGTAATCAGGGGAGGGCGAAGCAAGAAACGCAGAGAGGCAGGTATTTAGAGCGAAAATGGCTACTTCAGGATTAGAGTGTGGCCCTTGTGAGGCGTCAAGACCAATCTGCAGCAGATGCTTTGGATCACAGGACTTTGAGATAGCAAAGTTCTTTACCAGGATGAGCTGCTGAGGAGCCATCTCACTGAACCTTGAGTACAGATCATAGGCACTCCAAGTGTATATAAAGAAGAAATTGGGCTCAGCAGCAGAGGCGTGATCATCATTTTTGTTAGTGTTCATCGTGCTGGACATCAGTATCTGCATCAGAGCAGTAACGATGTTACACGATAAACATATTAGATCATATATGTAAGATAGTTACTATTATGCAATTCAAGTATCAAAGTGATTGAAATTTGAAATCAACCTTTTGAAAGTTACCTTTCCTGCTCTGTCTAACAATTCGATAGCTTGTTTGGCTTCAGATTCCAACAATGCACTCTTCTTTTGCTTTTCATCAGCTATAACAGCAGATACAGATAGTATCAATGATTTACAGACCATCATATTGTTCCTCTCTGCTTCTCCATCAACCTCGGCACTGTAGAACTCTGATGCAAGTCTAAAAAACTCTGCGCACAATTCATAGTTTGTTGCCTTCCCAGTGTTTATGCCCAAATTCCATGAATTTACCGCAAACCAATTCCATTCACGTTTTCCAACTTCACCTTTCCCAAAAAAGCGATCAGTCCCAAGCTCTGACATTCGAGCATGGGCGTGTTTCATATACTTGAGAATATCAGAATCATATCCAGGATTTTGAGTGAGAATTGTGACTAGGGTTCGGAAGACTGCAACTTCCGTGGTTGGCATTGGTTTCCCTAAGGAATAGAAGTTTAAGAGATTGGATAGTGCAGCAATGGCAACTGGAAGTGCACGGCAAGCAACAGCTTCGTGGGCTGCCAAAGAAAGGAAGTCAGGCATGAAATCGAGGCAGCTTGCCATTGCTTGCACCTGAGTGACAGCACTTGTGTGCTCATTTTGTTGCAAGTAGATCTTAAACTGCAGAATCAGAGAAACTTGTCAAATTTCTACAAGAATAATTAACTAGATAGTCCTATATTCAGTTGAATCTGCTGTGCCTGAGCATAAGCCTTATCTATTCTTTCTTATGTGTCCTGTTTTGCTCCTAATCCAGGATAGTATCTAGTGCATTTCAATTTGGGGTTTGGGTGTCCAGTGTGAAACGCAGACAACCAAGCACAAGTGCAAAACACACACACAGAGACAGAGAAAGAGAGAATCAAGAGAGATCATACCTTAAGGAAGGCGCAAGCTACATTGGGTTCAAGCTGCAAATATAAGAATGTAGACAGCATAATGAATATAATTAAAAGTGAAGGGAACAAGAACTTTGCCAAGTTATGTTATGAATACCTTTTCAGCCTCATCGATGTATTCTTTGGCTCGATCAAGCTGTAACAGGCCTAAGTGGCAGAGACACAGCACTCTATAACCTTTTGCTCTGAGTATTCGACTTTCTATGTCATGAGGAACATAAAGCATCGACTTCTCAAACAGCTCAGCACTGGTCTGATAATCCTTTGATCGAAAATTTTCTGCACCACTGCAATAGATGCCAAGATTTTAGCAACAAGTTCAATCCAAATACATGCACGTGTTGCATTTTATTTAATTTTTTATTCTTTTTCAGAAGTATGTCACCTTTCAAGAGAAGTGTAATCTAATGTGCAACATAAATTTCTAAACTTAATCATTCTGATTTCTGAGCATAAACGTAGTTCAAGTGATATTTCTTTAGAAGTAAACAAATAACATAACTGCAAGGAGAAAAACATACAGTTATTGCCTGTAAATTCCACTTTTTGAAGCATTTCAGGAACAACATACTCCTTAAAAATGAATCAGTTGCTCAAGACTTCAGCAAAAATCAGACTACACTCACTTAAACACAGCCAATCAACTCAAAATAGGACAACGCGGTGCAGAAAGCTCTCGTATGCAAAGGGCCCGAGAAAGTACTGAACCTACTTTGAGGTCTATTTTACATAGCCTTAAAACATCTCAAATCTAGTTCTTTGTCTACTTAACCAAATGTATGAGAAAATTGGCTTCTCCCAACGTGTTTCAATTGAAATCAGTTGTAGCATCTAACAAATTACAAAATGCTTGCATAATTCCTTCTACGAAAATCAGATGACATGCTTACATACTATGCACGAAAACAAATATGATCAAATTATCAAGTGATCAATTAGCAGAAAATGGTTTGTGATTTTACCTATTCCACAGAAGAGCATGCATTACAGATCTCTCCTTGGCAGCCCCTTCTCCAGCGAAAAGCGCCACCACTCTATCATCGGAAACCAACTCAGCCACCACCTTAGCTCTCACCTTCATTCCTTCACCGCCTCCACCACCCTCCCCAATCACCCTATTCACAACCCTAATCGCCGAACCAGCACTAACATGACACCTCTCTAAAAGCCCGAAAACCACTCCTTTGACAGTCTCCGCGCCAGCAGCCCCCGCAGACTGAAAATAACTCTCCACGGCTGACACCCAAACACCCTCCGGTATTCCCTTATTCACAACCATACCCCTCAGCTCCTTCTCTGCTTCCCCAAACCTCCCTAGGCCTAACCACGCCTTCATTGCCAATACACTCAAGCTCGGATGGTGGTCCCCACCGCCTCCTTCTCGTAACACCTTCACACACTTCAATACACTCTCGAATTCATCTCTCTGCAAATGCGACGCGGCTATAAATCTCAATGTTTTCGACCTTAAATCCTTTAATGCTAGGGTTTCGTCTGTCCTCTTCACGATTCGCAAACCTTTTTCACTCAACTCTAATGCTTCGTTCATCAATTTCAACGCTTCGTTCACTCCACAAGCTTCATTTTTTGATAATAAATCTTTTCCGTATGTCAAATATTGATTTGCTAACGTTTTATAGTTATCAGCCATTCCAAATAGTACATTTTTCGATCGATTTAATAAGTTGATCGCTAAATTTCGATCTGAAGCTTCCCACGCCGTTCGCGATCGAGCTAGGGCTAGCTCTAAGAGGAGTTTTCGCTCTTCGTTATCGGAAATTGAATTGATTTCGATTTTCGATGTTAAATCGGTGGCTTTTTCAAAGCAATTGCTTGCGAGGTCGAGTTTTTTGAGATCCTGCCAGAGGAGGCCGACTTTATAGAAGAAGGCGGCGGTTTTGAACGCCGGAGATGGAATTCCAGCGGCTTCTCCAGCGAGGAAGAGGAGATCGGCGGAGACTTGGCGGAGCTTGGCGTGTTCTTCGTGGAGTTTTAGGTTGGCGGAGGCGTTGGAGAGGTCGACGCAGGCGTTCCAGAGGCGGTAGCTGAGTTTCCAGATGTGGAGCTTGAGTGAGTTAGGAAACGGAGCGAGTGGACTCAGCTGAGTCATGGCGAGTCGGAGGTTAGAGCAGATTGTCTCCGGCCAGGGAGTTGCCGGTGTGTGGCGCTCGAGGTCTTTGATTGAGGATTCGATTCGCGAGAGTATGTTAGCGTGTGGCTGATCGTTGTTGTGGCTTGGCCGGAGCTCCGGCGAAGAGACCTCGGCGATTCTCATTTTCCTTTTGGCGGGAAAGTATAGCCGGTTGGTTTTAAAGCATATATTGTGAAATTCTTTTGGAGGGAACAAAACGCTTTCAAAAATTGTTGAAGATAGTCACGGTACCACTTTCACGCTTTTATCAACTGTAAATTAAGCTTTTATTAATTTTGTTAAAATTACACGTTAAATTTGTGTTACAATAATAACACTTATATTACTTCTAAGAGTGCAGCTGATTTTCAAATTTGTCCAATAATAACAAGCGATTTTTTATCACATTCTTATAAATTATAAAAATTTATTAAATAAACCTTCAAAGATTTGACCGAATAATCAAATAATAACTTGTAATTAAAGCTTCAAGTTCAAACTTATATCTCCTACTACAAATATTATCTGACCTCTTAACTAACTTAGAACATACATTGTAGTATGCACACAACGAAGTTTATAATTTTAAGTTAATCTAATGTGATTCTACCTCTATTTCTAAAATAAGCATAGAATATGCGTGATAATCCAAATAAACTCGAAACACTCCCTTATAATAAACTAAGTACAACACTTCCCCCACTAACATGAAACATTAACGACAGCATGCATACTTAAAAGATGACGACATCAAGTTCCGCAATGTTAAAACAAAAGAAATGTAATGCATGCCAAAAATATGAATAACAGAAGATTTTGAAGAATCACAGTACCAGCTCTCGGAAACAGTAATTCAACAATGCTAATTTTATCTGCATCTTTTTATTTTTTTCGATTTGGTCACCTTTGTAGAATTATATCTAATCATAGAATTGGAACTTTTACGAAACAGAAATCAAAGGTCAGAAAATTGATGATTAAAGGATGATGATCAACTTGAATTGTCTTTGCTAATGAAAAACAGTGCATATATTAGATGATCACAATATCAGCTTTTACAACAACTAAAATTAACGAGGCTTCAATATTAAACAAACGTCAAGGGTTAACACTGATAGTTAAAGGATGATTAAAGTTTGGACATCCCTACTAATTAGTGCAGATACGTAGCCTGGTACTGGAAGCCATTTCCAAAGAAGTTGCCATGACCGGGAGAGAAGCCGTAAGCAGGAGTCCCCAGAAGTGGTGGAGGCATATGGTTGTCAGCAGGTCCAGGGTAACAATATGGCCTGTCGTACACATACTGCGGATACCTATCGGTCATTCTAGCATAGAAGTTTTTGTCAGTGATAGCGTTAGTGACTCGTGGCCCATATCCTACACCATTGGCACGGGGTCTTTTCGTTTGAGGTTTTGCAACTTCAGTTGCCCTTTTTTTGTCTGCCTTTGCCTTCTCCAGCTGGAGCACTTGTTTCTGAAGTGGATCTAAAGGGTACTGCTCCTCGAGCTTATTATCTTCAATGCACTTAATTACAGCCTTAAGCGCAGTCAGCTCCTTGTCATTGACATCATTCTGAGCAACATGAGAAACTCATTAATCAACAAGTCTTAAATTTTCAATTGTGAACCAAAATACTTTCATCCATCTGCAGAAGTTCATAAGCAAGTTTGAGAACAATGTTATCAGGAAAGTATATATATCTGATAACATCCCCGAACATTTGAAGATGCAGAGCTCATCAAGTCATCCGCATAACTGCCATGAAAAGAACTAAGACTCTCATCTGTTACATATGCAAATCCCGACTGATTAAGATGGAACTCCACAATATGTATAACTAGATAGATGGAGCACAATAACACTACATATTAGTAAACTCCACCAAGGCAAAGGCACATATCATATCACTATTGCGTGTTGCAAGCCCTAAAAAGTAAATATATCAGAACAGACATTCTTGGGATTCATATCCCGATGGATCTAGTCCGGGATCCAATGAACACAAGTATTTGGATTCAGATGCAAGAGCAAAATGGTGCAAGATAAATCCAAGCGTGATGGTATGCCAATGCATAGTCCATTGACTCCATTCCAAAAGCTACTTCATCATCTCCACAGACAATCTATATTAGCTTGTTTCAGCTATACAGTAATCCACTCGACTTAAGATTTTGATGATCAAGTCCAGATCGAGTAAAGGTAGTCTGATAAAGTCAAATGAATGTCTTCGGACTAGATTTATGACAGATCAATACACACAAAGGGGCACAAGGAACAAACCTGTAGAGTAGATGATGGACTCCCAGGTTTGACAGGTGAAGAGATTTTTTTTGCCTCAGCCAAGTAGGATTTAAGGAGTGAGACAGGTGAAAACTGCTCTGTAAGCCCAAATGCAAAAGCTAGGTTAACAGCATCAATCTGCCGTCCACTGTTTACTAATACATCAATAACACCTGCAAATCCAAACAACACTATTTACCAAGAATCTCCGCAATCCAGGAGCCTATTGTATGAACAGAATAACAAACAGTAAGTAATGTTGCTCTTAAACAAATCAAAGATAAGAACAGTTGCACATGTATGCAATAACCAAAGTTCAAAATTTCTAAACAGAAGAAAAACATCAAAACACTTGTCCAGCTAATATTTTCAGAGAAGCACACCTGGCATTTTGTCGGATAATCCAAGAGAGCGACACAGATCAGCCGTTTGGCGGCGACGAGAAACCATAGGTATCAGCCTGGACAAATCCTCCTGGTTGAAATCTGAATCAATGCCAAAAGTAGCAAGAATCTGTAAGAATGCATGAGCCTCCAACGAGTTCCCATTGCTGTCATCAACATCAAGTTCATTTAACATTGGTTTCCACTCTTCAGCGATAGCTTTTGCTCGTTCTTTTACACTTTCTGAGACTATACTGGAAAGAGAATCATGATCTAGGTTAGTCAACAAAGAGCTAAGGCACTCCATCAGCATGATACAGGTTCGGCGAAGGCCTAAGAGATTTGAATCTTTTTTGGCATCTGAAATTGACATTTCTGAGCTGTAGAAACCCTCGAGTGAGTCTAAAACAAGAGAGGCAGGGTCAGCTGCAGCCTTCAATGCAATTGGGATCTCCTCCCTTATAGTGGCAAGGTTCTTACGGTTATCTGATATAAATTTGTGAAGACCTTCTGCATCCATCTGTTGACATAATTTGACTAGTTCTGGATAAGCCTTCACCTCCACAATTCCATTTTCAGAAGTCTTATTCAGGTTCTCCAAGCTAGTCTCAGTAGCCATGGCATCAGGTGGTTTTTCCTCCACAACCACTGGCCAACCTTGGTCCTCCTTATCAACAACAGAAGGTTCCACAGACATCGAGTTCTTATTCTGATCCAGAGCAATAGCAATGGCAGATACAGCAGCATCTCTCTTCTGTTGAAGCCTCTCCAGAGAAGCCTGCTCCGTGGCCAAGACAGCTGCTTCACGCTTCTTTAGCATCTCCCTGGATTTACTTATCTTCGTCTCAAACACCCTTTCCTGGTCTTCCAACTCAGTGAAACGCCTTTTCAGAGACTTCTCAAGGCCATGAAAATGTTCTTCAAGTTGTTTCCATTTCAGGTTCAGAGTGACGGCCCGGTGACTTTCAAGCTCAGCAAATGCTTTCTGAAGTTGCTGTATTTTGGAGGTCGTTGAGTTCATAAGTGTAGCAACTGAATGCGTATCTTCCATCGCATAACACAGTAGATAAACTACAAAATAAAAAAATTTCTCATTTATGAACCAGAAAAGAAAAAAAGGAAAGTTAAATTTCCATAAAAGACTAGTTAAAGCAACTAGACTAATGGTTCATTTGCACACAGCCAACCAGTTTTAGCTCGTTAATAAGTATCTTTACTTGTGATGATGAATTATGCCATGAAATAGGTAAAGGAAGAGGCAAAGGGGCCAAGGCTTTTGCATCAAAAACTCATCTGGTAGTTTCTATTTTTGGAGTGAGCAAAAGCTTATACATCACACCACAAACAAAAGGACGTGCAACGGTGCAACCCATATACAAATGCAACAAGTAAAGGACCGCTATAAGTAGAAAAATTTTTCAAATGTCGACACCTAACTTTGTGGTATATGCCTTGTTCTCAAACTACGAAAAACAATGTCACAGATTTTCCCATACTCGACTCACATAGTCACACCTACCAGCAACAAGATGACTACCCCCTGCAGACCTTTCCTTTTGGCTGAGTCTAGAAGTTAAAAAGAAAAAACAATATTCTTAGCACTATCTTATCATTCCCTCACTAACCAGAAGAGAACAACAGACAAGCCTTCACCAAGAGGCTGAGCAACGTAAAGATTAATTTTTAGAAATATAACTCTCAACACAAATACATAAATACCTACAGTAGTATTGAGAAATCTGCAAAATACTTCCCTAACTCGAACTCCAGAGCATAACGCGGTAAAAGAAATGATATACAAACCTTGAAGAGTATTACCTTTTTTTCACGTAAATAAGTAGACAAATAAAATTTTCACATCTCATTGTAATTTTCTACCTTTAACAAACTATAAAAAAAAAAATGTTAATTCGACAGGCATTGAAGAGCAAGAGATTAAATTAGATGATCATGAAATAATGTACAAATTGCAGCTCAACTACTAAAAAAAAAAATTTTAAAATCAAACACAAAATTAAAGCTAAAATCAGTAAATAAAACAACAGTAAGATTACAAAAAGAAAAAACACTAAAGAAGATTTAACAGCATACCAGAAAAATGTCGTGCTAAATTCTAACTAAGAAGTGCTTTTACACCACTTAGATCCACAAAAATACTAAAAATAAACTCAAAAAGAAAGTAAAAAAGAAAAGAACACGTAAAAATAACCACGCGTAAGTAAATTATGATGATATTTGAAGCTCAAGAAAGAATTTATGAGAATTAGCTAATTTTGTAAAAAAATAAAATTTTCAAGATTATTTGGAGGTGAAAATTCTTGATCTGAAGAACAAAAATGAGTTAGAAATTCAAAAAAGAGGCTTACCGGTGTGTGACAGGTGGAAGGATAGGATTGGTCGGCGGCGAATATTAAGCGGAAGAATCAAACCATTCTCGCTGGTAACAAACGGTTTCGTGTTTGTTTTGTTTGTTTGCTGTTTGTGTTTAGAAGACTGCAAATCCCTAGAGAGAGAGAGAAGAGAGAAAGAGTAAAGTGAAGTGTGTGCAGTTGTTGTAATAAGGAGAGAGACAGACAGCGTCCGACACAGACCACACACGCACACGCACAAAAGCTATCACTGCACGCAGACACACACAGTCTCTCTTTTGCTTTTTTGTTGGAGCACTCTCCATTTTTTTTTTTTTTTCTTTTTTTTTAAGGTGTAATCCATTTAGCTAGACTCGATTGTCGAATTATTTAGTAAAAATTGATCAATAATTGATAAATTTTAAAGTGTAGTAATATATTTTTACACAAGTACCAAGTCGGACAAAACTTTATAATAATAAAAAATATAAAACTCACAACTTTGTAAAAATAATTTCACCCCGCTAATAGTGAGGGACGGAGCACTCTCGATTTTGCTATTGCTAGCTCTTTTTCTAAGGCCATTATTTTATTCAGTCTAAGTTACTTGTTTATAAAGAAAAATTCATAGCAACCATTTGAACGTGTCAATAAGATGTGTGAATTCCATATGTACATGACATTCCCGTATTAAAGATAGGAGTTTATAAGTAATAATTCGGTTTAGTTATTTCATTTTTGTTATTTTTAAAGTTAAATAGTTATTTTTAAAAATATGACATGAGATGAGATGTTACAAAATATCATTAGAGTATCACCTACTTGATGATAAGAGTTTAAGTATTGTAAGTGTTTGTGCCTATATCGAATACGTCAAATTCTCAGTGGTGAGTGGTTGTAATAATTGATATAAGTGAGAGACACGAAAGTGAATAGTTTATAAATAAATGTTATGTATTAACTATTTTAGTTTAATGAAATTGAAGTCTAAGTAATTTTTTTTTAAACTTGCTATACTTGTCTCACTTACAAGTCAAAGAAATGAAAATACTTTTGTCCGAGGTCAAATTATAGGTAACGAGATTCTTTTGTAATTTTTTAAGTATTATTGCAAATTCAAGTATATAAACTAATAATTCAACAATATTCTGATATATCCAACAATTAAGTGTACCGAAACATCGGATAAAATGTGGTATGGATTTGACTACATCTAGAAGGAGAATAGTATACTTTTTCGCATTTTTAAAATGTTGACATTGCTGGAAATTATGACATGATAAATTGCTTTTACAATTAGTATAATATGCACCATTATAAAAATTTTATTTGTTGTCAACCACCATTATAAAAATTATGACCTGGTAAAATGTTTTTTCATATTTATTCTTTTTTATTATTCGCATATGCATGTCAACTTTTGTACACTTGAAGATGACATCATAAGAGAAAAAGAGAGAATTTGGAAAGGAGATTATTAGTATTGGTCAACTTTTTGAACTGATGGAAATAATACATTATTCAAATTTTGGTTGACTAAATCGGATGTCAATTATTTTTTCTTTGTTTTAAAGATAATTCCATTAATGGATAAAAATACATCAACTAACAGCAGTAGTTTCCAAATTAAAGTTTACAAACTGCATAAATTGCACAAAAATTACAAACAAGGTCAATTACAACTAGCACAAAATTTTCAAATAAAATTGAATTACTATGTAGTAATATGATCGTCAATATAGTATTTCCATGCAATTTGGAACACTTGAACAGTTTTTTTTTTTTTTTTTTTTTGGGGGGGGGGGGGGTGCGGCGCGGGAGCCTTGCTCTTCTTTTAATGAGTGAAAATTGGAGTACTTGGACTCGTGAATCACTAATTTAAATTATTATTATTTTATCATAACTGCATTTTTATATTACTGTAATTAATCTCCCTAATAACAATAGGGAATCCAAATCCAACAAAGACAATCATATCAAGAGTTTTGCATGATGGCAGAAAATGATCCACACGTGTGCATTGGACCGAGATTTCTATATTTGGGCCTAAAGCGATAAAACGTGAGGTCTTGTTGATATTGGACCTGGGCACGTCAAGCATAATTCCTACTCCTGGTGCACATTTACATACTGAAATTAACACACAGCAAGCACAATTGTCAAAGTCCGTTCTCACTTTTTATTTCACTTTGTTCTATGATCAGCAAATAGATTTGTTGATTAGGTAATTAAGGAGAGTCGTGCCTCTTCCTTCTTTGTACATTAGTCTGTATGTATTTTCTTTCTCCAAACGTGACTTCTTTTACAACAAATTTTTGTATAACCAACTGATATCGGCTGATATTTACACAATGAACGCAACTGATTACGGCAAATAAAAAAACTAACACACAGCAATAACACAGAGAAACGACATCCACAAATCTTGCACACACACTAGCGCACGCAATCAGTCATACACACAATATAAATAGAGAGAGAGATCTATATTTGTAAGTATATGTGTATATATAGATTATATATGTATGTACAGATATGTATGTAATATATATATGTGTGTGTGTGTGTGTGTGTGTGTTCACACCTAAAAACCACATGAATATATGTATGTGATTGGCTTTGGTGGAGGTGATTGTGTTTGGAGTATGCTTAGGGTGTGTTTGGATTGAGGGGGAGGAAGTTTAATAAATGAGAGGAGGGGAGACCATCATAAAGAAAATGAGTGAAGATGGTCAAATTGTGTTTGAATTGGAAAATTTTAGAAATGAAAGTATCATAAAGGATGATGAGTGTTCTTTGTTTGGATTAGAAAAAAAATGGAAGGAATTAAATTTTTTTTTTGTATAAAATGACTTTTATACAATTTTCTTAAATTATAATAAATTTTCATAATGCCAATCTTTTTTCTTGATAGATCATAATGCCAATTCAAACCTTATGTGTTGTTGATATATGGAAGTTATATTTTACAATAACAGATATGCCAATCCATTATTTCACGTTGCACAAGGGCATCGTGTTTGAATTTTTATTTTTTTTGGATGAATCAGCGAGTAGGATCAAATGATAACTAGAATCTTGATTGGCAATCAACATCCAGCAACAAAGTCACGTTATCTTGTTAGTAAATTGAAAGAACTCTAAGAAGCTGATAAAATGAATTGACTTTTTCATTGAAGAAATTAAAATGAATTAACAATCACGGGGAACATATTTGTGCCTGGAGTGGTGAGATAAGACACAGCTATGCCAAGACTTACTGCAAACCTAGAACTGAAGCTTGTGAAGATGAAGATCAAGAGCGGCAGTGAAAGTGGAGGAAAAATAGGGTTTGTTTTTCATATAGTTGGTATGATGGTAATTTCGCTAAAATAGAAGGCTAAAATTGTCTTTACATGAAATCAAATTTTCCTCTCTTCTCATTTTACTCCAAATCGAGGTGATGATATATTGAGGATATGGAGGGGCTAAACCCATCCACTGCTTACCTTCACCTTCCATTAACTCTGAAACCAAACAAGAGAAAGGAGTAAAACCCTCTTTCTACTACCACTCCCTTCCCCCCATTTCCCCCAATCCAAACATAGTGTTAATGTGCGTGATTGTGTAGGTTAGTGTGCGTGTGTGTGGTGTCTGCCGTAGTGTGCATGATTGTGTATGCGGGTGTGGCGTATTTGCATGTGAGAGTGGAGAGGGGAAAATTACCATAAGCTCTTTGGTCTAGTGGTATATTTTTTATTATAAGTGTAAGAGATTACAAAATTAATTTTTGTAAGTGACATTTTTTTAATATGCGTTATACAACTTATACATTCCTAGAATTAGAAAAAAAATAAAGGAAAAAAAAGGGGGGAAAAGGAAAATGATAAAAAGAAAAATAGGGAAAATAAACGAAAAATAAAAGGGCATCAAGTACTTTTACATATATTTTTAACAGATTTACTCTTCTGTTTTAGCATTGATTTCGGTCAAGAGATAATAAACCGTCACGAAAAGATAGGTTTCTGTCCAGAGATAATAAATAATCAAAACAAAAAGATAGAGTTAAAAGTATCCTCGAAATTAAAAGATACAGATATTAGTGGAATTATCCTTAAAATATTCTCTCCTTCTTCAAGTATTTGTCTTTTTCTTTTTCTCGATACCTTTTTTGGTTTCATTTATATTCATCGTACATAATGGTTCTCAATCCACACACCACGCATTGTGAATGTTTTCACAAAACAAAAATAAATAAATAAAAAAGATGATAGAAAGTCATCCGAACGAAACAATAAATTATAGTTAGTAAGTTTCGTCATTGTAACAAACTATTTGAACAACTATGTTTAATTTGTGGGTAAATTTCACATTTAATCCCTATTGTTTACATATTTTTTTAATGACATCTTTAATGTTCTAAAAGATTTATAGAAGTCCTCAATATTTACAAAAATGATTCAAAATGATCCTTATTGTTCAATACTAGCCAAGTTGATTCTTATTATTTTTCAAAAAATTTAATTTAGTCCCTATTATTTTTCTTAAAAAATTCAAGTTAATCCCTACATATGACCTATATTTAGGGACTAATTTAATTTTTTTGAAAAATAATAAGGACTAAATTGGTTAGTTTTGAACAATAAGAACTATTTTGAATCACTTTTATAAACATTAAGAACTCGTATAATTTTTTTTAAATATTAAGCACTAACTTGAAATTTTATTTACGCTGTAATTTGTAGTTATTGAATTCCTTCACTGTAACAACTATTTGAACTTTTCATTTATGAAATATTTATTCTAAAAACTATATATGTCTACCTTATTCTTCTAAAAAATATCATTCATGCTTAATTCCCTCTACTTTTCATGTAAGCAAAAATACAAATATTGCGATTTACGAGCAAACAATCGAAGAAATAAATTCATTACCTCATCGTATTTCCCCTAAGTTGAAAGAAAATATACATTTCTTAAATATTTATAACCTAACTAGATCCACACGAGATAAAATAATAGAATTCATAAGTATACCATTGGCAAGTTGGGATACTTCCAATAACTCATCTAATCTATAATAATGGCTTGGGAATCAGGCTTCTCAAGCTTTTTCTCAATATCATGTCCATTACATTGCAATTTGGTCATATTTCGAAAGTGGATGTGAGTCAAATACCATGAATGAAACAACACGGAAATAAGGTATATATTCAATCTATGTATATTTCTAGAACTTCAAGAAATGATGGAACTAAGAAAGACATAAAGCTTTTTGACCCCCCCCAAAAAAAAAAAAAAAGTCATAAAGCTAAAAATCCTGACAATTTGGTTCAGTAGTATGATTCTCATTTTAAGTGAGGAAAGTTTTGAGATTAATTTTTATGTATAATATTTAAGAAGTAAATGACATTGGTGGTCTAATATGTTTGAGGGTTTTGACACTAAAGTCCCAAAGATTTCAAAATGATCATCTTAGTCATTAATGTATATTAAGTGTGATGTCGTTGGTACAACAGATTTAAATCATCAATTTTTTAACATTATTAACACGTGATCCGCACGTATGTACATGTTTTGAATCTAAAAAATACATCTAAAAGTTAAGTATCATCTAACACGTGTTAAAAGCATTAAAAAGATGACTATTTAAGCCAGCTGGAGCAATAACATCACACTAAAAATATATTAAAGATTAAAATGATCATTTTGAAATATCCGTTATCAAAGTGTCAAAATCCTTAAACATGGGACTACCAGTGAAATTTACTTAATTTTAAATAATATAAAATGACTTAAATTTTCATTGACAGGGTAGAGGGAGCTTGGCCCCGACCCTACCAAGTCTCTAAATTTTATTTTTAATATATGTAATATTTTTTAAAAGAAATGCTATGGCCTCCCTAATTCTTTTATGTTTTTCTTAATTCTCTGTCTCCTTATTAAAATATCCCTATTTTTATTTTTTTTAATTGAATTTTAACCCTCAATATAAAATTTTTGACTTCATCCCAGTCCCTTGAATAAAAAAATAGAATAAGAAAAATCACAAGAGATATGAAGAAAAAGTAAGTGCAAAAATGATCTTATCATTTTTCCATAAAATCATACGTCTCATTTTCAAATGAAAAGATAGAAAGATAGAAAGATAGAAAGGAAGATAGCGTGGACAGAACATAAAAATAAAATAAAATAAAATAAAATATTTTACAACTAAAAGGAAAGAAATAAAGATATGAAAATAAAAATTAGATGTCACTCTCACCATTGAGTTTTTCCTCCAAAATATCTTCCATGTTGAGTTGCATGAAACACAAAAATTTCTATACAACTTGTGCTTTAATTTAAGTTCACAAAATACTATTGAGTAATATATTTCTATCTCAAATAATAATGACATATCTCTCTTTATTAACTTCAAAAAAAATATTATAAATTAAAAATACTTATATAATTTACACAAAATACACGTTCAAAAAATAAAAAATAATATAAAACATTATCCATTCAAAAACATAACGAGTCTAAGGGTATCTCCAGTAGAGGCTCTAAATTCAGGGTCTCTATCTCCAAATATAGAGACCCTGAGTAATTTAGAGCCCCTACTTAAGCCCCATTTATTTATTTGAGTCTCTAAAAAAAAGTTAACTCCAATGAGGGTCTTAACTAAGTTGAGTCTCTATATTATGTTTAATTTAATTTTGCATATTAATTTGATTACTCGTAATTTTTTGCAATAGTTAATTTTTTTTTTTAAATTATGATTTTAAAAAAATATATATTTATTTTTTCGAATATTTCAACCACAAAATTAATTAATTCTGACAACGGTTTAATATTTTGAAATGGATGACGTTTAATTACATTCGATTACATTGGAATATATTATTTTCAATCTCATCCGTACGTTCGTTATCATCAACTAAAATCTTATATCGAAATCGTCAATCTTATCCGTCTGTTCTTTATCATCATCTAAAATCTCTTATCCAAATAAGGGTCATCGGATTGGATTTTCCTTTGACAATCTCATCCGTCTGTTCGTGATCATTATCTAAAATCTCTTATCCAAATAAGGGCCATTGGATTGGATTTTTTCTTTGACAATCTCATTCGTCCGTTCTTTATCATCATCTAAAATCTCTTATCCAAATAAGGGCCATTGGATTGGATTTTCCTTCGTGAATCTCATCCGTTTGTTTGTTATCTCTTATCCACTCATAAATCTATATATATCACAACCTCAAACCTTTCTTTGTACCACAATTAAATACTACAATCTATACAACTCGTTCTCAAATCTATATTGCTCTGTCTACAATGTCCCAACAAGGAGTCGATTCCCCTCCATCCGATGTTAGCGATTCCATTGGTCATCATGATAACGACATCCATGGACACGCGATGATGATGACGATGTACGGACAACATCAATCTATGATGCATGTTGCATATCAGTATAGTACAGGAGAACATGGAGGCACATCCTCACGTCGACAATCCAAGAGAAGAGATCGGGTAGGTGCTCATGTCAGGCTTATGAATGATTATTTTGTTGATCGTCCTTTATATCCTGCTTCTGAATTCACAAAACGTTTTCGCATGAGGCGCGAATTGTTTCTCAAAATTATGGGAGATATCATGCATTATGACAATTATTTCAAGCAAAAACCAGATGCAGCTGGAAAGCAAGGGTTCACTCCTCACGTCAAGATGACGGCCGCACTCCGTATGCTTGCATACAGAAAGCCTGCAGATGCCAACGATGATTATTTGAAAATTGCAGAGAGTACATCTGCGGAGGCGATGAAGAAATTTTGTCGTGCCGTCAACGCAGTATACGGCAACGAGTATTTACGTCGTCCCAACAATGCAGACCTGTTTAGGCTTCTCAGGAAAGCTGACCAACGTGGTTTTCCGGGAATGCTAGGTAGTTTGGACTGTATGCATTGGGAATGGAAAAATTGTCCAACTGCGTGGGCTGGAACATATGCTGGACACCATGGTCATCCAACCATAATACTTGAGGCAGTTGCGTCCTATGACACATGGATATGGCATTCATTCTTCGGAGCACCAGGTGCGCGTAACGATCTCAATGTATTATATAGTTCACCAGTTTTTTCTGATATTCTTGAAGGAAGATCTCCACGCATACAATATACCCTCAACGGTAGACAGTATAGACAAGGATATTATCTTGCAGATGGAATATATCCGCGTTGGTCCACAATTGTTCAGGCATTTCCCAATACACAAGATAGGGATAAAATGTTATTTAATCAGAAGCAACAAGCATACCGGAAAGATGTCGAAAGAGCCTTTGGTGTCCTTCAAAGTCGATTTGAAATCATTAAAGGGCCATGTCGTTTTTGGCATGAGACTGATATTGGGGAGACTATGAATACTTGTATAATTCTTCATAATATGATAGTGGAAGATAACCGGGAGGCAGAAGGTGATGACTTCTACGATGATCCTGCACGTTACCATGTAGAAGAAGCCCCTGTCGAAACAAATCGAGACCCCATAACTATTAATGAATATCTAATCAATCGAGCTCAAATCAGAGATGAAGCTGCTTACTATCTTCTCCGAAATGATCTCGTTGAACACATTTGGAATGAATATCGTGTAGGAAATATAAATATGTAATTGCAATATGTATTACGAAGATGTTTAATTAACTATCTTTTGTATGTAGATCTTTTTAAAAATAATTACCCTCCAAAATTAATGTCAAGCATAACTTCGCATTGGGAAAATGGTTAATATTAAACATCACATTGAATTGAAAAATAATTATCTAATACAAATACAAATACAAATAATTAAGGCATATTGGGACGATAGACATCATCGTCAAAGTTTATCGAACGGGAGGCCCTTTTTGCCATAATTGCTTTTTGTCGTTCGATCATCCATGCCCTTCTTTCTGGAGTATCGATGGTAGAAGTCTTCATCGACATAATATTGAAATCTTTTTGTTCCTCAAAATGTTCTTTGTACTCCATCATCATTTTCTCCATATTTTTCCCTTGTTGGAGGATTTCACTTGCAATGTCCTTGCCTTTTTTGAGCCTTTTAGCTTTTTGGTTTCCAATAGGCCTCGCAGATGAGGGCTCGGTTGGGGTATCGGGCACCGACTCATCCATAGTGTCATTTTGTACAGAAAATGAAGTGTTGTTCTCCAGATCAACTGGAGACTCAGGTTGGGGCATATGTGCACCTGTGTCAGCCATCGCTGCCCTTTCAGATAAATGGACATCGATAATTTTCCTCCATTTTTGACCGTGTTGTAATATTTCCCAACAATGATCGAGATTAAAATTTTGGTTTTTCGCAGAATAGTATAATCGTCTTGCATCAGAAATCTGTAAAACAAAAATAATATTGTAAGTAATTGTGGCAGATGAATGTTAGAAAAAAAATATTACTCCAAAAAAACGCACGCTATCAACAGCATTTGCTCCACTCCTTGGTCTTAAATTAACTTGAGCAATACACTCGGCAAATTTGGTGCACTTTTGGTTGATTGGTGTCCATCGACATTTTAGACTTTTCGATGTGCGTACTTCCATTGGAGTAACAGAGGGGCATATTTCATGGAATTTTTCAAGAATGCGATTCCACATTGTTGCTGATGTTTGGTTTATCCCGACAAGGGGATCTTCACTGATTGCAATATAAGAACGGCATAAAGCAATATCTTCTTCATTTGTGAAATTGCGACCCCTGAAACCTCCGTCTGCATTCTCCATAGCTGAAAACGAAAAAAAAAATTCTTAAATAAAGTAAAAAATTATGTATAGATTAGTTTTAAATTAAGTATTATCTATATATATATATATAAACTTGAATATTATGGAAAAAAATTAATCTGAATTTTTGTTAATATATTATGAATATATGAAAAATACAATATATTATGAATAATTAATTATTTAAAGAATATATATTGAATGTGACATATTACCAATATAACAAAAATAATTAATATATATTGAATGTGACATATTACCAATATAACAAAAATAATTAATATATGTAAAATACAATATATTATGAATAAATAATTAATGAATGACTAAAAGGTGACATATAATATAAAAAAATCAATATATGATGAATTAAAAAAATATTAAATAAAAATAATAATAATTAATGAAATAAAAAAAAATTAACACCTATATAAACTTAAATATTATGGAAGAAAATTAATATGAATTTTTGTTAATATATTATAAATATATGAAAAATGCAATATATTATGAATAAATATATATTTAAAGAATATATATTGAATGTGACATATTACAAATATAAGCAAAATAATTAATATATGAAAAATACAATATATTATTAATAATTAATTATTTATTGTGACATATTACGAATATAACAAAAATAATTAAGATATGAAAAATACAATATATTATGAATAATTAATTATTGAATAAAAAAATGAGACATATAATATTAAAAAAATATTAAATAAAAATAATAATAATTAATGAAATAAAAAAAATTAACACTTATATAAACCCCCCCCCCCCCCCCCCCCCCCCGCGTTCACCCCCCCCCCCCCCCCCACCTCTTCTTCTTCTTCTTCTTCTTCTCCTCCTCCTCCTTCTCCCGTCACCTCCTCCCCCCCCCCCCCCCGCCGCGCGTCACTCCCTCCCCCCCCTCTTCTTCTTCTTCTCCTCCTCCTCCCGTCACCTCCCCCCCCCCCCCGCCGCGAGTCACTCCCTTCCCCCCCCCCACCTCTTCTTCTTCTTCTCCTCCTCCTCCTCCTCCTCCCGTCACCTCTCCCCCCCCCCCCCCCGCGCGTCACTCCCTCCCCCCCCCCTCTTCTTCTTCTCCTCCTCCTCCTCCTCCTCCTCCTCCTCCTCCTCCCGTCACCTCCCCCCCCCCCCCCCCCCCCGCGAGTCATTCCCTCCCCCCCCTCTTCTTCTTCTTCTTCTCCTCCTCCTCCTCCTCCTGTAACTCCCGTCACCCCCCCCCACACACACAGAGTCACCACGTCACCCCCCCCACCGCGTCAGTACCTCACCCCTCCACCGCGTCAGCACCTCACCGCGCGACCCTTCTACCGCCAAATACAGAAGTTTAATTCTCAGATCTAACTTACCTTTTTTTTTTTTTTTTTAATTGCGAAGTTATTTTTGTATCTTGCACACTTTGAGATTTAATTTTGCAATGTTTGTGTTGTATATGTATTGAGATGTTCAGATCCGTTGCAACAGTAAATTTTTTGTTTGTAGTTGCAACGTTCATCAGATCCGTTGCAACCTATTTTTTTTTTTTTTTTTTTATGTTCATCAGACCTTTTTTTTTTTTTCAAATGTTGTCAGATCGTCAGATCCGACAGTCTGACGATCTGACAACTCGGGTTGTACCACAAAATAGAGACCCATTTGTCTTCTTGTTGAGTCTCTATTTTGGGTCTCAAGTTTTGCTGAAAAAAAATTAAATGGGGCTCCATATTTAACCAAAGTCTCTAAATATAGATAAAAAACTATTTTTTGGGTGTTAATTTCTGCCATTGGTGTTAAATTTTCATTGCCAAAGTCTCTAAAAAGGACAATTATTGCATTTTTAGAGCCCCATTGAAGATACCCTAACAACTTTAAATAACGGAGTCAAGACTAACCTTCTACTGATCTTCCCCCAACTTTTCCATCATATTTCTTCATAACCCCTTCATCCAACCAAATTAGCCCAAAGTGTGAAACCCCATAAAACACAACTTGTTAAAAACTCAACAAGTCAAAGACTTCACACAACAAGACTAGAAAGAAAAATATATTTTTTTTTTTGTTAATTAGACAAGAAAGAAAAAGATGACTTCACACAAGCCTTTCCATAATTTCCCTTTTTTCCACAGCCGAACAGCAAGTCAAGAACTTGGTCATCGCCCCCTCTTAGCTTCCACCAATTTTCTGCAGTCCCTAGTCTTCGCTAAGCTTTTGACAAAAAAGACAGCAAAAACGAGTAATAATAAATAAACAAATGAATATAAATCAGCATTACTTCTTTGACGGTTGACCAAAACCATCCGCAACAACACACACTCTTATCATCTCCAATAATATTACTTCTATACTATTTCTCATTTCTCTTCACCACAAAGTGTCAAAGATCGAATTTTTCACACACCCGGTAAGTACATATCTCTATATAATTTTTTATTTGCTCAAAGTTTCTTTCTTTGTGTGTTTTTTTGAGTGGTTTTGATTGTTTTGAACTAAGTTTTGCTTGTTCATGTTGGGGTCTTTGGTTGTTTTGGAAGATTTGATCAGAAAGTTTTAATGTTTTGTGGAAGAAAGATATATATATATATATATATTTTGTGTGTTGATTTTAGGGAAATTTTTAAGATTTTATCAACTTTCTAGGTAGAACGAGTGCTTTTCTCAGGTGGGTTCTTTGAAATTTACTGCAAGTTGGAAACTTTTGACTAGGGTATGAAGGGTGTGTTGAAGATCAAACAATATCCCCGGCCGGGGGGGTGGGGAGGGGAGGGGTTGTGACTTTATTGGCATAGTAATCTTTGATTTTCATCACGGGTACAATAGAGCTCAAAGTTTGTCCGACCATTCTCCAGACTTACGCATAGTGGAGCTTCGTGTACAGGGCTGGTGTTTATTTATAATTAGGTTGGTCTCAGTAATTTAGTATAATTCTGCTTGGTTCGTACCGGGAATTCAAGGAGATTATTTTGCCATGTCTGTTTTTTTCTGTATGAGTTGCTTTTTCTGCTCATTTCTTTTGTTCTTTTTGGAATTTTACTTCTTCTGCCAAGTGGGTGGATATATCGATAAATTGATGAGTTGAATTCATTTGAGTGGTTGATCAATTAATCCTTACTTCTTACGAACTGGCTACCATGTTCTTTTTCCTTTTCTCCTTTTCCGGGGATATATTTTCTGTACCTTCCCCCTTATGCCTTATAGTTCATAACTATAAATTAAACATCTCATTCAAAAGCTTATACGTTTGAGAGGATCTATTATATTTATTTATTGTCTTTGACACGTCCCCTCTTGCAAGCGCGATTCTTTTCAAATTGCAACTTGCACATGGTCTTTATTTCTTTTAATGGGTGGCGACGATCTTTTATTGACTTGTCTATGATATCATGTAAATTAACCACTTAATCTAAAAGCTTAATCAATCAGAGTCAGCTTTATTTTGTCATTTGTTGCCTTCAACAATAATGTTATTATTGCATCTTGATTGAAAATTGAAGGAGATTTCTACTTAATTTTAACTTGCTCTTTCTTGTTGGGAAATGCTTAGAACATTCTATATAACTTGGTATTTTATTTGGCTGCTAAATTGAGTATTTTACTCTAGTTCGTTTTGCAGCATTGTTTCTATATGTGTGTGTATGAAAGCCAAGTCTATAATCAGTCAATGCTCTGATTTGAAGTTTTTTTTGGCTATTACGGTGAAAACTGAATAATGAATATGTTCAAGAAAAAGAAAGCTGAATAATGAATATGATCTTTTAATATTTCCTTTGGTACTTAACTTTCATTTTGGGATTTCAGGTGGGTCTAATGGAGCTCTGGGTTTTGCAGATTAGAAGTTAGCTTTCTATATATGACCCAAACAACAATCTAAGTGGATCGTTATTTTTCCGCCTGTGTGCTATTACTGGTCCATTCATGAGGATGTCACCAAATGGCAGACCTCTCTCTGCTTTTATTGGTATATTTTTCGGGTTGCTCTTGAATAGCAGTCCCTGTTACAGTGTTCAGAGTGATATCGATTGCCTAAGAGGAATAAGGGAATCCTTGCAAGACCCACTCAATTACTTTTCTTCGTGGAACTTTAATAATAAAACTGAGGGCTCTATCTGCAGATTTACTGGGATTGAATGCTGGCATCCTGACGAGAGTAAGGTTTTAAATATCCATCTTTCAGACATGGGACTCCAGGGTGAATTTCCTCAGGGTGTTGCTAATTGCTCCTCCTTGACAGGGTTAGATCTTTCAAGCAACAAGCTCCATGGACATATTCCATCTAACATCTCTGGTTTTCTTCCGTATGTGACAAACCTTGACCTCTCATCCAACCAATTTTCAGGAGAGATTCCTGCTGCATTTGTGAATTGTACTTATCTTAATTTCCTTAAACTTGACAACAACCAGTTGACTGGTCAAATTCCTGGAGGGATAGGCCAGCTAGGTCGATTGAAAACATTTATTGTGGCAAATAATCAATTGACAGGGCAAGTTCCAACCTTCGCTAATGCTAGTGCTATTGAACTGAACTATGCAAATAATCCAGGCCTCTGTGGGTGGCCCTTGCCCCTTTGCAAGGGTTCTACCAAGAAAACACGCGTTGGAGTCATTGGTGGAGCAGGTGTTGGTGGGGTGACCGTTGCAGCTATGGGTGTGGGTATTGGCTTGTTTTTTGTTTTACGTCGAATGTCAAGAAAGAAGAAGGAAGAAGATCCTTTAGGGAATAAGTGGGCAAGGAGTATTAAGGGCGCTAAACGCATCGAGGCAAGAAAGACTTTTTACCCTTTCTCTGGCAGCCCCTTAAAAATTTCTTATTCATCTAGTTTATGTTACGTTTAATCTCATGCCTTAACATTTCTTGTCGATATTTTTCATAGTTCTTATTTGAGTGATCTTGTATATAACTATTTTTTGTTTTCCTTTTTTTGTCCGCAAGATACATGGTAACATTGATACTATTTAAGATTGCTAAATTGTTCAATAGTTTATTTCAATGAAAATTATTAAAAGAAAAATCCATTGAAGCCTGGTAATTGACATTATATTTGGCACTGATTAAGTGATTTGAATATTATCTTACAACTTGGTGCTCTTCCTTTCAGCTTTCGATGTTTGAGAAGTCCATTTCCAAAATGAGATTAATTGATCTCATGAAGGCTACCGACAACTTCAGCAAAGAAAACATTATTGGGTCAGGAAGAAGTGGGACTATGTACAAGGCAGTTCTTGAAGATGGCACATCTCTAATGGTAAAAAGGTTGCAGGATACTCAACATTCCGAGGAAGAATTTGTATCTGAGATGGCGACTATAGGAAATGTAAAACACCGTAACTTGGTTCCGCTGTTAGGTTTTTGCATAGCTAAGAAAGAAAGGTTCTTGGTTTATAAGCACATGTCAAATGGTACATTGCATGATAAGCTACATCTTTTGGCTGATGGTAGCAATGTTATGGACTGGCCTCTGAGACTCAAAATTGGGGTTGGGGCAGCCAGAGGATTTGCATGGCTCCACCACAATTGCAATCCTCGTATTATTCACCGAAACATAAGTTCAAAATGCATCTTACTGGATGTGGATTTTGAGCCCAAAATATCTGATTTTGGACTTGCTAGACTCATGAATCCTATTGACACTCATCTGAGTACTTTTGTGAATGGGGAATTTGGGGACTTAGGTTATGTTGCTCCTGAGTATACTCGTACTCTGGTGGCCACTCCGAAAGGAGATGTCTATAGCTTTGGTGTAGTGCTTCTTGAGTTGGTAACTGGAGAGAGGCCTACCCATGCATCTAAAGCCCCTGAAAGCTTTAAGGGGAATCTTGTTGAGTGGATTACCCAGCTATCTAGAGACTCTAAACTTCACGATGCAGTTGACACAACTTTGGTTGGGAAAGGCCATGATAGTGAAATTTTCCAATTCCTCAAAGTTGCCTGCAGTTGTGTACTTCCAGCTCCCAAGGAGAGGCCAACCATGTTTGAAGTCTATCAGTTTCTCAGAGCTATTGGAGAGCGATATAATTTCACGACTGAAGATGACATTTTGATGACATCAGAAAGTGGTGACGCAGATCAACTAGAAGAACTCATTGTTGCTCGAGAAGTAAAAGGTGACTTGAAAGGTATGATTAAGTGAGATATAGTAATAAATGGAGTCAACCTATTGTAATTATCCATTATAGTAAGTTTGAAGTAAATGTTTTTACTGTATGGAAGTTTAGGGTGTCAGCTATTAATTATAACTATTCACAAAATGATTTGAAGTCACTGCCCAAGTATTTCAGTAAAATGCTTTCATATTGTTGTGCATGGACTTTGTTGCATTTCTTGATATAATATGCCAGTTTATTTATTTTATAAGTGTCATTGCTAGCCCTTCCGTGCCATTACCGTTTATTTATTATTAATAGAGTTTCTACCAGAAGACACGAAGACCTAATCTGTAGTCTGACTAGCAATGTAAGTGATAGGAAAAAGTAATTTTGTTATCATATCTAACTACTTTGTCTATCAAACACTATTAGTCTAACTTTGTGATTAAATGTATTTTTATGCCTTCTAAGCTGAATTGCCAATATTCTTTGGCATCTTATACAAACTACGTTCCTAATCTTCGCTTCTAGTTCCTCAAGTAGTTATTGGTTGGACACAAGGGCTTGCTGGTGGGTTATGAGGAACGAGTTAAAATAACAATCTTGTTGTTTTATGCTTCAATGGATGTGTTATTAAATCTTTTGCAGTAATAATGAAACGTTGAACTAGCATTGGCCCATCATTCCATCCTCCTCCGCCCCACCCCCACCCCCACCCCCACCCCCACCCCAAACAACAAAAATAAAATAAAATAAATGGCAAAAATGCCCAGACTCTCCTTCTGTGCCATTTAAATTTTGCCAAATTTTACAGAAACTAATTAAATAATTTGTTTCTCCATCCTCTTTATCTTTGCTGAGGGGGAAAGAGGGTTGAATTTTCTTATCCATTCTGTTATACCCTTGCTAATATTTGTGAACTACAACAGAATCTTATAATCATCATTATGGTGCTGTGCTCTGTTTAATTTGAGTCAATTAAAAAAAGTAAAGGTCATTCAAGTTTTATGGGAGACTTTGAAGTTAGTTGTCTTGAACTCCTTGAAGTAAATTTGATATTCTTTTTTCCTTTTTAGTAGCTTTCCTTATTAAAAATTTGCTTAGCCATAATGGCTATAAATCAAAAAGTATGAATTAAACTTATATCTTCCTCTTTGTTGTACATTTACTCTAGTCCCTCAGAATTAGTTATCCAATGCCTGTGTTCCTGCTCCTTTGCATTACCCTCTTTGTTTGGAAGTTTTGACAGCTAAATAAGTGCATGTGAATAACTCACATATTACATTTCCATTGTACTTGTGTTGGGTATTTGGAGACAAACTTACGACCATTGCTGCTACTGGAGTCCATGTAAGAGAGACTGTAGCTTACCTCATTTAGGTTTGAGAAAAGAAGAAAGTAATGTGAAACAATGTAATTCATTGATAATAACATTTGTGTTTCTACATTGTGGTTTATATAGGCCTAAAGGTGTAGACAATATTCCCTAATTTATGGAGCAATTTATGGAGCAAATTGCTCCTTACAACAAGCCTAAATTCATGGAGCAAATTGCTCCTTACAACAAGCCTAAATTCATGGAGCAAATTGCTCCTTACAACAAGCCTAAATTCATGGAGCAAATTGCTCTTTACAACAAGCCTAAAATTATGGAATTAAAGTAATATAATATTTCAACACTCCCCCTCAAGTTGGGGCGAAGATATCAATGAGCCTGAGCTTGACAAGAGCTGATTGGAGAAGTGACGGTCCAATTGACTTAGTGAACATATCAGCAGCCTGCTCGGATGATGTAACAAAACAAGGTGTGATCACCCCTGAGCGAACTTTCTCTCGAATGAAATGAATATCAACCTCGATGTGTTTTGTCCTTTCATGAAGGACTGAGTCAGAGGACAACATAATCGCAGATTTATTATCACAGAACAAGGTAGACGAGTCTGTTACCGAAAACCCCAACTCAGTCAGAAGATAACGTAACCAAAGAAGTTCACATGTTCCTTGGGCCATAGCACGGTACTCAGCTTCAGCAGAAGATCGCGAGACAACTGCTTGCTTTTTACTTTTCCATGAGATAAGGTGATTACCACGAAAAGTACACATCCCCGAGGTAGAACGCCTATCAGTCTTTGACCCTGCATAATCAGCATCTGTGTAACAAGACAATCCTTCTTGTACACCCGTTGCATAGAAGAGACCAAGACCAGGAGAAGATTTAAGATACCGGAGGATATGATAAACAGCATCCAGATGAGAGGTACGAGGTACATGCATGAATTGACTTACCATACTCACTGCATAGGTAAGGTCAGGCCTTGTGTTAGTCAAGTAGATAAGCCGACCCACTAGTCTTTGATATATTGATGGCTCAACTAACAATTCCCCTGATTCTGCTGTCAATTTAAGATTAGGGTCCATAGGAGTAGAGGCAGGTCGACAACCTAGCATACCTGTATCTTGAAGAAGATCCAATGCATACTTTCTTTGTGATAAAGATATACCCTGGCAATTTCGAGCTACCTCAATACCAAGAAAGTATCGGAGCATACCCAAATCTTTAATGTCAAAGATTGTCCCAAGATCTTGCTTCACTTGGACAATTCCTTGAGTGTCATCTCCAGTAATGATAATATCGTCCACATAAACTGAGATAATAATGCATCTACCCTGAGGGTGACGTCGAACAAAGCATGTATGATCTGAATGACACCGAATAAACCCCATAGTAAGGACCACCTCACTAAAACGATTGAACCAAGCTCGAGGGGATTGTTTAAGCCCATAGAGAGATTTACAAAGGCGACAAACTTTCCCAGAATACTCCCTCTGAGCCCAAAAACCTGGTGAAGGATCCATGTAAATAGTCTCAGAAAGATCACCATTAAGAAAGGCATTATTCACATCCAATTGGTGAAGAGGCCAAGAATGAGAAGCGGCCAAGGAGACCAGGAGTCGAACAGTAGTTAATTTGGCAACAGGAGCAAATGTGGCACCAAAGTCCTTGCCTGGTACTTGAGTAAACCCTTTAGCGACAAGACGTGCCTTATATCGATCAATGGTGCCGTCAGCAAGATATTTCACACTAAACACCCACTTGCACCCAACTGTCCGTTCACCAACTGGAAGATCAACCAACTCCCACGTCTGATTCTGTTGCAGGGCATCCATCTCTGTTTTCATAGCAGTCACCCATAAAGGATGCTGGAGAGCCTCATGGACGGAGCGAGAAATAGAGACTAAATCAACCTGACTAAGGAAAGATTTATACTGATCGGAGAGACCCTGAAATGACACAAACTTGGCAATAGGATAATTAGTACTACATGAAGGTAAAAAACGGGAAAGGGGATGCCGTTCACGAGTGGGGTAACGAGAAGGTGCAGGTTCAGGGACCAAGGGAGAATGAGGGTTACCTGAATCCGGAGAAGAATCTGGCAGTGGAGTTGGAGCACGAGGACGCCGAGAGTAAACTTGTAATGGAACTGGAGAGGAACCGGATGAGAGAGTATTATTGGAGCTAGATGGTAGTTCAATAGTAGGCTGAGATGTGTCAAGAATAGGAACTGGACGAGGTAAAGGAGGGTCCTCTGCAGAAAGTACCTCAGGAAGTTGCTCTAAGGAAGAAGCAGAGAAGAAAGGGATAGTCTCAAGGAATGTGACATCCATCGAGTGGTAAAAGTGGCGAGTCACAGGATCATAGCACCTATATCCTTTAGACATGGAAGAATATCCAAGAAAGACACAACGTATAGCTTTATCATCTAGCTTAGTGGGGGTCGGGCTGCGATTTTGAACAAAGCATGTACAACCAAAGACTCGTGGGAGAAGAGGAAATAGGACAGTATTTGGTCGGAGAATATGCAAGGGTGTTTGACCTTGGAGGACACGACTAGGGGTACGATTGATGATATATGTAGCGGTGAGTACAGTTAGGTGCCAGAAATATTTCGGGACATTCATACCAGATAGAAGACATCGGACCATAGACATAATGTGGCGGTTCTTTCGTTCTGCCACACCATTCTGTTCAGGTGTGTAAGGGCAGGTAAGTTGTTGAAGAATCCTTTTTTTATTGAGTTCGGCCCGAAAGTCATTGGTTAGGTATTCTCTGCCATTATCAGACCTAATATTCCGGACAACAGTGTGGAATTGGGTTTTCACCATTTGAAGGAAGTGAGTGAAATGAGTGAAAACTTCAGATTTTTTCTTCATTAGGTAGACCCAAGTACACCGACTATAATCATCTATGAATGTCACATAGTAACGATGGTCAGAGAGGGCCGTGACAGGAGAGGGACCCCAAATATCAGAGTGAACCAGATCAAAAGCACATGAAGCTCGATGCATGCGAGGAATATATGTAGTACGAGTGTGTTTTGACAATTCGCAAGTCACACAATTAAACTTAAAATCCTTGCATGCTTTTTTAAAAAGTGGAAATAACAAACATAAATATTGAAAGTTTGCATGTCCTAGACGAGCATGCCACAAATCTAAATTTTGGACAGAACCAATAGGAGTGTCAAAAACTGGAGACACAGAAGCATGCAGACTTGACGAGGGTACTGTAGAGGTTGGAAGTTCTCCAAAATAGTAATGTTCATCGTGCTCATATCCCCTGCCAAAAATCTTCTTCGAAGTCAGGTCCTGCAAGAAGCAACGGTCAGGCAAGAAGACAACTGCACAGTGAAAACTCTTGGCAAGACGACTGACAGACAATAGATTATAAGCAAAGTTGGGGACATAGTAAACAGAGCGAAGAGTAATATCTGAGGATAAACAGGCATCTCCTTGACAACGGATAGGAATAGACGTTCCATCGGCAATTTGAACCGATTGATTTATGGAAGTGACAGGAGAAAAAAAGACAGAAAGCTCACCAGTCATATGATTATTGGCCCCGGAATCCAGAATCCAAGATGGTTGGCCTAACTTACTATGAAGTGCGGTAAGAGTACCTGTAGCAAGGGTAGCCGTGGAGTCAGATGGTGAAGTGAGGCCCAGGTGGAGTTGAAGTTGAGCAATCTGAGCTTGAAGCTGACTATAATCCGGTTGGGCCAAGACTAATTCTGTTGAGGCTGAAGGGGGTACTGATTCGGCAACAACCCCAATACGAGGAGCTCATTTCTTTTGTCCACCACCACGGTTGTTAGAGTATTGTTGTTTCAATTCAGGATGTAGAATAAAACATCGGTCAATGAGGTGACCAATCTTCCGACAATGTTGGCAATAAGGACGGGTACTGGTTTGCCGAAAACTGGAAGGAGCAGCAAATGCCATCTGGTCCGGAATAGAAGGAGTGGGCTTGGGTGCAAGAAGAAGACGTCTTCGTTCATCACCATCCACAGTTGCAAATGCCTCATATAGAGATGGAAAAGGAGATGTATTTAAAATCTGTGTTCGAAGATTCTCGAATTCAGGTTTTAAACCCATCAAGAACTGATAAGTCCGACGATGATCAAGACGTTTAGACTCAACCTCAGCATCATTCGGGAAGTCACTCAAAGGTTCATATTGGGCTAGCTCTTCCCATCTAGTTTGGAGGTACCCAAAATAATCCGCAACAGATAGTCCTAAAGTAGCCTGAGAAGCGTGAGAAATTTCCCGGTAAAGCTCGAAGATTCGAGAATCATGACGTGCATGGGCATACATCTTTGTCAGGGCAGTCCATAGATCATGAACTGTCTCGTGATACATAAACATATTATAAATCTGAGTCTCCATGGAATTGAACATCCAACCCAAAATAATACAATTGTCTGCATCCCAGTGAGCATAATCAGGATCAGTTTCTTCTGGCTTTTTTTCCTAGACTCAAATCCACCCAATTTTTCGTCTTCCCCCAAGCTAAAGCCGGAACGAACGGGACCAAGCATGAAAATTTTTCCCATTCAGTAATACACTAGTGACCCGTTGTGTAGGGGTATTAGGTTCCCCTAATTTATGGAGCAAATTGCTCCTTACAACAAGCCTAAATTCATGGAATTAAAGTAATATAATATTTCAACAAGAAATGATCAAATCAAGTATATCTTTCTACTCTGCCTCAATTTTCTAATTGTTTTCCCTGTTTACTCCAAGAGCAACTGGAGAGATGCCTATTCTGTTGTTCAATACTATAAAATATGCTTATCATAAGGGAAACAAGGAAAGCTGTGAAACAAAGGCCATTATACACTGACCAGACAATGATGAGAACTTCATGAAGCTGTTGATGTATTTGGTCAGAAGTGTCTGTGTACTTATTTCATTACATACTATTAAATTACTTGTTAAAAGTTTTAAGTTATTTCTCCAGTCCCATGTTAAGCTTTTAGAGCTCGAAAGCTTCTTTTAAATCCTCATCATCGGTTACAATATATACCAAGTCATTCTCTGTGAAGTAGAAAAAGATCAAATGTAAGAGATCCCTACTTTAGTGCTTAAAATATATCTTGTTTCCTTTATATTTCCTTTTGATGTTTCCGTGTTACACGTTTTGCAATTTTTTCGCTGTGTTTAACCCTGGATATACATAAACTGAAAGAATTTCTCTCCAGCTTTAAGTTGCCTTTTCCGTATGAACAACTTTTAAATATGTAGCTGTAGGAACCTTACTCTAATCTTGTGGACAAGTCATTCAAATTCAAATACGTAGTGGGATCACAGGTATTATAAAACTGTTGTCAAGCTGAATTTGGTTTAAGAAATGCATGCTAGTAAATTCCATCTCTCGTCTGCTGGAGGCAGGTATCATATCCTAGATATAGTATAGTCACACAGTATGTACCAGCAGGAGTTCCACTCATATAGATAATATAAGCAGTTTATGTCGGTTATAGTCATATGATGGAAAACTGAGGGCCCGTGGTAACCAAGTTTAAGAGATCATATTTACCTGATATCTTCATGTACTCTTGCTTCTGATGGTGGTAAATATATGTTCTCTCTGCCTCTCTCTCTAGCATTTTTTTCTTTTTCCTTTCCTTTTTTCTTTTTCAATTGACCGTTCCTTTTCTTTTGTTCTTTCTTGCATAAACTTTCTTGTTGGATAAGCCATCGTTTGCATTGTTTCTGAAATCAAAAGATTTGCTTAAAGGTCTTGGCTTAATTATCACTTTCTGGTGGAAAATTGATTTCCTTAATGTTTGCCAGGCTCGGGGACTAGCATGAGAGAATTTTAAGTCAAAATATGTTGAGCATCATTTAAATGGTACCTTTTTTCTTTTAGTTATGGGCGACTGTTAAAGTTGCTGCTGTACTCGAAGATATTATCTATACCTTGATAATTTAGCAAAAGAAAGAAGGTTTCTCTTGAACCTTTGGTACTATTACAACATAGGCAAAAACTCAATTTAGGCCAGCTAATTGACAGCAAAGTAGATTGCTGATACTGAGTTCATAGCTCGTGCTGCTTTGTATGTAGTTTCATCAAGCTAGTAACGAATGAGATTAGGTTGATTCTTTGTCGTCTATTGTTTCTCTTTAAAATTAAGATTTGTATACATTACTATTGTCCTCATCATTTTCTCATGTCTAGAATAGGCATATCATCCTTCAACTGGGTGCATTACTAATTTCAATTCTCAGTTATGTTACTTCTGGCTAGTGTATATGTTATCTCAGGCTATAATTTGCTATTTCATGCCATACGATGCCTTACTTTTAATTCACCTTCACTTGTGAATCAAACTCATCATCGCCGTGTAAAATTGACAGATTACAGAATGTAGATTACAGTGGGGGAATGGACCCGAGTCGAAAACTATACTTGATGATATGAAGATGACATTGTATAACATGCAGCAGTTGGATTTAGTGTTTTTTACCTCATGTATAAATGTGTCTCAATCTGTTAAGTTATGGATCCTTGTATTGTTGTATTTGCTGTTAGCAGTACATATTCCTGGTTGATTCTTTTCTAAGAAAAATGTGGCAGTAGAATTTCCTTGATTAAACCTCAAGTACACTTGTGATCTCATAGATGTATTTTGATTTCTGTAAGTTGTAAATGTTCTATATATGAAGGTTTATGGTTTGAATGGGAGGCCTAATCTTCTCAAAAGATGCAACTTTACTTGTTTCTTTTCATTTTCTAGGTTTTCCATCTCAGAAAGCTTCATAACTCTAACATTAGGGTTGCCTAGGTTACATTGTGGACCTTTCTTTTCTTTTCTTTTTTTTTTCTTTTTCTTTTGGGTTTTAAAGGGAGGTCTAACGGATGGTTACACTATCAACTAAATTTTTAGCTAGGTCCAGACTACTCATTGACAATCATAGGGAATGTGATCCCTCTCTGATCATTTTTTAAAAGAGTTTAGAGCACAATTGGCATGTGATTAAGAGTAATGTTTTATATCATCTTTTTACCTATTTATCTCTTTTTTATATGGTAAGAATTTATGTATTGAATATTAATTTTTTCATGTATATGATAAAACTCATACTATATAAGGAAGAGTGATAGGATGATTAGATAATATATAGCATTACTTTTACCGTAATCTATATAGTAATTACATTAATCCAGTTTTTGAAAGATGAGTAGGAAAAATTAAATGTTTGTACCTATACCATACCTTTTCCTAACCTAATAAATGTCCGACACCAAAAAAAAAACCTAATAAATGAAAGAAAATCCCTAGAAATACAACTATATAAGCATCCATTCCGGTGCAAATCTCAATGTCTCAACCAGTGACCGTTTTGTCTAGTGATATGATTCTTATTTTAGGTACGAGAGGTTCTATGTCAATGTTTGATCCATGTACATGCAAAACCTATATGTTCTAGATATAAGAAAACAAATAGAATATATATATATATATATATATATATATATATATATATATATATATTTTTTTTTTTTTTTTTTTTTTTTTTTTCCTTTCTATTCAATATATATATAGATAAATTAACTTAAGGAATTTGGACGAGCAATGCCCCAAAGTCAATCCCCAAAGTCAATTGTGACTTTAAATGATAAACATATATGCAACTCTAACTGAATATTTATGGGTAAAACACACACACACACACACACATATATATATATATATATATATATATATGCATCCATGATAAACATTCTATCTTTTGTGGTAGTTAATGTACCATTTGTTCAATTTGGCTAGAATGTCATGCAACACTAACTGAATATTTTCTCATGGAACTTAAGCCAAGCAAATGCATCAAAGGTCTCATGGATTTTGTATGGAAATTTAATTATACTGCATTTTAATCAAAATTGCGTGGAGTTACGACGTTGCAATAACTTCAGACCATGCATAGACATTTGTTCGAGATCACAAAAGGCAAAAATATTCTTATAAAGACGTTTCTTCGTAATATCATCATGACTCTTGAAATCATATAAATAATAATTCATACCAAACCAAATACGACAAGTAGCGGGGTTCATGTAACAAAAATGAATATCATCATCAAATTCACTACACTCATCAATTTTGGCCCTTTATTTATGGTAATCATTGATCGAACCATAGCCAAATCCCTAATTAAACCAGCATTTTTCAACTTTTGAATTAATTTCCCCTCCTTGCATGAACTTGATAGCCGATAGTTTTTGGTTTAGGCCTGCGTGCAACGTTCACATATATATTTTTAGGACATGTATATTTCTAAATTCTTTCTCACGTCAATATATTTTATTATTCCACTTTTAATCCTCCATGTCAGCACACTTCTTAGCGGAAGAGTAATTTATCTTGGGAGACAGCTCCGACACTCACAGCCTTTGACACAGCAGCTTCAACGTCGTCCTCCGTCTCCAAGCAGATCACCCACCCCACTCCACTCAGCATTCACTCTGAAAATGCAAAACAAAGTCTCTTGTTACGCATACATTTATAAAATATTTTTCTTAATCCCAAGATAAAGCTATGCCGCAATTTTTTTTTTAATATATAGACTTTTTTAGTTTAGAAAATTAATTAATCACTACTGAAAAAAAATCTTCTTCGTAAATTGTCAAATCGTGTATTATAATCATTTTCTAAAAAAGAAAAAAATCTTAGATATGCTCCTGAATTGCATATAGTCAAATCTAATTTAATATTGTGGGACTAAGATTCAAATAAAAAGATTAATGACAGAAAAAAAATAAAAATAGAGGGTCGATTACTTTTTTTTAACGATATTACATAAATTTTTTTTGGAAAAAAAAAAAATTCTTGGAGAGCTGGCGGTCCCTTCATATTCATCGGATCCTTATTAATTTGGCTCAAAGAGGGTAGTTTGACTCTAACGATTGAGTAAAGTGGTTGGGTATGACTTATAATTAAATGTTTTAAATTTAAAGTTATGCCTGTTTTTTATTATAAATATTGTTTAGTACTCTTTGACTAATTTGAAGCATGATTTGGAGTGTATCATTGCATAACGAGATTTGTAACAGTAGGGTGAATCTAATGTGATTTTAATTAGGGTGAGTTTTTCGTTATTAATATATATATATATATATATTTATATTTATATTTATATTTATATTTATATTTAAAGTAATTTTAATTGGAAAATTTAATTTAATCTTGTTATGTTCATTATATTTCTACATATTGGTGTTGGATTTATGTAATAGGTTTAGGGTTTTTCTTTTCTTTTTAGAATAAATAATTTATGGTTGTTTGGTAATGTTTCTCTTATTTTTCTTGCTCATTTTTAATGACCTATTACCAGTATGCTTTTTCTTATCTAATTTTAGAAAGAAATAATTTTGGGCATGTAAAAGTAGAAAATTAATTGCAACCCTATTAATGTGTGTACACATACATATACCAAAATGTAACTTCTTGAAATAATGCTACTCGAATCCGATCCTCTTATCATGAATCTACAGTTTAATTACATAAATCCAACTCCAAAAAAATGAACAGGTTGAATTTAGAAAGACAAATTACCAAAAATTGTTTGTGCCAGAAAGGGAAGAAGAAATTCTAAATACAAATTTATAAACATCATATATAATCGACTATAGAATTATATGAACCTAACACAAAAAAAATGAATGTGAAGAAATTTAAGGCACATACCAATTAACTATAAGAAACCTAGAATGTACCCATATAAACGGCGCTAAATCCTCAATCATCAAACATTTGTACTTATATTTCTCAAGATGGAGATGACCACAACTATGATGATTAGGCCATGGTGAATTCATCTATTGTGATGTTGGGAGATGAATGAGCTAGGGACAGTTGGTCATTTAATAAGTAAAAAGATTAATAAAAAGGCGAAATAGATAAAGAAATTAATAAATAATTGGCTCTTGAGGTAAAGAGTGCTTTTCTGAGGTAGAATGATCCTCCGAAGAGCCAGAAGAACCTATAAAGATAGATAGGTGGCAGTAGGATCTATTTGGGAACGAGTATATATATAGACCCATCATATTCCAGAAAAGGTACTACTAAATTACATACTCTCTTTATTAAATTAAGCTATTAAGTCCGACCTTTGATCTCAGTACTGATTTAAGTGTCGGAACTATCTCCGAAATAAATTTTACGTTCACATTTTTCTCATTTTTACAGGTTTTGTCCTTGGGAACGCAAGTCGGACGATCTTATACCTTAACATATCCTATACCTTAACATATTGGATCTCACCATTATCAAATTAGTGATTAACCATATAGGTAATTGACCAAAAAAAGACCTTTAGAAACAATGAAGAAAAGGGAAAGAGATGCAAAGCAAAACAATTGCAAAACTAAAGATGAACTCCAATTGTTTTTTTGTACATAAAATGAATTGAAGTCCAACTAAGTCATTCATTTGAACGCAATACGTGCTGGATTATCCCCAGGGATCACCATAATCTAATGTAGTTATCACGTGAATCCAACATAAGAAAAATAAGATGATAAAATTAAAATTTCCACCAACCTACCATACAATTTTACTCAGTTGACGGATTACTTTTTGTCAGGAAATGAATCGTTTTTGTAGTAAAAAAAGTTTATGTACGTAGTTCGCTAGAAACTAAGAATCTTATAGTCCAAAAACTATAAGGATGATATGAAAAGTGATTTTTACGTTTATGCCCAATTAGCAACCTACTTGAGAGCTCCCGCTTGTTCAAGCCTTAGCGAGCCAGAGCTGATCTTAAGTAATCATTGTTGTTTATTGGATTCCAAAGTAAATACTTCATTAGGAAGACATAGGGTATATATTGAAGATAATATGAGATTCACAGTTTTATCCAATGTTCGTTGGTTGTGCAAAGTATCTATAATTGTTAAAGCTACAGTGACAGAGGGGAAACATATTTCGTGATTAGTGAGCATGAATACGTATGTACACGGTGCCAAAAAAATGACGAACAAATGTACTTTGGATACCTGTTTTTCTCCGTTGTGTTGTCTAATCTTTTTAGAAATGTCTCATTATGGTTGTAGTAGAACATGATTAATTTGTTGAGATGAAGTGTGGTACTGTATGAGCTTGGATAGTACATAGTAGGTTGGCTTGATTCAGTAACAGGTAATTGGGAAAAGTCCTAAATACAGAGGAGACTATGTCCGTTGTATTTTATTTTTACGAGTAAATATTGATATATCACAGATGTGGTAACTTAATAATGTGTGTTGGTATATTAAGTATGTGTAGCTTAACAAAATTTGGTGGTAACTCACATCGATTATGTAACAGTTACTTGTTGTGTTTTATAAAGTATTTAGAAATGACTCATTATGGTTGTAGTAGTACATTATTAATATGTTGAGGTGAAGGGTGGTAATGTATGAGGTTGGATACTATGTAGTAGGTCGGCTTTATTCACAAATAGGTAATTGGAAAAAGTCCTGAATACAGAGGAGACTATGTCCGGTTTTTCTTTTTTTTATAGTAAATATTGATAAAAGAAAGAGGTGGTATCTTAATATTGTGTGTTTCAATATTAAGTATGTGTGGGATTATAAACATTTGCATGTTGAATTCGGTTATTTAACACTAACTTGTTGTGTTGTCTAATATAATTAGAAATGTCTCGTTAGCGTTGTAGTAAAACATGATTAATATGTTGAGGTTAAACGACGGTACTGTATGAGCTTTGATACTATGTAGTAAGTTGGCATTATTCACAAACAGGTAATTGGGAAAAGTCCGAAATACAGAGGAGACTCTGTCCCTTTTTTTATGCATATCAAAAATGCATTAAAGACACATGTAGTTTAGGAAAAATACTACGTTTTTACAATATTAAGTATGTGAAGCATATAAACATTTGGTTGAAACTCCGTTTATTTTTTGACGAGTAAATGCATTAAAGACAAATGTAGTAATTTAATATTGTGTGTTGCAAAATTAAGTAAATGTATTTTGTTATCATTGCGTTTTAACTCACATCGGTTCTTTAACAATAACTTGTTACTAATGTCTTTGTAGGCTCGTTACGACGAAATGCTCCATACGGCAAGGAATGCATCTGAATCAGACTCGAATCCAACGCCTGTGGATGAGAACGCATTATTTTTGCAGGCTGTTGGACCACCACGAAAAGGTCGGCTGTACGGGGTAGGTTCTCAGGTATCCGTTGAGTCCGTGTCGAATACCACATCCCATCCTCGACGTGTCATGACAGAGGAACAACTGGCTGCCGCCGTTACACGTGCCACAGAGAATTTGAATGAAACTGTACAAAGTCATTGCCAGCGAATTGAGAGTCAGGACAACTTAATCATTCAACTTCAGCAACAAAAAACGAAGCAGAACAAAATGTTGGAAGTTCTCTACGCGAAAGTGTATGGTCAATCTGAAGACAGAGAATCTTCATCTTCACATAGTGGTGAAGATGGAGAGTAGTTTGTGAGAATGTTATCTTTGTAGTTTGATGTTTAATACACTGGCATGTACAATACATTTCCTTTTGATTACAGTTTAACATAATAATTTGTATATTAAATATATGTAGATAATATCGTATTTGCGTCATTATTGGAATTGTATTTCATATGTGAAATAGGTTCAATTTGGGAAAAAAATTTAGGATTTTTTCAAGGAATTATGAGTACGTTAATTAGATGGAATGGTTAAGTTGGCGAGGGCTATGTGAAGGGAATAGTTATTGACGGTTTAGTGAGGGAAAATATTGGTGAAGGCTTGG
The DNA here is from genome assembly GCA_037974665.1 of Ehretia macrophylla. Classification (NCBI taxonomy): domain Eukaryota; kingdom Viridiplantae; phylum Streptophyta; class Magnoliopsida; order Boraginales; family Ehretiaceae; genus Ehretia; species Ehretia macrophylla. The sequence continues at coordinate 31,389,948 of CM075780.1, forward strand.
CGACGACAATTTTGTGACAGTTTGGTGAGGGGATCAGTTGGCGAGTGTTCAGTGATAGCAAATAATGGTGACGGCCGAGTGAGGGAAAATGTTGGCGAGGGCTTGTCTATGGGATATACAGTGACAGTTGTGAGACGGCTCTAATTGATGATGGGATAGTGACAGGAACGTTTGGTGACGGCCTGTAGACTGAAAATTATGGTGAGGGTTTGGTGAGGGCGGACTAACAGTGACGGCTTGGAGACTGGAACTGATGGTGAGGGGTTGGTGAGGGTAGATTTGGAGACGGGATGGAGAGCATTCTTACCTGTCGCCACATTGGCGACGGCACGGTGACAGGAACCATTTTGGCGACAATCTCCTATCTGACGGACAATTCCTTTCACGGTGTCGTCGCAAATTCTACATTGGCGACGGCACGTTGAGGGGAACCGTCTCTCGTAGAATTCAGTTTTTTTTGAAGTGATTGAGGTGTCCTTTTTTTTTGAAAAAAAAATGATATATGAGGAACTCATATTAGACCGGATTCACCACAAGACTATAATCTCATAGTGCGGTAGCACACCCACATTATACTATAAATCAGTCAATGATCCAACAATATGCGATGACACATGCTTAAACCTAAAAATTTTAACTATATCATGTCACGATCCAACCATTTTACCCCACCTTTAGGGTCAACCTGCCATACCTTTCTGAACCAAATTAATGACAGAAAATCCCTCACTATATAAGCATCGCATTCTAGCGAAAGCCTCAATGTCTCAACAATGGGCGAACAAACCGAGATGAGAAAAGCTTATACTCACAAATCCCCTGATGATAAAAATCAAGGTGAAGAAGATGATGATGACACTGATGGATATAGACTCCAAAATGAAGCAAATTATAATTCATCGGATCATCGATTTACCACATTGGTACTCATTTTTCTGCATGTAAAGCTGAAGATTTTATTGACATGATTTTGCAGGATTTCCATTTTCAGTAGAGTCAAATCATCTTCATAAAACTAATTCATGGCAAAGGAAATGGTGTTTTAAGATGGTGTTCACTTCCTCATCCTCGATCAGAACCGTGGATTCTATCAGGCGATTTTATTTTTGCAGCAAAACCACTTTGTAGATTATATGCCTATAGAACAACGACCTTTCCTTTTGTTCCATGTGAAATTTTATACCTAGGAATATGAGTGAGAGGCCCCCATGTCGATGGAAGCTGCAATTTTTTTTTTCTTTTTATGAAAAACACTTAAAGCGTGTAGATGGATCCATCTTGTTTGTTACTGGTGTGGATTGGCCAACGCCATATAAGAGAGACACACATTAGTCAGACATTTTTAAGAGTTTCTTCTTTTTTCATGTATCTTGTCAACCCTTTTTGTATGTAACTTTCATGGAGAGTTGGAGATACATGAATTGTAACAAGTAGCATCCCATGATAGGTTATCATATCTGTTTGGGTATTTGATGTAATTAAAAGTGTATATTGTATTTACGTGGAAATGAGAGAGTGAATATATAAAATTGTGATTTTCGGATCATGAAAACAGAGGCGTCTCAAATAATTTGAAGATTTTGGACGATTATCTAAATAGAAGTCTTAATAATTAGGTTTTTTCTCAACAAAAAAATTCTAAATTTTCTACTAAAATAATCACTACAAATAATTAAAAAAAAAACACCAAAATTAGAATTATAAAATAGTATAATATTATAAGTTAACAAAAAGATAGAGTCTCAACTAATCATTAAAAAAAAAAATTCTTTTAATTGGGGCCAATGGGACCTTAGAGTCCCAACCAATTTATTGATAAAGGTCTGCTCGTTTAATGAGCAAAATTTGAAACTTTCTAGCCCTTTTAGTCACAATTAAAGGACAATAGTCTATGATAGACATTTATCTTAAAAAATAAATAAACAATTTCTTTAAATTGAGACCCTTGGACTAAAGGGGCCTTGGACACACGCCTAAGCCACTTTTAGCTTGGGCTGGCTCTGCATGAAAATGGAATACTTGCTCACAAACATTGTATTCTATTTGTTATTAATAAACTTTTTTCAGCAATAGTAGGGTTCACAAGCTAACTATTTTGACTTAGATCCTCTTGTAACCTATCACCTCTTCTAACTGTTAGGAGGAATATTTAAGCAATCTATCTAATTCTTTTTGTTATAACCCAAGCATTTGATTATAATAATATCGTTAATAGGAACAAACTAGAATATTCTGTCACTAAGGACAGACTTGTGTTGTTGACTACCTATGTTGGTGTTGTTGTTAGAGGTCACAGGTGGACTACGCTTTCATTTTTTAAAATCTAGGTTTCTCTCTCCTTTAGAGACTCCGACTGTTTGCCTCCATTTAGGGTTGCGTGTCTATTGTTATGCATGTATTTGGCCATTGTTTTGGTGGCTCTGTCGGGTGTCCATGAGTTGATGGTGCTGTGATTCGTGAAACGACATTTTTTGTGGTTGTGGTGCGTCATACCCTTGTTTTAGGGGGCTTGGGCCTCTTCTTGTATTGTTTTGTTGTTTTGCACTTAGTTCTCATGTATATTTTGTAGTTTTTCTGGACTTATATATATATATAACTTTTTTCCTTGTAATATATGAATTTTAATTTGTAATATAATTATGTAAGTTGACAAAGAAAAAAAAAAGCTCGAATTGGTTGTTCTCCAATTCCATTGGAGTGGTTTGCCATTCTTGACCAAATTGGAGTGGCTTGCCATTCTTGACCAAATTGGAGTGGCTTGCCATTCTTGACCAAAAAAGCAGAAAAGCGGTTTGCTATTCCTTGGTCATTAGCATATTTAAATGAAAAATAAAATAAAAATAAAAGGCTTGTTTTATTCAAATCCATTTTTATTTTTCATTGTCAATGGGAAGAGGAAGGCATTTTTTGTCTTAAATTAAGTAAAAAACTAAAAAGTAAAAATGAATATGAATCCCATATGGTTGAGATGAACGAAAAGCTTTTTTTTTTATGTTTCCTAATAGCTTCATTTCTTTCGAATACGAAAAATCAATCTTCCAGTATTTTTATCGTATAAACTTTACCTCAAACGTAAAAGATAGGGTAATTAGTTATTGTAATTCTGATTATACAATGATCACAACAAAGTAATTTCCACAGGACAGTTAAGTGACCTCAATTATTCAATAAATTAATTAAAATCTATTGACCTATACTCTCCACTCCAGTGTGTCTCCACCCCCACTCCTCTTCCCGAGTTTGGATCATTTCCTTTGTTGATTCTTTTATTTTTTGTATTATAAGATATTAAATTTGATTTTTTAAAAATCTTTAGTAATTTATTTTAAATGTTTTTTAGAATATCTTAATTATAGATGGTTATTTTTATTGCTCCAAATATGATAATTGGGATTTAAAAGGACTAAGGTTCTGTTTAGTTTTTAGACATTTAAAAACACTTAAGATTAGAAGTTGAACTTAAATTATTTGACTTATTTTTTAAAATATTTTTAGGTAAAAAATAAAGTTGAAAAAAGCGAAAAAAATAAGAAGTTTTAAATTAGAGTTTTTTAAGGAATAATTTTATAAAACTACTTTTACATAATATGCTAAGCTATTTTTTTTTTTTCAAATAAATATTTTTATATTTTTAAAAATCCAATATCATTCTTAAATTTTTTTAAAATCTAACATTACTAAAAGACCAAACTGTAAACAACTTTGATTAAACAACATTTCTAAACAAAATTTATCGCTGGAAGCAAAAATTTAACGGCTATGCCAAAATACATTTTATCCGCGCCTGCATTGTATGCCCCTGCAAAAAAAAAAGTCAAACCCGGCAAAACCAATGACCGAAAAAAGTTACTCAAATTTCATAAAGACTATAAAACTTAATTTCCCAAACAATAGATCAAGAATTGAGTAAAATTTCCATGGATTCATGTCCCTCCCCTTCAAGCACCATCTCAATTGTGGCCACTTTCACATCCCCATTTGAGGGCTCACCAAGGCCAAATGATCCCAAATCCTCCTCAACAAGAAAGCCCCTTAGCTTATGGCCTGGAATGTACCATTCACCAGTCACAAATGCTTTGTGGGAAACAAGATCACAAATCTTTGAGAAGCTTCTTGACCCACCTCTTGATGCACCCCCACAAAGTGAACTCCTCACTAAAACTCCATCACAGAGCAGGACTAGCATTCTTTACAACTTTTCATCTGATTATATCTTGAGGGAGCAGTATAGGGATCCTTGGAATGAGGTCAGAATTGGAAAGTTGCTTCAAGATCTTGATGCTCTTGCTGGTACCATTTCTGTCAAGGTTGGGATTTTTTTGCTCAATTTCTATAGTGTGTGTGTGTGTATCTTGTGTGTCTGTGCAATTTGATTATCCTTGATGCTCTTGCTGGTAGCATTTCACTAAAGGTACAAACTCTTTTGGGTTCTTCAATTGCATGTCAATTAAAGTAGGGATCTTTTTGCTTAATTCGTAGTGTGTGTGTGTGTGTGCTCATAATGTTTTGTTTATGAATAGGGCTTGCAGATATTTAATTCCCAGACCCTTAAAAGAATTAATGAGATAAAAATGTGAGCGTGTGTGTATTTTGTGTGTTCGTGCAATTTGAGTATCCTTGATGCTCTTGCTGGTTCGATTTCATTCAAGGTACAAACTTTTGGTCTGCCTCAATTGCATATCAGTTTAAAATAGGATCTTTTTGCTCATTTTTGTAGTATGTTAGTGTGTGTGTGTAAAGAATTGATGACATAAAATGGAGTGAAACAACTAGTGCAGGCAATAAGATGCCTAAAATGGATTGTGATTTTCAGCAGACAATATATTAGTAGTAACCTTGCTGAGCGTAGTTGTCGTAAAGATTTCCCGTATGAACTAAGAGGGACCAGAAGTAAGCCAAATTGTCACGTATTAGAACAATATGAGAACAAGGGGCAATTAATATACATGTACAGGCTTAAGACCTAACAATTCAAACTTCTGGTCATGGTCGGGTTTCATTCATGTGTATTAAGGCATAGTTGTTTTAGCAACTCATAACTTTTTCTTCTTTTTGGGGGGATTGTTGGAGGAAAAATTTAATTGTTCACGGTTTGTAAAGTTTCTGTGACTTGTGAAAGAGATTTCATTATTACACTTGAGGAACATAAGGATGGAGTATTTTTCACTTGTTGTTTGCTAATATCAACCTCTATTCAGCAATCGCCTGTCATCTTACCTCTGAAAAAGATATCTGGTATAGGCAAAAGGTACCTTTTCCAATTAGGTCTTGCTAGGTTCCAAGATATTTTCAGCTATATCGTCCTGCTTAATTATGGTTGATTTACTTGGCCATATGAGTGAGTTTAAAGTATTTCGAACATATGTGGGCTTGTTTATTTCTCTAATTTATCTATTTTCTTGTATACTAGCATTGTTCAGATATTGATAGCACGACCAGACCACTCTATTTGGTAACAGCTTCTGTTGACAAAATGGTGCTGAAGAAGCCAATCAGTGTTGACATTGATCTGAAAATAGTTGGTGCTGTTATCTGGGTTGGCCACTCTTCTATCGAGATTCAACTTGAAGTTACTCAATCTGAAAATGGTACTTATTCTAGAACTAATTCAAACTATATAAGCTTAACTTAAGTGTTGCAAGAAATACCTCCCACAAGGTCCCCTTCTACAAGTCCCTGTTCACCTTTGCTTCCTCTACGAGGTAAAAAAAAGGAAAAGTAATTACACAACATAAACGACAGAGCCAATGATAAATAGGTTTTCATTATATGAATATTGGATAAAATAATTTACTTAAGCCAAGCACTATACACACTTCCACAAAACAATCTGTATGCATTAGCAATTCTAAGAAAGAAAAGTTGACAGAGAATGTGTGATATATACGTGTTTAACTTCTAACATTTATCATTTGTCAGCCGGTATGTTTCATGTTCATGTTATGTCTATCTCTTATCTTCACGTTCATGCTTCAAACCAAACTTGTTGATTTACAGTAAGAAGTGGCTGCCTCAATTCTCAGAATTCTTATGTCACTCCATGTAAGAGACAATACATTAGCATCCTAATTAGCTAGTTTAACCTGAATAAATGCTCTTCACCTGGACAATTGCTAATTTCTCTCATTAGTAACGCCCTGCACTTGCTTGCTGCGCTAATGTTTTCAGTAACACCTTTATATTCACTTTTAAAGTATTTGATATATTTGCAACTCAATCTGATGTTGTTAGTTCAAATCGAAAGCAGTTCAGTCACATGTTGTTAGTTCAAATTGAAAGCAGTATCAGTCACATCCTGCTTCTCATCTTGATTCTTCTTACAATCCTTCTCTGGTCCTGCTTGTAAATATTGAATCTCATCAATATTTTCTTGTGTCTGAGTGTGTAGTTTTGGTGTTGTGTGATTACTTTTAGCAATTACTGTTTGTAGGAGATTGTCTTCTTCATTCCTTCCTTTTTCTTGCGACTTGTGTTCATTTAAAGAAGTCAGATTTATGATATTTTCTGCCTAAAATTCTTGCAGTGTCCATCTCTTTCTGATAAAGGTCGCATCATGATGTTTGTCAATAACATGTTACAGTCATGAATGTAAAATTCAGTTCCAAGTTTTTAAAATCATGCCAATTTGAAGCTTGTTGACTCTGTTTATATCATGTTAATATTCTTTATCTGGCACCTACCTCAAACCCTGAACGGTCAGAGTATGCAAAGTTGTCTACTCGAAACTCAATGTATGTTGCACCTCATCAATCTCAGGCAACTGTCAGAATTGAACACATGGCTTTAAAATCATGTGTCATCCTAACTACAAGATAGTATACTTCATCTATGTGCAGGGAGCACAGACTCTCCAGAATCTGTTGCTTTGGTTGCCAATTTCATTTTTGTGGCTCGAGACTATAAGACAGGGAAAGCTGCTCAAGTAAATCGTCTAGCCCCAGAAACAGAAAAAGAAAAGTTGCTCTTTGAAGATGCGGAAGCAAGAAATAAACTAAGGAAAAGGAGGAGAGGAGTAGAGAGCAAAAAGGAGATTGAGAATGGCGAAGTGAATAGACTCGAAGCATTACTTGCAGAAGGACGGATCTTCTGTGACATGCCAGCACTGGCAGATAGAGACAGCATTCTTTTAAGGGACACGCGCCTTGAAACCTCCTTAATTTGCCAGCCACAGCAACGGAACATCCATGGTCGCATATTTGGAGGGTTCCTGATGCAGGTAGCATTTGAGTTAGCCCTCTCAACAGCTTATGCTTTTGCTGGAGTGATGCCAAGCTTTCTAGAAGTTGATCATGTTGATTTCCTCAGACCGGTATGAGACTCCCTTCTCTCAAACCCATCCCCACCTGCCGGCATGTGTGCGAGTATCAATTCAATTATGGATATGTTTGCTCAAAGTGAGCTGTCATCTTCAAAACCTAAATAGAAATACAAATATAGAAAAAAGATCTTGTTCGTGTGCCACCACCATCACTTCTCCACAATCAGTCATCTGGCTGAAACAATTGTAACTATCTTTATGGTTCCTTGTCCATCCAGTAATTTCCTTGGGCTTGTTAAAGGGTGGCAGGAGATATCTGTTAACCGTTGAATCTAGTTGATTCTACTGCATTATTCTCATATCTTATTACTCCCTTCATTTCTTCACCCACGATACTGCCAGGCCTTTCAATAGAAATTCAGATCGTCATAATCTATCAAAGTGGGACGACACCTAAATTCTGAATTTCTTTACCTTTTCTTTTTATTAACGTCTATTTAAACAGCAAATTCTCATTTGTGGTGCAGGTGGATGTTGGAGATTTCTTGCGATTCAAATCATGTGTATTATACACAGAATGTGAAAACACTGATCGACCTCTAATTAACGTTGAAGTGATTGCCCATGTTACAAGGCCTGAGCTCAGATCTAGTGAGGTATGTTTCACAAATGAGCTATTCCTATAAAGAAAATGAACGACCTTTGATGATACTAGTATTATACAACTGAATGTCGCCAACAAAGTATTGAGAGATCAGATAGACATAACTAAAACGCGTGAAATCATCTATGAAAGTGATGAAATAACATTCCCCACGTCTTGTCTGAACACTCATTGGACCACAGATGTCAAAATGAATCAATTGCAACGGATATTCAGCTCTTTTAGCCTTTCCAAAAGGCTTTCTCGTTGCCTTACCTGCTAGACAGTATTCAGATATTGGCAAGTTAATCTTTGTAAGTGAACCTAATAGGTTCTCCTTTGCCAAACAATTCATTCTGTATACGACCTAACCTAGCATGCCATACATTTTCTTCTGTATCAACATTGCTAGAAGAAGCATTTATAAGAAAGCAACTACTATTATAATAAGTATTAATAGAGTTAATGTCATCTAGTACCATAAATCCATTACACATAAATCCAAATCCATAATAAACAGTGTCATAATATATATCTACTTGTTTGTCATGAAACATCATACTAAATCCTAGTCCAAGAAGAACTGTGACCGAGACCAAGTTCCGCCAAATATCAGGTGCATATAAAACGTCATGCAAGTACAAGGTTTGACCTCCTCGCAAGCTCAACTTGCACGTACCAATACCTTTGACTGCAACCTTATTATTGTCACCTACATATATCCATATCGTTCCTGTTGGAATCCAATGGTACTCAACATAGATCCCTCGGCTTTTAGCTACATGGTCTGTTGCTCCTGAATCCACAGTCCACAAAGGAGAAGAATCAGTTAGCAACACAGTGCTAACTACATATACAAAGTCATAAGAAGTAGATTGTGTTAAAAAAAATTTGGGAAAAATAACGAGAGTTAAAGAAAGGGAAATTATCAGCAGATGTACATTAAGCATATTCCAACCATTCCAGTTTGCGATTAATCTCTTCTTCATGTTTTTTATTTATAACTTTCTGGGCCTGGTGCAGGTATCAAACAGGTTCTACTTCACATTCACTCTTCACTCGGAAGCGAAGGCCATGAACAATGGATTTAGGATCCGGAAGGTTGTTCCTGGTACAGAGGAGGAAGCGCGAAGAGTCCTGGAGCGTATGGAGGCTGATTCAATGCAGACAAACTTCTGATCTATTGCAGACCATTGTCATCGTTAACAATACGAATACCAACTTCAATCAATACAATAAGGTCGCTGGACTTACCAGTGATATGAAAAATATGTCAAGAGAGGATCTTTTACAAGATATTATATTGTCATTGAGCTTCTTTCTGTATAAACTACCTAGCCAACTTGGTAACAATTTAAATAGTTGCATTGAACTTTACATAGTTGCTTATGCCTTTCTGGTTGCAGCTTAGGACTTGGTGTTTGCCAAAAAATGAACATAAGAAGCGAGTATGATCAGTACCATGTTTTTTCCAAATCCCAGTCTGAATTTCCTGTCCATTTGTTTACATTTTCTGAGTACCCTTTCTCTTCTCCATGTACCAAGATGGAGGGGAATTGGTGCCAAGGAAGTTAACAATTATTCGTGGTGACGTTAGATACATGAAACGGATCTTGCCTTGTGAAATACGACTTGATTTGATTTTTTTGCCTTGTAAAATAAGACATGATTTGATTTGATTTGATTTGATTTGATTTCTCGTTCCATTTATACCCCTTATAGTTTCGGTCCTTCTGACATCAAACTAACAATTAAAAGATGGGTTGATGCTACAAAAGCTGCGGCCATGGTATGGAGAGCTTTCCAGATTATTTCATGTCAGAGAGACGAGATTTTTCTTCAATAGATGTACATATTCAACAGCAGCAGTGCTCATGGTGATGACGATACACCCATGTAGGAAGGGATTCAATGGCGGTGATATGCCCATATAATTATGGATCAGGACATACAATCGCATTAAATCTTTTTTATACATGATTTAAATCTGACTGCACATGCCTTCAAGACATACAGCACATGAATAGCTCGTGGTGAATATTTTCCTGTAAAACTACTAGTCAAGTCTAACATGCAGTCTTTATAATAGATTTTCCATACTATTGTTTGCTAACAATAGCATTCAATGATCTACAAAGTAATAATTGCTATCATATGTTATTAGACAATATAATAAGAACAAAGTAAGCAAATAAGAGCAAGCACATGCACCACATGATCCAGTGATCTGGAATTGTAATGTAATACAAAAGTGTAAATCGACCATAATCTGTAAGGTTTGGACTATTCTTATATACCTGAGCAGAGTTTTGCTAGATTCAAAATATTTTACAAACTTTGAAGACACAACACTCTTATTTGCGCGGTCGAACCTCTACATATATTATATATCTATTTGAAAAAATAATTTATGGAATCTTCTACACTGATCTATCGTAAATACAAAAATATTGGGAAAATTACATATACCTAACAGATTTGCAGACGCCATGTGGACAAGGTCTTCCTATCGGGGGCATGTCATATTTTACATCCGTTGTGGGCAAAAATGGGAAAAGGGCCGCGTCTGATACAAGTGACAACTGCTAAGGGGATGCGCTATCGTCATCAGAGGAACTGTACTGCCGCCTTCCAGGGAATCCTCCACTAGAAACTGGTTGCAGCATTGGATTCACGGGAACTGGGAATTTGTGGGCAGAACTGACGATGGTTCGCTCATTAATCATTCCAACTTCCTTGCATACTCGATCAAGAACTGATAGGAAATCTCTTACCACCATGAATATCCTGAAAGGGTGAGCTTCTTCCTTGGATGAGTTTCCGTGGAAATATTCGGTGATTTCCTTAACCAGTGTAAGAGCAACACTTTCTTGGGCTTGAATTCTAATGATCTCCTCCTCGGCCATTTTCAAGAGTCCATTCATTGCCTCAGAAAATTTGTGGCTGCAGCTTTCATTAGAACCCACTGCTTCATTTAATCTTATGACCTCAGCAATCTTCTCCAGTCCCTTGGCAAGCTTCAAGACGTCACTGTTAAGCACTTCTGAATCCATGGCAGCAGCTTTCTTCACATTGGTGAGCTCTGAACTAATGGCAGAAACTACCTGAAGACCAAGTTTCCGGCACTTGATGTCATCATTGATAACAGAAGTCTGATTTTGGACTGAAGCAGAAAGACGAGCACCTTCACTTCTTATGATCTCCTGAACAACAAAATGCAGAAGAGTTGTTTTTCCATCTGCCCCCTTGACATCAACGAGCTTGAGGAGCGTATCAAGCTTAAATGCATGTGCATCGCCACGGTTTGTCCCCACATTCATGCGGTTCCCAGTCTTCAGCACAGCTTCAAGAAGCTTAAGGAACATTCTGCTATTCCTCAATTCTTCGCAGGCTGCCTGCAAAATTATCAACCTGATTCTTAGCCTTACTAATTCAGGGATTTGTTCGTGTAATACAACATTATACATGCATCTTGTTTTTTTTCCTGTTGTAGGCTGAGAAAGCAGCATCATCTCCACTAACCTGATCTTCAGGAGGAAATGAGTTCACAAGAAAAAATTATTTCCTAATGTTGATCAGAATTGATGTTTATCAAAGAGCGAGCAATTTGCACCACCCACGTTTTAGTTTACAGGTCTGGAGAGTCGGCTAAATCGTATTTACTTATTAAAAGAGAGACAGCTAATGCCATAACGTAATTTATGATGAACTCTACCAGAAGTACACAATAACAATAATTATTAGTTTACAATAATAATCGGAGAAACGAGAAGAAGATCAGATCACATTCAATGTCAAAAATGACATTTTGCTCTCGCTTGTAAAATTAGGTGGGCACCATGTGATGGATTATGTTTTTAAGCACTCAATCAAATCTATCTATTTGTGAAATGACACTTCAAACTATGGCTAAAATAACTTTGGCTCCAAGTGTGATGCAAATTTTAGTGATGTGAATGCCAAAAGGTTTAAAAATTTTCCGTAGTATGACAATTTTTCAGATCACTGTACTTCTCTTACCTAATCTTGAGGAGAGGGAAGGGGAACATTGTGAATTTAACCCAAATATCTTCCTTATCATTTCATTTAGCTTGTAACTGTGTTTAATGTCTGCTCCAATTTCACGTTGTATAAACCCACTTCTTGTTCAAGTTATTTGTCTGAGTTTTACAGAATGCATTATGACGACTGAAAAAGCTAATGATGATATGAAAATTTTACCTCAAGAGTTTCAAACGACTTTTTGAGGTACTCAACCTCGGAATCAAAATTGGACATGTAAAGCAATGCATCGACTCTTTTGAAAGCAAAAGGTATATCGAGCACTGCCTTCAGAAATCTCTCAGCTGGTCCAAGCTTGATTGGAGAATCATCTTTGTGTTCTTTTAGTTTGCGTTCTTCTTCTTTAGTAGGAGCCATCTTTAACAAACTCTCAAGAAGATCAGTTCCAAGGGTATCTGCATTCCCTGTATAAGGGTGCATGATGTGTTAGTCAACAAACTCTGCTGAAGTACTTAATATGATCTAGAGAGAAGTGCAACAATTTAGAAAAGAAAGGAAACAACGGTAAGGGGGAGACAAAGTTTAGCCAGAGTGGTAGCAAGAGGGCAAAGGCATAAACCAAGGAGAAAAGCAATTTCAATTACAAGAACCTCGAGAAAATGTAAAAAAACCAATTAGCCCTGCTGGCATTCATACAAACGTCCGCCTTAATTACTTTATTTACATTATTGATCACCCATGAAAGCTTAGGCATGTACATCTAATGGGGCTGATCGCAACTAAAAGGAAAGTGAAAGTAAAAGAGTTTAAATATATGTGACATCTCATATAAAAACTTTGAAAGAAGATATTTGAGATGAGGTCACATCTAGAGGCCTATGCAAGGTTGTTTTCAACATATGTGGTCAGTTTGGCAATAGCCAAAAAATCTCCATCAACACAGCTTACGCCCATTTTCAGATAAAACTTAAGTTTATTAACTAATTTTTCTAGTTCACACAAACAGATATATCACTTGCCCTTATGGAAAGTGAAATCCTTCAGTCAGAATTAACTCAACATTCTAGCGGTAAGAACAACATTAAGTTAAAGCTTCTACGAACTATAGGAAGTTAATATATTACCTTCCAAAAGGGCTTCACAAACTTCATCCACAGTAACATGAAGAGCCTTCAATAGAATCGCAATATTCTGGGACTTCTTAGGATCAAGTACCCTATTCTCTTGGCTTGGTAAAGGAAGAATTTGCCGTCGTGTTGTTTCCTTTGGAGTTGGATTTGGAGTATTTACAATAAACAATGACTCAATCATCTCCTCATTCAACCTGCATCAAACACAGTTCGTTGTTGTTATGAGAAAGACATTCTTTGGCAAATATATTTGGATGTAAATGGTAAACAAAAGATATGGACATCATAAACAAGCATTTATTATCGTACTTAAATGAGCTCGATCTAAGCTGATCCCACACCATTTCACGATCAGAACTTGCTCTCACTTTATCCCAATGCAAAGGCTTCAATTTCGGTTTTGGAGTCTCCTCGTTGTTATCATTTGACTCGTTAAAATTTCCACTTTTTCCGATACTCTCCTCATTTTTATCACCGTTTAGGGAATGCGAAGGCAATTGCATTGGTGAAATCAGTGTCGTACTCTCAATCACCATAGGCCTTAAAGGTGTCACCAAAACAGGTGGCTCAGATACCGGCTTCCTAGCTGGTGGAGTTGGAGTTCTTGGACTTTCCCAGTATTTACTAGGCGGAGGTGGAGGTGGTGGTGGTGGCGGAGGAACAGATATAGGCGGAGGCGGCGGAGGAACAGATACAGGCAGTGGCGGTGACACTGATGAACCTGAAAGAGGGGCTTCTTGCCTAACTGGACTGCTAGTTCTCACCGGTGACTCCACATTCTGATCCTCAACATCAGAAATTTGTAAATCAGGGTCCAAAACAGGCGCATTCTGATTCACTGGACTAATAATTCTCTCTGGAGGCTCCACATTCTGATGTGAAACATCAGAAATTCGCGGATCATGGTCAAGAACAGGCGCATTCTGGTTCACTGGACTAGTAATTCTCTCTGGAGACTCCACATTCTGATCCGAAACATCTGAAACTCGCGAATTGGTGTCAAAAGTAGGCATATTCTGCTTCACTGGACTAGTAATTCTCCGTGGGAACTCAACATCATGATCCAAAATATTCGAAATACCTGAGTATGGACCAAACACATGCTCATCTTGCTTCACTGGGCTACTAATCATCTCTGGAGACTCAACATTTTGATCTGAAACACTCGAAAATCTTGAAAAGGGATTGAAAACAAGCACATTCTGCTTCACTGGACTGCTAATTCTCACCGGAGACTCCACATTCTGATCTGAACCATCTGAACTTCGCGGCGATGAATCTACACTCCTGGAATACCTCTCTGGTGACAAAGAACTTGGCGATGGTGACAACGAATCCTTCCTAGTTCCCGTGAAAACCGGCCTTGGAGGTGGTGGTGGTGGTGGCGGTGGCGGAGAAACTGATGATGCTACCGGCGGAGCCATCTGGAGCTGTACAGCATCCAATTCAGGCGACTTAGGCTGCGAGATTTTTGGGCTTACACTAACGGGCGGCGAAATGCTCAAAGAAACAGACCGGGCCGGCGAGCCCGAGCCCGAGCCCGAGCTCGAAGACGAATATAACGAAGAAGATGAGCTTGAGCCATTAAAGTTTGTCATCTCTACAGCCGCGAAAGCCCTTCTAGACGCCGATCCGGCGCCAATAGAGCTCTCTCTACCCCCTACAGACCCTCTCGGAGAGTAAAACTCCTCACTCTCCTCATCTCTACCCGATCCCACTTCAACATTAGTCTCATTTCGCCGCCCATTCAAAGGCGGCAATGGCCGGAGCTCCGGCGAGTCCATTTTTCTAGGATTTAAAGCACCAGTATTCCCATTACTACGTGCATTTTGTTGAGAAGGAGTGTGTGTTTCTAAGCCAACGTGATGGGAATTCACTAACGTTCCAAGGTACAAGAACTCAGAGCTAGTCTGCGAAGGCCTGCTAAGCTTCGGAATAGCTCCGTTGTGGCTTACTGCCGCATTGTTTGCTGCGCCGTTTGGTGGGTAGTTGTACCGCGTGCTGTTATCGGATCTGCTCGTTTTAGTGTCGCTAAAAGCACGGTTTTTTCTGCGCTTCTTAATGTGTAAAAAGATGGCGACGGAGACGACGATGACGGCACCGACAACGACAGCGACGGCGGCGATTATTAGCTTTGAGGAGGCGGAGTTGGATTTGGCCGGGTGGGGGACGTTGAGAGAGGAGATGTTGGCAGGGAAGGAGGCAAAGGAGGAAGGAGAAGGTGGGGGTGGTGGGGAAGGGTAGGATGGGAAAAATGGAGTGCCGGGAGGGGCAGAAGTGGAAAATGGGTATTTAGGTGGGGTGGGGGGAGAAGGTGGGGAGGGGGTGGGGGGTGGGGTAGGGGGTGAGGAGTCGGCTGGGAAAAAGGGTTGGTGGAGAATGCGGCGATTGTGGGTGGTGGAGGATAAACGGAGGGGTGCGCAGGATAAGAGGAGGAGGAGGAGGAGGAGGGTGGTGGAGGGTGGCATTGTTGGTGGTGGTGGAGATGAAAGAAGTGGAGTAAATGCAGTTGGATGTAGCTTGGTATCAGCTAGCTGTGGTAGTGTGGATGGTTTTTCTGTGTGTGGACTGCTTCCACACTCAAGATAGAGAGAGAACAAGACTGGGAGAGAGATCTACGTATGCTGAGAGAGAGAGAGAGAGAGATGGTTAGTGGGGACTGTTTCTACAGTCA
This sequence comes from Ehretia macrophylla, assembly GCA_037974665.1. Lineage (NCBI taxonomy): Eukaryota > Viridiplantae > Streptophyta > Magnoliopsida > Boraginales > Ehretiaceae > Ehretia > Ehretia macrophylla. The sequence continues at coordinate 31,405,655 of CM075780.1, forward strand.
GAGAGAGTGAGAGAGAAAGAGAGAGAAATCAAGATTGGGAGAGATCTACATATGATAAAGAGAGAGGGGGTAATGAGTTAATAAGTGTGAAAAGGTAAAAACAGTGAGAGTGTTTTGATCTACAGCTGTAGATTATAGTAAGTAACTCCCCGTCCTACATCAATTACTCACGTCACGAATATACCATTCTAGATTATAGTCGTGATATATTGTTTCACATTAGTTATTACAGATCGATTTTATATAAAATTTATGTTCAGTTTTTAATGAATTAAATTTATTATTTCTGTTAATATAAATTTAAATATTTTAAATTAATTAATTAAACTTAATATATTAATAAACGCATTCCTATTGGCAAATGGACTAATGCTGCCTACAGCTAAGATTCTAGAGAGAGAGAGTGACAGGGGAAAGGTGATGACCAATGAGTGTGAAAAGGTTGAAACAATGAGTGTTGTTAGATGTAGTGCTGTAGATTATTGTAATAGTGATAAAATGGACTTAAATGCTGCTTACAGCTAAGATTCTCTGCTGGTGAGTGTTGGGTTCATTCTTTCAGTGAAAAGTGGTAACATTTTTGGTACTTTTTCTTACTCTTTTGGTGAAATTTTCTGTCTATGAGATTTTGCAGTAAAGTTCTGTATTTTCTCAAGCTGATGTGCTTCATAATAAAATACTATTGTTAGGGACTCCAAGGATTAGCGGTAGCCTTCATGTCTTATTCATAAAAGTTTTAAATTTAAATTTATTCTTTTTATACGCAAAAAATGGTCCTATTCTTAAACAAAAGTATATATTTGATTGTGTTATTATATGACAAAAATTTATAATTTTAGAGTAAATTCGATATTGTCAGTGACAGATTCACATCGACATGAGAGCGACACACCCTAAACTACCAAAAACAAAGCAAAAAAAAAAAAAAAAAAACCTTTCTTCTTGGGTCTGAGAAAATATATATATATTATATTAAATCCCTTTTAATATATGATTGTTCTCTAAATTTTTCTTACTATATAAGTACACACACTCATTATAAGATTCAGACTCCACCCATAAATGTAATTCAATATAAAAAGAGTTTCTCGTTGGAATTTGTTTTTTAAATAATAAGAAAAAGAAACAAAAATTGTTTTGGACATTGAAACCATAAATCTTTTTCATCAACATTTCGATTTTGACTGATCACAGAGTTGAGAGGATAGAGTTAAAGTCTCTCAGAAATTTGCTGATTTCAATAAATCTGTTTTACCCTATTAATGTAGAGATATGAAGAACAGTTTGTTGTTTATCTGTAAAACACTTTTAACAGAAGAGAGATGTAGACCCTTTAAAGCTGAAAATCTGAAGCTTTTTTTTTTATTTTTTTATGAAGCACTTTTTCAAAGCCGCCATAAGTCCACCATAATTGCAAACACATCTCAATCAATCGTATAATTTTTTATCAATCATCTTTGTTTTATTTAAAGAGGTCTTTTTCACCAAATGCAAACTTCAACTAAGCAATATTCAAATAAAATGTTGCGCGGTTGAACATGATATAGGTTCACATAGTGAGGTTCAAATGCCATTTTCAATATTTATGATGATGCCAAATATGGTTCAATTCACATGCCACACGATTAGTTTAGGTTATAAATGTTAAATCCCTAATTTAAATGAAGGTTAAACAAATAAAAAATGATGTCACCATAATAAATCTTTCATGAGAGAAGATTCAGCTCTCAAGTCCAGTCGAGTAAGAAAGACTTTTGTGGGTTTGGAACGAACGTGCATATGGTTGATATATGACTTTCTAGCAACATCAATGAGGTTATGTAAGAAAGCTAACTCTAATAAACGGAGCAAAACTCATTTTTACATAGTTTGTCGAGTAATTAGTGCACATTAATTGCTCGTGACAAAGAAGTAACTAGTACTTCAACCATTAGACCTAGATTGAGCTAATATATGTTTTTTCAGCTAGCTAGCACCAATATAGTCGTTATAGAATGGCTAATATAATTTTTCCTTGTCAAATGAAATATTCGAAGGAGTCTTTTGAATAAAAGAAAGATAATCTCAACACTAGCTAAAACTTTTAATTGAAATAAATTCAGGACAAGGTAATTATTAATTGAAACTTTATGAAATTAAAATACATTGTCAAGAAAAAGGATTAATTATTTTTAACATGGAAAGACAATTCAAACGTGTAATTTAACGAGCGTTTGTCTTCAAATTTGCATTTACTTTTTAAAGCCTAAATGAAATATAGAAAAATGAATAAAACTAGGTTTCAAAAGGTTGGACCAACAGAGCCGGGGTTTGGTAAACGTTGGACCAATGGAACCGTAGTGGTCGAGTCAATTCGCGAAGCCATAGTTACCGACAATTGCGCCCGAGATTTGATGTCAAAAAATGCTGTCGGTTCCTATTCATTTTTTATTATTATTATTGAAATCAAATTTACGTTATGATTTTGACCTTTATTATGCTAAAACAAAATATTACACTGGGTTGTTACGAAGGATATTTCTACGTCAAATTAGCTTTTTAGTTTTTGACCATCAGAAAGGTTTTCGTCTTTTTCTTCTTTTTTTTTTGTGTCAAAAAATGCACCTGAGACGGGTCCTTTTATCACATTTTAAAATTACAAATTTCGTAATGCAGTAATACGCTAATTTTAATACATGTTCCAAATTAATTAAAAACCTGATACAGTATGTAATAAAAAATATATATATATAAATTTATAATTTTTAATCACAACGAGTTATTAATTGACACTAAATTTTTTCTTTTACCAGAGGCAACAAGAAGTTGAAAATTGTAAGTAGACCTTACGTGTAGTAGAATCAAGAAAATGGTGATAAATGAATTCCAATTATTGATTTTTGTTCTTCTCATGTTCTCTCTCAAGAGTATGGAGCTGAGTAGCTAAGAGTGAGAGAACTTGAATCCTACGGTGCAATATGGTATTACTTTTTTTTTTTATTTAATGACAAGAAATGCTCGACAAGGTCTTTTGAGTTTGTACTGAGATTTAAATCCTCGGATACATAACTCAATATAAAAGCTATGGTCTGATGATTTGTCGAGAATAATTTAAAGAAAATAGTTTCTAACTGATCTAAACACGAGACACAAACAATTTAGTACTGAGATTCAAATTCTGAGATAAATAACCCAATTTAAAAGACATGATATGTGTTAGAATATATAATTCCTTTCACATTAAAAAATATCATAAACTCCGAGTTCACTGTATAAGATCTTGAGTTACTCCTTCCATGTCACGACCCAAGTCTAAAACCCTAGACCCACAGACGCGACTAGTATTGTAGGTATAAGAGATAACTATTTGGGCTTCTTTTCTACTGGCCCAAAATGGTTAATCTAAGTTATTCCTTATACCTACAATACCCACTTATAAATCACACAATCACATTATATTCCACCGATATGGGATATTACACACACCCCCGTTAAGGACCTAACATCCTCGTCAAGGGCATATATACCCAATACCAACCAGACAGTGAAGGATTCCAGAAGTGGCTCATACGGGTTCATCTAGAGGTAGCTCCTATTAGCCTTCTAAGTGTAGCACTTCGTCCCGCATAACACTTAACTCCCACACCGACTAGTGACCTTCTCTGATACCATTATGTCACGCCTCGAGCCCAGAACCCCGGACCCACAAGCGCGACTAGTGTTGTAGATATAAGAGACAATTACTTGAGTCTTTTTTCTACTGACTCAAAATAATTAACCCAAGTTATTCCTTATACCCACTTATAAGCCACACAATCACACTATATTTCACTGATATAGGATATTACATTCTGACACTAATTTGTTTTAGGATAAAACCTTATGATGTTTATATATTAGAGTTAGACCCATGATCTAGTCATATCTGTTCACATGTGACCAATATATTCTTTTGTCTCATCCCGTTAACTATTGTGTCCCAAAATTAGCTCTCGGTCAGGGGCGGAGCTAGGTTGGGACAAACAGGGGCCCTGGCCCCCCAATATTTTTTTTTTCAAAAACATCTATGTAATATTGTTAAAAAAAAGTTACTGTCGTTAAAAAAGTTTATATAGTATCGTTAAAAATAAATTAGCGGCCTCCCTATTTTTTTCCTTATCATGAATGTTCTTATTTAAATCTTGATCCCTCAATTTTAAAATCTTAATTTCGTCCCTGCTCTCGGTGATCATTTCCCACCATGTCACATACAAGGAGAGTGCTATAATATGTAATTCCTTCCACACATAAAAATTATAAACTTCAAGTTTATCATATAAAATTTTAAACTACTTCTTCTAACTCTAATTAATACAAGACACGAACAAATCTCAAGTCTCTATTCTAAACGTTCTACTATTATATTAGCCCTGTCAATTACAATGGTGTTTAGCTCTTTCTAGTGCCATTGAATTAGAGAATGGCTTTACCCAAAAAAAAAATTAGAGAATGGTACTGTGTAGCACCGACACTTGAGAGGAATATTAATGCAAAAGCCATACAATGAAGTACGTAAGAAGCACCACAACCACCACAACCCAAACGAGCAAATCTATGATTTCGTACGTTCATTATTAGTGTTTTTGACCATGGGACTTGTGCCCTGAAGTTTCCGGAGCGCGTCTTCCTTTTGTCATTTTCATGCCCTTATGGATCCTTACGTGTTTGCCCATAATCTCACACTACTCCATTTCTTTAATCATTTATTTTATGATAATAAATTATTTCGGGATTGTTTTTAAATTCACATTAAAAATATTAAATTTCAAATTATATAATCGTATAACGGTATATATTTTAATTTAAGTTAGTTAAGTTTAAAATGTATCAAAATTAATTGCATAAAAAAGTTAATTTGTGAACTGATTTGAATTCAATACGTAAATAAAATCTTTCATTTAATTATATCTCAAATACTTCACCATTTACGTAAATAATTTGAAATACCCAAATTTTTTGAAGAGAAACAATCATTTCACAGTATCGTGTTGTTACAAACAAAATTTAATAACAGTAAACTACTAAATCTCATATATAATTATGAGCAAATCTATTCCGTGTAATAAGAATACCCGCGCCTTTCTTCTGACCCATGCATTAACTCTTGGTAATTGTAACGAGCAAATGAGTTTTAAAAAAAAATGGTATCATCACAACAATAAAGGGACAACAACATACATAGGAATAATGCTCATGATTTTGCCTTGATGGCTTGTCATGTGAAGTTGGTGGCCGGCAAATTATTTTATTAAAATAAGATTAGTGCGTTTTAACACTATTAGATCAAGTGGATTACAATATTCACAGTGTTGAAGGCATTATATATCTCTCATGGAAAAAAGGCAATTTTTTTTTTAATAGGAATGATTATCATCGAGGCACAATATGCTTCGATTTATGGTTCATCCATACACCAAAATGCATTGGTGTCGTATGCATACATGTGTGCACCAGTCAATTATTATAGGTTTAATTACAACATAATATTACTTTTACCTCCACATGTGCGTTCTAATAAATTAAATATAAATCAATTCAACTTTAAATTCAATTTTTTTTTATGATAAAAAATTCATTCTAAACAGAACAACGTCAAATTTGATATCAGATAACTTTTGACCCGACACCCACTATACCATGTCTAACTCGACATGATAAGTTAGAGAATTTTGACCGCTCAACAATTACAGGATCCGACTCCTTTACAAGTCCGTCTTGGATCATTTATTTGAGCTGAGGAAAAAGGGTATTTATTTTTGGATACTGTGATATTTTTGTCATTTATTTATTAAATATGATAAATTAATCTTTTATTTTTAAATTTGTGATGTCGTTAGTCCTTTTAATAAATTGTGATAATTTTTTTAAAGTGAATTGTATGCGCTCGATACGTAACTAATTTAAATCAAATTTTGAAAAAATAAGTGATTAATTGATCACGTGTCGTGCATGTAATCTACATTAAAAAATTAACAAAATTTATTAAAATAACTAATATTATCAAAAATTTAAAAATAAAAAATTAATTTATCACGTTTGATATATAAAAAATTAAAATGTCAAAAAATCTAAAAATAAGGGACCAGTTCGGTACGGCGACCAAGATGATTGACCCATGCAAATGACTAATTTCCCCTTGCTTCTGTCGCCCAACTTGGATAACGTATGACACGCGATATTTTTGAAATCATGTCCAATTGTGGGGTGCAATTTGACCTGACCCCGAATTGACTTATTGGCATCTACAATAATAAGTATGAATACCCCTCTCCCAATGGAAGGTAACTCCACTCTCATTCACTTACATTTTTACATTTTTTGTCTAAGATCATATATCCGGCTCAAATTCACCAAGCTCGGACTATTGACATATTTGATTATTAATTTTATCATCGAAATCTATTTCACGAAATTAAATTCTATTATTTGTTTGTAGAACAGCACGGAAGTAGTCCTCTGTGTAATTTATTTTCAATTTTTTTATCTTACAATACACAATAATATATTCACTAATTCAATTAAATAAAAGACGTAAACTAAACACTTTTAATATACGAATCAATACATTTATAATTTATTTCACCCTAGTAAGGCGAATTCCACTTATTTTATTTTGTGCACAAGACTCCGAGATATGGGCTTTGGCGAAGAACTTCAGCAAGAAGTTTCTACCATAAGAGGACACCATTTGTCAGAGAGAGAGGAGCTATTAGGAAAATAATTGAGTAGATGATTAGAATCTTGTAAATTATTCATTTGCTAATTTAAAAAGCGAATTTGGGGCCCATCAGCCAATGCCATGCATGACCCTTCATGCATGGAGGAATAGGTTAATACTAGTACAACTGGCTAGAAAGATGGGTTGGTCTTCGGTACATCTGCGGCTGTTCAGTCGTAGATGATCTTGGTCATTTTTTTTTTATGATTAATTTTGATCGTTGATCTCAATTCAAATTTTTTTAAAAAAAATATTATTATATGTAATGATTATGTTGTCTTTTGTTTTATTAAATACATGCAGAACCCACTAAATATTATATGTAGTGTTAAAATATATTCTTTAACCTTTTGGATTGTACAATGACTAAAATATCCTTATCAATAACATCTAATTTTTATTTATGAATTTACTATTATAACATGTTAAGATATATTATATGTAGTGTTGAAATGGCTTCTTTAACCATTTTTATTACCTATTTAACCATATTCCCTCATTTACAGTATATGATGGTTCAATTACTGTAAGTACTATTTCAATTACTAATTGTTCGTTTTTTCTTATTTTTCCTTTCTTTTGCCAGTTTATTCGTGGTACTTTAGTCCAAATATAATATGAGGCGTGCTATATGTCAATCCATATTAGCCAACCATTTAACCATATCCGAATTTTATGGTATATGAAACTTCAGCGGCCACTTAACCATATGTGAATCAACGGTATATGAACACTCGATTACTAAAGATACTATTTCGATTGCATATTGTTCATTATTTTCATTTCTTAAGATATAGTATAACATCTTTAAATTAATAGTGTTGGGATCATTAATTTCTATTAATTTAACGCGATTTTAATTTATTGATAAATTAATAATTATTAATTTATAAAGATAGACATGTCATTAATAAATTGACGGTACCGTCAAACTGAATTGTGTAATATGGTCATTACGTACAATATATATCTATATATATATATATATATATATATATATATATATATATTAATTAGATAAAAATTCTTAGAACACCATTTTTAGATTCTATCCTTATGACTAAGGATATTAGTGACAGAATCTATATTCATAAATATGTTATAAAAGTTATCCCCGATCATAGAATAAATTAATTTGGCGTTAGTTTATCAGAATAGATTGAATTACAATCTACTAACCAAATAATATGAGATATTAGTTTAGACGATTAGTAGTACTTGTTAGTTAACAAGTGACTAGACTTTACCATCAATACAACGAATTACATGGATCAATTAATCCGGCGCAACAACGTGATGGGTAGGGGGAGAGAAGGGTGGCGAGGGAAAGGGTGGGGGGGAGGGGGGTAGGATGTTAGACTAGCTCCAACAGTCTCTCTAAAATGACTCCTTAGCCATTTTATGAAGGCAAATGATCAAATTATGCTCTAACAGCCTCCCTATGAGAGACTTCCTAAAATTGGGAGCCTTTTTTTTTGTTCGGCTCTTTACATGTATAGAGCCAAAAGTGACTCTCTAAATTTGTAAAATTTGAACGATCCTTTTTTATAGTTGCGAATCAAATTAATTTTATTTCTAACTTATTATAATTTTTACAGAATTTCAAATTTTAATAACAACTTTCTAGTCGAATCGATACCGACTTTTTCATTTGAGACAAAAATAATAATATTAATTAAAAATATAATAAGATAATAAAAATTAAAATAGAATGTCATCATTAACAAATAAAAAATAAAAAATAAAAAAATTAAATAGTGTGTATAATAAAAATAGAGATATATTATATTAAAATAAAATAGAGAGTCCATAAAATAGAGAGCCTCTAAAATACGAATATTTTAATTTTTTTACTCTAATATATCCCTAATATGGACAATGAAAAGAAAAAAATATTTATTATAAACTATAATATAAAAAAATTATTAATAATTAAAATAAAATATCATCATTAAAAATAAAAAATGTAAATAAAAAAATTAAAATAGTGTGTTTGATCTAAAATAGAGATATATTAGAGTAAAAAAAATAGGGAGTCCCTAAAATAAGGAAACTGTTGGAGTGAAACTGAAATAGGGAGTTCCTGAAATAAGGATATATTAAAAGTAGGGAGGCTGGTGGAGTAAAACTGGAATAAAGAGCCCCTAAAGTTAAAGAGGCAAGCCTAAACTCCCTCAATGTAGAGAAAAAAAATAAGAAGGCTATTGGAGTTAGTCTTAGGGAAGATGACCATTTTTTTAATTTTTTTATTTAGTGGTAAATAAAAAATTTCGTGGAGAAAAAAAGAAAAAAAGAAAAAAAATTATGTATTATAAAACGGTAAAAACATCATTTAATAGCTCAGAGGGGGTAGTGCGATGACTTTTTAATAATACATGGGATTTTCTTATAATTTTACGAATACAGGGAGTAGAGTGATTGCTTCACATATCATAGGGGGGTAACGTGATATTTATCCAAAAAATAAATTAATTTTAAAATCGTCTTAATATTAATTTAATTAAGCTCGTAATAATTAGACATTTGATCTGGTTATTAAGAAGTCCGAGTCTTCTCAATTTAATTAGATTAAATTATTATATACTTTAAATCTGCGTAAATAACCATGAACGGATACATGTAATTATTTCACTGTGTAATTAAATTTTTAATTATCATGTATGTTTCGTAACATTAATATTGTTAAGCAAATATTTTTTAAAGTTCTTACGTTTATAAGGGATCCGAACACTAAGACAGAAGAGTCTCTTAAGAGTTTGTGCAAAATTTTGCATGGCAAGTCGGGATATCACCTTATCATCCGTAAAACTCTATGTTGTCCACTTTATGACGTACCCATGATGATAATGATGGGTTGGCTTCGGATTGAGGACTACGAGCCAATACACAAAGAATGCAATGATTGTCTATGTGACGTACACATTATGAAATTGTTTCCTATCTTTTATCTTTTAATCGTCTAATTAAATGTAAGAAATATTATACATTTTGTTTTATAATATATCAAATTTCAAATTTATATTTTTTTTCTTATATTTTGTGAATTGTTACATTAAGAAGAAAACACAAACATACCAAAAGGGTACTTTCATCTATTTGAACATATCTCATTTTTTTAAAAGAAAATACAACACAACCTGATTGTTTATCATTTAGTTGTGTTTTGGACTTTCGCAATACTATTATTTTTTCGTTCAAGAGTGTATTGGTCTTTTGGAATGTCACTTTTGTCATTTTTTTAATAATATAATCATATTATTAATATAAGGATAAAATAGTCATTCAGTTCTTTACCATGATTGACACACAAAACTCGTTACCACGTTTCATGCATCTACTAGTCAGCTTGACTTGTCTCATGCTGCATAATAAAAGCAGATCGACCGAGGAATTTTCCTAGAAAGATTCATACTTAGCCGACATCTATGAAGAACTTGTATATGTCAGATGGTTAGACCAAATTATTGAATGTTGCGTTTATACTGTTATTAGGGTTATTCTTCTATGAGGTATGTGATAAATTTATTATATGTATATAGATAAAAAGTGATTTAATTAGTTAATAAATGTTAACTAATTATCATAAGTGGAGATATCATAGTAATTTATTTAAAACTCTGTAAGACTAAATTAGTAAAAAGAGAAATTTCAGACATTCTAATATAACATATCTGTACAATACAAACTAATGTGGATTAATTATTTAAAATAACAACTTACTATGTAACTGTAACAAATTTATCACATGCCTCATTGAAAATTTTTTCATATTTATTAACCCACTTATGTGTAATTGTCCGTACAATTTGAATTGGGTCCTTTCCTTTCTATAGTGGTCTAGTTCTATACCTTTAGAATTGTCTACACTTAAGAAAAGAAAAAACCCACCTAAGTGTGAGAGATCAATGACGACTGATTTGATATAAGAATTTTTCTTAACGAAAATTTACATACACTAACTTTTTATAATTGGCAATATTCTTTGAAAGTCTTTTAGATTTATACTAATATTTAAATTTTAGAACATATAACTTTATTAAAAGAGATTTATTTTTGATTAATTATATATAACGCTCATCAAAGTTAATTGTATTTAAAAAAAATCTTTTAATTAATTTCAATAAAAATGTAAATAAATTTCTCGCCTTTTATCTAAAAGGATCTACCACTAGGATAACGCCCTAGGGGTAACACATACACCAACTTTTAGCGACGAATTAAGCAATGGAGCCGAAGACAGCCTCCTAAAATCGTGAGTTTGACCAGAAAGTCACTGGGGCCAAATGTCTTCGGGTATTATGGCCTATAAAGCACAGAGTATTAATCTATCCTATGCTGTCTAGATGTCTAATCTTGATTTCTTCAAATATAAGATTTATTAAATAAAATGTCAAATAATTCTTAAAATTTTTGAATTCAAATCATAATTTTAACTTTTATTTTATTAAAATAAAAAAATACGGTTGAAAAAAGTGAAATTTACTACAAAGCACCTCAAGCTCATAGGCATATTGCTTCCATGCGTGAGTGGGATGTTTAGAATTCTTCAATGGATATTATATTACAAAATGACAAATGTACGAATAATATTATTTTTTTAGTACGAACTAATTAATTTTTTAATTTCATGTCATATATGAACTCAGGGGACTGTTTTCAAAATGGTCCCTATATTTATGGTGCGTGGACCTTATATATAGGTGGGTTCCAAGCAGTTTGTGTATGAATGTCCAAGACTTTTTAAAAAAAAATTCATAAAATAAGAAAAATTCACAATTAATTTAAATTAAAATCAATCTCTCGTATATTAATAAAACTCACCTATATAAATTCTATAATTATGCAAAAGACTAATTCATCGATTTGAACTACTTACAATAACTTTCCATGAAGTCATTGCAGCAGCACCAGTAACTCTTTTGGTATCACTGCTTCACAGAGGATATGCACTTGGATGGATTCTACACGGCAATGGACAATGATGCCAAAAGTATCACCATATTCTCACCGAATCTAAAGGTTGAGGATTTGCTTTATACTCGTTACTGTATGCTTTATCTTCTAATTTTTAACGTTTGGATGCAATTAACAGGAAAGGTTTTTGAAAATGTCACATCAACAACAAAAGTTTCTACATGAAAAGAGATTCAATGGTGCAATTATTGTTAATTAAGACACATGATTTCATTGTCCTAAAAAGTCTTTAAAGCTTCTGTTGGTGGAGCCCATTTTCGAAAGGCTACAAACGAGCTATTTCTCACTAGTTAATGGGAGTGCTTGATATGCATCCGATATTAGCAAAGTTGTATGTAAATATTTTTGAACTAGACATGAATATCTACACTTTTGGTATTATTTTCTTTTCCGGCCGAAAGAAGAATTGCTTTTAATGCAATGCCACAACAGGTAATAACACGGTTAATGAAAAACTTGCTTTAAGTATAATTATACAAATCATGTAAAATAATAGTATGTTCTATACACGCATTAATTCAGTTAAAAAAAATATAAATTAACTTAAAAATTTTAATCCACGAACCAATGCATTTACTATTTGATTTTACCGTTAGTCTTTTAAGACAGATATATTCTCATCATCTACCTCTTTCACTTTTTGTTGCTTCAGTTGTTGTGTGATACTCAACGTTCGACTTCGACACCATAAAAAGCTTGGGATGCCAATAGGGGAAAGGAATCAAGGAAAAGAAACAAAAAAGGACAAGCAAATGCAAACGCAAAAGCAAAAGCAAAAGGGTTCAAGAACAATCTCCATAGCCGTTCAAAAATATTAATTCTCTTTATGATCAAAGGGGTTATATTTTCCTCCCATCTTTTCTTTCTTTTGGAGAGGAATGGGGGCTGCTGGTCCAGGAATAGGTTCTTCAACTTACTTAGATTGTATCGTTATGTTTAACGTTCAGAATTTGAGGCTAGAGAGAAGTATACTCACAAGGGGAGGAAGGAATGGTTTCCATTTCTTCTACCTCCTATGTTTCTCTTGTATGGATTTCCCTCGAGTCATAATATCCCAATAAAAGAGCCTGACCCACTTTTCTTTGCTATGGTAAACTTTTCATGAAAAGTCTTTTGTACTCACATTAAAGGAGTCAATGATATACGCACTAACAAAGTAAGGAACCAATGGTCAAGAGATACACACCTATGATTAGTGAAAACACTCTTATACAAGGGATCCAATAAAATGAGTTTTTTCGTTTTGTTAAAAAAAAAAAAAAAAAGATTTTTTTCCAAGTCTACAGTTGTGCACAAGCACAGTGTCACAAGAACGTGGCTCCGCCATTGTGTACATAACTCCACTAAGAGGAAGAATGGTTCAAATTAATCAAACGCAAGGCTTACCGGAACTGGTCGAAAAAAAATTAACTTCCTATTTGATTCAAACACGAAAACTAAACAAATATTTAGAACACACTTCAAATGGAGATAAGAAATAGCCTCTTCCACATGGGAACAACTGGATTTGCATGGAATAAGTGGGATGTAGTGGCTTAAAAAATGTAGTTCAATCCCACATGTTACTTGTCAGGACTAGTTAAACTAAATCAATCTCAAATCACCTACTCCCTATCGATCCAGCATACACCCTACTCAAAGAATGATTCCATGGGTTTTAACATGATTCAAGCCGTAGAGAACACAACTACAAATAGCAAGACTCGTGAATCTTATGATCAAAGCTAGCTTTTTATCTATCTATGCATCCCAAAATAGCAATATAGCTCTAGATGCGCCAAATGAGCAAACCATTCTCACGCTTTCTTGGAAATTAAAGTAAAAGTTGTTCAAATGGCGGGTTACGGGCAGGTATTTTAACAAAAGGTTCACCATTTTCAGTCTCCCACAGCAGAGACAAGGGCAAGGCACCGAACAAAATTGTTGTGATCGTACTATATTATGGATTTCTGGTTAAAAGGCAACTCGAGAGAAAAAATTGGAAGTCTACTTAGCATGCCAAGTAGGTTGCCATGCTAGAGTGATATTTGGATGATAGTTTGAAATGTGATGTATAGTATTACTCTATCCAAAACGAACCTTCGACAAAAACCAAAAAAAAACAAAACAAAACAAAACAAAACCACTTTTCTCCAACTCCCACCACACACCATGTCTAGATAGTCTCAGACTCAAACTTCACATTTTCAGAAATGTTCAAGGGTCTAATATACGGAATTTTTTTTATGGTAATTCAGCATCTATTCTCAGTTATAAAGTATAATCCAGAAAAGTACAAAAAAGATAACTTCTGCCCAAGAGCAATTAAAAAAGCTAAGCTCAAGCTTAACAGGATATGCAAAAAAATCAACATAGAATCAAGAAATTTGGGTGTAAGTGGAACATAACATAACTGCTGACTCGTGCCTAAACAGAACACACCAAGCAGTCAAGGAGAAAAGACTTACAGCTTGTTTGGATTGCTTTTTTTAAAGGAAAGTAAAGGAAGGGAAGGGATTAGGGAATCCCTCCCCCTATTTGGATTGCATTTTCAGATTCAATAAAAGATTTAGAGGGATTCCAAAATCCCTCCATTTCCTTTAATGAGAAAGATTTTACAATCCTTCCAATTTGGGGTAAAATGAAGGGAAAGGAAAGAAAAATGAATAAAAAGACTAATTTACTCTTAATTCTTTCTATAATTATCTTATAAGAAGGATAATAAGGTAATTTTTCATCTAAAATTATCCTTTCCTTGCCTTTACTTCTCCAATCCAAACAACAACTTGTAAATTTCTTTCATTTCCTTTCCCTTATTATTTTTTTGCAATCCAAACGAGAGATTTTTTTTCCCTTTCCTTTCCTTTCCTTTATTTTTCTTCCTCTACCTTACTTTCCTTTCCTTTCCCATGTACAATCCAAATTGGGGGTTAAAGAAGCTAGCAAAGAATCCAAAAAAGTTGGTTTAACCAAAGAGGGCGTATACATTCAACTAATGCCACAACTCTGCACCATCTTCTAGACAATTCTGATCTTTTGAATATACAGCGAGTGGAAAGACGAAAACACCGCTGTATATCATTTACCAGTTGAAAGCAAAAACTAAACTCAAAACCAATCATATACAATTATCGGTTATATTGATGACATGTTATTAACAAATAATGAATTGATATCACCTCTTCCTAGTATTTACAAGAATATCACACCCCCACAGCAATCAATCACATTTCTCATGATTCATATGATCATACTGCTGTAACAAGATCCTCTGATTGGGTATGAAGGAGAAATTAAGAAGGTGAACTCTAAAGCTAAAGAGGAAAAGCAGATTGGCAATACATACAGAGACACGCTTAATCTCTCTCAGCCGCCAACTGCGAAGGAATAATTGTGAGACTCGGAATTAGAATGCATAAGGAAAATTTACCGAAAAGAACAGGAAAGAGTTCAGTATCCAAATGCATCACTTAAATTGAAAGAAGGGGTCAAAGTTTCAATGGCATGGCCAACATGAGCCACCTCCTTGAAATAAAGAAGTTAATTTCAGTGTTCTGTACCTTGAACTAAAATTTACTTCAATAGGTGAATTCACCTTCTTGGCAATCTTTTCTTAGTCCAGATACAATTCTGCAGGGAAAGAGATAGATGGCCACATTATGTAAAACCAATGACTTTGCAAGAACAATGATGATATTACTTCTGAGCTTTGCTCAATGTCAGTTGATGGTCAGAGATGCAAGAGACTGAAACTTAATATGGATCTATCTGCTAAATTGTTAGACGGGCTGGGTGCGGGAGTGGGGAATATGTTAATAGTCTTCTTACATAGAAATTACAGTAAACACAAAATCAAGAACGCATTAGGGAGATATAATAATAGGTGCCAAATTTAGCTACTAGTGGTGAAGTTGACACTCCTGCTAGTGGAAAATGCTTCTGAGAGCAACAGTCCCAAGATACTAAAAGCCCTTCCTCGCCCTACTGGACTAAGCGATGATCAAACAGCCCACTCTATTATGTTAACACAGACAGGAATGCCTGACGTACACTTCTACAGGAACAAAATCGTAGACCCAGGAAATGCTTTTGACTTTAACTGGATTATTTGTCTTTAGAATTGTTTCATCCAAGGAAAGGAGAAGGTATGGTATATTCTAAACTAGTAACTCACATAAAACAATTCTCAGCTCCAGAAATCAAGTCCCTCTCAGAGGCAAAAGGAATCCATAACTACTACTCCCTCCTAATATATTGTCCAATTTGACTTCACGCAAAGTTCAAAAATTTATTTGACAATACAGTTTGATCCTTAAAACATCTCTTTTCCGATTACAACCTTCTATTGAAATATCAAGATAAATGAGCAAAAAGTAACTTCACTTCTGAAAGAGGATAAGAATTTTGGGGCATCCAAAAAAACAAAAGGTATATCTCTATATATCCTATATATATATATAGATATATTAGACGGAGGGACTACTGCAGGTGATGCAAAAAATTTAATATGAACAGCACAGCATTTGGAGATGAATAAGAGGACCATCATAATAGGACAGAAAGCTACTGCTCTAAATCTAACATAAGAAAATGTAAGACAGAACAACTCAGTGTTCAAGAAAAATAAGAGGATTCATGACTTGAGAGACAAATTATAATTTCCACCTCCCTACAGCAAAACTAAAATATAAGCTTACCGCAGCTTATCATTTGCCATAAAGGGACAGAGGTATGAGACTCCCTTATTTATTTAAGTAAAACAAAAGATACCTGGTAGTCCACTACCATATACCTTTTCGCACCCTCATCAAACTCAAAACTCCTCACTCAATATAAGTTCAATAGAATACGTTATAATCCTAAACATTCTCTAAAACAAAAATGTTTCTTTAATCTACAGAAATGCATAGCACAAGTATTTAACAAGGAACGATAGTCTATAATGTTTGTTGGGCCTTTTTCTTTTCTTTTTTTTGGGGGGGGGGGGGGGGGGTGGATGGGATTGGGTTAAGGGTTGGGGGCTGAATACTAAAGGTAATGGACAGTATAAAAAGATATTATTATATGGTGTTACTTTTCACTTGGGGAAACTAATGGCTGACATGACCTAAGTTCATCGACAGGGATATCTAACTTGAACCTTGCAGATATAACTCTTCATTATATGAAAAGAAGTTCCATAGACACAATTGTCGAGGCACTCTGTGATATTTCTTTCAGGTTAATAACTGCAACCAAAAAAAATCAGCAAAATAAACATGAAAAGCCACAAATGCACTATGAAAGCATAGAAGGGTCTTTGAGGGCTTCTTGGAAGTAGAAGCCATGCTTGAGGGTCTGTACCAGAAAGGAAGTATAAAGACGAAACATGAAAGCAGAAATAAAATTCATTCTTTTATGGGTTATAGCTGAACATAAGTATCTATACCTCAGATAATTTGACAAACATAGGTTATTGACCACTCCAAATCTCAATTGCAACATCTGAGGAGAAAAAATAATAAAGACCATGTGCCACTTTCAGCCTGCTACCTTTATTGCACCCAGCTCATCAATCTTTGAGCTCTTATGCTGCAAAATTTCAGGGTGCACAACTAGGTAAAAGATCTTTTTGATGTATATAGGTTGTATAATTGGGGGAGCTACATGTGGATATGTTACCAAATAATGAGTTTGGCATATTATCTAAAGAATCACAAAAAACTGAAAAAAGAAATAACAGAAAGAACCTGTTTGCCTCCACATTACCTTACTTTTTTTGTGTTTATGAATGTCATTTAGATCTTCATCTCCATCGTGCTTCCTTTTCTAAAATCATACCAAGACATATTCAGAAGTGAGATGACTGAATTGATTGAAAGTCAAGTTATAACCTAGAAAGGTAGAAACTGTAAGTCCATGGATTTTGATCCTATAGTCAATCAGAACTAAAGGGAAACTAGTACGTTTTTACCATGTTCATCAACATAATGCTATTAGGGTTAGATCAGATGTCTTCTTTTTAGTCCTGTGAGTTGGGAAGAACATCATTTGAGAAATCAGAAAGGCAGAAAGTGTACAAATATTGATATTTTATTTCTAGGTTTAATCCTATGTAAAAAACTCATTCTTTCTTTCTTTTTTCTTTATTCTCTTTTTCTGTTTGTGCCGAGGATTACTCTCTAAAAATATTGAGCATTTTAATACCCATGAACCCTCGGAAAGCAAGGTTGCAGCAATGAAATACTCATTCAACCTTGTCATGATGCTTCTTCGAATGCTCAGCACCAGAATCATGATGGCCACTTTTGTCTTTCTTTTTCTCCTTATCCTTATCTTTACTTCGATCTTTATGACGATGTTTATGCTTCTTGTGCTCTTTATCCTTCTCTTTGTCCTTGTCCTTCTCCTTATGCTTTTTGTGCTTCTTATCTTTGTCTTTAGACTCACTTTTGGATTTCCCTGGAACAGTAGGAGTTCCTTTCTCGGACTACAAAACAGAAAACAGAATCAATAAATCAAGACCTGCCCCATAGACTGCGCAAATCTAGATAATAAGAAAATTAGTTAATAAAAGGTGTTGGCCATACTTCAAAGAAATTCAGTTCAGGACCCTCAGTAAGGGATCTAAGATGAAGAAAAGTAGGGGAAAGCAGCTTTTTTGAACAAGCAGCTAAAGTAAAAGAAGTGTCCTCAAAGGAATCTTCAGAAATAAAATGTCTTACAGGAGGCAAATCAATTGGAGTCGTTTCTCTTAGTTGAAAGGCTTCCCGAAGAACGTCTAAGTCAAAAGGTTGTATACGTGCATTGGTCTCCCTAGATAAGGATGTGTCTTGAATTAGCTGATCCAGCTGCATCCCTTCCCCTTTCCTAATTTCTGTATCTCCAACCACATTATGAAGGTAGTGTGTATCCAAAACCGACAAAGGAAGTGACCTCTTGCAGAAGAAGTCATGATGAGGCAACAACTTGTAGTGACTTATAAGATCCACCGCACCTGTAAGTTCCCTTGGCCCTAACCAGAGTAATTGGCCCAATCTAACCAACGTTAAAAAGTTGAATACAAATTGAAAATTACATACATCACAACTGAGAAGCTGACTAATTTATGCAAATTGAGATGAATATGCTTTTAGTAACAAATTGCAAGTGTACTTTTATTATCTATCGTGCCAAAATACCAATAACGAAATTACTTGGAAACAAAAATCATGGCACAACCCATATATGGAAAAAGAAGCAAATGAGCCATTTCCACACCCAATTTTAGGTTCAAGCAGTTTGCAACTCTACAGAGGAATCTGACATCTTAGATATGCTTATTAGAGAGGCCAAAACTGTAACTTTTGGGGCTTAATAACGAGTAAAATCCCGCAAAGCATCTTCTCCAATTCTTTCACCTAATTTTCTGTTAAGTTGCATTGCAACTTCTTGTTGTAGAGGACCTTTCAAATCACATGATAAGAAGCCTCAATTTTGCAACAACATTAGCCAAGCACCGAATGTCCTTGGATATTATCTGAGAAGTTCATATAATTTGGCATTGTCTCACCACATAATCGATGCCTTTGCTTTTAACTTGTCTTCACAACATTTGCAACTTTAAATATACATTACACTCACTTTAATATAATATTTGTCTATTTATCTCATTTATGACTCCCCAACATCGAACTTAAAACTCCTTAAGCTACTCTCGTTCCTCTTAATAACATATGGTGAGCACATAATCATTTCATTGAAGACACTTTCTGAAGTATCTGTTCCCAGGATGAATCATTCTTAACAAGAGAGCCCATAAAAGTTTCCATGATCAACATCACCCCATGAAAGATAATAATAGAAAGTGCATTACCGGAATAAGGTTGGCTTCATGTTTTTCTCACTTAAACAAAGTAATCAAAAGATTCTGATCTTACACAAATTAAGTTAGCATAAGTTCTTAGCAAGAAAATTCTGAAAGGTGGCATATAACCTCAAGTCAAAAAGTAAAGAAGAGCGATTAAAGAATGGTGCAAATAATTCACACTTCTGACACGACCACCATAGTGTTAAACACAAGCAAAATTTTTGGCATATTTCACTTTACAGAAAACTTGAAAACTTTACCTCTTCCAAACTTCTTGCTATCAGGATCCATCAATCAGCATCTATTGCATGAGAACAGCATTACTCACTAAATGTTTTGGCACAGCCAACAAAAGGTCAACAATTGAGTTGATTTCTGAAAATCCTATAACATTCCAACCAAAATTTGATCACCCTGGAAAATCAAACAATGCAATTGTTAATGCTAATATCAAACTATAAACAAAATGGAGGGATGAAGAGAGAAGTGGGACGCATAAGGTATCATGACATGAAAAATTAATGTATTCTATTTGCTCATGCCTTTAAGCTTTTTAAAGTTCCCCGCCCCACAAAAAAAAAAAAAAAAAAAGGAAAAGAAGAAAGAAGAAGAAAATATGAAAACCTAAAAGAGGAGGAGAACTGACTTAGAATCAGATTGAAATACGGCAAAATCAAGTGATGAATGGTCCAAACCAGGCTGCCCTGTCATATAATCTGAATCAAAGCCATGATGGCATAATACTTCAAAACATATGGTTTCCAGACTGTTTACGTGAAGAAACTTGTGAAGCCTAGTCTAAAGAAATCTCCACATTTTCTTGGAACACAAAAAAGAAAAATGCGAGCACGATCTTCACCACTACAGTATAGCATAAACAAAGATCAAAATTTGCTGATTATATTAAATAAAAACACATAAGCCGATTCTTCTAGACATGAAAAAAAAAAGATTGGCACACTTAATGCTTAAGTGCAGAAGACGTGTTCTCCAAAGAGCATAACAAAAACTTTTCTCTTAGTAATAACTCCTGATGCTTTTGGTAATTTATGTCATTCATTCTTAAGCCATTATGACTTGACCCAGACATATGCTTGTCATTAATCTAGCAATTTACAACTTGAAACTTGCCTTTTGTTCTTATGTCAACACTCAATAACTAGTCAGAACAAACATTTGAACACATAAACTGAATAAAAATGGCTTTCGAAACTTCACTGTTCTACCACTTCAATTTTTGTCTTTCCCCACACACTGAAATAATATTAAAAAGGTTCATTTGAATGAATAGGATTGAAGTGAATATCTCTGGATTGGCATATATAATTTCAAGTTTTGAGTAAGATAAAGTGATGAATATAGTGTAAGAAATGATACATTCACTCTTACCATAAAACTAGCGATCTTTTCTTTCCTATGGATTTATAACAACTGCACTCATAAAGAGCATGAGTTCCTCAAAACCAATATTTTAACTTCTTCCACTCTTTTCACATGTTCATAAGTTTCAAATTTACATATTACAAATAAATACTTAGCACCTAATACTTCATTCAAGTGCAACTTAAGGTGTGAATGCTAAAAGACTTTATGAGTCAACGACCACTTTGCTTTCTGTGAGCAGAACTTTATCTCACTTACAGATCCAAAAAGACTGTTTAGTTAGCAAAAGCTGCATTTCTCAAAATTCATCAATGCTACCTGTACTTGCACAGCAAACTACGCAGAAGGCCTGCTACACCAGATCACCCGCAAAGCTTCTACTTATTTTATCCCCTAATCAATAAGTATAATGAACACTTTAATCTTGTGCACACAAATGTTCTTTTCTTGCATCTAATTTCCAAACAAATATATATTACATAAAAGAGTACTTTTCGACGTAGCGCAAACATTATGTTCACGTGTCAAGCGCTGCCCACCTGGTATCAACTTCACTGATGACAAAGATGAAACTAGTACACTGAAACTAAAGATCACACCTACTAAATATCATAACATTTGTGATAGCGACAAACATGATAGGACCGAGAACTAAGACAATGCTCATGATACTTAATAGAACCTGAACCGCGACAACTTCACAAATGACACAGATGGCAATAGCCCACTGAAACTAAAACTAACACCTACTAAAAGTAACATTATTCGCGACAATCACAATGATGATAAAAACCAAGAACTAAGACAATGCTAAAGACACTTAATAGACCCGAACCATGATAACTTCACACACCACAGAGATGGCAACAAAACACTGAAACTAAACCTTACAATACTTAAAAAAATACAATTCGCGATAGTGGTGAACTGACGATCATGATAAAACCGAAAAGCTAAGACAATGCTTACGATACTTAATAAAATCCAAACCGCGACAATTCACACACAAATCGTAACAAGAGATCTAACTAGGTTAGTAGAAGCTCTAATTTTGCAAAATGAACATGAAGAAAAAAATTCAAAGAAGATAATCACCTCAAAAGAATTAGCTTAGCTTTCTTCAATTGAACTATAAATTTTTCAAATTCTTCGGCGATTTTATTCAACTCTCGGCCCGAAATTTTCAGAATTAGGGCTCCAATCGATCAGCTCGCAGCAGTGTCCACTTCTGCGCGATTACGC
The DNA here is from genome assembly GCA_037974665.1 of Ehretia macrophylla. Lineage (NCBI taxonomy): Eukaryota > Viridiplantae > Streptophyta > Magnoliopsida > Boraginales > Ehretiaceae > Ehretia > Ehretia macrophylla. The sequence continues at coordinate 31,427,797 of CM075780.1, forward strand.
GAGGCAAGAGAATCAATACGTAAATGTATGAATATGTACGTATGTATATAATATATATATTAGCATGTTATATGTGTGTGTGAGTTTAATTTGAAGTTTGGGAGTTGGACACGGGCCGGGCTTATAACCCTAATTTCCATATTTGGGAAGACGAAGAAAGAAGAAAGCTGACGTATTTTTGGTTGCTTGCGCTGTGTGTTGTGTGTGTGTTTGAGTGCTCGTGCTATTATGCTGGAGAAGTAATATTTTATTGATTACGTACTGAGTAATTTTGGTGATATTGACTTGGTTTGCCCTTCGGTTTAGAGGCTACATGAGGACATTATTGTCATTTATGGGTGTAGAGGACCACTTTTTTGTGATGAAAATAAAAATAATTATTATTTTAATATGTCAATTAAATATTTATATATGAAATAATAAAAACAAGGTGATGTAAAATAATGTTTAGTCGAAAATACTTGCATTAGAATCATTTACTAGTAGGCTTGCATGTCAACTTATAAAATAGGCTTTAAGGATTGTGTAAAGTCATCAAATGGTAATTTATTATGGTTAAAAGTTTATAGTTGAATCTACATTTATCCATCAGAGTTATGTGTTGAGGTACACTTTTATACTACATGTGTCTGTAACCTCGAGATAAAGCTAATGTGGACAGGTCTATAGCGCGTTCCTCGATATTAAACAAAAAAAGAAAGAAAATTCACATTTTTTTGTTAAATACTATATCGAGCAACTTTTTTTTTTTTTTTGTCAAAATATCTAGTAACTATTAAAAAACCTCTGTGTCAAATGCAATTTCTTTCAAAATATTTATTTTCAATATATTTGCTTTTATTATAGAGTAAATTAGTAGAGTAACGAATGTGCTCTTATGTGAATTGGGTAGGAATAATCTAGAAATAGTAGTTTCTATCTTTTTGAGTTCATATATATGTAACTCACTACTATCATAATTCATGCTTGTGCATTTTGACTGATATAAGATCCTTATCCTAATACATTGTATACTTCATGTATTTAACGATTCAATTTGCATATAGGAAGAGGGTTATATATAGTAAATAATAAATCTAAAAAATGAATAACATTACGCAACAAAAGAAAAAAAAAAATAACCCATCGCATACACTAATTGAAATATCATCATATTATCTAATAGGAATATCATATTGAAGTTACACAACTGATAAATCCGTATTTTTAGTAACTTTAACCCATTAAATCATGTATATTGCATTATTATTTCAAGTTTAATTGTATATTTTACACAAATTTAATGCAATATAAGTTATGAAGAAGAAATAGTAAAAATGGCCACAAAAGCCAACTTTTGAAGTGAATTTTCAGCGCAATACTGAAGAAGGAAGGTAGAACGACTTTGACGCGAGCAAATCGAGATTGAATTTGGCCAAATGAATTCAGGACGCTGAAAAACCTTGAAGTAGCCTTGGTCAACTTTTTGGTCAAAGTTAAAGTCAACGGGTAAATAGTAAAAGTCAACTTTTGGTCAAAGTCAAAGTCAACTTTTTGGTCACAGTCAAAGTCAACAGGTAAATAGTAAAAGTCAATGCATAAATAGTAAAGTCAACGTGTGAATAGTATATTCGCTGACATCATGCTGACATAATGATGACCTAGGTGAATGACATCATGTTGACACAATGATGACCTAGGTAAATGACATCACGCTGACACATTAATGACATCATGGTTTGAATAGTACTTGTGAATAGTGTCAAAATTTATCTATAAATATTCCATTCCTCATTTCATTTTTCTTGTACCATTTTCTCTTCTTAGCTTAGATTTTGCTCTTGTGTTTGAGTGCTTTAGTTATTATTCTGAGTTGTGTGCAAAGTTTTAATCCCAAATGGAGGGTCTAATGAGTCATCATCATACCGAAATCATAGCGGTCTACCAAAATCCGTTCAACACGATAAGTATTCTTTTATTTTGGTTTTCATTATAATTTTTTGTACTTTACAGTTTATTATGGCACACTAGATCCGAGATTCGGGGTGGTACGTGTGAGGTTACTCTTGTACATATGTTGTGATTCAGATTTATTAAAGTCTCGTATTTCTATTTCTAAGTATTCTTTGATTAATTATACGTATACTTGTAGTTATGTTATATTTAATTGAAAGTACATATACGCCTGGTTTTGTAAACAAGTGGCAATACGAGACTACCTCGGATGGATTCTAGTCTAGTTGTACCGACACCTCCAGGTTACATAAGTGAAGATTAATTGAGAGATTGAAAATCGTTAGATTGTACCAACACATCCAGTCTTGTTAATTAATTAATCTTATCACTTACGTAATTAAAGGCTCATTTCAGTAGTAGGAGCTTGTAACCCTATTTTTGAAGGATTTAACTTTTAATCTAAATCAATAACTTTGTACTTGTGTATACCAAGCTATAACCACCCTGAATCATTAACCCTTTGCATTTTTAGTGTTGAGTGTTGTGATTCTTTAATTTAGTACTTTTGATTAATTCACTTTTGGACCTTGTTACTACTATATCTTTGGACATTTTGTGGACATCTCTTGGACTTAATTTTTCGTATTTTCGTATTTTTAGACTTTTGGACTTTTGGACTTTTAGATTTAATCAAACTTATCCGTGACGGGAGATAGTCAAACAATTCTAAATTAAGGAATTAAATTAATTTGATAACCCAATCTCTGTGGATCGACCCTCTACTTGCCACAGCTAGAGATAATTCAAGGTAAGTAATATTTCCAATCATTTATCCTTACTATTTTTTAGCGCAAAACGACAAGATCAAAATTTGGCGTCGTTGCTGGGGACCGGTGTTTATCAAATAAGGTAAGTATTTGATTTATGTATATAAGTGTTTATATGTATATATTTTAGCTTTTAGTTTTTTATTTTTATTTAAGTCAATTTAGCTATTTTGTATAGACTTTATTATTATTATTATTTTTTTTTTGTTTCTTTTTGAGTTCTAGTTTTGTATGCATGGTCGGAGATCTTTAAATCCACCCATATTTGTCTTGGATTCAAAAATTGAGAAAACCTTTAAATCCAGAATCAAAGCACGAACTTTTCTAATCATGGCTGATCAACATTCAAATCAAAATCAAAATCAGGATCAAGTTGAAGGTAGAGAAGTAGGAAATGTGAAGAAGAGCATAAAAGATTTTTGCACACCACAAGATTATGTTCCTCCACGATCTATCGCCTTACCTGAAACTGATGATGGTTTTAAAATAAAGTCTCACATGATTCTAATGTTTCCCTTGTTCCACGGTCTTTCTAATGAAAACCCGTATGATCACATTAATATTTTTGTTCATACATACAGATCGATCAATACTAGAACTGCATCAGAAAAGGTTGTTAAATTGAGATTGTTTCCTTACTCTTTAATGGGTCAAGCACAAAATTGGCTTTACTGATTACGATCTGGTTCTATTACTTCTTGGGATCAATTGCAAAGATAATTTCTTGAAAGATTTTACTCTTCTTCAAAAACCAATGAATGTAGGAATCAATTAAATAATTTTTCTCAGTTACCTGGAGAGGCACTTCATGAGAGTTGGGACATATTTGAAACATTAACTTATGAATGTCCACACCACAGTATTCCAGATTGGCAATTAGCTCAGAATTTCTATCAAGGGTTAAATAAGCATAATCAAAGTTTGCTGGATTCAGCTTGTAATGGTTCACTTCTTGAAAAATCTCCAGAAGAAGCCACATAATTGTTCATAAAACTGAGCAACAATTCACGAAAGCGTGCAAGTTCATCTAGAAAAAAGAGAGAAAGTGTAGGATCAAATGATTATAATTCTTTGACATCAAATATTGAAAATCTAACTCTTGCTTTGGAAAAAATGGTTAAAAGGAAAGAATCATTGCATGTAGTTGATTCAGGTGAAGGTGTTCTTGCATCAAATCCCAATTCAATTTTAGAGCAAGTTTGTGCTGCTTGTAGATATCCCCGTAATTATGATCCGTTCTCTAACACTTATAATCCAGGTACACGAGATCATCTAAATTTTCGGTGGGAACAAAATCGGGAAGATGTTCAACAACAAAGACTAAGAAGCTATCCTCCAGGATTTCATCCAGTTCCACAAGGACAGGTACCTACAAGCTCTAATTCAGGTTCCAATTCTTATGGAACTACTTTTGAAGAACAGGTTTTGAAAAAGCTTCACAGCTGGGAACCAACTATGCAACTGGTAAGTACGCATACAAAGGCAATTGCCAACTTGGAAAGATAAATTGGGCAATTAGCTAACACAATTCAGAAAAGAGAAGAAGGAATACTCCTTGCCCAACCAGATGGAAACCCAAAAGGTAAGGTCCATGTAGCATCTACAAGTAAAATAGTAGAGGATCTTCAAGTTGTCACTACATTGCGAAGTGGTAAGAAAGTTGATAACAAGGTAAGTGTCGAAGCTTACGAAAATGCAAGACTTGCAAAGCAAAAAGCTAAGTCTCAAGTTACTGTTGATTCATCAAAAGAAACTGCAAATGAACCTGAAACTTTAATTTTACATGAAAATATTTCATTGACACTGAGTCCCAAGGCACCCTTTCCACAGGCATTAGGTAATCCACCTAATAAAGATTCAAAAAGGGAAGAAATGCTTGAAACCTTTAAACAAGTACAAATCAATTTACCTCTGTTAGAAATCATCAGGCAAATTCCTGCTTATGCAAAGTTTCTTAAGGATTTGTGTACTTGGAAAAGAAAGAATTCAGCTTTGATATCAAACAAAGTAAGATTGACTGAAAAGGTAAGCAGCATTCTTACTTCTCATGTTCCACCAAAATTGAAAGATCCAGGTGCATTTACCATTCCTTGCTATATTGGTAATCATTGTGTAGATCGTGCCCTTCTTGATTTAGGAGCTAGTGTGAATCTTCTCCCCTTTAATCTTTTTGAGCAGTTAGATATAGGAGAATTGAAACCTACTCCTGTCACCCTTCAACTGGCTGATAGATTGCTTAGAATTCCTAGGGGCATGATTGAAGATGTGTTGATAAGGGTTGATGAATTTTATTTTCCTATGGATTTTGTTGTAATAGATATGGAACCAAGAGAAATTCAAAAGTTCCAAACTCTAGTTATATTAGGGAGACCATTTTTAGCAACAGCTAATGCAAAAATTCATTGTGCAACTGGAGAATTGGAGTTTACATTTGGAGATATTAAGGTAAAGCTGAATGTTGCTGAAGCTGCTAGGTTTGCAGATGAAGATGATGGTCTTGAATGTTTTATTCTTGATAAGATTGATCCATTAATTGAAGAGTCTTTTCTTAGTCTTATGCAAAAAGATTTTTTGGAGAGTACTTTAAATGATGATGAAGTAGTGTTGAGTAGGTTTGATGAGGAATCTGATGAATTTTTAGAAAGCAATTTAAGATTTGATGAAAAACTTCAAGTTTGTGCAATAGAACCATCCTTGACTCTTTCTAAAGAACCCATGCTTCCTTCTATACAATCTCCTCCTGAGTTGGAACTGAAGCAACTTCCTAGTCATCTCAAATATGTTTTTCTAGGAGCAGATCAAACACTTCCAGCTATTATTGCTTCTAACCTTTCTTTGGAACAGGAAGCTAAACTTGTAGATGTGTTCTCTAAGAATAAAGAAGCGTTAGACTGGACTGTTGCAAACCTTAAAGGAATAGATCCCTCTTTTTGGATGTATAAGATTAATTTGGAAGATGGAGCCAAGACATCTAGAGAGATACAACTTAAGTTGAACCCGAACATGAGATAAGTTGTAAAGAAGGTAATAGTGAAGTTGTTAGATGCAGGTATCATTTATCCTATTTCGGATAGTAAATAGGTTAGTCCTATATAGGTTGTACCTAAGAAATTAGGAATCACTGTAGTGACAAATGATAAAGGTGAATTGGTACCAACCTGCACCACAACTGGATGTCGTGTGTATATTGATTATAGGAAACCCAATGCTCCAACAAGAAATGATCATTTTCCTTTATCATTCATTGATCAAATTTTGGACAGGTTAGCAGGACAAAGTTATTACTGTTTTCTTGATGGGTACTCGGGATACAATCAGATCCCTGTGGACCTTGAAGATTAGGAAAATACAACTTTTACATGTCCTTTTGGCATGTTTGCTTATAAAAGAATGCCTTTTGGCCTTTGTAATGCACTAGCCACTTTCCAACGCTGCATGATGTCTATTTTCACTGATATGATGGATGAATTTGTTGAAGTCTTTATGGTTGATTTTTCTATCTTTGGCTCTTCATTTGACATTTGTTTGAATAATCTTTCTTTAGTGTTGAAAAGATGTCAGAAATCTAATCTCATACTTAGTTGGGAGAAAAGTCATTTCATGGTTCAAGAGGGAATTGTTTTCGGACACATAATATCCAAGGACGGAGTTCGGGTTGATAAAGCTAAGGTTGATATTATTTCTGATTTGCCCCCTCCAACAACTGTTAAACAGGTGAGATCGTTCCTTGGACATGCTGGTTTCCACCGACGATTTATGAAGGATTTTAGTACAATTGCTAGACCTTTATCGAATTTGTTGGCACAGGATACTTCATTTCAATTTGATGAAAAATATGTTACTGCTTTTGAAACACTGAAAAATGAACTTTCCACTGCTCTAGTGATTCAACCACCAGATTACTTTCTTCCTTTTGAAATTATATGTGATGCTTCGGATTATGCCATAGGAGCTGTATTAGGTCAACGCAAGGATCGAGTTCCTTGTGTGATCTATTACGCCAGCCGAACTTTAGATGATGCCCAGAAAAACTATACCACCAAAGAGAAAGAATTGCTTGCTGTAGTTTTTGCATTAGAAAAATTTCTGTCTTATGTGTTAGGGTCAAAAATAATCATTTATTCTGACCACTCGGCATTAAGATACCTGTTAGAAAAGAAAGATGCTAAACCTAGGCTTATTCGATGGTTGTTATTAATTCAAGAATTTGATTTAACAATCAAGGATAAGAAAGATCAAGAAAATGTCATTGCTGATCATTTGTCAAGGATTATAACTCAAGAAACATAAAATGAGTTACCCCTGAGAGATACATTTCCTGATGAACAGTTACTATTAATTTCTATTCCTAAACTTCCTTGGTATGCTCATATTATGAATTATCTTGCAGTTGGAAAAATACCCAATGAGTGGAACAAGGCTGAGAGAGATCATTTTTTTCTCAATTGCAAAGCATTATTTCTGGGAGGATCCTCATTTGTTCCGTATTTGTTCTGATCAAATTATTCTTAGATGTGTACCCGAGTTTGAACAGCGAAGCATCATGTCATTTTGTCATTCGCAGGAATGTGGGAGACACTTTGAAGGACGACGGACATCTATCAAAGTTCTGCAAAGTGGGTTTTATTGGCCTACATTAATCAAGGACACTCATGAGTTTTGCAAGGCATGTGAAAGATGCCAAAAGACAGGTAACATGAGAAAAAGGGATATGATGCCCTTAAATCCCATCGTGGTTTATGAACTTTTTGATGTTTGGGGTATTGATTTCATGGATCATTTCCTTATCTCCTTTGGTTTTCAATACATTTTGGTTGGTGTTGATTATGTGTCTAAATGGATTGAAGCAATTGCAACAAGGACTAATGATTACACTATTGTGATGAAATTTATAAAAGAAAATATTTTCTGTCGGTTTGGAATTCCACGAGCCATCATTAGTGACTGTGGAAGTCATTTCATTCACCGAACCTTTAAAAAATTGTTGAAGAAATACTCAGTTATTCATAAGGTTGCAACTCCATATCACCCACAAACTAGTGGACAGGTTGAGGTTTCTAATAGGGAAATTAAATCAATCCTTGAGAAGACAGTTAGACCTGATAGGAAGGATTGGTCCATCGATTGAATGATGCACTTTGGGCATATAGAACTGCATATAAAACTCCCATAGGAATGTCAACTTTTCATTTAGTTTAAGGAAAAACATGTCATTTACCTGTTGAGTTACAACATAAGGCTTATTGGGCAATTAGAACTATGAATTTTGACTTGCAAAAAGCAGGTAAAAACAGGTTATTCTATCTAAATGAACTTGAAGAAATGCGTTTAGAGGCATACGAGAATGCCAAGATTTACAGTGAGAAAATGAAGAGAACGCATGATAAAATGATTATTCGTAAGTCATTTATTCCTGGAGAATATGTGTGGTTATTTAATTCTAAGTTACGATTATTTTCAGGAAAATTGAGGTCTAGGTGGGATGGACCATTTAAGGTTAAACAAGTTTTTCCGTCTGGGGTTGTCAAGATAAAAGATAAAACAAATGGAAAAACTATGTTTGTGAATGGACAAAGGCTAAAACCAGCGTCCAGTTAAAGAATTGGGGTGAAGAGTCAATTGAATTTAAGAATCTAATCCCTGCAGAGTAACAATTTCAAAGTAATTATGTCTGGCTGAAGACGTTAAACTTAGCGCTCCTAGGAGACAACTTAGGATTTTTAATTTTATTTTTATTCTTTTTGTTATTTTTATTAGTACCAAATGAGTCTTTCTCCAACTTAAAGTAGTTTGTGTCTTAACCCTGAGAAACACTCATAAAGGTATAATTGTTATGATACTAGTGGTCATTGTACGTTTTCTGTGTGCGGTTGTCTGACCAGTGCAACTCTGTCTAACAGTACTTGCTACTCCACCAGCTTAATGTAGTTTAGGATCTGTTTGGGCATTACTTGATAAGGTAGTTAGGAGTGAGAGCAGCCATCAGATGGTATTGTCTATAACGTAAAACCCCATTGTCTTGCTCTTGACCCTGCAGAACTGGCTGTGGCCCCATGTGAGTGCCGAAGGAAAGTACTAGATGGCGTGAACACAGAAACCTCTGGAAGAACTAGTCCCTTGATTTTAATATATTATTATTTAAAAAAAAAATTTGCCCGAATGCGTTAAACTATGGCACTTAACTATATGTGCATGTCTTGCTGGCTGACATTAAATGGTTCCAGTGCCCATTCCCGGTTAGAAGGAAAAACTCTGACAATTATGTGATGTACTCATCCTAAATGGTTGGGAGGATGGGTACACAGTGGCAACATTCGGTAGTGACTGTCTGAGGATAAAACAGGGTGTTGTTTGTACTAGGGTGTGTGCCTCACATGAACCCAAGTGATCTCTGGGTAATCTAGGATTTCGTGGCGATAACATTCTAAGGTTTATCCTAGATGTTGTCGTTTGGTTACCAATTAGCTTTAAATTGGCGTTAACTTCAACGTTAGGAGGTCTTTTTCCATTGTTATGAAAATAGTGACTCTCATGGTATTTGAGAAAAAGATAACTTATACCATTCTGAGGGGTAAGTGATACGTGATTCATTACCTCTGTTTCGGTCAGTTCTTATGCTATGGCGGGTAGATTTACTTTCCAGATTTTAATGCCATTCACTTGGTGTTCGGATGTGGTTTCCTTTGCTGCATAGGTATGAAACTGAAATAGGGTTGAGATCCTATTTTTGCTTTTCCCAGGCTTCCAATGTTGCCTTCCAAGCTGGTAGACAACTCTTCGTTAAGTTGATGAACTCTAAATTTAGTCTAAACTCAAATTTTCTTAAATTAAATCTGGATCCAACTATTCCTTTTGGAAGCATATTTAAGGTTTGAATCTTGATGGATGACTATTGGTTGGTGTTCATTTGTATATTATTATACTTGTTTTAGGATATTTAAATGGTTTAAAATTCGTGTATTTATTTTTCTCATGTACTTATTTTATTTTATTTTATAATTAAAAAAAAAACTCTTGTAGAAAATAGGTTTGAGGAAGATTATATCTTCCTACTTTGTGAATTTACAAAAGCATTTAAGGCAGAAACGGGAAGAATCACGCTCGAACGCACTTAAAGGGCGCTCGAGCGCGGTACGACCTAACCGATGGGTTTAAAGCCCTCTTTTTTTCTTCTTCTGCTCATTTTCCTTTCTTTCCACTGCCGCCTCCTCTCTCTCTCTCTCTCTCTCTCTCTTAAAATTTTTTCTTTTATTTCTCTATTTAGCTGCATTTAACACAATGATGTTCAGAACTCTCACGCCTGATCAATTTGCCATGGTTGTGTGCTATTTTGCAAGCATTTTCATCATTTACATTTTTTTTTATCTCCTAGTCAAGTGGGATCGTAGGTATATTAGGAATGATTGAAGTTAATCATCTATTTTCAAGTTTAGGAGATAGTCTTCTGTTGTTGTATTTTTATTTCTTTTATGTAATGTCTTTATGATTAATAAAATAGTGTGGTTTGTTTATGGTTTTTGTATTCATATAATCTATATAAATAAAAGTAATATGACAAAGATGAAGATAAAAGGAGACAAAGTCTCTTACTTACTATTAGATGTAAGGAAGAAGTAGTGCCATTAACCAGTGATCAACAGAGTATTAGACTTTTTTCCCATAAGTCATTAGACAAAGCCATTAGAAACGGCTATAGGTTTCTACATATTGGCCATGTGCAAGTCGCACTAAAGCCTTTAATAAGAGAAGGACTAGATATCAGTGTATATCTAGCTCTTAGAGATTGTAGATTACTTAGATACAATGATTCATTACTAGGATTAGTAGAGATTAGTCTATGTAATGGACCTATTTTCTTTAATTGTTTTTCAGATCATACTATATCGCTTACATGTCCACATGTCATGAAAGCACTTCATTAGATATTAAGACGCATAATTATTATGTTGATTGTGGTACACACACATATGAAGTTATTTATCGTCTTAATTATAAATTAATGACCACAGGATTAAATCCTAGATCTATAACCAGAAAACGTCCGAAAGGTGAAACTATCATTTGGAACATAGACAGAAATAGATCCATAGTTAATATACCCAGAACCATTAAGTGGAACGAGGTTTCACTTCCAGAAAGGTGGGATATTAAAAATGCCACCTAACCAGTTGTTCAGGACCAGAACGTCCAGAACTCCATAATAGAGCAGATCATCCAGTATGATGATGGTACTGTTTCCATTAAGATAGATAGAGGAAATAGGGAATCAGTTTTGTCCTATTCAGTTTCCAGTATCTCTAGGATCAGTATTTCTGACCCTACTTCAGGCTTTGTTGATTTACCATCAACAAGCAGAACTCAGAATCAATCTGTTCCAATAGGAATTAAGATTGAAGAACAGACTGCTCGACCTATCTATCCAGAATTCGAACCAACAGATACATCATCTGTTGACTTCAACCCTTCAGCCTCAGACTTTAGCATCAATATGTTGTCTGAAGTCTTTGAAAGAGATGTTCAAGGTTTGAAAGAAGAATTTCTTTTAGATGAGAACAAACAAATCAGAGAATGGTATTTTAATAACCATAACAATGAACAATTAGCAGATTTAAAAAGCCAATGGCTTCAGTATTTGCAAGTTGTTAGATTAAATGTACCATTTTTCATGTGGTTTAAACATAGACATAAACCAATGAACATTAATCTTCTTACTGCAAGAACAAGAAAATGGAATTTACCTAATTCCACAACAGTCATTTATGCGGAGCACCCTCCGTTTCAACACACACATATTCCTACTAAAAAAGGAACAATAGATTTAAAACCAGTTATCCTCGTAAAGGAACTAGAACTAAAAGACATAGCCCAACAAAGTAATTGGACTAATCTTTCATTAGTTACATTACAGAACAAGTTCAGAATATCGAAGATATTCTTGAAAAACAGAATACTATAACTCCAGTTAAACCTGTTGAATCGAAACAGAAGTCAATTGAACAGACCACTATTTCATTGATAAAACCATTTGATTCACTTAAGTTAACCAGTACAAAGGTTAAACCAGAATCTCCAATTAAGGTTTTACCTTTTAAGATATCTAAATTCATTCCACAATTAGAATCTACAGAAGAGAATAATACTAGACTTCTCCAGGAACTGATTTCTAGACAAAAGAAATCAGAACCTTCATCAAGCCAACCGGCTCTTCAAGTTCTAAAACAGTCAGACAGTAATTCTGATTGTGAGTCCTCATCTTCACAGAATTATGGGAGGGATAAAGCTATCCACATGAATAGTATTTCTTTTGCAAATACAAAGAACTTCTATCCCAAACCATCACCCCCAAATCTTCAAATTTAAGAATCCCATACCCAAAGAGCCTATTCAGGTGCTCAAATCTATGAATGGAACATAGATGGAATGTCAGAATACCAGATTCTCAATGTTACCAAACAAATGATCATCATCTGTAACATTTACAAACAAGCTATTTCTGAGAGAGCAGCAACCAGAAATATCATTCTTGGCTTCAATGGTCAGCTCAAAGGATGGTGGGATGACTACCTCAATGAAGCAACCAAAGAAGGTATCCTTAACATGGTGAAAACCAATGAGAGTGGTGAACCTGTTCTTAATCAGCAAGGCCAGACAGAGTCATGTGCTCTATCAGCCTTAGTCTTCGACATCACCTACCATTTCATAGGTGATCCCACAGTTTATCAGGAACGAACATCTGAAATCTTACAGAACCTCAGATGTCGTATACTCCAAGACTTCCGATGGTATAAGGATGTCTTTCTTAGTAAACTATACCAAGGATCTGACAACAACGCCAGTTATTGGAAAGAAAGATTCCTTTGTGGTCTTCCAAAGTTGTTTGCTCAGCAAGTGAGAGAATCCCTTTCACTAGATTATTCAGGATTAGATTACGATCTAATAACATATGGTAATATGATATCACATATTAACAAGACTGCTTTGAAGATTTGTACTGATCTTTGCTTTAAAGCACAACTAAATAAACAGTCTAACAGAAAAGAATTAGGAAATTGGTGTGAACAGTATGGTATGGAAAGAATTAAACCATCCCATACTTAGAGAACACATAAATCCAGAATTTCTTCCAAGAAATATAAGAGTCACTTCAAGTCCATTGGACAGAAGTATAACTAGAAGTATGGCAACAAACCATACAGTCATAAAAAGAAACATTACCAGAAGTTTCCACGAAGAAATTGAAAACCAAACTATAATAAACATAATAGAGAACAGAAAGCCACATGTTGCTTTAAACGTGGTAAATCAGGACACTTTGCAAGAGATTGCAGAGTCAGATCACTAGTTCAATCATTGGAATTAGATGAAGCTACAAAGAGCAAAATTATCTAGTCCATAGATGATCTTGGATTATCATCCAGCTCTTCTTTAGAATATTCTGATGAAGAAAACATTAATCAGATTGGAACAGATAACTACTATTCCAGTAGTTCTTCCAATTCCATCCAGGAATGTGCTTGTCCTAGCAAAGGGGCATGTTTCTATCAGAAAGGATTAAATGTCCTTACAGATTCTCATAGTCTTATGATCGATATGATCTGTAAGATTAATGATCCAGAAAAAAAAACAAGCTTATCTTCTCAGACTCAAAGATATTATGGATGAGAAAGAGGAAAAGAAACCTCTATCCATATCACATCAGGCTGATATCAAGATTACAAATTATTCTGATATACTCAGTCAATTCCATAAGAGAAAAACCTAACCAGTGGGAATCTCTGATCTCCAGCATGAGATTAAATTGTTAAAAATAGAAATTCAGCAACTCAGACAAGAGTATAGACAAGAGATTTGTGATCCTAGACTAGATCATGAACATCTCCAACAGGATGTCCAGCTCTTATAGATAGAATCCTTAGAACATCAAGAACATCTTTCTCAGAACGATGAACTTGATAAACAGACTCAGATTGCTATTGGCAAACTGACAAAAGGAGCTAGTACCTCCAAACCAACAGAAAATTATCTCAATCTCCTAAACAGAATCACATATCATAAATGGTATGTCCAGTTAACCATCAAAGTTAATGATTTCAAATTTGAAACCATTGCTTTATTAGACTCAGGAGCAGATATGAACTGTATCCAAGAAGGTTTAATTCCTTCCAGATATTTTGAAAAAACTAGAGAAAAGCTTTCTACAGCTGACTCTACAAAACTTCAGATTAGGTACAAATTATCTAATGCATATGTGTGCAACCAAGGTATTTGTTTTCCTATCAGTTTTGTGCTGATAAAACAGTTAAATTCCCAAGTCATTCTTGGAAATCCATTTTTTCAACAGCAATTTTCCATGACTGTTACAGAACAAGGTATATCTACTAATGTGTTAGGTAAACCTATCCTTTTTGAGTTTTATTTCCCTTCACAGCGAAGAGATATTAACTCTATCCAACAGAAAGAAAACCAAATCAGTTTTCTTAAACAATATATTAAAAGTCTCAGGATTGATGAACATATTGCTAAACAACAAACGTCCATCAATGAATTCCAGACCAAACTTGAAAAAGAAGTTTGTTTAGAACTTCCTACGGCCTTTTGGGTTCGTAAGAAACATTCAGTCTCTCCCATATAAGAAGGACTTTTCAGAACATAATATTCCTACCAGGGCTCGGCCCATTCAAATGAACCAGGAATATCTTTCTCTTTGTAAAAAAAAGATCCAAAGTTTATTAGATAAAAAGCTAATCCGACTCGGCAAAAGCCCATGGTCGTGTGCAGCCTTTTACGTTAATAAACATGCAGAACAAGAGCGATGAGTCTCTCGTTTAGTCATTAACTATAAGCCCTTGAACAAGGTCTTACAATGGATCAGATATCCATTGCCCAACAAGAATGATCTCCTTAAGATATTAAATCAGGCCCATGTCTTCAGTAAATTTGACATGAAATCAGAATTTTGGTAGATCCAAGTCTTAGAATCAGAAAGGTATAAGACAACATTCACCGTTCCATTTTGACAATATGAGTGGAATGTTATGCCTTTTGGGCTCAAGAATGCACCTTCAGAATTCCAAAACATTATGAACCAGATTTTTAATCAGTTCACAGACTTTACAATTGTTTACATTGATGATGTTTTAGTCTTCAGTAATGACATTCATCAGCATTGGAAACATTTGCATATTTTCTTTAAAGTTATCAAAGAAAATGGTCTTGTGGTTTCTGCACCCAAGATTAGACTTTTCCAGACAAAAATCAGATTTCTTGGAAACATGATTTCTTTCAGGAAAATCACCCTTATCCAAAGAACACTTGATTTTGCAGAAAAATTCCCAAACATTCTGCGCGAGAAAACACAGTTGCAAAGATTTTTAGGATCTTTTAACTATGTTGCAGATTTTTATCCAGGCATTCGCCATTTATGTAAACCTCTTTTTGAACGTCTTAAAAAGAACCCTCCAGCATGGACTGATGTCCATACAAATGCTGTTCAGGAAATTAAGCGTCAAGTTAAGGTTTTATCAGTTTTGACTTTATGTCAACCAGACACCCCAAAGATAGTTCATACAGATGCTTCTGAATTAGGATTTGGCGGTATTTTAATATAGATTTTAGAAGGAAAAGAACATATTGTTCGTTTCCATTCAGGAACATGGGATAAAGCCCAACAGAACTATTCAACAGTCAAAAAAGAGATTTTGTCCATTGTAAAATGTATTTCAAAATTTCAAGATGATTTGTTGAATCAGAAATTCATAGTGCGTGTTGATTGCAAGTCAGCCAAAGACGTATTAACAAAAGATGCAAAAAATATTGCATCTAAACAGATATTTGCCAGATTGCAGGCTATTCTGTCAATATTCAATTTTGATATTCATTTTATCAAAGGAGAGGATAATTCCATCCCTGATTTCCTAACCAGAGAATTTCTAACAGGCCACGTGCCTATCATATAGGATTCCTCCAGGAATACCTTTTCATTTTGTTTTCTTTTACAGATCACAGAAGTGGACACCAAGAATACAATTAATGGATTTAGATGGATTGTTTCAAGTCCACCGCAATTAAGTAGATTGAAACAAAGATTTTAGATCCAGAAGCAGAGTTGATAACATTTCAATTCCGCATTTCTTTCTATATATTGTTGCTAACCATTTGCCTGAATCATTCAATCCTGACTTAGTAATGATGGCACCCAAGAAAGACAAAGGCAAGGCAAAAGCATTCGATCTCAATTCCTATGCTCAGAAAGCCAGCACACCAGCAGCCACTCCAGCTCAGTCATCAACCCCAGTCAAGGTTGAGGACAAACAGATAACCCATACACAGAAATCTACCCAGTCACCCCTAGGTAGAAAGCTCACAGTTTTGGGGACTTTGACCCCTCAAAAGCAGTTAACCAGTGTTCATGCAGGTA
This sequence comes from Ehretia macrophylla, assembly GCA_037974665.1. NCBI lineage: Eukaryota > Viridiplantae > Streptophyta > Magnoliopsida > Boraginales > Ehretiaceae > Ehretia > Ehretia macrophylla. The sequence continues at coordinate 31,443,976 of CM075780.1, forward strand.
CTGCAGGTACATCGTCTTCACAGACGATAGTCAGTAACAAGTTTCAACCCTTGTTGCTAAAACCAAACCAGTAACTCCAGAACCTAAACAGTTAACATCCCTCTCGTACATTTACAAGAACATCTTTGACCAGATTCCTGTAACAGAACCATTTCATTTTAGACAGAAGCCAGACATTACCCCTGATGAGTTTGCTAGGGCGTTCTTTCACTTTCATTCAAACTACATCCCATATAACACATATAAAACACAGAGTTACTATGAGGCTATTCTCATAGCAACAGGCTCTATAGAGTTTGTCCCAGATGACAGTGACAAACAACCAGGCCAATATAGCCACGTCAAGGCTAAGCTACAGACTGTGCTCACCCTTGATCAATGGGCACAACCCCCACAGAAAACCAAACAGATCCCAGAAAATTTACCCCTCAGAGACTATAACTATTATGATTACATTCAGGCATGATTCAGATGTTTCTATCGCCAGAATGATAAACATGATATGTCATGGTTTTTCCTTTTCAAGAAAACATTTCCCCTAGAGGTCCCAAATTGGTTTATCTAATGGTGGGCATCATATGGTCCTATAACATAAATTTTACCAGAACCAGTCCTCAAAGGATTCCAGTACTTCACGGAGAATTGGCAGGCACCAGATCAGTTAGCCTACCTTCCCCCATTTTTTCGTGTTCTACAGAATTTTCTTTGTGACATGGATATTCAGATCAGAATTCACGTTTAAACATGTATCTTTCGAAAATCAGCAAGTCATACCGGCTTTCGGAAGAAATCATTCTATCATGTGGTGGAAGAAGATGAACAACAGTTCTTGTTCAACTCCAAAGGTCCAAGCATGGCTAGAGACGAATCAGAAACAGAAGAAGGAAATTCAACCAGTACAGCAGGAGTTCATCTCCTTCAAGAATTTCCTCCAAACTCAGTTAGCAGCGGCCATCAGTTATGATGAAGTTCAGGCCATTTTACTTCAGCTTGATGAAATTGCCCCAGAACAGGCATCCATCTCCACAGACAGTGCCAATGACAATGAAGATGATTGTTATGGCATTTTTACACCATTGTAATTCAGACAATGGAGTTTAGTTGTGTTCTCCGCCAAAAACACAATACAGATGAGTTTTCCAGTGTTCTCTCCAAAAACACAGGACATATGAGTTTCCTAATATTCTCACCAAAAACATTGGACAGATAGGGTTTTGTTCTTCTAAGTTCCCTTCAAAAACTAGGATGCAACGGTTAGACTTCCCCTCTCTGAAGTCATATGGTTACTGAAGAATTCCATGAAACTTCAACTAGTCCAGGTCAAATGGCAACTGGTAAAGACACGTCAAGTCTGTTGATGGGTGTGGCTTTCCCAAAAAGTCAAAGAAGATTTAGAAACTTGTTTCTCTTCTAGCCTGTATTTTATTTTGTATTTTGCTTAGTCAACTTACCTTTAGCAAACCTATCTCAACAATCTTGTAAGGTCACGAGATTGAGGAGCAGAAAGCGTATACCCATGTGGCGGTTAGATGAGAGGTAGTTAGGCTTCGAAGATAGTAAGGCTTCGAAGATAGTAAGACTAAGTACGATGCAAGGTAGATTATAGGGAAAATAGACTAGTTTATTTATTTTCTTTGTATTAGTGGGAAATTTACATTACTCAGCATACTTGTATGTATTCTACCATTAGTCAATATGGTCCAGACATGAAGAAGTTTTACAACATCTTTAGCACATAACCAATTTCAGACTCAAAGATAAAGAAGAAGATGAATCCAGTCAAGATTCCATCATCAAACATCATCATCACAAGACGACGAAATTACTTTCGGTCACAGTGAAAGTAATCCAGTCAGAAACATCATTATCATGTCAAGAAAAAAGATCTTTCGGCCACAGTAAAATCCAGACAAGATCAACACGTCAAGACAAAACAATATTCGGCCACAGTAAAAGCTGATACTATTCAGTCACTATTCATGAATAGTAAAAATCACTTTTTACTGTTCACTTTAGGAAAAGTTACTTTTGACTTTTCTTTTTTACATTTCACTATTGTATTACAGATTCGATATCTTATATTAAGACAGAGTCTGTCTCAACATAGGATCCAGATTTTCTTTCTCTCTCATTTTTCTTTAATCCAGATCACTCTTTACATTGTACTCCGGTACAACCAACAGTGTAACACAGTCTTCTTCCTGTACATCTAATAACAAGTAAGAGACATTCGTCTCCTTTTATCTTCATCTTTGTTGTCTTACTTTTATTTATCTGTCTATTATCTGTGTTTATTCCGCTTTCTGTTATGTCTATCGTTATCTTATCTTCCCTGGGTTGTTTCTAGTATATATATATATATTTATGTATTTTTATGTTAAGATATTTATGTTAAATAATGTGTATAAATTTATGTATATATGTATATATATATATATGTTAGCCTGCTATATATGTATTTATTGCTATTTAAAAAATTAAAAAATAAAAAAAAATAAAAAAATTCACTGAAAGAATGCAGCAGGGCGCTTGAGCGCCCTGCAGGCGCGCGAGCGCCCAATCACAGTCGAGGCTTATAACGAAAGCCCCAACTGCAGCAGCTATTAAACCCTAAAAACACATCCACCCACCCACGGAAATCACCCACAAACCTCAACAAAACCCTTCCCCACCCCAAACCTCAACTGCAGCAGATCTACATTAAGAGGTTAGTTTTTATGCTTTCTTTATTATTTTCGCATTTATTTTCAGTTCATTTCAAGAATTAGATCTATTTTTACATATTTATTTACGTATGTATATACGCATATATGAAGGCTTTAGGATGATTCTTACTGCTTACTTTCAGTTTATTATTGTTCTATAGCTCTTAATCTTCGTTTTGGTATGATTTTTTTTTCAAATTTATGTATGTATATATGAATGTATATGTGTATGTATATAGAATTTGGTTAGATTTTAATTTTAAATTTTATGTTAGAATTCCTTTATATTTAATTTTGAATTAAAAAAAAATCAGAAAAAAAATCAGATTTATGTAGATTCATTTATGTCTATTATTTTTGTTGCCCTACATCTAAGATTTATAAATTATTTACATATTATAGAATTTAACCAGATGATTTATAATGTTGTATGTTAAGGATGATTTTGTGGTTGTTATTTGGTGTTATTTGAATAAATAATATTTATGTAAATTTAAAAATAATATATATATATATATATATATATATATATAATTTTGTTTTGTGACTTTTCTGATTTAGTTTTTTTTGTTTTTTATTATTAAGATTATGACTCCCAAAAGGCAGAAATTATTATTGACTGCAAGACTTGACAATGCTCAAATTGAGGCCGAAACTAATTTTTCGGATGCGTTGAGAGCCTCCGAAGGTGGGCAATGTGCTTTTGAATTTTTTGAGGGGTATTTTCTTGATTGTTTCTGCACCCACCTTTTGATGATGTTAGTATTTTTCCTCATCTCATTCGCCCTTTTTATGAGCATCTTTCGTACGATAATAAAAAATTTACTGCATCAATTGATGGTTTTGAATTTCAATTTATTACTGCTGATATCATGACTATACTGTGTGGGCATGATTATTTTTATGAGGAAAATATGGATTTCCCTGCTACATCTACTGATTTAGACGTTACTACAAATTTGTGTGGGGGTCTGATTCTACCACATGGTGTGGGTGTAAGGAGATCTTCCCTTCCAAGGGACATGTGGTTAACAAATATCATTGTTAAAAAGAACCTTTGCCCTTATAGTCATGATCATGAAAGAACGGGAGTTATTTTATAAGTTTTATATTGGATTTATCAAGGTACTCTTTTTGATGTTGGAGTTGTTATTGGGGACAACATGATGAGTCTTATAGACCACATGAGGAGGTTTGATGTTACATTTACACTTCGTTTTTCTCGACTGATAATTTCTTTGCTTCAACGGTATGATTTTCCTATTGCACCTGATGAGTCATACATGGATCTCCCTATTACTTCATATGGTGAATCAGAGTTCTCGAAGAGTTTTAAACATTTGGAGCGCGCTGTTCGAAAAATGCCCTTAGCATTAAATGCTCCATGACCTTCCACTCAATTTGCTGAATGCGCCACTTCTTCGCAACAATATGGTGATCAATCTGAAAAATCATTAATGGAAAAAATGTACAGAGAACTGCAAGCCATGAATACTAACCTTGTTGTAGGATTGGAAGACATAGGTAAACTGAAAGCTGAATTTGCTGAATTTAAGCAATCACAGAAGGAAGAGTTTGCTGCATTACGAGTTGAACTTGTTTCAATGAGAGGTTCAAGCTCAGGTCCTTAGCCGCCACCGCCATCGTAATTCAGTGGCGTATTTTTTATGTTATTTTAGTTATTTCATCGTGTTTTTTATATTTTAGTTTTTATTTAAATTCACGACTAATGTTGGTTTTTGAGATTTTGTTTGACAATTCTTCTTTTAGAAAGTTTTTGAGGAACATTGCTTGGGTTGTTTATCAGGTTGTGTCTTTCTTTTTACTTTGCATTACATAGTTTTCTTTCATTGAGGACAATGTAAGGTTTAAGTTTGAGGAGAAAAAAAAAGTTGATACCAGCCTGATACCAAAATAAAATAAAATAAAATAAATTATTTCACTTATTCATAATAATTAAAATTGAGTGGTTAATTGTTGAAATATGGTTAGATTATGTTAAAATATTTGAATTAACTGTGAATTTGGAATGGAAAAATGATTAGCCGCTAAGAGTTGAGTTTGTATTTAGATTTTTTTTTGAAACCTTGTTAACTATTATTACATCCCAATAGCGTCACATGATTTAATTAGAAGTTTTTGATTAATTATCAAAAAAAGAGTAGATTGAGATGTTTTCAATGTGAGATGTTGTATTTTATTAAAATTTGACTTATTTTTCTTGGTTGGTATACTCCTTTGAAAAAAAAAATGTGTAGATGACTCGCTCAACATCATTCAAATATCAAAAATGTTGATTCAACAAAAAGAGGCCGCAAAGAAATCCATAACAAATGCTTTCTTCTAACCATTTTTGTTATGAAAAAGCTATTAATATATTTCCTGCTAGACAAGCCTTCTTTCACCATACACAATTCAACTGAAAAAAGGCAATACTTCAATGAAGTCGTTGAATCAACCAACATCTATCATTCGAGTCATCTATTTCATAAAAAGAAAAAAAAAGAAAAAAATATAGAAAAAAATCTAAGAGAGTACTACATGATTTTGAAGGTAGTTGAGTTTTAACATTTCATAACTATCCATATAAAATATTTTTTATTTTACAAATTTTGCATGATTAATTTTCTTATTTCTTAATTGAGTTACAAGTGTTTAAAAAGGCTCAAATTATTTTTTGTAATTAAGTTGGTTTCATTTCTTCTAGATACAAAACGATTTCTTGGGGTAAAATTGTTTGGAAGATAAATTCACTGTTAATCTTGTAATTTTATAAAATTTAACTGTATGAATACACTGACTGCTTAGATTTAATATTTATGAATATATGAAATAATTGATGCCTTTACTTGAGGACAAGCAAAGAATGGGTTTGAGGAGGTTGATAAATCCGTATTTTTAGTAACTTTAACCCATTAAATCATGTATATTGCATTATTATTTCAAGCTTTATTGTATATTTTACACAAATTTAATGCAATATAGGTTCTGAAGAATAAATAGCAAAAATGGCCACAAAAGCCAACTTTTGAAATAAATTTTTGGCGCAATACTGAAGAAGGAAGGTAGAACGACCTTGACGTGAGCAAATCGAGATTGAATTTGGCCAAACGGAGTGCGAAAACGGATTTAGGATGCTGAAAAACCTTGAAGTAGCCTTGGTCAACTTTTTGGTCAAAGTCAAAGTCAATGTCAATGGGTAAATAGTAAAAGTCAAAGTCAACTTTTGATCAAAGTCAAAGTCAAAGTCAAGGGGTAAATAGTAAGAGTCAAAGTCAATGCATGAATAGTAAAGTCAATGTGTGAATAGTATCTTCGCTGACATCACGCTGACACAATGATGACCTAGGCGAATAACATCACGCTGACACAATGATGACCTAGGCGAATGACATCACACTGACACAATGATGGCCTAGGCAAATGACATCACGCTGACACATTGATGATATCATGGTTTGAATAGTACTTGTGAATAGTGCCAAAATTTCTCTATAAATACTCTATTCCTCATTTCATTTTTTTTGTACCATTTTCTCTTCTTAGCTTAGATTTTGCTCTTGTGTTTGAGTACTTTAGTTATTATTCTGAGTTGTGTGCAAAGTTTTAATCCCAAATGGAGGGTCTAGTGAGCCATCATCATACCGAAATCATACCGGTCTACCAAAATTCGTTCAACACGATAAGTATTCTTTTATTTTGGTTTTCGTTATGATTTCTTGTACTTTACAGTTTATTATGGCACACTAGACCCGAGATTCGGGGTGGTACGTGTGAGGTTACTCTTGTACATATGTTGTGATTCAGATTTATTAAAGTCTCGTATTTCTATTTCTAAGTATTCTTTGATTAATTATACGTATACAGTTATGTTATATTTAATTGAAAATACATATACGCCCGGTTTTGTAAACCAGTGGCAATACGAGATTACCTCAGATGGATTCTAGTTTGGTTGTACAGACACCTCCAAATTACATAAGTGAAAGATTAATTGAAATATTAGAAATCGTTAGGTTGTACCAACACATCTAGTCTTGTTAATTAATTAATCTTATCACTTACGTAATTAAAGGTTCATTTCAGTAGTAGGAGCTTGTAGCCCTATTTCTGAATGACTTAACTTTTAATCTGAATCAATAACTTTGTACTTGCGTATACCGAGCTATAACCATCCTGAATTATTAACCCTTTGGATTTTTAGTATTGAGTGTTGTGATTCTTTAATTTACTTTTGATTAATTCACTTTTGGACCTTGTTACTACCGTATCTTTGGACATTTTGTGGACATCTCTTGGACTTAATTTTTCGTACTTCCGTACTTCCGTACTTTTGGACTTTTGGACTTAATCAAACTTATCCGTGACGGGAGATAGTCAAACAATTCTAAATTGAGGACTTAACTTAACTTGATAACTCAATCTCTGTAGATCGACCCTCAACTCGCCACAGCTAGAGATAATTCAAGGTAATCAATATTTTCAATCAGTTAATCTTACTATTTTTGAGCGCAAAACGATACGATCAACAACGTATTAATTATTTCCCCTTATGAAATGTGAAGAATAAAATACTACATTTAAAATTTGCATGCTTATGCTCACCATCCCATAATACTTGTATATCTTGGTTCTTTTTCTTTTATTTTTTCTAACACAATGCTTGTATATCTTGATTGAATTGTAATGACACATAATGATATTTTATTTTATATATATATATATATATATATATATATATATATATATATATTTGTGAATTAGAAGCTACTAATAATGGAATGTCATTATTGGTATGATGTGTGCATTTCCTTATAAAAAAAATTATTTTTGTAGTATATGTCTAATTACGTAGAATATCACCAAGCCATAGAGCTATATTAATTATCTACGTTTTGCTTACAATTAACATACCAAGGCATCAGTGAGTTGGTTGTCTATGTTTTTTTTTTTTAAATATAATTAGCACATAATAAAATAAAAATATTTAGCTACTTGTTGGTCTTAACAAGTTACAATCAATTTCAACAGTTAAAACTTCTAAATTTAAGGTTAAATACTTTTTATTTGGAACTTTTTTTATAACCCTCTCCCTCATGAAATTTGAACCATGATCTCCTAATTATCAGGGAGAATAACTTACTACTAGATTACCCTTGAATCTCATACTACTACTACTACGCTAAAATAAAAAATAAATAAATAAAAAGATAGGAATCCCTGCTCAACTATCAATTGGTAAACTCTGGATGCTACTTTGGATCATAACTATTACAAAAGAACTTAACATTCTCTTTTTACTGGAATTGCAAACCATATACACTCCTTTTAAAGTTTTTTTTAGATAACGTGAGAACCTAACTGACAGAATTTGACTACTGAATTATTCCGCTGGGCTTGACTATCAATTGGTAAACTCCTAGTGCAGTTGTGCGCTCTCACACATTCATTAAGTGGACAAAATTTCATAATAGTAAAGAGTGTTACACTCACAACCTAAACAATTTCAATCTCACTACCGTTGACCGAGGCAAATTATCTATTAGCACCTAACCTACCCTGTAAAGTAATGTCCAGGAAAGGTTGATTTTCATTGATCATGTGATACAAATATATACAACAAGAGACTAATTCTACAAAGGAAAGATTTGTACAATATGGCAACCGAGTGACTTGAGGCTAAAGACAAGGCTTGACCAAAGTTTTCCTTTCTTATTTACAATAGCCGTTAACACTCCCCCTCAAGTTGGAGTGTGCAAATTTTGCACGCCCAACTTGCCTAGCAAGTTAACAAATTGAGATCTTCCCAATGGTTTAGTGAACACATATGCTAGTTGGTGAGTTGTAGAGATGTGGTTAGTCTGGATCAGGCCGGATTGTAATTTTTCTCTCACTAAGTGGCAATCTAACTCAATGTGTTTTGATCTCTCATGAAAAACTGGATTTGAGGCTATGTGGAGTGTCGCTTTGTTGTCACAGAATAGTGTTGCGGGCTCAGGATGTGAAATTTTGAAGTCTTGGAGCAAGTACTTCAGCCATGTTATCTCACAAGTTGTATTTGCCATGGCTCGATATTCAGCTTCTGCCGAAGATCTGGAGATTGTGGGTTGCTTCTTGGTTTTCCATGAGATAAGAGAACTTCCAAGCAATATACAGAAACCTGTTGTAGAATGCCTTGTCATGGGACAACTTGCCTAATCAGAATCATTGTATCCTTTGAGAGAGAGTTGGTTGTTTGATGAGAAGAACAATCCTCGACCAGGTGAGCCTTTGATGTATCTAAGAATTCTGATGGCTGCATCAAAGTGCGGTTTGCGAGGTTCATGCATGAATTGACTGAGTGTATGAACGGAGAACATGATATCGGGTCGTGTGATTGTCAAGTATATGAGTCGACCAACAAGTCGCCTGTACGCGGATGGGTCATGGAGTGGAGCTCCATCTTCGTTGGATAATTTAAGATTTTGTTCCATAGGAAAGTCACATGGTCGTGCACCTAATTGACCTGCATCTTTGAGAATGTCCAAGGCATATTTTCGTTGTGATATGAATATACCTCGTTTTGAACGAGCCACTTCCAGCCCAAGAAAATACTTGAGTAAACCAAGGTCTTTGATACGGAATCTTTCATGCAGAAAAAGTTTCAGACGAGCAATAGCATTAAGATCATTGCCCCCAATGATGATATCATCTACATACACAAGAACTGCTGTGATGGATGAGCCGTGACTCTGAGTGAACAGAGAGTAGTCTGCTCGTGAAGATGTGTACCCGATTTCTTGAAGTACGGAAGAGAGCTTGGCAAACCAATTTCTGGAGGCTTGTTTGAGACCATAGAGGGATTTATGCAAGTGACAGACTCTTGTCTCCCCCTGTTTGCCAAGGCCAGGAGGTAAGTGCATGTACACTTCTTCGTCGAGGTCGCCGTGGAGGAAGGCATTGTGGACGTCCATTTGGTGCAGGTGCCAATTTTTTGCAGCTGCAATAGCAAGAAAACATCTGACAGTGGTTAATTTAGCAACAGGAGAAAATGTTTCATGGTAATCTAACCCTTCTTGCTGAGTAAACCCTTTTGCCACGAGTCGGGCTTTGTAGCGCTCAATTGATCCATCAGCCTTGTATTTGATCCTGTACACCCATTTGCAACCAATTGGTTTTTTATCATGTTGTAACGGAACGAGGGTCCAAGTGCTATTGTCAACAAGGGCAGAAAGTTCATCTTGCATGGCTTGTTGCCATTTTGGATCTCGGGCAGCCTCAGTAAAACTGGCAGGTTCCTTTTGGCCTGAAATAGCAGAAAGAAAACAACGATGCACAGAGGAAAGTCTATCATAGGAAAGAAAATGAGAAAGTGGGTAGCGAGTACCTGAGGTAGGTGCCTGCAAAGGAGAAGATGTTGGCACGGGTGAAGAAGCGGGGATCGTGGGACAATGGTAATCCTGTAAGTGAGCAGGTGTATTACGTTGACGAGAAGAGCGTCGGGGTAATGCGACAATAGGGGCGTGAGTGACTGGTGGAGATGAGTGTATTTGTGCGGGCACATGTGGTATAATTGTCGGAGCGATATCGTCAGGAATAGGCATAGGGACGACGGTGCGAGAGGTCGGTGAAGGAGAGGGATCAATAGCAAAGGGAAATACATGCTCATAAAACACGACATCGCGACTAGAGAAAAGAGTTTTTGAGTCTATGTCATAAAGGCGGTAAGCTTTTTGACCAAAGGGGTAGCCAATGAAAATACAACGACGCGTACGGAAATCAAATTTGTGTTGGGGACCTACTATTTTGGCAAAGCAGAGACTACCGAATACGCGAAGGTGTGAATAAGAAGGAGGATGTTTAAGGAGTACCTCATACGGAGTTTTGCCAAAAAGAGTGGGGGTGGGCATTCGGTTGATCAGGTATGCGGCAGTCAAAATGCAATCCCCCCAAAATTGAAGCGGAAGAAAGGCATGGAAACGGAGAGCGCGTGCCACATCAAGAAGATGCCGGTGTTTGCGTTCGGCAACTCCATTTTGTTGGGGGGTGGCAACACAGCTATGTTGATGGATGACACCTTTGGCACGCAAGAATGATGAAAATGCATGGGAAAAGAACTCAGCTCCGTTATCGCTGCGTATGCATTTGATAGAACAGTTGAATTGAGTGTGAACCATATTGAAAAATGAGATTAATAAATTGCATGTTTCAGTTTTATGGCGCATCAGATAAACCCAAGTACATCTTGAAAAGTCATCAACTATAGTTAAAAAATAAACAGCACCAGAAAGAGAAGGGGTGGAGTGAGGGCCCCAAATATCACAATGTATCATCTCAAAAATATTTGTAGATGTAATGGAACTAATGGGAAAAGAGCTGCGAGTTTGTTTTGCTAAATGACAATGTTCACAAATAAAATTTGAATCAAAAGATATGGAATGATCTAAAGAAGAAAGAAGGCGAATCCGATTGAGAGAAGGATGGCCTAGCCGTTGGTGCCAGGTAGAGGGCGAGGCCTGTGCGAGAGTAGCCTGGGGTGACGGAGAGGAGGCAGAGGACGGAGTAAAAGTGTAAAGCCCATCGATTTCTTTACCCGAACCAATCATCCTCTTCGTTGCAAGGTCCTGAAAGACACAGAAATTTGGAAAAAAAGTTCATTGAGCAGTTAAGTGATTTGGTCAATTTGCTAACGGACAATAAATTTACAATGAAAGTAGGAACATGGAAGACATTATCTAAAGTAATATTGGGTGCGAGAGATATAGAACCCGAGGAAGAGACATGCACGAATTCACCATTTGGCAATTTTATAGGTGCGTGATGATGGTTGGAAGCACATAGTAACGCATCAGAGGAAGAGACCATATGGTCCGTGGCACCAGTGTCGATGATCCAAGAATTCTGTGATTGGGAGAAGGAAGTAGCCGAAAAGGGATTTGAGGGAAAAATACATGTTGCGTTGGCCATGAGAGAGGATGCACCATTATTTATGAGTGTGAGTAGCTGCTGGTACTGATCATGTGTAAAGGATGGCACATCAGTTGGGGTAGGAAGCAAAGGACCATGCGACGAAGTGTTGGAGATGTGGTGAGCGCGAGGGTTATCAACAGATTTATATAATTTATGGTCAGGCGGATACCCATTTAACTTCCAACATTTAGCTATCGAATGACCAATACCAAAAAAGCCCAAACTTCGACAATGATCACAAGTTGGTTTGTTTTTCCCTGAACCTCGATTATTTGATACAGAACCAGATTGCTTGAAAGAATGATGGTGGGAATTAGAAGCCAAAGAAGAACCACGAGAGGATAGAGCCGCAATAGGGGTTGGAAGAGAAGTCATGAGGGCAGCGGCGTCGGTGGACTGAGGAAGACTAAAGACCTCACGTTGCTTTTCCTCTTGAAGAACAAGGGCGTATGTCTTATTAATGTTGGGCAAAGGAGTCATCAATAGTATTTGGCCACGAACAGCGGAGAACGAATCATGCAGAGCCATTAAAAATTGAATAACGCGCTCCTCTTGTACGCGAGCAGTGAGAGATTTCAGCGCACCACAGGAGCATAGAGGGATGGAATGGTAGGAGTTCAATTCATCCCATAAAGCCTTGAGCTTGTTGAAGTATGCTGCAACGGATAAATTATGTTGCTGAAGAGAGGAGATATTGCGACGAATCTGGAAGATCCGAGGTGAGTTGCTTTGAGAGAAACGCTCTAGAAGATTTTTCCAAACAGCAGAGGCGCTATCCATGTAGATAACGCTTTGAGCGATATCGGAATCGATAGAATTTAGGAGCCATGAAAGGACCATGTCGTTGCAACGCTGCCACAAGGCACAATCTGTTGGATTTTGTTTAGCATCCGGGCAGGTGAAGGTGCCATTGACGAAGCCGAGTTTGTTTTTGGCACTAAGGGCCATGCGCATAGCCCGACTCCAGGTGGAATAATTATCACCTGTTAAGGGACGCGAGACCAAGGTGGTGCCTGGGTTGTCCGAATTATGGAGATAATAAGGGTGAGAGGATTCATTGGTGGAAGGTTGAGAAGATGGTGCAGCAATGGCGTCGTTGTTTGGAATTGAAGTTTCAGCCATGTGGATAGAGGTAAAGGCAGCAGAGAAAAGAATTGAAAGGAAAGAAGAATGCACTCAATAGTATGAATGATGAATGCACACTCAATTGAAGGAGTAAAAAAAAAAAGAACCTGTCTGATACCATGTAAAGTAATGTCCAGGAAAGGTTGATTTTCATTGATCATGTGATACAAATATATACAACAAGAGACTAATTCTACAAAGGAAAGATTTGTACAATATGGCAACCGAGTGACCTGAGGCACCAAAGTTTTCCTTTCTTATTTACAATAGCCGTTAACATACCCACCTAAAGCTCATCACGTGTATTTATAAATGTCACAGGTGAAGATTTTGGGTAGCAGGGTGTGATGACAACATGGATGCATGTGAGATCTTTTTGGCTTGTACAGTTTGTTTAGAATGTCTTAAGTTAGGAGGATTTTTGTTATGTATAACATCCTAAATACAACAACTAGTTTGTGTCTCGCGTGTTCAGTTATTTACCATTTTAAATGTTTAGTTTAATTATCCTTGCTTGTTTGGGTCGTGTCTTGGCTTGGATCCAAGTAGGATTTGGTTGGGGCATGACTGCATGGGTTTATTTTTTTATTTTTTTAAGTAGTTTAAAGTTTGACTGTTCATAGTAGTTTTGTGTTTTCTTGTTTATTTATGAGATTTATCGCAATCTAAAACATGAAAGAATGCTTCATAGTATATAATGTGTTTGTGTGTTTTGATATGTATATATATGATGTATTTGTGTATGTACGAGTTTAGTATTTTTTTTTCTAGGTCATTTTGCATACATCAATGTAATACGGTATATTTGTATTGTTTGTATTTTGGAAGGAAAGAATGTTAATTTATGAATGATTAGAGCGTCATAAAAATTTGAAACCAAAATTAATTTGGAGTTTGTTTGAAGATGTAAGAGTTCATTTTCTTTTTATTTTGGGGCAATCTTTGCCTTACAAAGACAAAAAATAGAAAGAAAAATAAATATAAAAAAACCTGTCGAATGGCTGATAACAAAATATGAGTTTCATGATAAAAGTTTTGATCTATTCGAAATTTCAGATTGGTTACTGTGGAATTAAGCCAAGAGTTAGTTTCTCATCACGTCGTTTGTAATTCTTGTTAATTTTTCACTCATTTCTACTGTTTCTTAAATTTTATTTTTAACATTTACGAGATTCATTTTTCTTTCATTCTTATGATTTTCATTTTTTTAGTGATGCATAAAATCAAATTTGACTTTCGGTTTTATGATTTTGGATCACGCCATTTTATGGTATGATATACTTAACGTATTACTGGTACTCGAGTTCACTTAGGGCAAAATTTGAGGGCCATAAATTAGTTTTAAAATGTTTTCTGTTTCCTTCGCACTTTCTCAAGTTTTTAGTGCAAAAATCTTAACTCATATATTTATAACTTGTATTATTGGTCTACTAATGTTTGTTTATGGTGATAATAATTCTTGATATTGTTTATGTTAATTAGTTGATGTCTCAATTTAGCACCAAAAACAACATACAGAGGCAGCAAGAGATATTTTAATATGGAAGTTATGTGTAAATACTAGGCAATAAAGAAGCTAGCACATTATGTTTTCCACTTCGTGCCTTTATTGTAAATTATAGAATGTTTAAAAGCACTTAGATGTAATTATTAGGGATAACAACGGGTCGGTTATCTGCGGTTATAAGAAAAATCAAAACCAAAACTGTTTAGCAAATCGAAACCGACGGGTTTAAAAAATTCATATCTAAAACCGCAATCGACGGATTTTTAAAAACCGACGGATAACCGAACCAAAACCGATTACTTAAAAAAAAAAAAATTAATAGAAAAAAGGTCCAAATTTATGAAAAAATATTAATTTAAATGTAAAAAAAAAACTAAAAAAAAAATAAATCACAATCTATACATATTAAATGATAAAATTAAATATATATATATATATATATACTACATCATTGCAAATATTTAATTCTAAAAAAATAAAAATGAGAAACTGTTCGTCCATTCATACAATAAGACAATAAAATTAAAAAAACATACTACCATCATCGCAAATATTCAATTCTAAAAATAATAAAAACGAGAAACTATTTGTTTATCAATACAACTAAATAACAAAGTTCATAATCAAAACATCAATCAAATTACATAAATTTTGTCTTCACATTTTTTCATTCTTCCATCCACCTACGAGAAATCAAAACTATTAGATTCTCAGTTTATAATCTAGTTTTAATAGAAGATAAAAAGAATTCATTTGCTTGAACATATAACAAATTGTCAAAAAGATAAATATTTCGATGAAGAATAAACTCGAGAAGATTTAGTACTATATGCTTACAAGATTATACTCAACTAGATTTCTATAGATTTAGAGTTCAAATAAGTTCACCTTACTCAAAATGTCACCAGATAATCTTAGCGTATTAGCAACAATTTCAAATAGTCATATTCATTGAATTTTCATTATACTGATAGCTTTCATGCATCCACTAAAGTGATATTCTTGACGCACAGTAAACATTTATGAACAAAAAGTGATCACTTTCTTGCATCCACCAACTTGCTTGACTTCATATATAGGGGGATTTTATCAAACATACATTAGACATGAAATGCAAGAACCGTAAACAAAAAGTAAGTGACAAATGGAATTTATTCATTAAAATGTGAGATGAACCCTTGATCTGTATTAACAATTGTCATTGCCACATATCGATGTACGATGTTAGTACCTTGTCTGCAGTCACTGTTGGTTTATCCATGTCCTTCTCTAGTAATGTTTAACCCGAAAAATTAACTAAGAAATTGCGACTGAATAATTAGAGAGGCCAGAGAAAAATAACAAAGATGGGTTTTTTTTTGTTTTTTTTTATTCGATCAATGATTATCTTGTAGAATTTCAATTCCTAATGTATGCAAATGGCATCAGCTTTATGAAATTAAAGAATGATTCAATAGCCTACATTTTTTTTTATCCATTTTCAGACACCAACAAGTAGTTTGCAACACATAACATAAGATATTTAACAAAAATTTTAAAAAAAATGAAAAAAGACTAACCTTGATTTGTGAAGATCCAAGAAATACACTGAAACATTAATAGAAAAATAAAAAAGTAAGATATTTAACAAAAATTAAAAAAATAAAAACGGAAAAAGAAAGTTTCTTTTTTGAGTTTGAATGTTTCAAGTTTGAGGACTACCTAGATAGAAGCTCGAAGCCTTGAACATTGAATCTTGAACCTTTGATTTTTTTTCTTTTTTTTTGGTGAAAATGAAGAAGACGGTTTTGGGCTATGGAGGCGACGTGACTGAACTAAAAAAAGAAATGTTAAGAGTGAAGAATAGGATTTAGGGTTATAAGTTTATTATGACTTTATTATTATTATTTTTTACCTTTTTGTCTTAAAGAACCCAAAGATCAATGTGTTTAGTCCTCGTTTTTTATGCGTGCTTTTCCAACTAAGTTTCAGCCATTCAATTTTTTCTGCTTCACCTACTATCTGGTGGCTTTATTAGTACTAGTAACTTTTTATTATTTATTTATTTGTGTTATATTAGACTACTAGATTAGGATGTGTATAAAATATATATATAATAAAATAATAAATTACTAATCGGGTTTCGATTTTCTATTTTTTTTAATATCAAAAACCAAAACATATCGGTTTATACGTCGGTATTGCTTTATAAAATTCAAAACCTAACGGTTTTCCCATCGATTTTCGTTATCGATTTTTTATCTGGCGGTTATCCATCAATTTCGGGTACAATGGGTACCCGTTGTTATCCTTAGTAATTATAGGATCTAGTACATTGATATGTGGATAGATGTAATTTATTTATTTCTTTATTTTTTACTTTGTAAGATATATATGAGTCCATTTTCAGTCCTTAATAATATTATAGGGAACTAATTTCAAATTTCAATTTTGTGTAAATGAATTTTGCTTTCAGTTCAATGTTTTTGATTTTTGGTAATTCCTCATTTACACTTAAATTTTGTTATAGCGGAAATTTAAATTTTGATTTTGATTTGAATTTTGTTATAGAGGGATATTAAACTTCATTTGCAATTGAATTTTGTAGAAGCGGGAACTTCAATTTTGATTTGCACTTGATTTTTGTTCTAGTGGGAAATTAATTATGATTTGAATTTCATTATAGTGGAACAATGAACTTTTATTTCTAATTGAATTTCGTAAAAGCAACATCTTCAATTTTTATTTTGCACTTCAATTGTGCATAGGAAACTTTTTATACAACTCAAATGTGATGTGTGGGAATAATCGCAATAGAACTTATGCAACTTGAAGGGAAAATAATGACAAAGTCATCTAGAATTGCAACCAGATACCACTAATTTTTTTCCAAACACTTTTTATTTCATTTAGGACAATTTTTTTTGCTTCGTTTATGCTATAAGATGAATTACAAATACAAACTTTTTCTTGTGTGTGTATACATCTTCGGAATATGGGATTGCTTACACAAACCATAAATCAAAAAATGGACACAACTAAAATAATCAACTCAATTCACAACTTTTTTGGAATTGAACGCGACTATACTAAAATCTATTATGTTTAATGAACACCAAATAATGACCATAAATTGCCTTTCAAGAGCCCGCTAGAATAGTGCTGCTATAACAAGCACCGTTAAAGAAAAAATAACATAGCAAACATGGTGCCATCAAGAAAAGCCGCAAACTACATCTACTAATCTCAAATTCAATGGATTTTTCTCCTTGGTTGTATGGTGCCACAACCTTTTAAGGCTAAATTCTCGTTCAAACCCTAAGGAGTGACATTCTTGTATGACCGTTATTGTTAATTCTTAATCCAACTTCATAGAGGGTGATGTGTTAATATTTTTAGACCTATTTCTTTACTTTTTAGAATTAATTATGCACATTTATTGAAAGTTTGATCACTTTATTTGTTTTATTGTGCATGTAGGATCGTGATAATAAAAGAGCAATTGGAGTAGAATCTAGAAGAAAATGCGGTAAATGAATGAAGCCAGACATTATTAATTGAAGATGTGCTAAAAAAATGAAGTAAAGAAAAAGGAAAGGAAAAGAGAAAATTGAAAAAAAAAAACAAGGATTGGACCAAGTCTTTTTATAAGGCTTGACCGTAGGTGAACAAAAGTCCAAAGAGGACTTTGCCACAAAGACAAGGAAAAATTTTAACCAAGGCTTTTTATAAGCCTTGGTCATGCACGGTCAAACAAATTGGACTTGACAAATTAAAGAAAGAAAAAGTGGCCTAAGTCACTCACATGGCCAATTTCGACCATGTGACTTAAAGCCCAACAAAGTTTTTTTTTTTTTTGGTCAAAAAGCCCAACAAAGTTAAGGCGGCTAATGCTTGGCAATAAAAGGGACGAAGCAGCAGCAAAAAGGGAAGTCCTTCACGCGGCGAAGAGTAGAGGGCACGAAAGAGAGCCCCAAAAAATATAATTTTTCAGCTTTCTGTCGTTGTTCTTTTGTCGCTGTGGCTCCGAATTGAAGATTCAACATGCAATTGGGATTGGAATCAAGTTACAAATAATATTTTCTAACGCATTCGAAATTTTTTTTATGGGAAAGTTTATCTTACTTTTCTCGTGTAATTGCAGTTTAATTCATTGGTCTTAGACTTGGATTTATTATTTTGATATGCACAAGTATATATATACTTACACACACAAGTGTGCATGTGTTGTGTGTATGTGTACTCATTAATTAATAGTATGTATCTACTATTGAATAATTTAGACCAATAAAATACAACCAGATTCAAAATAGTAAAAATTATATGTGTGTGTATGTATGTACTCATTAATAATAGTATGTATCTATTATTGAATAATTTGGACCAATAAAATATAAGCAAATTCAAAATAGTAAAAAAGAAAAGAAAAAAGAGCTTAATGACCTTTTCCTTTCCTTTTAAACTTCATATAACATTTTTTTAGCTTATTTAAATGTTCAGGTCTATGCATATACGAGTCGGTAATGGACCTTTTGCTTTAACCTTGCCTAACTGGCATAGTTGGCCCAAGTTACACATATATATATTCTTTTGAGTAATGCTAGACGTCACTATTTTTTTATCACTCAAATATCACCTCCTATTTGGCATGCCAACTAAATAAATCTATTTTATTTATCTCTCTTCTTTTATTCATTTCTCTCTCATATCTTTTATTAATTGTTCTCTCTCCTTGTTTTTCCTTTTTTATCTCCCTCAATTAATGTTTTCTCTCTTTCTTTCTTTTTTTCTCCACTATTACACATTTCTCTCTCTTTCCATACATATCCCTCATGTAGTCATGAACTCCCTCATTAATATATGTATCATAAACTTTCTCTCATTATATGGATATCATAAACTTAATTTGCATAAAACATAGCCACTGATTAAGAATCCAACATATTCACTCCCTTCGATTTTCATGTTAGATATTGATGATTTAACATATGAACGATGGTGTTTCTTTATTAGTTTTTTATGTGAATCATCCAATAATTATGGACTATATATATCAACCAATCTAAAAGAAAAAGAAAAGAAGTTACAATTTTTTTTTGTATAATAGAGGCAAAAAATCATGATTTGAAACCTTTGAGTACAATAGTACACGTCGGTGCTACTTAATCATTGCACCCAATTTTTAAATGTAAAGAAACAACACAAGCTAATGTTCAATGTTAAAATCTATTCCAACCAATAATATTATTTAATGATATGACAAAAAGTTAATTACCATATTTATTAACATCATGTTCTTGATTGTAGTTATCCATAATGATCCTAATAATTCATATGATATGGTGATTTTCATACATATATTTTGATAGTGAAATTACTTATGAGTATATGACCGTAAGAGAAAAGTTATACGAGGAAGAAGATGACTATATGAGGGATATATGGTAAGAGATAAAAATTTGTAATAGTGATAAACAAAGAAAGAAAAAAAAACATTAATTAAGGGAGATAAAAAAAGAAAAAGAAACAAAGAGATAGAAAAACTAATAAAAGAAGAGAGAGAAAATTAAAATAAATTTATCTAGTTGGCATGCCAATTAAGCATGCAAAGTAAGAGGTGATAATTGAGTGATAAAAAGAGGGTGACATCTAATATTACTTTATTCTTTTAGCGATGGGCTAACTTTCATATATGCTCATTTTTTAGGCCCATTATATGGAGGGCGATGACCACGTTCAATATTTGGGCTTTGTGGACTAGCCCTGACTAAAATAGATTGATGATTTTTTTATTTTTTATTTTTGGTCAAAACTAAAATAGATTGATAAAGAGAGTGATTTGTTGTCACTTCTTGAAACAAAAGCCCATCAAAAAGAAGAAAAGCCACTTTAATTTGGTGTCTAGAATTAGCATGTCACATATGCTTAACAACTACTAATTTAACAATATATATTTTTTTTTGCCTAGTTACTAAACAAAGACTTCATTTAAAATTGAATGCGATTGTTTGACAATAATCGCAATTATGTTTTAATCGATGAAGTGATTGAGAATTAGGTTATTAGAAAATAATATGATACTCTCAAGAGTTATTATTATTTTTAAATATGAGATAATGTAATCATTGAGATTGTTTGTTTGATTAGATATGATTCTACATACATTACTTTATTTATAAATACAAAAGATTTAAGAAAGATGATCTAAATACGATGTTGCATAATTTACTTCGTTTATATTCGTAGATTTTGGTTATTTATAGACACTTGCATGCACATTCGTATATTCTTTTTTGGTTATTCAGAGGAACCTAGACACGCATATGCATAGATTTTGAAATTGATTTGATATTTCTTATCATCAATTCCGATTGTTAAGGTGATTTTATAATTTTATTCGTTGGATTATCATTACGTGCCACCAAAATAATAATATTTTTTTTGTTTAATTATTAATTTCATAGTTATGCCCATCTTTAACATTAGCATTCACATTATATATGACATTTATTGCATGATAAAAAAAAATTTGATATGACAAAAAAAAAAAAAATTTTGAGGTGTTTGTTTACTGCACGATTTGAGCAAATGAAAAAAAAAAAAATATTATAACGAACGTGGGGAATCCCTATTTTAGTTCAATCCAACATTTTCTCTTTGTTACGAAATAAGATGATCATCAGTTTACATGCATATTCCTTTGCTACGAGGATTTAAAAGATGCTTCATAATTTATTTTTTTCATGTTTGTAGTTTTTGGATTCTTGTAAACACTCAAGTGCATCTTGACGTTTTCTATTTTTGACTAATTTATAATACCCACTTGCATGTTCCTATATTTTCAAATTAATTTTATTTTTCTTGTCATATATTACGTTTGTTGAGATGATCTCACAATTTACTTATTTGGGTGGTATGTTTTGTACAACCAAAATAACCACAAAAAGAATGATGTGTTTTGATGCTTAAATCATAATGTTATCACATAGTGATAAATATTTTTTTCTGTAACTAATTGCATCTTTATGACGATTTTCAAATTCACTTTTACATCATATACAATACTTGGTGCACGATAAAATTAACTTAAACGAACATCAATCGTTGGCAGAGTAGACGATAAAGTAATTGTCAATAACGTTTCAACAACAATTCGATCGTGAATTAAATATTTGGTGTAAGAAAAAAAGTTTCTTATCATAAATTGTGACTTAATTGGTTTGCTGAGAGACTCGCGGGTCGCATGCAAGTTCCAGCTCATGGATCGCATGCAATTTAGAGAATCACTTTATTACACATTTTGAACAAACAATTGAATAAAAAATTGGGTATTTTTGGCTTGCACTCCTTCTAAATTTATAAAAAGAGACCTAGACCCCATAAAAATTTTTATATGAGACACAAACCTCTATTAAGTTTTTGGTTAAATTAAGGTTAAATCCCATTATTGTCCTCAACAAACACATTACTGTATAAATAAATATTTAACACACTTCTAAACATAAGAACGCTGAAATTAAACAATAATATTTTCAACAACTTTCAAGTCACTATCATATACAAAAATAAATAAATAAATAAATAACTCCAGCTTTCTGAAAAGATCAATTGCAAACTTCAAAATTCAACAAGTATCTCCCCAAGATACTCCTAGAATCCAACTCCATTTCTCATCTTGTTCTAAAAAAAAATTGGTAAATACACAAAATAACATTATAAAATAACTAAGATCAGAAACAAAAATTGGTAAATACGCAAAATAACATTATAAAATAACTAAGATCAGAAACATCATAAATTGATTAAATAAAAAATTCGTATCAAACTAAAGAATAATAAAGTAAAAGTGATAAAGAATCAAATCAACAACACATGCATAAACAAATGGAATCAAGAGTATAAAAACATCATACATTGTTTAAATATAAAAAACTAGCCGTCAAACACAAAAAATAATGAAATAAAATAATAAAGAAATCAGATGAACATGGCAAAATTTACCTATTCGTCTTTGCGTATCCAAAACTTTAGAGAAGTTCGTTGAGAGATAAAGAAGTAGATGAAACGTTTTTTATTAGTGCTTCAGCCGAGTTTTTGGTTCATCAAATGCTTCAACATAGTTGTTTAATGCTTGGATTTCCCTTGGATGCCTTTGTTTGCATTTATTTTTTTGGTCAATAGCTTTTGCTTTTGACTGAAATGCTTTTCTCAAAAAGTTTATTCTTTGGTTGTTAATTTAAGCGGGAATTTTTTTTTTAGCAAATAATATGTAAATGACACATTTTAACCTTGATTTAGTTGAAAACTTAACATACTCCTAATAAAAAGGCTCTATGTCTCATATAATAAATTTCATGAGATCTAAGTCTTTTTTTATAAATTTAGAATGAGTGTGAGTCGAAAATACTCATAAAAAATTTCATCTAACACAACATGTGGGGGACACATTTTGCAAAAGAAAATTAAAAATTAATCCTACACAACACGTGAGACAAGTTTGAGGAAAAAATAATAATTTTAAAAGCTAACTCTATACGGGACCTAATATGGTCATTTTGCAAAGTTATTGTCTTCACTTGCTTGTCCATTTTTGGACACAAACTATGAAGGCTAATTAAGTCTTCTTTGCTCAAAGTAATGACAAAACATGTCATTATTACCTGCCATGTGTCACACAATGGAGAACTTAGTCATCACATCAATATTAAATGTCCCTATAGGATAATTTTCCATGTGAAAAACAAGGGTCATCACACAATAATTGGTCCCCCTTTTTGTTTTAATTAATACATATTATTTTGGGTACAATTATAAATTTATTATTGAATAAAAATATAATAAATTGTCTTAATTGTAAAATTTTATTTTTAATTTTTAATTAAAAATACTTTTAAACACAAATCAAATCGGTTAGTTTCAGTTTTTAAACTCACATAAAGTATTTTTGAGTATATAAAAGTTAAGCCAAACAAAAGTTTAGTCATTTTACACATTTTTTAAGAGATTAACTTTAACTTTTAATTTCACTGGCAAGTTAACTTCGGCCTCTAAACTTACAAAAAATATTTTGAATATCTAAAAATTAGACTAAACAAAATATTAATCATTTCGCACATTTTGTAAAAATTCTATATAATATTTTCAAAAAATTAAAAAAAAATGACCTCCTTGATTTTCACTTTCGGGGTCCTTTATTTTTAAGTCATTATACATATTTATAATTTGTTATTAATGTGCATTCTAATAATGAGAACTGTATACTTAAAGTTTGATTGCAATGGTAAGTTCATAAATTTAGCTCACAATTTTTCAGTATTTATAATTGCATAGCATTAGCCCAAAAAAAACATGAGCCAAACAATTATAAAACACCTTTCAGATATTTTTTAGCTTTCTCTCTTTTCTAGTTATGGTATCGAGAGCTTAAAAAGACGAAAATATCTTCTTCTTCATCGATACTCACCTAAGGGTAGAATAGTCCTTAGCACTCAAGATGAGTTGTTGCCAGCTGTAGGTAGTTAATTAGATGAGCTAAAAGGCACGTGTTGTATATAATTTTGCTTGTCACATCAACATTAAGTGCTCGTATAGAAAAAAAAATTTATTGTCAGCTGTAGATAACCTAAAAGACACGTGTTGTATAACTGATGAATGTATGGAAATAATAGCTACTGCTATAAATGGAATTGGAGGTGATGTATGATTATCATTTAATTTGTGAAAAACAATTATAAACACTTTGAGAGAGAGAGAGGGGTAGCTATAGCTGCTCATGGCTTCGTTCCGAACCATTCTAGCAATAATGTGGTTCTGCATCCTCCAATTCAACCATACTAATGCTGGTGCTGTTGTAGTAGACGACCAATCATTAGCTGCTGCTGCTGATGGAAATCAAAGTCAGTTTGATTACTTCATTCTCGTTGTCCAATGGCCTCCCACCAACTGTCGTAACAACCAAAAGTGTTGCCAACAAAATGGCTGCTGCCGAGGGTATTATTTTTCTTCCTTATTTATTTATTTATTTGTGACGAGTAACTCTTGGGAGTGGGACCCACAAATGTTGAAACAAATGCTCAAAAAGTGTTTTATTAAGGATGCCACACAGCCACACACCTTTGCCAAGAATGGAAAATAACTATTCTCTCATTTCTTAAAGTAAAATGCTTACAAACGTCAATGTCCCAGGCACAAGGCCGTGGGCCTTATCCAGCGTGTGAGTCCACGCGCCTGACTGTAGGTGTGAGATGCATAATCATTTTTAAGTACGACTCTTTTTAAAACTCTATACATTTTAGGTCCAAATCTTTTCTTAAAGAGATAATGTTAAATTTTTCAGATTAATATCACCATTTTGCAAATTTGTATATGGCTTTCTCAGAGTGAAACTAACTTTGACCTCTCATGTTGACTTTATCCAGCGCAAATTCACCAACAGAATTCACAATTAGTAAGTATACTTTAACACCTATACTACCAAGTTTACTGAAATATTCTGGGAAATTCTTGCGCGCTGGTTTTCTGGTACTATACTTATATCTCATTTATCTTCCTTGCTTGCTGATACAGCTCGATGAAAATAAAGTAATTTTGCAAATAAAATCCTGAAATTTGTTGAGGAAAATTGGATCTGCTAAATGACAACCCATTTATTTTGCAGGTGGACTCTGGGCCAACTACGATAATGGAACTTACCCTTCGTGTTGCAACGGTCCTCAATTTGATGAGAATGAGGTACTTAGAAGTACACGTACCATAGTTACCATCCGCACATGTATGTGATTAAACTTGAATATTGCTCAAGTGTACATTAAACACCTTCGGCAAATACTTCATTCATATATATGTTTGAATGAATATGTTTCATTGATTGTCTAAATATGTGATTTATATGTAATTTTAATTTTTACCCTATCTTAGAACACTTATATGATTGGAAAATTTGAGTATTCGAAGCTGTCCCAGAGTTTTTCTTCAAAATTTTCTTATTTCTTTAATTTTTAATAAACTTTTCTTATTTATTGATTTTTCTTTTACAATTTACCTAATGGTTTGCAGTGACAGCGACTCTCTAAATTTTCTGATGTTTTTTCAATTCTACCTGCAGATCTTACCATTCTTCGATGCCATAAATAAATACTGGCCAACCCTTGGTACTTGTAGTAAAGCATCAACATGCCATGGCGTGAAGGGACTATTTTGGGCTCATGAGGTTGTAATTAAAAGTAAGCTTACACTCTTAATTTCATTAATTATACCATTGCATGGAACTGACTTTTACTCCTTGTGCTTCTTTCATGATTGACTTGGGAGATGCTGTTTGACAGTGGGGTACGTAACCATCTTTCCCTTGTCTGAATTTCTTTTTGTAATCGTTAGTTTAATGATATGCTGAATGCTTCTATCTTCTTTGTGTCTATTTTAGTCAATAGGAGATAATTTAGATGGTTTTATCATTTTTGTCGTTTTAGTAATATTTCACTGAAAATTGTCCGAGTGTTTTCATTTGCATGTAATTTTCTAGAAAACCACGTAAAATATTGTATGACCCACAAAGACACATAGCTTCGCGACCTAGAGAGCAAATGTCATATTTTGCTTCATCAAGTCCATATGTTAATTCATTTTTGTTTTCTGCAGAAACACACGGGACTTGTGCCTTTCCAGTTGTGCAAGATCAAAAATGATTATTTCATAAAGACTCTCAATCTCTATTTCAAATATAACGTCACAGTAAGTTCAGCCGTGTGCTTACACTTGCCACGTTACAAATTTTCACGTTGTTATTGTTAATAAGTAATATATCATTAGATTGTGTTTTCATTCTTCTTCTTCCAACCACTTATACAGTTCTCCTCTCTTACCCCCTTCCTCCCCTAACCTAGCTAGGTTGCTTCGCCTTGTGCTTGTTCTTTTTTATTTTTTTATTTTTATCATTGGGTGGTTATTTACTTGCATACTAGTTGAATAGTATAGAATTCTTTAACGGTGTTTCAAGTGTGTACGGATTTGTGCTTTTGTTTGGGAATATTGGTCATAAATTTTATGAAATTTGATGTGTAATACCAGGAAGTTTTGAACGAAGCTGGATATATACCATCAAATGTTGTGAAATACTCTCTGGAAGGGATTAGCTCAGCTATAAAAAATGCTTTCCATTTAACCCCACAAATAATGTGCTCAGGCGGTTCTATATCGCAAGTCCGGTTGTGCTTCTACAAGGATTTCAAGGTTTTACACTTCCTTTTCTTTTTTTTTTTCTTTTTTTTCTTATTCTTTTAACAATAACAAATTCTTTCAATGGATGCTTTTCTAACTTATATGATCATTGGTGTATATTCTATACTATGAAGACCATCAAATAATACTTTTTGAGTATTTGACAGTGCAATTTTAGCAGATAAATTGTTCTCCAAGATCTAAATTTCGTTGTTTCTCATCAAACTCTTTTAACGTCTGTTCTATAATTGTAATTCTTGTAGCCTCGGATTATGACGCTACCTCTAGCTTAAAGAACTCGTGCGCTAAATATGTTAGCCTGCCCGCATATAATTCAACGGGTATGTTACTTAAGCCCTTTATTTGAGCAGCTATTTCATGTTTACGGTAGATACAAGTTGACTACGTATAACATACCGTCTTTTGAACTTGGTAAATAGTACGTATATGAAACTTCATTGGTCCCCAGGATCAAAGCCTTCCACACCCCACGTTAGATTTATGGCTGGATGAATCAATGCCAATATGCCATGGCAGTTCTTTGTGTAACTCAAGTTTTCCTATTTGATATGCAGGGCTTGAAAATAATGCAGCTACAACGGCGTGGCTTACTGGAAAAGCATCTGCATGATCAAATGCGACCAATGAGCCTAAGGAACGCTGATGACTTCCTAAATATGTGTATGGTGTCGACCGGAATAAATTGCTGTCTACGATCAGCTGCTGTCTGTATATGAATGTCAATTTACATCTTCTGTTGAAGAAGAATGTTGTATTATTAGACTGATGACTCCTTCTTGTAACCCTCTGAGCTTAGACTATATATAACATGATAATGAGAGAGGTGAATAAATGGAGTCTAAATAATGTAGATTTCAGCACGACTGAAATTTCATGCTGTATTTGTACCCTGTAACTCTTCAAGATCTACTTATATTAGGAAATGGAGCATCAGTTTGTTCAATCTCTGCAGTGTTCTTGAGTAGGAAAAAGAAGACATCAATCTGCTGGGGTGCTTAGTACTCTTGCATTGTCTAAAAGTAACATTATTCGACGCGACAATCGCAATTATGTAAGAATATTTAGTGCTTTGTGAATGAAAATTATTAATTATAGATTAGTGGAACAGCTTTGTTTGAGCATGCTTGCATCTATTTCTGTGCAATATATTCCTTGTCCATGTGCTGCAGACTTTATCAAATTTGAGTAACATGGTTGTGTGAATGTTTGAGCTAGTTTATATTATTTTATTCTATCAGAATATTTTGGCAATGATAACTCCCATTAAGAATTGGCTATAAATAGTTGTGTATGTTAGCTAAAAAAAAGGAAAGAAGAACAAGAACGAAAAATAATTTTATTTTATCATTGTGTCCAATAGAGAGAGTTTGTCATATTCAGTTCAATAGTTTCGTAGTTTGGTGTGCTCCTACTACGAAGAAAATATCGTTGTATCCTGGGAGACTTGCGTTAATCAACCAAAAGTACCGTAGCGGTACGTTAAAGTCTTAAGGATATCGAGTCTAACTCGAGCCTCGATATCATCTGTATTTGGTTTATTTCTACATCCTTAAATTTTAATATTGTTAATTTTACATTCTGTTATTTTAATCTTTATTGCACATCTTGTATTTATATTTACAGCACTTTTCTCATTTTAATTGTCCAACAATCTTAAGACTTTAACAGTATAATTCCTTTAATATGATTCTGTGAAGTATAACAAACTGAAAAATAAATTACATTTCCATATACCTCTTAATTTTCTGAAGTTAATGATGAAAATTTCATCAAATTTGGACTTAAAATGATAAAGATATAAATTTTTTAAGGACCTAATCTTGAACTGTTCAATTCTGCTTGCACGTTTGTTTGTTATCGTTTTCTTGCTATTACTGCATACGCAGTATGTTTGCTGAAAGTTGCTGAAAGCAGAAGCTTTGTTTTGTTTTGCATTATAGTATATTATTTTATATTAAATCATTATAATATAGTATATTAGTTTATATTATATTATATTAATTATAAATTTTAATGCAGTAACTTTAGTTGCAGCTTTGTATTATAATATTTATTATGCTTTAGTTGCAGCTTTGTATTATAATATTTATTATTATATTAATTGTTGTAACTTTTAATGCAGTAACATTATAATATATATATTTTTATTTGAGAAGCAAAAATTATAATTATTCTTCTTACTGCTACAAAGGTTTGATCCCAGGACCTCAAGGCTACTAATAAGAAGAGTCTACCACTTAACCAAATGTTACTTCTTGTTTCTTAAGTGACAAAATAATTTATTAGTACATTGGTCTTTAATTGATTCGAGAAAAGACAATTTGAATAATTGTTTTACTTATTTTGTTTGGACTATTTACTTGACAGTCTAATATAAGTATATATATACATATAGTAGACTGTGTGATTTTAATATTTCTTTTTTTTTGTATCAGAAATATTATTTCCTTAATTGTTATTTTAAAATTAATTTTGGTATTAAGTTATTTTACGACTAACTTGATTTTTGTATTTGTATTTGGGTGTATAAACAGGTATTTGGACTTAATATAAATAATATTAATCATGAATACCGAAACTGAAAATATGAATTATGGACAATCTTTTAGACCTAACAACCCAAATGTGCCCTTGATTGGAAGTGGATCAACCGGTGGATCTATAGGACATGAGAACGTACCTTTGGCTAGGCCATTGGTGACTGTTGCTTCGGCTGTGCCATTTGTGGCGTCAACTCCTATTGGACATGACGAGAGGCCAGAAAAGTTCAACGGGAGAGATTTTAAGAGGTGGCAACAGAAAATATTGTTCTACTTGACTACCTTGAATCTTGCTCGATTTTTGAAAGAGGATGCACCACAGTTGGGTGACGATCCTGATATGCAGACTGTTGCTGCTGTTGATGCTTGGAAGCATGCAGACTTCCTTTGCAAAAACTATATCCTCAACGGGTTGGACAATGCGTTGTATAACGTCTATAGCCCAATGACAACTGCTAAGGCATTGTGGGAATCTTTAGAGAAGAAGTATAAAACGGAGGATGCGGGCACAAAGAAATTCGTTGTGGCCAGATTCCTTGACTTCAAAATGGTAGATTCCAAGCCTCTGATGCCGCAAGTAGATGAGTATCAGGTACTCATTCATGAGTGTCATGCAAAAGGTATAAATATGGGAGAACGTTTTGAATCTGGTGCACTTATTGAGAAGTTGCCTCCCAACTGGAAAGACTTCAAGAGTTATTTAAGGCATAAGCGAAAGGAGATGACTCTTGAAGATCTAGTTCTGAGATTGAGTATTGAAGCAGACAATCGCAAATCTGAAAAAAGAGTTGGTTTTCCGCCTTTAGAATCAAAGGTTAATGTGGTTGAGCATGGTCCGAGCAACAAAAAGAGAAAATTCTCCAACCAAAGTCAAAAAAGGGGAGACCATAAGAAACAGCAGTTCGGTGGGAATTGCTTTGTCTGTGACAAGCCGGGGCACAAGACAAGAGACTGTAGGCACCGCAAGAACCAGGGCAATCTGAAGAAGAGGAAAGCTCAAGCAAATGATGTGGAAGACCTGGGCAATGATCTCTCTGACATCAATCTGTCAGCTGTCGTGTCAGAAGTCAATCTGGTGGGGAATCCAAAGCAATGGTGGGTGGACACTGGGGCCACTAAGCATGTTTGCTCTGATAGGAGAATGTTTACTACCTATCAAATTATTTCTGAAACCCTTTACATGGGTAACTCCGCCACTTCGAAGGTGGAAGGAACTGGGAAGGTAATCTTGAAGTTTACCTCTGGAAAAGAGCTGACACTTAACAATGTGCTGCATGTCCCAGACATCCGGAAGAATTTGGTTTCTGGATCCTTGTTGAGTAAGAACGGATTCAAATTGGTGTTTGAGTCTGGTCAATTTGTGTTAACCAAATTTGGAATGTTTGTAGGCAAAGGCTATGAATGTGATGGCTTATTTAAGCTCAATGTAATGACTATTGCCCCAACTGTTGTAAAGGCTGATGAGCCTACTAAATTTGGTATGAATAAAAATAAGTTTGTTGCTTATGTCTTGGATTCTCCTAATTTATGGCATGATAGATTAGGACATGTGAATTTTGATTCTTTGCATAAATTGATCAATTTAGGTCTAATACCTAAAGCTGATTAGAACATAAATAAAAAATGTGAAGTATGCGTAGAATCAAAATTAACGAGAACTTCCTTTAAATCAGTAGAAAGAAGTTCAGAACCTCTGGATTTAATTCACAGTGATATTTGTGATTTAAAATTTGTGCAAACTAGAGGTGGGAAAAAGTATTTTATTACTTTTATTGATGATTGCACAAGATATTGTTATGTTTATCTACTCAGAGACAAAGATGAGGCTCTGGAAGTATTTAAACTATACAAAAATGAGGTAGAAAATCAACTCGGCAAAAAGATTAAGATGTTGAGAAGCGATAGAGGAGGAGAATATGTATATCCCTTTGAGGAATATTGTGCTGAACATGGAATTGTTCATCAAACAACGGCTCCTTATTCTTCTCAACAGAATGGTATTGCTGAACGCAAAAACCGAACTCTTAAAGAAATGATGAATGCTTTGTTGATTAATTCGGGTTTACCTCAGAACTTGTGGGGGGAGGCAGTGTTAACTGTGAATCATATTCTTAATAAGATACCCCACAAAAAAAAAAAGCAAGACACTTTATGAGTTGTGGAAAGTTCGACCACCTTCCTACAATTACTTAAGAGTGTGGGGGTGTCTAGCTAAGGTAGAAGTTTCAGCTCCTAAAATGGTCAAAATAGGACCAAAGACTGTGGCTTGTATCTTCATTGGATATGCACACAACAGTGCTGCATACAGGTTTCTTGTGTATAAGTCAGAAATAACTGATATACATGTGAATACAGTTATTGAATCAAGGAATGCAGAATTTTTTGAAGAAAAATTTCCTTGTAAAAATACGCAAGAATCAAGTTCTACCAAAAGAATATATGATGAGAGTCAAAAATTAGATGTAGATGATGAGGCTATATCTAAAGATATTGAAGATGAACCAAGACGTAGCAAGAGGGCTAGAACATCTAAGTCTTTCGGTCCAAATTTTCTAACGTATTTGTTAGAAAATTAGCCTCGCACTTTTAATGAGGCAATGTCTACTCCTGAAGCTCCTTTATGGAGAGATGCAGTAAACAGTGAAATTGAATCCATCATACAAAATCATACATGGGAACTGGTGGATCTTCCTCCTGGAAATAAACCTTTAGGGTATAAATGGATTTTTAAGAGGAAGTTGAAGGCTGATGGATCAATAGAAAAATACAAGGCCAGACTTGTCATTAAGGGATATAGACAAAAAGAAGGTCTTGATTATTTTGATACATATTCACCAGTCACGAGAATTACATCCATACGGATGTTGATAGCTATCGCAGCTATCAATAATCTTGAGATACATCAAATGGATGTAAAAACATCATTCTTAAATGGAGATCTAGATGAAGAGATCTACATGGAATAACCTGAAGGGTTTGTAGTTCCTGAGAAAGGGAAAAAGGTTTGTAAGCTTGTAAAATCCCTTTACGGACTAAAACAGGCGCCTAAACAATGGCATGAGAAATTTGATAAAGTCATGTTGTCAAATGGCTTTAGGATTAATGAATGTGACAAGTGTGTCTATGTAAAAGGCACGGGTCAAGAATATGTCATTGTTTGTCTCTATGTAGACGATATGCTTATTATCGGGAGTAATGATAGTGTCATTAAGTCTACCAAGAAGATGTTATCCAGTAACTTTGATATGAAGGATATGGGTATGGCAGATGTGATTCTGGGTATTAAAATTACCAGAACATCTGACGGACTAATCCTGTCTCAGTCCCATTATATAAAGAAAATACTGGACAAGTTTAATAAAAATGATGCTAGTCTCGCGAAGACACCTATAGATGCAAATGTACATCTAACCAAAAATACCGATGAAGGAATATCTCAATTAGAGTATTCAAGGATTATTGGTAGTTTGATGTATATTATGAATTGCACGAGACCTGATATAGCATTAACAGTGAGCAAATTGAGCAGGTATACTAGCAATCCAGGAAAAGACCACTGGGTAGCCATAATAAGAGTTCTAAGGTATCTGAGATACACATTGAACTTTGGGCTGCACTATACTCGATATCCAGCTGTACTAGAGGGATACAGTGATGCCAACTGGATATCGGATACTAATGACTCCAAATCCACGAGTGGATACATTTTTACTTTGGGAGGTGCAGCCGTCTCTTGGAAATCCACTAAGCAAACATGTATAGCCAGATCCACGATGGAATATGAGTTTAGAGCTTTGGATAAAGGTGCAGAGGAAGCCGAATGGCTTCGATAGTTCTTAGAGGATATTTCAAACTGGCCCAAACCTGTGTCAGCTATCTACATACACTGCGATAGTCAATCTGCTATTGGAAGGGCACAGAGTAGCATGTACAACGGTAAGTCTAGACATATACGTCGTAGACATAATACCGTCAAACAATTGCTCTCTAATGGGGTTATCTCAATTGACTACGTAAAGTCAAAAGATAACATTGCGGATCCGCTTACTAAAGGTTTGAACAGAGAGCAAGTTTACAAATCGTCGAGGGGAATGGGTCTAAAGCCTATGACTAAAGAGTCATCATAGTGGAAAACCCTACCTACGTGACAAGAGATCCCTGGAAGTAGGTTCAAAGGGAAAAACTGAGCTATGAATGATTCATCGAGAGCACTGTGGGGGTAATACTCCCACCTATTCCTATGATGAGCAGACAGTGCTGCCTGCATGTGGTTTAGGATAAGCTATGCTTTTAATGATACTTATATCTTGGAAAATCCAAGTGGGGTATTACAGGATTATTCTTAATAAGTGATCACCTATGTGAGTAGGGAGTGGGCCGCTCCTACGAGAATTTCTAAGGCTGAATTCTCTAGAGTACTCATAAAACTGGGAGTTGTTCAGGGCTAAAATGAACACAATCGTGAGAACTGAAGTATGATTAAGAGGATGCTGTGTGAGTTCTATTGTCTAGGTTTACACAAAAGCTGAACAGTTCAAGACATCGCGTTCACTGGTTAGCAAGTAAATCCGATAGTTCTCACTACGGAAGGTTCAAGGCCAAAAGCTACCTATCAAAAAGTAGTATCAATCTTTCAAACTCTCTCTAGTGTCTATTTTTTATCGCTTCATTATGAATTGTTAATTTTCATTCATGTGGGGGATTGTAAGAATATTTAGTGCTTTGTGAATGGAAATTATTAATTATAGATTAGTGGAACAGCTTTGTTTGAGAATGCTTGCATCTATTTCTGTGCAATATATTCCTTGTCCATGGCTGCAGACTTTATCAAATTTGAGTAACATGGTTGTGTGAATATTTGAGCTAGTTTATATTATTTTATTCTATCAGAATATTTTGGCAATGATAACTCCTATTAAGAATTGGCTATAAATAGTTGTGTATGTTAGCTGAAACAAAGGAGAAAAACAAAAACGAAAAATAATTTTATTTTATCATTGTGTCCAATAGAGAGAGTTTGTCATATTCAGTTCAATAGTTTCGTAGCTTGGTGTGTTCCTACTACGAAGAAAATATCGTTGTATCTTGGGAGACTTGTGTTAATCAACCAAAAGTACCGTAGTGGGACGTTAAAGTCTTAAGGATATCGAGTCTAACTCGAGCCTCGATATCATCTGTATTTGGTTTATTTCTACATCCTTAAATTTTAATATTGTTAATTTTACATTATGTTATTTTAATCTTTATTGCACATCTTGTATTTATATTTACAGCACTTCTCTCATTTTAATTGTCCAACAAATTATGATTCAAAAAAAAAACAAGAACTAAGACAATATATGCTAAAGACACTTATAATAGACCCGAACCATGAATAACTTCACAAACCACAGAGATGGCAACAGAACACTGAAACTAAACCTCACAATACTTAAACAATACAATTCATGATAGTGCCGAACTGACGATCATGACAAAATCGGAAAACTAAAACAATGCTTAAGATACTTAATAAAATCCAAACCGCGACAATTCACACTCAAATCGTAACAAGATCTAACTAGGTTAGTAAAAGCTCTAATTTTGCAAAATGAACAAGAAGAAAAAAATAAAAGAAGATAATCACCTCAAAAGAATTAGCTTTCTTCAATTAAACTATAAATTTTCAAATTCTTCGGCGATTTTATTCAACTCTCGGCCAGAAATTTTCAGAATTAGGGCTCCAATCGATCAGCTCACAGCAGTGTCCACTTCTGCGCGATTACGCGAGCCAAGAGAATCAATACGTAAATGTATGAATATGTACGTATGTATATAATATATATATTAGCATGTTATATGTGTGTGTGAGTTTAATTTGAAGTTTGGGAGTTGGACACAGGCCTAGCTTATAAAACCCTAAGACACCGATTTGTATACTAGAATGAGGTTTGGAATGGAATGATATTCTCAATTATTTTTTATTTCCATGCTTGGTATAAAGGAATGAACTTGGGAATCTCATTCCTAAAGTAATCACATTCTCACGTATATGGGAATAGTCATTTTAGAGCAAACCCATGGGAATTGGCCATTCTCATGTATTTGGGAATGAACTTGACTATCAATACCCTCATATTCAATAATAATAATAATAATAACAAAAATAATAATAAAAATAACAATAATAATAATTAAAAAATATAATAATAATAATTATTATAAAATACTAATTATTATTATTAAAATAATAATAATAATAATAAATAAATATAATAATAAATAAATATAATATAAATTATTATTAAATAATAATAATAATTATTATTATTAAAAAATATTATTTTTATTTTTATTTCTAATAATAATAATATAATAATAATAATAATAATTATTATTATTAAAAAATAAATATAAAATCAAAAACTAAAAATAAAAAATAATAATAATAATAGTGATTGAAATAATAATAATAATAATAATAATAATAATAAT
The DNA here is from genome assembly GCA_037974665.1 of Ehretia macrophylla. NCBI lineage: Eukaryota > Viridiplantae > Streptophyta > Magnoliopsida > Boraginales > Ehretiaceae > Ehretia > Ehretia macrophylla. The sequence continues at coordinate 31,479,492 of CM075780.1, forward strand.
AATAATAATAATAACAAAAATAATAATAAAAATAACAATAATAATAATAATAAAATATAATAATAATTATTATTATAAAATACTAATTATTATTATAAAAATATAAAAAATAATAAAAAATATAATATAAATTATTATTAAAATAATAATTATTATTATTAAATAAAAAAATAATTATTTTTATTTTTATTTTTAATAATAATAATAATAATTAATAATAATAATAATAATAATAATAATAATTATTATTATTATTATTATTATTATTATTATTATTATTATTATAAAAAGTTAATATACAAAAATATTTTTTTAATAATAATAATTATTATTATTATAAAAATAAATATAAAATCAAAAACTAAAAATAAAATAAAAATAAAAGTAATAATAATAATAATAATCAATAAAATTAAAATAACAAAATAATAATAGTGATTGAAATAATAATAATAATAATAATAATGATTGAAATAATAATAATAATAACAATAATAATAATAATAATAAAAGAGCAATGTTGTCATATTTTTAATACTATAATAATAAAAGAGCAATCTTGTCATATTATATAAGGCATTCCCATTACTACTCTTCATTCCTAAAACATACCAAACATCTTATTCGCATTCCCAAGTTCATTCCATTCCCAGTTTCATTCCATTCCTTGGCCCATTCAATTCCTGTCCAAATCTATTCCAGTATACCAATCGCTACCTAAGGGGGCATTTACTTCGCGGAATGTTACAAGATTTCTGGGAATGTGAAATTTAGAATATAACATTCCCATGTTTGGTTCGCGGAATAAAAAAATATTCCTTGGAATGTCACATTCTTGGTAATGCAATATTCTTATCATTTAGCCAAATTCTATTCCCATGTGAGGAGGTGGGAATTTCACATTTCCAAGTTTTGGGAATAACTTTGAAAAAATAAAAGACCCAAATACTCATTTTAGAAAATACAAAATTAAAATAAATACAAGTAAGAATATAACCAATTTCCCAGAAACGTCTTAACAACAATCAAATAGAAAGACAACACTACTCGTTATAACAATTCAATATAACACTTACAAGATAATTGTCCCACCGTGCGCTCTCAAGATTAGAGCTTCAATGGCTTCTGGACTTACAAGAAGAATACAAGAAAGAAATACTAACTTAGGATTGTGTTTGGAGTTGTGTTGTGGATGAAAATAATGAACTAATGCATGCCTATTTATAGAATTCAACTAGCCCGCCATAAGAGACTTTCCTATCAAACATTTCAATCTTTGTTGGCTTTACCAACCATGTTCAAAGTATTAGCCACCCATATTTATCATATGGGTGGCTACAATTAACCACATGGGTGGCTAGCATCCAAGTCAACTTCTAGGAAGTTTCCTTTGGTCAAGTTGGCTAACTTTAGCATTGTATCATCCCGACGTCATCTTAGGTAATTCCAAATTTCCGAACTTCTTTCTTGTAGCCATCGCGATCTCTTTTGACCTCATCGACGTTTAAGTCGGAATCATTAATTTATGCTACCATATAATTAACGATACTTATTATGAAGAGGTGGATGTTGACATATATCAACACCCCCCCTCAATGTTCACCTCATGTTGACTAAGCTATTGGGCCAACACCCAATGTTTGAAGATGCTTGCTCAATTGGATGCTCCCTAACGCTTTAGTGAAGATATCTGCACAATTATCTTATGTAGGGCAGTACTCCATGTAGATTTCACCTTCCTCAATCAGTTCCCTCACATAGTGATACTAAATCTCTGTGTTTTGTTCTAGCATGAAATACCGGATTCTTGACATGGCTATACAACTCTGACTGTCACATTTCAACATTGTTGCTTCCTCTATTGGAATGCCAATATCAGTCATGATGCGTCGTAGCCAAACAGCTTCACAGGATGCTACACAAGCAGCCTTGTATTCTGCCTCCGTTGATGAAAATGCAACGGTGGGTTGCTTCTTACTAGCCCATGAGATGACTCCACCACCGAATGTGAATACGTAACCTGTAACAGATTTTCTTGAGTCAATATCACCAGCCCAATCTGAGTCACAGTACCCAGATAAAGTATCTCCAGACTTGTATGATATTCCATACTTCAACGTGCCTTTGAGATATTTGAGGATCCGCATCCCTGCTTGCCAGTGACTTTGTTTCGGTTTATTTGAAAACCGACAGAGAACTCCCACAGCATAACTAATACCAGGTATTGTGTTACAAAGGAAGATTAAACTTCCCACCAACCTTCTGTAGAGCTTGTTATCAACTTGTTCTGAAGGATCGTCAATTGATAACTTTGTATTCACTTCCATTGGGGTGACAACTGGTTTGCACTCGGACATACCAAATGCAGTCAGAAGCTCACGAACATAACGTTGCTGCGAGATGAAGATCGTATGAGGTTTTTGCCATACCTCGATTCCCAAGCAATAATGAAGAAGACCAAGATTTGTCATTTCAAATTCTTGGCTCAACCATTCTTGCATCTTCCGAATATTATCTTCATGGTCACCAGTGATTACAAGATCATCCACATATAGGACTACAATTACCTTCTTTCCTTGTTCACTTAGAACATACAAGTTGGCCTCTGATTTGCTTCTACAGAAACCATGTTGCAAGAAGAAAAAGTTTATACATTTGTACCAAGCTCGTGGTGCTTGCATTAACCCATATAAAGCCTTTTTAAATTTGTAGAATTTTTTTTTTCACCTGGTATTTGGAAGCTAGGGGGTTGTGCAACGTACACTTCTTCTTTAAGTTGCCCATTAAGAAAAGCTGACTTGACATCCATTTGATGTACAATCCATTCATAATGCGCGGCAGTTGCAACAACTAGTCTGATTGTTGACATTTTTGCTGTTGGAGCAAAGGTTTCATATACATCGAAACCTTCGACTTGCGAAAATCCTTATGCTACAAGGTGTGCCTTGTATTTTTCAAGACTTCCATCTGCCTTGTACTTCACTTTCCAGATCCATTTGGTGCCGATAATTTTTCTATTCGGTGGCTTTTCAATGATCTCCCAAGTATCATTTTTCATGATACTATCATACTCGGCTTGCATAGCTGCTCTCCAATTTGGATCTGACATGGCTTCCTCCACAGTTACCGGTTCTTTTACCGTCTTGATGATTTGGGTCATCAAAGCCATGTTTACTAGTTGTTGTCCTGATCTGTTCTGCTCCTCTATTCTCTTTGATCGTCTTAGTCCATCAAGACGTGGACTATCATCAGTAATTCCTGGATTTCTTCCATCAAAGAGCTGTTGGAACCACTTCGGTTGTGGCTTCCTTGTGGGTACAACAGGTTGGTCTTCAGTCTCCTCATCATTAGAGACTTCTTCATTGTTCAACGGTCGTTGTTCAGGCACTTGGTGGATTACTTCATCAGTTGATGACGAAATGGCAGGACCGCTATCCTCCATTGAGTGTGGTCGCTCATTAAACATCACATCTCGGCTTATGATCACCTTCTTGGCCTCTACATCATAGAGTCTGTATGCTTTAAAATCTTCACTACATCCCAAGAAAATGCCATTCTTGCTCTTGTCATCCAATTTCTTTCGATTTTCATTTGGAATGTGTACAAAACATTCACACCCAAATTTTCTTAAATGAGACACAGAAGGTTTCGTACCATAATAAGCCTCATTAGGAGTCTTATCGTTGAGTGCCCTGGTTGAGCACCGATTGAGGATGTATACCGCTGTGTTGACTGCTTCAGCCCAGAATGTGTCAGGTAGGCCAGCACCTTTCAACATGCATCGAGCCATTTCTACAATTGTTCGATTTCTTCATTCCACAACTCCATTTTGTTGTGGTGTGTATGGAGCAGTCAATTGGCGCTTAATCCCAAGCTTGTTGCAGTAGTTGGTGAACTCTGTAGAACAGAATTCCCCCCCACGATCGGTACGAAGTTTCTTCAACTGAGTTGTATTCTCATTTGTCATAAGTTTGTGCCACACTTTAAACTTTTCAAGAGCATCAGCCTTGTCCCGAAGGAAGTACACCCACATCTTCCTACTATAATCGTCGACTAACAGCATAAAGTAGGAAGATCCTCCCAACGCCGTTGTAGTCATTTTTCCGCAGAGGTCAGCATGTACCAACTCTAGAGGAGCCTTTGATCGGTTATGACTCTCTTTGGGAAATGACTGTCTATGTTGCTTGCCCAGCATACAAGCTTCACATGGTCCTTCAATTTCTTCAATTGAAGGCAAGTCGGCCACCATCTTCTTCTTTTGCATTTCCTTTAACACAGGATAGGAAATGTGCCCGAACCTTTCATGCCAAAGTTGACTTGTTTTGGCATCCACGACAGCAGAAAGATAGCTGATTTCGTAAAGATTATTTTTGCGAATACCTTTACTTACGATATTTTGATCCTTGTCAAGAATCAAAGCTTCCGTCTTCTTGAACCGCACTTTTAGATCATTATTTGTAATAGCAGCTACAGATAGCAAATTTCTGGTGATCTGGGGTACAAAGAGTACGTTGGACAGCTTATTTCTTCCTCCATCTTGAGACACGAGCGAGATGGTTCCAGTGCCCTCAACGGGACACCTCGCATTATTCCCGACAACAATATTCATTGGTTCTTGTAGAGGTTTTATGCAGTCATATAACTCCTTCTTGCTGGTCATGTGTCGGGAAGCTCCACTATCTAACACCCATGCACTTGTTTGATGTACATATGCGCTTGTACACGTTTCCTCCGATACATCTGTTACAGTAAACAGATGCACTTCCGTTTCAGCCGTATTGGCAGATTCTTTATTTCTCCAATTTGGTTTTAAAGTTCCGTTCTTCTCGTCATGGATTCGTTTCCTGCAATCTTTAACAGCATGACCTTTCTTATTGCAGTAGTAGCACGATCCAGAGAACGTCTTCTTCTTTGCTTTCTTCTTTTCTTCTTGGTTACTCCTCGCCTTGGCTGTAAAGGCAGAGTCAAGTTGATTTTCTCTGCTCCTCAGCCTCATCTCCTCCTCCATCAACATGGCAGTGAATTCTTCAAACGTCAAAGGAGGAATGCGAACTTGTGTATTGAGTGCTGTCACAAGGCCGTCAAATTTTGGAGGCAACACTCTAATGCACCTTCGAGCTAGTTCCTCGGTTGATTTGGCAATACCAACTGCAGCCATTTGATCACGTAGGTTTTTCATCCTACTGATAAATGACTCAGCTGCTTCATCTTCACTTAATCTCTCAGCAGCTAACTGATTCTCCAAGTTCTGAATGCGAGTCTGGTTCCTTGTTTCATACTGATTTTTCAGTATGTTCCAAGCTTCAGATGCCTTGGTTGTGTGTTGAATAAGAGTGAGGACAGAATCTTGAACACTTGTGACAATTGCACAAAGTGCATCAGCATTTCGTCTCCTCCATTCTTTGACAAGCTGAGGATCTGGAGGTGTGACCTTTTTTGTGTCATCTTCAGCACGGACTGCAACTGGTTCTGCATCTGTGCCTAACACTGTATCAAGGAGTTCGTAGGAGTCCAGAACTGTAGTGATTTTGAACTTCCACAAAAGATAGTTCGTGCCATCGAGCTTTCCTTCCGTGAAGGTAAGGGGACAGATACAAATTGTTGGTACTAAACCGGAACTAGAACTAGTAGAAGAAGAACTAGCACCTTGAGTAGTCATAGTTGTTGAGCTTTACTAGACAAGATTGTTGTTAAGAGCCCCTTAAGCTCTTGATACCATGTAAGAATATAACCAATTTTCCAGAAACGTCTTAACAACAATCAAGTAGAAAGACAACACTACTCGTTATAACAATTCAATATAACACTTACAAGATAATTGTCCCACCGTGCGCTCTCAAGATTAGAGCTTCAATGGCTTCTGGACTTACAAGAAGAATACAAGAAAGAAAGACTAACTTAGGATTGTGTTTGGAGTTGTGTTGTGGATGAAAATGATGAACTAATGCATGCCTATTTATAGAATTCAGCTAGCCCGCCATAGGAGACTTTCCTATCAAACATTTCAATCTTGGTTGGCTTTACCAACCATGTTCAAAGTATTAGCCACCCATATTTATCACATGGGTGGCTACAATTAACCACATGGGTGGCTAGCATCCAAGTCAACTTCTAGGAAGTTTCCTTTGGTCAAGTTGGCTAACTTTAGCATTGTATCATCCCGACGTCATCTTAGGTAATTCCAAATTTCCGAACTTCTTTCTTGTAGCCATCGCGATCTCTTTTGACCTCATCGACGTTTAAGTCGGAATCATTAATTTATGCTACCATATAATTAACGATACTTATTATGAAGAGGTGGATGTTGACATATATCAACATAAAATAATTCAAAAAATGAAATAATAAAATAATTAATAAAAAATAAAATAATAAATAATAAATAAAATAACGTAAAAAAATAAAAAATAATAAAATTAATTAAAATAAAATAACTAAATAAGATAAAAATAAAATAAATTAAAAATAAAATAGAAAAAAAAAAAAAATAAAAAATAAAAAGATTATAATAAAAAATAAAAAAAAAAAATAAAAAAAAAAATAAAATAAGAAACATAAAATAAAAAAAATAAAATAAAATAAAAATAAAATTAAACTAAAATTACACAAAATAATAAATTTAAGTTTTAATTTTGAAGTGTCAAGTTAAAATTTATAAATTATAAAAATAAATTTACTTTGGTTGTATTAATACGTTAAATATTTTTTTACTCGCGTATTAACAAAAGTATGCAAAATGTCTCATTTTTGTTTTTGCTAAGTAAATGCAAAATGTATCGTTATTTGTACACTTTGTTTGATATTATTGTTTTTTTGAGTTAGGGACATTATTGAAAAATTGCTTAACATTCCTAGAAATATTGAGTTAAACTAAACATAATAAAATAACATTTATATGAACTTGACAAAATATTATCAGGAATATTTTTAACAAACCAAACACTTTTAACCACATTCCCGGGAATATCATTCCCGAGAATAGCATTCCTGGGAATGAAAAATCTATTCGTGAACCAAACGCCCCTTAATTTCATGATTTGGGAAGACGAAGAAAGAAGAAAGCTGACGTATTTTTGGTTGCTTGCGCTGTGTGTTGTGTGTGTGTTTGAGTGCTCGTGCTATTATTGGTGGAGAATAAATTTTATATTGATTAGGTATGTTTGGCCTAATTGTAAAATTTTAGCTTTTGAATTGTAGAGTTTTTGCAGTAGAACTTTAGTTAAAAGTATTGTTTAACAAAAATCGATAACTGTTTTACCTATATTGGGCAATATTAAGCTTTTAAAAAATTTGATGACAATATTGTACTTTAAAAAATATGAATGAATATATTTGAGAAAAAAAAAAAAACACTTCCCTCATTATATAAAAACAATTTCACAAAAACCTATTTTGAAAACCTCTAATTTGGAGCTTCTTATTTTTCAGCTTCAACTTTTATCTAGAAACACTTTCATAAATGGGTCAAACATATGAGATTAACTTCTAAACTTATAGGAATCACTTTTGAGTATTAAAAAGGGTAGGCCAAACATAGCCTAAGTAATTTTGGTAATATTGGCTTGGTTTGCCTTTCGGTTTAGGGGTTACACGAGGACATTATTGTCATTTACGGGTGTAGAGGACCTCTTTATTGTTTTCGTCTGATAAGAGGAAAAAATAAAAAAGTTTAAAGGAGAGAAAAAAGAAGAATAAAAACAAATTTTAAATAGTTCAAATCAGTCATCAATATTTTTAAAAAGTATTAGTTTAATATTTAATATTTTTTAAAAGTATTAATTTAGTCCTTGATATCTTAAATTTGACAAAAACGTAGCATATGGGGTAAAATTAAAATGACAAAAGTAATATAATATTTTCATAAATTTTCAATTTAGTCCCAAAATTTACAAATAAATTTAATTTAATCCCTAAAATTGTAAAAAAAAAAAAATTAATCTCGAATCCATCTTCTCCTTCACCTCCATTTATACCACCACCATTACCCTTACTACTGCCGCCATTGCCACTATCGCTACAGTCACATTCAACACACAAAAACATTCACATAAACATACACAATCACATATAATACACACAAACACCACTTACAAACATGCCACCATTGTTATTGTCACCTTCGCCACAGCCGCTACCACCACAGTCACTATCTCTACCACAATTGTCATCACCACATACACGCACACACATTAAAAACACATACAAACACACCCACACAAGCCATACACATACTCACACACAGAAATACACACTACACACACACACCATGCATAGTGGTAGGGGATGGATTGGGGAATTTTTTATTTCTTTTGGTCATATGGGGGTGGAGGGTGGGGGGTGGGAGGTAGGGCTCATCGGGGTGGGGGTTTTTTTTTGGGGGGGGGGGTTCAAATGGCGCTGAATGGATCAGTTATGGCGGTGGGTGAATAATTTAATAACTTCAATTAATTTCTAAGGGTGTTTTAGGCTCCATTTGTTTACCATAAAATAATTTTTTTGGAAAAAAATATTTTAATGGAAAATAGAATATTGAAAAATGTTTTATGGTGTTTGGATGTACAGTGAAAAATATTTTTCGACATGAAATTTTATAAAAAAAAATATATACATAATATATATGTTAATCGTGAGGCTGAAGGGTGGAGGGTGGAGGGTGGGTGGGGTAAGGGTGGGGGCTGGGGGGTGGGTGATGGTGGGACTGGGGGTAGGGTAAGAGGTAGGGGTGGTTGAGTTACGAAAAATGTTTTATTCTTCCAAAGTACATGAAAATATTTTTTTAAATTTTGTACTAGTCGTAATATTTGACTGAAAAATATTTTTTAGTTGATCAATTTTTCAGTGTTACCAAACGACAAAAAATTAGAAAAAAAGTAGCCACCATTTTTGACTGAAAAATATTTTTCAGTTGATCAATTTTTCGATGTTATAAAACATCGAAAAATTAAAAAAATATTTTTTGAGAAAATATTTTATGACAAACAAACGGGTCCTTAGTCATTTTATATATTTTTTAGTTTAATATTAACATCATGGACTAAATTGATACCTTTTAAAAATATTTGAGACTTATTTGAACCATTTTAAATAATAGAAACTAATTAAAAAAAATAAAAAACAATAGTAACATGTAATATAATTATTCCTATTATGAAGTTAATATATGCACAAAGAGACTAGCTAACATCGATTTGAGCCAACCCTAAAACAGTGTTATAATAGAGTGGTTATCAGTAATCTACTGCGTAAGATGATCGATTAGTACCCTTACATATGATTACCTTCGATAAATGTTAATTATATACATCGACTTAGCCTTCTTTTAAATTTTTTTTGAATAACATAAAAATTTAACTAATAAAGTTCAACCACTAAATTATTCAATAAAATTTAACCATTAATTAAGACTATCCTTATCAAAAAATATTAAAATATAAAATATACTAAATTTAAAATTTTTTAAAAATTAAATCTCTAAAAAATATTATTAATAATTTAAATATATATAAGATTCATTTTACCTACGGTTGGATTAGTACCATGGGGACATCCTCGTTTTAAAGTTAGCTAATATCCGTATAACACGAGTACAAGCACGGGGAAAAAATATCTAGAAGAGAAAATCTCGAGGCAGAATATCCGTTAGCATCTAACCCCTCTAGCAACTACACCTTTGACCAAAAAAAATAAAAATAAAACACTACACCATTAGCAGCATTTCCAAAGCAAACGCAGAGAGAGAGAGAGAGAGAGCGCGCGCTAGCTGCTCATGGCTTCGTTCCCAACCATAGCAATAATCCCAGCAATATGTTTGACTTTGCTTTTAGGATGGTTCTGCATCCTCCAATTCAAGCATAATAATGCTGGTATTGTTGTAGTAGACGACCAATCATTAGCTGCTGCTGGAAATCAAAGACAGTTTGATTACTTCTTGCTCGCTCTCCAATGGCCTCCCACCTACTGTCGTAACACCCACAAGTGTTGCCCCCAAAATGGCTGCTGCCGAGGGTATTTTTCTTTTTATTTATTTATTTATTTATTTGTGACGAGTAACTCTCTACCGCGGCAGTGGGACCTACACATGTAGTTGTCACCAACCATGTAAGAGTAAGAGATCCGATAAATTCCGGATTGTCATTTATGTTTACTTGCTAAAACAATAAGAAGTTACTTATGCTAGTATCATTGTTGAAACAAATGCTAAAAAAGTGTTTTAGGGTGTGTTTGGATTGAGGGGAATGGAGGAGTTTAGTCCTTCTTCTATTTGGATTGAAAGTTTTTTAAGAGGGAAAGAAGTGAAGTGTCAAAGCAACTCCACTTATGTTCATTTTTTTTTTCCTTCAATTTGGGATAAAATGAAAGGGACGGAAGGGAGAGTTAGTCTCCTTTATAAAATTTATTTTATACATAAAATTTATCTATTTATTTTATTTTTTTCTTAATTTAAACAAAAGATATTCATACTCTTTTATTATACTCTCTCTCCTTTAAATTATCAAATTTAAACATAATTTAATCATTCCCTCTCCTTTATTAAATTTTCTCCCCTCAATCCAAACACACTGTTAAGGATGCCACACACCTTTGCCAAGAATGGAAAATAACTATTAAAACTCCATACATTTTAGGTCCAATTCTTTTCTTTCAATAGATAATGTTAAATTTTTCAGATTATCTAAAAGTTTAAGTTATTAGAAAGTGATTATTTTATTTATTTTCAGATTATTCAGTGATTTATACAGTATCACAATTTTGCAAATTTGTATATGGCTTTCTCAGAGTGAAACTAACTTTGACATCTGTTGACTTTATCCAGCGCAAATTCACCAACAGAATTCACAATTCGTAAGTACACTTTGAAACTACCACCAAGTTTACTGAAATCTGGGAAATTCTTGCTGGTTTTCTGGTACTATACTTATATCTCATTTATCTCCCTTGGTTGCTGCTACAGCTTGATGAAAATAAAGTAATTTTGTAAATAAAATCCTGAAAATTGTGATAGATTTGTTGAGCAAAATTGGATCTGCTAAATGACAACCCATTTTGCAGATGGACTCTGGACCGACTACAATGATGGAACTTGGCCTTCATGTTGCAACGGACCTGAATTTGATGAGAAAGAGGTACTTAAAAGTACCATAGTTACCATCCACACATGTATGTGATTGAACTTGAATATCGCTGAAGTGTACATTAAACACCTTCGGCAAATACTTCATTCATATGTTTGAATGAACGTGTTTCACTGATTGTCTGAATACGTGATTTATATGTCAACCTGAGATTTTGTTTTCGTTTTCAGGGCAGTATGAATACTTCATATAAAAATGTGAAGTTTATTAAAGGGATCATACGAAACTAAGTATCTCATCTGTTCCTGCCCTCCCTAGTAGAACACTCATTTAATCCCATAAAAGTATGGCCCTAAGCTGTACTGTGACTTTGCCATTACCTAATTAAACTTTCAGTGAGGCTTGTGAAAGTTATTTTATGATTGTGATTATTGTTACAAGTTTCTCATAACAAAATTGTCCAATGCTTTTTAACTCTACTACGTTGGTGAGGCTAATAAGAGAATATGAGATGTCTGGTCAAGAATCTATGGATTTCTTTTATTTATTGGTAATAAGCAGGTAGGACCTGCTGCTTTGTCAAATGGTCGTACTCTCAAAGCATTTAATCGTTCCTACTGACTATAAGTAAAGAAGCTTGTGGGAATTAGGTACTAGTTTTTCACGGGAGACTAGATGAGGGTAGATATTAGTTTATCTGGGTCTTGTCTTGCTCAGAACCATTGTATTCCTCTAGGTAACAATTTTTACCCTATTCAAATATCTAATTTGGGTTCAAAGAAAGCTAAGGTCCCTGCTCTATCTTAGAACACTTATATGATTGGAAAATTTGAGTATTCGAAGCTGTCCCAGAGTTTTCCTTCAATGCTTTTTGTTTCCCTTCAAATTTTTCTTATTTCTTGAAGTTTTAATAAACTTTTCTTATTTATTGTATTTTTACATTTTACCTAATGGTTTGTGCTGACAGTGACTCTCTAAATTTTCTGATGTTTTTTCTATTCTATCTGCAGATCTCAACATTGTTTGATGCCCTAAATAAATACTGGCCAACCTTAAGTTGTAGTTCCTCATCAACCTGCCATGGCGGGAAGGGACTATTTTGGGGTCATGAGGTTGTAATTAAAAGTCAGCTTACACTCTCAATTTCATTATACCATTGCATGGAACTGACTTTTCCTCCTTGTGCTTCTTTCATGATTGACTTGGGAGACGCGGTTTGACAGTGGGGTAACCATCTTTCCCTTGTCTGAATTTCTGTTTGTAATTGTTAGTTTAATGATATGCTGAATGCATCTATCTTCTTTGTGTCACTGAAATCCTTCTCCCAACTTGAAGCAGATGTTACTTTCTCAAATTCTAATAACATCCTATGAGATCCGGTCTCTTTAACTGTTGAAGGATATCTCTTGGGATTTATGAAACAAGAAACTAAGAAAGCAAAAGTGGAAGAAAAGAGGTCTAAAAGTCAATTTATCTTGAAGAAACTACATGCTTTGTGCTTTTACTTTTTCTAGTTTCCACAAAATTTCATAAGAGTGAGAGTTCTTATTTTTTACTTTGTGGGCCTGTGGCTTTGTCCATCCATGGAAGGCAAGCTCTTATGTGCAATGTCCCTATTTTGGTGAGGTATCATTTTAGTCAAGGATATAATTTAGATGGCTTTATCATTTTTGTCTTTTTCTGGATATAGAGTAATATTTCACTAAAAAGTGCCCGAGTGTTTTCATTTACATGAAATTTTCTAGGAAACCACGTAAAATGTATGAGCCACAAAGACACATAGCTTTGTGACCTAGAGAGCAAATGTCATATTTTGCTTCATCAAGTCCATATGTTAATTCATTTCGTATTTTGCAGAAAAACACGGGACTTGTTCCTTTCCAGTTGCGCAAGATGAATATGATTATTTCACAAAGGCTCTCAATCTCTATTTCAAATATAACGTCACAGTAAGTTCAACCGTATGCCTACAATTGCCACTTTACAGTTTTTCATTTTGTTATTGTTATAAGTAATCATTAGATTGTGTTTTCATTCTTCTTCTTCCAACCACTTATACAGTTCTCCTCTCTACCCCCCTTCCTCCCCCAACCAAGGCTGCTTCGCCTTGCGCTTGTTCTTTTTTATTTAATTTTTTTTTGGGGGTGTGAAAAAATAGAGAGAGAAGTAGATATTTTGGAATTTCATTGTATTGATTTCTTGAATGATTACATGTGATGTGTTTACATTTATATAAGTAATAAGCCTGATGAAGTCAGTTCAGCACATGGGCCATGTGCTGAATTATGACTAACTACAGTTGATCACAACTGTCATTTTGACAGCTGTAACAGAAGCTACTGCTATAGTTTACAATAGAAAGGCATCTAATACAATGAGATGAGTAAGTACTCTAACAGCCCCCCTCAAGCTGAACTTGGTGCTGCCAAGGGAAGTTTGCTTCTGAGATGACTGAATTTAGCTTGTGATAGAGACTTAGTGAACGTGTCAGCAACCTGATCTGCAGTAGGAATGTAGGTCAGTTGGAGTGCCTTCGAAACCACTTGAGTCTTAACAAAATGATAGTCTATTTCTATGTGCTTAGTTCTCCCATGGAAGACTGGGTTTGAAGCTAGAGCCATAGCAGATAGGCTATCACAATGTAGAACAGGTATAGGAGTGGAGATAGATAGATCTTGTAGGAGATAGGTGAGCCATTTGAGTTCGGCAGTAGCATGTGCCATTGCTCTGTATTCAGCCTCAGTAGAGGACCTGGATACAGTTGCTTGCTTATTGGAATTCCATGAGACCAAGTTAGGACCTAAGTAGATAGCATAACCAGAGGTGGATTTCCTATCCTCAGGGTCACTTGCCCAATCAGAATATGTAAAGCCATAGAGGTGAGAAGGGCCTTTTGTGAAGAGTAAACCTTGACTGAGAGTTCCCTTAATGTATCTGAGTGTCCTTTTGAGGGTTGCAAAATCTGCATTACTTGGTGAGTGCATATGTTGACAAAGTGAGTTGACTGCATACTGCACATCTGGTCGTGTCATGGTGAGATATTGCAAGGCCCCAATGAGGCTTCTAAAGGCACTAGGATCATGATATGGAGCTGTGTCAGTGACTGTTGTAGCTTTGGAGGAAGAAGCAATTGGTGTATTGGCTGAATGGCAGTCAGCTAGACCTGCTCTGTTTAACAGATCTTTAGCATATTTTGTTTGGTTAAGTAGAATCTGATTAGAAGAATAGTGCACTTCTAAGCCAAGGAAATAGGTAAGAGTGCCTAAATCCTTCATAACAAATTTCTGACTCATGGTGGCAATTAGAGATGTAATATAAGAAGGGGAGCTGCCTGTGAGAATGATATCATCAACATAGATGAGCATTATAGTCAGGTCAGTAGCAGTCTTGTGGATGAAGAATGATGTATCTGCTGTGCTCATAGTAAAACCTTCTTGTAGGAGGAAAGAGGAAAGCATATGATACCAAGCTCTTGGAGCTTGTTTAAGGCCATATAATGATTTTTTTAACTGGCAGACATGCTTAGGATAGGTAAGATTAGTGAAACCTGGTGGCTGAACCATATAGACTGTTTCCTCTAGACTACCATGTAAGAAAGCATTAGATACATCTAACTGTTTAAAAGACCAGTTAGAATTAAGTGCCAGGCTGAGGACAATTCTGATTGTTTGTGCCTTAACAACTGGGCTGAAGGTTTTTGTATAGTCTATGCCCTGTGTTTGTAGATAGCCTTTTGCCACTAACCTTGCTTTATACCTAGCAATGGTTCCATTGGCATGCCTTTTGATCTTGTACACCCACTTACAACCAATGGGTTGTCTATGTGAGGGTAGAGGTACAAGATCCCAAGTGTGTTGTGCTAGTAAAGTATCAAATTCTTCTTGCATAGCTTCTGCCAACAAGGATGTTTGGAAGCTTCCTTATAGGTGGTAGGTTCAGTAAGAGATGGAGTGGAAATTGTATTATGAAGAGGATAATGTGGTGTGGGTAAACAACCTGTTTTTGATCGGGTGAGCATAGGATGAAGTGATTGTGGAGCCAAAGCTGTAAGAGAATGTGTACTGGAAGACTGAAGCTCATTAGGAGAAGAATTCTGAGAAGATGAGGATGAAGGTGACTGAGAAGGGGGAGAAATAGTGGACTGACTAGAGGAGGGAATAGGATTTTGAGTATTAGAATGTATATAGATAGGATCAGAATAATTGGACTCTGAATCAGGCAGTAGTGGTGGAGAAAGAAGTTGTGATGGAGTGGAGTCAGAGGTGAGGATAGGTTCTACATTGGGAGTTATAGGGTAGATAGAAGTGTGAAAGACTGGAGGGAATTGAAAAACTGAGTTTGATGAGGAAGATGAAGAAGAAGAAGACACGGAAGTAGGAGACTGAAAAGGAAAAATATCCTCCACAAATCTGACATGCCTAGATATGTACACTCTTTCTGTAGTAGGATCTAGACATTCGTATCCCTTAGTGGCAGGACAATATCCTACGAAGACAGGCTTTGGATCTGTTTTCTAATTTATGACTAGTGTAGGGCTTCAACCAGGGGTAGCACAAACACCGAAAGACTCTCAAGAGACTTAATCAGGTGTAGTATGATAAAGAGCTTCATAGGGTGATTGATGATGTAGAACAGTAGAAGGAAGTCTGTTAATAAGAAAGTGGGCAGTAGCAAGGGCCTCTAGCCAAAATTTTGCAGGGAGGAATGACTGATTTAGCAATGCCAGGGTAGTTTCTACTAGATGCCTGTGCTTTCTTTCTACCCTGCCATTCTGCTCAGGTGTATGAGGACATGATGTTTGATGAATAGTTCCTAGGGTTTGCAATAAGGCACTGAATTTGTGATTAACATATTCTGTACCATTATCTGTTCTAATGGTTTGTAGTTTGGCTTGAAATTGTGTGGATCATATTAGTAAAACTAACAAAGGTAGCATAAGCATCAGATTTGAATTTAAGAGGATAAAGCCAGGAAAATCTAGTAAAATCATCAATGAATATAATGTAATATTTGTAGCCTTTACATGAAGGAAAAGGGGCAGGTCCCCATATGTCTGAATGTACTAGCTGAAAAGGTTTACTAGTAGTAGACTGTGACAATGAAAAAGGCAATTTTTGTGCCTTAGCTACATAGCAGGAAGAACATGCTAAGCTATTATGTTGTAGTTTAACATCTAGAATAGAAGAAAGCACTTGAGAAGCATTGGCAGATGGGTGGCCCAGTCTGTAATGCCATTGCAGAGGTGATGCAGTTGTTGTAGTGGAAAAATAGTTGAGTTGAGTGTGAGAATAAGAAGGAGACTGCACTGCATTGGAGTTGAGAAGTGGAGTAGATGGCAGTGGATATAGGCCTTTGTCACAAAGGGCCTTGGACCTTACTTGGTGAGTAGTATTGTCCAAAATGGTTACCTCCTTGGAAGTAAACAGAAGAGAACAATTGTTATCTCTTGTAAATTGATAAACGAATAACAAATTGGATGAAACACTGGGAACATAATGAATAAGAGGTAATGAAAAAACAGTAGAGCTAGTTTGGATATTACCATGACCAATACTCTGAATAGGCAGAGATTGACCATTGCCCACTGAAATAGAATCTACACCAGTGTATGGTTGAGCTTGATGCAGTTGGGAGGGGTCATTGGTGACATGGAGATTAGCTCCACTGTCTAAATACCACATGGCTGTTAAATGATCAGGAGTTGTGAGATGAGCAGCTAGTGCTTGTTTAGGGTGTGGAGGGTGGACATAGTTAGTAGTATCAAGCCTATGCCAACACACCACAACAGTGTGGTTAGGCTTACCACATATTTGACAATGTATTTTAGAGGGAGATGGAACTGGGGAAGGAGTAGAACTGTAGGGGGAGATGTAAGCACCAGGGGTAGGTCCTCTGCCTTGACCTTTTTGGCCCCTACCTCTCTTTCTTCCTCTAAAGTTCTGTGAAGATCCTCTGCCTTTGGAGTTAGAGTGTTGGGCAAAGTTGTACTGTGTGTACAAAGCAGTATGAATATCAGGAGTGGGGAGGAGAGGAGGTGGTTTAGGAAGATTCATGTGGAGCTCTTCTGTGATGAGTATGCCAGTGAGCTCTTGAACAGTTATAGGGGTAGACCTAACCCTAATGTTCTGTTTAAAAGTTTCAAACTCATGTGGTAAACCTTTGAGTATATAGAGGACTAAGTCTTCCTCAGAAACAATCTCAGCAGAAGCAGTTAGGCTATCCACTAGGGTTTTCACATGATCAAGGTAGGACTGCATACTTTGATTTCCTTTGGACAGGTTATGCAATTGATGCTTTATATGATGAATGTGTGACCTACTAAGGGAAGTGAACCTAGAAGCAAGTGTAGATCATACAGAGGAAGCAATAGGCAAATGTAGAACCTGCGGAAGTATAGATGAAGACATGGTGGCAAACAGGCATGTTCTGAGATGTTGATCTTTGAGAATCCAGGCTGGGTTGATGGTGGTGGAAGTAGTGGCTGATGGAGAAGAGCTTGCTCCAGAAGAAAGTAGCTTGCTTGGACAATGTTCATGACCAGTCACATGTTCAAACACCTGGTAGGCTTGAAGTACAACTTGCATCTGTGATATCCAGATGACATAGTTGGTGTTGTCAAGGCTGATTTTGACCAGATTATGTAAGTTCTGACTCAGCAATTTCAGGCCTTGAGGTAGCTCAATATCGGAGACAGCCATTGATGAAGTAGCAGAAAAGGTTGAAGAGAGAGAATTCTAGATTAAAGTTTCAAGAAGTGAAATTTTTTTTATGAATTGCTTCGGTGAAAAGCTAGAGAAGTCTACTAGAAGGCTTCGATTGAGCTTTGAAGCTGCTTGAAGTACTCTAATGGAGGTTCGGAGGTGTTCTCCAATGGTGATTGTGGAGAAATTAGGGTTTTGGTTCAGCAAGAAATTGAGTTGTGGCTTCACTTGTGGCTGAGAAAAAAAAAAAAAAAAAAAACAGAAGACTATTGAGTACTGTAATGAATAGCAATAGTGAATAATGAAGCTCAGATGAAGAGCTGCAGGGAGAGCTTCAATGGCGATAATGAAGCTCGAAAAAAAATGGCCATCTTTAGAGAGGATTTGAATCTGCTCTGATACCATGAGAAAATAGAGAGAGAAGTAGATATTTTGGAATTTCATTGTATTGATTTCTTGAATGATTACATGTGATGTGTTTACATTTATATAAGCCTGATGAAGTCAGTTCAGCACATGGCCCATGTGCTGAATTATGACTAACTACAGTTGATCACAGCTGTCATTTTGATAGCTGTAACAGAAGCTACTGCTATAGTTTACAATAGAAAGGCATCTAATTCAATGAGATAAGTAAGTACTCTAACAGGGTGGGGGGTGCATGGGTGGGGTTGAGGTTTGTATTTTCCAGTCCGTTCATAATGCGATTTCATTGCATATATGCTTATCTGCATTATTGCATTCTCATTATGTAAAAACATGACCACTAAAGCAAAGGTTTGAGCCAAGGATCCTCCTTACACCTCTCATCGGCTTTTGCGGCAGTAGGGACAAAGCTTTTTTATTTTTCTGTTGGTTGATGCTGCATCTTGCACACTTGTTGTATTTGCTTATATAGTTGTAACACTAAGTGCCTATCAATTAGTTCCAAGAAAGGGGCCGCCTCTTTGTGCTAGTCTTTCCAATTTTGCAGCTCATTCTTTTTCGGGGCCTACCTCGGATGAATTTCCTTCATGTTGCCTGCTAATCTTGTGTATTAGTTCTACTTTATCCAAGTAAATCACAATTGACCAAAAAAAAAAAAAAGTAAATCACAACAAATATGATAATTATGACGGTGCAATAATGAATCGGGTACAGTGTAGGAGCTGGTAGTATTTTGTAATATAACTGTGTGTAGTGGGCTTTAAGGTTTAATGACTAGGGTGGAAGGCTAAGAAGTGGTCAACCTCTGGTAGGTGAGGATCCTAAATAATGCCACTCATATAGAGAAAAATTCCCTTTAAGATTTCCACAAATTGATACACATAATTCTTTGCAAAAATCATAGTGGTTTTTAATGGTTTAGTTGTTTTGCAATATCATGTTGTTATCAAAATGTTAGGGTATGTATGTATTCATAAATTTATGAATTTTGATGTGTAATACCAGGAAGTTTTGATCGAAGCTGGATATGTACCATCAAATTCTGAGAAATACCCTCTGGGAGGGATTAGCTCAGCTATACAAAATGCTTTCCATTTAACCCCTGAAATAACATGCTCAGGCGATGCTATAGTGGAAGTCCGGTTGTGCTTCTACAAGGATTTCAAGGTTTTACAGTTCCTTTTTCTTTTCTTTTAACAAATTCTTTCAATGGATGCTTTTGTAACTTAAAAGATTTGGTGTATATTCTATACTATGTTGCATGCTTAGAGGCCTTTTGTCATATAGTTAATACTTTGCAAACCAACTCTGTCAGCAAAGACACACCACTTCAACGTTTGTTATTTACTATTCTGGAGAATGTCATGCCTTGTATGATTTTATTTACACAAGAATCATGACTTGAAGGCTATGTTTAACCTAATAAATTCTGTTGTTTAGATTTCCATATGCAAACCATCAGATAATACTTTTGACAGTGCAATTTTAGCAGATAATTGTTCTCCATGATCTAAATTTCATTGTTTCTCATAGAACTCTTAACGCCTGTTTTATAATATAATTCTTGCAGCCTCGGGATTGTGACGCTACCTCTAGCTTAGATAACTCGTGCTCTGAATATGTCAGCCTACCAGCATTTGTTTCAACAGGTATGTCACTTAAACCCTTTTCTTGAGTAGCTATTTCATGTATATGGTAGATAGAAGTTGATTACAGTATGATAAATGCTTTAGCGGATCCAAACTTTATGGTCTTTCATAAATTACCATTAATCACACCTTTGGTTGTCACAACTCTTTAAATACCAGCATTCAAGTAACAACCCGAAATGGTTTTGGCCCGTAAATGGTACACAGAGGACAAAATTTGTGTGCCCCTTGAAAGGGAAGACTATCTTCAATTTGATGGCTGTATTAGTGAGTTGTGGCAGTGCTAATTAGAGAACCTTCAATGGCCATCCAATCTAATATATCTTCATATAGTACATATAACATACCGTCATTTGAACTTGGTAAATAGTATGTATATGAAACTTCATTGGTCCCAACAAAAAGATCAAAGCCTTCCACACCCCGCACTGGATTTACAGGTTGTACTTTGAAGAAGATGATATAATGTTGAAGAAAATGATTTCACTATCAACTGAATAGTACAATGCAGATATTTATAGTTATCTGCAGTTGGCTTAGTTAGTTACAAGTGCTTGACAGCTGTCACTTTCTTAACTAGCCTATTACACATTACAGATATGCTAGACAGACTAATAATATACTCTATCATTCCCCTTCAAGCTGAACTGGAGGTAGTAGCACACAAAGGAAGCTTGTGATAGAGGTAATTGAACTGCTTCTTAGGAAGAGTCTTGGTCAGTAGGTCTGCCACCTGTTCAGTAGTGTTGATATAGGATAGCTGCAATGCTTTGGAAGCCATTTGTTCTCTAACATAGTGGTAATCAATCTCAATATGTTTAGTGCGCCCATGAAAAGATGGATTGTTTGCTAAGGCTATAGCAGAGGTATTATCACAATGAATGACTGGAGTAAGAATAGACAGATGAAGGTTAGTAAGGAGATAAGTCAGCCATTTGATTTCTACAGCCGTTTGTACTAGAGCTCTATACTCTGCCTCAGTTGTAGACCTAGCAACTGTAGGTTGTCTTTTTGAGCACCATGAAATGAGATTAGAACCTAGGAAAATAGCATACCCTGTAGTGGACCTTCTGTCCAGTGAGCTAGAAGCCCAATCTGAGTCTGAATAAGCTTGTAAGTGCAGTGGACCTGACCTGAATAGAATGCCCAGATTAAGAGTACCTTTAATGTTTCTCAAAGTTCTCTTTAGAGCTGAATAATGAGCAGTTGTTGGAGCATGCATTGACTGGAACAATGTGTTGACTACATATTGGATGTCAGGCCTTGTGATAATAAGGTATTGTAGAGCTCCAACAATACTTCTGTAATGAGTAGGGTTAGCAAATGGAGTTGACTTAGAGGGTAGTGGCTTAGCAAATGTAGGAGTCTTAGCAGCCTTACAGTCAGAAAGTCCAGCTTTGAGTAGGATATCTTTGGCATAGTTGGATTGGTGAAGAAGAAGGGAGTTTTTAGAAAAAACTGACTTATATACCAAGAAAATAGGATAGGGAGTTTTCATTGCAAACTGAGCGTTCATAGTAGAAACGAGGAACTGAATAGAGGCAGGAGAAGAACCAGTGATGATTATATCATCTACATAGACTAAAAGGAGGGTGATGTGTGTTGAAGTTCTTTGGATGAACAGGGAGGTATCTGACTTCCTACAGATTAAGTTTTGAGTTAAGAGAAAAGATGAAAGCTTAGTATACCATGCTCTAGGAGCTTGCTTGAGCCCACAGAGAGATTTATTTAGTTTACAAACATAAGAAGGATAGGAGGAATCTGTAAAACCTTGGGGTTGTGTCATATAGACTTCCTCTTGCAAATCTCCATGGAGGAAGGCATTTGACACATCCAATTGCTGCAGATTCCAATTATTGTGCAAGGCTAGGGACATAATGACTAATAGTTTGTTGTTTCACTACTAGACTAAAAGTCTCAGTGTAATCAATGCCTGGTTCTTGATTGTAGCCTTTGGCTACTAATCTAGCTTTGTACCTGGCTATTGAGCCATCTGAGTGCCTTTTGATCCTATACACCCACTTAGAACCTATGGGCTCTCTGTCTGAGGGAGGGGGAACTAGGGTCCATGTGTTTTGATGCAAGAGAGCTTGATACTCTTCTTGCATAGCTTTGACCCAATGACTGTTTTTGGATGTTTCTCTATAAGTAAGAGGTTCAGTGGTTGAGGGGTTAAAAACCAGAGAATGAAGCTGATATAATGGCTAAGGAAGACAACCAGTTTTGGCCCTAGTTAGCATAGGATGTATTGATGTTGGAGCTAAGGGAGAGAAGGATTGGGAGGAGTCAGACGTAATTGTATGTTCAGAGGGAGAGGAAGACTCAAAATGTGAACTAGATTGAGAAGAAGTAGCAAATGTTTCTGGAGAAGAGCTGACTGAATCACCTTGCACTGGGAGGGGTGGAGAAGAAGGCTCCAAAAGTGAATGATGTTCAGCAGTAGAAGATGAAATTGAGGGAAGGGAACTAGAGGTGTCCTCTGGAGGGACTGAGACTACAAGTTGTAAGGAAGTAGAAGAAACAGGAACTGGTTCCTGTGAAGAACTTATAGCAAATGAAAAAATTGGAGGAAAATCAAATATAATGGGAGAGGGAGCAGGTAGTGAAGCAGAATCTGAGAGGGGCTGAGATTTGAATGGGAAAACTTGTTCATTAAATCTGACATGTCTAGAAACATAGACTTTGTCACTTGAAGGATCTAGGCACTTGTACCCTTTAGTTTGTGAACAGTAGCCTAGAAAGACACAGGGAATGAATCTGAACTCTAATTTGTTTGAGGTGTAGGGTTTTAACCATGGGTAACACAAGCAACCAAACACTTTAAGATAGTTGTAGTTTGGCTGAGAAAGGGGATTTGTTTTGCAGTTTAGGAAGAGGCAGTCTATTTATGAGAAAATTTGATGTGGCTAAGGCATCAAACCAGTACTTTGATGGCAAATGAGAGTGATGAAGAAGGGCTAAAACAGTTCTACTAGATGTTGGTGTTTCCTCTCTGCTTTTCCATTTTGTTAGGGAGCATATGAGCATGTAGTTTGGTGAAGGGTTCCCTGACTTTGCAGTAATAGACTAAACTGTTTGTTTATGTACTCTCTACCATTATCTGTTCTAAAAGTTTTGATTTGGCCTGAAATTGAGTTTGAACCATAGTTGTGTAGTTTAAAAAGACAGAATAAGCTTCTGATTTAGTTTTGAGTGGGTAGAGCCAAGAATATTTAGTAAAATCATCAATGAACAAAAGATATTACTTATATCCTTGACATGAAGGAGAAGGGGATGGCCCCCATACATCTGAATGCACTAAATCAAAATGAGCCTTTGTAACATTGCTAGACAAAGAGAAAGGAAGTTTGTGAGACTTGGCTACACTACAGGAATTACAATGAATAGTAGAAGTAGGAAGTTTAACATGCAACAATGAAGATAAAATGTTTGCAGATGGCCTAGAGGGATGACCCAACTTCAAGTGCCATTGCTTAGTTGAAGTGAGATATGATGAAGATGCTGTGCAGGTGAGAGCAGCTTTTGCAGAAGGTTGTAAAAGAGCAGCCTTTGAAGGAATATGATAAAGGCCTCTTTCACAGGAGGCCTTGAACAAAGGCTGCTTGGTAGTATTGTCCATGATGATGACCTCCTTGGCATTAAACAAGAGAGTACAGTCATTATCATGGGCAAGATTATAGACAAATAACAGATTGTTAGAGATTTGAGGAATATAGAAGACTTTCTTAAGAAATAAAGAAGAAGAAGGTGCAAGAAGAGTACCATGTCCTACTGTCTAAATGGGCAGAGTACTACCATTGCCAACTGATAACTTTTCATTGCCAGGACAGGGCTGACAGGGGTGAAGGATTGAGTGATCATGAGTGACATGAACATTTGCCCCCGAGTCCAAGTACCAAGTAGATTCAGTGTTTGGGTTAGTGTCCAGATCAGCAGCCAGAGCTTGTTTATCCTCTTTGGGCTTAGAATAGTTGGTCACATCAAGTCGATGCCAAATTCAAGAGCAGAGTGGTTTGGTTTACTGCATATTTGACAGTACAGTTTTGGTTTTGTGGAGTTTGAAGTTCTCTGTGAGTTTGTTCTGCCACCTTTGCCATTTCTGCCACCTGTGCCTCCTTTTTGATTATTGCCTTTGCCTCTAGAGGAGTAAGTAGATGATGTGGCAGTGTAAAGAGCACTGTGAACATCAGATTGAGTTGGAGAGCTAAGTTTGAGGGAGTTAAGATACTGAATGTGCAGTTCTTCAGTTAGAAGAAGACTGCTCAATTCAGTGAGAGATATAACATCTTTTCTACCTCTAAGTGAACTTCTCAAGGTCTCATATTCAGTAGGCAGGCCTCTAAGGATCTGAATAATGAGGTCTTCCTTAGGGACCTGAGCTCCGGCAGAGATTAGACTATCTATGATAGTCTTGACTTCATCCAGGTATGCTCTCATGGTTTTGGTACCTTTGCTAAGAGAATAAAGCTGAATTTTCAACTGGTAAAGATGAGGTTTGCTGAGATTATTGAATCTGGCTGCCAATTCACTCCAGATTAAAGGTGTTGTAGGTAGATGAAGGATATGAGGCAGGACTGAATGAGTAATTACGGCTACCAAACAGGTTTTGAGGTATTGATCCTTCAACATCTAGGCTGTATAGGCTGGATTAAGAGTTGAGGAAAAAGTAATTGCAGCATAATTTGATGATTGAGAGATGAATTTTGAAGGACATGGATCAGTTCCAGTAATATGATCATTGAGTTGATGTGCTTGAAGAACTATCTCCATTTGTGCTTTCCACATGAGATAGTTTGTATTGTCTAGATGAATTCTGACCAGGTTAGGTAAATTCTGTGTGAGAGTCTCGAGACCTTGAGGGATATCAACTTCAGAAGAAGCCATGTCTGAAAGCTAGGGTTTGTGAAAATTAGGGTTTTGAGATTTGAAGAAGAGAAGTTGAAGAATGAATAAGCAGAAAGTGTGCGAAGTGTAATTTTATGGCTTCACAAGCTTTTGCAAGGTGTTTTAATGGTGATTTTGCAGTCCGCAACCAAGTTGAAGCAGCAGCTGCAATGGAGACCTTCGAATTGGTCAAAAATGGTCAGAAGAAGATCAGAGATGAAGAATTTTGGAGGAGAGAAAGCTTTGATTGCTGACAAAGAAGCTTTGCAGTGAAGCTAATTTGTAGTTTGAGATGGTCTCCAATGGAGGTCGTGTTTCAGAAAAAAAAAAAAAAAAAAAAAATGCTCCTCAGGATCAAGATGCTCTTGATACCATGAAGAAGATGATATAATGTTGAAGAAAATGATTTCACTATCAACGAATAGTACAATGCATATATTTATAGTTATCTACAGTTGGCTTAGTTAGTTACAAGTGCTTGACAGTTGGCACTTTCTTAACTAGCCTATTACACATTATAGATATGCTAGACACACTAATACTATCCTCTATCATACTTTTCCGGTTAGTCTATAAAGATCGGACACCCATATTACAGGACCATACAAGCATGTTATATGAAATGCACCAACATCAAAGCAAGCCATCTCTGAAAGAAATAAATGAATTCCAAAGATCTTACTATGTTTACAGTCTCTTTTGAGATGTAGATCAAACATACTTCCCTTATGCAATGAACCGATGCCATCAATTGCTTGATATGCAAATCAAAACAAACCTGGCTGGATGAATCGATGACATGGCAGTTCTTTGTGTAATTCAAGTTTTCCTATTTGATATGCAGGGCTTGAAAATAATGCAACTACAACGGCGTGGCTTACTGGAATATCATCTGCATGATCAAATGCGACCTATGAGCCTAAGGAACGCTAATATGTGTATGGTGTCGACCGGCATCTGATTCAAAAATTACTGCCTACCGTCAGTTGCTGTCTGTATGAATGTCAATTTATATCTTCTGTGGAAGAATGTTGTATTATTCGACTGATGACTCCTTGTAGCCCTTTAAGCTTAGACTATGCCGTGATAATGGGATAGGTGAATAAATGGAGTCTAAATGTAGATTTCAGCACGACTGAAATTTCATGCTGTATTTGTAGCTTGTAACTCTTCCAAGATAGACTTAAATTACAAAATGGAGCATAAGTTTGTTCAATCTCTGCAGTTCTTGAATAGGAAAAAGAAGAAATGCATCCCATCTGCTGGGATGCTTAGTACTATGCATTGTCTAGTTGATTTTTATTTGTTCGTGTAGGCTCCAGATCAAATGCCTTAATCTTTGGGTTAAGATTGAGTTTTATACATATGTATTAAGACCGAGTTGTTTGGGAAACTCCCAAGCTTGCCGTAACACAATTGAGGTGGGTTTTGGTAAGACTACTCAATCTGACAAATAGTATGTACCAAAAGCGATGCAATCACTTCTTGATTCATAGTACTTTACCATAAAAATCATCTCCAATGGCTACATACATCAATCTGAAAACACTTTACCCAAAATAAATGAAACTAAAAACTTGTATTGAGGATCATTTAAGTAAAAAAATTTAAAATTAAAAAACATTTGAAAAATATACAAAAAAATTATTGGTATTTTATAATATATTCTAAGATTATTTGAGTCTCGATTATTACATTCAAACGCCCATTTTGGTCTTGAATGACGTGTATAATATAAAAATGTATGGCAAGCATTTGATGGATGTTGGCTTATGAATGTCAAGCATTATTATAATACAAAAAGGCAAAAAACCAAAAATAATTGCTTAATTTTTTTACAAATTTACATTTTTGATTTGTACCTTTTAATTCCTTTGCATTTCAAACAAGTGATTTCATTAGTTCAACCAATATTTTTCATTGAAAGGTAATAATAAGATATGCGTGATAAGAGATACATATATTTTACATATACAAAAATAATCCATATAAGAATTAATTGCAGTAAATCCGGAGGACATTTTACCCTCCTTATATATTATTTCTACGACTTTACCTTCATAATATATTGTATGTGATATTTTAACTCATGAATCTCTTGGTCAACCAAAAAATACATTAAAATGACTAAAAACCCATCTATTGCTATCACTATTATTATTACCTTTTGCTCTAAAGCGGATGTTGATGTAATATCATAAACTATATAGGAGGTTAATGTAATTAAGATAAATTAAGAGGGACCTGAATGCAATTTTTAAGAATAAAGAAAAAGAAGAAGAAAGGGAGCTTTCCAGAGAGTATTCTTCACTTGAAGCTAAAAAGGTAGAACAGGTTTGTATGTGCTCTTAAGAGTTCTCACTTATATATATATATATTTATTTCATTTTATTTTTGTTAAATAAGTATTTTTATCTTGTAATTTCTTTTGAATGATATTACTAAGATTTTGCTATTATTTTCTTTTGAATTTTTTGTATAATACTTCCATTAGCATTACTAAAGTCGTACTAGCAGTAGACAAGGCTCCCGCGAATATTAGGATGTGGGTATCATGTTACTATTTTCACGACTCGAACATGAAACGAACTATTCTTACAGATTTTCTCAATAAGTTAGTACCCGTGCGCTAGGTTCCCGCAAATATGGGGTGTGGATACCCATGTTGCGGATTTCAAGACTTGAACACAAGACCGAAGTTTTAGGGTGTAGATACCCATGTTGCGATGTCAAGACTTGAACACAAGACCAAATATTTAGGACACGAGACCAAAGTATAGGGGGTAGATACCCCTGTTGCGGATGTCAAGACTTTAATATGAGACCAAGTATTTAACAGATATTCAAAAAAAAATTATCAGTTCTGATTGTAGTACTGAGTCCAGTATTAGCAAATACCTCTTTGTTACATTAAATGATAGGTGTGCAAGGCATGCAAGGGCTGATTATTTGCTGTAGATTGACAAGAATTAGAATGTGGTTTAAGTTTAGCTAATTATGTTTATCTTTGACGCTATTCAAGTGGTTTTGAAATTTTCTTCAGTACCGATGCACTAGGCTCCTGCAAAAACGGGTAGATACTCATGTTGCGGATTTCAAGACTTGAACACGAGACCAAATATTCAAAACAGATTACCACTTCTGATTATAGTAATGGGTCCGGGATATGGCAAGTACTTGTGTGTTACATTAAATGATAAGTGTGCAGGGTATGCAAGGGTTGATTATTTGCTGTTAGGTTTATGAAAATTAGAATGTGGGTTAAGTTTTCCTGATGATGTTTCTCTTCAACGCCATTCGGGTGGTTTCGCGATGTTTCTTCAACTGTGTTAATGCTGTGTGGGCCGTTCTTCTAATGTCCTAAGCTTGTTGTTTGCAGCTGCGGTGTGGTGTGCAACTTATGCTTGGGTAGCAGTTCTTGAGTATTTACGGATTTTCAAATTTATCTATTCCTCCACTCTTAGTTGGTAAAGTGATTTCGAGCAAGGTATACAAAGGAAAGGAGAAGACAGTAAGCTATCATGGGCTATGCTCAGCTGGTCATTGGCCCTGCAGGCAGTGGAAAGGTGATTGGTGCAATCTTGACACGTGGCACGTTATTGCCATAATATTTTATTATTTTGATTTTTACTAGAGTTTGTATGTTTTTTACCCGGGCTATTTTGTTCAGAACATGGTGAATTGTGAGCTTGAATCTAGCAGGGATTGATATGTGATATAATAGCCTATGCTGGCTGTTTACTGACTAATTGTTATCTTGTTACAGTCTACTTACTGCTCCAGTCTGTATCAACATTGTGAAACCATGCGGCGATCGATTCATATTGTGAATCTAGACCCTGCTGCAGAGCATTTTGACTATCCAGTAGCCATGGGTGAGCGAATGTTCAGATGTTTATAATGTGCTAATGCTGTATGAATACGTCGAATTTACTTGCAGAGTAATATAATATGTAGTACCCAACATTATTAATATCTATGGAATTTATGTGCAGATATTAGAGAACTTATTTCATTGGATGATGTTATGGAGGAACTTGGATTGGGTCCAAATGGTGGCCTTATTTATTGCATGGAGTATCCTTTGCGAATATCTTTTATCTTCTTTCTCTCAGTTTTTTGTCAAAGTACTCTCTGCTGGAGTAAAAAAGCACAGCTTGAAAGAATGCCTTTCTTGTTTTCTTTTTATTTTTTTATCGAAATGAAAGAATGTCATATAACTCCTTCTATTATGTGATTGTTGGTCCAATTTGTATGGCCTTAATTCTCTGACACTCAGGCACCTTGAAGAGAATTTGGATAGTTGGCTAACAGACGAGTTGGACAATTACTCGGATGACAACTACCTAGTTTTTGACTGTCCAGGTACTTCCTCTTATATCTAGAATTTGTTTGTATGATTCACTCATTAGATCAAGAAGTGGAGTGAGGAATTGGTCTCCCAATCTTCTTGAATATGGATAGAGTGAGAAAGATTGAAAGAGCATAATCTGGCACAGCAATTAGTCTTTACCAATTGTGATCATTCACTTCAGTTTTCTGCCTCGGCAATTTGTTACTTAGTTATTTCTATAGAGTATATATTATTATCCTCTCAGAGAGTTACATCATCAATTTGTTATGGCACTTGTATTATTGATAAAACGGTAGCCCTGTTACCTCTTTGGTTGGTGTACACATGTTCTGCTCATAGTTTAGCTAATTTGAAGATAGATCTATATACTTACTAGAAAATACCTACTTGTTCTTCTTGCAAGACATTCTTGGGGTTAAAGTTTTAAGATTGTTTAGTACTTTGTACTATGACTTTGGAAACTATCCCACACGAAAACCTCTCTCGTTTGGCTTCTATTCTCGAAGTTCATCCCGAGGCCTGGCAATTTCCTGTTGTTTTCTTAAATTGTTCTTGATGAAAGGGTTAACTGCATCAGTTGGACCTGATTGGTGCATCAAAACCACTTGTTATGCATTGGCAAATTGAAGAAAATTGTACATAGGCACTCAAGTATCACAGGGTTATATGACAATTCTGAGCAATGACTCAACCTTTACATGTTGAAAAAGTCTGCTTTCCTGCCCTGCTCTGCTGATATAAAGGATAACATGCATGCCATATGATTTCACTACTCTTAGCAATTAGAAAGCTTATTTTTTATGTCTGCAGCCACATAATCTGCTGAATTTTCGTGGGTTCATTTCTTTGTGCTTTATTGCCTCTTTTTGGAGAAGCAATAGAGTAATCTTATGTGATTAAGCCATCTTCTCTTGATGCAATCGTAGTTCATATGTGGCTACTTTATCTTGAAACAAGTGATCTACTGGAACATCTTTCAACATTTCCTAAACTATGGAATGTGGTAACCTATATAACAGCATTAGTATTTACCATAGACTAGGTGTCTGCTGGCTGATTTAAATTATTGACTTGCACATATATGAATATTAACCTTAAATGACTTTACAGGGCAGATAGAACTTTTTTCTCACGTTCCTGTGCTCAAGAACTTTGTGGAGCATTTAAAGCGTAAAAATTTCAACGTCTGTGCTGTCTATATTCTTGATTCCCAGGTATGAATGCTTAATGTATGTGCTGGCAATGTTTCATTCCTACCGTCACCTTGCAGGGCTGAACTTATGGGTTTTTTTTTTCCTAATCAGTTCATGACAGATGTGACCAAGTTTATAAGTGGGTGTATGGCATCACTTTCTGCAATGGTCCAACTTGAACTACCCCACGTTAACATCCTCTCAAAAATGGACCTTGTAAAAAACAAAAAGGACATTGAAAAGTTAGTAATTCTATTACGTGGATTTCGCTCGGAGTAGATTTTATCTTATCTTTCACATTCTAATACTTTAACTATGTACCATTAGTTACTTGGATCCAGAGCCTCAGATGCTGTTGGCAGAGTTAAATCAACGCATGGCTCCACAATTTCAAAAGCTTAATAAATGTTTAATTGAACTGGTGAGTTCCAGCATTGAAATACTCAATTACTGCCATTTCATACATGGCATCTGAGAACATGTTTGTCTAATATCCTGTCAGTCCTATTATAAATAGGTTCATCAAAAGTGCTCAATGTGTGGAAGATCCTCTATAATTTTATAATATGGAAAGAGTGATTTAGCCAAAATTGTCTGTGATTTTTTGTGTCCCTTTTATGTGTTTAGATATGTTGGTGGACAAGACTCTTTGCACATGATCAATCAGGTTGTATCAAGGTGGATAACGCTAGAATTTGTGACCAATCCATAATCTATTTTTGTTTGGTTTGGCTGTCAGGTTGATCAGTATAGCATGGTGAGCTTTTTGCCTCTTGACTTGCGGAAAGAGAGCAGGTGATTTCCCTTATTTGATGTATTGTTTCATTACTGCACATATTTAACACACAGCTGATCACAATAGTGTTTAATATGTCTTCTTTCTCTCTTTGCCTATTACATGTTTATTTTTTACTAGATATAAGTACATTACTAGAACATTTTCTTTTGGAGAATGGAGCAAGAAGATTTGCTTTTCTGTTCTTCAATAATTGTTTTCACAAGCAATTTCTAAGAAGCACCATCCCTGGTACATGTTATGATTCAATATAGTGATACTTTTTGTGTTCGTCTCCAGAACCGTTATTTCAACATTTAGCTCAATTCTCTCTTTATTTAATTCTGCCTCCTCCCCCACCCCCCAAAATACATACACACACAGAGGGGGGTTCTCATAATAGAAGATTGGGGGCGAGTGGAGTTGCTTGCTTTATTCGAGAAGGAAAAAAAAATCATTAGTAATCAATCTTTTGGGGATAGAACATTCTTGTAGAGGAAGTACAATATTACAATTTACTGTACTTGCTTATCAAACTTAAAAGAGAGTGATACTATGAATCAATTACCTATTTTTTGTTTTCCTGGCACAAGACTCTGAACCACCTAATGCCTGGCAAAATTAGTGTCTATTGCCTTACCAGAGACGTAATTACACTTTTAAACAGTTTTGCTAAATGCACGAATCTTTGAAGATGAATTTTTATTGCTTTGGGAGGATAGAATTCAAGTGAATATGGTTAAGTTGTAGTGGGTTTTTTAAGGTGCAGGTTTCAGCTTTATCAGGATTTGAATCTAACTTAGAACCTGTAGTTTTTATGTCTCCATTGAAAAAATTCAGTTCTCATCCGAGAATGTTGTACCTTGAATGTCTTAATTATACGAGTCCTTCAGTTTATCACCAACCAACTTCCCCCATATCTAGTAAGTCTTGGCTTCATCCTTCTGTTTAGAGGTGTAGGCTACACACCACATTAGATCACAATCTGAAACTTCTTGCTGTTTATAGTTTTGGTTTTTATTGTGTTTGGATATTTTATTAAGATCGCCGCTTTGTCTTGCTACGTAATAGTTCCACCTACCTTTTCCTTGCGCTCCGAGCTTCTGGCATTGTGAAGCTCTTGAGAAATGTCCAATTGAAGTAGTTACTCTTTTTTGTTGTATGCAGTATACAGTACATTCTCGCACAGATTGACCAAGCCATTCAATATGGTGAGGATGCAGATGTGAAGGTTAAGGATTTTGACCCCGAGGATGATTGAAGATTCATCTCGTGGCATTTTGCTTTAAAAAATCATACTAGTGGCACACGTTCGGGTGGTTATCCCGTGAGCTTTCAGAGAAATCACATTGTTGGCTTGCCCTTTTGCCAGATTGGGTATTAGTATGTGAAATGTGCATGACTGTGTGCGCTAGTGTAGTTAAAATGAATTGTATCCTTGTGATCTCCTATAACCCGGAGGAATTTACTTTAAACGGAGTTTGGAATTACAATTGAGTGGTATCGAAGTATAAGCTCTGTTTTCTTTATTACAAAATGATCTCCCATGCCTGTTATGCTTCAGTAACGTGCCTAGCTATTAGGTTCCGACTCATGCATCTGTCAATAGAGCACGTCCAAAGTCACGCCCCCACCCAAAACGCACACATCCCTACCCCTTCTCTCTAGAAAGAACTGTCCAATCTCTGGGTAATAATAGATGAGATGAAAGAATTTATGCTTGATGGCTTTTCTCGGCCAATTCATTTCAGAAAACATATAGAAATAAGAATGTGGGAAACAATGTAGCCAAGCAAGCACTTGGAATAACTAGTAAATTACAACTTTATTATGCTGCATTTGGCTTTGAAGAGTTAATGCTTTTTGCTGGTTAGTTTTATTATCATAAAGCAGCTCCACAATTGGCTTGATTTCAAGAATCTAATGTTAAATCACCATTTGGCGAGGCTACTTAAGACTAATCTCACCCTCGGGAGAGGCATTGAGTTACCCCTATACCGATTAACCAATTTTCAAACGCTTTAGTAGATCGTAAGTGAGTCAAAGCATATGATGTATAAACCAGATGACAAAAACGACTATTAAATTTTCATGTGAAAGACGCTCATCATGAATATGATGAAAATAAAGCTATTCTAGTATTACCAACCAAAAAACAATGCCAAGTAAAATAATTTGGTCCCAATAAAAATGATAAGTTATCAATCTTCTGAAAACGCAAAATTGAGATTTCTATCAAGAACACAGCTAAAAACCGAAATCCGAAGTTGTGACTCTATAGTTTTTTATTCATCATCCTCATCGTCATCCTCGTCCATACCAGCAGCAGCATTCAAAGCATTCAGCCTCTCAATGAGTTTCACCTTCCTTTCCTCGTACGTCAGCTTCTTAAGGTTGAACCTGCAACGCCATGTCAGGAAAATGGATTTCAGCAATGATAATTTGGTTGATGGTGAAAGACGAAGAATATAAAAATAGTCTAGTCGGTGAACCATTCACTTGGTCCTCTATCACAATTCAACCCAAGGCTCCTTGATAAAAGAAAAGGCTCGACATCCTAAGTTAGTCAACAGAGAAGAATTCCTTACCTCTTGTGCTCCCTTGGAGGCTTTTTCTCAGATTTCTTTGCACTGGGATCAGCACGAATGGCAGCGTGGACCTTTTTGTACATCTCCTCAAGGCCATCTGCCTCAAGACCCAGTTTGACAAACTCAGAGAAGTGAGATTGGTACTTTTCAGGCTCCTCCTCGGTCATAGTCTGTGTTTCAGGAAGGGAAGTCAAAACTTGAGTCGAAAAGAGGTGGGGTTGGAAGCAGATATATATATATATATATCATATTTTCATAACTTCATACATACGCTATGAACCTTAGTACGTTAACACATAACCATACGGATCTTTATCATGCAAAGCAAAGTTTCTGTAGGATATGAGCTCACCCTCATGTACTCAGCAACGTGGCCTCCATAGATGTATTTTCGGTGAACTTCAGCATCAAGTTGTTTGCCCTCCTTGTTAAATCCAGCAAACCTCTTGTCACTGTGAGGAACGTCAAGTCCACCATCCAGTGCTCCCTGAAAATATGAAACCCACAAATATGATCCTAAAGAGCAAACGAAATCCAAATTTTTCAGTTTTATTAATCTAGGCATAAAATAGATATTAAACGCAAACCCATTTAAATGGTGAACTTAGCCAAGTCCTACATAATGACTAATGGCTTTGGAATATAATTTTAAATTTGTAGGTGAAGCTACAAAAACACCTTAAGTGCACCAAAAACACGGTTGCCAGTGGTGGTCCTAAGGAGACCAACATCCAAAAGAGCACGGAAAGGCCTCCTGGTATCAGTTGGTTCAACAGAGTAATCCTCTCCAGTAGCCTGAGAATATTGAACAATGTCAAATATATCTTAGTATATAAGCAAAACAAAGCCACCAACAGAACTTCATGCTTGCAGATTACCTCAACATTTCCTTCATACTCATCATCCATTTCAAGCGTTTTGAGAACTCGGCGAGCTAAGAGAAGCCCGGTACAGTAGGCTGTTCAAAGAATAAGTGTTAAGATACATCTGTCAACAATATGAGAAAGTGAAAAAAATAAATAAAATAATAAAACCAAGGGAAGTAATATGAATTGCTGAGATACCTGCAGCATAGTTAGTCAAGCCAACTTTAAGGCCAAAATGAGGCAGTTCATGTGCATAAGCAGCTGCAAGAACCATGTCACCAGTGATGCTAGCAGACACAATTTGTGCAGTTATGTCCTTGTTGGTCTGAATATGGTGTTAAGGCAATTCACCAATGAAGGTACTATTGACAGACTAAGAGTAGGTCAATTAAAGGACATATAACGAATTCTATTTTTGCAAGTCATTGATTTTCAGACGAAAGAATGAATTTTTTGCATGATTTAAAAGAAACAAAAAGATCACCATTAAGATTTAAAAAACAAAATGAGTGGATTTATGACCTTTCTCCCATGGTAAGAACTAAATTTACCTGACAATGTCAAATACCAACAGCATTGGCAGCACTAATATGAATAATCACTATTAAAGGGAAAGCTGAAAAAACACATAAAAGGATACAAATCGCACAACAAAACGGTATTTCGGAGTGTTGTATTTGTTTTTATCCTGATTGATAAGACGGTTCCTTGCACGATAATCAGTCTTCCCCTCTGCACAATGCGAAAAAATCAAGCATCATCAAAAGTTAATAATACACCCTAACACAAAAGGGAGTGAAAAGTAAGAGGATGCCATACCTCTCCTTCTCTTGAATTTGACCTGGTAACGCTTGTAGTAAGCTTTTGTCTTCTGAGCTTTGACGAAGGCCTACAACAAAATCCGGATACACAAAATCAGATAATGCACATCGTAGATAACAGAAACAAAATTCCCCACTCTCATTTAAGCTTACATCCAAAAGAAATTATTAGCCCAAAACTCCGTACACTCAAATCAAACTCTACAAGCTTTATTTTTTAAAATTGGAAAGGATCCAAAAACTTTGTACATTAGAATGGAAAATCTTGTACATTTAAACGCACCATACCGGGCCAAAACAGTATACTACGTGACAGAGCCAAGGCGTGATTTATATGGCCATGACCACGCAACATGATTATTTTTCTTAAATTAAACCCACCTTAAAGTTACACGTAAATCAATTGATAACAACAACAAATGAGTTGGAATCAATAGCAGAGTTTCAAATAATATCGCGTAGCTATAAGCATTTATCAAAACATAATAAACACACACAGAGACACACACACATAAGCCAACAAGCATCAACATTATACTAAAGCTTATAATGACAACAGTTTTCAAAATCAAAGCTAAAACGCACAAGTGAACCATAACATCTTCATCTAACATATATAAACACACATGTGACAACATACATTACGATGATGAAAAACACAAGAAAAATAATTGATTGAATTATATTTAACAGTTAAAAATGTGATTTTTACATGCTTTTACGCGTAATCAAACAGGACTTATAGATCGATAAGGCTTACCATTGCTGCTGCTTGTGGTGGTGTGGCCGCGGGGGGGGTTGAGAGAAATGGGGACTGCAATGAAGGAGAAGAGAAGTGAGGGAGCTGCGAAGGGTTTCAAATACTTGATGTGAAAACTAAAACCCTAGCCTACTGTAATGTGCTCAAAAATCGACGGCCGCGATTGAGTTTCAGTTGCAAATGGGCCTTAATGAGATGGGCTGTTATGCTTTTGGTGTTTTAAGTTGTTAGTGGATAACGATCCTATTCTAGCCCAAAATCAGAGTCCTTGTATTAGCCTACGTGGGAACAAAACTTGGATTTAACGTGGACAAGTAACAGGTATGATAGGTGGACTTTGTTCTCGTTGTGGGCTAGTATTGGGCTAGACCCTTTCCGATTGCCGCCCGAGCTGACGTGGATGAAGTCTTTTCATTTCTTTTTTTTTTTTTTTAATTAATATGGAGGTCAAAACTGAGAGTTAAGCTACAACTTGCTTAAAGGATGTCGCATCCATTCTATTCTCTCTAATAAGACCACCAGCTGAGCCAGAATCCGATTCATAGAGTGACAATTTGGACTTGGATCATCTCATATTAAACAATACTACGATAGAGATCTAACAATAATAAATTGTCCACATTATCTCACCATAACTACATGAATAATTTTTTATTATTTGATTCTCTCTTATAATATTATTTAATATGAGAATAATAAAATCCATGATAACCTAATGCATATGACAGTCTCATATTCACAAGATAATCTACATACTAATTCGCTTCGCACACATACCGCACTTTAAACTCAGCTCCATATAGAAATATTGGTATATTTTTCTCTTAATGAATTAAGGATCTTCCTCTACCAAAAAAATATTTTTTGTTTTTTTTTTAACTAAGACCAAAAAAAGAATTAAGGGTCTTCAGATTGCTAGGACGCTAAAAGTCATCAAACTTTGTGCCTTCTACTAGAAGTTTCCGTGAAGATTGTTTTCTCTAAATGGTTTTGTCCATTGAAATAAAAGGCCTACTTAATTATTAATTTATCCCATCTTTGAAGGGGCAAGAGATGCTAATAATTTAATACATACATAAGAAATTGCAACAAAAAATACAACTATTTTGCTCGATACCATATGTACAAGTAGTCCACATACCTCCACACTATTTTTTATTTTTTCAGTTAAAGAGACTTAGTTGTATTATACATTAAA
This sequence comes from Ehretia macrophylla, assembly GCA_037974665.1. NCBI lineage: Eukaryota > Viridiplantae > Streptophyta > Magnoliopsida > Boraginales > Ehretiaceae > Ehretia > Ehretia macrophylla. The sequence continues at coordinate 31,516,779 of CM075780.1, forward strand.
AAATATTATTAATAAAAATTAATTTTATAATTTTTCGTACTTAAAAAATAAATAAAATATCACTAAATCAAAAATTTAGTGGTACTCCACACTATTTTATGATGTATTCAAGCTCTTCTTTTGATGTGACTACTTTATAACCAATGAAGAATTATACAGCCACTATATTTGAAATTCTATTCTTTTTTTTTTTTTGTCAACGAAATTCTATTATTTTCATTCTCAATTCTGGTGCTCTAAATGCAAAGTTTTCACTTGTATTGAGACTGATTCAAAGGGATGACAGGATCTAATACCGGGCATGACACCTTCAAATAGTCCCCTCAAATCAACGACTAAAGATTTGCACAAATAGTTTTTATTATTTTTAAATTTGTTTTTTTTAATTTAAAATTAGTTAACTTAATTTTTATTATTTTATAAAAAAAATTAATTTAATTCTTAAACAATAATCACGTGTAGGGATTAAATTATATTTTTTTTATAAAAATAATAGGTAATAAATTATTTTTAAAAAATAATAATAAAGATTAAATTAATTAATTTTAAATAATAAAGATAAATTTATTTTTAAATAAAATAAAATAATAAAATTAAATTCATTAATTTTAACCAATATAAACGAATTTTAAATTTTAAAAAAATAATAAAGGCGATTTGTGCAATGCTCCCGAATAAAAAACGGTAAAAACAAAACGCACACAGTCTAATATCTATTTAAAACCTTAAAAAAGTCGTCCAACATTGCTGTTTTATTCCAACAACTGCTTCTTCACACAACAGTTTACCAAGATTGTTACTGCCTGTCTCTCTCTCCAAATTCTTTTCTCTTTGTACACAATCGTCATCATCAATCTGTACCAAACTGTAACACGAAAACAAAATCATCGTAGGATAATCAGACAACAGCCAATGGATTTGATCTGAAAAGTCCAGAATGCCCCAAGCTGATGTTTCTTACAGGTTCATTTACTAATAATTCCCATCTTATTTTCATTGGCTTTTTGTTTTGTTTCTTAATCTTGTGGAGGACACTCGATAAGAACGACTGACGTTGTCATGTACATATAACTGACCCGAGACGTGACTTAGTTTGTTTTGGTTTAATCATGTATGAGTTTATTAGTATATTATATTTTTATTCTGCGAAATCTTGTTTGGTTTAATTGGGATCTTGTTCTTTTGGATTATTAGAAATGTTTTTGGAGAAAAATCTTTGTTATGAAATGGGTATCTAATAACTAAAATATGAACACACCACCTTTACTTTTTGTGGGGGTGATTTTGATGTAAGAATTTTTTGTTAAGTGATCACACATAAACAGATTGATTGTTGAATTGGTTTATGATTTTTAGCGTTAGCGCAGTGATTGTCGCGTGGATTATGTGTGAATTTTGGTTTCGGGTCGTGACAGTTAATTAGATTGTTGATAGAAGAAGGTGAAACTACCAATGGGCCTCTAAATTTGTAATTCAATTGGCATTGAACCTTCATGATTTTCTATAAATGGAATCCCAACCTTCGTTTGTCACTTAATTTCAACTCTCTTCTTGCAACAGAAAAATGAAAATGAAAACAAGAAAGATTTAAAAAAGGTAGAGTTAACTTCAACTAGTGTTATATAAGAAATTCTTTTATACAGCATTGCTGTGAGCTACCTGTTAGTAGGATCAATAGAAATCAAATGATGATTTCAAGTGAAACTTGGAGGAGTATAGACTCGAGGCCTCTGAAATTGATACGTATCTTTTTCGATTTATCATTTATTGATTCCTTTTATTGAAGTTTCTGAGCATCTAATAGTACAGATCGGGTGTGTCCATGTGGTAGCCGAGGTAGGTATACAAATGCATTTTCTTATCATATGTATTCCCTGGAGAGCTACATGCATGATAAATTTAATGTCTCTGAAGGTCACTTATTGTAGTTTGATTATCTTATTGCTTATTCTAAGTAGGATGACTCTTTTTGTGTATTCTTTTAGGATGAGTCTTACTAATCTGGCATTTGATTTGGCTGTCTTGATGCCTTTCAGTGTGTCAAACATACCAAGTTTGCATAGCATTTGTTATTAACTAACTAGTTTCCTCTTTGATCTCACAGCTGCGGGTCTTGTGGATACCCTCTCAATTTGACGTCTTACAACCGTGTAACTTCTGGCATAGGCTCTGAATATAGCAAGTCCATTAAGAAAGGTTTCATTTCTTTCCATTCCATTGATCTCAGTCGATTTACGCAGGTTGATAAAGTGAAGTGCATTCCTATTTCTTGGGGTCGTCATGGTCTAAAAACAAAACTTCTTTGCCGCAAGTGTGGAGTTCTCATAGGCTATGGGTACGGAGAATCACCTGTTCTTTGTGGATTTGACTCACCCACCTCATCAAGCTCATCTTACAAGAAGATAATGATAAAAATTCGAGCTTTACAACCTTCAGAAGAGTCTGAACCTGTTAGAAATGGAGAATAGTTCTGGTGATTGCACTACCTCCATTCTGCAACTTCCAGATGACTGCTTGTACTTTATTTTTCAAGGGCTTGACTCTCTTCAAGACCGTGAATCTTTTGGCTTGACTTGCCAGAGGTGGCTTCACATTCAAAATTCAAGTCGTCGATTTTTACAGTTTGAATGTTCATTTACACAGCTGAGCATATCCACATTATCACGAGCTGCTACCAACATCAATTCATTCCATCTTTATAGGTTGCTCAACCGTTTCAAGCAGCTGCAATCTTTGTCACTGTCTGGATGCACTGAGCTTCCAGATTCTGGTCTGGTGCATTTGCAAAACTATGGACCAACACTGCAGAGTATTTATTTAGATGGCTGTTTTGGGATTACAGATATTGGACTTTCGTTTATTGCCTCTGGATGTCCTTATCTGAAAATTATCAGTCTTTACCGGTGCAACATTACAGATGTTGGCTTGCAGACCTTGTCGATTTCTTGCATAGCTCTGATGGATGTAAATCTCTCATATTGTTCACTTATTTCTGACAATGGAATAAAAGCCCTTTCACAAAATTGTCGTCAGCTTCGGGCTGTTAGGATATCTTATTGCAGAAGTATCTCGGGAATTGGCTTTCAAGCATGTTCACCGACCTTGCCTTACTTAGAAGCTGATTCCTGCAAGCTTGAACCAGAAGGAATATTGGGCATTGTTAGCGGAGGTGGACTTGAATATCTGAGTGTTTCTAATCTAAGTTGGTGCATCCATGGAAATGGTTTGACAGCAATTGGTGCTGGATTTGTTACAAAGCTGAGGGTGCTGAATTTCCGGTGCTGGAGGACCATTGGTGACGACTCCATCACACCAATCGGAAAGGGGTGTCCCTTGCTTCAAGAATGGAACTTGGCGCTATGCCATGAGATTAAGATGGCAGGATGGAAAGCAATCGGTTTATACTGTCTTAATCTGATGAGGCTACATGTCAACGGGTGTCGTAACCTATCTGATGGAGGATTGCAGGCTCTGAGGGACGGCTGCAAACGGCTCTCAATTCTGTACATAACTCGGTGTCGTCAAATCAGTTCTACATCGATGGAGATGTTCAAAATCTTACGAGGCGATGTAGAGATCATAGAAGAAGAAATAATGTGTATTGCTCCTGATTGGGCCTTCCAACTATAGCTGGTAAAAATGGTCAGTGGATTTTTAAAAAATCTGAACATATATTGAAGCTTAAATTTGTTTACAGCTCAAATCTTTGTTGTAGTATAAACTTCTTCAGATGATGGTAAAGTTTATGCTTACTTAAGCATTGATGATTAGTAAAAGTATGAAGGAAATTTTCAACTAAACGGCTGACGACTATCAACCCACCTACACCTGAATATAATGAAGTTTCTACAAGCCGTATCGATTATTGGGGTGAAATCATTCTGTTGTACGTTATAGGGAAGATTTAATCATGGTCAATTATCCATACAGTTATGATGAAATGATTTGACTAGTTCTTTCTATTGGAGTTATGAATTGTCTATACAATTATGATAAAAGATTTGAGCAAGTCACTTTTATTGAATTTCGCACATGACATTATATGTGACGATAGAACCAAAATCTAATTATACATTATGAGAAGGCTGAAATCCGATTATATGCTATAAGAGGATCTAGATTCGAAAATAGAGCAAATACCTTGCATTTTCGAATGTGTATCTTGTGTATATCCCTCTTACCTTTGTGGTCTTTCTTTGATATGTATGTCAAGCCTACAATCTGGTTTTCACCAGATGAACATACAAAAGTTTGAAGTAATGACCATATTTGGAAAATAAGTATCGGCTAACTTTGTGTCAACATCCGTAATAATATAAAGGAATGATTGGGCCATGATTTTTTCAACATGTAACCTCGTAATCCACGCACATTACACATACACGCAGATATATACACCGGGGAGTTGTGTACAATTTTGTTGAGTTTTGAGCTTATAATTTCACTTGTATGATTTTCTAGCTTTTATTTGGCCAGATATTCATTAGCTGCTTGTTTTCTAGTTCTTATAATATATAACCTTTTTAAATTGATACTCGATAAATTAATAATCTCTTTTAATTAATAAAAATGTTCAGTCCCGACTTTGGACCAGTGTAAAAAGTTGATAAATTCTATAAAATTATAAGATAATACATTTAAAAATTTTCTTTTATATTTTATTGACCCAAATATTTAATAAATTAATAATTAACTAAAAAGTATATAATAAATTGATTATGAGATTTTCTTAAAATATGAATTAAGAGTAGTTTGTCATTTGTTCAATTTCAAACCTAATTGAATCTCATATTTAATTATTTAAAGAAAAAAAATTGAGATAATCCTATAAAAATTAGGATAAAAGATTAGAGAAATTAATTATCATCTTAATCTTACAAGAACTTAGATACGGATTAGAAATTTTTTTTTCTAATCCTAGTAAATTAAATTTTATCTCCTATTCTCATTACTTATCTTTTCAAATTGAACTAAAAAAATACAAGTCACTTTAAAAAAGAAAAGACATCATAATCATAATATGTTTACTATAAAGCCAAAACAATTAAAAATATCTCTATAAATTAATAGATTTTAGTAGTCCCAATACTATAAATTTAAAGAGGTTCTACATTATTTATCCCCAACAAAAAAAGAAAAGGAAAAAGTAAAGAGAGATGAACGATTCTTTCGTTGTAAAGTGAGGTATGAAGGTCGGATACCATAACTAATGTATGTAATCAACAAACTTTAACTATATCATGAAAACTCCGCGCATTATAACATTATGAAAGAAATCCAATAGAGATAAACTATATCATGAAAGCACCGAGCAATAAACAAACCATGCCACCACTGATATATTTCCAAATCGTTCAGAATTCAGCCATCAACGGCTGAGAATTATGACCCCAAGAAACACAGAAAATATTTGAGTAAAACAAATCATATTACAATTGTATTCATTTTTATTGTTTCTTCACTTTAACAAATTGGAAGTTGTCCAGTACAAAGCTTGTTCAGCCAATAGTACACAGCTCACATAAATCCACAAAATTTCCCTCCATGTATGAGACAGAGACAGAGACAGAGACAGAGACAGAGAGTGAGAGAGAGAGAGAGAGATTATTTCTAAAAGCTTCCGGAGTCGAAATCCATTTTGTACAGATACTGGCAACAACACGTTGATCTATTACTCTTTCGTCATTCAGAGCGCTATCAATTCTCATAAACTCCACTGGCAGGAGAAGATGGCGATGGAGCCAAATCAGGTACCCGCATTTTCTCCCCATACAGTGGCCCAGGCACCACTTGGAGCAGGCTTGGGTCCCTCAGGTCCAGGAGGATGCAATTTTTTGGGCTTTCTTCTTATACCCAATAGTCTCAGCACAAATCTTGCGATCTCTCCGTACAATAACCCCGACCGATCAAAGAGCTGCAAATTATAACATTTTCGAGACCTTAAGTAAATGTGGATTTGTTTTCTTTATGCAGTCCTCACGTATAATAGAGTCAATATTGAGGAATCCAAGATGCAATTATGTAATGTCTTCTGACAAGGATTACAAATATACCTGAAGAAGGGCAGTCATAAACATGTGGAATGCCTGGGTATTCTGGTCTACCAACATTGCAAACCGGCCAAAGAAAGTTACAACACCTTGCATCTGCCACAAATTGCGAAGTACACAAATTAATAGAATAATAATGATATGTATGAAAATATCTTAGTGCTGATTGTCAATATGTAAATCAAGGGGAGGGGGAAGGAATTAAAGAGAAACCAGCACTTACGGCATCACCCAACTTACCACCCGCATTAAGGAAATCCAAAAGCCTGGTGGAGAAGATGGAGCACCAAATGGATTGTTAGGGTCCTGCTCACCATATGGACCTCCCATGCCCATTCCATAACCACCCATGGGGCCGCCAAAACCACTGTTATACATTCCCCCACCATACATGCCTCCTCCATAAAGGCCACCATAACCTCCTCTGTACATGCTGTTTCCGTACAACCCTCCGCCATAACCCCCTCCATATCCTCCATATGAACCATACATACCTGTCCCGTAACCAGAATTATAGTTCATGCCCGATCCATAACCTGAAGAGCAACCAACAAGTGATGTCAGAAAGACAAGTTCAATTATATGGCTAAAACCAATTTAACACTATACAGATTTTCTACTCTGATTTCTACTATAATTTGCAACTATTGTCCAAAGCCTATGAATATGAAGCTTTCCTATATTTCTGAGCAACTTGGAAGAGGATATCCACTTTCTAATTTATAGTATACGAGATGGTACCTCTCATGTCAAATTTTTTTTTCCCGGCTAGGTACCTCTCATGTCAATTGTTAGAATGTAATACACACACAAAACAAAAGAAAAAACTGTAGGTATAAGTAAGGCCATGCTAGCCTGGCCGAAGATACTTATTGAATGACAACAGTTTGGAACACATTTGCAAACTGAGTAGCAAGTAGTTTAAGAAGGCACTTATTCTATATCACTTCTTCTTGGATACGTTAAGACAAATGTCACAGATCTCTTTGACATGTACACGATAAAAGACATACATATTGGCAAACTGACCAATTCTCTTCAGTTGGAATAAAGTTGCCAACCAAAGAGCACATGTAGTTTAAGAAGGCATTGATTCTGCATCAATACTCCTTGGATAATTTAAGGCACATGTCATACTCTTTGACATGTACACGGTTAAAAATATACATATTGGAAAAGTGACCAATTCTCGTACCTTGACCTAGAAAGTTGAAAATTAGCTAAGTGAACTACTTGAAACTTTATACTCCAATCCATCAGAACAAGTGCTCCCAATAGGAGAAAAGAAACATAATGGTCATCCAAACAAAAGAGAAGATATACACAAATTATATGAAGAAACATAGTGATCATTCAAACAAAAAAAGATAAACGCAAATTTACACAAATTATATGAAGAAACATAATGATCAATCAAACAAAAAAAGATAAAAGCAAATTATATGAAAAGTAAAAAAATCTTGCAACTCTTTTATCAGTCCATAAATTTGTCATTTGGTTTTAATTGTGCTATTACCATGTAATATCTGAATGATATATATGGCTAACTGAAGCTTTGTACAAAAGTAGATTCTGAATGAATGGATACAAGTTCATATGTGGTGAACTCATAGCACACATGTCCTCCACACCAACTTATTTGATGATTGGTGTCTTGATGTATAGTCTAGATACAGAAAAAAAGGAGGGGAGGGTACAGCATTGATTTTTTACTCCAGGATTGGCAGTTTTGAAGGGCCTGAGATTTTCTATGGGAAGGCAAGCTGATACCATCAGAAATCAGCGATTATTAATTTCTCGTACCAAATATGATTTATTACCGATATTACAGAAACATAACCGAATCGTATCTCTCTTTCTTTAGGATGCAGAAAAGGGGGTGGATAAGCAGTTCCAGTTCAACCTAAGCAGTTCCAGTTCAACCTTCTATTAATCGAGTACACTCTTTTACTACTCAGCAGAAAGAAGAGAAATAAAAATCCCAACCCATTCTATGATACAAGAGCAACTAATACCTCCATAAGTGTTTCCATATGTCTGCTGCTCCCAAGGTCTGGTAGGTACAGGCCTCGAAAGTGCACTTCCGCTAACAGCCGGGCTATTATTTGTCGTTGAAACAACTTCACCAGGTCTTGCTGTTCCAGAAGCTTCTACAACATCACTTGTGCTACCAGAAGATGAGGGTTTGAAAGGTGCAGTGCCAGAGGAAGACCCAGCTCGTTCCCAAGGTTTTGGCGGTGGACTACTACCTGCACTGAGAAACCAACTAAATCAATCACAAGTATATGTACAAACAATTCAATCACAGACAGCACAGTACATAGCAAACCAGACATTCAAGCCAAAACATTTAAAGGAAGGCCTAAAACAAATAAGTTGAAAGAATTATATAGACTACGTTCTTCAAAGTACCAAGCATTACGAAGAAAAAGAAAGACTGGGTAACTAGAATCAGTGACTTCTCATGAACGAGTCAGATTACTTACATAAATCTCAAAGCACGTTAACCAACCACTAGCCATAGAAGCTTATAAGCGAAAAATACATAAAACGAATCATAGGACTCCAAAAAGGGAACAAAAAAGGGAAGCTGTTTCCAACCATGATCATGCAAACTGTAGAAACACAGGAAACCTAAAAGAACAATATTGCCCATAAATTTTCCATCAGTCTACTTATCAATCCCATCTAGCTCGCATTTCTCGAACCAATCCCTCTCAAAACACACACCGCGAATAAGCATGGGACACCACACATTGCGGTACTGTTAATACTCAATAATGTCATTTACTCACCTCACATCCCTACTTTATACAATCTTAATTAAGCCCTAACAGTATTCGCTTGACCAATTTCCGTAACCATGTGAACTTTATCCACTTAAATTAGACATCTCCATTAAATTTCATACAATTAGATACTATCAATTTCTCATCAATCAAAGAGTGAAAAACAAAAATGCAGTCCATGCACGAAGCTCCCGCACTGCACGGGTCTGCGAATATTTCTATGACTCGAACCCATGACATCTTTTACCGCCAAGGTACCCCTTCCAATAGAAGAGTGAATAATTAATTCCAAAAAATAAATTATCAAAAGAAATCAATTACAATTACGCAATCCTCGGCTCTAATTTAACAAGTAACAATTTTTTGCTTCCTGCGTTCAATTATTAAACCTAACTAATCAAAACAGATGACATGAGCCCTAATTTAAATACAAATCAACTGAAATCAGATTTTGATTTACAGCTATTTTAGCTCAAAATTATAAATAAATAAAAAAATCGAATTTGAGATGTACGGACCTGTTGGCTGAGAATTAGTGCTCGCCATCGGAGAAGAAAGAGAGAAAGAGAAAGAGAGAGAGAGAGAGACGCGTTTTGAGGTCCAAATGGGAGAGAGAGGAACACACAAATATTATATATATATATATGTATTGTAGTATTCTTGTGGTTTATTTTCCACGTTTTTTTTATTGTTTCCCTAGCAAACACCGAGAAAATTCGCCACTCGCCTTGATAAAATGATTATTTTACCCCCCATTACCAATATTTATTTTTTTTGTCGAACCAATAGTGGCTTGGACAGCATCTGCATGAGAATAATATAAAAGCGACGGGCGAAGACTTTTTCCGTGAGGAATAATATTTTTTAAACGTGTTGCATGTTAACATGGTGCAATAATTATTTTTATCTGTAAAAATAAAAATACTTGCTTAATTTCTCGTGTTTTTCACCAGAAAATTAAAATTTATCATGTTGGACTTATGATTATAAGGATAAATTTTACTAATAGTCTCTAATATTTTCTCAAATTTTTAATTTAATTCTCAATATTTATAAAAAGTCATGTACTCTGTTGATTTGGTGTTAAAAAGTAACAAAAAAGGGTCATGTGACTATTTATACCTACCCATCCCCAACACCAAATACTCGACCCATTCAACCCACCCACCACCCCTCCCCCTCCCCCTCCTCCTCCTCCTCATCCTCCTCCTCCTCCTCCTATGCGTAATAGCATCAGCACCCAACATCTCATTCCCCTCCCCAGATCCAGTACTACCACTTAGCACTACTACTTCATCGCCACCCAGTACCATCACCACATAACCACCGCCTCCTAGCACCATTAGCCCACAGCCACTGCCACTTACTTAGTACCACTACCCCACCCCGACATTATAACCCTCTTTCTACCTCACTCCCACGTGCCAACCCACCTCCACCAATCCCCACCCAACAACGTTGCCCACCCCGCTACTCCCCACTCTGCCCGAGATCCCTACAAGCCTTAACTCCGCACCACCAATACGCGACCCACCCTCTATGCTTGTGATTGTGTGTGTGTATGTGTGATGATGTGTTTCTGTATGTGTGTGCATGCATGAGTAATGCATGTGAACTGTGTGTGTTTGTGTTGTGTGTGTATATGTGTAAGGAAGAAGAAGGTGAAGGTGAAGATAAAGAAAAAGACAAAAAAATAATTTAACTTGGAAACACTTATGGTGTGGAATTCATTTTATTTATAAATGAATTTTATAAGAATTTGTATTTATAAATGAATTCTCTTGTTTTGAATTGTAAAACAATATAAAGTTAATTATGTCATTTGTAAATCCAAATTGTGTTTGGAACACATGTGAAATTAAAATTAATAGTTATATTTTACTTAAAGTCCCCTCATTTTATTCAATTAAAATTAGACTATCATATAAGTATTTTTTTATTCTTTCATTATTAATTATTGATATTTTCATAAAATTGTCCAAAATAAACTTTTTTTTTAAAAAAAAAATTATCAAAAAAATTAAACATTATGAGATAATCATAAATTCAACGATATCTTAATTAATTAATTTCCCACAATCAAGTCTCTTGCATGCACCATTGATGATTAATTGAGTCCGTATGAATTTACATTTTCTTTCTTTTTGACCTATTTTTCCTACTATGTCATTACCCATGTACGTAACATGAATTTTTAGGTATATATATATATGCATAGCATACAATAAGACCCACCACATATTTATATTAATCTTTATCAGTAATGCCTATAACATTATTTTATTATTCAATAACAGGGATCTACATACAAGATAATTATATAAGGCCAATTCCAACAGCTTTCCTACATTTCTCCCTACACGTAAGGGATTTAGAACACTTTTCTTACATCTAGGGATCCCCTATTTGAGTTTTACTTCAACAGCTTCCATACATTTAATTAATCTATTAGTTTAGAGAATCCATATTTTAGTTTTACTCCAACAACTCCCCTATTGTAGAGACTCCCTATTTTAATTTTATTATTTTATTTCAATTAAACATATCATTAATTTATATATATATATATTTCAGAGACCTTCTATTTTTAATTACCAACATAAATTTTTATTTTTAAATATTATTTTTTATTGTTTGATTTAAAAATTTTCCAATAATTTTTTATTTTTTGATTATATTTGTTATCGTTTGAGAGTTTAATTTTTAAAGTTTTGCTTTTATTTATTTATTAATATTTTTCTGACAGTGAACAATGTTTAGGGGATGAAGTAGGGGATGATGGTTTTTTTTCCTACATGTAGAGAATATGAAAATAAGTGTAGGGATCCCTTACAATTTAGGGGATGGGGTAGGGGATCTGTTGGAGTACAATTTCTCCAATCCCCTCCCTACATGTAGAGTAGGGAGTCATATAGAGACTCTCTTGGAGTTGGCTTAAGGATACATATTACGCAATAAAGTTACTAAAATTTGATAATAAAAGAGAAATCGCAAAAAAATTTACAAGAAAAATAAAACAAATATCTGAAAGAGAAAGAGTGAAACGTATGCTTGAAAGGTTCAAAAGAAAAATAATGGAAGATGTTGACTTTTTTTTTTAGTTGTCAAAGAGAAGTAGGAAGAAATGTTTTTTTTTTTTTTGGTTTTTGACTATGTAACCTAGAAAAAGTCAATCACTTAAATTCGAGGGTAGTTTTGTCCTCAAAAGATTAACAACATATTAAAAAATGTGGATTTGTAAATTATACCTCTTGGGTTCGGATTTGAATAAGGCTTGTGCAAATTCAAGAATTGTAAATATTGGATTTAATTTTTTTAAAAAGGTGTAACCAAACACAAAAATTTAAATTTGTAAATGAATTGCACAAAAATTTGTGGAATTCATTGATTCCAAAATGTTTCAATATCAAATTTTATAAATTCATGGTCAAAAGGGCACATTTGGAATTTTGCTTGAATAGTTGAGGGTATAATAGGAATTTTACATAAATAGTAACAGTTTCCATCTATTTTTAACTGAAAATACTATTTATGTCACTTTTTGCAAATATTAAGGACTAGTTATAATTCTTTTGTAACATTAAGAACTAAATTGACATAACTAGCCAACAATTGGGACTAATAGTGAAATTTTCCCTGATTATAATAATCACTGTTAACTTTACTGTTTCAACTCGTTTAACATGTGCAATTTCGAAATACTTATAACAGTTAAGTTTAAATATAAGCAAACTCTTTTCATGCACTAGTTATTAACTTAATTTAGTTTTTTGTACAACATTCGTCATTAACATGATGACATCTTATAGTGAAGAAAAATTAAGAATAGAACCTTTGAGATAAGAATCCCGTATTTATTTTTTCAAATTTTATCCTAAAAATAGTAGTGAAATATTTTACCTCCAATGATATATAATATTACTCTTAATACTTTATTTTATATTTCAATGTACTATAAGTTAAAATATATATATATATCTTACCCTTAATAGCACTTGACAATTGTAAATTTATGAAACAAATAAGGATTTGATTTTTTAGATGCATACTAAGAAGTGTTTCTTTAGAATAAGTGAGTAACTCAGGTAGTATTTCCTTATTTGAAATTAATATTAGCAGGTATAAGTATGACAAGTATCAAGATGTCCAAACTTAACTCAGTAAGCATCATATATTATCAAATTGTAGAAGTTTGGTTTAATATTTTCCCTTCGCATTATTTGATTGATTTTTCTGTGTACATATATGTTATGTTGTAAAAAAATTATTTGTAATTTGTTTGAATGGTAGTTTAAACACTAAAAGAAAGAATAATGATGATCATCACAATATGTTATATATCGTATTTTTTTTTATTCAATATCTCCGTGTAACAAAAAGTTAATACGATATTTTTGTAAATGAAAATTTTATTTTTTTTGGTCAAAATCAAGTCAGTGTATAGGTGAAATCTTCAATCAGGAAATATTTTTTTCACCAAACCAAATTGATAAATTTGAATGTCCATGTTCAAGTACAATGTGTAATACTTTTTTTGAGAAAATATCACGTTACCCTCTTATAATATGCGAACTATTACATTACCTTATGTATTTTCAAAACTATCGAAAACCCCCTTGTATTTTTTGAAACTCATCGCCCCGCACCTCTCCGTTTGCAATCCGTTAGTTTTGCCGTTAAATGTGCAATATACGCACGTAAGAAGCAACTTGGTTAATTTTTTAGCTTTATATGAGGCATAAATTAACCAAAAAGTCCTTAAACTTAAAATATATATAAAGAAATACATATTCATATATACACACAAATCAGAATATATATATATATATATATATATATATATATATATATATATATATATATATATAAATGGAGGGTGGGGAGGATGGCTGATGGGGGTAGGAAAGGGGGTAGGGACTGGCTAACAGGTGGGGGTGAGGTTGGGGGGAAGGGTTGAGGAAGATGATTTTTTTTTTTTTTTAATTTTATGAAAATAGGTGGAGATGAAAGAAAAAAAAAGTATATATATATATGTTTTTATCTCTCTTACAAAGCATATTAAAAGATGGGCAAATCAGTCACTTCATCTATTTCTAACAGTGTTAGTTTAAAATAAACGGAGGGGGGCGGTGTTGTGAGTTTCAAAAAATACAGAGAGGTTTCTGATAATTTTTAGACATAAAAGAGTAGCGTGATAATTTTCCATAACATAACATAGGGAGATAATGTGATATTTTTCTCTTTATTATAAATTCCAAAAGTTCAGCCAAAGGGATAATTCTTGTAATATTCCCCCTCATTTATCCAAAGTTTTAAATTCCGTCTATTTGGTTTCCGAATTCTTATATATAGCCTCTCGTGTTTTTTTGTTTTTTTTAAATAACCTTAACAATTTATACCATTACAGAATTGTTCAAGTTGGAGGGAAAAGTCATATGAGCACGTGCTTATATTTTAGAGTGTTTAAGGTGTGCATGACAATTAAGGTTCTGTTTGGCTTAGTTATGAAATTTTAGTTTTTGAGCTATAAAGTTTTTGTAATAGAGCTTTGGTTAGAAGTGCTGTTAAACAAAAGTCCTTGACTGTTTGACTTATATTGGACGATATTAAGCTTTTAAATAATTTGAGAGCAATACATATTTTAAAAAATATGAAGGGGTATATTTGAGAAAGAAAAAAAAATAGTTTCCTGCATTATATAAATATAGCTTCGCAAAAACCTATTTTGAAAAGCTCCAATTTGGAGTTTCTTATTTTTCAGCTTCAAATTTTACCTAAAAGCATTTTCAGAAATATGGCAAATAAGTGAGATCAACTTCTAAACTTACAAAAAATATTTTTAAGTATCAAAAAGTTAGGCCAAACAGTACCTAACTAATTTTGCTAGATGTAATTAGAAAAAAATATTATTAATTGGAAACTATAATTTAAAAATGTTTTGAGTCAATTAGTCATCAATCCAACCGAATTAGGATACCTAAAGCCAAATATTGTTTAATTTTAAATCCTATATAGATGACACAAGCAACGTTAGATGCATTAAAGCAAGATTTCTAGGTGAACTTATTTGTAGATTGCATTGTTTGAACTAGTTCTAATATATATATATAAAAGGAAGCACAAACATCCATACATATTAGGTTACCGTAATGTCAAGATTGAAATCAACATGCAAAAAAAAAAAAAAAAAAAAAAGATCTCATCATATATATTGACAACTTTAAAAATGCATACCACAGTTGAGAATTTTTCCTACAAGCTATCAAATCGCGAAGGCATCACATAAATAGAAGTCATTGATGTGCACCGCAAATAAAACAAGTGCATAAATTGATTGGCAATATATGGTCTTAGTTTTTTGTTTGGTTTATTAATTATTAATGATGTACGTAATAATTTGACGATTTTTTTGAAACAAGACAAATGAGATGAAACATCTCCTAGACTTGTAATAAGAAAGTTTGGCTAGGCAGCTATTCTATGATTTTATAATTTAATGGCTATGCATCCCTTGAATTAAAATAAAATAAAAATAAGTGCTTGGACATGCTATGTATAACTCATAAATAAAACTTGAACTTTTTATGGGATTGAAAGCAATGTTTTTCCTTTCCACTTTTGCGCAATTTGGATTACATTTTTCTTTCTCTAGAAAATAAGAACATAAAAAAAATCTCTATAAATACATTTTACACTTCTTTATTTTCAATAATCTTTTCCGAAACATTAAAATGATTTAGGTTGTTTTTAGTTTAATTATGGATAATTCATCAAGCTTATGCTACTTGCTTGTCTTGTATATTGGTAACTTATTTGGCTAGGCTATTAAAAATGGTGCATGTAAATCAAGATGGATCATAAGTAATTACAAGTATCACACGTATTTCTTTTATTTATTTATTATTATTATTTGTATTTCCGGGTTACGCAACTGTGAAGTATATGAACGGTCAAAGAAAAATGCATCATTCTCGTATAACAACTGAAATATAAGGGCGATCAAATTACAAAAATCAATTATTATTAACACCAAAAAATCGATAACATTATATAAATTTTGAGAAACCAACCCCCTTAATAACAATCAAATAAATTAAAAAGGACACAAATCACACACTTTACCATCAAACGAAACACAAAATATATTTACTTTGAAAAGTGGATCAACACAAAGAAATAAAAGTGAAACAGTAAAAAATGGAAAATAACACCAAAACTCCAAAAGTTTGGCCACAAAATGTTTTATGGGCTCCACAACCAATTTGGGAAGCGCATAATCACGTGTTAAATAAGATTTTACAGCTTGTGAGAGTAATCTTTCAAATATCAAAATATTTTGTAACCAAATGTTAAATAAATAGTAAATTACTTATTTAGTCCCGTATTTTTATTATTTATTTTAACTTAGTTGTTATCTTTTAAAATGTTTAATTTTAGTTCTGTATTTTTACTATTTGTCCAAACTTAGTCTTTATCTTTTAAAATGTCCAATTTTAGTCAAATATATTTGTCATTATGATTTACGTTAGTCCTCTACTATTTTTTCATCAATAAATCTAACGAAATAACCATGTGACTAAAGAAAAACAAATTGAAAGAAATGACTAAATTGAAATAAATGGTAAAAATACAAGATTAAAAGAATATATTTTAAAAAATAACTAATTGAAATAAATAGTAAAGATACGATACTAAAAAAATACAGTATAACATTTTTAAATTAATACTCGATAAATTAATAATTTCTTTTAATTAATAAAAATGTTCGGTCCCGACTTGGGACCAGTGTAAAAAATTGATAAATTCGATAAAATTATAAGATAATACATTTAAAAAAAAAAATCCTTTGTATTTTATTGATTCAAATATTTCATAAATTAATAATTAGCTAAAAAGTACATAATAAATTGACTATGAGATTTTCTTAAAATATGAATCAAGAATAGCTTGTTTTTTGTTGAACTTCAAATCTAGTTGAATCTCATATTTAATTATTTAAAGAGAAAAAAATTGAGATAATCCTATAAGCATTAGGATACAAGATTAGATAAATTAGTTCTCATCCTAATCCTACAAGGACTTAGATACAAGATTAGAAAAAAGTTTTTCTAATCTTACTAAATTAAATTTTATATTCTATTCTCATTATTTATCTTTTTAAATTGGACCGAAAAAGACATCATAATCATAATATGTTTACTATAAAACCAAAAAAATAAAAAATATATCTATTAATTAATAGTTATCAATTTATCGATAAATTAATATCTCGCTAAATTAATAAAATTTAATAATTTTAACGCTATTAATTTAAATAGGTTCTACTATATATTTTAAAAAATAAAAAATTAAGTGAAGATAAATAGTAAAAATATGACACTAATTATATAATTTATGCTTAAATAAATCCCATAAAGATAAACGTAATCCCATAAAAGATTCTCCTAAATAAGTTACAAGTTGCTTAAAATATTCCAGCACAAAAAGTATCCATTAACACGCCTCTCTACGGATTTTCTTCTCTCCTTCCCTCCCACCCCCCACTCTGCCCTTTCACCCCACCCTAAAAAATCTTTATCTTTCCAATTTAATCCAAACTGGATAAACACAACTCTATCCAATTCTCACTTATTTACACAAATCACCCACCTGAAATTCTAAATCAGAACTAAATTTCTAGAATTTAAACAACAACAAAAAAAAAAACTGAAAGAAAAAATTATCTGTTTCTATTTATTTATTTGTTCGTTTATTTATTTTTGATGGCTGCGAGTGCGAACCCTTCAGGTGGTGGTGGTAATAATAGTAGTAATGGCAATAACGGTAATGGGCAAGAAGGGAGGAACAACAATAGTGGGAATGGGGTCGCGGCCGGTAACGGCCTCGCGGTTCCTGATAATTCCGTGGTGGGACCCACCCAGTCGGCGCTCCGGCACAACCCGGGCCTCTCCGTCGAATGGACAGCTGAAGAACAGTCACTCTTGCAAGATTTGCTCGCCAAGTGAGTTTTTTTTTTAATTGAATTTATTCGGGTTTATGAGTTTGTATTGTGAGTTTAAGTAATAATTTTGGATGAGTTGTTTTTGGCTAGTGGATTTGAGCGACAAGATAGTTATTTTTAAGCTAACATTAGTATCACTTGCACGCTCGAGATTCTGAGATGGGGTGTGACGTTATATACGTAGAAAAGCATATAAATGTGTTAGTATGTGGTTTAATAGAGTTTTAATTGTGGGATTTGAGTTTTGTAAGTATATAAAGTCTGATTTTTCACTATGTCTCTGCATAATTAAGTATGACGTAATGTATAATTATTTATTTTTGGTGAGTGGATTTGAGGGCAAGATAGTTATTTTTAAGCTAACATTAGTATACTTGCACGCCCCAGATTCTGGGATGGGGTGTGACATCATATACTTCTGTGTGATGTAAAAAAGCATGTAAATGTGTTAGTATTCGGTTCAATGGAGTTTTAATTGTGGGATTTGAGTTTTTTAATTATATAAAGTTCAATTTTTTACTATGTCTTTGCATAATTAAGTATGCGTAATGTTATTTGTTTAAGAACATGTTTAGATGGGTATAATGGATATGCTGTCTGTCTTTTGTGGCAGAATTGCAAGCTATTGAGTCTAATTCTTTGATGATGATTGTAGTCTTCTTTTTGAAAGTGACCTTATTTGTGCGATCAAACGAAACAAGAAAATTAAGGGAGAAAGTGACCTTATCGACATGTGGAAGATCTAGGTCTGCTTTTCAACTAATCGCAGAAACTTTGATAAGGCACATTCTTTCTCTTGTTTCTCAAAATTATGAGGGAGACATAAGACCAACATTGCTCCTTGGCTTGGACTGTTAGACGGTGAGAATGTTGTGACGGATGTACAACAATATTAGGAAGGATAGGTTTACAGAAAAAAGTAATAGTGACTCGGATTGAGGACAAGATGAGGGGAACTGTTTGAAGGTGTGAAGGTATAGAGATTACATCATAAGAAGGATAAAGAAGGATAGAGAAAGACCTAAGAAGAGTTTAGACACTCAAATGAGATCTCTCATGCATGGTTAAGAGAGGAGATGGCTCTTAACATGAACGAATGATGTCGTTAGAAACATATGGTCGACCTCACTTAATAGGATAAATACTTGGTTTAGTTTGGTTTTTTTTGGTCAATTTGGATCCAATAAGTCCAATGCATTTGTATTTTCATAAATTTAATCCATTTTTATTTTAGTTGGTTTTTGTTGCATGTAGCAAGATAACTTTTATAACAGGATTTCAGTGATATCAAAGTGTAAGAATTTGGTATTTGCAAATTCGGTTGTGTTATTTATACTTAGTGGGACGTAGAATTTTTAATTACTAAACTTAAAGGATGAATTTTATAACCATGCGATGCCCCATCATGGGTTTTGTATTTTCCCCTCTTATAATATTGCCGATGCATGGACTGGTACGTGAAAGTGATATGGCGATGCACCTTTTGCAGATTTGCCTCAGAAACCAACATAGTCCGGTACGCTAAAATTGCAATGCAGTTGCAAGATAAGACAGTTCGCGATGTGGCATTGCGGTGTAGATGGATGACTGTAAGTTCTCTTTTATTGGTTCTCGATTGAACTATTATTATGATTATTCTGCACTCTTAATGCATCCGCCAATGACTGCAAAAAACCCAAAATACTGAACTTTTAGAATGAGCCAACTAGGACTTTTCCTGAACATGACCTTGATGAATATGACTGGAACTTTGAATTGTCAAGGGGCAAGGGAATGCCATTTCTGGCATGGGACATGATATTTCAAGTGAACCACACATAATTTCCTTCATCTCATTGTAGGATGTTCAAAGTTGAGAATTAGCTATGCCAAAGTTTCTAATGTGTGGTAAGAGCAACATGTTAATATATTCCTTGACTTGAATTCAAAAGAAAGAGTTCATCATGTGAGCTTGTTAACTTGACAATTACAGGGCAAGTACTATTTGCTTACTTAGTGGTCGACAAACTATTACACTGCGCAATGACTAGCACCCTGTGCTGGAGGAGCCGTGAGCATGATCTACGTGGTGGTCTGAGCACCCTTCAGTTGCTCATGAGCAGCATTTTATTAGTGGACCTCATTTATTCCTTGTTTAGTTGCCCGAGGAAAGAGAACTTACAACTACTGATGACTTATCCTGATTTAGATGTTGAGCTTTCAAGACATTTACAAAGCAAATGAAAAGGAGCAGCACTGTGTACTTATTCTTATAGACTGTTTAGATGTAGAGAAGTGACAATTCTACTGTTATTTTATTAATTGCAAGCAAGTTATGACCTGTTCAAAGAGATGGTATATAATACTTCCTGGCAGGCAGTATGTACGTGCTGACGCCGTGCACATATTTATACATGCAATATAAAATAATATTCTTGCATGTATAATTTGGATAAATATTTTTGGGTATTGGTTATTACAGTGAAGATCATTTGATCTCTGCCTATCAGATTCCTATGTGCTCTGAATGTTTGGTACAGCAAAGTCAACTTTAGTGCTTCTGATTCTTATTTTCTTTCAAAGGAAAATTTTCTACTGTTATTTTATTAATTGCGAGCAAGTTATGACCTGTTCAAAGAGATGGTATATAATACTTCCTGGCAGGCAGTATGTATGTGCTGACGCCGTGCACATATTTATACATGCAATACGAAATAATATTCTTGCATGTATAATTTGGATAAATATTTTTGGGTTTTGGTTATTACAGTAAAGATCGTGTGATCTCTGCTTATCAGATTCCTATGTGCTCTGAATGTTTTGTACTGCAAAGTCAACTTTAGCGCTTCTGATTCTTATTTTCTTCAAAAGGAAATTTCATATAAGAATGATTCAAGTTCCATGGAGTAAACTTCCACTGAAAAAGGAAAAATGTGTCCATCTTGACATGTTTGGCTGATAACAATGATAAAAGGAAGAAATATTCTTTTGAATTGCTGATTAGAAAATTAAGTAAATCCATCAGCATATCATGATTAAAGAATGTCAAACTTGATCGAGACATCTTGTTCTTTTGCAGAAGAAGGAGAATGGTAAGAGAAGGAAAGAAGATCATAATTCCTCTAGGAAAAGTAAAGACAAAAAGGTAATCTCATTTTTTTTTTTTTCATAAGATACTGATAATTACCTTGCTGCGGTATAGGAACGAGTATGTGCCTTTTCTTGGATCATTTGATGACTTTTGTCAGTTTCCAAACACAGTCTGTTAATATAGTTAATGATAGTGTTGTTGCTCTATTTATCATGCATAGCTCAATACGGCATATATTCTTAAGGTATGGTCAATGGTGGCAGAAAGCATGACTTTTCAACAAAAGAGCTAGCTATGATGTGAAAAGATCACTGCTTTTGCTTCCACCTTCTTTTGACTTGTCACTTGCCAACAGTTATAGTAGCTCAAGATTGAGATTATCTTGGCCCATAATCGACTTATGTCATACTTTTTCTCTTTACTTGTTTAATTTATATGCACTTTCTTATTCTTTGAATAATATCAAAGTTCTAAAGTTTAGTATAATAATGCCATAAATGATGTCAGGCTTTTCTTTTTACCTTGCTCTAGTACCTCCAAGTCTCCAACGTAAAGCTTCTCAATGATTCCTGGAAATCTAGGTCCTAATAGTGTCTTTTATGAACGCAGCCTTAGAGCAAGTGCTCAATGTCATGCTGGTTCTCCTCTGTTGCTGGACCCGAGGCTGCTTTTAATATCATAATTCACAGAAAGCCTGTGCTACCCTTACTCTGTAATCTAAGCCTGTGCTACCCGTACTTTGTAATCTAACTCTTTGTTGTCAAACTTGGAAGGCCCTTGTTTCTTTGTTGCGATCACATTTTTAGCAAAAGGAAACATGGAAATGGAATCTTCAGCATTATAGGTTATATGTGCGAAAGATTCACAGAATATTTGAAATTGTGGTGTTGGTTGTGTTTCTTGATTGTAGCTTAGATGCTTGGGGGAAAAATAGTTGACATATGTTTCCTTTCTGTCATATCAATTTTAGTTGATTCATTACATGTCGCTTTCAACTCAATATAGCCCCCACTGTCTTGTTTGTGTCTCAGGAAAAAGTCCCCGATTCTCTTCCCAAATCTTCTCAAGTTTCCAATCGTACTAATGGCCCACCCTATGCTCAATCGATAATGTCCACGGACAGTGATGATGGAATCTCTTACAAAGGTTAGTCCAGCTTCTCAATGTTTAACTAGTTATATACTACATAAAACTGTAGTTTAACAAGTAAACAGGATACCGACTTCTTGCTTCTCACCTTGTTCTATTAATCTCTTTAGCGCCTAATAGGTTTATGTGTACATGATTTATGCCACCCATTGCACAGAGGCAGATTAAATAGCTGATTTTTGACAAAGTAAATTATGGAAGATGACATGGGTAGAGGACGATTATCTTCTTCTGCTTGTTCTTGGTTATGGATAATCATTTGCTATTTTTAAATGGCTTGCGGAAATTAAAGGAAAAATGAGTACAGGAGGATTAGAAAACTTTTCTGCTTTTTGGTTTAGTAATCTGATTATGGTCCGTATTCACAATTGGCGTGCATAATAGTTCAGAAAACCATCATCGGAAGAAATAATGCAATTGAGATAATTATAAATTTATGGACACCAAACAGCTTGCAATTTAGATTTTAGCACCTAGAGTTCAATACCTGGGAGCTGATTCGGTGCTGGTTTGGTGTTTCTTTTTTAATTAAAAAAAAAAAGTATGGTATTAACGTTGTTTTCTCAAAATATCATTCAGTATATAATCTGTTCTTGGTGCATATGTGGTTGTTGGAGTTCTGTCTTGTGTTTGGTTAGTCTTGTTCTTTTCTCTGAAGCACACGCAATCTGTTATTTGCAGATATTGGTGGTGCAACTGGCCAGCTGCTTGAACAAAATGCTCAAGCCTTGGATCAAATTTCTGCAAACTTTGCTGCTTTCAAGGTAATATGCTGTTCTAGATTTTCTCTTTCTTTTGAACAATCCAAAGAGATATTTATACTGAATAAATATAAGAATGCAATCATATACATGTAATTTTCTTTCTGATTTACGATAGACAAATTTGTCCCTTCCATACATCATTTTATGGTAATTTTCTTAGTGAATGTTTATATCTCTTTGTCGAATGTTGATGACTGATTCTTATTGAGGCTTCTGCTTATCTGAGAACTGTGAGAGATGTATTTCACGAGGAAGTATGTCATTTCTTTTTATGCGCCATGGCATCATGTGGGATGAATTCTGTTTTTGGTGTAAAGAAATATATTCCTTGGAAGTGAACATGCTAGACTTCATTTGCGCATGCTTTTCTATGTTCAGTTAATTTTCCTTATATGTCGGTCGGAGAGATGGTCTTTTCCCATGAAGGAAGTGTATCATCGGTAAGCAGAGTATCAAATGATGGCTAGTTCATCCTCTAGTGCTTCTCTGATGGCAATATGAATATCTTCATTTTGGTCAAATCTGTTTATTTTTTCACCTATCTAGTAGTATTACAAGATGCACAATCCACAAATTCCGCTGTTCTAAAACCATTTTGAGAATCAATATCATCAGCATATGTTGCTGAAAAACGTTACCCCAGTGGTGAATTGTTAGTACTGACCAATTCTTTCTGTTTTTTTCCTTTATTTTTCTATATGCAGATGCACGAGAATATCACTCTCTTGTGCCAAGCTCGAAACAATATCCTCACAATCTTAAATGAGTATGTCAGAACTATATATGCTTTTATTTATCTGTGGCAATGCAGTTATTACTCTTGTCCAGCATGGCTAGATGATGGTTATGCGATGATTGCAGAGATTTCTGAATGTTTATTCTGTTGAATCGAAAGATGTAATAATGTTTTACATTATTATTCCATCTTTTCGTGGATATGTTAGTATTCACTTCTATTGAAGGACATTTAAAATATGCTGGCCTTTCTGATATTTGGTTCTGATGATGATTTAGCATGGTCCTTTGCTTAGAAGTAAGATGACCTGATTGATAAAAAATGCTTTCACTAATCAACTGCATGTATAATATTCGTTTTAGGGCCTGATAAGTAGGGTGATGAATTTGTTTATGTTCTTCTCTCCTAATCTTTGCCCGGAGGGAATTGATGAATGCCATGTGTTGCTGAGTCTCAAACATGACGTTGGCTTCTTTTAAGATGTGCCCAATTTTTTCATTCCATTTTCTCTATCACCCCGTAGGTCATTAAGGGGCTGTCAATAGAGCTGGGTTTCCATCCATGAAACTAGTATGTATTTAACATTAAACATAAAAAAATCATCAAGTCTTCCCTGGGGAAATTTATTCATCCTAGACAATGAACAAAACATATGATCAACCTTGTCTCGTTTTTCATTCTTTTCCTTTTGTAGGAATAAGGGAACCCGGGGTAGAGCAGATTTCATATTATTACATTATTCGTCAGCATCTTGTAATGTAATCGATCCAGTATCTTCATGATTCGTTGTATGTGCTAACATGACCTCTCTATGGCAGCTTGAATGACATGCCAGAAATAATGAAGCAGATGCCACCACTCCCTGTCAAGCTGAATGAAGAACTTGCAAACTCCATTCTTCCTCCAACATCTTTGCTGAAGAACCCTTGAGATCCAGATTTTCCATTACGCGGGGCTCTCTTAAGTGTGTTTCTGACTGTTGCCCTCAAGTTAGGACCCTTTTGGTTGTAATTAGGTAGCAAAATAATCTGTCTAAACATGTCCATTAGTCCTTCAGCTGCAAAGTTTAGATGATGTGTGTATCGTTATTTGGTCTTTTAGTGTCAGCATCCCTGTTTCATTAAATTGTTTTTCTTCTTGGTATTGCTTGATTTATTTTAGGAAATAGTCTATATGAGCGTGTGAATAGAGTCAATTGTGTAGGAAGATTCTGTAAATAATTGAAGGAAATGAAGTTAGATCAATGTTTTCATCTGTAAGTGGGTGGGAAGACAAACGATAGTTTTCCTTTTTCCCTCCTCCTCTTTCCTCCCTTGTATATTCTGAGTGAAAAGTTGCTCTCAGTTTGTTGAAGCATTAGATTGGGAATCAGGGATGGCATATTGGGATGGAAATTATATCTTGACCCTTTTCTAGACCTCGTGCATAACGTGAAATTTATGCACTGAGGTATGTTTTTTGTTGTCTGCTTTATAGAAATATTTTCATTTTTTCTCGAGGGATGGCATATTGGGATGGAAATTATATTATGTTGACCCTTTTTCTGGACCTAGTGTATAGCGAAAATTTTGTGCACCGAACTATATTTTTTGTTTGTCTACCTCAGAAATTCCATTTTTTCTCGTCCCATATACTGGCGAAGCAAATAGCTATTAGACTCTGTTGCGAACTATTTAATCTACCAGTAAAAACTTGTGATCTTGCTAGATGGATGTCACACGTTTGGAACCCTTTACATCTAGGCTAATCAGCTATTTTCGGCTCGGATTTTGCAATTTTGCTCGTGTTGGATTTGGATTTTTTCATAATCACACAGTAGTCAGATTTGGACCATTTAACACCATTTAACACGTAATTCCTATAAATACAATTTTTTAATTTGTAATTATTTGCCACGAAGGTCACACCCTGTGGGGGTGTGTGGGTGTGGGTGTGGGTCTGAGAGTAAGAGGGTCTTCTTGCAATATTTTGTCAGTGTAAAAATTTGTTATTGTGTTAGGATAGTTTTTTATAATTTTTGTTAGAAAAAAGTTAATTTAGGAAGGATTTAGGTTTTTCCATGTATAAATTCATATAAGAAAGGGATTTTATAGTTCTTTTTCCTGTAAAAAATCTAACTATCATCAAGTGATAGTATATTATCCCAGAAATGGGATCATGGACATATGCAGTGAGCCGAACTATAATAAAAATATAGGGTGTTATTGTATTATATTCGTTGGTTGTGTATGTGCGAGTATTCTTGTTCTCCAACAAAGATCTATATTGATAAATATTCTAGATTCATCCGTGTCCAGGTGGGATCCGGGAAGAAGAAAGCTGAGTAGGCAGATGGTGACTCCAGCTTGTTGTGTGGATGGCTTGAATTAATACAAAAGATGAATGTTGACAAGAGTATGGCCCAAAAAATAAAAATGTTTGACAAGAGGAAGTTCAATAATAATTGTGATGATGATGATGATGATGATGATGATGATGATAGAGCTGTTTATTTTGAGTATGGTTCAAGACTTCACTTTCTTATCTCTGCTTGTTTTTACCATTTAAAAATATGGGTGAAGTGCATAAAATTTTATCGTGCTTTTGTAAAGTTACATAATAACTTCATGTGATTTTAAAAGTATACGGTACTCTTCTGTAGTTTTTGAAATTAAACACAATAATTTTTTGTGATTTCTGAAATTAAGCACAATAGTCTCTTTTGTCAAAAAATCTTTTTATTTTAACGAAAAATATGATGCGTGCGTGTCAAATGCGATTATTCAAGGTTTTTTTTGCTTAAATTATTAATTATTTAGACAAAAATACCTTTATATGACATTTTTTCCTTTAGGGTTGGAGGAAATGAATATTTTTGTCTAAATAATTAATAATTTAAGCAAAAAAAAATGAATTTGACGCTCGTAAATCATACTTTTTGTTAAAATAAATGAATTTTTTGACAGAGGGGGTTGTTCTGCTTAGTTTTAGAAATCACAGGGGGGGTACTGTACACTTTTAAAACCATAGGAGATATTGTGCAACTTTACAAAAACGTAAGAGGAGGGGGAGTCTTGTGCACTTCACCCTAAAAATAAACATTTTTTTTTTCATTGAAATATTTTTGACTTGTATTTACAAAAAACCTTGAACAAGTTCATACACTTTCTCGTATAGGTTGATAGAAAAACATCTCGAGTTTCATACGTTTAAACAAATACAACGCAATCTTTACGGAACGATATGGTTAATTTTAAATCCAAGATAGTGCCAGACCCAAGTACCTAAGTTTAGGAGGTGTACTTGTGCAGTGAGAGAGGTTATGATATGTTATCCTATAACAAAAATCTCCACTATAATAATTTCTTGAAAAAAAAAGAAATTTTTTTTTTTTTTTTCAAGTTGAGGGAGTGCACCCCCTCAACTCTATAGAGGTTCGCTCCTGCTCCAAGAAACTCTTAAGAGTTGGATGGAATACTTAGATAGTGACTTATTGTGGTTAAAAGTTTCAAATTAAAATCTATACACTTTCATCACAAATATTACTGGACACTAAATTGACTTGTAGTATGATTGGGATGGTCACTGCACCATAAAATTTATAACTTTATAAGAAACTTAATGTACTCCTATTTAAATTGTATTTCTCCTCGTGATTAAAAAGATAGGGTTTTAACTCCAAAAAAGGGTTAAGAGAGAGAGTGAGTGATTCATCAACTTGCCAGAGTTGCATTAGAAGACGTGATCTGTAGACAATCGCACAATCATATGCGTGACATCATTGTATATTGCAGCAACAATTTCACAAAATGTCATGTTCTAGACAACAACATAACTGGGTCAACCACGTCCTTTGAAATACACAAAATTATTCAAACTCATTATCATCATCATCATCATCATCATCATCAGTATCTTTCTCTTACGCCAAGAAAACACACCAGAGAGAGAGAAAGATGAAGAGATCATCCATATTCATTGCCTTCTTTCTCATCTACAGTTCCATATTCTCATCACAAGCTAAAGATTCATGCAGCTCTCAACTAGAGCTTAAAAGTCAACTGCCCTTTGACACTTCTTCTTTAAATTGCAATCCTGTATGGGCTGCTCATGGCTTCATCCTCAGAGTAAGTGTACTATATTTATGACTAATTTTCTAGCTAGCTTAATGTTTCCATGTCCATTTTTGTAATAACTTAATGTCACTGAGTTTAGTGCAGATCGCTGGTACAAACAAACCATTTTAGCATAGAAAAACTGCAGCCCGTGACATTAAGCTCGTCATATAACATTTCTTACATATAACATCCATTCCATGTCCTACCATTTCCATATTTATTTTGTAGTTAGCTTAATGTCACAAGTGCAGTGCAGATCGCCCACGCGACCAAAAACACTTGAGCAATGCAAAACTGTGGCCCGTGACATTAAACTCATCATCTACCATTTCTTACAACATCTATTAATTCCGTGCCCATTTTTTTCAGTACTCTCAAGCAGAACCAAAAGTATGGAACTTTGTGCTCACAGCACCAGATCCAAATGGTTACATAGCCATTGGGTTTTCACCCAATGGAAGAATGGTTGGCTCAAGCGCCATAGCAGGATGGGTAGGGGCTGATGGTGTTCCTGCAATGAAAAAGTATTTTCTCAGTGGGCAAACACCATCCTTGGTGGTGCTTGATGAAGGCAATTTAACACTGGGAAATTCAACGATTGTGTTAGAGAATTCACAGATACACATGTTCTTCCAATTGGCTAACACAGACAGACCAGAGTCAAGGCTGATATATGCAGTTGGGCCAAATGGATTGTTTCCTTCCACTGCTACTTACCGATTGACTGAGCACAGGGATATGGTCTCCACTGCCTTGAATTATGCCACAGGTGCGTATATCAACGTTGATATTGTTCACGTTTCAGGTTCGAACTAGTGAAGAAATTAATTTTTTGAGGTTAGTTTTCGTTACGTTTTGTACATGACTAAACTTGACATGCCTCCTCCAAATGAGGTCATGCGCCCCAGGGTTTAGCACCCACAATGCATGCGTGGTTATATTCATGGGCCACCAGGGCAATAGACCTTAGATTTTGAGGGTAGAATTATTAAGGAGTGAGTGAGGTCATATTTTTTAAAAATATATGTATTTGTAAGGTATTTTTAGGTTGAAAAATTAGTTTAACTCTAATTGAAAAAAAATATCCGCATATGAGTGCTATGTATATGCTTTTAACTCCTACTGAATATAAATTTTAAATTCGTCCCTACCCTAATGTGAGGGCGAAGTACTTCCTAGGCGTTTTTCTTCATAAAGAAACAAAAGATAATTTTTGGCACTAGTTTGCATATACCACTATGATTTTAACATCATCCCATTTTGGAACATGAAAAATAAAGTTGATGGTCGTGGAGAAGCATTGGCTCAAGGGAGGTATAGTTTTATTTTATTTTTTAATTAAATGAAAGTTTAAGTCATTTGTATTACATAAAATATTATATACATACGAGATATAATTTTAAGATAATTTTTCACATTTAAAATGATAATCATACCACTAGATCATTTTGCTGGCTAGTGGCCCAGAGTTTTATTTGTCATAACTAGCATGCTCAACCGAAATAATTGAGTGGATTTATATGGAATAATGAGTTGTTTGCATATGGGAAGATTCTAGATTAATAACTTGTTGTGTATAACGTGAAAGGAGATGCATAGAGGGATTATAAGTCGTTGATTAATCCTCCACTAGAACGTGCGTTTAGTGGAGCCCATGACAGCTTTATATTCTTTATCTTCTGCACAATAAATATCATATTATTTATTTATTTTCATAATAGATCTCGTTTATATTTTTATATTTAAGACGTAAATTAAATAAATACCTACTAAAATATGAAGATTGGATGATACATAGTCGTATATTTGTAGTACTATGCCAAAAATGTGACTTTAATAGGTAGTTTTTCGATCCTATCATTAAAATCATGTAAAATTTATATATTGATAAGACTCAAATTATGTAAGTTTTATTATTTTGTAAGAACTGTTTAGATTTGATTAGCTAAAGTTAATAATTTTTTAGGCTTTAATTAATTAGTTTATGGGCGGCTAACAAAGTGAGCACGTTTTATCCGTATGCTCGACTTGGAAAGCCAAATTCTCTGTCAAGCCGACTATTTCTAGGAAGAACAACTTTTCATTTAAAGTTGCATCTCTTTTTCTTTTAACTTCTTATTTGACAAATTAGTCCGCATAAAGAAACAAAGTTAATTAACCATTGGGAACTGTTAAGGTATACATCTGTTGTACGAGCTGAGCACACTTACCTGTAAAAATTATTGATGGTTGTTTTCAAGGTCTTCCGATGACGATCAAGTCAGTTAAAAATGTCGAAACAAGAACAATGCATAATGGAAATTTAAGAATAACTATATTAGGCAAAAAATGAGTTACTTTTTTGTGATTGTTAGGATCCTATTTACACTATTTGGTAGGAAATCTTTTAAGATATTTAGTGAGTCTCGAAAATTTGAAAATATCTCTTAAAAAAGACACGTCACCTGAAAGAGCACTAAGAAAATGTCGGTTTAGTTGTGTACACTCTCCTGCTCTTCCTGTTAGCTCTTCAATGCTTTAATATGGTCAGCTTATACAACATAGGGCTCGGAAATTTACCACATATCAGGAGCATTTGTTCAGTGTCTGAAACCTTGGGATATATAATAGATTGAATCCACATCATGAAAGGTTTCTCATTCTAGAATTATATAGTTCTACATAACTGAATAAAATGCACAAAATTCTCATGCATTTTATCGCAGTTGTTGAGTAGATCGCACAAAATGTAATGTGGGACTTTCCGAACCATAGGGTTAATTAATACTTTTGACAAATCATAGGCACGTATTTTATACTAAAATATAATCCACCAAGGATTTCTAAAATAAAATATTCTCTTTTTTTTTTTGTCTTTTCTTACTTGATATTTTGAATAATTTGAATTGTTATTTCTTTTTATTCTATTTATTACATGTGAACGATGTGAAATCAGTTCAAAAAGAGACTTTTTAAGTTCCAAAAAAGGGTTTGGATCCTCTCATATTAAATTTCCTCTCATAATATTATGAGATGAGAATTTTAACCATTCATATTATTATAATTCATCTCAACCATTAATCTAAATTAATCTTTTCCTTTTTTAGATTTAATTCCAAAAATACTTTTCCAACTTTTTCTCTCCCAATCTCACTCTTACATTTTCTCCTCTCTCCCTCACTTTCCCGCTTTCAGTTTTTCACCAAAAAAAGAACTCTCATCTCTATCTTTCTCAAACTACCCAACACTCTCAATCATTTTAATCCACTATTTTTGCTATGAACAAAAACTCTCAATGAATAACAACTTTGATACTTCACGTTCTTTTTTTATTTTTCATTTTTTTTGCTCTATATTTGCTTTTTCCTTTGTTTTCATATTTAGTCTAATGGTTAAAAATATGTAATGTCAATTTGTTGTTGTCGATTTTTAAACCACTAATAACAGTTAAAACACTAATTAATTATTCACTAAGTGAGATGTTTGAAATTTGCTGATAAATCTTTTTATATTATTGATTTTTTTGGTTTATTTTCATCGGCGAAGTTGACGGATCGAAATTCTCTATGGCCAGGTTGCATTAGGACTTCATTTGTTTTTTGGTCTCTTCTCCTTTGCTTTAATTTTCATGTTTCTTTATCACTGATTTATTGGGTCAACAGGTCCTCTTGATTTTGCTAGCTTCTACAAAGCAATTGTTACCAACAAAAATAATAATAAAAAGTTGCACGATTATGATAGTTAATATTCTAATATCTTACATTTTAGAATTTTAAATGGACAATATATTGGAGAAGACTAACATACGAGGACGATAATGAAAAATAAAATAAAATTTAGAATCAGTAAGCTTAAAAAATTGAAGGAAAAAAAAATATTTTAGAGTTGAAAAAAGAAAAAAAAAGAAAATGTGAAGTACCAAAGTTCTTAGTTGAAACCTTTTGTTCTTCAGCAAAAATAATAGTGGATGAAATGACTAAGAGAGTAGGTAGAATTAGAAAATAGAGATGAAAGTGATTTTTTTTTAATGAAAAATAGGAAGCTTGAAGTGAGAGATTGCCGATAAATCTTGGTAGTGGGTAATGGGAGAGAGAACAAGGGTTGAAAAAATATTTTGTAATTAAACCTAAAAAAGAGAAGAGTTTAATTTAAATAAATGACTTAAATGGATGGTTGAGATGTCTTATAATGATATAAATGGTTAAGATTCTCATCTCATAATATTATGAGAGGAAATTTAATATGAGAGGATCCAAACCCAGGAAATTTTGTTATAAAGAGTTGTTGTAGAGTTACTTTTCATGTAGATTGGATATCTAACATCCCTTTACAAATAAAGAGATTTCTAGTTGTAAATTTTCCTATTTTGAAAATTAAATAGTTCGTATATACGTGTTGTCTACACCTTTGACCATTCCTTCCAAAAATAATAATTACCATTGGGCGATACCTACCTCCATTATTACACCAGCTTAATCAGAATTGTTAGGTAAGCATCACTATAAATAGGGGAAAAAAAACATTTCTTCACGACATAATGTACCCAAAAATAATTAAATAAATTCTACACGTTATGGATTAATTTTTTAACTAGTAAAATTGTTACTATAAATATTTAAGTAGACGTGTGGAGATAATACGCATATGGTGCACCGTCATTGCATGTGGATTAGGGACCATGAACATGTAGATGCTCATCTTTGGCATCTTCCATGATGATGCAAAATATATAAATGCATCTTAATTCATTTGATTGGGAGAGATTAATCACTTTTACTAGATTGTGCTCATGTTTAGTATTAATCGTGTCCATCGTGTTAGAAAATATAATTGTCTCTTATTAATAAATTTTAAATACTAAAATTATCACATAAAATTATGATGTATTCCATCTACTAATATATAGCAATTAATTTTAAAAAAAAACTCTATGTCTCGTAACACGCCAAAATGTATCTAGAGCCATGTTAGCCTAGAAATTCATGAACAATTTGTTATGACAAGTCCTAAGAGTTCCTACAGTAGTTGTTCTTAATACACTTATAGAATTCAATCTTGACTTAAAAGTCTATATTATGTCTTGAGTCTACACTCGTATACTAATAGCTAGCTCATTGTTCTCTTAAATTTAATTTTAACGTAAGATAATAAACTTAGTTCCTTATTATCCCCTTAGTTCACATGAGAAACCTTAACACAATCTTTTATTTTTTTATTTATTTTTATCCCTCACCCTCACCTGAACCCGTCCTATGAGATTCAAATCTTAATCTTTCGATTACCAGAGAAAGTAACACACCACTAGATTACTCTTGAATCTCTAATACAATCTTTATTTAGTTCCAGTTCCATTAAGCATGTTTGATTATTCTCACATTTTAAGTTTCTACAAGCTCATACAAAATCATTTGTAATTATAATTGACAGGTCAAAGTCAAACCAAAAAAGACCCAAATGCGAGCCTAAGAAGAAGCCATGGAATCTTAAACATGCTAAGTTGGGGCATTTTAATGCCGATGGGAGTGATGGTTGCTCGACATTTGAGGAAATATGATCCACTATGGTTTTATTTACATATTATGATCCAATCATTGGGATTTATCTTTGGAGTAGCAGGTGTGATTTGTGGTTTTGTCTTGAACA
Organism: Ehretia macrophylla; assembly: GCA_037974665.1. NCBI lineage: Eukaryota > Viridiplantae > Streptophyta > Magnoliopsida > Boraginales > Ehretiaceae > Ehretia > Ehretia macrophylla. The sequence goes on from CM075780.1 coordinate 31,550,057, forward strand.
ATCGTCTTCATAACAATGTGGATAGACACAAAGGGATTGGTATCACTATTCTTGCTTTTGGTTGCCTACAGGTTTGTCCTTAACCATTCCTTTCCTTTAATTTCTTTCACTTCACTATATTACCATAATTGGCTCACTTTCAACATCAACACAAATTAAATAATCTTGATAAAACGATAATCCGATATATAAAATTCTAATTATATGGACGGTCTAAAATACTTTTCTCTTTTTTGTTTTCAATACATGAAATTGGAACCGTAGTGTCTCAATTTCATGGGAGAGTAGCAGACCACTGAACTACTCCTGAATCTCGCAAGATCTAGGTTTTGTTATACAATAACATTTTAGCTTTTTTGCAATGTTTTAAGTGAAAAATAAAAAAAAATCCTCATAAAAGGTATCTTAATTATTGCCCCAATTTTTCAACATTTGTTTAAATTAATTTTTTTTTCAACGGCTTTATTTAATTGCAATAGTTAATTTTTTTTTATAACTTTTTGTTAATAGTTGTTCATTATATTACTTTTTGCAATAATTTTAAAATTAATTGCAATTGTTTTTTTAAATTGTTTCATATTTACAAACAAACGTTGCAGTAGAGAATTAACTACAGGACCATATCTCATTTGTAATGGTTTTTTTATTGTTTTCGCAACAATTTTAGGTGTTGCGACAGATATAAAAGTGGTAGTGTTGAATCCATTTTAAGATTTATTGTATGCTTGTCTTACTTTACATTTCGCGAGAGACTATTTTTATGAGTACTCTAACCTATAATCTCTCACGGCAACAACTTTATTATTACGCCAAAACTTTTCTTAACAAATCAAATCTTAATGAAAAGAAGAAGAAAAAAAAAAGATAGTTAAACTTTGTCATTATTATCATTTTGTAGGTTATTGCATTTTTGGCTCGACCAACCAGGGAAGCAAAAGTGAGGAAATATTGGAATTGGTACCATTATACTGTGGGAAGAGTCATGATACTTTTGGCAGTCATCAACATCTTCTATGGAATTCATTTAGGCAATGCAGGAAGTGGATGGAATGCTGGCTACTCTGTGGTTCTTGTCATATTTTTTATTACTGGTATTGTCTTAGAGTTAAGGATGTGGATGAGAAAATAAGCAGTTTTGTTTTATTTTAATTTGCTTTTATAATTTGTACAATTTTTAATATTTTAGGATGTAAAAAGATTATAACCCTTTTTTCATATCATTCTGGGGATATACAGATTCATTGTTTGCTTTTATATGATAATTTTTGTAGATCGTGGGGGTGATGAATCAGATAAATGAATTTGTCCATATATTGATTCAATCGCAGGCTAAAGATTCTGTGATATAGTAATAAGTCCTAATATATATATACCATTTTAGTCTAGAGAAGGTTTGAACTCAAGATTTTTGGTCCACGAGTTATTTTTACTGTTCGTTTACTGCCTTACGGGGTCTTTATGCATTTAGTTGTTATAGTACAAGAGTGCATCTGTTTGACCAAAATTTACAATGCTTGCCTCTTTCTTAAATGTGCTTTAAGTTGTTATAGTACAAGAGTACAATGCTTGCCTTTTTATTTCAGGAAATTCTTCAAAAAATATGAATAATCGGTCAGTTAGAACTTTTACTCACAAAATATGGGGGCCAAACAATGTAGGAATCATTCTATGTGAGTAAAAGTCATGACTGACTGGTCAGCTAGACTTTTTGAAAAGTTTTTCCTTTCTTAAATGTGCTTTTACGGGTCTAATATTAGATGCTTCAAATGTCTTTAGAAAAAAACTAAAATGTACAAGCTTACAGAATTAAAACGAGAAGAGTGTGAAAATTTATAAATCATACAGACATAAGAAAATTGAGAAACAATTTGTTATTCATCCATCTTATTTTAGGTAATTTTAACATACTTAATTAGGCATCTAAAATCACAAATATTTATTCGTGTTATTTATTCATCTATCTATTCTTATTATTTATTCATTAATGTTAATTAATCAAATTTAATTTTAAAATTGATTGATGATATTGATGAAATATATTTTCCAGTCAAAGTTTCAAAAACAAAGCTTTAAAATATAGGGACATAAAATGAATTCCAACAATAAATATATTTATAAATCTTAGAATTGACTTAATTTCATTTTTCAGTTTCAAATAAGGGAATTTATTTTCAAATACAAATCCTTACAAATTTCATTTATAAATCAAATGAATTCCACACCATAAAAGTTTTCAAACACTCTGTTAAAGATAAAATTGCCCTATGAGTTTTATTTATTTATTTATTATATTTAGGAGTTTAACTTTACCTCAAACACAAAGATAAAAACAAAAACAAAAAATAGACCAAAACCCCCTCCTCTCACCCTTCATCTTTCAACAAAATGTGAAAGGGCATGAATAATATTTTCCTTCAAGATTATTTTACGATATCTAACATGAAGGAAGATCAATTCAAAATAAGCGTAAGAGGTAAGTGGAGCTTTTTTGTTTTTGTTTTGTCGAGTTGCTAAATTCTCTTGCTTCTTGATTACATGGTCATTATCCACGTTTGATCGATATCATATTGGTCTTTGAAATTATTTCATTATTTAATTATGACGGAACTTCCTTTCATTTCCATGCTAACAATTCATTTCAATTTTTCTTGCAAATTTATTTATAATTTGTTCTTTTATTTGGATAATTGCTATATGCCTCATCAACAATTTTTAGCCAATACTTGACGTTAATTATCTTCATATCTTTCTTGCTTTAATTCATGCTAGTGCTTGTTGGATAGTCCTAAAATTATTCTTTTGGCTAATTCTAATAGAATAAATAAAGGGCATTTGAATAAGATATTATTTTTAATTCCTCTTTCACATGAGTTTCAAACACAATTTATATCTACAAATGATATAGTTGCAAACAAGAGAATTTATTTGTAAATACAAATCCTCATAAAATTCATTTATAAATCAAATGAACTTCACGGTACAAATGTTTCCAAACACTATGTAATAGAAACAACTGAGTTGTAACTCATTCCAATTTAGCTACCTAAAGATCGTAGGTGCATGTAATTTGCATGGAAGCATTTACAACAGAATTAGTCGAATAATGCGATCAAGGGAGGATTCAAGTATAGAATTATGTCGGTTGAAATTCTCATTAACTGCATAAAATATTTCAACATACTACTATAAAATACCTTAATCTTTTTGTTTGAAAAACCACTTAACTTCAATTCCACAATATTATTAGGTTTTGGTCTATGAAATTATTTAGCCCCCGTGAATAAAATATTCTACATCCATCCTTAAATACGATTAAATTATCCTAATAATTTATTAAAAAAAAATACTCATTTATTTATTTTATCAGAATCCTCGCTCCATAACAACTCTTTCTCTTCATAGGAGTATCATTTGTATATATATATATATATATATACCTCCGAAAATTCAACATTGGAAATTGGTCTCCAGAAGCCACAGTTGCAGTTCAGAAGCTAAAGGAGTTATGCAAGGCACTTCCTCCTCTCAAGATCCCAGGTCCAGGACAACTCATTTTACAGACTGATGCTTCCCTTGATTTTTGGGCAGCAGTCCTCATTGAAGAAGACAATGGACACAGACAAGTCTGTGGTTATAAGTCAGGATCTTTCACGCCAGCACAACGCAATTATCCCTCTTTAAAAAGAGAAGTTCTTGCAGTTATTCAGGGAATCAAAAAATTCAAGTTTTATCTTACTCAGAATCCTTTTATTATTGAAACAGATTTCAAAGGATTTCAGGGCATTCTCAGAAGAAAGCAGAATGATATTCTAGATCCACAACTCATCCGAAGTGCAGTAACAGTGATAGGAACATATCCTGGAGGGTTTACAACGAGCTTTATGTATGACTTATAGATTTGTCCTGGGGTAAAGGTAGCTTTGGAAGTGGTAAGGATTGGTTGTTTAGACAACTCATTTTGTAGACTGATGCTTCCCTTGATTTTTGGGCAGCAGTCCTTATTGAAGAAGACAATGGACACAAACAAGTCTGTAGTTATAAGTCAGGATCTTTCACGCTAGCACAACGCAATTATCCCTCTTTGAAAAGAGAAGTTCTTGCAGTTATTCAAGGAATCAAAAAATTCAAGTTTTATCTTGCTCAAAATCCTTTTATTATTGAAACAGATTTTAAAGGATTTCAGGGCGTCCTCAGAAGAAAGCAGAATGATATTCCAAATCCACAACTTATCCAATGGACAGAATGGATTTCTCAATTCAATTGGACAATGCGACACATCCCAGGCAAAGAGAATATCCTTGCTGATTTTCTCTCTCCCTCCTTCCGTTACCCTTAGTGGTCTCAGAGCTTAGTTAACTGTAGCACTTCCCTATTCTGGTATTGAAGGTCTTAAACTATACTTGTGTGTTGAATATTAGAGTCTTTGGCAATAGGGCAATAGCCGTTAAAGAGTGAATGAAAGGCGCAGTAAGTCCTGCAGTAAGTTCAGTTGTGACCAGTGTATCCACCATTGCTGATCTTCCCCTGCTAGAACAAGAAGTTGTTGCTAACAATTCTGAAGTCACTTCCTTTGATCCTTTCGCATCTCACTATGAGGTAGACATAACACAAACACCTCCATCTACCAAACCAGGAGAACTCTTCAAACTTTCTCCGTTAAACCCATACTCATATTACCAAACTTCCCAACTCACACAAAAGTTCAAATCGCCTTATCCTTAGGGAGATCTTAGCCAGAACAGTCAGGAGTGGTGGGATGATATCGATCTTAATAATGACAGATGGTGACTCATTGCAGTTTTGAATCTGTCAGCTTCAGTAATACCAATATGCCAAAATCCTGATTTCATATCAAATTTGGAAAAGAATTTGGCTTTGGACAGCTTCTGAAGGAGTTGTTCCTTTCTTGGAAGATGATATCTGATATCCTGCAATTGGTCATTGAGTTGGCGATAATCTATCACCATTCTTTTCTTTCCTCGAACTTGTTCAGATCTTTTGTTGACATAAAAGGCATGACTTGCCCACGGAGATCTGGATGGTTAGATGAGACCTTGCTCGAGTAGTGCTTGAATTTCAGCTTGACAAAGATCTTCATCTTTTGGCATTCCTGGATGAGAGGCGGTTTGATGTGGCATCTGCCAATTTTCTCTGTAAGGTAGAGAGACAAAGTGTTTCTCTCTTTCTCAAAACTTGTTTGGAAGATCACCGCAATAGGAAATGAGGAGGCTTCTTTCTTCAGCAAATTCATCATCTTGAATGGCTGAAACCTGTGAGGTTAATTTCTGTTAGGATACCCAAGGGGTATACTAATTATGCAGGAATTGGAAACCATCTGTTTGAAATGAGAATGGAGCAAGTAAGGTGAGGAAATCCATTCCTAAGAGAATGTCTTCACAGCATTGATCATACTGGTAAAAGCTGTGTCGGACTGAGACATCTGGGGATAAGTGTATGGCAATGGTCATGGAATGTGCTTCACTTGCAAATCCACTACTAGAAGCAGTGGTAAAGGTTGCTCTGGAGGATATCCAAAATTCAGGAGGAAGACACTTAGATTTCATGAAAGAAATACATGATCCTGTGTCTAGAAGTGCAGTAACAGTGATAGGAACATATCCTGGAGGGTTTACAACAAGCTTTATGTATGGCTTATAGATTTGTCCTGGGGTAAAGGTAGCTGTTCATCTTTAACATGCCACAACCACTTCCTGAATTGCTCGAAACAGAGTACAAACGAGCCAAAACTGCAGATCTTAGACATGTGAGTCTTGCTCACTTGTACCAGATGGCCAAAAAGCTCATTCAAGATCAGTGCGAGTCCAAGCGACTTGGCAAGCTCCTCAAAAGCAAAGAGCAGAAAACAATTGATACCTTTTGCAGAAAAGATTTCCAAAAGTGTGGCTGTCACACTCACAGCTACTCTCCATGTTCATGTCACAAATACAAGAAGCACAAACATCATAAAAGGTTTAACAAGTCTAGAAAACCTTTCAAAAAGTTTAGATTTGTGAGGAAAAGAGCAAAACCTTCCTCTTCCACTAAATGTTTTCTTTGTGGAAAGAAAGGACATTTTGCAAAGGATTGTTACCTCAAGAAGTCCAAGAAGCTACCAGCAAAACTTGTCCAGTTCATCTCAACTCAAAACTTTGATGACCAACTATACACATGGACTTCCGAACCAGATCAAGCCGTCCTTAACCTTGATACAACCCCATCCTCAGATCTCACATCAGAATCCGAATCCTCTGATTCTGAGCCAACCCTTTCCATAGCCAAAATACACAAAACCTCTGAACAACCAATCCTTACCACTTCCAAAGCTACCTTTACCCCAGGACAAATCTATAAGCCATACATAAAGCTTGTTGTAAACCCTCCAGGATATGTTCCTATCACCGTTACTGCACTTCTAGACACAGGTTCATATTTCTTTCATGAAATTCAAGTGTCTTCCTCCTGAATTTTGGATATCCTCCAGAGCAACCTTTACCACTGCTTCTGGTAGTGGATTTGCAAGTGAAGCACATTCCATGACCATTCCCATACATTTATTTCCAGATGTCTCAGTCCGACACAACTTTTACCAGTATGATCAATGCTGTGAAGATATTCCTTTAGGAATGGATTTCCTCACCTTACTTGCTCCATTCTTATTTCAAACAGATGGTTTCCAATTCTTGCATAATCAGTATACCCCTTGGGTATCCTTACAGAAATTAACCTCACAGGTTTCAGCCATTCAAGATGATGAATTTGCTGAAGAAAGAAGCCTCCTCCTTTCTTGTTACGGTGATATTCCAAACAAGGTTTGGGAAAGAGAGAAACACTTTGTCTCTCTACCTTACAAAGAGAATTGGCAGATGCCACACCAAACCGCATCTCATCCAGGAATGCCAAAAGATGAAGATCTTTGTCAAGCTGAAATTCAGACACTACTTGAGCAAGGTCTCATCCGACCATCCAGATCTCCGTGGGCAAGTCATGCCTTTTATGTCAACAAAAGATCTGAACAAGTTCGAGCAAAGAAAATATTGGTGATAGATTATCGCCAACTCAATGATCAATTGCAGGATATCAGATACCCTCTTCCGAGAAAGGAACAACTCCTTCAGAAGCTGTCCAAAGCCAAATTCTTTTCCAAATTTGATATGAAATCAGGATTATGGTAGATTGGTATTACTAAAGCTGACAGATTCAAAACTGCTTTTGTTGTTCCACAGGGTCATTATGAATGGAATGTCATGCCGTTCGGTCTCAAGAATGCACCGTCCGAGTTCCAGTACAGAATGAATGATGTTTATAGGCCACTCGTGCAGCACTGTATTGTCTACATTGATGATGTTTTGATATTCAGTAACACAGCTGAAGAACACCACCAGCATCTCCGACAATTCCAGGAACTAACCTCCCAGCATGGATTAGTTCTTGCTGAATCCAAGATGAAAATTGGTCTAAATGCTATTGATTTTCTTGGTTTGTAGATAAGAGAAGGACACATTCTTTTACAGGACCACATGTCAAGCAAAGTCCTCGACTTCCCTGATGAACTCAGAACTGTTATATAGATCAAACAGTTCCTTGGCCTCATCAATTATGCCTTATCGCATGTCCCATCATTGGCCAACTACACCAGCCAAATTTCCAAGTACCTTTGAAAATCCAACATTGGAAATTGGTCTCCAGAAGCCACAGTTGCAGTTCAGAAGCTAAAGGAGTTATGCAAAGCACTTCCTGCTCTCAAGATCCCAGGTCCAGGACAACTCATTTTGCAGACTGATGCTTCCCTTGATTTTTGGACAGTAGTCCTCCTTGAAGAAGACAATGGACACAGACAAGTCTGTGGTTATAAGTCAGGATCTTTCACGCCAGCACAACGCAATTACCCCTCTTTCAAAAGAGAGAAGTTCTTGCAGTTATTCAGGGAATCAAAAAATTCAAGTTTTATCTTGCTTAAAATTCTTTTATTATTGAAACAGATTTTAAAGGATTTCAGGGCGTTCTCAAAAGAAAGCAGAATGATATTCCAAATCCACAACTCATCCGATGGACAGAATGGATTTCCCAATTCAATTGGACAATGCGACACATCCCAGACAAAGAGAATATCCTTGCTGATTTTCTCTCTCGCACACCACCATCCGAAAAAGCTGTATGCATGGTAAATCCAGATGGACGCAAACTTCCAGCTTCCCTTGTTCCAGGTCTTATTCCAGGCAGTTCCAATTCAAATCCAGATCCCACTGATGGCCAGTCTTAGACATTTTATGATTTGAGTTCAGACCAGCAAGCTCAATTTCTTGAAGCCCTACCTGAAGTGATCAAGATCAAGATACTCTGATCATTCGCCAGAAGCCGGATCACTGATTTCTTTGAAGAATTCGTTGAGATCAAGCTCAGAAGAATTATTGATATGTTATCCTTTGTCTATTATGTTCGCACCGTTGTTCGTTATAATCCCCAACATGAAGAACCATGGGATACAATTCTTGATTTTAATAATTATGACTTTTCAAAGATGCAATTCTTGTATCTTTGGTATTGGCTTAATTATTATCCTATGGCAGTTCTTTTTGATCCAAAGCTCATTCAGAGACATGTTCGTGTGTTCCCAGAATCCTGCTTCGTCAAGCTATTCTCACAGGTGTTTCAGTCATTTGACCCTCCAACACTCATCACTGGACAAATTATTCAGCACCAGCAGGTTTTCATCATACGTCTCACAGATGTTTGGAATCGTGCCATTCCGCCAACCATCATTCCAATCAACCATTTCTACCTCCGACAAGAGCCTTGGGAATATTTTATTTCTTAGGAACAATGTCTTACTGTTAAGAGAGCCACTGCTAGAGCCCATGGTCTAGATGTTTCTATTCCCCGAGAATTTTGGCACGTCCGCTTCCCTGATAGCCCCACTTTTCATGAGCATCTTCTCGCATTCCATAATTTTTCTCAAGAAGATGGCTATTCCACTGCAGACCTTGGGTCTGACTATGACCCATGGGGGGGAGGGGAGATGATTCTAGTAGCCAGAACAGTCAGGAGTGGTGGGATGATATCGATCTTAATAATAACAGATGGTGACTCATTGCAGACAGGATTCCAGGAATCCCGGGTGGACCCCATGACGAAGCTTCGTGTTTTGTAAATAGGTTTGTCATGTTGTAATAATAGGATATGACAGGAATCTTTTGTCACTTCAGATTCCCTTTAGGTCATGTCTTGTTTGTCTGTTTGTAATAAGTGAGATTTCCTTTATTAAAGGAAACCGCTTTAGTCACGTCAGGTTTGTCTTATTGTGAATTATTAGGAATATCTTTTTGTCATGTCAGCTTTTCCTTTATTAAAGGAAGCTGCTTTTGTCCTTGTCAGGAATAGTGAAGATTCGGCTTGTAATTATTTGCTTTGTAATGGCTTGCCTATAAATAATGAAGAACCCCTAACTAAAGGGGCAGAGTCAGATTTGGATTGCAATACATCTTTCTTTCTCTCAAACTGCCTACATCTTCCTTCTACCCTTAGCCTTTAGCCATGTCTTCCGCCTCCCGCTCTCTGCCTTCCCCTTAGTGGTCTCAGAGCCTAGTTAACTATAACACTTCCCTATTCTGGTATTGAAGGTCTTAAACAATACTTGTGTGTTGAACACTAGAGTCTTTGGAAATAGGGCAATAGCCGTTAAAGAGTGAATGAAAGGCGCAGTAAGTCCCGTAGTAAGTCCAGTCTTGACCAGTGTATCCACCATGGCTGATCTTTCCCTGCTAGAACAAGAAGTTGTTGCTAACAACTCTGAAGTCACTTCCTTTGATCCTTCCGCATCTCATTATGAGGTAGACATAACCCAAACACCTCCATCTACCAATCCAGGTGAACTCTTCAAACTCTCTCTGTTAAACCCATACTCATATTACCAAACTTTCCAACTCACACAAAAGTTCAAATCTCTATTACCTACCAAGCCAGCAGCCCTTACAGCTGTGTACAAATCCTCTACAGTCTCTGTACAAGCCGTATCCTCTTCCGAACTAATTCGTTCTTGGAACATCATCAACATGATCAACATGCATAAATCTTCTTCAGAGAAGCATTATCTTGATTTAGACGAATTCAAGAGAAAAAGAGAACGACTCGCTCAAAAGCTCAAACAGCCAGCTAAGCCAAAGAAGCAGCCCTCTCATCCCTGGAAGCATAATCCAAAGCCAGATCATGCAGTCTGGAAACCAAGTGGAAATTGCGAAAAAGCTTATTGGGTTGATCTCACACCACCTCCTCATTATCTCTCCAAAGAGAAAATTATCCTGACCGGGTGGGGTGATGAAGACGAGAAAGAAAGTCCTAGTGAAATTTCCTCAGTCATTTCCTCCTTTGATTCCTTTGATCCGTTTGAAAAGGATTCATCCTCTTAGACGATTCCACCATACAAAGGACCAGTTGTTATGCAGACCCCTGTGACACCGTTCTACACGGACACCACAAGGACACGTACACACAACCCTATTCAAACTAATCCTCATGATTCAGAAGCAACCAGTGACCAAGTAGAAACTTCCCAAGCAGGAGAACACCGGAACCAACAGCCGCCACAAGCACAAGTCCCACAGGTTCCACAACAGCAACCTTAGAGACAACAAAACATTGAAGGAAAAGTTTCCATCCCATATGTTCCAGATCACACACAATTCTGGAACATTGATGGAATTCCTCCTGATGACAGACTCAAATATCTTGAGAAAATGGATGCATGGAAAAATGGAGAATCTCTCCGAAATCCTACTTTTGAGATGAGAGATATCATTGACCGTCTTGTTGCTGCTTTTATAGGATCACTCCGCAGTTGGTGGACAAGGATGATGATAGAAGAAGAAAGACATATCATCCTGACAGATGCAGATCCTATTAAGATATTCCTAAGATGTCTACGAAACATTTTCGTAGGACAAACAGCCCAAGAGATTGAAAAGGCAGAAAAGGAGTTCTTACTCAACAAATGCTGTGATGTTGCAAAACTTGGAGATTACTATCTCAGACAGGAAGCTCTGTATTTTATCTTTGGAAAAAATACAGAAACCATAAAAAAGGCATTCGTCTTTAACATGCCACAACCTCTTCCTGAATTGCTCGAAATAGAGTTCAAACGAGCCAATATTGCAAATCTAAGACATGTGAGTCTTGCTCACTTGTACCAGATGGCCAGAAAGCTCATTCAAGATCAGTGCGAGTCCAAGCGACTTGGCAAGCTCCTCAAAAGCAACGAGCAGAAAACAATGGATACCTTTTGCAGAAAAGATTTCCAAAAGTTTGGCTGTCACACTCACAGCTACTCTCCATGTTCGTGTCACAAATACAAGAAGCACAAACATCATAAAAGTTTCAACAAGTCTAGAAAACCTTTCAAAAAGTTTAGATTTGTGAGGAAAAGAGCAAAACCTTCCTCTTCCACTAAATGTTTTCTTTGTGGAAAGAAAGAACATTTTGCAAAGGATTGTTACCTAAAGAAGTCCAAGAAGCTACCAGCAAAACTTGTCCAATTCATCTCAACTCAAAACTTTGATGACCAGCTATACACATGGACTTCCGAACCAGATCAAGTCGTCCTTAACCCTGATACAACCTCATCCTCAGATCTCACCTCAGAATCCGAATCCTCTGATTCTGAGCTAACCTTCTTCATAGTCAAAATACACAAAACCTCTGAACAACTAATTCTTACCACTTCCAAAGCTACCTTTACCCCATGACAAATCTATAAGCCATACATAAAGCTTGTTGTAAACCCTCCAGGATGTGTTCCTATCACCGTTACTGCACTTCTAGACACAGGTTCATGTATTTCTTTCATGAAATCCAAGTGTCTTCCTCCTGAATTTTGGATATCCTCCAGAGCAACCTTTACCACTGCTTCTGGTAGTAGATTTGCAAGTGAAGCACACTCCATGACCATACCCATATACTTATCTCCAGATGTCTCAGTTCGACACATCTTTTACCAGTATGATCAATGCTGTGAAGACATTCTCTTAGGAATGGATTTCCTCACCTTACTTGCCCCATTCTCATTTCAGACAAATGGTTTCCAATTCCTGCATAATCAGTATACCCCTTGGGTATCCTTACAGAACATACCTTCACAGGATTCAGCCATTCAAGATGACGAATTTGCTGAAGAAAGAAGCCTCCTCCTTTCCTGTTGCGGTGATCTTCCAAACAAGTTTTGGGAAAGAGAGAAACACTTTGTCTCTCTACCTTACAGAGAAAATTGGCAAATGCCATACCAATCCGTCTCTCATCCAGGAATGCCAAAAGATGAAGATCTTTGTCAAGTTGAAATTCAAGCACTACTCGAGCAAGGTCTCATCCGACCATCCAGATCTCCGTGGGCAAGTCATGCCTTTTATGTCAACAAAAGATCTGAACAAGTTCGAGGAAAGAAAAGATTGGTGATAGATTATCGCCAACTCAATGATCAATTGTAGGATATCTGATACCCTCTTCCAAGAAAGGAACAACTCCTTCAGAAGCTGTCCAAAGCCAAATTCTTTTCCAAATTTGATATGAAATCAGGATTTTGGTAGATTGGTATTATTGAAGCTGATAGATTCAAAACTGCTTTTGTTGTTCCACAGGGTCATTATGAATGGAATGTCATGCCATTCGGTCTCAAGAATACACCGTCCGAGTTCCAGCACAAAATGGATAATGTTTATAGGCCGCCCGCGCAGCACTGTATTGTCTACATTGAAGATGTTTTGATATTCAGTAACAGAGCTGAAGAACACCACCAGTATCTCCGACAATTCCAGAAACTAACCTACCAACATGGATTAGTTCTTGCTGAATCCAAGATGAAGATTGGTCTAAATGCTATTGATTTTCTTAGTTTGCAGATAAGAAAAGGACACATTCTTTTACAGGACCACATATCAAGCAAAGTCCTCGACTTCCCTGATGAACTCAGAACTGTTATATAGATCCAACAGTCTCTTGGCCTCATCAATTATGCCTCATCGCATGTCCCATCATTGGCTAACTACACCAGCTAGATTTCCAAGTACCTCTGAAAATCCAACATTGGAAATTGGTCTCCAGCAGCCACAGTTGCAGTTCAGAAGCTAAAGGAGTTATGCAAAGCACTTCCTCCTCTCAAGATCCCAGGTCCAGGACAACTCATTTTGCAGACTGATGCTTCCCTTGATTTTTGGGCAGCACTCCTCATTGAAGAAGACAATGGACACAGACAAGTCTGTGGTTATAAGTCAGGATCTTTCATGCCAGCGCAACGCAATTATCCCTCTTTCAAAAGAGAAGTTCTTGCAGTTATTCAGGGAATCAAAAAATTCAAGTTTTATCTTGCTTAGAATCCTTTTATTATTGAAACAGATTTTAAAGAATTTCAGGACGTTCTCAGAAGAAAGCAGAATGATATTCCAGATCCACAACTCATCCGATGGACATAATAGATTTCCCAATTCAATTGGACAATGCGACACATCCCAGGCAAAGAGAATATCCTTGCTGATTTTTTCTCTCGCATACCTCCATCCGAAAAAGTTGTATGCATGGTAAATCCAGATGGACGCAAACTTCCAGCTTCCCTTGTTCCAGGTCTTATTCCAGGTAGTGCCAGTTGAAATCCAGATCCTACTGATGGCCAGTCTCAGACATTTTATGATTTGAGTTCAGACCAGCAAGCTCAATTTCTTGAAGCCCTACCTGAAGAGATCAAGATAAAGATACTCCGATCATTCGCCAGAAGCCGGATCACTGATTTCTTTGAAGAATTCGTTGAGATCAAGCTCAGAAGAATTACTGATCTATTATCCTCTGTTTATTATGTTCGCAACGTTGTTCGTTACAATCCCCAACATGAAGAACCATGGGATACAGTTCTTGATTTTAATAATTATGACTTTTCAAAGATGCAATTCTTGTATCTTTGGTATTGGTTTAATTATTATCCTATGGCAGTTCTTTTTGATCCAGAGCTCATTTAGAGACATGTTCGTGTGTTCCCAGAATCCCGCTTCGTCAAGCTATTCTCACAGGTGTTTCAGTCATTTGATCCGTCAACACTCATCACCGGTCAAATTATTCAGCACCAGCAGGTTTTCATCATTTGCCTCATAGATGTTTGGGATCGTGCCATTCCGCCAACCATCATTCCAATCAACCATTTCCACCTCCGACAAGAGCCTTGGGAATATTTTATTTCTTGGGAACAATGTCTTACTGTCAAGAGAGCCATTGCTCGAGCTCATGGTCTAGATGTTTTTGATCCCCGAGAATTTTGGCATGCCCGCTTCCCTGATAGCCCCACTTTTCATGAGCATCTTCTCGCCTTCCAGAATTTTTCTCAAGAAGATGGCTATTCCACTGCAGACCTTGGGTCTGACTACGACCCGTGGGGGGGAGATCTTAGCCAAAACAGTCAGGAGTGAGATGATATCGATCTCAATAATGACAGATGATGACTCATTGTAGACAGAATTTCAGGAATCCTGGGTGGACCCCATGATGAAGCTTCGTGTCATGTAAATATTGTAATAATAGGATATGACAGGAATCTTTTGTCACTTCAGATTCTCTTTATGTCATGTCTCGTTTGTCTGTTTGTAATAAGTGAGATTTCCTTTATTAAAGGAAACCGCTTTAGTCGCGTCAGGTTTGTCTTATTGTGAATTATTAAGAATCTCTTTATGTCATGTCAGCTTTTCCTTTATTGAAGGAAGCTGCTTTAGTCCTTGTTAGAAATAGTGAAGATTTCGCTTGTAATTATTTGCTTTGTAATGGTTTGCCTATAAATAATGAAGAACCCCTGACTAAAGGGGCAGAGTCAGATAAAGTCAGGGTAGGGTGATGAAGACGAGAAAGAAGGTCCTAGTGAAATTTCCTCAGTCATTTCGTTCTTTGATTCCTTTGATCCGTTTGAAAAGGATTCATCCTCTCCGACGATTCCACCATACAAAGGGCCAGTTCTTATGCAAACCCCTTTGACACCATTCTACACGGATACCACAAGAACACGTACACACAACCCTGTACAAACTAATCCTGATGATTCAGAAGCAACCAGTGACCAAGGAGAAACTTCCCAAGCAGGAGAACACCGAAACCAATCATAAGCACAAGTCCCACAGGTTCCACAACAACAACCTCAAAGACAACAAAACATTGAAGGAAAAGTTTCCATCCCATATGCTCCAGATCACAAGCAATTTTGGAACATTGATGCAATTCCTCCTGATGATAGACTCAAATATCTTGAGAAAATGGATGCATGGATAAATGGAGAATCTCTCCGAAATCCTACTCTTGAGATAAGAGATATCATTGACCATCTTGTTGCTGCTTTTACAGGATCACTGCGCAGTTGGTGGACAAGGATGCTGACAGAAGAAGAAAGACAGATGATCCTGACAGATGCAGATCCATTTCAGATATTCCTAAGATGTCTACAAAACATTTTCGTAAGGCAAACAGCCCAAGAGATTGAAAAGGCAGAAAAGGAGTTCTTACTCAACAAATGCTGTGATGTTGCAAAACTTGGAGATTACTATCTCAGACAGGAAGCTCTGTATTTTATCTTAGGAAAAAATACAGAAACCATCAAGAAGGCATTCGTCTTTAACATACCACAACCACTTCCTGAATTGCTTGAAACAGAGTTCAAACGAGCCAATATTGCAGATCTTAGACAGGTGAGTCTTGCTCATTTGTACCAGATGGCCAGAAAGCTCATTCAAGACCAGTGCGAGTCCAAGCGACTTGGCAAGCTCCTCAAAAGCAACGAGCAGAAAACAATGGATACCTTTTGCAGAAAAGATTTCCAAAAGTTTGGTTGTCACACTCACAGCTACTCTCCATGTTCGTGTCACAAATACAAGAAGCACAAACATCATCAAAGGTTTTACAAGTTCAGAAAACCTTTCAAAAAGTTTAGATTTGTGAGGAAAAGAGCAAAACCTTCCTTTTCCACTAAATGTTTTCTTTGTGGAAAGAAAGGACATTTTGCAAAGGATTGTTACCTCAAGAAGTCCAAGAAGCTACCAGCAAAACTTGTCCAGTTCATCTCAACTAAAAACTTTGATGACCAGCTATACACATGGACTTCCGAACCAGATCAAGCCGTCCTTAACCTTGATACTGCCTCATCCTCAAATCTCACCTCAAAATCCGAATCCTCTGATTCTAAGCCAACCCTCTCAATAGCCAAAATACACAAAACCACTGAACAACCAATCCTTACCATTTCCAAAGCTACCTTTACCTAAGCCATACATAAAGCTTGTTGTAAACCCTCTAGGATGTGTTCCTATCACTGTTACTGCACTTCTAGACACAGGTTCAAGTATTTCTTTCATGAAATCCAAGTGTCTTCCTCCTGAATTTTGGATATCCTCCAGAAAAACCTTTACCACTGCTTCTGGTAGTGGATTTGCAAGTGAAGCACATTCCATGACCATTCCCATACATTTATCCCCAGATGTCTCAGTCCGATACAACTTTTACCAGTATGATCAATGCTGTGAAGATATTCTTTTAGGAATGGATTTCCTCACCTTACTTGCTCCATTCTCATTTCAAACAGATGGTTTCCAATTCCTGCATAATCAGTATACCCCTTGGGTATCCTTACAGAAATTACCCTCATAGGTTTCAACCATTCAAGATGATGAATTTGTTGAAGAAAGAAGCCTCCTCCTTTCTTGTTGCGGTGATCTTCCAAACAAGTTTTGGGAAAGAGAGAAACACTTTGTCTCTCTACCTTACAAAGAGAATTGGCAGATGCCACACCAAACCGCCTCTTATCCAGGAATGCCAAAAGATGAAGATCTTTGTCAAGCTGAAATTCAAGCACTACTAGAGTAAGGTCTCATCCGACCATTCAGATCTCCTTGGGCAAGTCATGCATTTTATGTCAACAAAAGATCTGAACAAGTTCGAGGAAAGAAAAGATAGGTGATAGATTATTGCCAACTCAATGATCAATTGCAGGATATCAGATACCCTCTTCCAAGAAAGGAAAAACTCCTTCAAAAGCTGTCCAAAGCCAAATTCTTCTCAAAATTTGATATGAAATCTAGATTTTGGCATATTGTTATTACTGAAGCTGACAGATTCAAAACTGCTTTTGTTGTTCCACAGGGTTATTATGAATAGAATGTCATGCCATTCGGTCTCAAGAATACACCGTCCGAGTTCCAGCACAGAATGGATGATGTATAAAGGCCACTCGCGCAGCTCTGTATTGTCTACATTGATGATGTTTTGGTATTCAGTAACACAAATGAAGAACACCACCAGCATCTCCAACAATTCCAAGAATTAACCTACTAGCATGGATTAGTTCTTGCTGAATCCAAGATGAAGATTGGTCTAAATGCTATTGATTGTCTTGGTTTGTAGATAAGAGAATGACACATTCTTTTACAGGACCACATATCAAGCAAAGTCCTCGACTTTCCTGATGAACTCAGAACTGTTACACAAATCCAACAGTTCTTTGGCCTCATTAATTATGCCTCATCGCATGTCCCATCATTGGCCAACTACACCAGCCAGATTTCCAAGTACCTCCAAAAATCCAACATTGGAAATTGGTCTCAAGAAGCCACAGTTGCAGTTCAGAAGCTAAAGGAGTTATGCAAGGTACTTCCTCCTCTCAAGATCCCAGGTCCAGGACAACTCATTTTGCAGACTGATGCTTCACTTGATTTTTGGGCAGCAGTCCTCATTGAAGAAGACAATGGACACAGAAAAGTCTGTGGTTATAAGTCAGGATCTTTCACGCCAGCATAACGCAATTATCCCTCTTTCAAAAGAGAGGTTTTTGCAGTTATTCAGGGAATCAAAAAATTCAAGTTTTATCTTGCTCAGAATCCCTTTATTATTGAAACAGAATTTAAAGGATTTTAGGGCGTTCTCAGAAGAAAGCAGAATGATATTCCAGATCCACAACTCATCCGATGGACAGAATGGATTTCCCAATTCAATTGGACAATGAGACACATCCCTGGCAAAGAGAATATCCTTACTGATTTTTTCTCTCGAGCTCCACCATCCAAAAAAGCTGTATGCATGGTAAATCCAAATGGTCACACACTCCAATTTTCCCTTGTTCCAGGTCTTATTCCAGGTAGTTCCAGTTCAAATCCAGATCCCACTGATGGCCAGTCTCAGACATTTTATGATTTGAGTTCAGACCAGCAAGCTCAATTTCTTGAAGCCCTACATGAATAGATCAAGATAAAGATACTCCGATCATTTGCCAGAAGCCGGATCACTGATTTCTTTGAAGAATTCGTTGAGATCAAGCTCAGAAGAATTATTGATTTGTTATCCTCTGTCTATTATGTTCGCAACGTTGTTCGTTACAATCCCCAACATGAAGAACCATGGGATACTGTTCTTGATTTTAATAATTATGACTTTTCAAAGATGCAATTCTTGTATTTTTGGTATTGGCTTAATTATTATCCTATGGCAGTTCTTTTTGATCCAGAGCTCATTCTGAGACATGTTCGTGTGTTCCCAGAATCCCGCTTCGTCAAGCTATTCTCATAGGTGTTTTAGTCATTTGACCCTCCAACACTCATCACCGGACAAATTATTCAGCACCAGCAGGTTTTCATCATTCGCCTCACAGATGTTTAGAATCGTGCCATTCCGCCAACCATCATTCCAATCAACCATTTCCACCTCCGACAGCCTTGGGAATATTTTATTTCTTGGGAACAATGTCTTACTGTCAAGAGAGCCACTGCTCGAGCTCATGGTCTAGATGTTTCTGATCCCCGGGAATTTTGGCACGTCCGCTTCCCTGATAGCCCCACTTTTCCTGAGCATCTTCTCGCCTTCCAGAATTTTTCTTCTCAATACTTAGCCAGTTAAAGTTTTGATTGATCCCAGAGCTACACATTCGTTTATAACTCCTGCATGTGCACGATCTGTGAATGTTTGCATTGATAAACTGCCGCATAAAGTTGAAGTTAGTACGCCTTTGGGTGCGAAATTTGTTACTGAGTCTATTTGAAAATCTTGTGTTATATGCATAGAGAACCGTAAATTTCCTGCTGATTTAATTATACTACCCTTCCGTGACTTTGAAATCATATTGGGAATGGACTGGTCGGGGAAATACTATGCTTAGTTGGATTGTAGAACAAAGATTGTTTATCTTCAGAGTCCTGACCTACCGGTACTAGAGATTGTTGGGAACTGCAGGGCTGCCCGAATACCTCTTTTATCATCAATCAAGGCATCTAAATTGTTGAATAAAGGTTGTGAAGCTTACCTAGCTTATCTGATCAATCAACCTACTGAAAAGTTGAATTTGAATGAGGTTCCAATTGTTAAAGACTTCCCTGGTGTATTTCCCGAGGAATTACCGGGTTTACCACCGGATAGGGAGATTGAATTTGTGATTGATCTTGTGCCAGGCACTGCGCCAATTTCTAGAAGTCCTTATAGAATGGCATCGGCTAAACTTCAGGAATTGAAAATTCAGCTTCAGAACTTGCTTGAGAAAGGGTTTATACAACCTAGTTCTTCGCCGTGGGGTGCCCCTGTATTGTTTGTGAGAAAGAAAGACGACACGCTACGGTTATGTATTGATTACAGGGGACTTAATCAAGTCACGATTAAGAACAAATACCCCTTGCCGTTGATTGAAGAATTGTTTGACCAGTTGCAGGGTGCGAGTGTTTACTCCAAATTTGACTTGAGGCAGGGTTACTATCAACTCAGGATTCGGAGTGACGATATACCTAAGACGGCATTCAGGACTAGATATGGCCACTATGAATTTGTTGTGTTACCGTTTGGATTGACGAATGCACCAGCCGCATTCATGGACTTAATGCAGAGGGTTTTTCGACCTTATCTTGATCAATTTGTCGTAATCTTTATTGACGACATTTTAGTATACTCTAAGAATGAGGCTGAACATGAACAACATTTGAAGATTGTGCTACAGACTTTGCAAGAAAACAAGCTTTTTGCTAAATTCAGCAAGTGTGAATTCTGGTTGAATCAAATATCTTTTCTGGGCCATATCATTTCAGATCAAGGAATTTCAGTAGACCGAGCTAAGATTGAAGTTGTTTCGTCTTGGAAGAGGCCTGAAACGGTGTCAGAGATTCGAAGCTTTCTAGGGTTGGCAGGTTACTATCGGAGGTTTGTTAAAGACTTTTCCAAAATTTCTGGACGTTTAAGCTAGTTGACTCGAAAGAAAGTTACTTACAATTGGGATGCTAAATGTGAATCTAGTTTCCAAGAATTGAAGAAGAGACTAACTACAGCTCCTATACTAGCTTTACCTGAGGGTACAGAAAACTTTGTTGTCTACAGTGATGCATCTAAAGAAGGTTTGGGCTGTGTTTTAATGCAGAATGGTAAGGTGATTGCCTATGCTTCTAGGAAGTTGAAACCTTATGAAGTCAATTACCCTACACATGATCTGGAGTTAGCTGCAGTTGTGTTTGCTTTAAAGAAGTGGCGTCATTACTTGTGGGGTAGCAGATTTGAAATTTTTTCTGACCACAAGAGTCTCAAATATTTATTTTCACAAAAAGATTTGAATATGAGGCAGCGAAGATGGCTAGAGCTATTAAGTGGCTACAATTGCTCTATAAACTACGTGCCAGTTAAGGCAAATGTTGTTGTGGATGCTTTGAGCCGAAAGGCTACTGTTGCAAGTTTAATTATCAAGGATTGGGAGACTTTGGAGGAAATTTGTTCATGGAAGCCAGAAGTTACTGAGGTAGGGATTCGATTTTCTAGCTTACAAATTCGGTCGGGATTGCTAACATAGATCAGGGAGGCTCAGAAGACTGATCCTCACATCTTGAAAATCCAAGAAAAAGCAAAAATGGGAGAGTCGGAGTTTAAATTACATGCAGATGGTATCTTCAGATTCAGGGACAAAGTGTGTGTTCCTGGTGATCCGACTTTGAAGAATGAGATTCTGTCCGAGGCACATAATTCAAGATATACGATTCACCCGGGCAGTACTAAAATGTATAGAGATTTGAAACAACACTTTTGGTGGAACAATATGAAGAGGGAGATTGCTGGGTAGGTATCCAGGTGTTTGACTTGTCAGAGGGTTAAAGTTGAGCATCAGAGGCCAGCCGGGCTTCTACAACCGTTGTCGATTTCGCAATGGAAGTGGGTGCATATAACAATGGACCTTGTGACCGATCTTCCTAGACCTCTGAGAAGATGTGATTCTGTTTGGGTTGTTGTGGACCGATTGACTAAGGTTTCACATTTTATTCCCGTGAACAAACAGGATAGCCTTGATAAACTAGCTGAGCTCTATGTTGCTAATATTGTGAGATTGCATGGTGTTCCACAGAGTATAGTGTCAGATAGAGATCCCAGATTTAGATCTCGTTTTTGGCAGAAGTTGCAAGAGGCCATGGGAACTAAGTTGAGCTTCAGTACTACATACTATCCACAAACTGATGGTCAGTCTGAGAGAACTATCAGGATCTTGGAAGACATGCTATGGGCATGTGTGTTAGACTTTGGGAAAAATTGGGAGAAGTTCTTGCCTTTAGCGGAGTTCGCCTACAATAATAGTTATCAATCTACTATAGGTATGGCTCCCTACGAGGCGTTGTACAGTCGTAAATGCAGATCCCCATTGTATTGGGAAGAGGTTGGAGAGATGAGAACAGTTGATCTGACTGTGTTACCTGAGATGATTAAGATGGTGGATAATGTTCACCTTATTCGCCAGCGTATGCTTACAGCTCAGAGTCATCAGAAGAGTTATACGGATAAACACCGTCAGGATCTTGAGTTTGCTTTGGGAGATTGGGTGTTTTTTAAGATTTCTCCTCGAAAGGGATTGATTCGGCACGGTAAGAGCGGGAAACTTAGTCCCAGGTATGTGGGTCCGTTTGAGATCACCGAAAAGGTGGGTCCTTTGGCTTACCGGTTAGCTTTACCTCCGAGCTTGTCGAGACTGCACAATGTTTTCCACGTATCAATGTTGAGGAAATATCATCCAGATCCTTCACATATACTTGAACTAGAGCATTTGCAGATTGAGGAAAAGTTAACTTATGAGGAGAAACCGATTCGAATTGTGGATCGGAAAGTTCAGGAACTTCGTAGGAAGAGTATTCCATTAGTAAAGGTTTTGTGGAATCATCACGGGTTTGAGGAAGCAACTTGGGAAAGAGAGGACCTGGTACGGTGTCACTATCCGGAGTTATTTGTCGACCAGGTAAGAATTGCGTGGACGCAATTGTTTTAAGGGGGAGAGGGTATAATACTCGAGCCCGAAATGTGGAATTTTCCTGTTTATTTTTCTGGAAATATTATTTTCTTAAATTCTTTGAGATTTAATTGTTATTCCTTTATTGTCGCAAAGTGCATTGCATATCAAGGGCGATAGTTAGAGAGTGGTTTCTAGTCCTCAACAAATAGTGAAAACTAGTATTTAGTTTTTTAATTTTAGTGTTTTAGTTGTTGTTAGATAGAATTTAAATTGTGTTAGTTGTTTAAGCTTTAAAATGCCTAAAATAAGCTTATTTGACCAACTTAAGTTAGTTTGACCAAAGCCTTGACCAATTGACCAATCTTGTCATCTTTTATTAAGCAAATAACAAAGAAAAAAATAAAACAAAGCTGAAAAAAACATAGAGAAGGCCGAAACCTTCAAGAGAAAAAAAAACATTTTCAAATCTTCAAAACTTCAAATCTTCGCGTGAGCTTGCATGGGGTCGTATTCGAGGCATCCAGCGTTGTTTTCCTTGCGACTAGGAGCGACTAAGGTGAGGGAAGCACGTTATTTGCGCTTTTGAATGTTATATGTATCAACTTTCAATTTTTGGGTTTTATCCGTAGTTTGTTATTTTAATCGTTTTGATGCTTAAAGAATGTTCCTTGACAATTGTAAAACATGTATTTGTATTTTTTTAGCATTTTTCTGCGGTTGAATATCGAAATTACAATTTAAATTGATAATTGAATAGTAAATTATGAATAGTAAAATCTCGTTTCGATGAAGTTGCTCCGTTATGCGTTCTGTTAATGTGAAAAGATGCTAGAATGCCTAAATGCATGATTTGTTTGGATTGTGTAATAGAAAAATGAGAAAAAATGCCTTGGTACAAGTCGGGGTCGTTTAGGTCGAGTTTAGCGTTTTCTCGTTTTACGTGATGGCATTGTCTCGGGAGGCCATGGAAGCACTTTTGGTGCGGTAATGGTGTTGGTTGGGTGTTTGGTTAGGGTAGTTGTAGTTCAAACAAGCAAAGGAAAAAATCGGGGCTTTGCGTGAATTCTAGGGTAAAGTGGGGTTTTGGGGTCTTTTGACGTGCCTTATGGTGACCTAGGAGGATTGGTGAAGTTGGTTTCCAAAAATCGTGGCTCGTTTGAAAGTAGTAGCGTTTTGAAAGTTGGGGTCGTTTTGTGTTTTTGTTGGTTTTTATAGTGTTAATGCTTGTTATGCTTGTTAAAGATGGTTATGATTGAAATGTGTATCAACTGTTGCTATTGCGTGCGAGAGTAACCTACTTTGTTATTCTCCCACGTGTGGCTCTATTGCTCGATTGCTCGATTGTTGCATTGTATATTGTATTGCATTCATAGAGTCAAGGGCAGTGTGATGGGCCTCTCTGGGTAGCCACGGGTTGCCAGTGTTGGTTGCTCTAGCTCTGTGTCCTATTCCCTTTCTCGCTTGGGTTGCCTCCCAGGGAGATTTGGGTCGTAGAATTGATGAATACTTCCGGGGTATTCCAAACTGAAGTTATAAGGTGGTTTGGGCGGCGCGTCGTCATCGAATTCGTGATTGAAAGTTGCTCGTGGAAAGTGAATCGTATCCTTTGAATGAGTGTTTATAGTTTTAATGCTTGTCTTGTTTTATTGTTGGCTTTGTTTGTATCTCTATATGATAATTGAATGAATTGCTTGACTATTTGCATTGCATTCTCCTCTCATCTCTGTCCTTGAGACCAATAACCCTTGCTGAGCAATAGTTTTTGCTCATTCCTTTCTATACCATATTTTTACAGGAGTAGTTGAAGCTGATCCTATCGAGGTAGTTGAGGAGGAGGAACAAGTGGAGGTGTTTCCTTGATTGCACTTTCTTTGCTTAGCTGGTGGTTGGTTGCCAGTCTTTTGTGCGGGCCATGTTTGATGTATATACTGCTTGGTTGACGCTTCATTTTGAGGCTTGTAGCCTTATATGTAGTTTCTATTTTGAGGCCTCTATGGTCTTATGTTGTAAAAGTTGAAAGAATGTGAAGTTGTAAAGATATACTCTTATGACTAGTAAAGAATTGCATACTAATGGTTTAACTGTTTAGTGGCATAAATACTTGTGTAGTATGCATGGCATTTTGGATTGCAAAGTTGGTTAATAAGAAGATGTATGTTTTTAAAAGAAAGTTGGCTTGTTTCAAATGTTTATTATGGTATTCGTGAGTATTATATTGAATGTAGGGTTTTCAGATCGTCTACGGTACAGACGAGACTCCGTTCGTGTGTCGGGTCCGGGCTTGGCTTTTACGGGGTCGGGTCGGGGCGTGACATCTTTAGGTGGTATTAGAGCATGATAGTCTTGCATGAGCCGGGATATGTTTCTCGGTCTGTGGGGTAAAGGTCTAAAATGCTAAAGTGTTAATGTATGATTGTTAAGTGGAGAAAAATGTTATAGTATGACTATGTGAACTTGAGTGCTTTTGTGTTCAAGTGAAATGGTTGGCATGTCAATCTTGTGTTATGTGAATTGTGTGATAGGATATTTGATTGTTATTGACTTGAGTGTTATCTAATCTTATGTGTTATATTTCTGTCTATAAACTGCTTTTATATGTTGCCAGCCATTGTGAGTTGTTACTATGCCGCCACGACGTAGTACTCAAGGTCAAGGGGCAGATGAAGAGGCAGCAGAACAGGGTCAGCAACCGTTACCTGAACAGTTTATGGCTACTATGACCACTGCAATTGACTGGATTACATAGGTACTGCATGAGCAGAGGCAGGACAGGAATAATAATCCCCAAGGAAATCAAGCTAATCCTGGTGGACAGGGGCCTAGGGCTGAGAATAATCAGTTGGAAAAATTCCTGAGGCACGAGCCGGGTAAGTTCTTTGGAGAGCCGGATGACGAGGCAGCCGAGAGATGGCTTAACCGCGTTGAGAAAATTTACGCTGCTTTGAGGTACACTGATGAGGCAAGAATAGCTTATGCAGCATTTTTGTTTGAGGGTGACGCAGAATAGTGGTGGAACACTGTCAGGTTGAGGTGGGATTGTGAGGATGTTCCGCATTTGTGGGATGATTTCGTGAGTGAGTTTCGGGACAAGTATATTCCCGAGATGGCTAGGGAAAGGCGGGAAGATGAATTTGTGGCCCTGAAGCAGGGAAACATGACTGTTGCTGTAACACCCCGATCCCTCTCGAGACCGGGAGTTCTATCAATCGATCTAATCACAACCCAAACCAAACCCGGGCATAATTTTCAGGGAAAACGGACGGAGTCTCCCCTGTTTCTAGGCGAAATATAAAACCTGCGATAGCATATAAGTGGACCAATACCATGTCCAAACATTCAAAACTACCTCAAGGCCATTCGAGCCTCGGTTCTCAACAATTTAAACTCAGCAAGTATACATACATTTCTAATTTAAAAGCTAACCTATCTCTTTTCATTTTTGACAAGTACATTCGAACTAGACGGTTAAACCATACTAAGCTACTGCATAAAATAAACTATCATGCCATTCTAACTCTTTTCCTTTGGACATTACAGACATGCATTGAAGTTAAGCTATGCTAACTGATTACATAAACTAGCTTATCAATTCACCTCAGCTACTTAGCTAAATTTAAATTACATTTCTTTTGACAATAAATACAAACAATATATGAACATACATCTTTACAAACTTCGACACTCAAGCCACATAGGCACGCAAGACAACTCTTCAGGCAACGAACTTTCACGAAATCACGAACTTTTCAGCTAACATGACATTTCCTGAAATGTGGTGGTGAGGAGTGAGTATACACAACACGTATACTCAGTGAGGGCGAGACAGATATCGAATTGGAGAGAAAGAAAGTCGTGCAATGCAAATAAGACAGTTAAGCAATATAACTGATAAATAAGCAATCAAGACAAACAATCAATACAATAAGCAATTACTGAAAGCATTAACACAACCATTCAAAGCTATACCACATTCTGAAGGCTATGGTTCATTCATACGAGCAATGTACCATTTCACGAGCGATACATCAATCTCGAGCTTGATGTTGACAACGATGACAATAAGCGCGCAACCACCTTATAACACCAGTTTGGAATACCCCGGAAGTATCCATCAATCTACGACCCAAATCTCCCTGGGAGACAACCCAAGCGAGAAGAGGGAATAGCTACGGAGCTAGAGCAACCAACACTGGCAACCCGAGGCTACCCAGAGAGGCCCATCACTCACGCGCTGACATTATGCAATGCAAGACTCGATACAAGGCGATAAACGAGCGATTGCACAACAATACAGAATAGAGGAGATAAACGAGATATCAAGCATTATCAACAATTGTTAAACATTTCAATCAATAATCAACTCTAACAAGTGTAATAAGCATTAACAAGCATTTACAATCAAACAAGTAACAAGAACAACACCAACTAACATTATCAAGTAATAACAAGTATTCTATAGGCATTATAAGCTTTCTATAGACAACATAAGCATTCTATAAGCAATATAAGCATTCTATAAGCAATATTCTATGAAAACACAAAAAATCATGAAAATGACCCAACTTACCAAACTCTACTACTTTCAAACAAGCCACGAGTTTTGGAAACCGACTTTACCAATCCTCCTAGGTCATTATAAGGCACGTCTAAAGACCCCGAAACCCTACTTAACCCTGGAATTCAAGCAAAGTCCCGATTTCCCCCTTTGCTTGTTTGAACTACAACTATAATAACGAAACACCCAACCAACGCCATAATCGCACCAAAAGTGCTTCCATGGCCTCCCGAAACAATGCCATCAAGCAAAACGAGAAAATGCTAAACTCGACCTAAACGACCCTGACTTTCACCAAGGCATTTTTCTCATTTTTTCCATTACGCAACCTAAACAAATCATGCATTTAGGCATTCTAGCATACCTACCACCTTTTCACATCAACAGACAGCATAACAATGCAACTTTATCGTTTCAAGGGTTTACTATTCATAAAATACTATTCAACTAACAATTTATATTTCAATTTCAATATTCAACCACAGAAAATATTAAAAAGCTATAAATACGTGTTCTACGATTGCTAGGGAACATACTTTAAGCAATGAAACAGACAAAATAACAACCTACGGTTAAATCACAAAAATTAAAGTTTATGTTCAACATTTTCAAATGCGTAAATAACAATGAAACCCTCACCTTAGACGCTCCTAGACGCTAGGGAAACCTCGTAGGATGCCTCGGAAACCACCCCGTGCAAGCTCACGCGAAGATTTGATGATTTGTTTTGAAATTTTTTTCTTTCTTTTTCTCTTTCTTTTCCTCATGGCTTCAAGCCTTTCTTCTCTGTTTTTTTGTTTGCATTCTTCTTATTTAAGAAAAAAAATGACAAGAAGTCAAAGGTCAAAGATTCGGTCAACCCGCTAAACCAAAACAGCTATGCGCGACCTTACGAAAACGGCCATAACTTCTTCTAGAAAACTCTAATTCACGAACAGTTTGAAGCCTAAGAAACTAGACTCATAGAGCTTTCCAACCATATATAATTTGCTACCTAACTCTTCCCCAATTGGTTCAGATTTAATTCCAAAGTTGACCCAAAATTTGACTAACTTAACATTGCGTTTTTTTATTTCTAATCCCAAGTTTGCCTTTTATTAAACATTTCAAAAATTTCCACCTTGTCCTAGTTGGTCAATGTAGATGAAAAGTCAACTAGTTTGGTCAAAGAAGGTGAAAGGTCAATAAAATGCAATTTAAATGAACTTTAAATGCTATTGAATACATGCCAGGTTCGGGGTATCACATCCTTCCCCCCTTAAAACAATTGCGTCCTCGCAATTCTTCTTCCAATAGAACTCAGCATCATCTGAAATCCAATTCTGACTAATCTTCATCGGTTGAAGAATCCCGTTGACACGAATACCGAAGAAGAATAAAATTTCAACCAAAAGCGTCGAGATAATACCAATAAAGACCTAAGCAAAGATACTGTAGATACAATCACATCACATATTAATGATAAGAAGAATACCCCACGCATGAATCTCCAATAGAAGTCTAACTATTACTGCCTGAGAATTCCCAAACAAGAAGCCAAATAAAGGCTCAAACAAAGGTTCCATCCAGAGGTCCAAATAAGTACCCCACTGGTCATGAATTTCATAGAAGAATTCCCTGATAAGAGTGCTGAAGAAAATACTAAGAAACCCAATCAAATATACTTCAAAAGTTCCAAAGAAGCCTTCCAAATAATAACCCCATAGGACAACCCATTAGATTCCGAGTATCGCTATCAAATGCTGAGAAGAATGTCTAAGGAAATACTAGATAAAATATAATGCGCCCAATAAGACAACCAAGTTGAATAACAAACATAGTTTCCCACCAAAACCAAACTCTGAGGCCTCTTTACTATTTGCCAAGTGAGAACTTCATACAATCTTGCCAATAAGGAAAATACCAGTAGAACGCCCAATAAGAATTTCAAAGAATACCATAAGTAGTATTATACAATAAGTCTGATAGGAACTCCAAATACCAAACCTACTGAGGAACACTGAAGAAGATATCCGAAACAATGCTCCAATAAGAAAGTAGCCAAGTTTGCCTAATAAGTAAATATTAAATAATTGGCCACTGAGAATTCCAGAAAATACCATTGAAGAATTTCCAATCAGGGATGCCAGTTTCACACCAATAAAGACCGAGACACATATACCCTAGATAATACTGTGCAGTAAGGCCGATTGAAATCCCAATAGCCAAATCCACAGAGAAATGCCAACAGAAGTCTCCAAAGAATACCCATTAAGAAAACCAAAGAATGCTCCAAAGAACAACCAAATAAAACCCCAAGAGAAAGCTGCTCTTTCACAACTGTTAGGCACCGAGGAGGACCATAGAGATTCGCCAATAACCGAGCTCCAAAAGCAAACACCAATTCCCAAATAAAGGCTAGTCAAATACCATTCATTTCCTGCCAATCCATATACCTTGAGAAGCCAGCTGTGAACCACTTTCTTCAGGGGAGGAAGAGGACTTACTTACCATTTCCATAAGACATGTATGAATGCCAATATATCACAGTTATACACATGCCTTAAACTATTATGCAAGCAAGTTTACAAAACAGTTTATTCAACAAAGTCACTCAATCACGACAATCAAGTCAAGCACAACATAATTAATTCAAATCACGGCATAGCTAATTCAAGACATTCCAATACACACATTACAAGCAATACTTCAAGCAAATAATAATCCACGAGGTTGATTCAATTCACGATGCCAATTCGATAGGTCAATTCAATGCACAACTGGACACTTCACCTTACTTAGCACACAATTAACACATAACACATAACTATATCACATAGGAGCACACATTCAGATCAAGACACACAATCTCACATACAAGCATACACTTTCAAGACACACTTAACAAGCACACATTCGAGGGTCACTACCCACCAGACCGAGGACCCTGTCCTGGCTTATGAGCTAGACAAGCTCTGATACTACCTGTAACACCCCGATCCCTCTCGAGACCGGGAGTTCTATCAATCGATCTAATCACAACCCAAACCAAACCCGGGCATAATTTTCAGGGAAAACGGACGGAGTCTCCCCTGTTTCTAGGCAAAATATAAAACCTGCGATAGCATATAAGTGGACCAATACCATGTCCAAACATTCAAAACCACCTCAAGGCCATCCGAGCCTCGGTTCTCAACAATTTAAACTCAGCAAGTATACATACATTTCCAATTTAAAAGCTAACCTATCTCTTTTCATTTTTGACAAGTACATTCGAACTAGACGGTTAAACCATACTAAGCTACTACATAAAATAAACTATCATGCCATTCTAACTCTTTTCCTTTGGACATTACAGACATGCATTGAAGTTAAGCTATGCTAACTGATTACATAAACTAGTTATCAATTCACCTCAGCTACTTAGCTAAATTTAAATTACATTTCTTTTGACAATAAATACAAACAATATATGAACATACATCTTTACAAACTTCGACACTCAAGCCACATAGGCACGCAAGACAACTCTTCAGGCAACGAACTTTCACGAAATCACGAACTTTTCAGCTAACATGACATTTCCTGAAATGTGGTGGTGAGGAGTGAGTATACACAACACGTATACTCAGTGAGGGCGAGACATATATCGAATTGGAGAGAAAGAAAGTCGTGCAATGCAAATAAGACAGTTAAGAAATATAACTGATAAATAAGCAATCAAGACAAACAATCAATACAATAATCAATTACTGAAAGAATTAACACAACAATTCAAAGCTATACCACACTCTGAAGGCTATGGTTCACTCATACGAGCAATGTACCATTTCACGAGCGATACATCAATCTCGAGCTTGATGTTGACAACGATGACAATAAGCGCACAACCACCTTATAACACCAGTTTGGAATACCCCGGAAGTATCCATCAATCTACGACCCAAATCTCCCTGGAAGGCAACCCAAGCGAGAAGAGGGAATAGCTACGGAGCTAGAGCAACCAACACTGGCAACCCGAGGCTACCCAGAGAGGCCCATCACTCACGCGCTGACACTATGCAATGCAAGACTCGATACAAGGCGATAAACGAGCGATAGCACAACAATACAGAATAGAGGAGATAAACGAGATATCAAGCATTATCAACAATTGTTAAACATTTCAATCAATAATCAACTCTAACAAGCGTAATAAGCATTAACAAGCATTTACAATCAAACAAGTAACAAGAACAACACCAACTAACATTATCAAGCAATAACAAGTATTCTATAGGCATTATAAGCATTCTATAGACAACATAAGCATTCTATAGGCAATATAAGCATTCTATAAGCAATATTCTATGAAAACACACAAAATCATGAAAATGACCCCAACTTACCAAACTCTACTACTTTCAAACGAGCCACGAGTTTTGGAAACCGACTTCACCAATCCTCCTAGGTCACTATAAGGCACATCTAAAGACCCCGAAACCCTACTTAACCCTGGAATTCAAGCAAAGTCCCGATTTCTCCCTTTGCTTGTTTGAACTACAACTATACTAACGAAACACCCAACCAATGCCATAATCGCACCAAAAGTGCTTCCATGGCCTCCCGAAACAATGCCATCACGCAAAATGAGAAAACGCTAAACTCGACCTAAACGACCCCGACTTTCACCAAGGCATTTTTCTCATTTTTTCCATTACGCAACCTAAAAAAATATGCATTTAGGCATTCTAGCATACCTACCACCTTTTCACATAAACAGACAACATAACAACGTAACTTTATCGTTTCAAGGGTTTACTATTCACAAAATACTATTCAACTAACAATTTATATTTCAATTTCAATATTCAACCACAGAAAATGTTAAAAAGCTATAAATACGTGTTCTACGATTGCTAGGGAACATACTTTAAGCAATGAAACAGACAAAATAACAACCTACGGTTAAATCACAAAAATTAAAGTTTATGTTCAACATTTTCAAATGCGTAAATAACGAAGAAACCCTCACCTTAGACGCTCCTAGACGCTAGGGAAACCTCGTAGGATGCCTCGGAAACCACCCTGTGCAAGCTCACGAGAAGATTTGATGATTTGTTTTGAAATTTTTTTCTTTCTTTTTCTCTTTCTTTTCCTCATGGCTTCAAGCCTTTCTTCTCTATTTTTTCGTTTGGATTCTGCTTATTTAAGAAAAAAATGACAAGAAGTCAAAGGTCAAAGATTCGGTCAACCCGCTAAACCAAAACAGCTATGCGCGACCTTACGAAAACGGCCATAACTTCTTATATAAAACTCCAATTCACGAATGGTTTGAAGCCTCAGAAACTAGACTCATAGAGCTTTCCAACCATATATAATTTGCTACCTAACTCTTCCCCAATTGGTTCAGATTTAATTCCAAATTTGACCCAAAATTTGACAAACTTAACATTGCATTTTTTTTATTTCGAATCACAAGTTTGCCTTTTATTAAACATTTCAAAAATTTCCACCTTGTCCTAGTTGGTCAATGTAGATGAAAAGTCAACTAGTTTGGTCAAAGAAGGTGAAAGGTCAATAAAATGCAATTTAAATGAACTTTAAATGCTATTGAATACATGCCAGGTTCGGGGTATCACAGTTGCACAGTATGAGGCTAGGTTTGTCAGCCTGTCGAGGTATATGCCTGAGCTGGTACGGCCAGCTAGGAGGATGATTCATAGGTTTGTTCGTGGGCTGAGAATGGATATACAGCTGCATTTGACTGGGCAGACTTATACTACTTTTCCCGAGGCATTCCAAGCAGCCTCAAAGTTTGAGAAACGGAAGGCGGAGATGATAGCTGAGAGTAGCCAGCCGAGTAAGAAACAGTACTTGGGCGAGAGCAGCCAGAGTCAGCAGAGGCAGTATCAGACTTTTGTTCAGGCTCCTCAGCAACGTCCGTATCAGCCTCAGTATCAGATTCAGTGGAGACCAGCTGTGACTAGACCCCAGCAGGGAGGTACAGTTCTTACCACTACCAGAGCCCCCGCACCTACGGGAAACACAGTTGCAAGACAAAATTAGCAGTGTAACTTTTGTAATCGATCGGGGCACATTGAGGCTAATTGCTGGAGGAAGAGTGGTTAGTGCACTGGTTGTGGAAGCGATGAGCATAGGGTGAAAGATTGCCCTAAGTATAAGAATGTTCAGGGTCGTATTGGAGGCTAGGGTGTGCAGAATAGGGCTGCAGGTGCAGGTCCAGCACAGAGGGTACAGGCTAGGGTCTTTGCACTAGATACGGAGGAGCTGCCAGATACTACAGCAATAGTGGAAGGTACCTTTCTTCTCAATACTCAGCCAGTTAAAGTTTTGATTGATCCCAGAGCTACACATTCGTTTATAACTCCTGCATGTGCACGATCTGTGAATGTTTGCATTGATAAACTGCCTCATAAAGTTGAAGTTAGTACGCCTTTGGGTGCGAAATTTGTTACTGAGTCTATTTGCAAATCTTGTGTTATATGCATAGAGAACCATAAATTTCCTGTTGATTTAATTATACTACCCTTCCGTGACTTTGAAATCATATTGGGAATGGACTGTTGGGGAAATACTATGCTCAGTTGGATTGTAGAACAAAGATTGTTTATCTTCAGACTCCTGACCTACCGGTACTAGAGATTGTTGGGAACTGCAGGGCTGCCCGAATACCTCTTTTATCATCAATTAGGGCATCTAAGTTGTGGAATAAAGGTTGTGAAGCTTACCTAGCTTATCTGATCAATCAACCTACTGATAAGTTGAATTTGAATGAGGTTCCAATTGTTAAAGACTTCCCTGGTATATTTTCCGAGGAATTATTGGGTTTACCACCGGATAGGGAGATTGAATTTGTGATTGATCTTGTGCCAGGCACTGTGCCAATTTCTAGAAGTCCTTATAGAATGGCATCGGCTGAACTTCAGGAATTGAAAATTCAGCTTCAGAACTTGCTTGAGAAAGGGTTTATACAACCTAGTTCTTCGCCGTGGGGTGCGCCTGTGTTGTTTGTGAGAAAGAAAGACGGCATGCTACGGTTATGTATTGATTATAGGGGACTTAATCAAGTCACGATTAAGAACAAATACCCCTTGCCGTTGATTGAAGAATTGTTTGACCAGTTGTAGGGTGCGAGTGTTTACTCCAAATTTGACTTGAGGCAGGGTTACTATCAACTCAGGATTCGGAGTGACGATATACCTAAGACGGCATTCAGGACTAGATATGGCCACTATGAATTTGTTGTGTTACCATTTGGATTGACGAATGCACCAGCCGCATTCATGGACTTAATACAGAGAGTTTTTTGACCTTATCTTGATCAATTTGTCGTAATCTTTATTGACGACATTTTAGTATACTATAAGAATGAGGCTGAACATGAACAACATTTGAAGATTGTGCTACAGACTTTGCAAGAAAACAAGCTTTTTGCTAAATTCAGCAAGTGTGAATTCTGGTTGAATCAAATATCTTTTCTGGGCCATATCATTTCAGATCAAGGAATTTCAGTAGACCGAGCTAAGATTGAAATTGTTTTGTCTTGGAAGAGGCCTGAAACGGTGTCAGAGATTCAGAGCTTTCTAGGGTTGGTAGGTTACTATCGGAGGTTTGTTAAAGACTTTTCCAAAATTTCTGGACCTTTAAGCTAGTTGACTCGAAAGAAAGTTACTAACAATTGGGATGCTAAATGTGAATATAGTTTCCAAGAATTGAAGAAGAGACTAACTACAGCTCCTATACTAGCTTTACCTGAGGGTACAGAAAACTTTGTTGTCTACAGTGATGCATCTAAAGAAGGTTTGGGCTGTGTTTTAATGCAGAATGGTAAGGTGATTGCCTATGCTTCTAGGAAGTTGAAACCTTATGAAGTCAATTACCCTACACATGATCTGGAGTTAGCTGCAGTTGTGTTTGCTTTAAAGAAGTGGCGTCATTACTTGTGGGGTAGCAGATTTAAAATTTTTTCTGACCACAAGAGTCTCAAATATTTATTTTCACAAAAAGATTTGAATATGAGGCAGCGAAGGTGGCTAGAGCTATTAAGTGGCTACAATTGTTCTATAAACTACGTGCCAGGTAAGGCAAATGTTGTTGCGGATGCTTTGAGCCGAAAGGCTACTGTTGCAAGTTTAATTATCAAGGATTGGGAGACTTTGGAGGAAATTTGTTCATGGAAGCCAGAAGCTACTGAGGTAGGGATTCGATTTGCTAGCTTACAAATTCGGTCGGGATTGCTAACACAGATCAGGGAGGCTCAGAAGACTGATCCTCACATCTTGAAAATCCAAGAAAAAGCAAAAGGGGGAGAGTCGGAGTTTAAATTACATGCAGATGGTATCTTCAGATTCAGGGACAGAGTGTGTGTTCCTGGTGATCCGACTTTGTAGAATGAGATTCTGTCTGAGGCACATAATTCAAGATATACGATTCACCCGGGCAATACTAAAATGTATAGAGATTTGAAACAACGCATCTGGTGGAACAATATGAATAGGGAGATTGCTGGGTATGTATCCAGGTGTTTGACTTGTCAGAGGGTTAAAGTTGAACATCAGAGGCCAGCCGGGCTTCTACAACCGTTGTCGATTCCACAATGGAAGTGGGTGCATATAACAATGGACCTTATGACCGATCTTTCTAGACCTCCGAGAGGATGTGATTCTGTTTGGGTTGTTGTGGACCGATTGACTAAGGTTTCACATTTTATTCCCGTGAACAAACAGGATAGCCTTGATAAACTAGCTGAGCTCTATGTTGCTAATATTGTGTGATTGCATGGTGTGCCACAGAGTATAGTGTCAGATAGAGATCCCAGATTTAGATCTTGTTTTTGGCAGAAGTTGCAAGAGGCCATGGGAACTAAGTTGAGCTTCAGTACTGCATACCATCCACAAACTGATGGCCAGTCTGAGAGAACTATCAGGATCTTGGAAGACATGCAACGGGCATGTGTGTTAGACTTTGGGAAAAATTGGGAGAAGTTCTTGTCTTTAGCGGAGTTCGCCTACAATAATAGTTATCAATCTACTATAGGTATGGCTCCCTACGAGGCGTTGTATGGTCGTAAATGCAGAGCCCCATTGTATTGAAAAGAGGTTGGAGAGATGAGAACAGTTGATTTGACTGTGTTACCTGAGATGATTAAGATGGTGGATAATGTTCACCTTATTCGCCAGCGTATGCTTACAGCTCAGAGTCGTCAGAAGAGTTATGTGAATAAACACCGTCGGGATCTTGAGTTTGCTTTGGGAGATTGTGTGTTTTTTAAGATTTCTCCTCTAAAGGGATTGATTCGGCACGATAAGAGCGGGAACTGAGTCCCAGGTATATGGGTCCGTTTGAGATCACTGAAAAGGTGGGTCCTTTGGCTTACCGGTTAGCTTTACCTCCGAGCTTGTCGAGACTGCACGGTGTTTTCCACGTATCAATGTTGAGGAGATATCATCCAGATCCTTCACATGTACTTGAACTAGAGCCTTTGTAGATTGAGGAAAGTTAACTTATGAGGAGAAACCGATTCGAATTGTGGATCGGAAAGTTCAGGAACTTCGTAGGAAGAGTATTCCGTTAGTAAAGGTTTTGTGGAATCATCACGGGTTTGAGGAAGCAACTTGGGAAATAGAGGACCAGGTACGGAGTCAGTATCCGGAGTTGTTTATCGACCAGGTAAGAATTGCGTGGACGCAATTGTTTTAAGGGGGAGATGTATAATACCTGAGCCCGGAATGTGGAATTTTCCTGTTTATTTTTTTGGAAATATTATTTTCTTAAATTCTTTGAGATTTAATTGTTATTCCTTTATTGTCGCAAAGTGTATTACATATCAAGGGAGATAGTTAGAGAGCGGTTTCTAGTCCTCAGCAAATAGTGAAAACTAGTATTTAGTGTTTTAATTTTAGTGTTTTAGTTGTTGTTAGCTAGAATTTAAATTGTGTTAGTTGTTTAAGCTTTAAAATGCCTAAAATAAGCTTATTTGACCAACTTAAGTTAGTTTGACCAAAGCCTTGACCAATTGACCAAGCTTGTCATCTTTTATTAAGCAAATAACAAAGAAAAAAATAAAACAAAGCTGAAAAAAACATAGAGAAGGCCGAAACCTTTAAGAGAAAAAAAAAACATTTTGAAATCTTCAAAACTTCAAATCTTCGCGTGAGCTTGCATGGGGTCGTTTTCGAGGCATCCAGCGTGGTTTTTCTTGCGACTATGAACGTCTAAGGTGAGGGAAGCACGTTATTTGCGCATTTGAATGTTATATGTATCAACTTTAAATTTTTGGGTTTTATCCGTAGTTTGTTATTTTAATCGTTTTGATGCTTAAAGAATGTTCCTTGACAATTTAAATTGATAATTGAATAGTAAATTATGAATAGTAAAATCTCGTTTCGATGAAGTTGCTCTATTATGCGTTCTGTTGATGTGAAAATATGCTAGATATGCTAGAATGCCTAAATGCATGATTTGTTTGGATTGTGTAATGGAAAAACGAGGAAAAATGCCTTGGTACAAGTCGGGGTCGTTTAGGTCGAGTTTAGCGTTTTCTCGTTTTACGTGATGGCATTGTCTCGGGAGGCCATGGAAGTACTTTTGGTGCAGTTATGGTGTTGGTTGGGTGTTTGGTAAGGGTAGTTGTAGTTCAAACGAGCAAAGGGAGAAATCGGGACTTTGCGTGAATTCTAGGATAAAGTAGGGTTTCGGGGTCTTTTGACGTGCCTTATGGTGACCTAGGAGGATTGGTGAAGTCGGTTTCCAAAACTCGTGGCTCGTTTGAAAGTAGTAGCGTTTTGAAAGTTGGGGTCGTTTTGTGTTTTTGTTGGTTTTTATAGTGTTAATGCTTGTTATGCTTGTTAAAGATCATTATGATTGAAATGTGTATCAACTGTTGCTATTGCGTGCGAGAGTAACCTACTTTGTTATTCTCCCACGTGTGGCTCTATTGCTCGATTGCTCGATTGTTGCATTGTATATTGTATTGCATTCATAGAGTCAGGGGCGGTGTGATGGGCCTCTCTGGGTAGCCACGGGTTGCCAGTGTTGGTTGCTCTAGCTCCGTGTCCTATTCTCTTTCTCGCTTGGGTTGCCTCCCAGGGAGATTTGGGTCGTAGAATTGATGGATACTTCCGGGGTATTCCAAACTGAAGTTATAAGGTGGTTTGGGCCTGCGCGTCGTCATCGGATTTGTGATTGAAAGTTGCTTGTGGAAAGTGAATCGTATCCTTTGAATGAGTGTTTATAGTTTTAATGCTTGTCTTGTTTTATTGTTGGCTTTGTTTGTATCTCTATATGATAATTGAATGAATTGCTTGACTATTTGCATTGCATTCTCCTCTCATCTCCGTCCTTGAGACCAATAACCCTCGCTGAGCAATAGTTTTTGCTCATTCCTTTCTATACCATATTTTTACAAGAGTAGTTGAAGTTGATCCTATCGAGGTAGTTGAGGAGGAGGAACAAGTGGAGGTGTTTCCTTGATTGCACTTTCTTTGCTTAGCTGGTGGTTGGTTGCCAGTCTTTTGTGCGGGCCATGTTTGATGTATATACTGCTTGGTTGACGCTTCATTTTGAGGCTTGTAGCCTTGTATGTAGTTTCTATTTTGAGGCCTCTATGGTCTTATGTTGTAAAAGTTGAAAGAATGTGAAGTTGTAAAGATATACTCTTATGACTAGTAAAGAATTGCATACTAATGGTTTAACTGTTTAGTGGCATAAATACTTGTGTAGTATGCATGGCATTTTGGATTGCAAAGTTGGTTAATAAGAAGATGTATGTTTTTAAAAGAAAGTTGGCTTGTTTCAAATGTTTATTATGGTATTCGCGAGTATTATATTGAATGTAGGGTTTTCGGATCGTTTACGGTACAGAGGAGACTCCGTCCGTGTGTCGGGTCCGGGCTTGGCTTTTTGCGTGGTCGGGTCGGGGCTTGATAGGTTCTACCTGGGAAGGGACAAAACCGTGAGGAGTATGGGCTCCAAAGTGGTCAATATTTGCATAGTGCGCTTCTGGGCCCACCAGCCATGGCCTCGGTGCTCGCTTGGGCACTAAGTCCAGGAAGTATCCTGCAGGCATGGGGGTATTGGTTTCGGGGCGTTACAAAATTGGTATCAGAGCCGACCTTCCTTTGCACAAGTGGCCCACGAGGGCACTGGGCCTCCTTAAGGGGGGGCAGATGTGGTAACCCCATCCCACATCGGAAGGCTTGGAGCTGGGCCAACTGAATATATAGAGAAGTTTCTCGTATATTCGTGCAGGCGCATTTTCTAGTGTGGGGTTCCACCTAGGAAGGGACAAAACCGTGAGGAGTATGGGCTCCAAAGCAGACAATACTTGTATAGTGTGCTTCCGGGCCCACCTGCTATGGCCTCGGTGCTCGCTTGGGCCCTAAGTCCAGGAAGTATCCTGCAGGTGTAGGGGTGTTGGTTTCGGGGTGTTACAACAATAGCCGTTAAAGAGTGAATGAAAGGCGCAGTAAGTCCCGTAGTAAGTCCAGTCGTGACCAATGTATCCACCATGGCTGATCTTCCCCTGGCAAAACAAGAAGTTGTTACTAACAACTCTGAAGTCACTTCCTTTGATCCTTCCGCATCTCATTATAAGGTAGACATAACCCAAACACCTCCATCTACCAAACCAGGTGAACTCTTCAAACTCTCTCCGTTAAACCCATACTCATATTACCAAACTTCCCAACTCACACAAAAGTTCAAATCTCTATTACCTACCAAGCCAGCAGCCCTTACAACCGTGTAGAAATCCTCTACAGTCTCTGTACGATCTGTATCTTCTTCCCGCTCCTTCCGTTACCCTTAGAATGAGGACTGCTGCCCAAAAATCAAGGGAAGCATCAGTCTGCAAAATGAGTTATCCTGGACCTGGGATCTTGAGAGGAGGATGTGCTTTGCATAACTCCTTTAGCTTCTGAACTGCAACTGTGGATTCGGGAGACCAATTTCCAATGTTGGATTTTCGGAGGTACTTGGAAATCTGGCTGGTATAGTTGGCCAATGATGGGACATGCGATGAGGCATAATTGATGAGGCCAAGGAACTGTTGGATCTGTGTAACAGTTCTGAGTTCATCAGGGAAGTCGAGGACTTTGCTTGATATGCGGTCCTATAAAAGAATGTGTCCTTCTCTTATCTGCAAACCAAGAAAATCAATAGCATTTAGACCAATTTTCATCTTGGATTCAGCAAGAACTAATCCATGATGGTAGGTTAGTTCCAGGAATTGTCGGAGATGTTGGTGGTGTTTTTCAGCTGTGTTA
The DNA here is from genome assembly GCA_037974665.1 of Ehretia macrophylla. NCBI lineage: Eukaryota > Viridiplantae > Streptophyta > Magnoliopsida > Boraginales > Ehretiaceae > Ehretia > Ehretia macrophylla. The sequence goes on from CM075780.1 coordinate 31,590,084, forward strand.
CTGAATATTAAAACATCATCAACGTAGAGAATACAGAGATGCACGAGTGGCCTATAAACATCATCCATTCTGTGCTGGAACTCGGACGGTGCTTTCTTGAGACCGAATGGCATGACATTCCATTCATAATGACCCTGTGGAACAACAAAAGCAGTTTTGAATCTGTCAGCTTCAGTGATACCAATCTGCCAAAATCCTGATTTCATATCAAATTTGGAAAAGAATTTGGCTTTGGACAGCTTCTGAAGGAATTGTTCCTTTCTTGGAAGAGGGTATCGGATATCCTGCAATTGATCATTGAGTTGACGATAATCTATCACCAATATTTTCTTTCCTCAAACTTGTTCAGATCTTTTGTTGACATAAAAGGCATGACTTGCCCACGGAGATCTGGATGGTCGGATGAGACCTTGCTCGAGTAGTGCTTGAATTTCAACTTGACAAAGATCTTCATCTTTTGGCATTCCTGGATGAGAGGCGGTTTGGTGTGGCATCTGCCAATTCTCTTTGTAAGGTAGAGAGACAAAGTGTTTACTTCTTTCCCAAAACTTGTTTGGAAGATCACCGAAACAGGAAATGAGGAGGCTTCTTTCTTCAACAAATTCATCATCTTGAATAGCTGAAACCTGTGAGGGTAATTTCTGTAAGGATATCCAAGGGGTATACTGATTATGCAGGAATTGGAAACCATCTGTCTGTAATGAGAATGGAGAAAGTAAGGTGAGGAAATCCATTCCTAAGAGAATGTCTTCACAGCATTGATCATACTGGTAAAAGCTGTGCCGAACTGAGACATCTGGAGATAAGTGCATGGGTATAGTCATGGAGTGTGCTTCACTTGCAAATCCACTACCAGAAGTAGTAGTAAAGGTTGCTCGAGAGGATATCCAAAATTCAAGAGGAAGACACTTGAATTTCATGAAAGAAATACATGATCCTGTGTCTAGAAGTGCAGTAACAGTGATAGGAACATATCCTGGAGGGTTTACAACAAGCTTTATGTATGGCTTATAGATTTGTCCTGGGGTAAAGGTAGCTTTGGAAGTGGTATGGATTGGTTGTTCAGAGATTTTGTGTATTTTGGCTATGGAGAGGTTTGGTTCTGAATCAGAGGATTCTGATTCTGAGGTGAGATCTGAGGATGAGGTTGTATCAAGGTTAAGAACGGCTTGATCTGGTTCAGAAGTCCATGTGTATAGTTGGTCATCAAAGTTTTGAGTTGAGATGAACTGAACAAGCTTGGCTGGTAGCTTCTTGGTCTTTTTGAGGTAACAATATTTTCCAAAATGTCCTTTCATTCCACAAAGAAAACACTTAGTGGCAGAAGAGGGTTTTGATATTTTCTTCACAAATTTGAACTTATTGAAAGGTTTTCTGGACTTGTGAAACCTTTTCTGATGTTTTTGCTTCTTGTATTTGTGACACGAACATGGAGAGTAGCTGTGAGTGTGACAGCCAAACTTTTGGAAATCTTTTCTGCAAAAGGTATCCATTGTTTTCTGCTCATTGCTTTTGAGGAGCTTGTCAAGTCGCTTGGACTCGCACTGATCTTAAATGAGCTTTCTGGCCATCTGGTATAAGTGAGCAAGACTCACCTGTCTTAGATCTGCAATATTGGCTCGTTTGAACTCTGTTTCGAGCAATTCAGGAAGTGGCTGAGGCATGTTGAAGACAAATGCCTTTTTGATGGTTTGTGTATTTTTTCCAAATATAACATACCTAGCTTCCTGTCTTAGATAGTAATCTCCAAGTTTTGCAACATCACAGCATTTGTTGAGTAAGAACTCCTTTTCTGCCTTTTCTATCTCTTGGGCTGTTTGTCCTACGAAAATGTTTTGTAGACATCTTAGGAATATCTGAATAGGATCTGCATCTGTCAGGATGATCTGTCTTTCTTCTTCTGTCAGCATCCTTGTCCACCAACTGCGGAGTGATCCTGTAAAAGCAGCAACAAGACGGTCAATGATATCTCTTATCTCAAGAGTAGAATTTCGGAGAGATTCTCCATTTATCCATGCATCCATTTTCTCAAGATATTTGAGTCTGTCATCAGGAGGAATTGCATCAATGTTCCATAATTGCTTGTGATCTGGAGCATGTGGGATGGAAACTTTTCCTTCAATGTTTTGTTGTCTTTGAGGTTGCTGTTGTGGAACTTGTGGGACTTGTGCTTGTGTTTGGTTCTGGTGTTCTCTTGCTTGGGAAGTTTCTCCTTGGTCACTGGTTGCTTCTAAATCATCAGGATTAGTTTGTACAGGGTTGTGTGTACGTGTTCTTGTGGTGTCCGTGTAGAACGGTGTCACAGGAGTTTGCATAAGAACTGGCCCTTTGTATGGTGGAATCGTCTGAGAGGATGAATCATTTTCAAACGGATCAAAGGACGAAATGACAGAGGAAATTTCACTAGGACCTTCTTTCTCGTCTTCATCACCCCACCCGGTTGGGATAATTTTCTCTTTGGAGAGATAATGAGGAGGTGGTGTGAGATCAACACAATAAGCTTTTTCGCAATTTCTACTTGGTATCCACACTGCATGATCTGGCTTTGGATTATGCTTCCAAGGATGAGAGGACTGCTTCTTTGGCTTTGCTGGCTGTTTGAGCTTTTGAGCGAGTCGTTCTCTTTCTCTCTTGAAGTCGTCTGAATCGAGATAATGCTTCTCTGAAGAAGATTTATGCATGTTGATCATGTTGATGCTGTTCCAAGAACGAATTAGTTCGGAAGATGATACGGATTGTACAGAGACTGTAGAGGATTTGTACACGGCTGTATGGGCTGCTGGCTTGGTAGGTAATAGAGGTTTAACGGAGAGAGTTTGAAGAGTTCACCTGGTTTGGTAGATAGAGGTGTTTGTGTTATGTCTACCTCATAATGAGATGTGGAAGGATCAAAGGAAGTGACTTCAGAGTTGTTAGCAACAACTTCTTGTTCTAGCAGGGGAAGATCAGCCATGGTGGATACACTGGTCACAACTGGACTTACTGCGGGACTAACTGCTCCTTTCATTCACTATTTAACGGCTATTGCTCTATTGCCAAAGACTCTAGTGTTCAAAACACAAGTATAGTTTAAGACCTTCAATACCAGAATAGGGAAGTGTTATAGTTAACTAGGCTCTGAGACCACAAACGGGAAGGCGGGAAGCGGGAGGCGGAAGACATGGCTAAAGGCTAAGGGTAGAAGGAAGATGTAGGCAGTTTGAGAGAAAGAAAGTTGTATTGCAATCCAAATCTGACTCTATCACTAAGGGGAAGGCGGAGAGCGGGAGGCGGAAGACATGGCTAAAGGCTAAGGGTAGAAGGAAGATGTAGGCAGTTTGAGAGAAAGAAAGATGTATTGCAATCCAAATCTGACTCTATCTGACTCTGCCCCTTTAGTCAGGGGTTCTTCATTATTTATAGGCAAACCATTACAAAGCAAATAATTACAAGCGGAATCTTCACTATTCCTGACAAGGACTAAAGTAGCTTCCTTCAATAAAGGAAAAGCTGACACGACATAAAGCGATTCCTAATAATTCACAATAAGACAAACCTGACGCGACTAAAGCGGTTTCCTTTAATAAAGGAAATCTCACTTATTACAAACAGACAAACGAGACATGACATAAAGAGAATCTGAAGTGACAAGATTCCTGTCATATCCTATTATTACAACATGACAAACCTATTTATAAAACACGAAGCTTCATCATGGGGTCTACCCGGGATTCCTGGAATCCTGTTTGCAATGAGGTACCATCTGTCATTATGATCGATATCATCCCACCACTCCTGACTGTTATGGCTACTAAAATCATCTCCCTCCCACGGGTCGTAGTCAGACCCAAGGTCTGCAGTGGAATAGGCATCTGGCTGAGAGAAATTCTGGAAGGCGAGGAGATGCTCATGAAAAGTGGGGCTATCAGGGACGCGGACGTGCCAAAACTCTACGGGATTAGAAACATCTAGACCATGAGCTCGAGCAGTGGCTCTCTTGACAGTAAGACATTGTTCCCAATAAATAAAATATTCCCAAGGCTCCTGTCGGAGGTGAAAATGGTTGATTGGAATGATGGTTGGCGGAATGGCACTATTCCAAATATCTGTCAGGCGAATGATGAAAACCTGCTAGTGCTGAATAATTTGACTGGTGATGAGTGTTGGCGGATCAAATGACTGAAACACCAGTGTGAATAACTTGACAAAGCGGGATTCTGGGAACACACGAACATGTCTCTGAATGAGCTCTGGATCAAAAAGAACTGCCATAGGATAATTAAGCCAATACCAAAGATACAAGAATTGCATCTTTGAAAAGTCATAATTATTAAAATCAAGAATAGTATCCCATGGTTCTTTATGCTGGGGATTGTAACGAACAACGTTGGGAACATAATAGACAGAGGATAACAGATCAATAATTCTTCTGAGCTTGATCTCAACGAATTCTTCAAAAAAATTAGTGATCCGACTTCTGGCGAATGATCGGAGTGTCTTTATCTTGATCTCTTCAGATAGGGCTTCAAGAAATTGAGCTTGCTGGTCTGAACTCAAATCATAAAATGTCTGAGATTGGCCATCAGTGGGATCTGGATTTGAACTAGAACTACCTGGAATAAGACCTGGAACCAGGGAAGCTGGAAGTTTGCGTCCATCTGGATTTACCATGCATACAGCTTTTTCGGATGGTGGTGTGCGAGAGAGCAACCTCAAAGACAACAAAACATTAAAGAAAAAGTTTCCATCCCATATGCTTCAGATCACAAGCAATTCTGGAACATTGATGCAATTCCTCTTGATGACAGACTCAAATATCTTGAGAAAATGGATGCATGGATAAATGGAAAATCTCTCCGAAATCCTACTCTTGAGATAAGAGATATCATTGACCGTCTTGTTGCTGCTTTTACAGGATGACTCTGCTGTTGGTGGACAAGGATGCTGACAGAAGAAGAAAGACAGATCATCCTGACAGATGCCGATCCTATTCAGATATTCCTAAGATGTCTACGAAACATTTTCGTAGGACAAACAACCCAAGAGATTGAAAAGGCAGAAAAAGGAGTTCTTACTCAACAAATGCTGTGATGTTGCAAAACTTGGAGATTACTATCTCAGACAGGAAGCTCTGTATTTTATCTTTGGAAAAAATACAGAAACTATCAAGAAGGCGTTCGTTTTTAACATGCCACAACCACTTCCTGAATTGCTCAAAATAGAGTTCAAACCCAATATTGTAGATCTTAGATAGGTGAGTCTTGCTCACTTGTACCAGATGGCCAGAAAGCTCATTCAAGACCAGTGCGAGTCCAAGCGACTTGGCAAGCTCCTCAAAAGCAACGAGCAGAAAACAATAGATATCTTTTGCAGAAAAGATTTCCAAAAGTTTGGCTGTCACACTCACAACTACTCTCCATGTTCGTGTCACAAATACAAGAAGCACAAATATCAGAAAAGGTTTCACAAGACCAGAAAACCTTTTAAGAAGTTTAAATTTGTGAATAAAAGATCAAAAGCCTCTTCTTCCACTAAGTGTTTTCTTTGTGGAAAGAAATGATATTTTGCAAAAGATTGTTACCTCAAAAAGACCAAGAAGCAACCAGCCAAGCTTGTTTAGTTCATCTCAACTCAAAACTTTGATGGCCAACTATACACATGGACTTCCGAACCTGATCAAGCCGTCCTTAACCTTGATACAGCCTCACCCTCAGATCTCACCTCAGAATCAGAATCCTCTGATTCAGAACCAAACCTCTCCATAGCCAAAATACACAAAACCACTGAACAACCAATCCTTACCCTTAAAGGTCTCAGAGCCTAGTTAACTGTAGTACTACCCTATTCTGGTATTGAAGGTCTTAAACAATACTTGTGTATTGAACACTAGAGTCTTTGGCAATAGGGCAATAGCCGTTAAAGAGTGAATGAAAGGCGCAGTAAGTCTCGTAGTAAGTCTAGTCGTGACCAGTGTATCCACCATGGCTGATCTTCCCCTGCCAGAACAAGAAGTTGTTGCTAACAACTCTGAAGTCACTTCCTTTGATCCTTTCGCAGCTCACTATGAGGTAGACATAACACAAACACCTCCATCTACCAAACTAGGAGAACTCTTCAAACTTTCTACGCTAAACCCATACTCATATTACCAAACTTCCCAACTCACACAAAAGTTCAAATCTCTATTACCTATCAAGCCAGCAGCCTTTACAGCCGTGTACAAATCCTCTACTGTCACTTTATAATCTGTGTATCCTCTTTCAGACAAGTTCGTTCTTGGAACAGTGTCAACATGATCAACATGCAGAAATCTTCTTCCGAGAAGATTCAGACGAGTTCAAGAGAAAAAGAGAACGACTCGCTCAAAAGCTCAAACAGCCAGCTAAGCTAAAGAAGTAGTCATCTCATCCTTGGAAGCATAATCCAAAGCCAGATCATGCAGTTTGGATACCAAGTGGAAATTGCGAAAAAGCTTATTGGGTTGATCTCACACCACCTCCTCATTATCTCTCCAAAGAAAAAATTATCCCAACTGGGTGGGGTGATAAAGACGAGAAAGAAAGTCCTAGTGAAATTTCCTCAGTCATTTCGTCCTTTGATTCCTTTGATCGGTTTGAAAAGGATTCATCCTCTTAGACGATTCCACCATATAAAGGGCCAGTTCTTATGCAAACTCTTGCGACTCCATTTTACACGGACACCACAAGAACACGTACACACAACCCTGTACAAACTAATCTTGATGATTCAGAAGCAACCAGTGACCAAGGAGAAACTTCTCAAGCAGGAGAACACCGAAACCAAACACAAGCACAAGTCCCACAGGTTCCACAACCGCAACCTCAAAGACAACAAAACATTGAAGGAAAAGTTTCCATCCTATATGCTCTAGATCACAAGCAATTCTGGAACATTGATGCAATTCCTCTTGATGACAGACTCAAATATCTTGAGAAAATGGATGCGTGGATAAATAGAGAATCTCTCCGAAATCCTACTCTTGAGATAAGAGATATCATTGACCGTCTTGTTGCTGCTTTTACAGGATCACTCCTCAGTTGGTGGACAAGGATGCTGACAGAAGAAGAAAGACAGATCATCCTGACAGATGCAGATCCTATTCAGATATTCCTAAGATGTCTATGAAACATTTTCATAGGACAAACAGCTCAAGAGATTGAAAAGGCAGAAAAGGATTTCTTACTCATCAAATGCTGTGATGTTGCAAAACTTGGAAATTACTATCTCAAACAGGAAGCTCTGTATTTTATCTTTGAAAAAAATACAGAAACCATCAAAAAGGCATTCGTCTTTAACATGCCACAACCTCTTCCTGAATTGCTCGAAACAGAGTTCAAACAAGCCAATATTGCAGATCTAAGACTGGTGAGTCTTGCTCACTTGTACCAGATGGCCAGAAAGCTCATTCAAGATCAGTGCGAGTCCAAGCGACTTGGCAAGCTCCTCAAAAGCAACGAGCAGAAAACAATGGATACCTTTTGCAGAAAAGATTTCCAAAAGTTTGGCTGTCACACTCAAAGCTACTCTCCATGTTCGTGTCACAAATACAAGAAGCACAAACATCAGAAAAGGTTTCACAAGTCCAGAAAACCTTTCACGAAGTTCAGATTTGTGAAGAAAAGAGCGAAACCATCCTCTTCTACTAAATGTTTTCTTTGTGGAAAGAAAGGACATTTTGCAAAGGATTGTTACCTCAAAAAGACCAAGAAGCTACCAGCCAAGCTTGTTCAGTTCATCTCAACTCAAAACTTTGATGACCAACTATACACATGGACTTCTGAACCAGATCAAGCCGTCCTTAACCTCGATACAACCTCATCCTTAGATCTCACCTCAGAATCAGAATCCTCTGATTCAGAACCAAACATCTCCATAGCCAAAATACACAAAACCTCTGAACAACCAATCCTTACCACTTCCAAAGCTACCTTTACCCCAAGACAAATCTATAAGCCATACATAAAGCTTGTTGTAAACCCTCCAGGATATGTTCCTATCACTGTTACTGCAATTCTAGACACAGGATCATGTATTTCTTTCATGAAATCCAAGTGTCTTCCTCCTGAATTTTGGATATCCTCTAGAGCAACCTTTACCAATGCTTCTGGTAGTGGATTTGCAAGTGAAGCACACTGCATGACTATACCCATACGCTTATCTCCAGATGTCTCAGTTCGACACATCTTTTACCAGTATGATCAATGCTGTGAAGACATTCTCTTTGGAATGGATTTTCTCACTTTACTTGTTCCATTCTCATTTCAGACAGATGATTTCCAATTCCCGCATAATCAGTATACCCCTTGGGTATCCTTACAGAAATTACCTTCACAGGTTTCAGCCATTAAAGATGATGAATTTGCTAAAACCTAGTTAACTGTAGCACTTCTCTATTCTGGTATTGAAGGTCTTAAACAATGCTTGTGTGTTGAACACTAGAGTCTTTGGCAATAGGGAAATAGCCGTTAAAGAGTGAATTAAAGGCGTAGTAAGTCTCGCGGTAAGTCCAGTTGTGACCAGTGTATCCACCATGACTGATCTTCCCCTACTAGAACAAGAAGTTGTTGCTAACAACTCTGAATTCACTTCCTTTGATCCTTCTGCATCTCACTATGAGGTAGACATAACACAAACACCTACATCTACCAAACCAGGAGAACTCTTCAAACTCTCTCCGTTAAACCCATACTCATATTACCAAACTTCCCAACTCACACAAAAGTTCAAATCTCTATTACCTACCAAGCCAGCAGCCCTTAAAGCCGTGTACAAATCCTCTACAGTCTCTATACAATCCGTATCCTTTTCCAGACAAGTTCGTTCTTGGAACAGCATCAACATGCAGAAATCTTCTTCAGAGAAGCATTATCTTGATTCAGACGAGTTCAAGAGAAAAAGAGAACGACTCGCTCAAAAGCTCAAACAGCCAGCTAAGCCAAAGAAGTAGTCCTCTCATCCTTGGAAGCATAATCCAAAGCCAGATCATGCAGTCTAGATACCAAGTAGAAATTGCGACAAAGCTTATTAGGTTGATCTCACACCACCTCCTCATTATCTCTCCAAAGAGAAAATTATCCCAACCGGGTGGGGTGATGAAGACGAGAAAGAAGGTCCTAGTGAAATTTCCTCAGTCATTTCATCCTTTGATTCCTTTGATCTATTTGAAAATGATTCATCCTCTCAGACAATTCCACCATACAAAGGGCCAGTTCTTATGCAGACCCCTATGACACCGTTCTACACGGACACTACAAGAACACGTACACACAACCCTGTACAAACTAATCCTGATGATTCAGAAGCAACCAGTGACCAAGGAGAAACATCCCAAGCTGGAGAACACCGGAACCAAACACAAGCACAAGTCCCACAAGTTCCACAACAGCAACCTCAAAGACAACAAAACATTGAAGGAAAAGTTTCCATCCCATATGCTCCAGATCACAAGCAATTATGGAACATTGATGCAATTCCTCCTGATAACAGACTCAAATATCTTGAGAAAATGGATGCATGGATAAATGGAGAATCTCTCCGAAATCCTACTATTAAGATAAGAGATATCATTGACCGTTTTGTTACTGTGATAACCCGAACCCGGCATGCATTTAATAGCACTTGACTGCATTTGATTAAATGTTTAATTAGTTAAATCATCTAATTTTCATTGTTTTGCTATTTCTTTTAGAAGAATTCGAAAATGATTTATATTAATTGATTAAAAGATTATTATCTATTTCTAATAATTGTAGTAATTGAATTTATTCTCTTGTGATTAATTAAGTGTCATTTTAAATGTTAATATTTAATAGCACTTGATTTCATGTTTATATTTATTTGTTCATTTGCAACTTAACATTAACTTCATAATTCTTTAAAATGTTCTAGAAATTGTTAAATTAATTATTTTAAATGAATATTGATTACCTTGATTGTTTTGATTACTTTAATAATCGGTTTTGGTTGTTTTGTGTTAAAATCACCCGGTTTTCAAATAAATGAGAAAAGTAACTCCGAGCCGGAGTGAATTTTAAACTATTCTACTATTCTACTTTTCAAAGAATTAAAGTTTTATATTATTGCTCATCACTTTATTAGCGATCGATTATTGACCGTTCGATCGTAGCTTTTCGAAAACGAGAGTTAAAGAAATATTTCCCAAATTTAGTGAATAGTGTTTGTAGCTTAAATTGAGTTAGTTTTAGTTGATTTTCATTTAATTGCATTGTTTTAACTTGAATTAGATTAAATGGCATCAAAATAAGCTAATTTGACCATTTTAAACTTGATTTTGACCAATTCTTTTGCCATTGACCATTTTACCCTTTGTGTGTCATCTTTTAAACAAAAGAAAAGAAAAAAAAATAAAACAAGGCAAAGAAACCAGCCATGGCCGAAAGCTCAAGAGGAAAAAAGAAAAAAATTGTTTTGCAATTTCCTTCTACAATTTTGCGTAGAATTGAACAAGGATCGAGGCTAGGGTTCTTGCAAGGCTTCATCTTCAATCTCTGTGAGGGTTTTCACGCTTTTGTGCATTTTAATATGAATTTGATTTTTGAGTCAATTTTTCAGATTCGATATTTATTGCGTTATAATGCTTGTTGTTGCTTGAAATAGCTTGCTTAGGGTTCGTAGAGCATTGTTTGATAGTTTTTTTAGCAATTTTTACGGTTGAAAACGCGTAATTGAAATTGGAGAAAAACATGAATAGTGAATTATGAATAGTAAACCCTAGAATTTCGGATTTCGATCCGAATTGCGATTGATTGATTTGGATAGGTGCCATTAGTGATAGAAAGATAAAATGTGAAATAAAAACGGATCGGCCTTTGTTAAAATTGGAAATTAGACAAAGATACGTAAAGGGGCCGTTTGACCAAAAGTTGACCGAGCTCGAATTGAGTTGGGGGTTTCGTAATTGAGGGCATGGAAGCACTTTTGGCGCTGTTGTGGCGTTGATTGAATGACCGGTTAGCATAGCTGTAGTTCAAATGCCGTAGGTGGACTTTCGGGTCTTGGGTGAGAAAGTGAAGTTTAGAGACATAGAAACGTGCCTTGTAGTGCCTGAGTGAATGTAGTGAAATCGGTTTCCTAATCCCGTAGCTCGTTTGCTCGTAATTGTCCTTGGAAGTTGGGGTTGAATAGTGATATTTGTTGTTTTCGTGTTTGAACTGCCGTTGCTTGTTTAATTGTTGTTATTGTTGCTTATTATTGCTTATTATGCTTGAAAAGTTAGTTGAATGCTAGTATTGATTGTGATTGCTTGTTATCTCGTTTGTTGTCACTAGTTTGTATTGTTGTGCTATCGCTCGTTTATTGCCTTGTATCGAGTCTTGCATTGCATAGTGTCCCGCACGTGAGTGATGGGCCTCTCTGGGCATCCTCGGGTTGCCAGTGTTGGTTGCTCTAGCTCCGTAGCTATTCCCTCTTCTCGCTTGGGTTGCCTCCTAGGGAGATTTGGGTCGTAGAATTGATGGATACTTCCGGGGTATTCCAAACTGGTGTTATAAGGTGGATGCGCGCTTATTGTCATCGTTGTCAACATCAAGCTCGAGATTGATGTATCGCTCGTGAAATGGTACATTGCTTGTATGAGTGAACCATAGCCTTTAGAGTGTGGTATAGCTTTGAATGGTTGTGTTAATGCTTTCAGTAATTGCTTATTGTGTTGATTGTTTGTCTTGATTGTTTACTTATCAGTTATATTGCTTAACTGCCTTATTTACATTGCACGACTTTCTTTCTCTCCAACTCGATATCTGTCTCGCCCTCACTGAGTATACGTGTTGAGTATACTCACTCCTCACCACCACATTTCAGGAAATGTCATATTAGCTGGAAAGTTCGTGATTTCGTGAAAGTCAGTGCCTGAAGGGTTGTCTTGTGTGCCTATGTGACTCGAGTTGTCAAGGTTGTAAAGATGTATGATTTTATGTATTATATGTATTTAAAGCTAAAGGGGATGTAATTTAAGTTTCATTAGATTATGTATTTAGTTAATGTAGCTTAACTTCAATGTATATTTGTAATGACAAAGGAAAAGGGATAGAAAGACATGATAGTCTAGCTTATGAAATAGGTTGGTATAGTTTAATTGCTAAGCTTGAATGTATATTTACTTGTGATTTTCTTGTTGTGAACCAAGGCTCGGATGGCCTTGAGGTGGTTAAATGTTTGGACATGGCATTGGTCCACTTATATGCTGTCGCAGGTTTTACTTTTCGCCTAGAAACAGGGGAGACTCTGTCCGTTTTCCCTGAAAATTTATGCTCGGGTTTGGTTTGGGTTGTATTTAGATCGATTGATAGAACTCCCGGTCTCGAGAGGGATCGGGGTGTTACAGTTGCTGCTTTTATAGGATCATTCCGCAGTTGGTAGACAAGGATGCTGACAGAAGAAGAAAGACAGATCATCCTGACAGATGCAGATCCTATTAAGATATTCATAAGATGTCTTTGAAACATTTTCGTAGGACAAACAACCCAAGAGATTAAAAAGGCAGAAATAGAGTTCTTACTCAACAAATGCTGTGATGTTGCAAAACTTGGAGACTATTATCTCAGACAGGAAGCTCTGTATTTTATCTTTGGAAAAAATACAGAAACTATCAAGAAGGCGTTCGTTTTTAACATGCCACAACCACTTCCTGAATTGCTCGAAACAGAGTTCAAACGAGCCAATATTGCAGATCTAAGACAGGTGAGTCTTGCTCACTTGTACCAGATGGCCAGAAAGCTCATTCAAGATCAGTGCGAGTCCAAGCAACTTGGCAAGCTCCTCAAAAGCAACGAGCAAAAAACAATGGATACCTTTTGCGGAAAAGATTTTCAAAAGTTTGGCTGTCACACTCACAGCTACTCTCCATGTTCGTGTCACAAATACAAGAAGCACAAACATCAGAAAAGGTTTCACAAGTCCAGAAAACCTTTCAAGAAGTTCAAATTTGTGAAGAAAATATCAAAACCCTCTTCTTCCACTAAGTGTTTTCTTTGTGGAAAGAAAGGACATTTTGCAAAGGATTGTTACCTCAAAAAGACCAAGAAGCTACCAGCCAAGCTTGTCTAGTTCATCTCAACTCAAAACTTTGATGACCAGTTATACACATGGACTTCCGAACCAGATCAAGCCGTCCTTAACCTTGATACAGCCTCATCCTCAGATCTCACCTCAGAATCCGAATCCTCTGATTCAGAACCAAACCTCTCCATAGCAAAAATACACAAAAACGCTAAACAACCAACCCTTACCACATCCAAAACTACCTTTACCCTAGGACAAATCTATAAGCCATATATAAAGCTTATTGTAAACCCTCCAGGATATGTTCCTATCACTGTTACTGCACTTCTAGACACAGGTTCATGTATTTCTTTCATGAAATCCAAGTGTCTTCCTCCTGAATTTTGGATATCCTCTAGAGCAACCTTTACCACTGCTTCTGGTAGTGAATTGCAAGTGAAGCACATTCCATGACCATTCCCATACACTTATCCCCAGATGTCTCAGTTCGACACAGCTTTTACCAGTATGATCAATGCTGTGAAGACATTCTCTTAGGAATGGATTTCCTCACCTTACTTGCTCCATTCTCATTTCAGACAGATGGTTTCCAATTCCTGCATAATTAGTATACCCCTTGGGTATCCTTACAGAAATTACCTTCACAGGTTTCAGCCATTCAAGATGACGAATTTGCTGAAGAAAGAAGCCTCCTCCTTTCCTGTTGCGGTGATCTTCCAAACAAGTTTTGGGAAAGAGAGAAACACTTTGTCTCTCTACCTTACAAAGAGAATTGGCAGATGCCACACCAAACGGCCTCTCATCCAGGAATGCCAAAAGATGAAGATCTTTGTCAAGCTGAAATTCAGACACTACTTGAGCAAGGTCTCATCCGACCATCCTGATCTCCATGGGCAAGTCATGCCTTTTATGTCAACAAAAGATCTGAACAAGTTCGAGGAAAGAAAATATTGGTGATAGATTATCGCCAACTTATTGATCAAATGCAGGATATCAGATACCCTTTTCCAAGAAAGGAACAACTCCTTCAGAAGCTGTCCAAAGCCAAATTCTTCTCAAAATTTGATATGAAATCTGGATTTTGGCAGATTGGTATTACCGAAGCTGATAGATTCAAAACTGCTTTTGTTGTTCCACAGGGTCATTATGAATGGAATGTCATGCCGTTCGGTCTCAAGAATGCACCGTCCGAGTTCCAGCACAAAATGGATGATGTTTATAGGCCACTCACGCAGCACTGTATTGTCTACATTGATGATGTTTTGATATTCAGTAACACAGCTGAAGAACACCACCAGCATCTCCGACAATTCCAAGAACTAACCTACTAGCATGGATTAGTTCTTGCTGAATCCAAGATGAAAATTGGTCTAAATGCTGTTGATTTTCTTGGTTTACAGATAAGAGAAGGACACATTCTCTTACAGGACCACATATCAAGCAAAGTCCTCGACTTTCCTGATGAACTCAGAACTGTTACACAGATCCAACAGTTCCTTGGCCACATCAATTATGCCTCATTGCATGTCCCATCATTGGCCAGCTACACCAGCCAGATTTCCAAGTACCTCTAAAAATCCAACATTGGAAATTGGTCTCCAGAAGCCACAGTGGCAGTTCAGAAGCTAAAGGAGTTATGCATGGCACTTCCTCCTCTCAAGATCCCAGGTCCAGGACAACTCATTTTGCAGACTGATGCTTCCCTTGATTTTTGGGCAGCAGTCCTCATTGAAGAAGACAATGGACACAGACAAGTCTGTAGTTATAAGTCAGGATCTTTCACACCAGCACAACGCAATTATCCCTCTTTTAAAAGAGAAGTTCTTTCAGTTATTCTGGGAATCAAAAAATTCAAGTTTTATCTTGCTCAGAATTCATTTATTATTGAAACAAATTTTAAAGGATTTCAGGGCATTCTCAGAAGAAAGCAGAATGATATTCCAAATCCATAACTCATCCGATGGACATAATGGATTTCCCAATTCAATTGGACAATGTGACACATCCCAGGCAAAGAGAATATCCTTGCTGATTTTCTCTCTCGCACACCACCATCCGAGAAAGCTGTATGCATGGTAAATCCAGTTGGACACAAACTTCTAGCTTCCCTTGTTCCAAGTCTTATTCCACGTAGTTCCAATTCAAATCCAGATCCCACTGATGGCCAGTCTCAGACATTTTATGATTTGAGTTCAAACCAGCAAGCTCAATTTCTTGAAGCCCTACCGGAAGAGATCAAGATAAAGATACTCCGATAATTCGCCAGAAGCCGGATCACTGATTTCTTTGAAGAATTCGTTGAGATCAAGCTCAGAAGAATTATTGATTTGTTATCCTCTATCTATTATGTTCGCAATGTTGTTCGTTACAATCCCCAACATGAAGAACCATGTGATACAGTTCTTGATTTTAATAATTATGTCTTTTCAAAGATGCAATTCTTGTATCTTTGGTATTGGCTTAATTATTACCCTATGGCAGTTCTTTTTGATCTAGAGCTCATTCAGAGACATGTTCGTGTGTTCCCAGAATCCCGCTTCGTCAAGCTATTCTTACAGGTGTTTCAGTCATTTGACCCTCCAACACTCATCACCGAACAAATTATTCAGCACTAGCAGGTTTTCATCATACGTCTCACAGATGTTTGGAATCGTGCCATTCCGCCAACCATCATTCCAGTCAATCATTTCCACCTCCGACAAGAGCCTTGGGAATATTTTATTTCTTGGGAACAATGTCTTATTGTCAAGAGAGCCACTGCTAGAGTTCACGGTCTAGATGTTTCTGATCCCGCAGAGTTTTGGCATTTCCGCTTCCTTGATAGCCCTACTTTTCATGAGCATCTCCTCGCCTTCCAGAATTTCTCTAAGCCAGATGCCTATGCCACTACAGACCTTGGGTCTGACTACGACCCGTGCGGGGGAGATCTTAGCCAAAATAGTCAGGAGTGGGATGATATCGATCTTAATAATGACAGATGGTGACTCATTGTAGACAGGATTCCAGGAATCCCGGGTGGACCCCATGATGAAGCTTCGTGTTTTGTAAATAGGTTTGTCATGTTGTAATAATATGATATGATAGGAATCGTTTGTCACTTCAGATTCCCTTTAAGTCACGTCTTGTTTGTCTATTTGTAATAAGTGAGATTTCCTTTATTAAAGGAAACCGCTTTAGTCGCGTCAGGTTTGTCTTATTGTGAATTATTAGGAATCTCTTTATGTCGTGTCAGCTTTTCCTTTATTAAAGGAAGCTGCCTTGGTCCTTGTCAAGAATAGTGAAGATTCCGCTTGTAATTATTTGCTTTGTAATGGTTTGCCTATAAATAATGAAGAACCCCTGACTAAAGGGGCAGAGTCAGATATAGTCAGATAGAGTCAGATTTGGATTGCAATACATCTTTCTTTCTCTCAAACTGCCTACATCTTCCTTCTACCCTTAGCCTTTAGCCATATCTTCCGCCTCCCGCTTTCTGCCTGCCCCTTAGTGGTCTCAGAGCCTAGTTAACTGTAGCACTTCCCTATTCTGGTATTGAAGGTCTTAAACAATACTTGTGTGTTGAACACTAGAGTCTTTGGCAATAGGGAAATAGCCGTTAAAGAGTGAATGAAAGGCGCAGTAAGTCCTGCAGTAAGTCCAGTTGTGACCAGTGTATCCACCATGGCTGATCTTCCCCTGCTAGAACAAGAAGTTGTTGCTAACAACTCTGAAGTCACTTCCTTTGATCTTTCCGCATCTCATTATGAGGTAGACATAACCCAAACACCTCCATCTACCAAACCAGGTGAACTCTTCAAACTCCCTCCGTTAAACCCATACTCATATTACCAAACTTCCCAACTCACACAAAAGTTCAAATCTCTATTACCTACCAAGCCAGCAGCCCTTACAGCCGTGTACAAATCCTCTATAGTCTTTGTACAATCCGTATTGTAACACCCCAATCCCTCTCGAGACCAGAAGTTCCATTAATCAATCTAATCGCAACCCAATTCCAAACCCGGGCAAAATTTTTAGGGAAAACGGACGAAGTCTCCCCTGTTTCTAGGCAAAATGCAAAACCTGCGACAGCATATAAGTGGACCAGCACCGTGTCCAACCATACAAACACCTCAAGGCCATCCGAGCCTTGGTTCTCAACAAGCGAACACAAGTAAATATACATTTCCAGTTTAAAAACTAACCTATCTCTTCTCAACTTTGACAAGTATATTCATGCTTGACAATTAAACCATACTATCCTATTGCATAAAATAGACTATCATACCATTCTATTAAACCTAGTTAAGTTAATTACATAACTTTTAACACTAAATACATACAATACATGAAAACATACATCTTTGCATCTTTCTACAACTCAGCTACATAACACGCAAGACAACTCTTCAAGCACGATCTTTCACATAACCACGAACTTTCTAGCTAACATGATATTTCCTGAAATGTGGTGGTGAGGAGTGAGTATACACAACACGTATACTCAGTGAGGGCGAGACAGATATCGAGGTGGAGAGAAAAAAGGTCGTGCAATGCAAATAAGGCAGTTAAGCAATATAACTGACAAGTAAGCAATCAATATAAATAATCAATACAATAAGCAATTAATAAAAGCATTAAATACGAGCAATGTACTATGCGATTCGATTCCGCGAGCATTACATCAATCTCGAGCTTGATGTTGACAACGATGACAATAAGCGCGCAACCACCTTATAACATCCACTGGGTGTACTCCGGAAGTACTCCGACACATCTACGACCCAAATCACCCAGGGCGGCATCCCTAGCGAGAATGGGAATATGACACAGAGCTAGAGCAACCAACCCTGGCAGCCCGAGACTGCCCAGAGAGGCCCATCACTCACGTGCCTGACACTAATACAATGCAATACGAGATACAAGCAATAAACGAGCAATAGCACGAAAGTGCAGATTAGTGGCAATAAACGAGATAACAAGCATTTACAATCAATAATAGCAATCAATTAACTTTTCAAGCATGATTATCATTAATACCAACAATAACATCAATCAAACAAGTAATAGCAGTTCAAACACGAAAACGACAAATATCACTATTCAATCTCTAATTTCCAAAGGCAATTACGAGCAAACGAGCTACGGGATTAGGAAACCGATTTCACTACATTCACTTAGGCACTACAAGGCATGTTTCTATATCATTAAACTTCACTTTTTCACCCGGAGCCCGAAAGTCCACCTACTGCGTTTGAACTACAACTATACTAACTGGTCGCCCAATCAGCGCAACAACAGCACCACAACAGCGCCAAAAGTGCTTCTATGCCCTCAATAGCAACACACCCAACTCAATTCGAGAACGGTCAACTTTTGGTCAAATGGCCCCTTTACGTTTCTTTGTCTAATTTCCAATTTTAAGAAAGGCCGGTCCGTTTTTATTGCACATTTTATCTTTCTATCTTTAATGGCACCTATCCAAATCAAGAATTCACAATTCGGATCAAAATCCAAAATTCTAGGGTTTTACTATGCAGAACACTATTCATTATTCTTTCCCAATTTCAAATATGCAATTTCAGCTGTAAAACTCTCTAAATAACTATCAAACAATGCTCTACGAACTTAAAGGAAGCTATATCAAGCAATTATAGGCATTATAACACAATATATATCAAATCTAAAAATTTGAAACAATAATCAAATTTCACAAAATATGCACAAAAGCGTGAAAACCCTTACAGAGATTGAAGACCAAGACCCGCAAGGACCCGAGTCACGACCCCCGAGCAATTCCACGCATGATTGGAGAAGAAAAATGCAAAATAATTTTTTTTCTTTTCTACCCATGGAGTTTCGGCCATGGTGATGGTTTTTGCCTTGTTTTTTTCTTTCTTTTGCTTTATTAAAAGATGACACTAAAGGGCAAAATGGTCCAAGGTGAAAAGGTTTGGTCAAATTCAAGCTAAAAATGGTCAAACTAGCTTATTTTGATGCCATTTAGTCTAGCTCAAGTTAAAACAATGCAATTAGATGAAAAAAAACTAAAAACCAACTCAATTAATCTAAAAATACTATTCACTAAATTCGAAAAATATTCCTCTAACTTCTATTTTCGAAATGCTACGATCGAACGGTCAATAAACGATCGCTAATCAAACGATGAGCAATAATATAAAACTATAATTTCTAAAAATTAGAATAGTAGAATAGTTTAAAATTCACTCCGGCTCGGAGTTACTTTCCTCTTTTAATTGAAAACCGAGTAATTTTAATGGAAGACAATTAAAACCGATTATTAAAATAATCAAAACAATCAAAATAATCAATATTCATTTAAAAATAATTAATTTAACTATTTCTAGAATATTTTAAAGAATTATGAAATTAATGTTAAGACACAAATGAATAAGTTAATATAAACACGTAGTCAGATGCAATTAAATACTAACATTTAAAATGACACTTAATTAAACACAAGAAAATAAATCTAATTACTATAAACAATAAAAATATGTAATAATCTTTTAATTAATCAATATAAAAATTATTGAATGCTTTTAAAAGAAATATCAAAATAGTGCAAAAATGGATGATTAACTAATTAAACACTTAATTAAATGCAGTTAAATGCTATTAAGTGCATGCCGGGTTCGGGTTATCACACGTATCCTCTTCCGAACTAATTCGTTCTTGGAACATCATCAACATGAACAACATGCATAAATCTTCTTCAGAGAAGCATTATCTTGATTCAGACGAATTCAAGAGAAAAAGAGAACGACTCGCTCAAAAGCTCAAACAACCAGCTAAGCCAAAGAAGCAGTCCTCTCATCCTTGGAAGCATAATCCAAAGCCAGATCATGCAGTCTGGATACCAAGTGGAAATTGCGAAAAAGCTTATTGGGTTGATCTCACACCACCTCCTCATTATCTCTCCAAAGAGAAAATTATCCCAACCGGGTGGGGTGATGAAGACGAGAAAGAAGGTCCTAGTGAAATTTCCTCAGTCATTTCGTCCTTTGATTCCTTTGATCCATTTGAAAAGGATTCAACCTCTCAGACGATTCCACCATACAAAAGGCTAGTTCTTATGTAGACCCCTGTGACACCGTTCTACACAGACACCACAAGGACACGTACATACAACCTTGTTCAAACTAATCCTGATGATTCAGAAGCAGCCAGTGACCAAGGATAAACTTCCCAAGCAAGAGAACACCGGAACCAACAGCCGCCACAAGCATAAGTCCCATAGGTTCCACAATAGCAACCTCAGAGACAACAAAACATTGAAGGAAAAGTTTCCATCCCATATGTTCCAGATCACAAACAATTCTAGAACATTGATGCAATTCCTCCTGATGACAAACTCAAATATCTTGAGAAAATAGATGCATGGATAAATGGAGAATCTCTCTGAAATCTTACTCTTGAGATAAGAGATATCATTGACCGTCTTGTTGCTGCTTTTACAGGATCACTCCGCAGTTGGTGGACAAGGATGCTGACAGAAGAAGAAAGACAGATCATCCTGACAAATGTAGATCCAATTAAGATATTCCTAAGATGTCTACAAAACATTTTCGTAGGACAAACAGCCCAAGAGATTGAAAAGGCAGAAAATGAGTTCTTACTCAACAAATGCTGTGATGTTACAAAACTTGGAGACTACTATCTCAGACAGGAAGCTCTGTATTTTATCTTTGGAAAAAATACAGAAACCATCAAGAAGGCGTTCGTCTTTAACATGCCACAACCACTTCCTGAATTGCTTGAAACAGAGTTCAAACGAGCCAATATTGCAGATCTTAGATAGGTGAGTCTTGCTCACTTGTACCAGATGGCCAGAAAGCTCATTCAAGACCAGTGCGAGTCCAAGCGACTTGGCAAGCTCCTCAAAAGTAACGAGCAAAAAACAATGGATACCTTTTGCAGAAAAGATTTCCAAAAGTTTGGTTGTCACACTCACAGCTACTCTCCATGTTCGTGTCACAAATACAAGAAGCACAAACATCATAAAAGGTTTTACAAGTCCAGAAAACCCTTCAAAAAGTTCAGATTTGTGAGGAAAAGAGCAAAACTTTCCTCTTCCACTAAATATTTTCCTTGTGGAAAGAAAGGACATTTTGCAAAAGATTGTTACCTCAAGAAGTCCAAGAAGCTACCAGCAAAACTTGTCCAGTTCATCTCAACTCAAAACTTTGATGACCAGCTGTGATAACCCGAACCCGGCATGCATTTAATGGCATTTGACTGCATTTAATTAAGTGTTTAATTAGTTAATCATCTATTTTTGCACTATTTTGATATTTCTTTTAAAAGCATTCAATACTTTTTATATTGATTAATTAAAAGATTAATAGAAATTGGATTTACTTTCTTGTATTTAATTAAGTGTCATCTTAAATGTTAGTATTTAATTGCATCCGATTACGTGTTTATATTAACTTATTTATTTGTATCTTAGCATTAATTTCATAAATTCTTTAAAAGATTCTAGGAATAGTTAAATTAATTATTTTTAAATGAATATTGATTATATTGATTATTTTAATAATCGGTTTTAATTTTCTTGTATTAAATTACTCGATTTTCAATTAAATGAGAAAAGTAACTCCGAGCCGGAGTGAATTTTAAACTATTCTACTATTCTACTTCTCAAAAATTATAGTTTTATATTATTGCACCTCATTTGATTTGCGATCGTTTATTGACCGTTCGATCATAGCATTTCGAAAATAAAAGTTAAAGGAATATTTCTCGGATTTTGGGAATAGCGTTTCTAGTTTAATTTAGCTAGTTTTAGTTGTTTTCCATCTAATTGCATTGTTTTAAATTGAATTAGATTAAATGGCATCAAAATAAGCTTATTTGACCAATTTTAACTTAAGCTTGACTTTGCAAAATGACCAAAATGCCCTTGAGCCTTTGTCATCTTTTTTAAATAAATAAAACAAGGCAAAATTGACTTCAAAACAAATTGCAAAATCCCCCCATTGTCCCCCCATGGCCGAAACTCTCCAAGAGAAAAAAAGAATTTTGCTTGCATTTTCTTCTACAATCATGCGTGGAATTGCTCGGGGGTCGTGGGTCGGGTCCTTGTGGGTCTTGGTCTTCAATCTCTGTGAGGGTTTTCATGCTTTTGTGCATATTTTGTGAAATTTGATTATTGTTTCAAATTTTTAGATTTGATATATAATGTTTTATAATGCCTATAATTGCTTGATATAGCTTCCTTTGAGTTCGTAGAGCATTGTTTGATAGTTATTTAGCAATTTTTACGGCTGAAATTGCGTATTTGAAATTGGGGAAGAATGTGAATAGTGATTTTGAATAGTAAAACCCTAGAATTTTGGATTTCTAATCGGAATTGCGATTTCTTGATTTGGATAGGTGCCATTGATGATAGAAAGATAAAATGTGTAATAAAAATGGATCGGCCTTTGTTAAAATTGGAAATTAGACAAAAAAACAGAAAGGGGCTGTTTGACCAAAAGTTGACCGTGCTCGAATTGAGTTGGGGGTTTTGCTATTGAGGTCATAGAAGCACTTTTGGCGCTATTGTGGCGTTGATTGAGCGACCGTTTAGTATAGTTATAGTTCAAATGTAGTAGGTGGACTTTCGGGCCTCGGGTGAGAAAGTGAACTTTAGTGACATAGAAACGTGCCTTGTAGTACCTGAGTGAATGTAGTGAAATCGGTTTCCTAATCCTGTAGCTCGTTTGCTCGTAATTGCCTTCGGAAGTTAGAGATTGAATAGTGATATTTGTCGTTTTCGTGTTTGAACTGCTATTACTTGTTTAATTGATGTTATTATTGATATTAATGATAATCATGCTTGAAAAGTTAATTGATTGCTATTATTGATTGTAAATGCTTGATATCTTGTTTATCGCCACTAATTTGCACTTTCGTGCTATTGCTCGTTTATTGCCTGTATCTCGTATTGCATTGCATAAGAGTCAGGCGCGTGAGTGATGGGCCTCTCTGGGTAGTCTCGGGCTGCCAGGGTTGGTTGCTCTAGCTCCGTGTCCTATTCCCTTTCTCGCTAGGGGTGCCGCCCTGGGAGATTTGGGTCGTAGATGTGTCGGGGTACTTTCGGAGTACACCCAGTGGATGTTATAAGGTGGTTGCGCACTTATTGTCATTGTTGTCAATATCAAGCTCGAGATTGATGTAATGTTCGTGGAATCGAATCGCATGGTACATTGCTCGTATGAGTAAACCATAGCCTTCAGAGTGTGGTATAGCTTTGAATGGTTGTGTTAATGCTTTTATTAATAGCTTATTGTATTGATTGTTTATATTGATTTCTTACTTGTCAGATATATTGCTTAACTGTCTTATTTGCTTTGCACGAACTTCTTTCTCTCCACCTCGATATCTGTCTCGCCCTCACTGAGTATACGTGTTGTGTATACTCACTCCTCACCACCACATTTCATGAAATATCATGTTAGCTGGAAAGTCCGTGGTTATGTGATAGATCGTGCTTGAAGAGTCACCTTGCGTGCTATGTGGCTTGAGTTGTCAAAGATGCAAAGATGTATGTTTCATGTGTTGTATGTATTTAATGTTAAAAGGAATGTAATTTTAATTTAACTAGGAATTGAGGTAGAATGATAAGCTAGTTTATGTATCCAATTAGTATAGTTAACTTCAATGCATGATTGTATTGTCTAAAAGAAAGAGTTAGAATTGTCTGGGTACTTGGAAATGTATGTATACTTGTTGTGTTTAATTGTTGAGAACAAGGCTCGGATGGCCTTGAGGTGTTTGTATGGTTGGACACGGTGCTGGTCCATTTATATGCTATTGCAGGTTTTGCATTTTGCCTAGAAACAAGGGAGACTCCGTCCGTCTTTCCCTAAAATTTTGCCCGGGTTTGGAATTGGGTTACAATTAGATTGATTGATAGAACTCTTGGTCTCGAGAAGGATCGGGGTGTTACAGGTGGTATCAGAGCTTAGTTAGCTCATAAGCCGGGACAGGGTCCTTGGTCTGGTGGGTAGTGATCCTTGAATGTGTGCTTGTTAAGTGTGTCTTGAAAGTGTATGCTTGTATGTGAGATTGTGTGTCTTGACTTGAATGTATGCACCTATGTGTAATAGTTATGTATTATGTGCTAAATGTGTGCTAAGTGAAGTGAAGTGTCTAGTTGTGCATTGAATTGACCTATTGAATTGATATCGTGAATCGAATCGACCACGTGAATTGTTATTTACTTGGAGTATTGCTTGTAATGTGTGTATTAGAATGTCTTGAATTGGTTGTGCCGTGATTTGAATTGATTATGTTGTGCTTGACTTGATTGTCGTGCTTGAGTGACTTTGTTGAATAAACTATTTTATAAACTTGCTTGCATAATAGTTTAAGGCATGTATGTATAAATGTGATATATTGGCATTCATACATGTCTTATTGAAATGGTAAGAAAGACTTATTCCTTCCCCTGAAGAGAGGTGATTGGTAGCAGGCCTTCAAGTTATATGGATTGACGGGAATGAGCAGTATTTGACTAGCCTTTATTTGGGAGTTGGTGTTTGCTTTTGGAGCTCGGTTATTGGCGAATCTCTAAGGTCCTCCTCTGTGCTTAACGGTTGTAAAAGAGTAGCTTTCTTTTAAGGTTCTACTTGGCTGTTCTCTGGAGTATTCTTTGGTTTTCTTATTGGGTATTCTTGGAACTTTTGTTGGCACTTCTTGGTAGACTTGGCTATTGGGTTTTCAATCGGACTTACTATATGGTATTATCTATGGCGTATGTGTCTCGGTCTTTATTGGTGTGTTACTGGCCTCCCTTATTGGAAATTCTTCAATGGCATTCTATAGAATTCTTAGTGGCCATTTATCTAGTACTTACTTATTGGGCAATCCTTGCTACTTTCTTACTGGAGCATTGTTTCGGGTATTTTCTTTAGTGTTCCTCAGTAGGTTTGGTATTTGGAATTCCTATCAGACTTATTGTATAGTACTACTTACGGTATTCTTTGGAATTCTTAGTGGGCATTCAACTAGTATTTTCCTTATTGGCAAGGATGTACAAAGTTCTCACTTGGCAAACAGTGAAGAGGCCTCGGAGTTTGGTTTTGTATATTGTGCACCAGCTCGGTATTTTCCCTTAGGGTTTTCGTCTAGCTGGGAAACTATATTTGTTATTCAACTTGATTGTCTTATTGGGCACATTATATTTTCTTTGCTATCTTCGTTGACATTCTTCTCAGCATTTGATAGCAATACTCAGGATCTAATTGGTTATCCTATGGGGTTATTATTTGGAAGACTTCTCTGGGACTCTTGAAGTATATTTGATTGGGTTTTCTTAGTACTTTCCTCAGCACTCTTAACAGGGAATTCTTCTATGAAATTCATGACCAGCGGGGTACTTCTTTGGACCTCTGGATGGAACCTTTATTTGAGCCTTTAGTTGGCCTCCTGCTTGGGTATTCTCAAGCGATAATAGTTGAACTTCTACTAGAGAATCGTATGTAGGGTATTCATTCGGTATTCTTCTTATCATTAATATGTGATGTTAATTTTATCTACAGTATCTTTGCTTCAGTCTTTAGTTGATATTTTCTTGGCATTCTTGGTTGGGATTTCTATTCGGGTTTTCCTACGAGCATCCTTATTCACTATCTTGCTCAGCAACCGATGAAGATTAGTCAGAGTTGGATTTCAGATGATGCTGAGTTCTATTGGAAGAAGAATTGCGAGGATGCAATTGTTTTAAGGGGGGAAGGATGTGATAACCCGAACCCGGTATGCATTTAATCACATTTGACTGCATTTAATTAAGTGTTTAATTAGTTAATCATCTATTTTTGCACTATTTTGATATTTCTTTTAAAAGCATTCAATACTTTTTATATTGATTAATTAAAAGATTATTACCTATTTTTATTATTTATAGAAATTGGATTTACTTTCTTGTATTTAATTAAGTGTCATCTTAAATGTTAGTATTTAATTGCATCCGATTACGTGTTTATATTAACTTGTTTATTTGTATCTTAGCATTAATTTCATAAATTCTTTAAAATATTCTAGGAATAGTTAAATTAATTATTTTTAAATGAATATTGATTATATTTATTATTTTAATAATAAATTTTAATTTTCTTGCATTAAATTACTCGGTTTTCAATTAAATGAAAAAAGTAACTCAGAGCCGGAGTGAATTTTAAACTATTCTACTTCTCAAAAATTATAGTTTCATATTATTGCACCTCATTTAATTTGTGATCGTTTATTGACCGTTCGATCGTAGCATTTCGAAAATGAAAGTTAAAGGAATATTTCTCGGATTTCGTGAATAGCGCTTCTAGTTTAATTTAGCTAGTTTTACTTGTTTTCCATCTAATTGCATTGTTTTAACTTGAATTAGATTAAATGGCATCAAAATAAGCTTATTTGACCAATTTTAACTTAAGCTTGACTTTGCAAAATGACCAAAATGCCCTTGAGCCTTTGTCATATTTTTAAATAAATAAAACAAGGAAAAATTGACTTCAAAACAAATTGCAAAATCCCCCCAATGTCCACCCCCATGGCCGAAACTCTCCAAGAGAAAAAAAAAAGAATTTTGCTTGCATTTTCTTCTACAATCATGCGTGGAATTACTTGGGGGTCGTGGCTCGGGTCCTTGCGGGTCTTGGTCTTTATTCTCTGTGAGGGTTTTCACGCTTTTGTGCATATTTTGTGAAATTTGATTATTGTTTCAAAATTTTAGATTTGATATATAATGTGTTATAATGCCTATAATTGCTTGATATAGCTTCCTTTGAGTTCGTAGAACATTGTTTGATAGTTATTTAGCAATTTTTAAGGCTGAAATTGCGTATTTGAAATTGGGGAAGAACGTGAATAGTGATTTTGAATAGTAAAATCCTAGAATTTTGGATTTCTGATCCGAATTACGATTTCTTGATTTGGATAGGTGCCATTGATGATAGAAAGATAATATGTGTAATAAAAACGGATCGGCCTTTGTTAAAATTGAAAATTAGACAAAGAAACGGAAAGGGGCCGTTTGACCAAAAGTTGACCGTGCTCGAATTGAGTTGGGGGTTTTGCTATTGAGGGCATGGAAGCACTTTTGGCGTTGTTGTGGCGTTGATTGAGCGACCGGTTAGTATAGTTGTAGTTCAAACGCAGTAGGTGGACTTTCGGGCCTCGGGTGAAAAAGTAAAGTTTAGTGACATAGAAACGTGCCTTGTAGTGCCTAAGTGAATGTAGTGAAATCGGTTTCCTAATCCTGTAGCTCGTTTGCTCGTAATTGCCTTTGGAAGTTAGAGATTGAATAGTGATATTTGTCGTTTTCGTGTTTGAACTGCTATTACATGTTTGATTGATGTTATTGTTGATATTAATGATAATCATGCTTGAAAAGTTAATTGATTGCTATTATTGATTGTAAATGCTTGATATCTTGTTTATCGCCACTAATCTGCATTTTCGTGCTATTGCTCGTTTATTGCCTGTATCTCGTATTGCATTGCATAAGAGTCAGGCGTGTGAGTGATGGGCCTCTCTGCGTAGTCTCGGGCTGCCAGGGTTGGTTGCTCTAGCTCCGTGTCCTATTCCCTTTCTCGCTAGGGGTGCCGCCCTGGGAGATTTGGGTCATAGATGTGTCGGGGTACTTCCGGAGTACACCCAGTGGATGTTATAAGGTGGTTGCGCGCTTATTGTTATCGTTGTCAACATCAAGCTCGAGATTGATGTAATGTTCGTGGAATCGAATCTCATGGTACATTGCTCGTATGAGTGAACCATAGCCTTCAGAGTGTGGTATAGCTTTGAATGGTTGTGTTAATGCTTTTATTAATAGCTTATTGTATTGATTGTTTATATTGATTGCTTACTTGTCAGATATATTGCTTAACTGTCTTATTTGCATTGCACAAAATTCTTTCTCTCCACCTCGATATCTGTCTCGTCCTCACTGAGTATACGTGTTGTGTATACTCACTCATCACCTCCACATTTCAGGAAATATCATGTTAGCTGGAAAGTTCGTGGTTATGTGATAGATCGTGCTTGAAGAGTCGCCTTGCGTGCTATATGGCTTGAGTTGTCAAAGATGCAAAGATGTATGTTTCATGTGTTGTATGTATTTAATGTTAAAAGGAATGTAATTTTAATTTAACTAGGAATTGAGGTAGAATGATAAGCTAGTTTATGTATCCAATTAGTATAGTTAACTTCAATGCATGATTGTATTGTCTAAAAGAAAGAGTTAGAATAGTCTGGGTACTTGGAAATATATGTATACTTTTTGTGTTTAATTGTTAAGAGCAAGGCTCGGATGGCCTTGAGGTGTTTGTATGGTTGGACATGGTGCTGGTCCACTTATATGCTATTGCAGGTTTTGCATTTTGCCTAGAAACAGGAGAGACTCCGTCCGTCTTTCCCTAAAATTTTGCCCAAGTTTAGAATTGGGTTGCGATTAGATTGATTGATAGAACTCCCGGTCTTGAGAGGGATCGGGGTGTTACACCAGCTATACACATGGACTTCCGAACTAGATCAAGCCGTCCTTAACCTTGATACAGCCTCATCATCAGATCTCACCTCAGAATCCGAATCCTCTGATTCAGAACCAAACCTCTCCATAGCCAAAATACACAAAACCACTGAACAACCAATCCTTACCACTTCCAAAGCTACCTTTACCCTATGACAAATCTATAAGCCATACATAAAGCTTGTTGCAAACCCTCTAGGGTATGTTCCTATAACTGTTACTACACTTCTAGACACAGGTTCATGTATTTCTTTCATGAAATCCAAGTGTCTTCCTCCTGAATTTTGGATATCATCCAGAGCAACCTTTACCACTGCTTCTGGTAGTAGATTTGCAAGTGAAGCACATTCCATGACCATTCCCATACACTTATCCCCAGATGTCTCAGTCCGACACAGCTTTTACTAGTATGATCAATGCTGTGAAGATATTCTTTTAGGAATGGATTTCCTCACCTTACTTGCTCCATTCTCATTTCAAACAGATGGTTTCCAATTCCTGCATAATTAGTATACTCCTTGGGTATCCTTACAGAAATTGCCCTCACAGGTTTCAACCATTCAAGATGATGAATTTGCTAAAGAAAGAAGCCTCCTCCATTCCTGTTGCGGTGATCTTCCAAACAAGTTTTGGGAAAGAGAGAAACACTTTGTCTCCCAACCTTACAAAGAGAATTGGCAGATGCCGCATCAAACCGCCTCTCATCCAGGAATGCCAAAAGATGAAGATCTTTGTCAAGCTGAAATTCAAGCACTACTCGAGCAAGGTCTCATCCGACCATCCAGATCTCCGTGGGCAAATCATGCCTTTTATGTCAACAAAAGATCTGAACAAATTTGAGGAAAGAAAAGATTGGTGATAGATTATCGCCAACTCAATGATCAATTGTAGGATATCAGATACCCTCTTCCAAGAAAGGAACAACTCCTTCAGAAGCTGTCCAAAGCCAAATTATTTTCCAAATTTGATATGAAATCAGGATTTTGGCAGATTGGTATTACTGAAGCTGACAGATTCAAGACTGCTTTTGTTGTTCCACAGGGTCATTATGAATGGAATGTCATGCCGTTCGATTTCAAGAATGCACCGTCCGAGTTCCAACACAGAATGGATGATGTTTATAGGCCACTTGTGCATCACTGTATTGTCTACATTGATGATATTTTGATATTCAGTAACACAACTGAAGAACACCACCAGCATCTCCGACAATTCCAGGAACTAATCTACTAGCATGGATTAGTTCTTGCTGAATCCAAGATGAAAATTGGTCTAAATGCTATTGATTTTCTTGGTTTGCAGATAAGAGAAGGACACATTCTCTTACAGGACCACATATCAAGCAAAGTCCTCGACTTTCTTGATGAACTCAGAACTGTTACATAGATCTAGCAGTTCCTTGGCCTTATCAATTATGCCTCATCGCATGTCCCATCATTGGCCAACTACACCTGCCAGATTTTCAAGTACCTCCGAAAATCCAACATTGGAAATTGGCCTCTAGAAGCCACAGTTGCAGTTCAGAAGCTAAAGGAGTTATGTAAAGCACTTCTTCCTCTCAAGATCCCAAGTCCAGGACAACTCATTTTGCAGACTGATGCTTCCCTTGATTTTTGGGCAGCAGTCCTCATTGAAGAAGATAATGGACAAAGACAAGTCTGTGGTTACAAATCAGGATCTTTCACGCCCGCAAAACACAATTATCCCTCTTTAAAAAGAGAAGTTCTTGCAGTTATTCATGGAATCAAAAAATTCAAGTTTTATCTTGCTCAGAATCCTTTTATTATTGAAACAGATTTTAAAGGATTTCAGGGCGTTCTCATAAGAAAGCAGAATGATATTCTAGATCCACAACTCATCCGATGGACATAATGGATTTCCCAATTCAATTGGACAATGCGATACATCCCAGGCAAAGAGAATATCTTTGTTGATTTTATCTCTCGCACACCAAGATCCAAAAAAGCTGTATGCATGGTAAATCCAAATGGACGCAAGCTTCCAGCTTCCCTTGTTCCAGGTCTTATTCCAGGTAGTTCCAGTTCAAATCCAGATCCCACTAATGGCCAGTCTCAGACATTTTATGATTTGAGTTCAGACCAGCAAGCTCAATTTCTTGAAGCCCTACCTGAGGAGATCAAGATCCAGATACTCCAATCATTCGCCAGAAGCCGGATCACTGATTTCTTTGAAGAATTCGTTGAGATCAAGCTCAGAAGAATTATTGATCTGTTATCCTCTGTCTATTATGTTTGCAACGTTGTTCGTTACAATCCCTAGCATGAAGAACCACGGGATACTGTTCTTGATTTTAATAATTATGACTTTTCAAAGATGCAATTCTTGTATCTTTGGTATTGGCTTAATTATCCTATGGCAGTTCTTTTTGATCCAGAGCTCATTCAGAGACATGTTCGTGTGTTCCCAGAATCCTACTTTGTCAAGCTATTCTTACAGGTGTTTCAATCATTTGATCCACCAATACTCATCACTAGTCAAATTATTTAGCACCAGTAGGTTTTCATCATTCGCCTCACAGATGTTTGGAATCGTGCCATTCTGCCAACCATCATTCCAATCAACCATTTCTACCTTCGACAGGAGCCTTGGGAATATTTTATTTCTTGGGAACAATGTCTTACTGTCAAGAGAGCCACTGCTCGAGCTCATGGTCTAGATGTTTATGATCCCTGAGAATTTTGGCACGTCCGCTTCTCTAATAGCCCCACTTTTCATGAGCATCTTCTCGAATTCTATAATTTTTCTCAAGAAGATGGCTATTCCACTGCAGACCTTGGGTCTGACTACGACCCGTGGGGGGGAGATCTTAGCCAAAATAGTAAGGAGTGGGATGATATTGATCTCAATAATGACAGATGGTGACTCATTGCAGACAGGATTCCACGAATCCCGGGTGGACTCCATGACGAAGCTTCGTGTTTTGTAAATAGGTTTGTCATGTTGTAATAATAGGATATGATATGAATCTTTTGTCACTTCAGATTCCCTTTAGGTCATGTCTAGTTTGTCTGTTTGTAATCAGTGCGATTTCCTTTATTAAAGAAAACCGCTTTAGTCGCGTTAGGTTTGTCTTATTATGAATTATTAGGAATCTCTTTATGTTGTGTCAGCTTTTCCTTTATTAAAGGAAGCTGCTTTAGTCCTTGTCAGGAATAGTGAAGATTTCGCTTGTAATTATTTGCTTTGTAATGGTTTGCCTATAAATAATGAAGAACCCCTGACTAAAAGGGCAGAGTTAGATAGAAAAAAAAAATGAGAGGATGGGGTCCACCCCGGATTCCTGGAATCCTGTCTATAATGAGTCACCATCTGTTATTATTGAGATTGATATCATCTCACTCCTGACTATTTTGGCTAAGATCTCCCCCCCACGGGTCGTAGTCAGACCCAAGGTCTGCAGTGGAATAGCCATCTTCTTGAGAAAAATTATGGAATGCGAGAAGATGATCATGAAAAGTGGGGCTATCAGAGAAGTAGATGTGCCAAAATTCTCGAGGATCAGAAACATCTAGACCATGAGCTCGAGCAGTGGCTCTCTTGACAGTAAGACATTGTTCCCAAGAAATAAAATATTCCCAAGGCTCCTGTCGGAGGTGGAAATGGTTGATTGGAATGATGGTTGGCGGAATGGCATGATTCCAAACATCTGTGAGGCGAATGATGAAAACCTGCTGGTGCTGAATAATTTGACTGGTGATGAGTGTTGGCAGATCAAATGACTGAAACACCTGTGAGAATAGCATGACAAAGCGGGATTCTGGGAACACACGAACATGTCTCTGAATGAGCTCTGGATCAAAAAGAACTGCCATAGGATAATTAAGCCAATACCAAAGATACAAGAATTGCATCTTTGAAAAGTCATAATTATTAAAATCAAGAACAGTATCCCATGGTTCTTCATGCTGAGGATTGTAACGAACAACGTTGTGAACATAATAGACAGAGGATAACAGATCATTAATTCTTCTGAGCTTGATCTCAATGAATTCTTCACAGAAATCAGTGATCCGGCTTCTGGCGAATGATCGGAGTATCTTTATCTTGATCTCCTCAGGTAGGGCTTCAAGAAATTGAGCTTGCTGGTCTGAACTCAAATCATAAAATGTCTGAGACTGGCCATCAGTGGGATCTGGATTTGAACTGGAACTGCCTGGAATAAGACCTGGAACAAGGGAAGCTGGAAGTTTGCATCCATCAGGATTTTCCATGCATACAGCTTTTTCGGATGGTGGTGTGCGAGAGAGAAAATCAGTAAGGATATTCTCTTTGCCTGGGATGTGTCGCATTGTCCAATTGAATTGGGAAATCCATTCTATCCATCGGATGAGTTGTGGATCTGGAATATCATTCTACTTTCTTATGAGAATGCCCTGAAATCCTTTAAAATCTGTTTCAATAATAAAAGGATTATGAGCGAGATAAAACTTGAAATTTATGATTCCCTGAATAACTGCAAGAACTTTTCTTTTTAAAGAGGGATAATTGCGTTGTGCTGGCGTGAAAGATCCTGATTTGTA
Organism: Ehretia macrophylla; assembly: GCA_037974665.1. Taxonomy (NCBI): domain Eukaryota; kingdom Viridiplantae; phylum Streptophyta; class Magnoliopsida; order Boraginales; family Ehretiaceae; genus Ehretia; species Ehretia macrophylla. The sequence goes on from CM075780.1 coordinate 31,623,153, forward strand.
ACCACAGACTTATCTGTGTCCATTGTCTTCTTCAATGAGGACTGCTGCCCAAAAATCAAAGAAAGCATCAGTCTGCAAAATAAGTTGTCCTGGACCTGGGATCTTGAGAGGAGGAAGTGCTTTGCATAACTCCTTTAGCTTCTGAACTGCAACTGTGGCTTCTGGAGACCAATTTCCAATGTTGGATTTTCGGGGGTACTTGGAAATCTGGCTGGTGTAGTTGGCCAATGATGGGACACGCGATGAGGCAAAATTGATGAGGCCAAGGAACTGTTGGATCTGTGTAACAGTTCTGAGTTCATCAGGGAAGTCGAGGACTTTGCTTGATATGTGGTCCTGTAAAAGAATATGTCCTTCTCTTACCTGCAAACCAAGAAAATCAATGGCATTTAGACCAATTTTCATCTTGGATTCAGCAAGAACTAATCCATGCTGGTAGGTTAGTTCCTGGAATTGTCGGAGATGCTGGTGGTATTCTTCAGCTGTGTTACTGAATATCAAAACATCATCAATGTAGACAATACAGTGCTACGCGAGTGGCCTATAAACATCATCCATTCTGTTCTAGAACTCGGACGGTGCATTCTTGAGACCGAATGGCATGACATTCCATTCATAATGACCTTGTGGAACAACAAAAGCAGTTCTGAAGCTGTCAGCTTCAGTAATACCAATCTGCCAAAATCCAGATTTCATATCAAATTTGGAGAAGAATTTGGCTTTGGACAGCTTCTGAAGGAGTTGTTCCTTTCTCAGATAAGGGTATCTAATATCCTGCAATTGATCATTGAGTTGGCGATAATCTATCACCAATCTTTTCTTTCCTCGAACTTGTTTAGATCTTTTGTTGACATAAAATGCATGACTTGCCCACGGATATCTAGATGGTCGGATGAGACTTTGCTCGAGTAGTGCTTGAATTTCAGCTTGACAAAGATCTTCATCTTTTGGCATTCCTGGATAAGAGGCGGTTTGGTGTGGCATCTGCCAATTCTCTTTGTAAGGTAGAGAGACAAAGTGTTTCTCTCTTTCCTAAAACTTGTTTGGAAGATCACCGCAACATGAAAGGAGGAGGCTTCTTTATTCAGCAAATTCATCATCTTGAATGGCTGAAACCTGTGAGAGTAATTTCTGTAAGGATACCCAAGGGGTATACTGATTATGCAGGAATTGAAAACCATCTGTTTGAAATGAGAATGGAGCAAGTAAGGTGAGAAAATCCATTCCTTAGAAAATGTCTTCACAGCATTGATCATACTGATAAAAGCTGTGTCGGACTAAGACATATGGGGATAAGTGTATGGGAATGGTCATGGAATGTGCTTCACTTGTAAATCCACTACCACAAGCAGTGGTAAAGGTTGCTCTAGAGGATATCCAAAATTCAAGAGGAAGACACTTGGATTTCATGAAAGAAATACATGATCCTGTGTCTAGAAGTGCAGTAACAGTGATAGGAACATATCCTGGAGGGTTTACAACAAGCTTTATATATGGCTTATAGATTTGTCCTGGGGTAAAGGTAGCTTTGGAAGTGGTAAGGATTGGTTGTTCAGAGGTTTTGTGTATTTTGGCTATGGAGAGGTTTGTTTCTGAATCAGAGGATTCGGATTCTGAGGTGAGATCTGAGGATGAGGCTGTATCAAGGTTAAGGACGGCTTGATCTGGTTCAGAAGTCCATGTGTATAGTTGGTCATCAAAGTTTTGAGTTAAGATGAACTGAACAAGCTTGGCTGGTAGCTTCTTGGTCTTTTTGAGGTAACAATCCTTTGCTCAATGTCCTTTCTTTCCACAAAGAAAACATTTAGTGGAAGATGAAGGTTTCGCTCTTTTCTTCTCAAATCTGCACTTCTTGAAAGGTTTTATGGACTTGTGAAACCTTTTCTGATGTTTGTGCTTCTTGTATTTGTGACACGAACATGGAGAGTAGCTATGAGTGTGACAGCCAAACTTTTGGAAATCTTTTCTGAAAAAGGTATCCTTTGTTTTCTGCTCGTTGCTTTTGAGGAGCTTGCCAAGTCGCTTGGACTCGCACTGATCTTGAATAAGCTTTATGGCCATCTGGTACAAGTGAGCAAGACTCACCTGTCTTAGATCTGCAATATTGGCTCGTTTGAATTATGTTTCGAGCAATTCAGGAAGTGGTTGTGGCATGTTAAAGACGAACGCCTTCTTGATGGCTTTTGTATTTTTTCCAAAGATAAAATACATAGCTTCTTGTCTGAGATAGTAATCTCCAAGTTTTGCAACATCACAGCATTTGTTGAGTAAGAACTCCTTTTCTGCCTTTTTAATCTCTTGGGCTGTTTGTCCTACGAAAATGTTTCGTAGACATCTTAGGAATATCTGAATAGGATCTGCATCTGTCAGGATGATCTGTCTTTCTTCTTCTGTCAGCTTTGTAACGCCCCGATCCCTCACGAGACCGGAAGCTCTAAAAACCAAGCTATTCTCAACCCAATTCCAACCCGGTCTCAAAATTTTAGGGAAAAACGGACAGAGTTTCCCCTGTACTGCGGACATTTTGAAAACCTGAAAACATTCAATAAGATACAAAACAACAATAAAGCCAATTCCAAAATAAAGATCCCAACTTTAAGGCCATCTGAGCCTTAAGACATACAAACAGTTTAGTTACACACAAGCATGCATTCATAACTTAACTTTTTTTACAAAACCGCTTATCATGCCATTCCATGATAGCTTTTAATCATTCTTAGAAATTGAAAACAACTAGTCATTCACTCCCAAGCATGCAAAGAAGCTAAGAGCAGAAATATAAGTTATTACATGCCATAGTTCATATCTCCTACTACAATCAACTAGCATTTAGCTTACAATCACTCAAACATGTACATAACTACTTAGGCTACAAAATAGAAAATAAGGTAAAGCAAACAAGATCTCTACATAACAGCAAGAACCATAAATCCACCTCACACAATTAGACACTGCCACTAAGGTAACTGATCTGTCTGGACCTCCAGCTTTTCACCTTCTACAAAAACAAGTTGGGGTTCAATCCCAGGGTCTCCTGAAACATGTTAGCGAGGTATGAGCAACCACTGTTGCCCAGTGAGGAATAAAGGCCAATCGGGACGTACAATGCATTAAATATAACAGTTAACAAGAAAGGCAAGTAAAATACATTTAGAACAGTAAATAACCACACATATCAAAGGATATGATACACTTAACCCCAACACTCCATGATTCTCTTATCTTTGACCACGATCCACGAACCACGAACCACGATCAATGTGCCGGCATAACCCCAATCACTCTAGTGGGTGTACTCCGGATGTACCCCGATAATCCTATGACCCAACACCCCCTGGCAATCTCCAGACCAGGCGAGTGAGAGAATAGGGTACGGAGATCGAATATCCACTGGCAAGCCCATCGCCGCCCAGCCGATATTCAATACAACTGCCCCTGACACTATGGTTGCGCAACCACTATGCAATGCACTTAAATCCAATGACAGTATAACCAAATATAGGGCAATAACACATAGGAGGGTCAACAAAGTAGGTTGCCCTCGAAAACAATTAAGATATAAAAAGAATATAACTCAAGCAATTATCTTAAGTCATACAATTTATTAAAGAGAAGATGAACCAAAATGCACAAAAGGATGAAAATCCCTCACCTTTACCAAGCTCCAAGATGCAAGAATTGGCTTCACTCCCAAACATTTTAGATAGTCAACCGAAGCATTCTTGTGGCTATAAAACATTTCATAACCTCCTAGATGGCATTAACTATATTAATATTTTTCAAAGTAACTTTTATAACAAGCTCAATCAAATACCTTTTTTTTGTAACAACCACTAATAATCCAATAATTCACATATAAATAGCAATTTACTTGTAGGCAATTAAACTCACAATTTCAATTCATTAATTTCATGAGTTAAGCAAGCGGAAATATTACATAGCATGATCCTAAAATAAGTAATCTAAGTTAGAAGCTTCTCACTAGCAGACGTAGGGTTAAAAGTAAAAGGATGACTTATCAACTCAAGAAGGGAGTGTTTCAACTAGAATATTAAAGTTAGGGGTATAATATTTAACTCAACCAACATTCCAGTTCTTAGTTAGCTAACTATTCAAGAAATAAGTGTTTCATTTAAGACTTTATAACTGATAACAAACCATCCTAATCATATCATTATCTAGCTCAGCAAACTTTAATATAACTTATAACTCATTACTTCACAAGTAAGACACGGGATAGGGAGCCTATCTATCCATAACTTCAACATTAACTTGACAGCAATTGAAAATAAGAACAATTTCATCCCACTTTCATAACAAACTCAAATTAAAGATAACATTTAACAAGCCAATAAATAACTACTTCACAATTAACTTACATTCTAACTAAACCCCTACACAATTAAACTAACTCTTCAATTTGAAATTAAATCATAAGCTTAAAGAATAGATGCAACACCAAAACACTTGTCTTCATTTCCAATCAAATTAGCATTCAAGATAAACAATAGATCTAAATCACATTTATTTATAACTAAACAATTATTTTCATGTAGGTAGTATGACATTCAAGCTATAGTTAACCTCTACATGACTTAATAAATGAGTTCACATTTTAGCAAGATGGGTAAAAGGGCGAGGGAAAAGGCAGCTGTAATCCATACTAACTCATGATTTCTATTTACTCATTCAATCTCAATTATATCACAATTTACATAATTATAAGAGCTCCATTACGCTACTAATCATCCAAGAACACTACACAATAAAGTCTTGATCGAAGATATTCAATTAGAGTTGAAATATATCATCACTTCTAGCAAAATAACAATGAAATTCAGATTCTCGCGCAATAGGACAGTTCTGACACATCTCACCAAAATGATCATAACTTATTTTAGAAAACTCTGATTAATGCACCGTAAAAAGCATTAGAAACTAGACTCGTAAGGCTTTCTAACGGTATATAATTCAACCCCTAATCCTTCTCCAATTAATACAGTTTTAAGCTTGAAATTGTCTTAGTTTTGCTGAAAGAAAATTTGGACAGCCACAGTTGAACACACATATGTGCACGCGTGAATTTTGCTTGGTTCTCTTACATTCCTAGCTAGTTTTAAACATTATTCAAGCATATATAACTGTTGCACACTTCATTAACCATTTTTATCAAACATCTAGCCTACACATGTCCAAAGATAGCAAATTAACAACAACAACAAATATAACAATAACAATAGAAGCAATTTCATATAACAATTAAGCAAATTACAAAGGGCATTTACAAAATTCTCATAGAACTATACCAAAAGCTCCAAAACATCTCGAAACTATTTAAACACACAAGGAGTCGTGACAAGGTCTTAGAAGCGTGAGACAATCAAATTTGCACTTAAACCCGTTTGTAACTCAACCCGTTTTTTCCTTCCAAACTCATGTTATGGTTCTAGATTAGCAAGCGGCCTATTCTAAACTTCTAGTTAATCCCTTAGGCACCCTTAGGACTATCGAAGTCACACAATTACACGCATTTAGCCCAAAAGCCCCAAATTTCCTCTTTTGACTTTGTACTACACGTACCTCAACCGGGACTCAAATGGGAGCTAGCAAAGCTTAGTTAGGTCCTAAATAGCCTAGGATTACTAAATGTGGAGGCCAATTCAACCCGGATTCGCGATAACCCAGAAACCCCTTTCTAAAAGTCGGCTATTTCATTCTTTTGCTAGGTTATGAGCAATTAAATGTTATGGGGCCTTTACAATACTTTAATTAACATCTAAAGCACCTATTAGGATCATTGATTCAATCTATAAAGTCCAATTTCACAAAACCCTAACATTCCCATCACTATTTATGCCAAATATTCAACGAGCAATTTCAACCGATTAAACTACGAAACAATAGCATAAATTGGGTCTCTACTACTTATATATAACATACATAAGCATATTTGAGCATTGCATTAGCATTTAAGAGCAAAACAAGAAATTCAAGAAAGTTGTTACATTTTTGAAATGTAAAAATAGGTATGAAATCCCTCACCTATTGCACGTAGGAGCTCCTAGGAGGCTAGTAAACACCCTGAACCACTTGTACCTAGCTTGGCTTGGCTTGGCTTGGAATGGGGATTTGTTGAGCAAAAATCTCTATTTTCCTTCCTATGCTATTCTCGGATTTGCTACAGTAAAATTTGCATCTTCTCTTTTTTTTTTTGTGTTTTTTAAGCTTATTTTTGCTATATAATGAGTAGGCTATGGGTGGGGTCAAGGGGGGGGGGGTGCTTAAAAGGGCTATTTAAAAGAGTTTAGTTAGCTTTTAAACAAGTTCATTGCACATAAATTAAGTTAGCTAACTAAAACATTATGTTTCATACGTAACACTATTCACTAGTTTTTACAAATCATTTTCTAAACGAAGGCTCCTATCGCTTTAAACTCAAATGCACATTTTTCTCATTCCTATAACAATTAATATGATTTAAGAAAAAATGCTAATTTGAAGAAAATAGATAGTTGAAAAATGTAATGAATAGTAACCAAGGAAAGCAACAAGTAAATGGATAATGAAAATGCACAAACAGTAGATAAAATAGTTAATGAATCATGGCAATATTCTCAGGCGTCACAAGCTTCCTTGTCCACCAACTGTGGAGTGATCCTGTAAAAGCAGCAACAAGACGGTCAATGATATCTCTTATCTCAAGAGTAGGATTTCGGAGAGATTCTCTATTTATCCATGCATCCATTTTCTCAAGATATTTGAGTCTGTCATCAGGAGGAATTACATCAATGTTCCAGAATTGTTTGTGATCTGGAGCATATGGGATGGAAACTTTTCCTACAATGTTTTGTTGTCTCTGAGGTTGCTGTCGTGGAACTTGTGGGACTTGTGCTTGTGTTTGGTTTTGGTGTTCTCCTGCTTGGGAAGTTTCTCCTTGGTCACTGGTTGCTTCTGAATCATCAGGATTAGTTTGTACAGGGTTGTGTGTACGTGTTCTTGTGGTGTCCGTATAAACGGAGTCATAGGAGTTTGCATAAGAACTGGCCCTTTGTATGGTGGAATCGTCTGAGAGGATGAATCCTTTTCAAACGGATCAAAGGAATAAAAGGAGAAAATGACTGAGAAAATTTTACTAGGACCTTCTTTCTCGTCTTTATCACCCCACCCGGTTGGGATAATTTTCTCTTTGGAGAGATAATGAGGAGGTGGTGTGAGATCAACCCAATAAGCTTTTTCGCAATTTCCACTTGGTATCCAGACTGCATGATCTGGGTTTGGATTATGCTTCCAAGGATGAGAGGACTGCTTCTTTGGCTTAGCTGGCTGTTTGAGCGAGTCGTTCTCTTTTTCTCTTGAACTCGTCTGAATCAAGATAATGCTTCTCTGAAGAAGATTTATGCATGTTGATCATGTTGATGCTGTTCCAAGAATGAACTTGTCTGAAAGAGGATACAGATTGTACAGAGACTGTAGAGGATTTGTACACGACTATAAGGGCTGCTGGCTTGGTAGGTAATAGAGATTTGAACTTTTGTGTGAGTTGGGAAGTTTGGTAATATGGAGTTCACTTGGTTTGGTAGATGGAAGTGTTTGGGTTATGTCTACCTCATAATGAGATGCGGAAGGATCAAAGGAAGTGACTTCAGAATTGTTAGCAACAACTTCTTGTTCTAGCAGGGGAAGATCAGCCATGGTGGATACACTGGTCACGACTGGACTTACTGTGGGACTTACTGCGCCTTTCATTCACTCTTTAACGGCTATTGCCCTATTGCCAAAGACTCTAGTGTTCAACACACAAATATAGTTTAAGATCTTCAATACCAGAATAGAGAAGTGTTACTGTTAACTAGGATTTGATACCACTAAGGGGAAGGCGGAGAGCGGGAGGCGGAAGACATGGCTAAAGGGGAAGGACAAGAAGGAAGAAAAAAGACGTAGGCTTTTTGAGAGAAAGAAAGATGTGTTTCAATCCAAATCTGACTCTATCTGACTCTGCCCCTTTAGTCAGGGGTTCTTCATTACTTATAGGCAAACCATTACAAAGCCTAATAATACAAAGTGGAATCTTCACTATTCTTGACAAGGACTAAAGCAGCTTCCTTTAATAAAAGAAAAGTTGACATGACAAAAAGAGATTCCTAATAATTCACAATAAGACAAACCTGACGCGACTAAAGCGGTTTCCTTTAATAAAGGAAATCTCACTTATTACAAACAGACAAACAAGACATGACCAAAGGGAATCTGAAGTGACAAACGATTCCTGTCATATCCTATTACTACAACATGACAAACCTATTTACAAAACATGAAGCTTCGTCATCGGGTCCACCCGGGATTCCTAAAATCCTGTCTGCAATGAGTCACCATATGTCATTATTGAGATCAATATCATCGAAGGCGGAGAGCGGGAGGCAAAAGACATGGTTAAAGGCTAAGGGTAGAAGGAAGATGTAGGCAGTTTGAGAGAAAGAAAGATGTATTGCATTTAAAATCTGACTCTATTTGACACTATCTAACTCTGCACCTTTAGTCAGGTGTTCTTCATTATTTATATTCAAACCATTACAAAGCAAATAATTACAAGCGAAATCTTCACTAATCCTGACAAGGACTAAAGCAGCTTCCTTTTATAAAGAAAAAGCTGACCCGACATAAAAAGATTCCTAATAATTTACAATAATACAAACCTGACGCGACTAAAGCGGTTTCCTTTAATAAAGGAAATCTCACTTATTACAAACAGACAAACAAGACATGACCTAAAGGGAATCTGAAGTGACAAAAGATTCCTGTCATATCCTATTATTACAACATGACAAACCTATTTACAAAACACGAAGCTTCGTCATGGGGTCCACCCGGGATTCCTGGAATCCTGTCTGCAATGAGTCGCCATCTGTCATTATTAAGATCGATATCATCCCACCACTCCTGACTGTTTTGGCTACTAAAATCATCTCCCCCGACGGGTCGTAGTCAGACCCAAGGTCTGCAGTGGAATAGCCATCTTCTTGAGAAAAATTCTGGAAGGAGAGAAGATGCTCATGAAAAGTGGGGTTATCAGGGAAGCGGACGTGTCAAAATTCTCAGGGATCAGAAACATCTAGACCATGAACTCGAGCAGTGGCTCTCTTGACAGTAAGACATTGTTCCCAAGAAATAAAATATTCCCAAGGCTTCTGTCGGAGGTAGAAATGGTTGATTGGAATGATGGTTGGCGGAATGGCACGATTCAAAATATCTATGAGGTGAATGATAAAAACCTGCTGGTGCTGAATAATTTGACTGGTGATGAGTGTTGGCAGATCAAATGACTGAAATACCTGTGAGAATAGCTTGACAAAGCGGGATTCTGGGAATACACGAATATGTCTCTGAATGAGCTCTGGATCAAAAAGAACTGCCATAGGATAATTAAGCCAATACCAAAGATACAAGAATTGCATATTTGAAAAGTCATAATTATTAAAATCAAGAACAGTATCCCATGGTTCTTCATGCTGGGATTGTAACGAACAACGTTGCAAACATAATAGATAGAGGATAACAGATCAATAATTCTTCTGAGCTTGATCTCAATGAATTCTTCAAAGAAATCAGTGATCCGGATTCTGGCGAATGATCAGAGTATCTTTATCTTGATCTCTTCAGGTAGGGCCTCAAGAAATTGAGCTTGCTAGTCTGAACTCAAATCATAAAATGTGTGAGACTGGCCATCAGTGGGATCTGGATTTGAACTGGAACTACGTGGAATAAGATTTGGAACAAGGGAAGCTGGAAGTTTGCGTCCATCTGGATTTACCATGCATACAGCTTTTTGGGATTGTGGTGTGTGAGAGAGAAAATCAGCAAGGAGCGGGAGGCGGAAGACATGGCTAAAGGGAAGGAAAAGAAGGAAGAAAAAAGACATAGGCTTTTTGAGAGAAAGAAAGATGTGTTTCAATCCAAATCTAACACTATCTGACTCTGCCCCTTTAGTCAGGGGTTCTTCATTATTTATAGGCAAACCATTACAAAGAAAATAATACAAGTGGAATCTTCACTATTCCTGACAAGGACTAAAGCAGCTTCCTTTAATAAAGGAAAAGCTGACACAACATAAAGAGATTCCTAATAATTCACAATAAGACAAACCTGACGCGACTAAAGCGGTTTCCTTTAATAAAGGAAATCTCACTTATTACAAACAGACAAACAAGACATGACCTAAAGGGAATCTGAAGTGACAAAAGATTCCTGTCATATCCTATTATTACAACATGACAAGCCTATTTACAAAACACGAAGCTTCGTCATGGGGTCCACCCGGGATTCTTGGAATCCTGTCTGCAATGAGTCACCATCTGTCATTATTAAGATCGATATCATCCCACCACTCCTGACTGTTCTGGCTACTAAAATCATCTCCCCCGACGGGTCGTAGTCAGACCCAAGGTCTGTAGTGGAATAGCCATCTTCTTGAGAAAAATTATGGAAGGCGAGAAGATGCTCATGAAAAGTGGGGCTATCAGGGAAGCGGACGTGCCAAAATTCTCGGGGATCAGAAACATCTAGACCATGAGCTCGAGCAGTGGCTCTCTTGACAGTAAGACATTGTTCCCAAGAAATAAAATATTCCCAAGGCTCTTGTCGGAGGTGGAAATGGTTGATTGGAATGATACTTGGCGGAATGACACGATTCCAAACATCTGTGAGACGTATGATGAAAACCTGTTGGTGCTGAATAATTTGATCTGTGATGAGTGTTGGAGGGTCAAATGACTGAAATACTTGTGAGAATAGCTTGACGAAGCGGGATTCTGGGAACACACGAACATGTCTCTGAATGAGCTCTGGATCAAAAAGAACTGCCATAGGATAATAATTAAGCCAATACCAAAGATACAAGAATTGCATCTTTGAAAAGTCATAATTATTAAAATCAAGGACTGTATCCCATGGTTCTTCATGTTAAGGATTGTAACGAACAACGTTGTGAACATAATAGATAGAGGATAACAGATCAATAATTCTTCTGAGCTTGATCTCAACGAATACTTCAAAGAAATCAATGATCCAGCTTCTGGCGAATGATCGGAGTATCTTTATCTTGATCTCTTCAGGTAGGGCTTCAAGAAATTGAGCTTGCTGGTCTGAACTCAAATCATAAAATGTCTGAGACTGGCCATCAGTGGGATCTGGATTTGAACTGGAACTACCTGGAATAAGTCCTGGAACAAGGGAAGCTGGAAGTTTGCATCCATCTGGATTTACCATGCATACAGCTTTTTCGGATGGTAGTGCGCGAGAGAGAAAATCAGCAAGGATATTCTCTTTGCCTGGGATGTGTCGCATTGTCCAATTGAATTGGGAAATCCATTCTATCCATCAGATGAGTTGTGGATCTGGAATATCATTCTGCTTTTTTCTGAGAACACCCTGAAATCCTTTAAAATCTGTTTCAATAATAAAAGAATTCTGAGGAAGATAAAACTTAAAATTTTTGATTCCCTAAATAACTGCAAGAACTTCGAAAACTTGAATTTTTTGATTCCTTAAATAACTACAAGAACTTCTCTTTTGAAAGAGGGATAATTGCGTTGTGCTGGCGTGAAAGATCCTAACTTATAACCACAGACTTGTCTGTGTCCATTGTCTTCTTCAATGAGGACTACTGCCCAAAAATCAAGGGAAGCATCAGTCTGCAAAATGAGTTGTCCTGGACCTGGGATCTTGAGAGGAGGATGTGCTTTGCATAACTCCTTTAGATTCTGAACTGCAATTGTGGCTTCTAGAGACCACTTTCCAATGTTGGATTTTCGGAGGTACTAGGAAACCTGGCTAGTGTAGTTGGCCAATGATGGGACATGCGATGAGGCATAATTGATGAGGCCTAAGAACTGTTGGATCTGTGTAACAATTCTGAGTTCATCAGGGAAGTCGAGGACTTTGCTTGATATGTGGTCCTGTAAAAGAATGTGTCCTTCTTTTATCTGCAAACCAAGAAAATCAATAGCATTTAGACCAATTTTCACCTTGGATTCAGCAAGAACTAATCCATGCTGGTAGGTTAGTTCCTGGAATTGTCGGAGATGCTGGTAGTGTTCTTCAGCTGTGTTACTGAATATCAAAACATCATCAATGTAGACAATACAGTGCTGCACGAGTGGCCTATAAACATCATCCATTCTGTGCTGGAACTCGGACGGCGCATTCTTGAGACCAAATGGCATGACATTCTATTCGTAATGACCATGTGGAACAACAAAAGCAGTTTTGAATCTGTCAGCTTCAGTAATACCAATCTGCCAAAATCCTGATTTCATATCGAATTTGGAAAAGACTTTGGCTTTGGACAGCTTTTGAAGGAGTTGTTCCTTTCTTGGAAGAGGGTATCTGATATCCTGCAATTGATCATTGAGTTGGCGATAATCTATCACCAATCTTTTCCTTCCTCGAACTTGTTCAGATCTTTTGTTGACATAGAAGGCATGACTTGCCCACAGAGATTTGGATGGTCGGATGAGACCTTGCTCGAGTAGTGCTTGAATTTCAGCTTGACAAAGATCTTCATCTTTTGGCATTCCTGGATGAGAGGCGGTTTGGTGTGGCATCTGCCAATTTTCTTTGTAATGTAGGAAGAGAAAGTGTTTCTCTCTTTCCCAAAACTTGTTTGGAAGATCACCGCAATAGGAAAGGAGGAGGCTTCTCTCTTCAGCAAATTCATCATGTTGAATGGCTGAAACCTGTGAGGGTAATTTCTGTAAGAATACCCAAGGAGTATACTGATTATGCAGGAATTGGAAACAATCTATTTGAAATGAGAATGGAGCAAGTAAGGTGAGGAAATCCATTCCTAAAAGAATATTTTCACAGCATTGATCATACTAGTAAAAGCTACGTGGGACTGAGACATCTGGGGATAAATGTATGGGAATGGTCATGGAATGTGCTTCACTTGCAAATCCACTACTAGAAGCAGTGGTAAAGGTTGCTCTGGAGGATATCCAAAATTCAGAAGGAAGACACTTGGATTTCATGAAAGAAATACATGAACTTGTGTCTAGAAGTGCAGTAACAGTGATAGGAACATATCCTGGAGGGTTTACAACAAGCTTTATGTATGGCTTATAGATTTGTGCTGAGGTAAAGGTAGCTTTGGAAGTGGTAAGGATTGGTTGTTCAGTGGTTTTGTGTATTTTGGCTATGGAGAGGTTTGGTTCTGAATCAGAGGATTCGGATTCTGAGGTGAGATCTGAGGATGAGGTTGTATCAAGGTTAAGGACGGCTTGATCTGGTTCAGAAGTCCATGTGTATAGCTGGTCATCAAAGTTTTGAGTTGAGATGAACTGAACAAGCTAGGCTGGTAGCTTCTTGGTCTTTTTGTGGTAACAATCCTTTGCAAAATGTCCTTTCTTTCCACAAAGAAGACAATTAGTGGAAGAAGAAGGTTTTGATATTTTCTTCACAAATTTGAACTTCTTGAAAGGTTTTCTAGACTTGTGAAACCTTTTCTGATGTTTGTGCTTCTTGTATTTGTGACACGAACATGGAGAGTCGCTGTGAGTGTGACAGCCAAACTTTTGAAAATCTTTTCTGCAAAAGGTATCCATTGTTTTCTGCTCGTTGCTTTTGAAGAGCTTGCCAAGTCGCTTGGACTCGCACTGATATTGAATGAGCTTTTTGGCCATCTGGTACAAGTGAGCAAGACTTGCCTATCTTAGATCTGCAATATTGGCTCGTTTGAACTTTGTTTCGAGCAATTCAGGAAGTGGTTGTGGCATGTTAAAGACGAACGCCTTCTTGATGGTTTATGTATTTTTTCCAAAGATAAAATGCAGAGCTTCTTGTCTGAGATAGTAATCTCCAAGTTTTGCAACATCACAACATTTGTTGAGTAAGAACTCATTTTCGGCCTTTTCAATCTCTTGGGCTGTTTGTCTTATGAAAATGTTTCGTAGACATCTTAGGAATATCTAAATAGGATCTGCATCTGTCAGGATGATCTGTCTTTCTTCTTCTGTCAGCATCCTAGTCCACCAACTACGGAGTGATCCATTTTCATCATTTATCCATGCATCCGTTTTCTCAAGATATTTGAGTCTGTCATCAGAAGGAATTGCATCAATGTTCCAGAATTGTTTGTGATCTGGAGCATATGGGATAGAAACTTTTCCTTCAATGTTTTGTTGTCTCTGAGGTTGTTGTTGTGGAACCTATGGGACTTGTGCTTGTGTTTGGTTTCGGTGTTCTCCTGCTTGGGAAGTTTCTCCTTGGTCACTGGTTGCTTCTAAATCATCAGGATTAGTTTGTACAGGGTTGTGTGTACGTGTTCTTGTGGTGTCCGTGTAGAACGTTGTCACATGGGTCTGCATAAGAACTGGCCCTTTGTATGGTGGAGTCGTCTGAGAGGATGAATCCTTTTCAAACGGATCAAAGGAATCAAAGGATGAAATGACTGAGGAAATTTCACTAGGACCTTCTTTCTCGTCTTTATCACCCCACCCGGTTGGGATAATTTTCTCTTTGGAGAGATAATGAGGAGGTGGTGTGAGATCAACCCAATAAGCTTTTTCTCCATTTCCACTTGGTATCCAGACTGCATGATCTGGCTTTGGATTATGCTTCCAAGGATGAGAGGACTGCTTATTTGGCTTAACTGGCTGTTTGAGGTTTTGAGCGAGTCGTTCTCTTTTTCTCTTGAACTCGTCTGAATCAAGATAATGCTTCTCTGAAGAAGATTTATGCATGTTGATCATGTTGATGCTGTTCCAAGAATGAACTTGTCCGGAAGAGGATACGGATTGTACAGAGACTGTAGAGGATTTGTACACGGCTGTAAGGGCTGCTGGCTTGGTAGGTAATAGAGATTTGAACTTTTGTGTGAGTTGAGAAGTTTGGTATATGAGTATGGGTTTAACGGAGAAAGTTTGAATAGTTCTCTTGGTTTGGTAGATGGAGGTTTTTGTGTTATGTCTACCTCATAATGAGATGCGGAAGGATTAAAGGAAGTGACTTCAAAGTTGTTAGCAACAACTTCTTGTTCTAGCAGGGGAATATCAGCCATGGTGGATACACTGCTCACGACTGGACTTACTGTGGGACTTACTGCGCCTTTCATTCACTCTTTAACGGCTATTGCCCTATTGCGAAAGATTCTAGTGTTCAACACACAAGTATAGTTTAAGACCTTCAATACCAGAATAGGGAAGTGCTACAGTTAACTAGGCTCTGAGACCACTAAGGGTAAGGCGGAGAGCGGGAGGCGGAAGACATGGCTAAAGGCTGAGTGTAGAAAGAAGGGAGATGTAAGCTGTTTGAGAGAAAGAAAGATGTGTTTCAATCCAAATCTGACTCTATCTGACTCTACCCCTTTAGTCAGGGGTTCTTCATTATTTATAGGCAAACCATTACAAAGCAAATAATTACAAGCGGAATCTTCACTATTCCTGACAAGGACTAAAGCAGCTTCCTTTAAGAAAGGAAAAACTGACACAACATAAAGAGATTCCTAATAATTCACAATAAGACAAACCTGACGCGACTAAAGCGGTTTCCTTTAATAAAAGAAATCTCACTTATTACAAACAGACAAACAAGACATGACCTAAAGGTAATCTGAAGTGACAAAAGATTCCTGTCATATCCTATTATTACAACATGACAAACCTATTTACAAAACACGAAGCTTCGTCATGGGGTCCACCCGGGATTCCTGGAATCATGTCTGCAATGAGTCACCATCTGTCATTATTGAGATCTACATCTGTCAAGATGATCTGTCTCTTCGTGTCATGTAAATATTGTATTAATAGGATATGACAAGAATCTTTTGTCACTTCAGATTCTCTTTATGTCATGTCTCATTTGTCGGCTTGTAATAAGTGAGATTTCTTTTATTAAAGGAAACCGCTTTAGTTGCGTCAGGTTTGTCTTATTGTGAATTATTAGGAATCTCTTTATGTCGTGTCAGCTTTTCCTTTATTGAAGGAAGCTGCTTTAGTCCTTGTCAGGAATAGTGAAGATTCCGCTTGTAATTATTTGCTTTGTAATGGTTTGCCTATAAATAATGAAGAACCCCTGACTAAAGGGGCATAGTCAGATAGAGTCAGATTTGGATTCCAATACATCGTTCTTTCTCTCAAACTGCCTACATCTTCCTTCTACCCTTAGCCTTTAGCCATGTATTCCGCCTCCCGCTCTCTGCCTTACCCGTGGGGGGGAGATCTTAGCCAAAATAGTCAAGAGTAGGATGATATTGATCTCAATAATAACAGATGGTAACTCATTGCAGCCAAAATAGTCAAGAGTGGACCCCATGACGAAGTTTCGTGTTTTGTAAATAGGTTTGTCATGTTGTAATAATAGGATATGACAGAAATCTTTTGTCACTTCAGATTCCCTTTAGGTCATGTCTAGTTGTCTGTTTGTAATAAGTGAGATTTCCTTTATTAAAGGAAGCTACTTTAGTCCATGTCAGGAATATTGAAGATTCTGCTTGTAATTATTTGCTTTGTAATGGTTTGCCTATAAATAATGAAGAACCCCTGACTAAAGGGGCAGAGTCAGATAGAGTCAGATTTGGATTGAAACACATCTTTCTTTCTCTCAAACAACTTACATCTTCCTTCTTTCTATCCTTAGCCTTTAGCCATGTCTTCCGCCTCCCGCTCTCTGCCTTACCCTTAGTGGTCTCAGAGCCTAGTTAACTGTAGCACTTCCCTATTCTGGTATTGAAGGTCTTAAACTATACTTGTGTGTTGAACACTAGAGTCTTTGGCAATAGGGCAATACCCGTTAAAGAGTGAATGAAAGGCGTAGTAAGTCCCGCAGTAAGTCCAATTGTGACCAGTGTATCCACCATGGCTGATCTTCTGCCTGAACAAGAAGTTGTTGCTAACAACTCTGAAGTCACTTCCTTTGATCCTTCCGTATCTCACTATAAGGTAGACATAACCCAAACACCTCCATCTATCAAACCAGGTGAACTCTTCCAACTCTGTCTGTTAAACCCATACTCATATTACCAAACTTCCCAACTCACACAAAAGTTCAAATCTCTATTACCTATCAAGCCAGCAGCCCTTACAGCCGTGTATAAATCCTCTACAGTCTCTATCCAATCTGTATCCTCTTCCCGCTCAGAAACCTATCTTCCTATACTTTCTGAACCTGATCTCCGTAGATATAGACATAAAGGTTACAAAGGTTTACACCTTGGAGCCATTCGTCTAGCCTTACAGCCTAGTTTTCTTGTCGGAAAAAATGTTTCGTGTCTAGTCTCTTTACTAGATACCAGGTGGCGTAAGTTTGATGATGCACTCATCTGTGCCGTTGAAGCAGGTGTTCACAATGGCCATGTTCTCATCCAGGTTGAACCAAACTTCACCCTTGATCTTTCCCGTCCTACCCTTTCTCAAACCATATAGGTCCTTATCCAACTTTATGGAGCTGATATGAACCCAAATGAAACTGTTGTTGCACTCCAACATTCTATGACCTATAAAGTCCAAACCCATCTTTTTTCCATGGACCACAACTGTAAGCCTCGAGTCCATGTGTTAGGTGATAGTAATGTTACCCAACCAAAGATCTACACCAAACATGAACTCATTTTCCCTCCTCGTTGGAAAAATGATTATGAAAGAAGCCATAACCAACCAATCATCTGTGATTCACCAAGAATCTCTAGACATCCTCTAGAACTAGGTCGTGTCGCCATATCATTTCCAACAGAATCCCAACCAACCGAACCATGTGAAAAATGTTAACTTGCTGGACATCCTCAGTCCTGTCCACACTGTGTCAGAAAACCCTTTGCTACCAGATCTATGTCCTCTAGATATGTCTATTCTGTTAATTTTCCTGAAGACATCTACTGTGCAGGAGAAGCCGACAATGCATATGTTGGTAAATGGCAAGTTACCAAAACCAGACCACAAGATGTTGGACCAATTGAGTCAGCAATCAATTTGGGCAACATGAATGCAATAGCCCAGAATGCTGCCATTGAAAAAATATGGTCAGATCTCAGGGAACATGTTGCATGGACAAAAGAAGCCCATGATCATCATAAGGTTGTTATGACCAATATAATGACCTCCACAAGGCTTTCCACAAAAACCACAAATATCACCAGCAGAATCCTATTAATTGGAAAAAGCTTAAGAAGGCCGCTCCAGTTCGGAACCCTTCCAGACAAGTTCGTTCTTGGAACAGCATCAACATGATCAACACGCAGAAATCTTCTTCAGAGAAACATTATCTTGATTCAGACGAGTTCAAAAGAAAAAGAGAACGACTCGCTGAAAAACTCAGAAAGGCAACCAAGCCGAAGAAGAAGTCCTCTCATCCTTGGAAGCATAATCAAAAGCCAGATCATGCAGTCTGGATACCAAGTGGAAATTGCGAAAAAGCTTATTGGGTTGATCTCACACCACCTTCTCATTATCTCTCCAAAGAGAAAATTATCCCAACCGGGTGGGGTGATGAAGGCGAGAAAGAAGGTCCTAGTGAGATTTCCTCAGTCATTTCGTCATTTGATTCCTTTGATCCATTTGAAAAGGATTCATCATCTCAGACGATTCCACCATACAAAGGGCCAGTTCTTATGCAAACTCCTGTGACACCGTTCTACATGGACACCACAAGAACACGTATATACAACCCTGTACAAACTAATCCTGATGATTCAGAAGCAACCAGTGACCAAGGAGAAACTTCCCAAGCAGGAGAACACCGGAACCAAACACAAGCACAAGTCCCACAGGTTCCACAACAGCAACCTCAAAGACAACAAAACATTGAAGGAAAAGTTTCCATCCCATATGCTCTAGATCACAAGCAATTTTGGAACATTGATGCAATTCCTCCTGATGACAGGCTCAAATATCTTGAGAAAATGGATGCATGGATAAATGGAGAATCTCTCCGAAATCCTACTCTTGAGATAAAAGATACCATTGACTGTTTTGTTGCTGCTTTTACAGGATCACTCCGCAGTTGGTGGACAAGGATGCTGACAGAAGAAGAAAGACAGATCATCCTGACAGATGTAGATCCTATTAAGATATTCCTAAGATGTCTATGAAACATTTTCGTAGGACAAACAACCCAAGAGATTGAAAAGGCAGAAAAGAAGTTCTTACTCAACAAATGCTGTAATGTTGCAAAACTTGGAGATTACTATCTCAGACGGGAAGCTCTGTATTTTATCTTTGGAAAAAATACAGAAACCATCAAGAAGGCGTTCGTCTTTAACATGCCACAACCATTTCCTGAATTGCTCGAAATAGAGTTCAAACGAGCCAATATTGCAAATCTAAGGTAGGTGAGTCTTTCTCACTTGTACCAGATGGCCAGAAAGCTCATTCAAGATCAGTGCGAGTCCAACCAACTTGGCAAGCTCCTCAAAAGCAACAAGCAGAAAACAATGGATACCTTTTGCAGAAAAGATTTTCAAATGTATGGCTGTCATACTCACAGCTACTCTCCATGTTCGTGTCATAAATACAAGAAGCACAAACATCAGAAAAGGTTTCACAAGTCCAAAAAACCTTTCAAGAAGTTCAAATTTGTGAAGAAAAGATCAAAACCATCTTCTTCCACTAAGTGTTTACTTTGTGGAAAGAAATGACATTTTGCAAAGGATTGTTTCCTCAAAAAGACCAAGAAGCTACCAGCCAAGCTTGTTCAGTTCATCTCAACTCAAAACTTTGATGACCAACTATACACATGGACTTCTGAACCAGATCAAGCCATCATTAACCTTGATACAGCCTCATCCTTAGATCTCACTTCAGAATCCAAATCCTCTGATTCAGAACCAAACATCTCCATAGCCAAAATACACAAAACCTTTGAACAACCAATCCTTACCACTTCCAAAGCTAACTTTACCCCAGCATAAATCTATAAGCCATACATAAAGCTTGTTGTAAACCCTCCAGGATATGTTCCTATCACTGTTACTGCACTTCTAGACACAGGATCATGTATTTCTTTCATGAAATCTAAGTGTCTTCCTCCTGAATTTTGGATATCTTCCAGAGCAACCATTACCACTGCTTCTGGTAGTGGATTTGCAAGTGAAGCACATTCCATGACCATTCCCATACACTTATCCCCCGATGTCTTAGTCCGACATAGCTTTTTTCAGTATGATCAATGCTGTGAAGACATTATCTTAGGAATGGATTTTCTCACCTTACTTGCTCCATTCTCATTTCAAACAGTTGGTTTCCAATTCCTGGATAATCAGTATACCCCTTGGGTATCTTTACAGAAATTACCCTCACAGGTTTCAGCCATTCAAGATGATGAATTTGCTGAAGAAAGAAGCCTCCTTCTTTCCTGTTGCGGTGATCTTCCAAACAAAGAGAATTGGCAGATGTCACATCAAACCGCCTCTCATCTAGGAATGCCAAAAGATGAAGATTTTTGTCAAGCTGAAATTCAAGCACTACTCGAGCAAGGTCTCATCCGACCATTCAAATCTTTGTGGGCAAGTCATGCCTTTTATGTCAACAAAAGATCTGAACAAGTTCGAGGAAAAGAAAGATTGGTGATAGATTATCGCCAACTCAATGATCAATTGCAGGATATCAGATACCCTCTTCCAAGAAAGGAACAACTCCTTCAAAAGCTATCCGAAGCCAAATTCTTTTCCAAATTTGATATGAAATCAGGATTTTGGCAGATTGGTATTACTGAAGCTGATAGATTCAAAACTGCTTTTGTTGTTCCACAGGGTCATTATGAATGGAATGTCATGCCGTTCGGTCTCAAGAATACACCGTCCGAGTTCCAGCACAGAATGGATGATGTCTATAGGCCACTCGCGCAACACTGTATTGTTTACATTGACGATGTTTTGATATTCAGTAACACAGCTGAAGAACACCATCAGCATCTCCGACAATTCCAGGAACTAACCTACCAAGGTGGATTAGTTCTTGCTGAATCCAAGATGAAAATTGGTCTAAATGCTATTGATTTTCTTGGTTTGCAGATCAGAGAAGGAACATTCTCTTACAGGACCACATATCAAGCAAAGTCCTCGACTTCCCTGATGAACTCAAAACTGTTACACAGATCCAACAGTTCCTTGGCCTCATCAATTATGCCTCATCGCATGTCCCATCATTGGCCAACTACACCAGCCAGATTTCCAAGTACCTCCGAAAATCCAACATTAGAAATTGGTCTCCAGAAGCCACATTTGCAGTTCAGAAGCTAAAGGAGTTATGCAAAGCACTTCCTCCTCTCAAGATCCCAGGTCCAGGACAACTCATTTTGCAGACTGATGCTTCCCTTGATTTTTGGGTAGCAGTCTTCATTGAAGAAGATAATGGACACAGACAAGTCTGTGGTTATAAGTCAGGATCTTTCACGCCATCACAACGCAATTATCCCTCTTTCAAAAGAGAAGTTATTGCAGTTATTCAGGGAATCAAAAAATTCAAGTTTTATCTTGCTAAGAATCCTTTTATTATTAAAACAGATTTTAAAGGATTTCAAGGCGTTCTCAGAAGAAAGCAGAATGATATTCCAGATCCACAACTCATCCGATGGACAGAATGGATTTCCCAATTCAATTGGACAATGTGACACATCCCAGGCAAAGAGAATATCATTGTTGATTTTCTCTCTCGCACACCACCATCTGAAAAAGCTGTATGCATGGTAAATCCAGATGGACACAAAATTCCAGCTTCCCTTGTTCCAGGTCTTATTCCAGGTTGTTCCAGTTCAAATCCAGATCCCACTGATGGCCAGTCTCAGACATTTTATGATTTGAGTTTAGACCAGCAAGCTCAATTTCTTGAAGCCCTACTTGAAGAGATCAAGATAAAGATACTCCGATCATTCGCCAGAAGCTGGATCAGTGATTTCTTTGAAGAATTCATTTAGATCAAGCTCAGAAGAATTATTGATCTGTTATCCTCTGTCTATTATGTTCGCAATGTTGTTCGTTACAATCCCCAGCATGAAGAACCATGGGATACAATCCTTGATTTTAATAATTATGACTTTTCAAAGATGCAATTCTTGTATCTTTGGTATTGGCTTAATAATTATCCTATGGCAGTTCTTTTTGATCTAGAGCTCATTCAGAGTCATGTTCGTGTGTTCCCAGAATCCCGCTTCGTCAAGCTATTCTCATAGGTGTTTCAGTAATTTGACCCTCCAACACTCATCACCAGTCAAATTATTTAGCACCAGCAGGTTTTCATCATTCACCTCACAAATGTTTGGAATCGTGCCATTCCGCCAACCATCATTCCAATCAACCTTTTCCATCTCCGACAAAAGCCTTGGGAATGTTTTATTTCTTGGGAACAATGTCTTACTGTCAAGAGAGCCACTACTCGAGCTCATGGTCTAGATGTTTCTGATCCCCGAGAATTTTGGCATGTCTGCTTCCCTGATAGCCCCACTTTTTATGAACATCTTCTCGCCTTCCAGAATTTTTCTCAAGAAGATGACTATTCCACTACAGACTTTGGGTCTGACTACGACCCGTGGGGGGGAGATCTTAGCCAAAATAGTCAGGAGTGGGATGATATTGATCTCAATAATGACAGATGATGACTCATTGCAGACAGGATTTCAAGAATCCAGGGTAGACCCCATGACAAAGCTTCGCATTTTGTAAATAGGTTTGTCATGTTGTAATAATAGGATATGACAGGAATCTTTTGTCACTTCAGATTCCCTTTAGGTCATGTCTTGTTTGTCTGTTTGTAATAAGTGAGATTTCCTTTATTAAAGGAAACCGCTTTAGTCACGTCAGGTTTGTCTTATTGTGAATTATTAGGAATCTCTTTTTGTCATGTCAGCTTTTCCTTTATTAAAGGAAGCTGCTTTAGTCCTTGTCAGGAATAGTGAAGATTCCGCTTGTAATTATTTGCTTTGTAATGGTTTGACTATAAATAATGAAGAACCCCTGACTAAAGGGGCAGAGTCAGATCGAGTCAGATTTGGATTGAAACACATATTTCTTTCTCTCAAACAGCTTACATCTTCCTTCTTTCTACCCTTAGCCTTTAGCCATGTCTTCCACCTCCCGTTCTCCGCTTTACCCTTAGTTTTGATTCCCTGAATAACTGCAAGAACTTCTCTTTTGAAAGAGGGATAATTGTGTTGTGCAGGCGTGAAAGATCCTGACTTATAACCACAGACTTGTCTGTGTCCATTTTCTTCTTCAATGAGGACTGCTGCCCAAAAATCAAGGGAAGCATCAGTTTGCAAAATTAGTTGTCCTGGACCTGGGATCTTGAGAGGAGGAAGTGCTTTGCATAACTCCTTTAGCTTTTGTACTGTAACTGTGGCTTCTGGAGACCAATTTCCAATGTTCGATTTTCGGAGGTACTTGGAAATCTGGCTGGTGTAGTTGGCCAATGATGGGACATGCGATGAAGCATAATTAATGAGGCCAAGGAACTGTTGGATCAGTGTAACAGTTTTGAGTTCATCGGGAAAGTCGAGGACTTTGCTTGATATGTGGTCCTGTAAGAGAATGTGTCCTTCTCTTATCTGCAAACCAAGAAAATCAATGGCATTTAGACCAATTTTCATCTTGGATTCAACAAGAACTAATCCATGCTGGTAGGTTAGTTCTTGGAATTGTCGGAGATGCTGATGGTGTTCTTCAGTTGTGTTACTGAATATCAAAACATCAACAATGTAGACAATACAGTGCTGCGCGAGTAGCCTATAAACATAATCCATTCTGTGCTGGAACTCGGACGGTGCATTCTTGAGACCGAATGACATGACATTCCATTCAAAATGACCATGTGGAACAACAAAAGCAGTTTTGAATTTGTCTGCTTCAGTAATACCAATCTGCCAAAATCCTAATTTCATATCAAGTTTTGAGAAGAATTTGGCTTTGGACAACTTCTGAAGGAGTTGTTCCTTTCTTGGAAGAGGGTATCTGATATCCTATAATTGATCATTGAGTTGGCGATAATCTATCACCAATCTTTTCTTTCCACGAATTTGTTCAGATCGTTTGTTGACATAAAAGGCATGACTTGCCCATGGAGATTTGGATGGTCGGATGAGACCTTGCTCGAGTAGTGCTTGAATTTCATCTTGACAAAGATCTTCATCTTTTGGCATTCCTGGATGAGAGGCGGTTTGATGTGGCATCTGCCAATTTTCTCTGTAAGGTAGAGAGACAAAGTGTTTATCTCTTTCCCAAAACTTGTTTGGAAGATCACCGCAACAGGGAAGGAGGAGACTTTTTTCTTCAGCAAATTCGTCATCTTGAATGGCTGAAACCTGTTAGGGCAATTTCTGTAAGGATACCGAAGGGGTATACTGATTATGCAGGAATTGGTAACCATCTGTTTGAAATGAGAATGGAGCAAGTAAGGTGAGGAAATCCATTCCTAAAAGAATATCTTCACAGCATTGATCATACTGGTAAAAGCTGTGTCGAACTGAGACATCTGGAAATAAGTGTATGGGTATGGTCATGGAGTGTGCTTCACTTGCAAATCCACTACCAGAAGCAGTGGTAAAGGTTGCTTTGGAGGATATCCAAAATTCAGGAGGAAGACACTTGGATTTCATGAAAGAAATATATGATCTTGGGTTTAGAAGTGCAGTAAAAGTGATAGCAACATATCCTGGAGGGTTTACAACAAACTTTATGTATGGCTTATAGATTTGTGCTGGGGTAAAGGTAGCTTTGGAAGTGGTAAGGATTGGTTATTCAGAGGTTTTGTGTATTTTGGCTATGGAGAGATTTGGTTCTGAATCAGAGGATTCGGATTCTGAGGTGAGATCTGAGGATGAGGCTGTATCAAGATTAAGAGCGACTTGATCTGGTTCAGAAGTCCATGTGTATAGTTGGTCATCAAAGTTTTAAGTTGAGATGAACTGAACAAGCTTGGCTGGTAGCTTCTTGGTCTTTTTGAGGTAACAATCCTTTGCAAAATGTCCTTTTTTTCCACAAAGAAAACACTTAGTGGAAGAAGAGGGTTTTGATCTTTTCTTCACAAATTTGAACTTCTTGAAAGGTTTTCTGGACTTGTGAAACCTTTTCTGATGTTTGTGCTTCTTGTATTTGTCACACGAACATGGAGAGCAGCTGTGAGTGTGACAGCCAAACTTTTGGAAATCTTTTCTGCAAAAGGTATCCATTGTTTTCTGCTCGTTGCTTTTGAGGAGCTTGCCAAGTCGCTTGGACTCGCACTATTCTTGAATGAGCTTTCTGGCCATCTGGTACAAGTGAGCAATACTCACTAGTCTTTGATCTGCAATATTGGCTCGTTTGAACTCTGTTTCGAGCAATTCAGGAAGTGGATGTGGCATGTTGAAGACAAATGCCTTTTTGATGGTTTCAGTATTTTTTCCAAAGATAAAATATAAAGCTTCTTGTCTGAGATAGTAATCTCCAAGTTTTGCAACGTCACAGCATTTGTTGAGTAAGAGATCATTTTCTGCCTTTTAAATCTCTTGGGCTATTTGTCCTATGAAAATGTTTCGTAAACATCTTAGGAATATTTGAATAGGATCTGCATCTGTCAGGATGATCTGTCTTTCTTCTTCTGTTAGTATCCTTGTCCACTAACTGCATAGTGATCCTGTAAAAGCAGCAACAAGATGGTCAATGATATCTCTTATCTCAAGAGTAGGATTTCGAAAAGATTCTCCATTTATCCATGCATCCATTTTCTCAAGATATTTGAGTTTGTCATCAGGAGGAATTGCATCAATGTTCCAGAATTGCTTGTGATCTGGAGCATATGGGATGGAAACTTTTCCTTCAATGTTTTGTTGTCTTTGAGGTTGCTGTTGTGGAACCAGTGGGACTTGTGCTTTTGTTTGGTTCTGGTGTTCTCCTACTTGGGAAGTTTCTCCTTGGTCACTGGTTGCTTCTGAATCATCCGGATTAGTTTGTACAGGGTTATGTGTACGTGTTCTTGTGGTGTCCCTATAAAACGGAGTCACAGGAGTTTGCATAAGAGCTGGCCATTTGTATGGTGGAATCTTCTAAGAGGATGAATCCTTTTCAAACGGATCAAAGGAATCAAAGGACGAAATGACTAAGAAAATTTCACTAGGACCTTCTTTCTCGTCTTTATCACCCCACCCAGTTGGGATAATTTTCTCTTTGGAGAGATAATGAGGAGGTGGTGTGAGATCAACCCAATAAGCTTTTTTGCAATTTCCACTTGGTATCCAGACTGCATGATCTGGCTTTGGATTATGCTTCCAAGGATGAGAGGACTGCTTCTTTGGCTTAACTGGCTATTTGAGCTTTTGAGCGAGTCGTTCTCTTTTTCTCTTGAATTCATCTGAATCAAGATAATGCTTCTCTGAAGAAGATTTCTGCATGTTGATCCTGTTGATGCTGTTCCAAGAATGAATTAGTTCGGAAGAGGATACGGATTGTACAAAGACTGTAGAGGATTTGTACACGGCTGTAAGGGCTGCTGGCTTGGTAGGTAATAGAGATTTGAACTTTTGTGTGAGTTGGGAAGTTTGGTAATATGAGTATGGGTTTAACGGAGAGAGTTTGAAAAGTTCAACTGGTTTGGTAGATGGAGGTGTTTGGGTTATGTCTACCTCATAATGAGATGCGGAAGGATCAAAGGAAGTGACTTCAGAGTTGTTAGTAACAACTTCTTTTTCTGGTACGGGAAAATCAGCCATGGTGGATACACTGGTCACGACTAGACTTACTGCGGGACTTACTGCGCCTTTCATTCACTCTTTAACGGCTATTGCCCTATTGCCAAAGACTCTAGTCTTCTTCAATGAGCACTGCTGCCCAAAAATCAAGGGAAGCATCAGTCTGCAAAATGAGTTGTCCTGGACCTGGGATCTTGAGAGGAGGAATTGCCTTGCATAACTCTTTTAGCTTCTGAACTACAACTGTGGCTTCTGGAGACCAATTTCCAATGTTGGATTTTCGGAGGTACTTGGAAATCTGGCTGGTGTAGTTGGCCAATGATGGGACATGCGATGAGGCATAATTGATGAGGCCAAGGAACTGTTGGATTTGTGTAACAGTTCTGAGTTCATCAGGGAAGTCGAGGACTTTGCTTGATATGTTGTCCTGTAAAAGAATGTGTCCTTCTCTTATCTGCAAACCAAGAAAATCAAAAGCATTTAGACCAATCTTCATCTTGGATTCAGCAAGAACTAATCCATGCTGGTAGGTTAGTTCCTGGAATTGTCGGAGATGCTGGTGGTGTTATTCAACGGTGTTACTGAATACCTAAACATTATCAATGTAGACAATACAGTGCTGCACGAGTAGCCTATAAACATCATCCATTCTGTGCTGGAACTCGGACGGTGCCTTTTTGAGATCGAACGACATGACATTTCATTCATAATGACCATGTGGAACAACAGAAGCAGTTTTGAATCTGTCAGCTTTAGTAATACCAATCTGCCAAAATCCAGATTTCATATCAAATTTTGAGAAGAATTTAGCTTTGGACAGCTTCTGAAGGAGTTGTTCAAAGGTATCTGATATCCTACAATTGATCATTGAGTTGGCGATAATCTATCACCAATCTTTTTTTTCCTCGATCTTGTTCAGTTCTTTTGTTGACATAAAAGGCATGACTTGCCCACGGAGATCTGGATAGTCGGATGAGACCTTGCTCGAGTAGTGCTTGAATTTCAGCTTGACAAAGATCTTCTTCTTTTGGCATTCTTGGACGAGAGGCGGTTTGATGCGGCATCTGCCAATTTTCTCTGTAAGGTAGAGAGACAAAGTGTTTCTCTCTTTCCCTAAACTTGTTTGGAAGATCATCGCAACAGGAAAGGAGGAGGCTTCTTTCTGTAGCAAATTCATCATCTTGAATGGCTGAAACCAATGAGGGCAATTTCTATAAGGATACCCAAGGGGTATATTGATTATGCAGGAATTGGAAACCATCTGTTTGAAATGAGAATGGAGCAAGTAAGGTGAGAAAATCCATTCCTAAAAGAATATCTTCACAGCATTGATCATACTGGTGAAAGCTGTGTCGGACTGAGACATCTGGGGATAAGTGTATGGGAATGGTCCTGGAATGTGCTTCACTTGCAAATCCACTACCAGAAGTAGTGGTATAGGTTGCTCTGGAGGATATCCAAAATTCAGGAGGAAGACACTTGGATTTCATGAAAGAAATACATGATCCTGTGTCTAGAAGTACAGTAACAGTGATAAGAACATATCCTGGAGGGTTTACAACAAGCTTTATGTATGGCTTATAGATTTGTCTTGGGGTAAAGGTAGCTTTGGAAGTGGTAAGGATTGGTTGTTAAGAGGTTTTGTGTATTTTGGCTATGGAGAGGTTTGGTTCTGAATCAGAGGATTCTGATTCTGAGGTGAGATCTGAGGATGAGGCTGTATCAAGGTTAAGGACGGCTTGATTTGGTTCGGAAGTCCATGTGTAAAGTTGGTCATCAAAGTTTTGAGTTGAGATGAACTGAACAAGCTTGGCTGGTAGCTTCTTGGTCTTTTTGAGGTAACAATCCTTTGCGAAATGTTCTTTCTTTCCACAAAGAAAACATTTAGTGGAAGAGGAAGGTTTCGCTCTTTTCTTCACAAATATGAACTTCTTGAATGGTTTTCTGGTCTTGTAAAACCTTTTCTGATGTTTGTACTTCTTGTATTAATGACATGAATATGAAGAGTAGTTGTGAGTGTGACAGCCAAACTTTTGGAAATCTTTTCTACAAAAGGTATCCATTGTTTTCTGCTTATTGCTTTGAAGAGCTTGCCAAGTCGCTTGGACTCGCACTGATCTTGAATGAGCTTTCTGGCCATCTGGTACAAGTGAGCAAGACTCACCTGTCTTAGATCTGCAATATTGGCTCATTTGAACTCTGTTTCAAGCAATTCAGGAAGTGGTTGTGGCATGTTAAAGACGAACGGCTTCTTGATGGTTTCTGTATTTTTTCCAAAGATAAAATACAGAACTTCCTGTATGAGATAGTAGTCTCCAAGTTTTGCAACATCACAGCATTTGCTGAGCAAGCACTCCTTTTCTGCCTTTTCAATCTCTTGGGTTGTTTGTCCTACGAAAATGTTTCGTAGACATCTTACAAATATTTAGATAGGATCTGCATCTGTCAGGATGATCTGTCTTTCTTCTTCTGTCAGCATCTTTGTCCACCAACTGCGGAGTGATCCTGTAAAAGTAGCAACAAGACGGTCAATGATATCTCTTATCTCAAGAGTAGGATTTCAGAGAGATTCTCCATTTATCCATGAATCCATTTTTAGTCTATCATTAGGAGGAATTGCATCAATGTTCCAGAATTGCTTGTGATCTGGAGCATATGGGATGGAAACTTTTCCTTCAATGTTTTGTTGTCTTTGAGGTTGCCATTGTGGAACCTGTGGGACTTGTGCATTTGTTTCGTTCCGGTGTTCTCCTGCTTGGGAAGTTTCTCCTTGGTCACTGGTTGCTTCTGAATCATCAGGATTAGTTTGTACAGGGTTGTGTGTACGTGTTCTTGTGGTGTCCGTGTAAAATAGAGTCATAGAAGTTTGCATAAGAACTGGCCCTTTGTATGGTAGAATCGTCTGAGAGGATGAATCCTTTTCAAATGGATCAAAGGAATCAAAGGATGAAATGACTAAGGAAATTTCACTAGGACCTTCTTTCTTATCTTCATCACCCCACCCGGTTGGGATAATTTTCTCTTGGGAAAGATAATGAGGAGGTGGTGTGAGATCAACCCAATAAGCTTTTTCGCAATTTCCACTTGGTATCCAGACTGCATGATCTGGCTTTGGATTATGCTTCCAAGGATGAGAGGACTGCTTCTTTGGCTTAGCTGGCTGTTTGAGCTTTTGAGCGAGTCGTTCTCTTTTTCTCTTAAACTTGTCTGAATCAAGATAATGCTTCTCTGAAGAAGATTTCTGCATGTTGGTCATGTTGATGTTGTTCCAAGAACGAACTTGTCCGAAAGAGGATACGGATTGTACAGAGACTGTAGAGGATTTGTACATGGCTGTAAGGGCTGTTGGCTTGGTAGGTAATAGAGATTTGAACTTTTGTGTGAGTTGGGAAGTTTGGTAATATGAATATGGGTTTAACGGAGATAGTTTGAAGAGTTCTCCTGGTTTGGTAGATGGAGGTGTTTGTGTTTTGTCTACCTCATAGTGAGATGCGGAACGATCAAAGAAAGTGACATCAGAGTTGTTAGCAACAACTTCTTGTTCTGGTAGGGGAAGATCAGCCTTGGTGGATACACTGGTCACGACTGGACTTACTGCGGGACTTACTGTGGGACTTACTGCGCCTTTCATTCACTCTTTAACGGTTATTGCCCTATTGCCGAAGACTCTAGTGTTCAACACACAAGTATTGTTTAAGACCTTCAATACCATAATAGGGAAGTGCTACAGTTAACTAGGCTCTGAGACTACTAAGAGTAATCGTGCCATTCCGCCAACCATCATTCCAATCGACCATTTCCACCTCCGACAAGAGCCTTGGTAATATTTTATTTCTTGGGAACAATGTCTTACGGTCAAGAGAGCCACTGCTCAAGCTCATGGTCTAGATGTTTCTGATCCCCGTGAATTTTGGCATGTCCGCTTCCCTAATAGCCCCACTTTTCATGTGCATCTTCTCGCCTTCCAGAATTTTTCTCAAGAAGATGGCTATTCCACTACAGACCTTGGGTCTAACTACGACCCATAGGGGGGGTGATCTTAGCCAAAATAGTCAGGAGTGGGATGATATTGATCTCAATAATGACAGATGGTGACTCATTGCAGACAGGATTCCAGGAATCCCGGGTGGACCCCATGACGAAGCTTCGTGTTTTGTAAATAGGTTTGTCATGTTGTAATAATAGGATATGACAGGAATCTTTTGTCACTTCAGATTCCCTTTAGGTCATGTCTAGTTTGTCTGTTTGTAATAAGTGAGATTTCCTTTATTAAAGGAAACCGCTTTAGTCGCGTCAGGTTTGTCTTATTGTGAATTATTAGGAATCTCTTTATGTTGTGTCAGCTTTTCCTTTATTAAAGGAAGCTACTTTAGTCCTTGTCAGGAGTAGTGAAGTTTCAGCTTGTAATTATTTGCTTTGTAATGGTTTGCCTATAAATAATGAAGAACCCCTGGCTAAAAGGGCAGAGTCAGATAGAGTCAGATTTGGATTGAAACACATATTTCTTTCTCTCAAACGGCTTACATCTTCCTTCTTTCTACCCTTAGCCTTTAGCCATGTCTTCCGTCTCCCGCTTCCCGCCTTACCCTTAGTGGTCTCAGAGCTTAGTTAACTGTAGCACTTCCCTATTCTGGTATTGAAGGTCTTAAACAATACTTGTGTGTTGAACACTAGAGTCTTTGGAAATAGGGCAATAGCTATTAAAGAGTGAATGAAAGGCGCAGTAAGTCCCGCAGTAAGTCCAGTCGTGAGCAGTGTATCCACCATGGCTGATCTTCCCCTGCCAGAACAAGAAGTTGTTGCTAACAACTCTGAAGTCACTTCCTTTGATCCTTCCGCATCTCATTATGAGGTAGACATAACCCAAACACCTCAATCTACCAAACCAAGTGAACTCTTCAAACTCTCTCCGTTAAACCCCTACTCATATTACCAAACTTCCCAACTCACACAAAAGTTCAAATCTCTATTACCTATCAAGCCAGCAGCCCTTACAGCCGTGTATAAATCCTCTACAGTCTCTGTACAATCCATATCCTCTTCCCGCACAGAAACCTATATTCCTATACTTTCTGAACCTGATCTCTGTAGATATAGACAGAAAGGTTACAAAGGTACCTTGGAGCCATTCGTCTAGCCTTACAGCCTAGTTTTCTTGCCGGAAAAAAATGTTTCATGTCTAGTCTCTCTACTAGATACCAGGTGGCGTAAGTTTGATGATGCACTCATCTGTGCCGTTGAAGCAGGTGTTCACAATGGCCATGTTCTCATCCAGGTTGAACCAAACTTCACCCTTGATCTTTCCCGTCCTACCCTTTCTCAAACCATACAAGTCCTTATCCAACTTTATGGAGCTGATATGAACCTAAATGAAACTGTTGTTGCACTCCATCATTCTATGACCTATAAAGTTCAAACCCATCTCTTTTCCATGGACCACAATTGTAAGCCTCGAGTCCACGTGTTAGGTGATAGTAATGTTACCCAACCAAAAATCTACACCAAACATGAACTCACTTTCCCTCCTCGTTGGAAAAATGTTTATGAAAGAAGCCATAACCGACCAATCATCCATGATTCACCAAGAATCTCTAGACATCCTCTAGAACCAGGTCGTGTCGCCATATCATTTCCAACAGAATCCTAACCAGCTGAACCATGTGAAAAATGTCAACTTGCTGGACATCCTCAGTCCTGTCCACACTGTGTTAAAAAGCCCTTTGCTACCAGATCTAGGTCCTCTAGATATGTCTGTTCTGTTAATTTTTCTGAAGACATCTACTGCACAGGAGAAGTCAACAATGCATATGTTGGTAAATGGCAAGTTACCAAAACCAGACAATAAGATATTGGACCAATTGAGTCAGCAATCAATTGGGGCAACATGAATGCAAAAGCTCAGAATGCTGCCATTGAGAAAATATGATCAGATCTCAGGGAACATGTTGCATGGACAAAAGAAGCCCATGATCATCTCAGACAAGGTTGTTATGATCAATATAATGACCTCCACAAGGCTTTCCACACGAATCACATATACCATCAGAAAACTCCAATCAACTGGAAAAAACTACAAAAAGCCACTCCAGTTTGGAACCCTTCCGGACAAGTTCGTTCTTGGAACAACATCAACATGATCAACATGCAGAAATCTTCTTCAGAGAAGCATTATCTTGATTCAGACGAGTTCAAGAGAAAAAGAGAACGACTCGCTCAAAAGCTCAAACAACCAGCTAAGCCAAAGAAGCAGTCCTTTCATCCTTCGAAGCATAATCCAAAGTCAGATCATGCAGTCTGGATACCAAGTGGAAATTGCGAAAAAGTTTATTGGGTTGATCTCACACCACCTTCTCATTATCTCTCCAAAGAAAAAATTATCCCAACCGGGTGGGGTGATGAAGACGAGAAAGAAGGTCCTAGTGAAATTTTCTCTGTCATTTCATCCTTTGATTCCTTTGATCCGTTTGAAAAGGATTCGTCCTCTCAGACGATTCCACCATACAAAGGGCCAGTTCTTATGCAGACCCCTGTAACACCGTTCTACACGAACACCACAAGAACACATACACACAACCCTGTACAAACTAATCATGATGATTTAGAAGCAACCAGTGACCAAGGAGAAACTTCCCAAGCAGGAGAACACCGAAACCAAACACAAACACAAGTCCCACAGGTTCCACAACAGCAACCTCAAAGACAACAAAACATTGAAGGAAAAATTTCCATCCCATATGCTCCAGATCACAAGTAATTCTGGAACATTGATGCAATTTCTCCTGATGATAGACTCAAATATCTTGAGAAAATGGATGCATGGATAAATGGAGAATCTCTCTGAAATCCTACTCTTGAGATAAGAGATATCATTGACCGTCTTGTTGCTGCTTTTACAGGATCACTCCGCAGTTGGTGGACAAGGATGCTGACAGAAGAAGAAAGACAGATCATCCTGACAGATGCAGATCCTATTCAAATATTCCTAAGATGTCTACAAAACATTTTCGTAGGACAAACAACCCAAGAGATTGAAAAGGCAGAAAAGGAGTTCTTACTCAACAAATGCTGTGATGTTGCAAAGCTTGGAGATTACTATCTCAGAGAGGAAGCTATGTATTTTATATTTGGAAAAAATACAGAAACCATCAAAAAGGCATTTGTTTTCAACATGCCACAACCTCTTCCTGAATTGCTCAAAACAGAGTTCAAACGAGCCAATATTGCAGATCTAAGACAGGTGAGTCTTGCTCACTTGTACCAGATGGCAAGAAAGCTCATTCAAGATTAGTACGAGTCCAAACGACTTGGCAATCTTCTCAAAAGCAACGAGCAGAAAACAATGGATACTTTTTGCAGAATAGATTTCCAAATGTTTGGCTATCACACTCACAACTACTCTCCATGTTCGTGTCACAAATACAAGAAGCACAAACATCAGAAAAGGTTTCACAAGTCCAGAAAACCTTTCAAGAAGTTCAGATTTGTGAGGAAAAGTGCAAAATCTTCCTTTTCCACTAAATGTTTTCTTTGTGAAAAGAAATGACATTTTGCAAAGTATTGTTACCTCAAGAAGTCCAAGAAGCTACCAGCCAAGCTTGTTCAGTTCATCTCAACTCAAAACTTTGATGACCAACTATACATAAGGACTTCTGAACCAGATCAAGCCGTTCTTAACCTTGATACAGCCTCATCCTCAGATCTCACCTCAGAATCTGAATCCTCTAATTCATAACCAACCCTCTCCATAGACAATATACACAAAACCTCTGAACAACCAATCCTTACCACTTCCAAAGCTACCTTTACCCCAGGACAAATCTATAAGCCATACATAAAGCTTGTTGTAAACCCTCCAGGATATGTTCCTATCACAGTTACTGCACTTCTAGACACAGGATCATGTATTTCTTTCATGAAATCCAAGTGTTTTCCTCCTGAATTTTGGATATCCTCCAGAGCAACCTTTACCACTGCTTCTGGTAGTGGATTTGCAAGTGAAGCACACTCCATGACCATACTCCTACACTTATCCCTAGATGTCTCAGCCCGACACAGCTTTTATCAGTATGATCAATGCTGTGAAGACATTCTCTTAGGAATGGATTTTCTCACCTTACTGGCTCCATTCTCATTTCAAACAGATGGTTTCCAATTCCTGAATAATCAGTATACCCCTTGGGTATCCTTACAGAAATTACCCTCACAGGTTTCAACCATTCAAGATGATGAATTTGCTGAAGAAAGAAGCCTCCTCCTTTCCTGTTGCGGTGATCTTCCAAACAAGTTTTGGGAAAGAGAGAAACACTTTGTCTCTATACCTTACAAAGAGAATTGACAGATGCCACACCAAACCGCCTCTCATCCAGGAATTCCAAAAGATGAAGATCTTTGTCGAGCTGAAATTCAGACACTACTTGAGCAAGGTCTCATCCGACCATCCAGATCTCCATGGGCAAGTCATGCCTTTTATTTCAACAAAAGATCTGAACAAGTTCGAGGAAAGAAAAGATTGGTGATAGATTATCGCCAACTCAATGATCAATTGCAGGATATCAGATACCCTCTTCCAAGAAAGGAACAACCCCTTCAGAAGCTGTCCAAAGCCAATTTTTTTTCCTAATTTGATATGAAATCTGGATTTTGGCAGATTGATATTACTGAAGCTGATAGATTCAAAACTGCTTTTGTTGTTCCGCAGGGACATTATGAATGAAATGTTATGCCATTCGGTCTCAAAAATGCACCGTTCGAGTTCCAACACAGAATGGATAATGTGCACCGACCCCTTGCGCAGCACTGTATTGTCTACATTGATGATGTTTTGATATTCAGTAACACAGCTGAAGAACACCACCAGCATCTCCGACAATTCTAGGAACTAACCTACAAGTATGGATTAGTTCTTGTTGAATCCAAGATGAAAATTGGTCTAAATGTTATTGATTTTCTTGGTTTGCAGATCAGAGAAGGACACATTCTCTTACAGGACCACATATCAAGCAAAGTCCTCGACTTTCCTGATGAACTCAGAACTGTTACACAGATCCAACAGTTCCTTGGCCTCATCAATTATGCCTCATCGCATGTCCCATCATTGGCCAACTATACCAGCTAGATTTCCAAGTACCTCTGAAAATCCAACATTGGAAATTGGTCTCCAAAAGCCACAGTTGTAGTTTAGAAGCTAAAGGAGTTATGCAAAGCACTTCCTCCTCTCAAGATCCCAAGTTCAGGACAACTCATTTTGCAGACTACTGCTTCCCTTGATTTTTGGGTAGCAGTCCTCATTGAAGAAGACAATGGATATAGACAAGTCTGTGTTTATAAGTCAGGATCTTTCACGCCAGCACAACGCAATTATCACTCTTTCAAAAGAGAAGTTCTTGCAGTTATTCACGGAATCAAAAAATTTAAGTTTTATCTTGCTCAGAATTCTTTTATTATTGAAACAAATTTTAGGGCATTCTCAGAAGAAAGCAGAATGATATTCCAGATCCACAACTCATCCGATGGACATAATGGATTTCCCAAGTCAATTGGACAATGCGACACATCCCTGGCAAAGAGAATATCCTTGCTGATTTTCTCTCTCGAGCTCCGCCATCCGAGAAATCCGTATGCATAGTAAATCCAGATGGACGCAAGCTTCCAACTTCCCTTGTTCCAGGTCTTATTCCAGGCAGTTCTAGTTCAAATCCAGATCCCACCGATGGCCAGTCTCAGACATTTTATGATTTGAGTTCAGACCAGCAAGCTCAATTTCTTGAAGCCCTACCTGAAGAGATCAAGATAAAGATACTCCGATCATTCGCTAGAAGCCGGATCACTGATTTCTTTGAAGAATTCGTTTTTGATCAAGCTCAGAAGAATTATTGATCTATTATCCTCTGTCTATTATGTTCGCAACGTTGTTCGTTACAATCCCCAGCATGAAGAACCATGGGATACTGTTCTTGATTTTAATAATTATGACTTTTCAAAGATGCAATTCTTGTATCTTTGGTATTGGCTTAATTATCCTATGGCAGTTCTTTTTGATCCTGAGCTCATTCAGAGACATGTTCGTGTGTTCCCAGAATCCCGCTTTGTCAAGCTATTCTCACAGGTGTTTCAGTTGTGGTCCATGGAAAAAAGATGGTTTTGAACTTTATAGGTCATAGAATGATGGAGTGCAACAACAGTTTCATTTGGGTTCATATCAGCTCTATAAAATTGGATAAGGACCTGTATGGTTTGAGAAAAGGGTATGACGGGAAAGATCAATGGTGAAGTTTGGTTCAACCTGGATGAGAACATGGCTATTGTGAAGACTTGCTTCAACGGCACAGATGAGTGCATCATCAAACTTACGCCACCTGGTATCTAGTAGAGAGACTAGATGTGACGACCAAGAACCTCTTCATATTCATTTTAAATTGTTGAATGTCTTATTTGAGCATTAAATGTTCATTTATTCAATTTTTAGCATAATACACTATTCATAAAGAAAATTTACTGTTTAATTTTTTTGAAACTGTATTTTTCTCCTGTCACATATCATGTAGGAGGAATGTGAAAAATATTATTTTGTGTATTTAATGTTAGGAGTATGCATTTAGAAAATAGTTTTTGTCTTGAATGAATAGTGTTACGAAAAAATAGTAACTTTTTGTAGAATTTTTATTGTATTTAAAAATTGTAACTTTTTGTAGAATTTTTATTTGGGCTTCTAGTGAATTAGCTATACTTTGAAGTTTTATTAGACCCTTAAATATATTTAATTGGACCCCATTTACTAACCTAACTCATTATTTCCTTAGTCTATTACATATATAATATAATAAGAGCCCGAACTAAAATTTTTATTATCTTATTTTTCGGATTTCATATTTTTCTATTATTACTTAACTTATAATTAGCCTATGTTCACAAAAATTATATTCATTTCATATATGATGAGTGATTTGCAAAAATATCTTGATATTATAGAAATAGTAAAACTATTTATTATTTTGGGGTTTAAAGAAGTTTTCTTGCATTTATTCTAATACACCTAAACTCAAATCCATTTTAACCCACAACCCAAACCCAATATCCAACCCATCAACCCATATAATTATCCTATATATATATATACCAAACAAAACAAAAAAAAAACACAAAAAATACTAAAATAAGCCAAAAAAGGCCAAAAATCAGCCAAAAAAGCCATTACGGGAATAATAATTTTCTTGCCAATTTTGCTCAATTTGATCTTCCAAGCTTTGCCAAGTCGTCTCCAAGTGGTTCCAAGCTTCTCCAAGCCCTATCCTAGCTTCCTTGCACATTTTTGGTGAGAGAGTTGCATCATTTTCACGGTTTAAAGTTTATGCCAAGTTTTTTTTTAATTCTAGGATTTTGCTATTATGGAGCTATAACATGCTTGTTTCTTGCTTTATATAGTATGTATACATGTTAGAGAACATGCATATGCAATATTATAGCTTGGTGTTGAGTTTTTAGCAAAGTGTCACTTGAGGAAAAAGATGAATAGTGTAATTTCTAGGGTTCCAAAAATTTGAGCAATTTAATTTGATTCAATACTTCTAGTAGTTACTAATTAGGTTCTTGAGCGTGGAAAAAATATTCATTATACTTGCCATGTGAAAATTTTGAGAATTTTGATCAAAATAGGCTACTTTAATTGGGGATTTCGGGGTTAACTCGAATCCGGGCATGTTTTGAGGTTATGGCTAGTCTTTATTAAGTATTGAAGCCTTAGAAGTGCCTTCGTTTCGCTTGTTTGGGTTCCGGAATTGGTACTTGTAGTATAAACGTACAAAGAGGAAATTGGGGATTTAATGGTAAACGAAGTTTAACGGGTGAACTCGAGGGTCCTTGGAGTACCATAAGGTGTGGTTTGAAGGATATGATAACTTGTTTGGGAATCTTGAACCTTGTCTTTCGGTTTGGAGCTTAATAGCAAAGATTGACAAAGGGGTTTTGGGTTGAAAGTGAATCCGGGTGCGTTCGGGCATTAGGGCTAGTGTCTAGTAAGTGAGGAGGTGCTAGAAATGTATTCGCTTCACTTAGTTGAGCTCCGATTAGAGTACTTGTAGTGTAATGCATAAAGAGGTAAATTCGGACTTTTGGGGTAATTGTACTTTAAAGTGAGATTTCAAGGGCTTAAATGGTGCCATAAAGTGTCATTAGAGATGTAGTATAGTTAGATTTGAGGTTCATTATCTTGTGTGAAGTTTAGAGCTTGTTTTATGAGCATTTAGAACGAGATATGTTGGACTTCTTGTCAAATGGTTAGTCTTATTGCATAATTAGTTATTTGAATGGCTATAGTTGCTACATTTGATTGTTAATCAAGTAAACTATAAAGTTAGCTCATCTAGTTAGATGATTATTGATTGTTGTAGTAAAGTAATTGAAATTTATAGCTTATAATCTTAACTTAATGATATTTTGATGCTTCTATTGCCTTCTATGCTAACTAATGAGGTGGTAGAGTGAACTTTCTAGCTTAATTACATGTGAAAAATGAGTTTGTGTGTATAAGTGAATTGAAGAAGAAAATGAATAGTAACTTGATTAAAGAATGTGAATTTGTTGCTTATGGTGTTTTAGTGTTAATAAGAGTGTCATTTTAACATGTCTTGTAATCTAAAGTAGTTAGTGTATATTTAATGATCTTAGAAAAAAGAGATAATCTTGTACATGATTTCACTTTGGATAATGCATATTAGAGTTCTTTTAACATGCTTAGTAATTGAATAATGCTTAGTATTTAAGCGTAATAGCGTGTATTAAGTGTTTAACTTGAACGCTGTGTGATTCATGCTATCTTATGAGTTAAGTTGTATATTTAGGCTATATATATATTAGAGCTAATCATGATAATAGAATTGCAATGGATAATGAAAGTGTTATATACTTATATGAATAACTAGGGGTTGCACATTTGAGTGGATTCAAAGAGGTTTGGAGTAAACCTAAGCTATGCTCTTACGGGTTTGACTTACTAAAGGTAAGGGAGTTACATTCTTTTGTGCATCTTAATTTGTTTTACTCCTCATAAATTGTATAGTTTAAAATGATTGCTTAAAATTACGTGTACTTTGGTATGAATAGACTAAATATACACTTGTCTTTTATTTATATTGTTATATGGCTTATTTATTATAATCTACGTGCGAGAGCAACCTACTTT
This sequence comes from Ehretia macrophylla, assembly GCA_037974665.1. NCBI lineage: Eukaryota > Viridiplantae > Streptophyta > Magnoliopsida > Boraginales > Ehretiaceae > Ehretia > Ehretia macrophylla. The sequence continues at coordinate 31,662,967 of CM075780.1, forward strand.
GTTGTCCCTCATTTATGTGATTCTTGAATTATATTGTCATTGCTTGAATTATTATGATCGAATATCGGGTTGCGCAACCTTTTCGGACATGGTAGCGTCGAGAAACACGGGCGGCATCGGGCTTGCCGTGCTACCTTGACTGCCATGGTGCCTATTCCCTTCTCGCTGAGGCATACTCCACTACCCCAGATGCGTGGTTCACCTACTGCGCATGGACCTACCTCACAAGAAAGGGTCATAGGATCGGGATATATCCGGAGTATCCCAACTTGTTGGAGTAAGGGTTTGCTGGCAATTGCGTGAAGTTCATGGTTCGTGGCTCGTGATTGAAGACAAAGTGGAACTGTATCCTTTTAATGTGGTTAACTACTTGCTATTTGATCTTGTTGTTTATGTTATATATATATATATATATATATATATATATATATATATATGTGATTTCTTGTATCTGCATATCATTTTGCATGCCCCGGTATATTGCATCACCTCCCTCCCTGGGCAAGATAGGTGCTCACTCATTATTTAAACATGTTTCAAGAGAAGTTGAGGAGAATCCCCAGCTGATAGCAGTAGAGGAAGAAGAAGAAGTATACGTAGATCAGAATCTTTGATTCTTGTGTGATAAGGTTGATTATGTGTGCAGTTTGTTTGAAGTTGTTGGTTGCTGTGCTTTTGAGACCTTGCGGTCTTATGTATAGTTGGTGAATGTAGTATCTTGTAATCTTATGTGATGGATGACTAAGTTAGATGGCATGTAATAATAAATCCTAGTTTACTTTTCTTATTGCATGCTTGGGTATTTGTTAACTTGATAAGAAACCTTGGCTATAGTTATATCCAACTACTTATAGTTAAAATTAATTTTGTCTTGCATGCTTGTGTACTATAAGTAGATTTTGTTGTTCCAAGGCTCGGATGGCCTTGAGGAGCTGGTTGGCTTTATGAATCTTGAAAGCTAGGTTGTATGAACGGTTGATTGTGATTCAGGACTTGTATGTGACTGTTGGCAGGTTTTTAGATAGTCCTATATATAGGGAAAACTCCGTCCATTTTCCTCTAAATTTCGTGCCCAGGGTTTGGAATTGGGTGAGAATAGCATGATAAATAGGAGTCCCGGTCTTGTGAGGGATCGGGGCATTACAGAAGTGGTATCAGAGCTTAGCTAGTTAGCTAGGTGCAATCCGGGATAGGGTCTTCGGCTTGTGGGGTAGTGGCCTTAGTGTCAATGTGTTTAGAAAGTGTATGTGCATGTCTTATGTGATAAGAGAGTTAATGTTATCAATGTGCTTATGTGATCAACATGTTTTATTTGTTGAGTGAACTAGTTGTGGTTTATGTGCTTGTGTGATAAGTGAAATGGATGTGGTTAACGTGCTTGATTTGTTTATATGTTCAATGTGTTTATGTGATTAATGCGAGCTATGTGATTAACGTGCCTTGTGTGAATTATGTGCTTTGTGTACTTGAGTGCTCGATATGCTTTATATGACTAATGTGAATATGTGATTAACTTGTTTTATGTGAAGTCGTTGTTTAAATGACTTAGTAGCTTATAATTTGTGTATGTGAACTTGGTTCTTATGTGACTTTACTTGTTATAAATTGCTAACGTGATCAATGTGTTTTATGTGTTAAGCATGTTTACGTGAAACAATGTGTTTTATGTATGAGGGTAACTCGCTTGTATGTGTAAGAAATTGTGAGGACGCAATTTTTGTAAGGACAGGAGAGTGTGACGACCGAGAACCTCTTCATATTCATTTTAAATTGTTGAATGTCTTATTTGAGCATTAAATGTACATTTATTCAATTTTTAGCATAAGACACTATTCATAAAGAAAATTTACTGTTTAATTTTTCTAAAACTGTATTTTTCTCCTGTCACATATCATGTAGGAGGAATGTGAAAAATATTATTTTGTGTATTTAATGTTAGGAGTATGCATTTAGAAAATAGTTTTCATCTTGAATGAATAGTGTTACGAAAGAATAGTAATTTTTTGTAGAATTTTTATTTGGGCTTTTAGTGAATTAGCTAGACTTTGAACTTTTATTAGACCCTTAAATATATTTAATTAGACCCCATTTACTAACCTAACTCATTATTTCCTTAGTCTATTACCTATATAATATAATAAGAGCCCGAACTAAAATTTTTATTATCTTATTTCCCGGATTTCAAAATTTTATATTATTACTTAACTTATAATTAGCTAATGTTCAAAAAAATTATATTCATTGCATATATGACGAGTGATTTGCAAAAATATCTTGATATTATATAAATAGTAAAACTATTTATTATTTTGGGGTTTAAAAAAGTTTTCTTGCATTTATTCTAATACACCTAAACTCAAATCCATTTTAACCCACAACCCAAACCCAATATCCAACCCCTCAACCCATATAATTATCATATATATATATATATATATATATATATACCAAACAAAACAAAAAAAAAAAACACAAAAATTACTAGAATAAGCCAAATAGGCCAAAAATCAGCCAAAAAAGCCATTATGGGAATAGTGATTTTCTTGTCAATTTTGCTCAATTTGATCTTCTAAGCTTTGTCAAGTCTTCTCCCAATGGTTCCAAGCTTCTCGAAGCCCTATCCTAGCTTCCTTGCATATTTTTGGTGAGAGAGTTGCATCATTTTCATGGTTGAAAGTTTATGCCAAGTTTTTTTTAATTTTCGGATTTTGCTATTATGGAGCTATAACATGCTTGTTTCTTGCTTTATATAGTATGTATACATGTTAGAGAACATCCATATGCAATATTATAGCTTGGTGTTGAGTTTTTAGCAAACTGTCACTTGAGGAAGATGGTGAATAGTGTAATTTCTAGGGTTCCGAAAATTTGAGCAATTTAATTTGATTGAATGCTTCTAGTAGTTACTAATTAGGTCCTTGAGCATGAAAAAATATTCATTATACTTGCCATGTGAAAAATTTGAGAATTTTGATCAAAATAGGCTACTTTAATTGGGGATTTCGGGGTTAACTCGAATCCGGGCACGTTTTGAGGTTATGGCTAGTCTTTATTAAGTATTGAAGCCTTAGAAGTGCCTTCGTTTCGCTTGTTTGGGTTCCAAAATTGGTACTTGTAGTATAAACGTACAAAGAGAAAATCGGGGATTTAATGGTAAACGAGGTTTAACGGGTGAACTCGAGGGTCTTGGAGTGCCATAAGGTGTGGTTTGAAGGATAGGATAACTCGTTTGGGAATCTTGAACCTTGTCTTTCGGTTTGGAGCTTAATAGCAAAGATTGACAAAGGGGTTTCGGGTTGAAAGTGAATCCGGGTGTGTTCGGGCATTAGGGCTAGTGTCTAGTAAGTGAGGAGGTACTAGAAGTGTATTCGCTTCGCTTAGTTGAGCTCCGATTAGAGTACTTGTAGTGTAATGCATAAAGAGGTAAATTCGGACTTTTGGGGTAATTGTACTTTAAAGTGAGATTTCAAGGGCTTAAATGGTGCCATAAAGTGTCATTAGAGATGTAGTATAGTTAGATTTGAGGTTCATTATCTTGTGTGAAGTTTAGAGCTTGTTTTGTGAGCATTTAGAATGAGATAGGTTGGACTTCTTGTCAAATGGTTAGTCTTATTGCATAATTAGTTATTTGAATTGCTATAGTTGCTACATTTGATTGTTAATCAAGTAAACTATAAAGTTAGCTCATCTAGTTAGATGATTATTGATTGTTGTAGTAAAGTTATTGAAATTTATAGCTTATAATCTTAACTTAATGATATTTTGATGCTTCTAATGCATTCTATGCTAACTAATGAGGTGTTAGAGTGAACTTTCTAGCTTAATTACATGTGAAAAATGAGTTTGTGTGTATAAGTGAATTGAAGAAGAAAATGAATAGTAACTTGATTAAAGAATGTGAATTTGTTGCTTATAGTGTTTTAGTGTTAATAAGAGTGTCATTTTAACATGTCTTGTAATCTAAAGTAGTTAGTGTATGTTTAATGATCTTCGAAAAAATAGATAATCTTGTACATGATTTCACTTTGGATAATGCATATTAGAGTTCTTTTAACATGCTTAGTAATTGAATAATGCTTAGTATTTAAGCATAATAGCGTGTATTAAGTGTTTAACTTGAAGGCTGTGTGATTCATGCTATCTTATGAGTTAAGTTGTATATTTAGGCTATATGTATATTAGAGCTAATAATGTAATAGAATTGCAATGGATAATGAAAGTGTTATATACTTATATGAATAACTAGGGGTTGCACATTTGAGTGGATTCAAAGAGGTTTGGAGTAAACCTAAGCTATGCTCTTACGGGTTTGACTTACTAAAGGTGAGGGAGTTACATTCTTTTGTGCATCTTAATTTGTTTTACTGCTCATAAATTGTATAGTTTAAAATGATTGCTTAAAATTACATGTACTTTGATATGAATAGACTAAATATACACTTGTCTTTTATTTATATTGTTATACGGCTTATTTATTATAATCTACGTGCGAGGGCAACCTACTTTGTTGTCCCTCATTTATGTGATTCTTAAAATAAAATTGTCATTGCTTGAATTATTGTGATCGAATATCAGGTTGCACAACCTTTTCGGATATAGTAGCATCGAGAAACATGGGCGGCATCGAGCTTGCCGTGCTCCCTCGACTACCATGGTGCCTATTCCCTTCTCGCTAAGGCATACTCCACTACCCCAGAGGCGTGGTTCACCTGCTGGGCATGGACCTACCTCAAGAGAAAGGGTCGTAGGATCGGGATACATCCGGAGTATCCCAACTTGTTGGAGTAAGGGTTTGCCGGCAATTGCGTGAAGTTCGTGGTTCGTGGCTCGTGATTAAAGACAAAGTGGAACCGTATCCTTTTAATGTGGTTAACTACTTGCTATTTGATCTTGTTGTTTATGTTATATATATATATATATATATATATATGATTTCTTGTATCTGCATATCATTTTGCACGCCCCAGTATGTTGCATCACCTCCCTCGCTGGGCAACATTGTTGCTCACTCCTCATTTAAACATGTTTCAGGAGAAGTTGGGGAGAATCCCCAACTGATAGCAGTAGAGGAAGAAGAAGAAGTATATGTAGATCAGAATCTTTGATTCTTGTGTGATAATGTTGATTATGTGTGCAGTTTGTTTGAAGTTGTTGGTTGTTGTGCTTTTGAGACCTTGTGGTCTTATGTATAGTTGGTGAATGTAGTATCTTGTAATCTTATGTGATGGATGACTAAGTTAGATGGCATGTAATAATGAATCCTAGTTTACTTTTCTTATTGCATGCTTGGGTATTTGTTAACTTGATAAGAAACCTTGGCTATAGTTATATCTAACTACTTATAGTTAAAATTAATTTTGTCTTGCATGCTTGTGTGCTATAAGTAGATTTTGTTGTTCCAAGGCTCGGATGGCCTTGAGGAGCTGGTTGGCTTTATGAATCTTGAAAGCTAGGTTGTATGAATGGTTGATTATGATTCAGGACTTGTATGTGACTGTTGGCAGGTTTTTAGATAGTCCTATATGTGATAACCCGAACCCGGCATGCATTTAATAGCATTTGACTGCATTTAATTAAATACTTAGTTAGTTAAATCAATCATTTTTCACTATTTTGATATTTCTTTTAGAAGCATTTAGTAATTTTATATTGATTAATTAAAAGATTATTATCTATTTCTATTAATTATAGTAATTGAATTTATTCTCTTGTATTTAATTAAGTGTCGTCTTAAATGTTAATATTTAATTGCACTTGATTACATGTTTATATTTACTTGTTCATTCGTATCTTGGCATTAACTTCATAATTCTTTAAAATATTATAGAAATAGTTAAATTAATTATTTTAAAATGAATATTGATTATTTTGATTATTTTGATTATTTTAATAATCGGTTTTAATTGTCTTGCATTAAAATCACTCGGTTTTCAAATAAATGAGAAAAGTAACTCCGAACCAGAGTGAATTTTAAACTATTCTACTATTCTACTTTTCAAAAAAATTAAAGTTTTCTATTATTGCTCATCACTTTTTTAGCGATCATTTATTGACCGTTTGATCGTAGTATTTTGAAAATGAGAGTTAGAGAAATATTCCTCGGACTTAGTGAAAAATATTTTTAACTTAATTTAACTAGATTTAATTGGTTTTCATTAAAATTGCATTGTTTTAACTTGAATTAGATTAAATGGCATCAAAATAAGCTTATTTGATCAATTTTAACTTAACTTTGATTTTACAAATGACCAAAATGCCCTTGTCACCCTTTTAAATAATAAAACAAGGCAAAAATAAAAAGAAAAACCATAAATGCCACCCATGTTCCTCCCCATGGCCGAAAGTTTGAGGAAAAAAGAAAGAAAAATTGTTTTGCATTTTTCTTCTACAATCATGCGTGGAATTGCTCGGGGGTCGTGGCTCGGGTCCTGGTGGGTCTTGGTCTTCAATCTCTGTGAGAGTTTTCACGCTTTTATGCATTTAAATTCAAATTTGAATTTTGTTTCAAATTTTTAGATTTGATATATAATGTGTTATAATGCCTATAATTGCCTGATATAGCTTCCTGAGAGTTCGTAGAGCATTGTTTGATAGTTATTTAGCAATGTTTACGGCTGAAATTGCGTATTTGAAATTGGGAAAGAATAATGAATAGTAATTGTGAATAGTAAAACTCTAGAACCATTAGTGATAGAAAGATAAAATGTGCAATAAAAACGGACCGGTCTTTGTTAAAATTGAAAATTAGACAATGAAAAGAAGAAGGGCCGTTTGACCAAGTGTTGACCGTGCGCGAATTGAGTTGGGTGTTTTGCTATTGATGGTTTTGAAGTACTTTTGGCGCTATCGTGGCGTTGAATGAGTGACTGGTTAGCGTAGCTGTAGTTCAAACGTAGTAGGTGGGCTTTCGGGCTTCAGTTGGGAAAGTAAGGTTTAGTGACATAGAAACGCGCCTTGTAGTGCCTAAGTTAATGTAGTGAAATCGATTTCCTAACCTCGTAGCTCGTTTGCTCGTAATTGCCTTTGGAAGTTAAAGATTGAATAGTGATATTTGTCGTTTTCGTGTTTGAACTGCTGTTACTTGTTTAATTGGTGTTCTTGTTGCTATTAATGATAGTTATGTTTGAAAAGTTAATTGAATGCTAGTATTGATTGCAAATGCTTGATATCTCGTTTATCGCCACTAATCTGTATTGTTGTGCTATCGCTCGTTTATTGCTTGTATCTTGTATTGCATTGTATAGTGTCAGGCGCGTGAGTGATGGGCCTCTCTGGGTAGCCTCGGGTTGCCAGTGTTGGTTGCTCTAGCTTTGTGTCCTATTCCCTTTCTCATTTGGGTTGCCTCCCAAGGAGACTTGGGTCGTAGAATTGATTGGATACTTCCGGGGTATTCCAAACTGAAGTTATAAGGTGGTTGCGCGCTTATTGTCATCGTTGTCAACATCAAGCTCGAGATTGATGTATTGCTCGTGAAATGGTACTTTGCTCGTATGAGTGAACCATAGCCTTCAGAGTGTGGTATAGCTTTGAATGGTTGTGTTAATGCTTTTATTAATTGCTTATTGTATTGATTGTTTATATTGATTGCTTAACTGCTTTATTTGCATTGCACGACTTTCTTTCTCTCCACCTCGATATCTGTCTCGCCCTCACTGAGTATACGTGTTGTGTATACTCACTTCTCACCACCACATTTCAGGAAATGCCATGTTAGCTGGAAAGTTCGTGGTTATGTGAAAGTTCGTGCTTGAAGAGTTATCTTGCGTGCTATGTGGCTTGAGTTGTCAAAGATGCAAAGATGTATGTTCATGTATTGTTTGTATTTAATGTTAAAAAGGAATGTAATATAAGTTTTATTAGGTTATTGAAGTGGTATGATAGGTTAGTTCATGTATTTAGTTAGTATAGCTTAACTTTAATGCATGTTTGTATTGTTTAAAGAAAGAGTTAGAACAGTCTGGTACTTGGAAATGTATGTTTACTCGTTGTGTTTAATTGTTGGGAACCAAGGCTCGGATGGCCTTGAGGTGGTTGAATGGTTGGACTTGGTGCTGGTCCACTTATATGCTATTACAGGTTTTGCATTTTGCCTAGAAACAGGGGAGACTCCGTCCGTCTTTCCCTAGAATTTTGCCGGGGTTTGGAATTGGATTGTGATTAGATTGATTGATAGGACTTCCGGTCTCGAAAGGGATCGGGGTGTTACACTATATATAGGGGAAAATCTGTCCGTTTTCCTCTAAATTTCATGCCGGGGGTTTGGAATTGGGTGAGAATAGCATGATAAATAGGAGTCCCGGTCTCGTGAGGGATCGGGGCATTACACTAGACATGAAACATTTTTTCCGGCAAGAAAACTAGGCTGTAAGGCTAGACGAATGGCTCCAAGGTGTAAACCTTTGTAACCTTTCTGTCTATATCTACGGAGATCAGCTTCAGAAAGTATGGGAAGATAGGTTTCTGAGCGGGAAGAGGATACGAATTGTACAGAGACTGTAGAGGATTTGTACACGGCTGTAAAGGCTGCTAGCTTGGTAGGTAATAGAGATTTGAACTTTTGTGTGAGTTGGGAAGTTTGGTAATATGAGTATGGGTTTAACGGAGAGAGTTTGAAAAGTTCACCTGGTTTGGTAGATGGAGGTGTTTGGGTTATGTCTACCTCATAATGAGATGCGAAAGGATCAAAGGAAGTGACTTCAGAGTTGTTAGCAACAACTTCTTGTTCTTACAGGGGAATATAAGCCATGGTAGATACACTGGTCACAATTGGACTTACTGCGGGACTTACTGCGCCTTTCATTCACTCTTTAACGGCTATTGCCCTATTGCCAAAGACTCTAGTGTTCAACACACAAGTATTGTTTAAGACCTTCAATACCAGAATAGGGAAGTGCTACAGTTAACTTGGCTTTGAGACCACTAAGGGTAAAGCGGAGAGCGGGAGGCGGAAGACATGGCTAAAGGCTAAGGGTAGAAAGAAGGAAAATGTAAGCTATTTGAGAGAAAGAAAGATGTATTGCAATCCAAATCTGACTCTGCCCCTTTAGTCAGGGGTTCTTCATTCGTCTGAATCAAGATAATGCTTCTCTGAAGAAGATTATGCATGTTGATCATGTTGATGCTGTTCCAATAACGAATTAGTTCGGAAGAGGATACGGATTGTACAGAGACTGTAGAGGATTTGTACATGGCTGTAAGGGCTGCTGGCTTGGTAGGTAATAGAGATTTGAACTTTTGTGTGAGTTGGGAAGTTTGGTAATATGAGTATGGGTTTAACGGAGAGAGTTTGAAGAGTTCACCTGGTTTGGTAGATGGAGGTGTTTGGGTTATGTCTACCTCATAATGAGATGCGGAAGGATCAAAGGAAGTGACTTCAGAGTTGTTAGCAACAACTTCTTGTTCTGGCAGGGGAAGATCAGCCATGGTGGATACACTGGTCACGACTGGACTTACTATGGGACTTACTGCGCCTTTCATTCACTCTTTAACGATTATTGCCCTATTGCCAAAGACTCTAGTGTGCAACACACAAGTATTGTTTAAGACCTGCAATACCAGAATAGGGAAGTGCTATTGTTAACTAGGCTCTAAGACCTCTAAGGGTAAGGCGGGAAGCGGGAGATGGATGGTGACTCATTGCAGACAGGATTCCAGGAATCCCGGGTGGACCCCATGATGAAGCTTCGTGTTTTGTAAATAGGTTTGTCATGTTGTAATAATAAGATATAACAGGAATCGTTTGTCACTTCAGATTCCCTTTAGGTCATGTCTTGTTTGTCTGTTTGTAATAAGTGAGATTTCCTTTATTAAAGGAAACCGCTAAGGGGAAGGCGGAGAGCGGGAGGCGAAAGACATGGCTAAAGGCTAAGGGTAGAAGGAAGATGTAGGCAGTTTGAGAGAAAGAAAGATGTATTGCAATCCAAATCTGACTCTATCTGACTCTGCCCCTTTAGTCAGGGGTTCTTCATTATTTATAGGAAAACCATTACAAAGCAAATAATTACAAGCGGAATCTTCACTATTCCTGACAAGGACTAAAGCAGCTTCCTTCAATAAAGGAAAAGCTGACACGACATAAAGAGATTCCTAATAATTCACAATAAGACAAACCTGACGCGACTAAAGCGGTTTCCTTTAATAAAGGAAATCTCACTTATTACAAACAGACAAACTAGACATGACCTAAAGGGAATCTGAAGTGACAAAAGATTCCTATCATATCCTATTACTACAACATGACAAACTTATTTACAAAACACGAAGCTTCGTCATGGGATCCACTTGGGATTCCTGGAATCCTGTCTGCAATGAGTCACCATCTGTCATTATTAAGATCGATATCATCCCACCACTCCTGACTGTTCTGGCTACTAAAATCATCTCCCCCCGACGGGTCATAGTCAGACCCAAGGTCTGCAGTGGAATAGCCATCTTCTTGCGAAAAATTCTGGAAGGCTAGAAGATGCTCATGAAAAGTGGGGCTATCAGGGAAGCAAACGTGCCAAAATTCTCGCGGATCAGAAACTTCTAGACTTAAATCATAAAATGTCTAAGACTGGCCATCAGTGGGATCTGGATTTGAGCTGGAACTCCCTAGAATAAGACCTGGAATAAGGGAAGATGGGAGTGTGCGACCATCTAGATTTACCATGCATACGACTTTTTTGGATGGTAGTGTGCGAGAGAGAAAATTAGCAAGGATATTCTCTTTGCCTGGGATGTGTCGCATTGTCCTATTGAACTGGGAAATCCATTCTGTCCATCGGATGAGTTGTAGATCTGGAATATCATTCTGCTTTCTTTTGAGAACTCCTTGAAATCCTTTAAAATCTATTTCAATAATAAAAGGATTCTGAGCAAGATAAAACTTGATTTTTTTGATTCCCTGAATAACTGCAAGAACCTCTCTTTTGAAAGAGGGATAATTGCGTTGTGTTGGCGTGAAAGATCCTGACTTATAACTATAGACTTGTCTGTGTCCATTGTCTTCTTCAATGAGGACTGCTGCCCAAAAATCAAGGGAAGCATCAGTCTGCAAAATGAGTTGTCCTGGACCTGGGATCTTGAGAGGAGGAAGTGCTTTCCATAACTCCTTTAGCTTTTGAACTGCAACTGTGGCTTCTGGAGACCAATTTCCAATGTTGGATTTTCTCGTTGGAGAGATAATGAGGAGGTGGTGTGAGATCAACCCAATAAGCTTTTTCCCAATTTCTACTTGGTATCCAGACTACATGATCTAGCCTTGGATTATGCTTCCAAGGATGAGAGGACATCTTCTTTGGCTTAGCTGGCTGTTTGAGCTTTTGAGCGAGTCGTTCTCTTTTTCTCTTGAACTCGTCTGGATCAAGATAATGCTTCTCTGAAGAAGATTTCTCCAAGTTGATCATGTTGACGCTATTCCAAGAACGAATTAGTTCGGAAGAGGATACGGATTGTACAGAGACTGTAGAGGATTTATACACGGCTGTAAGGGCTGCTGGCTTGGTAGGTAATAGAGATTTGAACTTTTGTGTGAGTTGGGAAGTTTGGTAATATGAGTATGGGTTTAACGGAGAGAGTTTGAAGAGTTCACCTGGTTTGGTAGATAGAGGTGTTTGGGTTATGTCTACCTCATAATGAGATGCGGAAGGATCAAAGGAAGTGACTTCAGAGTTGTTAGCAACAACTTCTTGTTCTGGCAGGGGAAGATCAGTCATAGTGGATACACTGGTCACAACTGAACTTACTGCGGGATTTACTGCGCCTTTCATTCACTCTTTAACGGCTATTGCCCTATTGCCAAAGACTCTAGTGTTCAACACACAAGTATTGTTTAAGACATTCAATACCAGAATAGGGAAGTGCTACAGTTAACTAGGCTCTAATACCACTAAGGGTTAAGGCGAGAAGCGGGAGGCGAAAGACATGGCTAAAGGCTAAGGGCAGAAAGAAGGAAGATGTAAGCTGTTTGAGAGAGTGGTGGGATGATATCGATCTTAATAATTACAGATGGTGACTCATTGCAAATAGGATTCCAGGAATCCCAGGTGGACCCCATGACGAAGTTTCGTGTTTTGTAAATAGGTTTGTCATGTTGTAATAATAGGATATGACAGGAATCTTTTGTCACTTTAGATTCCCTTTAGGTTATGTCTAGTTTGTCTGTTTGTAATAAGTGAGATTTCATTTGTTAAAGGAAGCTGCTTTAGTCCTTGTCAAGAATAGTGAAGATTCCGTTTTGTATTATTAGGCTTTGTAATGGTTTGCCTATAAATAATGAAGAACCCCTGACTAAAGGAGCAGAGTCAGATAGAGTCAGATTTGGATTGTAATACATCTTTCTTTCCCTCAAACTGCCTACATCTTCCTTCTACCCTTAGCCTTTAGCTATGTCTTCTGCCTCCCGCTCTCCGCCTTACCCTTAGTGCTCATGAAAAGTGGGGCTATCAGGGAAGTGGATGTGCCAAAATTCTCGGGGATCAGAAACATCTAGACCGTGAGCTCTAGCAGTGGCTCTTTTGATGGTAAGGCATTGTTCCCAAGAAATAAAATATTCCCAAGGCTCTTGCTGGAGGTGGAAATGGTTGATTGGACTGATGGTTGGCGGAATGATGCGATTCCAAACATCTGTGAGGCGTATGATGAAAACCTGCAGGTGCTGAATAATTTGTCCGGTGATGAGTGTTGGCGGATCAAATGACAGAAACACCTATGAGAATAGCTTGACGAAGTGAGATTCTGGGAACACACGAACATGTCTCTAAATGAGCTCTGGATCAAAAAGAACTGCCATAGAATAATAATTAAGCCAATACCAAAGATACAAGAATTGCATCTTTGAAAAGTCATAATTATTAAAATCAAGAACAGTATCCCATGGTTCTTCATGTTGGAGATTGTAATGAACAACGTTCCGAACATAATAGACAGAGGATAACAGATCAATAATTCTTCTGAGCTTGATATCAACGAATTCTTCAAAGAAATCAGTGATCCGGCTTCTGGCGAATGATTGGAGTATCTTTATCTTGATCTCTTCAGGTAGGGCTTCAAGAAATTGAGCTTGCTGGTCTGAACTCAAATCATAAAATGTATGAGACTGGCTATCAGTAGGATCTGGATTTGAATTGGAACTACCAGGAATAAGACCTGGAACAAGGGAAACTGGAAGCTTGCGTCCATCTGGATTTACCATGCATACGGCTTTCTCGGATGGCGGAGCTCGAGAGAGAAAATCAGCAAGGATATTCTCTTTGCCAGGGATGTGTCGCATTGTCCAATTGAATTGGGAAATCAATTCTGTCCATCGGATGAGTTGTGGATCTGGAATATCATTCTGCTTTCTTCTGAGAATGCCCTGAAATCCTTTAAAATCTGTTTCAATAATAAAAGGATTCCGAGCAAGATAAAACTTAAATTTTTTGATTCCCTGAAGAACTGCAAGAACTTCTCTTTCGAAAGAGGGATAATTGAGTTGTGCTGGCGTGAAAGATCCTGACTTATAACCACAGACTTGTCTGTGTCCATTGTCTTCTTTAATGAGGACTGCTGCCCAAAAATCAAGGGAAGCATCAGTTTGCAAAATGAGTTGTCCTGGACCTGGGATCTTGAGAGGAGGAAGTGCCTTGCATAACTCCTTTAGCTTCTGAACTGCAACTGTGGCTTCTGGAGACCAATTTCCAATGTTGGATTTTCGAAGGTACTTAGAAATCTGGTTGGTGTAGTTGGCCAATGATGGGGCATGCGATAAGGCATAATTGATGAGACCAAGGAACTGTTGGATCTGCGTAACAGTTCTGAGTTCATCAGGAAAGTCGAGGACTTTGCTTGATATGTGGTCCTGTAAGAGAATGTGTCATTCTCAGATCTGCAAACCAAGAAAATCAATAGCATTTAGACCAATTTTCATCTTGGATTCAGCAATAACTAATCCATGCTGGTAGGTTAGTTCCTGGAATTGTCGGAGATGCTGATGGTGTTCTTCAGCTGTATTTCTGAATATCAAAACATCATCAATGTAGAAAATACAGTTCTGCGTGAGTGGCCTATAAACATCATCCATTATGTGTTGGAACTCGGACGGTACATTCTTAAGACCGAACGACATGCCATTCCATTCATAAAGACCCTGTGGAACAACAAAAGCAGTTTTGAATCTGTCAGCTTCAATAATACCAATCTGCCAAAATCCATATTCCATATCAAATTTTGAGAAGAATTTGGCTTTGGACAGCTTCTGAAGGAGTTGTTCCTTTCTCGGAAGAGGGTATCTGATATCTTGCAATTGATCATTGAGTTGGCGATAATCTATCACTAATCTTTTCTTTTGTCGAACTTGTTCAGATCTTTTGTTGACATAAAAGGCATGACTTGCCCATGGAGATATGGATGGTCGGATGAGACCTTGCTCAAGTAGTGTCTGAATTTCAGCTTGACAAAGATCTTCATCTTTTGGCATTCCTGGATGAGAGGTAGTTTGGTGTGGCATCTGCCAATTTTCTCTGTAAGGTAGAGAGACAAAGTGTTTCTCTCTTTCCCAAAACTTGTTTGGAAGATCACGACAACAGGAAAGGAAGAGTCTTCTTTCTGCAGCAAATTCGTCATCTTGAATGGCTGAAACCTGTGAAGGTAATTTCTGTAAGGATACCAAAGGGGTATACTGATTATGCAAGAATTGGAAACCATCTGTTTGAAATGAGAATGGAGCATGTAAGGTGAGGAAATCCATTCCTAAAAGAATATATTCATAGCATTGATCATACTGGTAAAAGTTGTGTCGGACTGAGACATCTGGGGATAAGTGTATGGGAATGGTCATGGAATGTGCTTCACTTGCAAATCCACTACCAGAAGCAGTGGTAAAGGTTGCTCTGGAGGATATCCAAAATTCAGGAGGAAGACACTTGGATTTCATGAAAGAAATGCATGAACCTGTGTCTAGAAGTGTAGTAACGGTGATAGGAACATATCCTGGAGGGTTTACAACAAGCTTTATGTATGGCTTATAGATTTGTCCTGGGGTAAAGGTAGGTTTGGAAGTGGTAAGGATTGGTTGTTCAGAGGTTTTATGTATTTTGGCTCGGATTTTGAGGTGAGATCTGAAGATGAGGCTGTATCAAGGTTAAGAACGGCTTGATCTGGTTTAGAAGTCCATGTGTATAGTTGGTCATCAAAGTTTTGAGTTGAGATAAACTGAACAAGTTTTGCTGGTAGCTTCTTGGTCTTTTTGAGGTAACAATCCTTTGCAAAATGTCCTTTCTTTCCACAAAGAAAACATTTAGTGGAAGAGGAAGGTTTTGATCTTTTCTTCACAAATTTGAACTTCTTGAAAGGTTTTCTGGACTTGTGAAACCTTTTCTGATGTTTGTGCTTCTTGTATTTGTGACATGAACATGGAGAGTAGCTATGAGTGTGACAGCCAAACTTTTGGAAATCTTTTCTGCAAAAGGTATCCATTGTTTTTTGCTCGTTGCTTTTGATGAGCTTGCCAAGTCGCTTGGACTCGTACTGGTCTTAAATGAGCTTTCTGACCATCTGGTACAAGTGAGCAAGACTCACCTGTCTTAGATCTGCAATATTGGCTCGTTTGAACTCTGTTTCGAGCAATTCAGGAAGTGGTTATGGCATGTTAAAGACAAATGCCTTCTTGATGGTTTCTGTATTTTTTCCAAAGATAAAATACAGTGCTTCCTGTCTGAGATAGTAATCTCCAAGTTTTGCAACATCACAGCATTTGTTGAGTAAGAACTCCTTTTATGCCTTTTCAATCTCTTGGGCTGTTTATCCTACGAAAATGTTTCATGGACATCTTAGGAATATCTGAATAGGATCTGCACTTGTTAGGATGATCTGTCTTTCTTCTTCTGTTAGCATCTTTGTCCACCAACTGAGGAGTGATCCTGTAAAAGCAACACCAGGACGGTCAATGATATCTCTTATTTCAAGAGTAGGATTTCGGAGAGATTCTCCATTTATCCATGCATCCATTTTCTCAAGATATTTGAGTCTGTCATCAGGAGGAATTGCATCAATGTTCCCGAATTGCTTGTGATCTGGAGCATATGGGATGGAAACTTTTCCTTCAATGTTTTGTTGTCTTTGAGGTTTCTGTTGTGGAACCTGTGGGACTTGTGTTTGTATTTGGTTCCGTTGTTCTCCTGCTTAGAAGTTTCTCCTTGGTCACTGGTTGCTTCTGAATCATCAAGATTAGTTTGTACAGGGTTGTGTGTACGTGTTCTTATGGTGTCCGTGTAAAACGGAGTCACAGGAGTTTGCATAAGAACTGGCCCTTTGTATGGTGGAATAGTCTGAGAGGATGAATCCTTTTCAAATGGATCAAAGGAATCAAAGGACGAAATGACTGAGGAAATTTCACTAGGAGCTTCTTTCTCGTCTTCATCACCCCACCAAGTTGGGATAATTTTCTCTTTGGAGAGATAATGAGGAGGTGGTGTGAGATCAACCCAATAAGCTTTTTCGCAATTCCCACTTGGTTTCCAAACTGCATGATCTGGCATTGGATTATGCTTCCAAGGATGAGAGGACTGCTTCTTTGGCTTAGCTAGCTGTTTGAGCTTTTGAGCGAGTCGTTCTCTTTTTCTCTTGAACTCGTCTAAATCAAGATAATGCTTCTCTGAAGAAGATTTATGTATGTTGTAATAATAGGATATGACAGGAATCTTTTGTCACTTCAAATTCCCTTTAGGTCATGTCTAGTTTGTCTGTTTGTAATAAGTGAGATTTCCTTTATTAAAGGAAGCTGTTTTAGTCCTTGTCAGGAATAATCAAGATTCCACTTGTAATTATTTGCTTTGTAATGGTTTGCCTATAAATAATGAAGAACCCCTAACTAAATGGGCAGAGTCAGATAGAGTCAGATTTGGATTGAAACACATCTTTCTTTCTCTAAAAAAGCCTATGTCTTTTTTCTTTTTTCTTGTCTTTCCCCTTTAGCCATGTCTTCCGCCTTACCCGTAGTGGTATCAGAGCCTAGTTAACTGTAGCACTTCCCTATTCTGGTATTAAAGGTCTTAAGCAATACTTGTGTGTTGAACACTAGAGTCTTTGGCAATAGGGCAATAGCCGTTAAAGAGTGAATGAAAGACGCAGTAAGTCCCGCAGTAAGTCCAGTTGTGACCAGTGTATCCACCATGGCTGATCTTCCCCTGCTAGAACAAGAAGTTGTTGCTAACAACTCTGAAGTCACTTCCTTTGATCCTTCCGCATCTCATTATGAGGTAGACATAACCCAAACACCTCCATCTACCAAACCAGGTGGCGTAAGTTTGATGATGCACTCATCTGTGCTGTTGAAGCAGGTCTTCACAATGGCTATGTTCTCATCCAGGTTGAACCAAACTTCACCCTTGATCTTTCCCGTCCTACCCTTTCTCAAACCATACATGTCCTTATCCAATTTTATGGAGCTGATATGAACCCAAATGAAACTATTGTTGCACTCCATCATTCTATGACCCATAAAGTTCAAACCCATCTCTTTTCCATGGACCACAACTGTAAGCCTCGAGTCCACGTGTGAGGTGATAGTAATGTTACCCAACCAAAAATCTACACCAAACATGAACTCACTTTCCCTCCTCATTGGAAAAATGATTATGCAAGAAGCCATAACCGACCAATCATCCATGATTCACTAAGAATCTTTAGACATCCCCTACAACTAGGTCGTGTCGCCATATCATTTCCAACAGAATCCCAACCAGCTGAACCATGTGAAAAATGTCAACTTGCTGGACATCCTCAGTCCTGTCCACAATGTGTCAGAAAACCCTTTGCTACCAGATCTAGGTCCTCCAGATATGTCTGTTCTGTTAATTTTCCTGAAGACATCTACTGTACAGGAGAAGCCGACAATGCATATGTTGGTAAATGGCAAGTTACCAAAACCAGACCACAAGATGTTGGACCAATTGAGTCAGCAATCAATTGGGGCAACATGAATGCAAAAGCCCAGAATAATGCCATTGAGAAAATATGGTCAGATCTCAGGAAACATGTTGCATGGACAAAAGAAGCCCATGATCATCTTAGACAAGGTTGTTATGACCAATATAATGACCTCCACAAGGCTTTTCACAGAAACCATAGATATCACCAGCAGAATCCTATTAACTGGAAAAAGCTTCAGAAGGCCACTCCAGTTCGGAACCCTTCCGGACAAGTTTGTTCTTGGAACAGCATCAACATGATCAACTTGGAGAAATCTTCTTCTGAGAAGCATTATCTTGAATCAGACGAGTTCAAGAGAAAAAGAGAACGACTCGCTCAAAAGCTCAAACAGCCAGCTAAGCCAAAGAAGCAGTCCTCTCATCCTTGGAAGCATAATCCAAAGCCAGATCATGCAGTCTGGATAACAAGTGGAAATTGCGAAAAAGCTTATTGGGTTGATCTCACACCACCTTCTCATTATCTCTCCAAATAGAAAATTATCCCAACCGGGTAGGGTGATAAAGATGAGAAAGAAGGTCCTAGTGAAATTTCCTCAGTCATTTCGTCCATTGATTCCTTTGATCCGTTTGAAAAAGGATTCATCCTCTCAGATGATTCCACCATACAAAGGGCCAGTTCTTATGCAAACTCCTGTGACTCCGTTTTACCCGGACACCACAACACATATACACACAACCCTGTACAAACTAATCCTGATGATTCAGAAGCAACCAGTGACCAAGGAGAAACTTCTCAAGCAGGAGAACACCGGAACCAAACACAAGCACAAGTCCCAAAGGTTCCACAACAACAACCTCAAAGACAACAAAACATTGAAGGAAAAGTTTCCATCCCATATGCTCCAGATCACAAGCAATTCTATAACATTGATACAATTCCTCCTGATGACAGACTCAAATATCTTGAGAAAATGGATGCATGGATAAATGGAGAATCTCTCCGAAACCCTACTCTTGAGATAAGAGATATCATTGACCGTCTTGTTGCTGCTTTTACAGGATCACTCCGCAGTTGGTGGACAAGGATGCTGACAGAAGAAGAAAGACAGATCATCCTGACAGATGCAGATCCTATTCAGATATTCCTAAGATGTCTACGAAACATTTTCGTAGGACAAACATCCTAAGAGATTGAAAAGGCAGAACAAGAGTTCTTACTCAACAAATGCTGTGATGTTACAAAACTTGGAGAATACTATCTCAAACAGGAAGCTCTGTATTTAATCTTTGGAAAAAATACAGAAACCATCAAGAAGGAGTTCGTCTTTAACATGCCACAACCACTTCTTGAATTGCTCGAAATAGAGTTCAAACGAGCCAATATTGCACATCTAAGACAGGTGAGTCTTACTCACTTGTACCAGATGCCCAAAAACCTCATTCAAGACCACTGCGAGGCCAAACGACTTGGCAAGCTCCTCAAAAGCAACGAGCAGAAAACAATGGATACCTTTTGCAGAAAAGATTTCCAAAAGTTTGGTTGTCACACTCACAGCTACTCTCCATGTTCGTGTCACAAATACAAGAAGCACAAACATCAGAAAATGTTTCACAAGTCCAGAAAACCTTTCAAGAAGTTCAGATTTGTGAAGAAAAGAGCGAAACCTTCCTCTTCCGCTAAATGTTTTCATTGTGGAAAGAAAAGACATTTTGCAAAGGATTGTTACCTCAAAAAGACCAAGAAGCTACCAGCCACGCTTGTTCAGTTCATCTCAACTCAAAACTTTGATGACCAACTATACACATGGACTTCCGAACCAGATCAAGCCGTCTTTAACCTTGATACAGCCTTATCCTCAAATCTCACCTCAGAATCCGAATCCTCTGATTCAGAACCAAACCTCTTCATAGCCAAAATACACAAAACCATTGAATAACCAATCCTTACCACTTCCAAAGCTACCTTTACCCTAGGACAAATCTATAAGCCATACATAAAGCTTGTTATAAACCTTCCAGGATATGTTCCTATCACTGTTACTGAACTTCTAGACACAAGATCATGTATTTCTTTCATGAAATCCAAGTGTCTTCCTCCTGAATTTTGGATATCCTCCAGAGCAACCTTTACCACTGCCTCTGGTAGTGGATTTGCAAGTGAAGCACATTCCATGACCATTCCCATACACTTATCCCCAGATGTCTCAGTCCGACACAACTTTTATCAGTATGATCATTGCTGTGAAGACATTCTCTTAGGAATGGATTTTCTCACCTTACTTGCTCCATTCTCATTTCAAACATATGGTTTCCAATTCCTGCATAATTAGTATACCCCTTGGGTATCCTTACAGAAATTACCCTCACAGGTTTTAGCCATTCAAGATGATGAATTTGCTGAAGAAAGAAGCCTCCACCTTTCCTGTTGCGGTGATCTTCCAAACAAGTTTTGGGAAAGAGAGAAATACTTTGTCTTTCTACCTTACAAAGAGAATTGGCAGATGTCAAACCAAACCGCCTCTCATCTAGGAATGCCAAAAGATGAAGATCTTTGTCAAGCTGAAATTCAAGCACTACTCGAGCAAGGTCTCATCCGACCATCTAGATCTCCGTGGGCAAGTCATGCCTTTTATGTCAACAAAAGATCTGAACAAGTTCGAGGAAAGAAAAGATTGGTGATAGATTATTGCCAACTCAATGATCAATTGCAGGATATCAGATACCCTCTTCCAAGAAAGGAACAACTCCTTCAGAAGCTGTCCAAAGCCAAATTCTTTTCCAAATTTGATATGAAATCAGGATTTTGGCATATTGGTATTACTGAAGCTAACAGATTCAAAACTGCTTTTGTTGTTCCACAGGGTCATTATGAATAGAATGTCATGTCGTTCGGTCTCAAAAATGCACCGTCCGAGTTTTAGCATAGAATGGATGATGTTTATAGGCCACTCGCACAGCACTGTATTGTCTACATTGATGATGTATTGATATTCAGTAACACAGCTAAAGAACACCACCAGCATCTTCGACAATTCCAGGAACTAACCTACCAGCATGGATTAGTTCTTGCTAAATCCAAGATGAAAATTGGTCTAAATGCTATTGATTTTCTTTGTTTACAGATAAGAGAAGGACACATTCTTTTACAGGACCATATATCAAGCGAAGTCCTCGACTTTCCTAATGAACTCAGAACTGTTACACAGATCCAACAGTTCCTTGGCCTCATCAATTATGTCTCATCGCATGTCCCACCATTGGCCAACTACACTAGCCAGATTTCCAAGTACTTCCGAAAATCCAACATTGGAAATTGGTTTCTAGAAGCCACAGTTGCAGTTCAGAAGCTAAAAGAGTTATGCAAGGCACTTCCTCCTCTCAAGATCCCAGGTCTAGGACAACTCATTTTGCAGACTGATGCTTCCCTTGATTTTTGGGCAGCAGTCCTCATTGAAGAAGACAATGGACACAGACAAGTCTGTGGTTATAATTCAGGATCTTTCATGCCAACACAACGCAATTATCCCTCTTTCAAAAGAGAAGTTCTTGCAGTTATTCAGGGAATCAAAAAATTCAAGTTTTATCTTACTCAGAATCCTTTTATTATTGAAGCAGATTTTAAAGGATTTTAGGGTGTTCTCAAAAGAAAGCAGAATGATATTCCAGATCCACAACTCATCCGATGGACAGAATGGATTTCCCAATTCAATTGGACAATGCGACACATCCCAGGCAAAGAGAATATCCTTGCTGATTTTCTCTCTCGCACACTACTATCCGAAAAAGCTGTATGCATGGTGAATCCAGATGGACGCAAACTTCCAGCTTCCCTTGTTCCAGATCTTATTCCAGGTAGTTCCAGTTCAAATCCAGATTTCACTGATGGCCAGTCTCAGACATTTTATGATTTGAGTTCAAACTAGCAAGCTCAATTTCTTGAAGCCCTACCTAAAGAGATCAAGATAAAGATACTCCGATCATTCGCCATAAGCCAGATCACTGATTTCTTTGAAGAATTCGTTGAGATCAAGCTCAGAAGAATTATTGATCTGTTATCCTCTATCTATTATGTTTGCAACGTTGTTCATTACAATCCCCAACATGAAGATCTATGGGATACAGTTCTTGATTTTAATAATTATGACTTTTCAGAGATGCAATTCCTGTATCTTTGGTATTGGCTTAATTATTATCCTATGGCAGTTCTTTTTGATCCAGAGCTCATTCAGAGACATGTTCGTGTGTTCCCAGAATCCCGCTTCGTCAAGCTATTCTCACAGGTGTTTCAGTCATTTGACCCTTCAACACTCATCACCGGACAAATTATTCAGCACCAGCAGGTCAGATGTTTGGAATCGTGCCATTTCGCCAACCATCATTCCAATCAACCATTTCCACCACTAAGGGTAAGGCGGAAAGCGGGAGGCGGAAGACATGGCCAAAGGCTAAGGGTTGAAGGAAGATGTTGGCAGTTTGAGAGAAAGAAAGATGTATTGCAATCCAAATCTGACTCTATCTGACTCTGCCCCTTTAGTCCAGGGTTCTTCATTATTTATAGGCAAAGCATTATAAAGCAAATAATTACAAGTGGAATCTTCACTATTCCTGACAAGGACTAAAGCAGCATCCTTTAATAAAGGAAAAGATGACATGACATAAAGAGATTCCTAATAATTCACAATAAGACAAACCTGACGCGACTAAAGCGGTTTCCTTTAATAAAGAAAATCTCATTTATTACAAACAGACAAACTAGACATGACCTAAAGGGAATCTGAAGTGACAAAAGATTCCTGTCATATCCTATTATTACAACATGACAAACCTATTTACAAAACACGAAGCTTCGTCATGGGGTCCAACCGGGATTCCTGGAATCCTGTCTGCAATGAGTCACCATCTGTCATTATTAAGATCGATATCATCCCACCACTCCTGACTGTTCTGGCTACTAAAATCATCTTCCCCCCATGGGTCGTAGTCAGACCCAAGGTCTGCAGTGAAATAGCTATCTTCTTGAGAAAAATTATAGAATGCGAGAAGATGCTCATGAAAAGTGGGACTATCAAGGAAGTGGATGTGCCAAAATTCTCGGGGATCAGAAACATCTAGACCATGGGCTCTAGCAGTGGCTCTCTTGACAGTAAGACATTGTTCCCACGAAATAAAATATTCCCAAGGCTCTTGTCAGAGGTGGAAATGGTTGATTGGGATGATGGTTGGCGGAATGGCACGATTCCAAACATCTGTGAGGTGAATGATAAAAACTTGCTGGTGCTGAATAATTTGACCGGTGATGAGTGTTGGAGTGTCAAATGACTAAAACACCTGTGAGAATAGCTTGACGAAGCGAGATTTTGGGAACACACGAACATGTCTCTGAATGAGCTCTGGATCAAAAAGAACTGCCATAGGATAATAATTAAGCCAATACCAAAGATACAAGAATTGCATCTTTGAAAAGTCATAATTATTAAAATCAAGAACTATATCCCATGGTTCTTCATGTTGGGGATTGTAACGAACAACGTTGCGAACATAATAGACAAAGGATAATAGATCAATAATTCTTCTGGGCTTGATCTCAACGAATTCTTCAAAGAAATCAGTGATCCGGCTTCTAGTGAATGATCGGAGTATCTTTATCTTGATCTCTTCAGGTAGGGCTTCAAGAAATTGAGCTTGCTGGTCTGAACTCAAATCATAAAATGTCTGAGACTGGCCATCAGTGGGATCTGGATTTGAACTGGAACTACCTGGAATAAGGCTGGGAACAAGAGAAGTTGGAAGTTTGTGTCCATCTGTATTTACCATGGATACAACTTTTTCGGATAGTGGTGTGCGAGAGAGAAAATCAGCAAGGATATTCTATTTGCCTGGGATGTAACGCATTGTCCAATTGAATTGGGAAATCCATTCTGTCCATCGGATGTGTTATAGATCTAGAATATCATTCTTCTTTCTTCTGAGAACGCCTTGAAATCCTTTAAAATATGTTTCAGTAATAAAAGAATTCTGAGCAAGATAAAATTTCAATTTTTTGATTCCCTGAATAACTGCAAGAACTTTTCTTTTGAAAGAGGGGTAATTGTGTTGTGCTGGTGTAAAAGATCCTAACTTATAATCACAGACTTGTCTGTGTCCACTGTCTTCTTCAATGAGAACTGCTGTCCAAAAATCAAGGGAAGTATCAGTCTGCAAAATGAGTTGTCATGGACCTGGGATCTTGAGAGGAGGAAGTGCTTTGCATAACTCCTTTAGCTTCTGAACTGCAACTGTGGCTTCTGGAGACCAATTTCCAATGTTGGATTTTCGGAGGTACTTGGAAATCTGGCTGGTGTAGTTGGCCAATGATGGGACATGCGAGGAGGCATAATTCATGAGGCCAATGAACTGTTGGATCTGTGTAACAGTTCTGAGTTTATCAGGGAAGTCGAGGACTTTGCTTGATTTGTGGTGTGACACCCCGATCCTTCTCGAGACCGGAAGTTCTATCAATCAATCTAATCACAACCCAATTCCAAACCCGGGCAAAATTTTAGGAAAAAACGGACGGAGTCTCCCCTGTTTCTAGGCAATATACAAACATGCGACTGCATATAAGTGGACCAATACCATGTCCAAACATTCAACCACCTCAAGGCCATCTGAGCCTCGGTTCTCAACAACTAAACTCAGCAAGTATACATACATTTCCAATTTAAAAGCTAACCTATCTCTTTTCATCTTTGACAAGAACATTCATGCTTGACAATTAAACCGTACTAACCTATTTCATAAGTTAGACTATCAAACCATTCTAACTCTTTTCCTTTGGACATTACAAACATGCATTAAAGTTAAGCTATACTAACTAGATACATAATCTAACTTATCAAACTACTTCAACAATCTAATGAAACTTAAATTACATTCCTTTTGACATTAAATACATACAATACATGAAAGCATACATCTTTACAACTTCGACAACTCAAGCCACATAGGCACGCAAGACAACTCTTCAAGCACGAACTTTCATGAAATCATGAACTTTCCAGCTAACATGACATTTCCTGAAATGTGGTGGTGAGGAGTGATAACACGTATACTCAGTGAGGGCGAGACAGATATCGAGGTGGAGAGGAAGAAGATCGTGCAATGCAAATAGATACAGTTAAGCAATACAATCAATAAAAAGGCATTCAATATAAACAACAATACAATAAACAATTAAAGAAAGCATTAACACAACCAATCAAAGCTATACCACACTTTGAAGGCTATGGTTCACTCGAGCGAGTAATGTACCGATCAAGATTCTGATGACTTTAATGATGACGTGCTGGCTCACCCACCTTATAACTTCCGTTTAGAGTACTCCGGACATACTCTGTCAATTCTACGACCCAAAACTCCCTGGGCGGCAACCCAAGCGAGAAAAGGGAATAGGACACGGAGTTAGAGCAACCAACATTGGCAACCCGAGGCTACCCAGAGAGGCCCATCACTCACGCGCCTGACACTATGCAATGCAATACAAGATACAAGCAATAAACGAGATAACAAGCATTTAAAATCAATAAAGTAACAAGAATAACACTAACAAGCATTATCAACAATTGATATACAATTCAATCATAACCAACTTTAACAAGCATAACAAGCAATATTAAGCAATCTATAGGCATTAGGCTATGAAAACACACAAAATCACAAAATGACCCCAACTTGTAAAACGCTACTACTTTCAAACGAGCCACGAGTTTTGGAAACCGACTTCACCAATCCTCCTAGGTCACTATAAGGCACATCTAAAGACCCCGAAACCCTACTTAACCCTAGAATTCACGCAAAGCCCCAATTTTCCTCTTTGCTCGTTTGAACTACAACTACCTCAACCGATTACCTAACCAATGTCACAACTGCACCAAAAGTGCTTCCATGACGTACCTCGACAATGCCTTCACGCAAATTGAGAAAATTCCAAACTTGACCGAAACGACCCCAACTTTCACTAAGCATTTTTCTCCATTTTTTCCATTACACAATCTAATTAAACCATACATTTAGGCATTCTGGCATATCTAGCACCTTCCTACATCAACAGAACGCGTAACGGTGCAACTTCATCGAAACGGGGGTTTACTATTCATAGTTTAATATTCATTAAACAATTTATATTTTAATTTCAATATTCAACCGCAGAAAATGTTAAAAATTTATAAATACATGTTCTACAATTGCTAGGGAACATTCTTTAAGCCTCAAAATGATTAAAATAACAATATATGGATAAAACTCAAAAATCAAAGTTAATACACAAAATATTCAAATGTGCAAATAAACATGAAACCCTCACCTTAGACGCTCCTAGACGCTAGGAAAACCTCGTAGGATGCCTCGGAAACCACCCCGCACAAGCTCACGCGAAGCTTTGATGATTTGGCTTGAAATCTTTTTTTTTCTTCTCTATGTATTTTCAGCCCTTTCCATTTCTGTTTTCAGCTTCTTTTTTTGTTTTGTTTTGTGCTATTATGTGCTATTATAAAGATGACACAAGGTCAAATGGTCAAAGCTTTGGTCAATGCTCACTTAAGTTGGTCAATCTAGCTTATTTTATGCATTTTAAGGCTAAAACAACCAACACAATTTTAATTCTAGCTAACAACAACTAAAACACTAAAATTAAAACACTAAATACTAGTTTTCATTATTTGCTGAGGACTGGAAAATTGTTTCCTAACTATCGTTCTCGATATGCTATGCACTTTGCGACAATAAAAGAATAACAATTAAATCTCAAAGAATTTAAGAAAATATAATTTTCGAAAAGTCACATAGTTCAAAATTTACTCCGGCTTGGAGCTACTTTTCATTTAATTAAAAATCGAGCATTAAGGTGCAAGAAAAATAAAACCGATTAACAGAAATATGAAAGTAGTTGTTATTCCGTTAAAATAATTAACTCAAGTATTATTTAATTACTTCTAAAAGAAATATGAAATAATGCTAGAAATGGATGTTTAACTAAAAATAAACACAAAATTCAATGCTAATATTTAAGATAACACTTAGTTAAATGCAATTAAATGCCATTAAATGCATGCCGGGTTCGGGTTATCACATGTGGTCCTGTAAAAGAATGTGTCCTTCTCTTATCTGCAAACCAAGAAAATCAATAGCATTTAGACCAATTTTCATCTTGGATTCAGCAAGAACTAATCCATGCTGGTAGGTTAGTTCCTGGAATTGTCGGAGATGCTGGTAGTGTTCTTCAGTTGTGTTACTGAATATCAAAACATCATCAATGTAGACAATACAGTGTTGAAAATGTGGCCTATAAACATAATCCATTCTGTGATGAACTCGGACGGTGCATTTTTGAGACCGAACGGCATGACATTCCATTCATAATAACCCTGTGGAACAACAAAAGCAATCTTGAATCTGTCAGCTTCAATAATACAAATCTGTCAAAATCCTGATTTCAGATCAAATTTGGAAAAGAATTTGGCTTTGGACAGCTTCTAAAGGAGTTGTTCCTTTCTTGGAAGAGGGTATCTGATATCCTGTAATTGATCATTGAGTTGGCGAGAATCTATCACCAATCTTTTCTTTCCTCGAACTTGTTCAGATCTTTTATTGACATAAAAGACATGACTTGCCCACGGAGATCTGGATGGTCGGATGAGACCTTGCTCGAGTAGTGCTTGAATTTCAGCTTGACAAAGATCTTCATCTTTTGGCATTCCTGGATGAGAGGCGGTTTGATGCGGCATCTTCCAATTCTCTTTGTAAGGTAGAGAGACAAAGTGTTTCTCTCTTTCCAAAACTTGTGTGGAAGATCACCGCAACAGGAAATGAGGAGGCTTATTTCTTCAGCAAATTCATCATCTTGAATGGCTGAAACCTGTGAGGGTAATTTCTGTAAGGATACCCAAGGGGTATACTGATTATGCAGGAATTGGAAACCATATGTTTGAAATGAGAATGGAGCAAGTCAGGTAAGGAAATCCATTCCTAAAAGAATATCTTCACAACATTGATCATACAGGTAAACGCTGTGTTGGACTTTGACATCTGGGGATAAGTGTATGGGAATGGTCATGGAATGTACTTTACTTGCAAATCCACTACCAGAAGCAGTGGTAAAGGTTGCCCTGGAGGATATCCAAAATTCTGGAGGAAGACACTTGGATTTCATAAAAGAAATACAAAAGCTTGTGTCAAGAAGTGCAGTAACGGTGATAGGAACATATCCTGGAGGGTTTACAACAAGCTTTATGTATGGCTTATAGATTTGTCCTGGGTTAAAGGTAGCTTTGGAAATGGTAAGGATTGGTTGTTCAGTGGTTTTGTGTATTTTGGCTATGGAGAGGTTTGGTTCTGAATCAGAGGATTCAGATTCTGAGGTGAGATCTGAGAATGAGGCCGTATCAAGGTTAATAACGGATTGATCTGGTTCGGAAGTCCATGTGTATAGCTGGTCATCAAAGTTTTGAGTTGAGATAAACTGAACAAGCTTGGCTGGTAGCTTCTTGGTCTTTTTGAGGTAACAATCCTTTGCAAAATGTCTTTTCTTTCCACAAAGAAAACACTTAGTGGAAGAAGAGGGTTTTGATCTTTTCTTCACAAATTTGAATTTCTTGAAAGGTTTTCTGGACTTGTGAAACCTTTTCTGATGTTTGTGCTTCTTGTATTTGTAACATGAACAAGGAGAGTAGTTGTGAGTGTGACAGCCAAACTTTTGGAAATCTTTTCTGCAAAAGGTATCCATTGTTTCCTGCTCGTTGATTTTGAGGAGCTTGCCAAGTCGCTTGGACTCGCACTGATCTTGAATGAGCTTTCTTGCCATCTGGTACAAGTGAGCAAGACTCACCTATCTTAGATCTGCAATATTGGCTCATTTGAATTATGTTTCGAGAAATTTAGGAAGTGATTGTGGAATGTTAAAGAAGAACGCCTTCTTGATGGTTTTTGTATTTTTTCCAAAGATAAAATACAGAGCTTCCTGTCTGAGATAGTAGTCTCCAAGTTTTGCAACATCATAGCATTTGTTGAGTAAGAACTCCTTTTCTGTCTTTTCAATCTCTTTGGGCTGTTTGTCCTACGAAAATGTTCCGTAGACATCTTAAGAATATCTGAATAGGATCTGCATCTGTCAAGATGATCTGTCTTTCTTCTTCTGTCAGCATCCTTGTCCACCAACTGTGGAGTGATCCTATAAAAGCTGCAACAAGACGGTCAATGATATCTCTTATCTCAAGAGTAGGATTTCAGAGAGATTCTCCATTTATCCATGCATCCATTTCTCAAGATATTTGAGTCTGTCATCAGGAGGAATTGCATCGATGTTCCAGAATTATTTGTGTTCTGGAGCATATAGGATGGAAACTTTTCCTTCAATGTTTTGTTGTCTCTGAGGTTGCTGTCGTGGAACCTGTGTGACTTGTGCTTGTGTTTGGTTTCGGTGTTCTCTTGCTTGGGAAGTTTCTCCTTGGTCACTGGTTGCTTCTGAGTCATCAGGAGTAGTTTGTACAGGGTTGTGTGTACGTGTTCTTGTGGTGTCCGTGTAAAACGGAGTCACATGAGTTTGCATAAGAACTGGCCCTTTGTATGGTGGAATCGTCTAAGAGGATGAATCCTTTTCAAAAAGATCAAAGGAATCAAAGGACGAAATGACTGAGGAAATTTCACTAGGACATTCTTTCTCGTATTTATCACCCCACCCGGTTGGGATAATTTTCTCTTTGGAGAGATAATGAGGAGGTGGTGTGAGATCAACCCAATAAGCTTTTTCGCAATTTCCACTTGGTATCCAGACTACATGATCTGGCTTTGGATTATGCATCCAAGGATGAGAGGAATGCTTCTTTGGCTTAGCTAGCTGTTTGAGCTTTTGAGCGAGTCATTCTCTTTTTCTCTTGAACTCGTCTGAATCAAGATAATGCTTCTCTGAAGAAGATTTCTCCAAGTTGATCATGTTGACGCTGTTCCAAGAACGAACTTGTTCGGAAGGGTTCCGAACTGGAGCAGCCTTCTGAAGCTTTTTCCAGTTAATAGGATTCTGCTAGTGATATCTGTGGTTTTTGTGGAAAGCCTTGTGGAGGTCATTATATTGGTCATAACAACCTTGTCTGAGATGATCATGAGCTTCTTTTGTCCATGCAACATGTTCTCTGAGATCTGACCATATTTTCTCAATGGCAGGATTCTGGGCTTTTGCATTCATGTTGCCCCAATTGATTGCTGACTCAATTGGTCCAACATCTTGTGGTCTGGTTTTGGTAACTTTCCATTTACCAACATATGCATTGTTAGCTTCTCCTGTACAGTAGATGTCTTCAAGAAAATTAACAGAACAGACATATCTAGATGACCTAGATCTGGTAGCAAAGGGCTTTCTGACACAGTGTGGACATGACTGAGGATGTCCAGCAAGTTGACATTTTTCACATGGTTCAGCTGGTTGGGATTCTATTGGAAATGATATGGTGACACGACCTGGTTCTAGAGGATGTCAAGAGATTCTTGGTGAATCATGGATGATTTGTCGGTTATGGCTTCTTTCATAATAATTTTTCCAACCAGGAGGGAAAGTGAGTTCATGTTTGGTGTAGATTTTTGGTTAGGTAACATTACAATCACCTAACATATGGACTCGAGGCTTACAGTTGTGGTCCATGGAAAAGATATGGGTTTGAACTTTATAGGTCATAGAATGATGGAGTGCAACAACAGTTTCATTTGGGTTCATATCAACTCCATAAAGTTGGATAAGGACCTGTATGGTTTGAGAAAAGGGTAGGACGGGAAAGATCAAGGGTGAAGTTTGGTTCAACCTGGATGAGAACATGGCCATTATGAAGACCTACTTCAATGGCACAGATGAGTGCATCATCATACTTATGCCACCTGGTATCTAGTAAAGAGACTAGACATGAAACATTTTTTCCGGCAAGAAAACTAGGCTGTAAGGCTAGACGAATGGCTCCAAGGTGTAAACCTTTGTAACCTTTCTGTCTATATCTACGGAGATCAGGTTCAGAAAGTATAGGAAGATAGGTTTCTGTGCAGGAAGAAGATACAGATTGTACAGAGACTGTAGAGGATATATACATGGCTGTAAGGGCTGGTGGCTTGGTAGGTAATAGAGATTTGAACTTTTGTGTGAGTTGGGAAGTTTGGTAATATGAGTATGGCTTTAACAGAGAGAGTTTGAAGAGTTCACCTGGTTTGGTAGATGGAGGTATTTAGGTTATGTCTACCTCATAATGAGATGCGGAAGGAACAATTTCTTGATCTAGTAGGGGAAGATCAGTCATGGTGGATACACTGGTCACAACTGGACTTACTGCGGGACTTTCTGCGCCTTTCATTCAGTCTTTAACGGCTATTGCCCTATTGCCAAAGACTCTAGTGTTCAACACACAAGTATAGTTTAAGACCTTCAATACTAGAATAGGGAAGTGCTACATTAACTAGGCTCTGAGACCATTAAGGGGAAGGCGGAGAGCGGGAGGCGGAGGACATGGCTAAAGGCTAAGGGTAGAAGGAAGATGTAGGCAGTTTGAGGGAAAGAAAGATGTATTGCAATCCAAATCTGACTCTATCTGACTCCGCCCCTTTAGTCAGGGGTTCTTCATTACTTATAGGCAAACCATTACAAAGCCTAATAACTGCAATTCTTGTATCTTTGGTATTGGCTTAATTATCCTATGACAGTTCTTTTTGATCCAGAGCTCATTCAGTGACTTGTTCGTGTGTTCCCAGAATCCCCCTTTGTCAAACTATTCTCACAGGTGTTTCAGTCATTTGATCTTCCAACACTCATCACCAGTCAAATTATTCAGCACCAGCAGGTTTTCATCATTCACCTCACATATGTTTAGAATCGTGCCATTCCGCCAACCATCATTCCAATCAACCATTTCTACCTCCGACAGGAGCCTTGGGAATATTTTATTTCTTGGGAACAATGTCTTACTGTCAAGAGAGCCACTGCTCGAGCTCATGGTCTAGATGTTTCTGATACCTGAGAATTTTGGCACGTCCGCTTCCCTGATAGCTCTACTTTTCATAAGCATCTTCTCGCATTCCATAATTTTTCTCAAGAAGATGGCTATTCCACTGCAGACCTTGGGTCTGACTACGCCCCATGGGGGGGAGATCTTAGCCAAAATAGTCAAGAGTGAAATGATATTGATCTCAATAATGACAGATGGTGACTCGTTGCAGACAGGATTCCAAGAATCCCAGGTGGATCCCATGACGAAGCTTCGTGTTTTGTAAATAGGTTTGTCATGTTATAATAATAGGATATGACAGGAATCTTTTGTCACTTCAGATTCCCTTTAGATCATGTCTAGTTTGTCTGTTTGTAATAAGTGAGATTTCCTTTATTAAAGGAAGCTGCTTTAGTCCTTGTCAGGAATAGTGAAGATTCCGCTTGTAATTATTTGCTTTGTAATGGTTTGCCTATAAGTAATGAAGAACCCTTGACTAAAGGGGCAGAGTTAGATAGAGTTTGTGACACCCCGATCCCTCTCGAGACCAGGAGTTCTAACAATCAATCTATTCACAACCCAATTCCAAACCCGGGCATAAATTTTCATGGAAAACGGACGGAGTCTCCCCTGTTTCTAGGCGAAATGAAAAACCTGCGACAGCATATAAGTGGACCAACACCGTGTCCAACCATACAAACACCTCAAGGCCATCCGAGCCTTGGTTCTCAACAATTAAACTCAGCAAGTATACATTCATTTCCAATTTACAAGCTAACCTATCTCTTTTCATTTTTGACAAGTACATTAAAATTAGACAATTAAACCATACTAAGCTACTGCATAAAATAAACTATCATGCCATTCTGACTCTTTTCCTTTGGACATTACAAACATGCATTGAAGTTAAGCTATGCTAACTGATTACATAAACTAGCTTATCAATTCACCTCAACTACTTAGCTAAATTTAAATTACATTTCTTTTAACAATAAATACATACAACATATGAAAGCATACATCTTTACAACTTCGACACTCAAGCCACATAGGCACGCAAGACAACTCTTCAGGCACGAACTTTCACGAATCATGAAATTTCCAGCTAACATGGCATTTCCTGAAATGTGGTGGTGAGGAGTGAGTATACACAACACGTATACTCAGTGAGGGCGAGACAGATATCGAGGTGGAGAGAAAAAAAGTCGTGCAATGCAAATAGACACAGTTAAGCAATAAAGTCAATAAGAAAGCATTCAATACAAACGACAATATAATAAACATTCAAGAAAGCATTAACACAACCATTCAAAGCTATACCACACTCTGAAGGCTATGGTTCACTCATACGAGCAATATACCATTTCACGAGCGATACATCAATCTGGAGCTTGATGTTGACAACGCTGACAATAAGTGCGCAACCACCTTATAACACCAGTTTGGAATACCCCGGGAGTATCCATCAATTCTACGACCCAAATCTCCCTGAGAGGCAACCCAAGCGAGAAAGGGAATAGGACATGGAGTTAGGGCAACCAACACTGGCAACCCAAGGCTACCCAGAGAGGCCCATCACACTGCCCTGACACTATGCAATGCAAGACTCGATACAAGGTGATAAACGAGCGATAGCACAACAATACAGATTAGAGGCGACAAACAAGATATCGAGCATTATCAATCAAATAAGCAACAAGAACAACACCAACAAACATTATCAAGCAATAATAAGTATTCTATAGGCAATATAAGCATTCTATAAGCAATATAAGCATTCTATAAGCAATATAAGCATGAACAAACATTCTACAAGCAAGACTCTACGAAAACCAACAAAAACACAAAATGACCCCAACTTACCAAACGCTACTACTTCCAAACGAGCCACGAGTTTTGGAAACCGACATCACCAATCCTCCTAGGTCACCATAAGGCACGTCTAAAGACCCCGAAACCCTACTATACCCTAGAATTCACGCAAAGCCCCGATTTCCCCCTTTGCTCGTTTGAACTACAACTACCTCAACCGATTACCCAACCAATGTCACAACTGCACCAAAAGTACTTCCATGACGTACCTCGACAATGCCTTCACGCAAATCGAGAAAATTCCAAACTTGACCGAAACGACCCCGACTTTCACCAATGTGTTTTTCTCATTTTTTCCATTATGCAACCTAAACAAATAATGCATTTAGGCATTCTAGCATATCTAGCACCTTTTCACATCAACAGACAGCATAACAACGCAACTTTATCGTTTCAAGAGTTTACTATTCACAAAATACTATTCAACTAACAATTTATATTTTAATTTCAATATTCAACCGCAGAAAATGTTAAAAAGCTATAAATACGTGTTCTACGATTGCAAGGGAACATACTTTAAGCCTCAAATCAATTAAAACAACAATATACGGATAAAACCCAAAAATCAAAGTTAATACACAAAATATTCAAATGCGCAAATAACGATGAAACCCTCACCTTAGACACTCCTAGACGCTAGAAAGACAACGTTGAATGGCCCAGAAATGATCCTAAGCAAGCTCAAGTGAAGATTTGTTGATTTGTTTTGAAATTTGTTTTTCTTTCTTTTTCTCTTTCTTTTCCTCATGGCTTCAAGCCTTTCTTCTCTGTTTTTTTCGTTTGCATTCTGCTTATTTAGAAAAAAAATGACAAGAAGTCAAAGGTCAAAGATTCGGTCAACCCGCTAAACCAAAATAGCTATGCGCGACCTTACGAAAACGGCAATAACTTCTTCTAGAAAACTCCAATTCACGAACGGTTTGAAGCCTCAGAAACTAGACTCATAGAGCTTTCCAACCATATATAATTTGCTACCTAACGCTTCCCCAATTGGTTCAGATTTAATTCCAAAGTTGACCCAAAATTTGACTAACTTAACATTGCATTTTTTTATTTCTAATCCCAAGTTTGCCCTTTATTAAACATTTCAAAAAAATTCCCACCTTGTCCTAGTTGGTCAATATAGATGAAAAGTCAACTAGTTTGGTCAAAGAAGGTGAAAGGTCAATAAAATACAATTTAAATGAACTTTAAATGCTATTGAATACATGCCAGGTTCGGGGTATCACAGAGTCTGATAGAGTCAAATTTGGATTGCAATACATCTTTCTTTCCCTCAAACTGCCTACATCTTCCTTCTACCCTTAGCCTTTAGCCATGTCTTCCGCCTCCCGCTCTCCACCTTACCCTTAGTGGTCTCAAAGCCTAGTTAACTGTAGCACTTCCCTATTCTGGTATTGAAGGTCTTAAACAATACTTGTGTGTTGAACACTAGAGTCTTTGGCAATAGGGCAATAGCCGTTAAAGAGTGAATGAAAGGCGCAGTAAGTCCAGTCGTGACTAATGTATCCACCATGGCTGATTTTCCCCTG
Organism: Ehretia macrophylla; assembly: GCA_037974665.1. Taxonomy (NCBI): domain Eukaryota; kingdom Viridiplantae; phylum Streptophyta; class Magnoliopsida; order Boraginales; family Ehretiaceae; genus Ehretia; species Ehretia macrophylla. The sequence goes on from CM075780.1 coordinate 31,698,247, forward strand.
CCAGAACAAGAAGTTGTTGCTAACAACTCTGAAGTCACTTCCTTTGATCCTTCTGCATCTCACTATGAGGTAGACATAACCCAAACACTTCTATCTACCAAACCAGCAGCCCTTACAGCCGTGTATAAATCCACTACTGTCATTGTACTATCTGTATCCTCTTCCAAACAAGTTCGTTCTTGGAATAGTATCAATATGATCAAGTTGGAGAAATCTTCTTCAGAGAAGCATTATCTTGATTCAGACGAGTTCAAGAGAAAAAGAGAACGACTTGCTCAAAAGCTCAAACAGCCAGCTAAGCCAAAGAAGCAGTCCTTTCATCCTTGGGAGCATAATCCAAAGCCAGATCATGCAGTCTGGATACCAAGTGAAAATTGCGAAAAAGCTTATTGGGTTGATCTCACACCACCTCCTCATTATCTCTCCAAAGAGAAAATTATCCCAACCGGATGGGATGATGAAGAAGAGAAAGAAGGTTCTAGTGAAATTTCCTCAGTCATTTCGTCCTTTGATTCCTTTGATCCGTTTGAAAAGGATTCAACCTCTCAGACGATTCCACCATACAAAGGGCCAGGTCTTATGCAGACCCCTGTGACACCGTTTTACACGGACACCACAAGAACACGTACATACAACCCTTATAAAACTAATCCTGGTGATTCAGAAGCAACTAGTGACCAAGGAGAAATTTCCCAAGCAGGAGAACACCGGAACCAAACACATGCACAAGTTCCACAGGTTCCACAACAGCAACCTCAAAGACAACAAAACATTGAAGGAAAAGTTTCCATCCCATATGCTCCAGATCACAAGTAATTCTGGAACATTGATGCAATTCCTCCTGATGACTGACTCAAATATCTTGAGAAAATGGATGCATGGATAAATGGAGAATCTCTCTGAAATCCTACTCTTGAGATAAGAGATATCATTGACCGTTTTGTTGCTACTTTTACAGGATCACTCCGCATTTGGTGTACAAGGATGCTGACAGAAGAAGAAAGACATATCATCCTGACAGATGCAGATCCTATTCAGATATTCCTAAGATGTCTATGAAACATTTTCGTAGGACAAACAGCCCAAGAGATTGAAAAGGCAGAAAATGAGTTCTTACTCAACAAATGCTGTGATGTTGCAAAACTTGGAGATTACTATCTCAGACAAGAAGCTTTGTATTTTATCTTTGGAAAAAATACAGAAACCATCAAAAAGGCATTTGTCTTCAACATGCCATAGCAACTTCCTGAATTGCACGAAACAGAATTCAAACGAGCCAATATTGCAGATCTAAGACATGTGAGTCTTGCTGACTTGTACCAGATGGCCAGAAAGCTCATTCAAGACCAGTGCGAGTCCAAGCGATTTGGCAAGCTCCTCAAAAGCAACGAGCAGAAAACAATGGATACTTTTTGCAGAAAAGACTTCCAAAAGTTTGGCTGTCACACTCACAGCTACTCTCCATGTTCATGTCACAAATACAAGAAGCACAAACATCATAAAAGGTTTCACAAGTCCAGAAAACCTTTCAAGAAGTTCATATTTGTGAAGAAAAGATCAAAACCCTCTTCTTCCACTATGTGTTTTCTTTGTGGAAAGAAAGGACATTTTGCAAAGGATTGTTACCTCAAAAAGACCAAGAAGCTACCAGCCAAGCTTGTTCAGTTCATCTCAACTCAAAACTTTGATGACCAACTATACACATGGACTTTTGAACCAGATCAAGCCGTCCTTAACCTTGATATAACCTCATCCTCAGATCTCACCTCAGAATCAGAATCCTCTGATTCAGAACCAAAGCTCTCCATAGCCAAAATACACAAAACCTCTGAACAACCAATCCTTACCACTTCCAAAGCTACCTTTACCCCAGGACAGATCTATAAGCCATCCATAAAGCTTGTTGTAAAACCTCCAGGATATGTTCCTATCACTGTTATTGCACTTCTAGACACATGATCATGTATTTCTTTCATGAAATCTAAGTGTCTTTCTCCTGAATTTTGGATATCCTCCAAAGCAACCTTTACCACTGCTTCTGGTAGTGGATTTACAAGTGAAGCACATTCCATGACCATTCCCATACACTTATCCCCAGATGTCTCAGTCCGACACAACTTTTACTAGTATGATCAATGTTGTGATGACATTATCTTAGGAATGGATTTTCTCACCTTACTTGCTCCATTCTCGTTTCAAACAGATGGTTTCCAATTCCTGCATAATCAGTATAACCCTTGGGTATCCCTGCAGAAATTGCCCTTATAGGTTTCAGCCATTCAAGATGATGAATTTTCTGAAGAAAGAAGCCTCCTCCTTTCTTGTTGTAGTGATCTTCCAAACAAGTTTTGGGAAAGAGAGAAACACTTTGTTTCTCTACCTTACAAAGAGAATTGGCAAATGCCACATCAAACTGCCTCTCATCCAGGAATGCCAAAAGATGAAGATCTTTGTCAAGATGAAATTCAAGCACTACTCGAGTAAGGTCTCATCTGACCATCCAGATCTCCGTGGGCAAGTCATGCCTTTTATGTCAACAAAAGATCTGAACAAGTTCGAGGAAAGAAAAGATTGGTGATAGATTATCGCCAACTCAATGATCAATTGCAGGATATCAGATACCCTATTCCAAGAAAAGAACAACTCCTTCAGAAGTTGTCCAAAGCCAAATTCTTCTCAAAATTTGATATGAAATCAAGATTTTGGCAGATTGGTATTACTGAAGCTGACAGATTCAAAACTACTTTTGTTGTTCCACAAGGTCATTATAAATGGAATGTCATGCTGTTCGGTCTCAAGAATGCACCGTCCGAGTTCCAACACATAAGGGATGATGTTTATAGGCCACTCGCGCAGCACTGTATTGTCTACATTGATGATGTTTTGGTATTCAATAACACAGTTGAAGAACACCACCAGCATCTCCAATAATTCCAGGAACTAACCTACCAGTATGGATTAGTTCTTGCTGAATCCAAGATGAAGATTGTTCTAAATTCTATTGATTTTCTTGGTTTGCAGATAAGAGAAGGACACATTCTTTTACAGGACCACATATCAAGCAAAGTCCTCGACTTTCCTGATGAACTCAGAATTGTTACATAGATCCAACAGTTCTTTGGCCTTATCAATTATGCCTCATCGCATGTCCCATCATTGGCCAACTACACCAGCCAGATTTCCAAGTACCTCAGAAAATCCAACATTGGAAATTGGTCTCTCGAAGCCACAGTTACAGTTCAGAAGGTAAAGGAGTTATGCAAAGTACTTCCTCATCTCAAGATCCCAGGTCTAGGACAACTCATTTTGCAGACTGATGTTTCCCTTGATTTTTGGGCTGCAATTCTCATTGAAGAAGACAATGGACACAGACAAGTCTATGGTTATAAGTCAGGATCTTTCACGCCAGCACAACACAATTATCCCTATTTCAAAAGAGACGTTCTTGTAGTTATTCAGGGAATCAAAAAATTCAAGTTTTATCTTGCTCAGAATCCTTTTATTATTGAAACAGATTTTAAAGGATTTCAGGCCGTTCTCAAAAGAAAGCAGAATGATATTCCAGATCCACAACTCATCCGATGGACATAATGGATTTCCCAATTCAATTAGACAATGCGACACATCCTAGGCAAAGAGAATATCCTTACTGATTTTCTCTCTCGCACACTACTATCCAAAAAAGCTATATGCATGGTAAATCCAGATGGACACAAACTTCCAGCTTCTCTTGTTCCAGGTCTTATTCCAGGTAGTTTCAGTTCAAATCTAGATCCCACTGATGGCCAGTCTCAGACATTTTATGATTTGAGTTCAGACCAGCAAGCTCAATTTCTTGAAGCCCTACCTGAAGAGATCAAGATAAAGATACTCCGATCATTTGCCAGAAGTCGGATCACTGATTTCTTTGAAGAATTCGTTGAAATCAAGCTCATAATAATTATTGATCTGCTATCCTCTGTCTATTATGTTCGCAACATTGTTCGTTACAATCCCCAGCATGAAGAACCATGGGATACTATTCTTGATTTTAATAATTATGACTTTTCAAAGATGCAATTCTTGTATCTTTGGTATTGGCTCAATTATCCTATGGCAGTTCTTTCTGATCCAGAGCTCATTCAGAGACATGTTCGTGTGTTCCCAGAATCCAGCTTTGTCAAGCTATTCTCACAGGTGTTTCAGTTATTTGATTCGCCAACACTCATCACCAGTCAAATTATTCAGCACCAGCAGGTTTTTATCATTCGTCTCACAGATGTTTGGAATCGTGCCATTCCGCCAACCATCATTCCAATCAACCATTTCCACATTCGACAAGAGCCTTGGGAATATTTTATTTATTGGGAACAATGTCTTACTTTCAAGAGAGTCTCTGCTCGAGCTCATGGTCTAGATGTTTCTAATTCCGTAGAGTTTTGGCACATCTGCTTCCTTGATAGCCCCATTTTTCATGAGCACCTCCTCGCCTTCCAGAATTTCTCTCAGCCAAATGCCTATTGCATTGCAGACCTTGGGCCTGACTATGACCCGTAGGGGGGAGATGATTTTAGTAGCCAGAATAGTCAGGAGTGGTGGGATGATATTGATCTCAATAATGACAAATGGTGACTAATTGTAGACAGGATTCTAGGAATCCTAGGTGGACCCCATGATGAAGCTTCGTGTCATGTAAATAGGTTTGTCATGTTGTAATAATAGGATATGACAGGAATCGTTTGTCACTTCAGATTCCCTTTAGGTCATGTCTTGTTTGTCTGTTTGTAATAAGTGAGATTTCTTTTATTAAAGGAAACCGCTTTAGTCGCGTCAGGTTTGTCTTATTGTGAATTATTAGGAATCTCTTTTTGTCATGTCAGCTTTTCCTTTATTAAAGGAAGCTGCTTTAGTCCTTGTCAAGAATAGTGAAGATTCCGCTTTGTATTATTAGGCTTTGTAATGGTATGCCTATAAGTAATGAAGAACCCCTGACTAAAGGGGCAGAGTCAGATAGAGTCAGATTTGGATTGCAATACATCTTTCTTTCTCTCAAACTGCCTACATCTTCCTTCTACCCTTAGCCTTTAGCCATGTCTTCTACCTCCCGCTCTCCGCCTTACCCTTAAAAGGGTAAGACGAAGAGTGGGAGGCGGAAGACATGGCTAAAGTGGAAGGACAAGAAGGAAGAAAAAGGGCGTAGGCTTTTTGAGAGAAAGAAAGATGTGTTTCAATCCAAATCCGACTCTATCTGACTCTGCCCCTTTAGTCAGGGGTTCTTCATTATTTATAGGCAAACCATTACAAAGCAAATAATTACAAGCGGAATCTTCACTATTCCTGACAAGGACTAAAGCAGTTTCCTTCAATAAAGGAAAAGCTGATTCCTAATAATTCACAATAGGACAAACCTGACGCGACTAAAGCGGTTTCCTTTAATAAAGGAAATCTCACTTATTACAAACAGACAAACGAGACATGACATAAAGAGAATCTGAAGTGACAAAAGATTCCTGTCATATCCTATTATTACAATATTTACATGACACGAAGCTTCATCATGGGGTCCACCCTGGATTCCTAGAATTCTGTCTGCAATGAGTCACCATCTGTCATTATTAAGATCGATATCATCCTACCACTCCTGACTGTTCTGGCTACTAAAATCGTCTCCCCCCATGGGTCGTAGTCAGACCCAAGGTCTGTAGTGGAATAGGCATCTGGCTGAGAGAAATTCTGGAAGGCGAGGAGATGCTCATGAAAAGTGGGGCTATCAGGGAAGCGGACATGCTAAAACTCTGCGGGATTAGAAACATCTAGACTATGAGCTCGAGTAGTGGCTCTCTTGACAGTAAGACATTGTTCCCAATAAATAAAATATTCCCAAGGCTCTTGTCGGAGGTGGAAATGGTTGATTGGAATGATGGTTGGCGGAATGGCATGATTCTAAACATCTATGAGACGTATGATGAAAACCTGCTGGTACTGAATAATTTGTCCAGTGATGAGTGTTGGAGGGGCAAATGACTAAAACACCTGTGAGAATAGCTTGACGAAGCGGGATTCTGGTAACACACGAACATGTCTCTGAATGAGCCCTGAATCAAAAAAAATTGCCATAGGATAATAATTAAGCCAATACCAAAGATACAAGAATTGCATCTTTGAAAAGTCATAATTATTAAAATCAAGAACTTTATCCCATGGTTCTTCATGTTGGGGATTGTAACGAACAACATTGCAAACATAATAGACAGAGGATAACAGATCAATAATTCTTCTGAGCTTGATCTCAACGAATACTTCAAAGAAATCAGTGATCCAGCTTCTGGCGAATGATTGGAGTATCTTTATCTTGATCTCTTCAGGTAGGGCTGCAAGAAATTTAGCTTGCTGGTTTGAACTCAAATCATAAAATGTCTGAGACTGGCCATCAGTGGGATCTGGATTTGAACTGGAACTACCTGGAATAAGACCTAGAACAAGGGAAGCTGGAAGTTTGTGTCCATCTTGATTTACCATGGGTACAGCTTTCTCGGATGGTGGTGTGCGAGAGAGAAAATCAGCAAGGATATTCCCTTTGCCTGGGGTGTATCACATTGTCCAATTGAATTGGGAAATCCATTCTGTCCATCGGATGAGTTGTGGATCTGGAATATCATTCTACTTTCTTTTGAGAACGCCCTGAAATTCTTTAAAATCTGTTTCAATAATAAAAGGATTCTGAGCAAGATAAAACTTGAATTTTTTGATTCCCTGAATAACTGCAAGAACATCTCTTTTTAAAGAGGGATAATTGCGTTGTGCTGGTGTGAAAGATCCTGATTTGTAACCACAGACTTGTCTATGTCCATTGTCTTTTTCAATGAGGACTGCTGCCCAAAAATCAAGGGAAGTATCAGTCTGCAAAATAAGTTGTCCTGGACCTGGGATATTGAGAGGAGGAAGTGCCTTGCATAACTCTTTTAGCTTCTGAACAGCAACTGTGGCTTCTAGAGACCAATTTCCAATGTTGGATTTTCGGAGGTACTTGGAAATCTGGCTGGTGTAATTGGCCAATGATGGGACATGCGATAAGGCATAATTGATGAGGCCAAGGAATTGTTGGATCTGTGTAATAGTTCTGAGTTCATCAGGAAAGTCGAGGACTTTGTTGATATGTGGTCCTGTAAAAGAATGTGTCCTTCTCTGATCTGCAAACCAAGAAAATCAATAGCATTTAGACCAATCTTCATCTTGGATTCAGCGAGAACTAATCCATGCTGGTATGTTAGTTCCTGGAATTGTCGGAGATGCTGGTGGTGTTCTTCAGCTGTGTTACTGAATATCAAAACATCATCAATGTAGACAATACAGTGATGCACGAGTGGCCTATAAACATCATCCATTCTGTGTTGGAACTCGGACAGTGCATTTTTGTGACCGAACGGCATGACATTCCATTTACAATGACCCAGTGGAATAACAAAAGCAGTCTTGAATATGTCAGCTTCAGTAATACCAATCTGCCAAAATCCTGATTTCATATCAAATTTGGAAAAGAATTTGGCTTTGGACAGCTTCTGAAGGAGTTGTTCCTTTCTTGGAAGAGGGTATCTGATATCTTGCAATTGATCATTGAGTTGGCGATAATCTATCACCAATCTTTTCTTTCCTCGAACTTGTTCAGATCTTTTGTTGACATAAAAGGCATGACTTGCCCACGGAGATCTGGATGGTCGGATGAGACCTTGCTCTAGTAGTGTCTGAATTTCAGCTTGACAAAGATCTTTATCTTTTGGCATTCCTAGATGAGAGGCAGTTTGGTGAGGCATCTGCCAATTCTCTTTGTAAGGTAGAGAAACAAAGTGTTTCTCTCTTTCCCAAAACTTGTTTGGAAGATTACCGCAACAGGAAAGGAGGAGGCTTCTTGCTTCAGCAAATTCATCATCTTGAATGGCTGAAACCTGTGAGGGTAATTTCTATAAGGATACCCAAGGGGTATACTGATTATGCAGGAATTGGAAGCCATGTATTTGAAATGAGAATGGAGCAAGTAAGGTGAGGAAATCCATTCCTAAAAGAATATCTTCACAGCATTCATCATACTAGTAAAAGTTGTGTCGGACTGAGACATCTGGGGATAAGTGTAAGGGAATGGTCATGGAATGTGCTTCACTTGCAAATCCACTACCAGAAGCAGTGGTAAAGGTTGCTCTAGAGGATATCCAAAATTTAGGAGGAAGACACTTGGATTTCATGAAAGAAATACATGATCCTGTGTCTAGAAGTGCAGTAACAGTGATAGGAACATATCCTGGAGGGTTTACAACAAGCTTTATGTATGGCTTATAGATTTGTCCTGGGGTAAAGGTAGCTTTGGAAGTCGTAAGATTGGTTGTTCAATGATTTTGTGTATTTTGGCTATGAAGAGGTTTGGTTCTGAATTAGAGGATTCGGATTCTGAGGTGAGATCTGAGGATGAGGCTGTATCAAGGTTAAGGACGGCTTGATCTGGTTTGGAAGTCCATGTGTATAGTTGGTCATCAAAGTTTTGAGTTGAGATGAACTGAACAAGCTTGGCTGGTAGCTTCTTGGTCTTTTTGAGGTAACAATCCTTTGCAAAATGTCCTTTCTTTCCATAAAGAAAACACTTAGTGGAAGAAGAGGGTTTTGATCTTTTCTTCACAAATTTGAACTTCCTGAAAGGTTTTCTGGACTTGTGAAACCTTTTTTGATGTTTGTTCTTCTTGTATATGTGACACGAACATAGAGAGTAGCTGTGAGTGTGACAGCCAAACTTTTGGAAATCTTTTCTGCAAAAAGTATCCATTGTTTTCTGCTTGTTGCTTTTGAGGAGCTTGCCAAGTCGTTTGGACTCGCACTGATCTTGAATGAGCTTTCTGGCCATCTAGTACAAGTGAACAAGACTCACCTGTCTTAGATCTAAAATATTGGCTCGTTTGAATTCTGTTTCGAGCAGTTCAGGAAGTGGTTGTGGCATGTTAAAGACGAACGCCTTCTTGATGGTTTCTGTATTTTTCCAAAGATAAAATACAGAGCTTCTTGTCTGAGATAGTAATCTCCAAGTTTTGCAACATCACAGCATTTGTTGAGTAAAAACTCCTTTTCTGACTTTTCAATCTCTTGGGCTGTTTGTCCTACGAAAATGTTTCGTAGACATCTTAGCAATATCTGAAAAGGATCTGCATCTGTCAGGATGATTTGCCTTTCTTCTTCTGTCAGCATCCTTGTCCACCAACTGCGGAGTGATCCTGTAAAAGCAGCAACAAGACGGTCAATGATATCTCTTATCTCAAGAGTAGGATTTCAGAGAGATTCTCCATTTATCCACGCATCCATTTTCTCAAGATATTAGAGTCTGTCATCAGGAGGAATGGCATCAATGTTCCAAAATTGCTTGTGATCTGGAGCAAATGGGATGGAAACTTTTCCTTCAATGTTTTGTTGTCTTTGAGGTTGCTGTTGTCGAACCTGTTGGACTTGTGCTTGTGTTTGGTTCCGGTGTTCTCCTACTTGGAAAATTTCTCCTTGGTCACTAGTTGCTTCTGAATCATTAGGATTAGTTTGTACAGGGTTGTGTGTACGTGTTCTTGTGGTGTCCGTGTAAAACGGAGTCACAGGAGTTTGCATAAGAACTGGTCCTTTGTATGGTGGAATCGTCTGAGAGGATGAATCCTTTTCAAATGGATCAAAGGAATCAAAGGACAAAATGACTGAGGAAATTTCACTAGGACCTTATTTCTCGTCTTTATCACCCCACCCGGTTGGGATAATTTTTTCTTTGGAGAGATAATGAGGAGGTGGTATGAGATCAACCCAATAAGCTTTTTCCCAATTTCCACTTGGTATCCAGACTGCATGATCTGGCTTTGGATTATGCTTCAAAGGATGAGAGGATTGCTTCTTTGGCTTAGATGGTTATTTGAGCTTTTGAGCGAGTCGTGCTCTTTTTCTCTTGAACTCGGCTGAATCAAGATAAGGCTTCTCTGAAGAAGATTTCTACATGTTGATCATGTTGATGCTGGTCCAAGAACAAACTTGTCCGGAAGGGTTCCGAACTGGAGCGGCCTTCTGAAGCTTTTTCCAGTTAATAGGATTCTGCTGGTGATATCTGTGGTTTATGTGAAAAGCCTTGTGGAGGTCATTATATCAACCTTGTCTGAGATGACCATGGGCTTCTTTTGTCCATGCAACATGTTCCCTGAGATCTGACCATATTTTCTCAATGGCAGCATTCTGGGCTTTTGCATTCATGTTGCCCCAATTGATTGCTGACTCGATTGGTCCAACATCTTGTGGTCTGGTTTTCGTAACTTGCTAAACAAATGCTGTGATGTTGTAAAACTTGCTCAACAAATGCTGTGATGTCTTTAGGAAAATTAACAGAACAGACATATCTAGAAGACCTAGACCTGGTAGCAAATGGTTTTCTAACACAGTGTGGTCAGGACTGAGGATGTCCAGCAAGTTGACATTTTTCACATGGTTCAGCTGGTTGGGATTTTGTTGGAAATGATATGGCGACACGACCTGGTTCTAGAGGATGTCTAGAGATTCTTGGTGAATCATGGATGATTGGTCGGTTATGGCTTCTTTCATAATCATTTTTCCAATGAAGAGGGAAAGTGAGTTCATGTTTGGTGTAGATCTTTGGTTGGGTAACATTACTATCACCTAACACGTGGACTCGAGGCTTACAGTTGTGGTCCATGGAAAAAAGATGGGTTTGGCCTTTTTAGGTCATAGAATGATGGAATGCAACAACAGTTTCATTTGGGTTCATATCAGCTCCTTAAAGTTGGATAAGGACCTGTATGGTTTGAGAAAGGGTAGGACGGGAAAGATCAAGGGTGAAGTTTGGTTCAACCTGGATGAGAACATGGCCATTGTGAAGACCTGCTTCAACTGCACAGATGAGTGCATCATCAAACTTATGCCACCTGGTATCTAGTAAAGAAACTAGGCAAGAAACATTTTTTCCGGCAAGAAAACTAGGCTATAAGGCTAGACGAATGGCTCCAAGGTGTAAACCTTTGTAACCTTTCTGTCTATATCTACGGAGATCAGGTTCATAAAGTATAGGAATATAGGTTTCTGTGCGGGAAGAGGATACAGATTGTACAGAGACTGTATAGGATATATACATGGCTGTAAGGGCTGGTGGCTTGGTAGGTAATAGAGATTTGAACTTTTGTGTGAGTTGGGAAGTTTGGTAATATGAGTATGGGTTTAACGGAGAGAGTTTGAAGAGTTCTCCTGGTTTGGTAGATAGAGGTGTTTGTGTTATGTCTACCTCATAGTGAGATGCGAAAAGATCAAAGGAAGTGACTTCAGAGTTGTTAGCAACAACTTCTTGTTCTGGCAGGGGAAGATCAGCCACGGTGGATACACTGGTCACGACTGGACTTACTGCGGGACTTACTGCGCCTTTCATTCATTCTTTAACGGCTATTTCCCTATTGCCAAATACTCTAGTGTTCAGCACACAAGTATTGTTTAAGACCTTCAATATCAGAATAGGGAAGTGCTACAGTTAACTAGGCTCTGAGACCACTAAGGGTAAGGCGGAGAGCGGGAGGCGGAAGACATGGCTAAAGGCTAAGGGTAGAAGGAAGATGTAGGCAATTGGAGAGAAAGAAAGATGTATTGCAATCCAAATTTGACTCTATCTAACTCTGCCCCTTTAGTCAGGGGTTCTTCATTATTTATAGGCAAACCATTACAAAGCAAATAATTACAAGCGGAATCTTCACTATTCCTGACAAGGACTAAAGCAGCTTCCTTCAATAAAGGAAAACCTAACACGACATAAAGAGATTCTTAATAATTCATAATAAGACAAACTTGATGCGACAAAAGCGGTTTCCTTTAATAAAGAAAATCTCACTTATTACAAACATACAAACGAGACATGACATAAAGAGAATCTGAAGTGACAAAAGATTCTTGTCATATCTTATTATTACAACATGACAAACCAATTTACATGACACGAAGCTTCATCATGGGGTCTACCCGGGATTCCTGGAATCCTGTCTGCAATGAGTCACCATCTGTCATTATTGAGATTCAAACAAGGTTGTTATGACCAATATAATGACCTCCACAATGCTTTCCACAGAAACCACAGATATCACCAGCAGAATCCTATTAACTGGAAAAAGCTTTAGAAGGCCGCTCTAGTTCGGAACCCTTCCGAATAAGTTCATTCTTGGAACAGCATCAACATGATCAACATGCAGAAATCTTCTTCAGAGAAGCATTATCTTGATTCAGACGAATTCAAGAGAAAAAGAGAACGACTCGCTCAAAAGCTCAAACAGCCAGCTAAGGCAAATAAGCAGTCATCTCATCCTTGGAAGCATAATCCAAAGCCAGATCATGCAGTCTGGATACCAAGTGGAAATTGTGAAAAAGCTTATTGGGTTGATCTCATACTACCTCCTCATTATCTCTCCAAAGAGAAAATTATCCCAACCGGGTGGGGTGATGAAGACGAGAAAGAAGGTCCTAGTGAAATTTCCTCAGTCATTTCATCCTTTGAGTCCTTTGATCCGTTTGAAAAGGATTCATCCTCTCAGACGATTCCACCATACAAAGGGCCAGTTCTTATGCAAACTCCTGTGACACCGTTCTACACGGACACCACAAGAACATGTACACACAACCCTGTACAAACTAATCCTGATGATTCAGAAGCAATCAGTGACCAAGGAAAAACTTCCCAAGCAGGAGAACACCGGAACCAAACACAAGCACAAGTCCCACAGGTTCCACAACAGCAACCTCAAAGACAACAAAACATTGAAGGAAAAGTTTCCATCCCATATGCTCCAGATCACAAGCAATTCTGGAACATTGATGCAATTTCTCCTGATGACAGACTCAAATATCTTGGGAAAATGGATGCGTGGATAAATGGAGAATCTCTCTGAAATCCTACTCTTGAGATATGAGATATCATTGACATAGGAACGTGCCTTGTAGTGTAGTGCCTAAGTAAATGTAGTGAAATCGGTTTCCTAATCATGTAGCTCGTTTGCTCGTAATTGCCTTTGAAAGTTAGATATTAAATAATGTTATTTCTCATTTTTCGTGTTTGAACTACTATTGCTTGTTTAATCGGTGTTCTTGTTGTTAATAATGATAATCATGCTTGAAATGTCTATTAATTGCTACTATTGATAGTAAATGCTTGATATCTCGTATATTGCCACTAATCTGCACTTTCGTGCTATCGCTCGTTTATTGCTTGTATCTCGTATTGCATTGCATAATGTCAGGCGCGTGAGTGATGGGGCTCTCTAGGTAGTCTCGGGCTGCCAGGGTTGGTTTGCTCTAGCTCCGTGTCCTATTCCCATTCTCGCTAGGGGTACTGCCCTGGGAGATTTGGGTCGTAGATGTGTCGGGGTACTTCTGGAGTACACCCAGTGGAAGTTATAAGGTGGTTGCGCGCTTATTGTCATCGTTGTCAACATCAAGCTCGAGATTGCTGTATTACTCGTGAAATGGTGCATTGCTCGTAAGAGTGAACCATAGCCTTCAAAGTGAGGTATAGCTTTGATGGGTTGTGTTAATGTTTTCTTTAATTGTTTATTGTATTGTTGTTTATATTGATTGTTGTTTTTATCAGATATATTGTTTAATTGTCTTATTTGCGTTGCACGACTTTCTTTCTCTCTACCTCGATATTTGTCTCGCCCTCACTGAGTATACGTGTTGTGTATACTCACTCCTCATCACCATATTTCAGGAAATGCCATGTTAGCTAGAAAGTTCGTGGTTACGTGAAAGATCGTGCTTGAAGAGTTGTCTTGCGTGTCATGTGGCTGAGTTGTAGAAAGATGCAAAGATGTATGTTTTCGTGTATTGTATGTATTTAGTGTTAAAAGTTATGTAATTAACTTAACTAGGTTTAATAGAATGGTATGATAGTCTATTTTATGCAATAGGTTAGTATAGTTTAATTGCCAAGCATGAATGTACTTGTCAAAGATGAGAAGAGATAGGTTAGCTTTTAAACTAGAAATGTATATTTACTTGTGTTCGCTTGTTGAGAACTAAGGCTCGGATGGCCTTGAGGTGTTTGTATGGTTGGACACGGTGCTGGTCCACTTAAATGCTGTCACAGGTTTTTGTATTTTTCCTAGAAACAGGGGAGACTCCATCCGTTTTTCTAAATTTTATGCCCAGGTTTGGAATTGGGTTGCGATTAGATTGATTAATAGAACTTCCGGTCTCGAGAGGGATCGGGGTGTTACAGTGATAGCCAAACTTTTGGAAATCTTTTCTGCAAAATGTATCCATTGTTTTCTGCTCGTTGCTTTTTAGGAGCTTGCCAAGTCGCTTGGACTCGCACTGGTCTTGAATGAGCTTTCTGGCCATCTGGTACAAGTGAGCAAGACTCACCTGTCTAAGATCTGCAATATTGGCTCGTTTGAACTCTGTTTCGAGCAATTCAAGAAGTGGCTATGGCATGTTGAAGACAAATGCCTTTTTGAAGGTTTATGTATTTTTTCCAAATATAAAATACAGAGCTTCCTGTCTGAGATAGTAATCTCCAAGTTTTGCAACATCACATCATTTGTTGAGTAAGAACTCCTTTTCAGCCTTTTCAATCTCTTGGGTTGTTTGTCCTACGAAAATGTTTCGTAGACATCTTAGGAATATCTGAATAGGATCTGCATCTGTTAGGATGATCTGTCTTTCTTCTTCTGTCAGCATCCTTGTCCACCAACTGTGGAGTGATCCTGTAAAAGCAGCAACAAGACGGTCAATGATATCTCTTATCTCAAGAGTAGGATTTCGGAGAGATTTTCCATTTATCCATGCATCCATTTTCTCAAGATATTTGAGTCAGTCATCAGGAGGAATTGCATCAATGTTCCAGAATTGCTTGTGATATGGAGCATATGGGATGGAAACTTTTCTTTCAATGTTTTGTTGTGGAACCTGTGGGACTTGTGGGACTAGTGTTTGGTTCCGGTGTTCTCCTGCTTTGAGGTTGCTGTTGTGGAACCTGTGGGACTTGTGCTTGTGTTTGGTTCCGGTGTTCTCCTGCTTGGGAAGTTTCTCCTTGGTCACTAGTTGCTTCTGAATCATCAGGATTAGTTTGTACAGGGTTCTGTGTACGTGTTCTTGTGGTGTCCGCGTAAACCGGAGTCACAGGAGTTTGCATAAGAACTGGCCCTTTGTATGGTAGAATCGTCTGAGAGGATGAATCCTTTTCAAACGGATCAAAAGAATCATAGGACGAAATGACTGAGGAAATTTCACTAGGACCTTCTTTCTCGTCTTTATCACCCCACCCAGTTGGGATAATTTTCTCTTTGGAGAGATAATGAGGAGGTGGTGTGAGATCAACCCAATAAGCTTTTTTGCAATTTCCACTTGGTATCCAGACTGCATGATCTGGCTTTGGATTATGCTTCCAAGGATGAGAGGACTGCTTATTTGGCTTAGCTGGCTGTTTGAGCTTTTGAGCGAGTCGTTCTTTTTTTCTCTTGAATTCGTCTGAATCAAGATAATGCTTCTCTGAAGAAGATTTATGCATGTTGATCATGTTGATGCTGTTCCAAGAACGAATTAGTTCGGAAGAGGATACGGATTGTACAGAGACTGTAGAGGATTTGTACACGGCTGTAAGGGCTGCTGGCTTGGTAGGTAATAGAGATTTGAACTTTTGTGTGAGTTGGGAAGTTTGGTAATATGAGTATGGGTTTAACAGAGAGAGTTTGAAGAGTTCACATGGTTTGGTAGATGGAGGTGTTTGGGTTATGTCTACCTCATAATGAGATGCGGAAGGATCAAAGGAAGTGACTTCAGAGTTGTTAGCAACAACTTCTTGTTCTAGCAGGGGAAGATCAGCCATGGTGGATACACTAGTCACAACTGGACTTACTGCGGGACTTACTGCGTCTTTTATTCACTCTTTAACAGCTATTGCCCTATTGCCAAAGACTCTAGTGTTCAACACACAAGTATTGTTTAAGACCTTCAATACCAGAATAGGGAAGTGCTACAGTTAACTAGGCTCTGAGACCACTAAGGGTAAGGCGGAGTGTAACACCCCGATCCCTCTCGAGACCGGAAGTTCTATCAATCAATCTATTCACAACCCAATTCCAAACCCGGGCAAAATTTTAGGGAAAGACGGACGGAGTCTCCCCTATTTCTAGGCAAAATGCAAAACCTGAAATAGCATATAAGTGGACCAGCACCGTGTCCAACCATACAAACACCTCAAGGCCATCCGAGCCTTGTTTCTTAACAAATAAATACAACAAGTATGTATACATTTCCAGTTTAAAAGCTGACCTATCTCTTCTCATCTTGACAATTAAACCATACTAACCTATTGCATAAAATAGACTATCATACCATTCTAACTCTTTTCCTTTGGACATTACAAACATACATTGAAGTTAAACTATACTAACTAAATACATAAACTAACTTATTATTCTACCTCAATTACCTAGTTAAATTTAAATTACATTCATTTTAACATTAAATACATACAACACATGAAACATACATCTTTGCATCTTTGACAACTCAAGCCACATAGCACGCAAGACAACTCTTCAAGCATGATCTTTCATGTAACCACGAACTTCCAACTAACATGGCATTTCTTGAAATGTGGTGGTGAAGAGTGAGTATACACAACACGTATAACCAGTGAGGGCGAGACAGATATCAAGGTGGAGAGAGAGAAGTTCGTACAATGCAAATAGGTACAATTAAGCTATATAATCAATAAAAAAGCATTCAAAGTAAACGACAATACAAGAAACAATTAAGAAAGCATTAACACAACCATTCAAAGCTATACCACACTCTGAAGGCTATGGTTCACTCGAGCGAGTAATGTACCGATCATGATTTCGATGACTTTAACGATGACGCGCCAGCTCACCCACCTTATAACTTCCGTTTAGAGTACTCCGGACATACTCTGTCAATTCTACGACCCAAAACTCCCTGGGCGGCAACCCAAGCGAGAACGGGAATAGGACACGGAGCTAGAGCAACCAACCCTGGCAGCCCGAAACTACCCAGAGAGGCCCATCGCTCACGCGCCTGACACAATGCAATGCAATACGAGGAATATAACAATAATCGAGCAAGGCACTGAAGTGCAGGTTAGTAACAACATGTGATACAATAAGCATTTACAATCAATAAAGTAACAAGAACAACACTAACAAGCATTATCAACAATTGATACACAATTCAATCATAACCAACTTTAACAAGCATAACAAGCAATACTAAGCATTCTACAAGCATAACACTATGAAAACCAACAAAAACACAAAACGACTCCAACTTTCAAAACGCTACTACTTTCAAACGAGCCACGAGTTTTGGAAACCGACTTCACCAATCCTCCTAGGTCACCATAAGGCACGTCTAAAGATCACGAAACCCTACTTTACCCTAGAATTCCCGCAAAGCCCCGATTTTCCCCTTTGCTCGTTTGAACTACAACTACCTCAAACGATCACCCAACCAATGTCACAACTGCACCAAAAGTGCTTCCATGACGTACTTCGACAATGCCTTCATGCAAATCGAGAAATTTCCAAACTCGACCGAAATGACCCCAACATGCACCGAGCCATTTTTCTCCGTTTTTCCATTACATAATCCAATTAAACCATACATTTAGGCATTCTAGCATATGTAGCACCTTCCTACATCAACAGAATGCAAAACGAAGCAACTTTAACGTAACGAGGGTTTACTATTCATATTTTACTATTCCAATAGCATTTAAAATTTCAATTGCTATTTTCAACAGTAGAAAATGCTAACAGTCTACAAATACATGTTCTACAATTGTCAAGGAACATTCTTTAAGCATCAAAATAGTTAAAATAACAATCTATGGCTAAAATCCAAAAATTAAAGTTTATATACAACATTTTCAAATGGGCAAATAACGATAAAACCCTCACCTTAGACGCTACTAGATGCTAGGAAAACCACGTTGGAAGCCTCGGAAACAATCCTGTGCAAGCCCTCGCGAAGATGTGGAGATTTGAAGTTGAAAATATTTTTTTTTCTTTCTCCTATGGTTTCGGCCATCTCTTCTTTTTTTTTTTTTTTGATTTTTGCTCTTTTGTTTCCTATTTTATGCTTAAATAAAAGATGACAATTGGTCAAATGGTCAATGGTCCAAGTCCTTGGTCAAAGCTAGCTATTTAGTTGCCAATTTAAGCTTGAATCAAGTGTAGAAAAGTGTAACACTGCTAAAATTAACTAACTTAAAATCTTTACCACTAAAACCTCAATACTAAATTACTAAATCACTTTTTTTACTATTTGTTGAGGACTAGAAATCACTCTCTAGTTAAAACCCTCGATATGCTATGCACGTAACGACGATGAACGGTAACTCATAAATATCTTGGAATATAAAAAAAAAATATAATTTTTGAAAAGCAACATAGTTCAAAATTCACTCCGACTCAGAGCTACTTTCCATTTAATTGAAAACCGAGCATTAAGGTGCAAGAAAATAAAACCAGGTAACATAAATATGGAAAGTAGTTGATACTCTGTTAAAATAATTAACTCAAGTATTATTTTAATTACTTCTCAAAGAAATATGACAATAATGCTACAAATGAATGTTTACCTAAAAATAAACACAAAATTCAATGCTAACATTTAAGATGACACTTACTTAAATGAAATTAAATGCCATTAAATGCATGCCGGGTTCGGGGTATCACACGGAGAGCGGGAGGTGGAAGACATGGCTAAAGGCTAAGGATAGAAGGAAGATGTAGGCAGTTTGAGAGAAAGAAAGATGTATTGCAAGACAGGATTCTAGGAATCCCGGGTGGATCCCATGATGAAGCTTCGTGTTTTGTAAATGGGTTTGTCATGTTGTAATAATAGGATATGACAAGAATCTTTTGTCACTTCAGATTCCTTTTAGGTCATGTCTAGTTTGTCTGTTTGTAATAAGTGAGATTTCCTTTATTAAAGGAAACCGCTTTAGTCGCGTCAAGTTTGTTTTATTGTGAATTATTAGGAATCTCTTTTTGTCATGTCAGCTTTTCCTTTATTAAAGGAAGCTGCTTTAGTCCTTGTCAGGAATAGTGAAGATTTCGCTTGTAATTATTTGCTTTGTAATGGTTTGCCTATAAATAATGAAGAACCCCTGACTAGAGGGGCAGAGTCAGATAGAGTCAGATAGAGTCTGATTTGGATTGTAATACATCTTTCTTTCTCTCAAACTGCCTACATCTTCCTTCTACACTTTGCCTTTAGCCATGTCTTCCGTCTCCCGCTCTCCGCCTTACCCTTAGTGGTATCAGAGCCTAGTTAACAGTAGCACTTCCCTATTTTGGTATTGAAGGTCTTAAACAATACTTGTGTGTTGAGCACTAGAGTCTTTGGCAATAGGGCAATAGCCGTTAAAGAGTGAATGAAAGGCGCAGTAAGTCCCGCAATAAGTCCAGTCGTGACCAGTGTATCCACCATGGCTGATCTTCCCCTGCCAGAACAAGAAGTTGTTGCTAACAACTCTGAAGTCACATTCTTTGATCCTTTCGTATCTCACTATGAGGTAGACATAACACAAACACCTCCATCTACCAAACCAGGAGAACTCTTCAAACTCTCTCCGTTAAACCCGTACTTATATTACCAAACTTCCCAACTCACACAAAAGTTCAAATCTCTATTACCTGCCAAGCCAGCAGCCCTTACAGCTTTGTATAAATCCTCTACAGTCTCTGTACAATCTGTATCCTCTTCCCACTCAGAAACCTATCTTCCTATACTTTCTGAACCTGATCTACATAGATATAGACAGAAAGGTTACAAAGGTTTACACCTTGGAGCCATTCGTCTAGCCTTACAACCTAGTTTTCTTGCCGAAAAAAATGTTTCATGTCTAGTCTCTTTACTAGATACCAGGTGACGTAAGTTTGACAATGCACTCATCTGTGCCGTTGAAGCAGGTCTTCACAATGGCCATGTTCTCATCCAGGTTGAACCAAACTTCACCCTTGATCTTTCTCGTTATACCCTCTTCCAAGAAAAAGAACAACTCCTTCAGAAGCTGTCCAAAGCCAAACAAGGGGTCCACCCGGGATTCCTGGAGTCCTGTCTGCAAGGACTGAGGATGTCCAGCAAGTTGACATTTTTCACATGGTTCAGCTGGTTAGGATTATGTTGGAAATGATATGGCGACACGACCTGGTTCTAGAGGGGATGACCAACTATACACATGGACTTCTGAACCAGATCAAGCCGTCCTTAACCTTGATACAACCTTATCCTCAGATCTCACCTCAGAATTCGAATCCTCTGATTCAGAACCAAATCTCTCTATAGCCAAAATACACAAAACCTCTGAACAATCAATCCTTACCACTTCTAAAGCTACATTTACCCTAAGGGTAAGGCGGAGAGCGGGAGGCGGAAGACATGGCTAAAGGCTAAGGGTAGAAGGAAGATATAGGCAGTTTGAGAGAAAGAAAGATGTATTGCAATCCAAATCTGACTCCATCTGACTCTGCCCTTTTAGTCAGGGGTTCTTCATTATTTATTGGCAAACCATTACAAAGAAAATAATTACAAGCGGAATCTTTACTATTCCTGACAAGGACTAAAACAGCTTCCTTCAATAAAGGAAAAGCTGACACGACATAAAGACATTCCTAATAATTCACAATAAGACAAACCTGACGCGACTAAAGCGGTTTCCTTTAATAAAGGAAATCTCACTTATTACAAACAGACAAACAAGACATAACTTAAAGGGAATCTGAAGTGACAAACGATTCCTATCATATCCTATTATTACAACATGACAAACCTATTTACAAAACACGAAGCTTTATCATGGGGTCCACTCGGGATTCCTGGAATCCTACATGCAATGAGTCACCATCTGTCATTATTAAGATCGATATTGATATTTGTGATAACCCGAACCCGGCATGCATTTAAAGGCATTTAATTGCATTAAATTAAGTGGCATCTTAAATGTTAGCATTGGATTTCTGTTTATTTTTAGTTAAACATTTATTTGTAGCTTTAATTTCATATTTCTTTTAGAAGTAATCAGAATAATACTTGAGCTAATTATTTTACCGAAATATCAACTACTTTCATACTTCTGTTAATCGGTTTTATTTTTCTTGTACCTTAATGCTTGGTTTTCAATTAAATGAAAAGTAGCTTCGAGCCGGAATAAATTTTCAATCATGTTTACTCTTCAAAAAATTATATTTTCTTGAATTCCTTGAGATTTAATTGTTATTCCTCTATTGACGCAAAATGCATCACATATCGAGAGTGATAGTTAGGAAATGATTTCTAGTCCTTAGCAAATAGTGAAAACTAGTATTCAGTGTTTTAATTTTAGTGTTTTAAGTTGTATTTAACTAGAATTGGATTTATGTTACTAGTTTTAGCTTTAAAATGCATGAAATAGGCTAGTTTGACCAACTTAAGTGAGCATTGACCAAGCCTTGACTTTTGACTTGAGTTTCATTTTATTTAAAGCCTAAAATAGCACAAAATAAAAGAAAAAACAGAGCTGAAACAGAAAGGGTAGGGCCGAAAATCCAAAGAGAAAAAAAAAATATTTCAACCTTCAAATCTTCGATTCTTCACGTGAGCTTGCATGGGGTGGTTTCCGAGGCATCCTACGAGATTTTCCTAGCGTCTAGGAGTGTCTAAGGTGAGGGTTTCATCGTTATTTGCGTATTTGAATATTTTGTGTATTAACTTTGATTTTTGAGATTTATCCGTATATTGTTATTTAAATTGTTGTGAGGTTTAAAGAATGTTCCCTAGCAATCGTAGAACATGTATTTATAGTTTTTTAACATTTTCTGCGGTTGAATATAAAAAATGAAATATAAATGGTTAATTGAATAGTAAATAGTGAATAGTAAACCTCCATTTCGATGAAGTTTCTCCGTTACGCGTTCTATTGATGTAGGAAGGTGCTAGATATGCTAGAATGCCTAAATGTATGGTTTAATTGGATTGTGTAATGGAAAAATGGAGAAAAATGGCTTAGTGAAAGTTGGGGTCATTTAGGTCAAGTTTGTCATTTTATCGTTTTGCATGATGGCATTGTCTCGGGAGGTCATGGAAGCAATTTTGGTGCAGTTGTGACATTGGTTGGGTAATCAGTTGAGGTAGTTGTAGTTCAAACGAGCAAAAGGGGAAATCGGGACTTTGCGTGAATTCTAGGGTTAAGTAGGGTTTCGGGGTCTTTAGACGTGCCTTATGATGACCTAGGAGGATTGGTGAAGTCGGTTTCCAAAACTCGTGGCTCGTTTGAAAGTAGTAGTGTTTTGAAAGTTGGGGTCATTTTTGTGATTCTGTGTGTTTTCATAGTATGTTACTTATAGAATGCTTATGTTGCTTATAGAAAGCTTATAATGCCTATAGAATACTTGTTATTGCTTGATAATGTTAGTTGGTGTTGTTCTTGTTACTTATTTGATTGTAAATGCTTGTTAATGCTTGCTAATGCTTATTACGCTTGTTAGAGTTGATTGTTGATTGAAATGTTTAACAATTGTTGATAATGCTTGATATCTCGTTTATCTCCTCTATTCTGTATTGTTGTGCTATCGCTCGTTGATCGCTTTAAATCGAGTCTTGCATTGCATAGTGTCAGGCGCGTGAGTGATGGGCCTCTCTGGGTAGCCTCGGGTTGCCAGTGTTGGTTGCTCTAGCTCCGTGTCCTATTCCCTTTTCTCGCTTGGGTTGCCTCCCAGGGAGATTTGGGTCATAGAATTGATGGATACTTCCGGGGTATTCCAAACTGAAGTTATAAGGTGGTTGCGCGCTTATTGTCATCGTTGTCAACATCAAGCTCGAGATTGATGTATCGCTCGTGAAATGGTACATTGCTCGTATGAGTGAACCAGAGCCTTCAGAGTGTGGATAGCTTTGAATGGTTGTGTTAATGCTTTCAGTAATTGCTTATTGTATTGATTGTTTGTCTTGATTGCTTACTTATCAGTTATATTGCTTAACTGTCTTATTTGCATTGCACGAATTTCTTTCTCTCCAATTCGTTATCTGTCTCACTCTCACTGAGTATACGTGTTGTGTATACTCACTCCTCACCACCACATTTCAGGAAATGCCATGTTAGCTAGAAAGTTCATGATTTCGTGAAAGTTCGTGCTTGAAGAGTTGTCTTGCGTGCCTATGTGACTTGAGTTGTCGAAGTTGTAAAGATGTATGCTTTTATGTATTGTATGTATTTAATGTCAAAAGAGATGTAATTTAAGTTTCATTAGATTATTGAAGTGGTTTGATAAGTTAGATTATGTATCTAGTTAATGTAGCTTAACTTCAATGTATGTTTGTATTGTCCAAAAGAAAGAGATAGAAAGATATGATAGTCTAACTTATGCGATAGGTTGGTGTAGTTTAATTGCTAAGCATGAATGTATATTTGCTGGTGATTGCTTGTTGTGAACCAAAGCTCGGATGGCCTTGAGGTGGTTGAATGTTTGGACTTGGTATCGATCCACTTATATGTTGTCGCAGGTTTGCTTTTTGCCTAGAAACAGGGGAGACTCCGTCCGTTTTCCCTAAAATTTTTGCCCGGGTTTGGAATTGGGTTGTGATTAGATTGATTGATAGAACTCCCGGTCTCGAGAGGGATCGGGGTATTACAGGTGGTATCAGAGCTTGTTTAGCTCATAAGCCGGGACAGGGTCCTCGGTTTGGTGGGTAGTGATCCTTGAATGTGTGCTTGTTAAGTGTGTCTTGAAAGTGTATGCTTGTATGTGAGATTGTGTGTCTTGACCTGAATATGTGCTCCTAAGTGATATAGTTATGTGTTATGTGTTTAATGTTTCTCAAGTAAAGTGAAATGTCTAGTTGTGCATTGAATTGACCTATTGAATTGGCATCGTGAATCGAATTGATCTCGTGAATTGTTATTTGCTTGAAGTATTGCTTGTAATGTGTGTATTGAAATGTCTTGAATTGGTTGTGCCGTGATTTGAATTGATTATGTTGTGCTTGACTTGATTGTCATGATTGAATGACTTTGATGATTAAACTGTTTATAAACTCTTTTATAAACTTGCTTGCATAATAGTTTAAGGCATGTGTATAAATGAGATATCTTGGCATTCATACATGTCCTATTGAAATGGTAAGAAAGACTTCTTCCTCCCCTGAAGAGAAGTGATTAGTAGCAAGCCCTCCAAGTTATGTGGATTGACGGGAATGAGCAGTATTTGACTAGCCTTTATTTGGTAGTTGGAGTTTGTTTATTGGGATTCCTCTAAGGTTATCTCCTATGCTTGGTATAAATGACTTCCTTTGGAGTTCTACATGATTATTCTTTGGAGCATCTTTTTAATATTTCCTTGTTGGGCATTCATCGGGTATTTCTATATTGGTATTTCGTGGGAGACTTGGTTGGGATTTTAATCAACCTTTGGTGTTCTTTCTGCATTCTTATGGGGAAACTTTGATTTGAGTCTGCTTACAATGACCAGTTTGTGTAAAGCGTACTACTTGGGTATCCCTTGTGGACATTTCTCAGTGGATTTGGCAATCGGAGTTCTTATTGGACTTGCTGCATAATATTGTCTACAATACCTTTGCTCTAGTCTTTCTTGGTATTTTATTGGCAATCGTGATTGGAACTCCTCAATAGTATATGATGCACCTACACAACATTCCCTCTGGTGCTTCTTGAGCTATATATTTTGAAAGACTTCCTTGAAACCTCTGTAATATGATTGACTGGATTTCTTGTCTGGAGTCTTCCTGAGCAGTACTTGGGATTCTTGTTTAGACTCTGCCTCGGATTGTTTATTGGTATGTTCTCGGTACTTTTAGTTGGGATTCTATTATGGCATTCTCCAGGAACCTTAGTGGCCATTTATTTAGCATTTACTTATTGGGCAAACTTGGCTACATTCTTACCGGAGCATTGCTCGGGTATTTTTCTTGGCATTCCTTAGTTGGTTTGGTAATTGGAATTCCTATTGGACTTATTGTATAGCACTACTTACGGTATTCATTGGAATTTTTAGTGGGCATTCTACTGGTATTTTCCTTGTTGGCACTATTGGAAGTCTTTTACTTGGAATCTTGTTCAGAATTATTATCTTATATTGCTTACGGTATGCTGTGGAATACTTTAGGCTTCCTTGGTAGTAAGTTGTATAAAGTTTGCACTCGGCAAATGGCGATGAGGTTTTGGAGCTTGGTCTTATATGTGCTGCATCTACTCTGACCATCCTTTGACTTCCTTATTTGATACTTGTTAGACTTTTATAGAGGATTCGTATATAGAATATTCCTTCGGTATTCTTCTTGTCACGCCCCGACCCAACCCCCCAAAAGGCCAAGCCTGGACCAGACACACGGACGGAGTCACCTCTGTACCGCGGACGATCGGAAAACCCTAAAAACAATATAATACTTGCGAAAGCTATAAAATAATCAAACAAGTCAACTTTCTATAAAACATACATTTCTTATTATCCAACTATCCAAACCAAAAATGCCATGCATACTACGCAAGTACTTATGCCACTAAACCATTAGCCACTAGTATGCATTTCTTCACTAATCATCAGTTACAAGTTACAACATTACAACTTTAATTCATTACAACATAAGACCATTAAAGGTCTCAAAATAGGAAAATACATACAAGGCTACAAGCCTCAAAATTAAGCTTCCTTCACGCAATATACATAACAACAAGGTTTGCACAAAACTGGTAACCAACCACCAGCAAAGCAGGTAAGTGCTATCACGGAAACACCTCCACCTGCTCCTCCTCCTCAATTACCTCGAGAGGGTCTGCCTCAACTACTCCTGTAAAAACATAGTATAGAGAGGAATGAGCAAAAACTATTGCTCAGCGAGGGCAATTGGTCTCAAGGACGGAGATGAGAAAAGTATGCAATGCAATACCACGCAATACATACAAATCATATAAAGATACAACCAAAGCCATCAATTAAGCAAGGCAAGTATTTAAAGCTGCAAACACTCAATCAAAGGATACGATACTCTTTTCACGAACCACTTTCAAACTCGAATTCGATGACGACGCGCCGGCCCAAAACAACCTTATAACACCAGTTTGGAATACCCCGGAAGTATCCATCAATCCTACGACCCAAATCTCCCTGGGAGGCAACCCAAGCGAGAAAGGGAATAGCAACGGAGCTAGAGCAACCAACACTGGCAACCCAAGGCTACCCAGAGAGGCCCATCACTCACGTGCGAGACACTATGCCATGCAAGACTCGATACAAGACAATAAACAAGCAATAAACAAGCGATAAACAAGCGATAAACCACACGTGGGAGAATAACAAAGTAGGTTACTCTCGCACGCAATAGCAGTAATTTGATAAGCATTTCAATCCAAAACAACTCAAACAAGTAATTCAAGTAATTCTAAGCATTCTATAAGCATAAAGACAAGTAAACTCACAAAAACACAAATCGGCCCCAACTATCAAAATGCTACCATTTCCAAACGAGCCACGAGTTCTGGAAACCGACTTCGCCAACCCTCCTAGGTCACCATAAGGCACGTCTAAAGACCCCGAAACCTTACTTCACCCTAGAACTCGCGCAAAGCCCCGATTTCCCCCTTTCTCGTTTGAACTACAACTACAACAACCAAACACCCAACCAACGCCATATTCGCACCAAAAGTGCTTCCATGGCTTCCCGAAGCAATGCCAACACGCAAAACGAGAAAACGCAAAAGTCGACCTAAACGACCCCGACTTTCCCAAAGGCATAATTCTCCTTTTTTCCACTACGCAACCCAAACAAACCACACATTTTAGCATTCTAGCATACCTAGCACGTTTCTACATCAACGGAAAGCATAACAGCGCAATTTCAACGTTTCAAGGTTTTACTATTCACAAAGTACTATTCATATCACAATTCAAGTTGCAATCACAACATTTAACCGCAGAAAATGTTACAAAGCCATAAATACATGTTCTACCAATGCTAAGGAACATTTTAGAAGCATCAATTCGCTTTAAATAACGATCTACGGATAAATCTAAAAACTGATAAAGTTAACTAACACAACGTATAAATGCGCAAATAACATGCTTCCCTCACCTTAGGTACTCCTAGTCGCTAGGAAAACAATGTTGGTTGCCTCGGTAATCACCCCGCACAAGCTCTCGCGAAGAATGAAAGATTGGAAGTTGAAATCTTTTTTTTTTCTCCCTCAAAGCTCACGGCCTGCTCTCTCTATTTGCTGCTGTTTTTTTTTTTATTTTGCCTATTATTTTAGCTTATAAGGTCTCAAATGGTCAAAGGTCAAAGGTCAAAGGTCAAACCACTTAAAACTTGGTCAAAGGCCCCTATTTCGCGCGTTTTAAAGCCGTTTCAGCTATGGTAAGTTCAAATAAAGCTAGCAATATTTAAAATATAAAATTTAAGTCATCTAAATACTAGTTTCACTATTTGCTGAGGATTGGAAATCGTTATCTAGCTATCGCTCCTTAAATGCAATGCACGTTGCGTCGACTAGAAAGTAACAGTTAATTCACAAAGAATTTAAGGAAATAAAATTTTCAAAATAATAAACAAAGAAAATTCATATTCCGGGCTCGGGTATTACACCCTCTCCCCCTTAAAACAATTGCGCCCACGCAATTCTTACCTGGTCAACAAACAACTCCGGATACTGATCCCGAACTTGGTCCTCTCTTTCCCATGTCGCTTCCTCAAACCCATGATGATTCCACAGAACCTTCACTAACGGAATACTCTTTCTGCGAAGCTCTTGAATCTTCCGATCCACAATTCTAATCGGTTTCTCTTCGTAGGATAACTTCTCTTCAATCTGCAAAGGCTCCGGTTCAAGTACATGCGAAGGGTCTGGATGATACTTCTTCAACATAGACACGTGAAACACATCATGCAGTCGCGACAAGCTCGGAGGCAAAGCTAATCGATAAGCCAAAGGACCTACCTTTTCGGTGATCTCATACGGACCCACATACCTGGGACTAAGCTTCCCGCTCTTACCGTGCCGAATCAATCCCTTCCGTGGAGAAATCTTAAGAAATACCCAATCTCCTAAATCAAACTTAAGATCCCGACGGTGCTTATCTGCATAACTCTTCTGACGACTCTGAGCTGTAAGCATACGCTGGCGAATAAGGTGAACATTATCTACCATCTTAATCATCTCAGGTAACACAGTCGGATCAACTATTCTCATCTCTCCAACCTCCTCCCAATATAACGGGGATCTGCATTTACGACCATACAATGCCTCGTAGGGAGCCATACTTATAGTAGATTGATAACTATTGTTGTAGGCGAACTCCGCTAAAGGCAAAAACTTCTCCCAATTCTTCCCAAAGTCTAGCACACATGCTCGAAGCATGTCTTCCAAAATCCTGATGGTTCTCTCAGACTGGCCATCAGTTTGCGGATGATATGCAGTACTGAAGCTCAACTTAGTTCCCATGGCCTCTTGCAACTTCTGCCAAAAATGAGATCTGAATCTGGGATCCCTATCTGACACTATACTCTGTGGTACTCCATGCAATCTCACAATATTAGCAACATACAATTCAGCTAGCTTATCAAGGCTATCCTGTTTGTTCACGGGAATAAAATGTGTAACTTTAGTCAAGCGGTCCACAACAACCCAAACAGAATCACATCCTCTCGGAGATCTAGGAAGATCGGTCACAAGGTCCATTGTAATATGTACCCACTTCCACTGCGGAATCGATAACGGCTGTAGAAGTCCGGCTGGCCTCTGATGCTCAACTTTAACCCTCTGACAAGTCAAACATCTGGATACATACCCAGCAATCTCCCTCTTCATATTGTTCCACCAGAAGTGTTGCTTCAAATCTCTATACATCTTAGTACTGCCCGGGTGAATCGTGTACCTCGAATTATGTGCCTCGGACAGGATCTCATTCTTCAAAGTCGGATCATCAGGAACACATACTCTATCCCTGAATCTGAAAATGCCATCTGCATGTAATTTAAACTCCGACTCTCCCCCTTTAGCTTTCTCTTGGATCTTCAAAATGTGAGGATCAGTCTTCTGAGCCTCTCTGATCTGTGCTAGCAGCCCTGACTGAATCTGTAAACTAGCAAACCGAATCCCTACCTCAGTAGCTTCTGGTTTCCATGAACAAATTTCTTCCAAAGTCTCCCAGTCCTTGATAATCAAGCTCGCAACAGTAGCCTTTCGGCTCAAAGCATCAGCAACAACATTTGCCTTACCTGGCACATAGTTAATAGAACAGTTATAATCACCCAATAGCTCTAGCCATCTCCGCTGCCTCATATTTAGATCCTTCTGTGAAAACAAATACTTGAGACTCTTGTGGTCAGTAAATATTTCAAATCTGCAACCCCACAAGTAATGACGCCACTTCTTCAATGCAAACACAACTGCAGCTAACTCAAGATCATGTGTAGGGTAATTGACTTCATAAGGTTTCAATTTCCTAGAAGCATAGGCAATCACCTTACCATTCTGCATTAAAACACAGCCCAATCCTTCTTTAGATGTATCACTGTAGACAACGAAGTTCTCTGTTCCCTCAGGTAAAGCTAGTATAGGAGCTGTAGTTAGTCTCTTCTTCAATTCCTGGAAACTGGATTCACACTTGGCATCCCAATTGTAAGCAACTTTCTTCCGAGTTAACTGGCTCAAAGGTCCAGAAATTTTAGAAAAGTCTTTAACAAATCTCCGGTAGTAACCTGCCAATCCAAGAAAACTCCGAATCTCTGGCACCGTCTCAGGTCTCTTCCAAGCTGAAACAACTTCAATCTTAGCTGGGTCCACTGAAATTCCTCGGTCTGAAATGATATGGCCTAGAAAAGATATCTGGTTCAACCAGAACTCACACTTGCTGAATTTAGCAAAAAGCTTGTTTTCCTGCAAAGTCTGAAGCACAATCTTCAAGTGTTGCTCATGTTCAGCCTCGTTCTTCGAATACACTAAAATGTCGTCAATGAAGATCACGACAAACTGATCAAGGTAAAGCCGAAAAACCCTCTGCATCAAGTCCATGAATGCGGCTGGTGCATTCGTCAATCCAAACGGCAAAACAACAAATTCATAGTGGCCATATCTAGTCCTGAATGCCGTCTTTGGTATATCGTCACTCCGAATTCTAAGTTGATAGTAACCCTGCCTCAAGTCAAATTTGGAGTAAACACTCGCACCCTGCAACTGGTCAAACAATTCTTCAATCAACGGCAAGGGGTATTTATTCTTAATCGTGACTTGATTAAGTCCCCTGTAATCAATGCATAACCGTAGCGTGCCATCTTTCTTTCTCACAAACAACACAGGTGCGCCCCACGGTGAAGAACTAGGTTGTATAAACCCTTTCTCAAGCAAGTTCTGAAGCTGAATTTTTAACTCCTGAAGTTCAGCCGATGCCATCCTCTAAGGACTCCTAGAAATAGGCGCAGTGCCCGGCACAAGATAAATCACGAACTCAATCTCCCTATCCGGTGGTAAACCCGGTAATTCCTCAGGAAATACACCAAGAAAGTCTCTAACAATCGGAACCTCATTCAAACTCAACTTATCAGCAGGCTGATTGATCAAATAGGCTAAGTAGGCTTCACAACCCCTATTCAACAACTTAGAAGTCTTGATCGCTGATAAAAGTGGAATGCGGGCAGCCCTGCAGTTCCCAATAATCTCTAGTACCGGTAGGTCAGGAACCTTAAGATAAACGATCTTTGTTCTACAATCCAACTGTGCATAATACTTTCCCAACCAGTCCATTCCCAAAATGATTTCAAAGTCACGGAATGGTAATATAATTAAATCAGCAGGAAATTTACGGTTCTCTATACATATATCACAAGATTTGCAAATAGATTCAGCAACAAATTTTGCACCCAAAGGAGTACTAACTTCAACTTCATGAGGCAAATTATCAATGCAAACATTCACAGATCGTGCACATGCAGGAGTTATAAACGAATGCGTAGCTCCAGGATCAATCAAAACTTTAACTGGCTGAGTATTGAGAAGAAAGGTACCTTCCACTATAGCTGTATTATCGGGCAGCTCCTCTGCATCCAGTGCAAAGACCCTAGCCTGAACTCTCTGTGCTGGTCGTGCACCTGCAGCCCTATTCTGAACACCTCGGCCTCCACCACGGCCCTGAACATTATTAAATTTAGGGCAATCCTTCACCCTATGCTCATCACTGCCACAACCCGTACATTTCCCACTCTTCCTCCAGCAGTTAGCCTCAATATGCCCTGGTCGATTACAATAATCACACTGCTGATTTTGCCTAACCGCAGTGTTTCCTGTAGGTGCTGGGGCTCTGGCAGGGGTAGGAACTGTACCTCCCTGCTGAGGTCTAGTCACAGCTGGCCTAGCCTGAATCTGTTGCTGTGGCTGATACGGACGTTGCTGAGGACCCTGTGCAGAAGCCTGATACTGCCTCGGTTGACTCTGGCTACTCTGGCCCAAAAACTGCTTCTTACTCGGCTGACTACTCTCAGCTATCATCTCAGCCTTCCGTTTCTCAAACTTCGAGGCTGCCTGAAATGCCTCGGGAAAAGTAGTGTAGGTCTGTCCAGTCAAATGCAACTGTATGTCCATTCTCAACCCACGGACAAACCTATGTATCATCCTCCTAGCTGGCCGTACCAACTCGGGCATATACCTCGACAGGCTAACAAATCTAGCCTCATATTGTGCAACAGTCATGTTTCCCTGCTTCAGGGCCACAAACTCATCTTCCCGTCTCTCCATTGCCATCTCGGGAATATATTTGTCCCGGAACTCACTTACAAAATCATCCCATAAATGTGGAACATCCTCACAATCCCACCTCAGCCTAACAGTATTCCACCACTGCTCTGCATCACCCTCAAATAAAAATGATGCATAATCTATTCTTGCCTCATCGGTATACCTCAAAGCAGTGAAAATTTTCTCAACTCGATTAATCCATCTCTCGGCCGCCTCATCATCCGGCTCCCCGAAGAACTTTCCCGGCTCGTGCCTCAGAAATTTCTCAAGCTGGTTATTCTCAACTCTGTACCCCTGTCCACTAGGATTAGCTTGATTACCCTGGGGATTAATCCGGTCCTGCCTCTGCTCATGTAGTACCTGTGTGATCCGGTCTACTGCAGTAGTCATGGTAGCCATAAACTGCTCAGGCAACGGCTGCTGACCCTGTTCTGCTGCCTCTTCATCTGATCCTATACCTTGAGTACCACGACGTGGCGGCATAGTAGCAACTCACAATAGCTGGCAACATTTAAAAGCAGTTTATAGACAGAAATATAACACATAAGATTAGATAACACTCAAGTCAATAACAATCCAATATTCTATCACACAATTCACATAAGACAAGTTTAACTTGCCAAACTATTTCACTTAAAGACATAAACATTCCAAGTTCACAAAGTCATGCTAGAACATTTTCTTTTCACTTAGCAATCATTCATAAACACTTTAGCATTTCAGACCTTTACCCCACAGACCGAGAATCATATCCCGGCTCATGCAAGACTATCATGCTCTGATACCACCTAAAGATGTCACGCCCCGACCCAACCCCGCAAAAGGCCAAGCCCGGACCCGACACACGGACGGAGTCACCTCTGTACCGCGGACGATCGGAAAACCCTAAAAACAATATAATACTTGCGAAAGCTATAAAATAATCAAACAAGTCAACTTTCTATAAAACATACATTTCTTATTATCCAACTATCCAAACCAAAAATGCCATGCATACTACGCAAGTACTTATGCCACTAAACCATTAGCCACTAGTATGCATTTCTTCACTAATCATCAGTTACAAGTTACAACATTACAACTTTAATTCATTACAACATAAGACCATTAAAGGTCTCAAAATAGGAAAATACATACAAGGCTACAAGCCTCAAAATTAAGCTTCCTTCACGCAATATACATAACAACAAGGTTTGCACAAAACTGGTAACCAACCACCAGCAAAGCAGGTAAGTGCTATCACGGAAACACCTCCACCTGCTCCTCTTCCTCAATTACCTCGAGAGGGTCTGCCTCAACTACTCCTGTAAAAACATAGTATAGAGAGGAATGAGCAAAAACTATTGCTCAGCGAGGGCAATTGGTCTCAAGGACGGAGATGAGAAAAGTATGCAATGCAATACCACGCAATACATACAAATCATATAAAGATACAACCAAAGCCATCAATTAAGCAAGGCAAGTATTTAAAGCTGCAAACACTCAATCAAAGGATACGATACTCTTTTCACGAACCACTTTCAAACTCGAATTCGATGACGACGCGCCGGCCCAAAACAACCTTATAACACCAGTTTGGAATACCCCGGAAGTATCCATCAATCCTACGACCTAAATCTCCCTGGGAGGCAACCCAAGCGAGAAAGGGAATAGCAACGGAGCTAGAGCAACCAACACTGGCAACCCAAGGCTACCCAGAGAGGCCCATCACTCACGTGCGAGACACTATGCCATGCAAGACTCGATACAAGACAATAAACAAGCAATAAACAAGCGATAAACAAGCGATAAACCACACGTGGGAGAATAACAAAGTAGGTTACTCTCGCACGCAATAGCAGTAATTTGATAAGCATTTCAATCCAAAACAACTCAAACAAGTAATTCAAGTAATTCTAAGCATTCTATAAGCATAAAGACAAGTAAACTCACAAAAACACAAATCGGCCCCAACTATCAAAATGCTACCATTTCCAAACGAGCCACGAGTTCTGGAAACCGACTTCGCCAACCCTCCTAGGTCACCATAAGGCACGTCTAAAGACCCCGAAACCTTACTTCACCCTAGAACTCGCGCAAAGCCCCGATTTTCCCCTTTCTCGTTTGAACTACAACTACAACAACCAAACACCCAACCAACGCCATATTCGCACCAAAAGTGCTTCCATGGCTTCCCGAAGCAATGCCAACACGCAAAACGAGAAAACGCAAAAGTCGACCTAAACGACCCCGACTTTCCCAAAGGCTTAATTCTCATTTTTTCCACTACGCAACCCAAACAAACCACACATTTTAGCATTCTAGCATACCTAGCACGTTTCTACATCAACGGAAAGCATAACAGCGCAATTTCAACGTTTCAAGGTTTTACTATTCACAAAGTACTATTCATATCACAATTCAAGTTGCAATCACAACATTTAACCGCAGAAAATGTTACAAAGCCATAAATACATGTTCTACCAATGCTAAGGAACATTTTAGAAGCATCAATTCGCTTTAAATAACGATCTACGGATAAATCTAAAAACTGATAAAGTTAACTAACACAACGTATAAATGCGCAAATAACATGCTTCCCTCACCTTAGGTACTCCTAGTCGCTAGGAAAACAACGTTGGTTGCCTCGGTAATCACCCCGCACAAGCTCTCGCGAAGAATGAAAGATTGGAAGTTGAAATCTTTTTTTTTTTTCTCCCTCAAAGCTCACGGCCTGCTCTCTCTATTTGCTGCTGTTTTTTTTTTTTTTTTTGCCTATTATTTTAGCTTATAAGGTCTCAAATGGTCAAAGGTCAAAGGTCAAAGGTCAAACCACTTAAAACTTGGTCAAAGGCCCCTATTTCGCGCGTTTTAAAGCCGTTTCAGCTATGGTAAGTTCAAATAAAGCTAGCAATATTTAAAATATAAAATTTAAGTCATCTAAATACTAGTTTCACTATTTGCTGAGGATTGGAAATCGTTATCTAGCTATCGCTCCTTAAATGCAATGCACGTTGCGTCGACTAGAAAGTAACAGTTAATTCACAAAGAATTTAAGGAAATAAAATTTTCAAAATAATAAACAAAGAAAATTCATATTCCGGGCTCGGGTATTACACTTCTTGTTAATAATATGTGGAATTGGTAATATCTACAGTATCTTTGCTTTAGTCTTTATTGGCATCTTTGCGGCACTCTTAGCGAGGAATTCTTTTATGATATTCTTGACCAGCAAAATTCTTATTTGGATTTCAAAATGGTATTTTCAATTAAGCCTTTATTTTGCCTTATTGTTTTGGAGTTTCCAATCAGTACTATTGGGGTTTCTTAGTAAGGTATTCTTCGAGCGTCCTTATTCAGTGTCTTGCTCAGCAACCAATGAAGAGTGGTCAGAGTTGGATTTCAGATGATGTAGAGTTCTATTGGAAGAAGAATTGTGAGGATGCAATTGTTTTAAGGGGGGAAGGATGTGATAACCCGAACCCGGCATGCATTTAAAGGCATTTAATTGCATTTAATTAAGTGACATCTTAAATGTTAGCATTGGATTTGTGTTTATTTTTAGTTAAACATTTATTTGTAGGTTTAATTTCATATTTCTTTTAGAAGTAATCAGAATAATACTTGAGCTAATTATTTGACCAGAATATCAACTACTTTCATACTTCTGTTAATCGGTTTTATTTTTCTTGCACCTTACTGCTCGGTTTTCAATTAAATGAAAAGTAGCTCCGAGCCGGAATAAATTTTCAACCATGTTTACTCTTCAAAAAATTATATTTTCTTGAATTCCTTGAGATTTACTTGTTATTCCTCTATTGACGCAAAGTGCATAGCATATCGAGAGCGATAGTTAGGAAATGAATTCTAGTCCTCAGCAAATAGTGAAAACTAGTATTTAGTGTTTTAATTTTAGTGTTTTAAGTTGTATTTAACTAGAATTGGATTTATGTTACTAGTTTTAGCTTTAAAATGCATGAAATAGGCTAGTTTGACCAACTTAACTGAGCATTGACCAAGCCTTGACTTTTGACTTGAGTTTCATTTTATTTAAAGCCTAAAATAGCACAAAACAAAAGAAAAAAAAAGAGCTGAAACAGAAAGGGCAGGGCCGAAAATCGAAAGAGAAAAAAAAACATTTCAACCTTCAAATCTTTGATTCTTCGCGTGAGCTTGCACGGGGTAGTTTCCGAGGCATCCTACGAGGTTTTCCTAGCGTCTAGGAGCGTGTAAGGTGATGGTTTCATCGTTATTTGTGCATTTGAATATTTTGTGTATTAACTTTGATTTTTGAGATTTATCCGTATATTGTTATTTAAATCATTTTGAAGCTTAAAGAATGTTCTCTAGCAATCGTAGAACATGTATTTATAGCTTTTTAACATTTTCTGTGGTTGAATATCAAAAAAAAAATATAAATGGTTAATTGAATAGTAAATAGTGAATAGTAAACCTCCGTTTCGATGAAGTTGCTCCGTTACGCATTCTGTTGATGTAGGAAGGTGCTAGATATGCTAGAATGCCTAAATGTATGGTTTAATTGGATTGTGTAATGGAAAAACGGAGAAAAATGGCTTAGTGAAAGTTGGGGTTGTTTAGGTCAAGTTTGGCATTTTATCATTTTGCGTGATGGTATTGTCTCGGGAGGTCATGGAAGCACTTTTGGTGCAGTTGTGACATTGGTTGGGTAATCGGTTGAGGTAGTTGTAGTTCAAACGAGCAAAGGGGAAAATCGAGGCTTTGTGTGAATTCTAGGGTTAAGTAGGGTTTCGGGGTCTTTAGACGTGCCTTATGGTGACCTAGGAGGATTGGTGAAGTCGGTTTCCAAAACTCGTGGCTAGTTTGAAAGTAGTAGTGTTTTGAAAGTTGGGGTCATTTTTGTGATTCTGTGTGTTTTCATAGTATGTTACTTATAGAATGCTTATGTTGCTTTTAGAATGCTTATAATGCCTATAGAATACTTGTTATTGCTTGATCATGTTAGTTGGTGTTGTTCTTGTTACTTATTTGATTGTAAATGCTTGTTAATGCTTGCTAATGCTTATTACGCTTGTTAGAGTTGATTGTTGATTGAAATGTTTAACAATTGTTGATAATGCTTGATATCTCGTTTATCTCCTCTATTCTGTATTGTTGTGCTATCGCTCGTTGATCGCCTTGTATCGAGTCTTGCATTGCATAGTGTCAGCGCGTGAGTGATGGGCCTCTCTGGGTAGCCTCGGGTTGCCAGTGTTGGTTGCTCTAGCTCCGTGTCCTATTCCCTTTTCTCACTTGGGTTGCCTCCGAAGGAGACTCCGTCTGTTTTTCCTAAAAATTTTGCCTGGGTTTGGAATTGGGTTGTGATTAGATTGATTGATAGAACTACCGGTCTCGAGAGGGATCGGGGTATTACAATATTGATCTCAATAATGACAGATGGTGACTCATTGCAGACAGGATTCCTGGAATCCCGGGTGGAACCCATGACGAAGCTTCGTCTTTTGTAAATAGGTTTGTCATGTTGTAATAATAGTATATGACATGAATCTTTTGTCACTTCTGATTCTCTTTATGTCATGTCTGGTTTGTATGTTTGTAATATGTGAGATTTCCTTTATTAAAGGAAACCACTTTTGTCGCGTCAGGTTTGTCTTATTGTGAATTATTAGGAATCTCTTTATATCGTGTTAGATTTTCCTTTATTAAAGGAAGCTGCTTTAGTCTTTGTCAGGAATAGTGAATATTCCGCTTGTAATTATTTTCTTTGTAATGGTTTGCCTATAAATAATGAAGAACCCTAACTAAAGGGGCAGAGTCAGATAGAGTCAGATTTGGATTGCAATACATCTTTCTTTCTCTCAAACTGCCTACATCTTCCTTCTTTCTACCCTTAGCCTTTAGCCATATCTTCCGCCTCCCGCTTCCCGCGTTACCCTTAGTGGCATCAGAGCCTAGTTAACTGTAACACTTCCCTATTCTGGAATTGAAGGTCTTAATCTATACTTGTGTGTTGAAAACTAGAGTCTTTGGCAATAAGGCAATAGCCGAGTGAATAAAAGGCGCAGTAAGTCCCGCAGTAAGTCTAGTCGTGACCAGTGTATCCACCATGGCTGATCTTCCCATGCCAGAACAAGAAGTTGTTGTTAACAACTCTGAAGTCACTTCCTTTGATCCTTTCGCATCTCACTATGAGGTAGACATAACATAAACACTGCCATCTACCAAACCAGGAGAACTCTTCAAACTCTCTCTGTTAAACCCATACTCATATTACCTAACTTCCCAACTCATACAAAAGTTCAAATCTCTATTACCTACAAAGCCAGCAGCCTTTACAGCCGTGTATAAATCCTCTACAGTCTCTGTACAATCTGTATCCTCTTTCCGCTCAAAAACCTATCTTCCTATACTTTCTGAACCTGATCTCCGTTGATATAGACAAAAAGGTTACAATGGTTTACACCTTGGAGCCATTCGTCTAGGCTTACAGCCTAGTTTTCTTGCCGGAAAAAAATGTTTCATGTCTAGTCTCTTTACTAGATACCAGGTGGCGTAAGTTTGATGATGGAGTCATCTGTACCGTTGAAGTAGGTCTTCACAATGGCCATGTTCTCATCTAGGTTGAACCAAACTTTACCCTTGATCTTTCCCGTCCTACCCTTTCTTAAACCATACAGGTCCTTATCCAACTTTATGGAGCTGATATGAACCCAAATGAAACTGTTGTTGCACTCCATCATTCTATGACCTATAAAGTCCAAACCTATCTTTTTTCCATGGACCACAATTGTAAGCCTCGAGTCCACGTGTTAGGTGATAGTAATGTTACCCAACCAAAAATCTACACCAAACATGAACTCACTTTCCCTCCTTGTTGGAAAAATGATTATGAAAGAAGCCATAACCGACCAATCATCCATGATTCACCAAGAATCTGTAGACATCCTCTAGAACCAGGTCGTGTCGCCATATCATTTCCAATAGAATCCCAACCAGCTGAACCATGTGAAAAATGTCAACTTGCTAGACATCCTCAGTCCTGTCCACACTGTGTCAGAAAACCCTTTGCTGCCAGATCTAGGTCCTTTAGATATGTCTATTCTGTTAATTTTCCCGAAGACATCTATTGTACAGGAGAAGCTGACAATGCATATTTTGGTAAATGGCAAGTTACCAAACCAGACCACAAGATGTTGGACCAATTGAGTCAGCAATCGATTGGGGCAACATGAATGCAAAAGCCCAGAATGCTGCCATTGAGAAAATATGGTCAGATCTTAGGGAACATGTTGTATGGACAAAAGAAACCCATGATCATCTCAGACAAGGTTGTTATGACCAATATAATGACCTCTACAAGGCTTTTCATAGAAACCATAGATATCACCAGCAGAATCCTATTAACTGGAAAAAGCTTCAAAAGGCCGCTCCAGTTCGGAACCCTTCCGGACAAGTTCGTTCTTGGAACAGCATCAACATGATCAATATGCAGAAATCTTCTTCAAAGAAGCGTTATCTTGATTCAGATGAGTTCAAGAGAAAAAGAGAACGACTCGCTCAAAACCTCAAACAGCTAGCTAAGCCGAAGAAGCAGTCCTTTCATCCTTTGAAGCATAACCCAAAGCCAGATCATGCAGTCTGGATACCAAGTAGAAATTGCGAAAAAGCTTATTGGGTTGATCTCACACTACCTCCTCATTATCTCTCCAAAGAGAAAATTATCCCAACCGGGTGGGGTGATAAAGACGAGAAAGAAGGTCCTAGTGAAATTTCCTCAGTCATTTCGTCCTTTGATTCCTTTGATCCGTTTGAAAATGATTCATTCTCTCAGACGATTCCACTATACAAAGGGCCAGTTCTTATGCAAATTCCTGTGACTCCGTTTTACACGGACACCACAAGAACACGTACACACAACCCTGTACAAACTAATCCTGATGATTCAGAAGCAACCAGTGACCAAGGAGAAACTTCCCAAGCAGGAGAACACCGGAACCAAACACAAGCACAAGTCCCACAGGTTCCACAACAGCAACCTCAAAGACAACAAAACATTGAAGGAAAAGTTTCCATCCCATATGCTCCAGATCACAAGCAATTCTGGAACATTGATGCAATTCTTCCTGATGACAGACTCAAATATCTTGGAAAAATGGATGCATGGATAAATGGAGAATTTCTCCGAAATCCTACTCTTGAGATAAGAGATATCATTGACCGTCTTGTTGCTACTTTTACAGGATCACTCCGCAGTTGGTGGACAAGGTTGCTGACAGAAGAAGAAAGAAAGATTATCCTGATAGATGCAGATCCTATTCAGATATTCCTAAGATGTCTACGAAACATTTTCGTAGGACAAACAACCCAAGAGATTGAAAAGGCAGAAAAAGAGTTCTTACTCAACAAATGCTGTGATGTTGCAAAACTTGGAGATTACTATCTCAGACCGGAAGCTCTATATTTTATCTTTGGAAAAAATACAGAAACCATCAAGAAGGCGTTCGTCTTTAACATGCAACAACCACTTACTGAATTGCTTGAAACAGAGTTCAAACGAGCCAATATTGCAGATCTAGGAAAGGTGAGTCTTGCACACTTGTACCAGATGGCCAGAAAGCTCATTGAAGACCAGTGCGAGCCCAAGTGACTTGGCAAGCTCCTCAAAAGCAACGAGCAGAAAACAATGGATACCTTTTACAAAAAAGATTTCCAAAAGTTTGGCTGTCACACTCACAGTTACTCTCCATGTTCGTGTCACAAATACAAGAAGCACAAATATCAGAAAAGGTTTCACAAGTCTAGAAAACCTTTCAAGAAGTTCAAATTTGTGAAGAAAAGATCAAAACGCTCTTCTTCCACTAAGTCTTTTCTTTGTGGAAAGAAAGGACATTTTGCAAAGGATTGTTACCTCAAAAAGACCAAGAAGCTACCAGCCAAGCTTGTTCAGTTCATCTCAACTCAAAACTTTGATGACCAACTATACACATGGACTTCTGAACCAGATCAAGCCGTTCTTAACCTTGATACAACCTCATCCTCATATCTCACCTCAGAATCTGAATCCTCTGATTCAGAACCAAACCTCTCCATAGCCAAAATACACAAAACTTCTGAACAACCAATCCTTACCACTTCCAAAGCTACCTTTACCCCATGACAAATCTATAAGCCATACATAAAGCTTGTTGTAAACCCTCTAGGATATATTCCTATCACTGTTACTGCACTTCTAGACACAGGATCATGTATTTCTTTCATGAAATCCAAGTGTCTTCCTCCTGAATTTTGGATATCCTCTAGAGCAACCTTTACCACTACTTCTGGTAGTGGATTTGCAAGTGAAGCACACTCCATGACCATACCCATACACTTATCTCCAGATGTCTCAGTCCGACACAACTTTTACCAATATGATCAATGCTGTGAAGACATTCTCTTAGGAATGGATTTCCTCACCTTATTTGCTCCATTCTCATTTCAGACAGATGGTTTCCAATTCCTGCATAATTAGTATACCCCTCAGGTATCCTTACAGAAATTACCATCACAGGTTTCAGCCATTCAAGATGATGAATTTGCTGAAGAAAGAAACCTCCTCCTTTCCTGTTGCGGTGATCTTCCAAACAAGTTTTGGGAAAGAGAGAAACACTTTGTCTCTCTACCTTACAAAGAAAATTGGCAGATGCCACACCAAACCGCCTCTCATCCAGGAATGCCAAAAGATGAAGATCTTTGTCAAGCTAAAATTCAAGCACTACTCGAGCAAGGTCTCATCTGACCATCCAGATCTCCGTGGGCAAGTCATGCCTTTTATGTCAACAAAAGATCTGAACAAGTTCGAGGAAAGAAAAGATTGGTGATAGATTATCGCCAACTCAATGATCAATTGCAGGATATCAGATACCCCCTTTCAAGAAAGGAACAACTCCTTCAGAAGCTGTCCAAAGCCAAATTCTTTTCCAAATTTGATATGAAATCAGGATTTTGGCAGATTGGTATTACTGAAGCTGACAGATTCAAGACTGCTTTTGTTGTTCCACAGGGTCATTATGAATGGAATGTCATGCCGTTCGGTCTCAAGAATGCACCGTCCGAGTTCCACCACAGAATGGATGATGTTTATAGGCCACTCGCGCAGCACTGTATTGTCTACATTGATGATGTTTTGATATTTAGTAACACAGCTGAAGAGCACCACCAGCATCTCCGACAATTCCAGGAACTAACCTACCAGCATGGATTAGTTCTTGCTGAATCCAAGATGAAAATTGTTCTAAATGCTATTGATTTTCTTGGTTTGCAGATAAGAGAAGGACACATTCTTTTACAGGACCACATATCAAGCAAAGTCCTCGACTTTCCTGATGAACTTAGAACTGTTACACAGATCCAACAGTTCCTTGGCCTCATCAATTATGCCTCATCGCATGTCCTATCATTGGCCAACTACACTAGCCAGATTTCCAAGTACCTCCAAAAATCCAAAATTGGAAATTGGTCTCTAGAAGCCACAATTGCAGTTCAGAAGCTAAAGGAATTATGCAAAGCACTTCCTCTTCTCAAGATCCCAGGTACAGGACAACTCATTTTGCAGACTGATGCTTCCCTTGATTTTTGGGCAACATTCCTCATTGAAGAAAACAATGGACACAGACAAGTCTGTGGTTATAAGTCAGGATCTTTTACGTCAGCACAATGCAATTATCCCTCTTTCAAAAGAGAAGTTCTTGCAGTTTTTTCAGGGAATCAAAAAATTCAAGTTTTATCTTGTTCAGAATCCTTTTATTATTGAAACGGATTTTAAAGGATTTCAGGGCGTTCTCAAAAGAAAGCGGAATGATATTCTAGATCTACAACTCATCTGATGGATAGAATGGAATTCCCAATTCAATTGGACAATGTGACACATCCCAGGCAAAGAGAATATCCTTGCTAATTTTCTCTCTCGCACACTACCATCAGAGAAAGCTGTGCGCATGGTAAATCCAGATGGATGCAAACTTCCAGCTTCCCTTGTTCCAGGTCTTATTCCAGGTAGTTCCAGTTCAAATCCAGATCCCATTCATGGCCAGTCTTAAACATTTTATGATTTGAGTTCAGACCAGCAAGCTCAATTTCTTGAAGCCCTACCTGAGGAGATCAAGATAAATATACTCCGATCATTCGCCAGAAGCTGGATCACTGGTTCTTTGAAGAATTCGTTGAGATCAAGCTCAGAAGAATTATTGATATGTTATCATCTTTCTATTATGTTCACAATGTTGTTCGTTACAATCCCCAGCATGAAGAACCATGGGATACAGTTCTTGATTTTAATAATTATGACTTTTCAAAGATGCAATTCTTGTATTTTTGGTATTGTCTTAATTATTATCCTATGGCATTTCTTTTTGATCCAGAGCTCATTCAGAGACATGTTTGTGTGTTCCCAGAATCCCGCTTCGTCAAGCTATTCTCACAGGTGTTTCAGTCATTTGACCCTCCAACACTCATCACCGGAGAAATTATTCAGCACCAGCAGGTTTTCATCATACGCCTCACAGATGTTTGGAATCGTGCCATTGCGCCAACCATCATTCTAATCAACCATTTCCACCTCCGACAAGAGCCTTGGGAATATTTTATTTCTTGGGAATATTTTATTTCTTGGGAACAATGTCTTATTGTCAAAGGAGCCACTGTTCGACCTCATGGTCTAGATGTTTCGGATCCCTGAGAATTTTGGCACGTTCGCTTCCTTGATAGCCCCACTTTTCATGAGCAACTTCTCGCCTTCCAGAATTTTTCACAAGAAGATGGCTATTCCACTGTAGACCTTGGGTCCTACTACGACCCGTGGGGGGAGATCTTAGCCAAAATAGTCAGGAGTGGGATGATATTGATCTTAATAATGACAGATGGTGACTTATTGCAGACAGGATTCCAGGAATCCCAGGTGGACCCCATGACGAAGCTTCGTGTTTTGTAAATAGGTTTGTCATGTTGTAATAATAGGATATGACATGAATCTTTTGTCACTTCAGATTCCCTTTAGGTCATGTCTAGTTTATCTGTTTGTAATAAATGAGATTTCCTTTATTAAAGGAAGCTGCTTTAGTCCTTGTCAAG
Organism: Ehretia macrophylla; assembly: GCA_037974665.1. NCBI lineage: Eukaryota > Viridiplantae > Streptophyta > Magnoliopsida > Boraginales > Ehretiaceae > Ehretia > Ehretia macrophylla. The sequence continues at coordinate 31,742,081 of CM075780.1, forward strand.
AATAGTGAAGATTACGCTTGTAATTATTTTCTTTGTAATGGTTTGCCTATAAATAATGAAGAACCCCTGACTAAAGGGGCAGAGTCAGATAGAGTCAGATAGAGTCAGATTTGGATTGTAATACATCTTTCTTTCTCTCAAACAACTTATATCTTCCTTCTTTCTACCCTTAGCCTTTAGCCATGTCTTCCACCTCCCACTCTCCGCCTTACCCTTAGTGGTATCTGTGAGGCCCGACACCGAATAACGTGTCTTACCTCGATTTGCGCGCCTTAGACCTAAAATTATATGACCGACCTAGGATTACGTGTCCTGTCTTGGTTTTCGTGCATACCTCATTATACGTGCCTTAACCTAGAATTGTGTGCCCTAATTCTTGATATACGTGCGATACCTAGTAAACATGCCATGACCTTAATTTACGTGCGAGACCTTGATTTGCGTGTGTCTCTTTGTTTCGTGTGCATTAACCTTGAACTACGTGTCTTAACCTAGGTTTAAGAGTCATGTCTTGATTTACGTGCATTGCATTGAAATACGTGCCTTGTATTGGTTTACGTTCATTCACCTAGGGTTGCGTGTGTTAGCATTAGAATCCGTGCATTAGTCTTGAAGTACGTGCATTAGTCTTGAAGTTGGTGTCTTACCTCGTAGTTCGTGTCTACCTCGTAATTCGTGCACTAGACCTAGGAATCCGTGCCACCACGTTGATCAAGAAAGAATCTTACACAAAGCACAAGACAATAAAATAATCCTACACAATCCACTAACTATTATTATAATCCTAATTCAAATCTCTACAAAATCCACTAACACCTAAATATTATATTTTAAACTCACTACAAGACAAAATCTCACCAACCTCTAAACATACCCTATATTCTATTCTACCTAAAATCCCCAAATACCCAACATTCTCTTACACACATGTTAAAACAATTCAAAAGATGACACAAAAATCAGATTTTTGCATGCATGTTTAATTCAAAATAATTCTAGACAAGTCATGACACAAAAACACTTATCAATGCATAAAAAATTGCCCAAAACCACCTCAATTTCCTCTCATTTTCGACCAAACCACTCATGGCCCATGCTAACATTTCAAATTCCACCTTGAAGACACAAAAATTCAGATTTGGAAGCCCAAGGCTGACCACATGCTCAAAAATTGCAAAAAGCCTCATTTTTCTCTCATTTCTCTCACTTTCCTCACATTTCTCTCTCTCCCTCTCATTTTCTCTCTCCATTTCGGTTTTGGCTGAGTTCTTCATCTCCATAGCTTCTCTTCTTCACACCATAGCTAAACCAAGCAAGCCACAAGCAAAGGACCTCAACCGAACAAGCTAGGATGCAAAAATCACTCATGCATGTGCATTGAAGCTTCATTTTCGGCCTAGGTGGGTTACTAAGCTTCCATTTCTTTTCTTCTTGTTCTAACCTCATGCATGTGCTAAGAGCTTGGTCACTAAGCTAGGAAAATAGAGAAAACCAAGTTGGAATCTCGGCTAAGCAAGAAGAAGAAGAGATTTGAAGCTTCAACAAGTTTTTGAGCATCTTTTGGTTGATTGCAAAGGTGAGGGTTAAAAGCTTTTGAAAACTCTTTGAAATTTCACATGCATGCTCATAAATGTGTGTATTTGCTTCTGTACTTGAGCTATATGGTCGTTCATAAGCTTAAACAACCATGCATGGCAAGATCTTGGCTTGAAAATGATGCTAGGTGAAGTCGAAGTGGATGACAGCCCTCTGACCAGTCTGTTCGAGGTAAGTTTAGCTAAGAAAATGATGTTTAAAATGCTTGAAAATTAGTGGGTGACTAGTTTGGACAGTTTTGAACATTTTTCCCAGAAATAGGCCGAAGCTAATTTGGACTCTAAGGTCCTCAAAATGGCAAATCATTAAAATATGACCAAATCTGGAAATCTGGGAAAATGAATCAGATTTTGGCAGAGGCACTGACCTTGTGTAGCGAAACATGTTTGACTTAGTAAAGATTTTCGGAAATGCATAAAAATTGGTGTGATACTATATTTTTCAGTTCTGGACAATTTTGTTAGAAATGGACCAAAGCTAAAAATGACTCTAAGGACCTCAAAAACGTCAATTTCTGAAAAGTGTGCAAATCTGGACAGTTTTGTGCTACCTCACTGTTTCGGCCATAACTAATGATTCTGAACTCCAATTGATGCAAGGTTTGTTTCTGAGTTTAGTTAACTTCCTAAGCTTTAATTTGACATCTTATTCACTGAATTTTGAGATTTTTTGATTATCCTATTGATTGTGGGAAAACAGCCTATTGCAGTAAAGGTTTCACTTAGTTATATGCTTGGAAAATTGTTGTAACCCCTCTTGTGGTGCTAATTGCTTGGAATTGTGGTGTTGGGATGTTGTGTGGACTGTTTTGAGTACTTGAGGATGTTTGAATTGAATGATGCATGACTTGTGAATGAACTTGAGTTGACTTAGGGTTTAATCACATGGTTAAGCATGAAACGGAAACCCTAATGACTAGGTAGTCTTGCTAAGTGTTGATCATTTAGATATTGTGTGGAAATTATATGCTTAGTGGGCTGCCCGTAAATGTCTTATAAGCTTAAATGTAATTTTGATCATTACATGTTGACAAATAGGCTTTTCTTGCATCCGAAACCACCACGTAGATGTTGTTGCATGTTGAATAATCGTATCACTTGATTACGTGGACTTCGAAATGAGTTATATGGCTTGACTTGCATGTGTTACATGGCTGCCCGTTTAATGTTCATATGACTCTATGTGTTCTACAAAGTGAAATTTCATGTCGAGCATGCCTCGTTCGTTTACTTGGCAATATGTGATCTTGAAATTGCTCGGAGGCAACCTACTTTGTTGTCCTCCTAATGTGAATTGTTAAAAGATATTCAATGGTTTATTTGAACATGATTACTTGGCTGCCCATTAAAGTTTAATTGCTTTCAAATGGATATATGAAATGATTATATGTTCTTACAATGCCTTATATGCCAATATGTCAAAATGTGATCATATACTTGCTCGGAGGCAACCTACTTTGTTGACCTCCTAATGTGAAATGTTAAATGACAAAAATGGGCATTGTATACGAGGTTGCAACCTTTCGTGTGGCATGGTAGTGTTTCACGCACGCCGGGCGGCATCGGGCTTGCCGGTGTTACCGTGACTACCATGGTCCAATTCCCTCTCTCGCTTGGTATTTCACCCTCGGAGAGTTGGGTCGTAGGTTTCGGGGTACATCCGGAGTACACCCAATTGGGAGCGATAAGTGGATTATTGAAGTCGGCCGCACCAAATGAATCGAAATTGATATTGAGAGCAAATGCTCACCGTATCCTTTTTACTATGTGTATAAGTACTCTCGCTTGGTTCCTAGAGAACCTCGGGGAGGAAAGACTGGTATTCTTGTTCCTGTGCTTATATGTAAGTACTCTCGCTTGGTTCCTAGAGAACTTCGGGGAGGAAAGACTGGCATTTCTGTTCCCTTACTTTGTATCCATTACTCGATTTGTTTCTTATAATTGCGTACCTTATTATTTGTAATACGTGACATGTTCTCAAAAAGAGTATTCATAAATTGAACCGGAAAACGAGTTTCAAAACGTATTTCTCGTTCCCCCTCGCTGAGTTCATAAGGACTCACCCTCTTTTTCATCACAGGTGAAGAAGAACAGGTACAGGTACCCGAGGATGGTGTGCCTAATGATGAACCCCTGGAGTGATTGCCTGTCTTGTGTGCCTTGCGTGATTATGGCTATTTGTGAACTATGCTACTTGAAGACTATTTCTTTTATGTTGCTCGTTGTTTATTGATGTAAATGACCCCGTTGTAATTTGGGTCTAATTCTGATATTGTACTATCTATAACCGGACGAACTTTTATTTGGTTGTTTGCTTTCGTTTTCTTAATTAGTAGTTATCGTAGGCATTCAAACCACTAGATGAACAATCAACTAAGTTAATTCTATCTAATTTCACTTAGGTGTTCATTTGCAAACTATAGGATAATAGGTACTTGCATGATAGGAAATTGAAAAATAAACGGGGCATAGTTATCATGTTAGGCTTATTAACCAAACGAGAGTTTCAAGATAAACAAGTAGGCAAATTGGTTGGTGACAAATAGGAGTCCTTAATGAAATTGGATTAATGATTGGAATAATTGAGGCGTTTAGAGAATTAGGTCAAACCAAAGAGTCCAATTACAGCCGTTATGTTGCCGGTTTTTCGGAAAACTTTGGAGTTTAGGCTAAAAACGATAAGTGTTAAATCTTTATAAACAGTTAAGTACGAGACGTGACTTGAATGTTTAGTTCACACCCTAGTCTAACCTTATTGGCCGGGTTGGGGCGTGACAGTATCAGAGCCTAGTTAACTGTAGTTGTAACGCCCCGATCCCTCACGAGACCGGAGGCTCTTATAACCATGCTATTCTATACCCAATACCAAACCCAGTCACAAAATTTTAGGGAAAAACGGACAGAGTTTCCCCTGTACTATGGACATTCTGAAAACCTGTAAACTCTCAAATAAGGTAACTACAAGGTAAACAAACTTTTCATGGCTAAATAATTAAAGATTCAAGGCCATCCGAGCCTTGAAGCAAACAACAGTTCCAAAACCACACAAGCATGCAAGTAACTTGGTTATAATATAGTCTAATAACCATGCCATTCTAGGATAACATTAAAACATACTTAGAGATAAAACATTCTACACTAAGCCATTCACTCCCAAGCATGCAAGCAACTAGAAATAGAAATATAAGTTATTACAAGCCATAGAATTACCACTGCTACTATATTATCAGACTTCCAGCTTACATATTACTCAAATACATACATGAGCTTTAAGGCCCCAAAATAGATTATGTCACGCCCCAACTCGACCCCACCTACGATCAGTCAGGACGCAACGGAATTTCGGCGGCATAACGACAGTAAACAGATTTCCGAGGTTCTAAACCAACCTCATTAAACATCATACATCCATTAATTCTTCAATACAAACAACAACATACAACACAACCATATTATACAATAAAACATCCTCGTTATACGCCTCCGTTCCAACATGACATACAATACCTCAACTTTATCATACATGTCAAAAGTAAGTTGAGACACATTTACAACTTAATCATAAACAAAAGAAAACCGCTAAGTTAACATCATTTGGTTCATCATCTTTTCAATATCTATTACATTAAGAACCATAAGGCATATAAAGTCTATTAAACTAATATACAAGACATTTAAACAACATAAAGTCATGGATAAGACTCGGGAACATATGACTCATCCACGAAAGGCACATTTTCCACATTCTTCTCTTCAGGAGGCACGTACCCGTAATCTTGTGAAAGTACACCTGAAACATGCATTAATAGAGAGTGAGCTTATATACATAAGCCCAGTGAGGATCCGATAGATCTCGACAGTATTCACTACGCTCCTTGGATTTAGTCCTTTGAGCAAGTAAACACACAACAACATAAATAAAGCTATCATCACATAACTATATGACCATTCAATAAGGATACTCTATTTGGTGTAGCTCCAAACGCCATCACGATCTCAACCGTTCTTCTTATAACTCCCCATTACTCACGCACCCGAGGTACCTCACTAGCCCCTCCCTCCATGACACCTCCGTCATGCGAGCTGGGGGTAGCCTATGGCAGTCATGCCGTTATCAACCCGACAGCCCGACGCTGCCCGAGAGGTGGCACACACATACCAAGACTCCATATTCATCAATCATCAAACAAGCATAAATCAATCAATCAATTGGGAGATCAGCAACAAGAGTGCCCGATTCCCGCATTCAATAATAATCAATCAATAACATCAATATAACATCAATATTAAATTAAACAACAAACAACGTAGTTAGATGACAAAGTAGGCCATCTAACCGGACATGCATAATATACATAATTAAACTCTAAATTACTCAACAACAACTCATCATTCATCACTCGAACACTACCCAACCATCTAAGGCATCGTTCAAGAAATTAAAGAATGACAACCTAAACTTCTAAAATTCATAACTTACAATCTACTAATCCAAACATTGCCAAATCAGTTCCTATCACTCGCCCATTCAACCTACTACATTAGCCCTCTCGGAAATCCACCATAACACCTCCAAATCATGCCCGATAACCCTAAAACCCTATGACGTCATGGCTGGATTTTCCGGATTTTCACACAAACAATGTAATCAAAAATTCGGCATTACAACAGCGCTAACACGTAATTATCAAGTATTTAAAAATCGACGGCAATCGATTTCGAGCAACGCAACTCAATTAAATCAACTTTGAACATTTTAATCAAAATTAAATACCCGGAAAATAAAAATTATGCTATATCCGACAGAAACTCGTAGTATTAGTATATAATGATCCCTAGCATGCAAGGAGCAATAATCTAACATCAGATTACAATTCTAACGGTTCAATCTTCATTTATTCGCAAAAACACAAAAATGACATTTTGAGATCTAGAATTTTTCTCTCACCTTAGATGCGATATAAGCCTAGGAATGCGTGCTATGCGTGCCCAACAAGCAGAATCCAAGTCGGTGCGAAGTTTCACGGACAAAAACTAGGTTTTTCTTTGAAAAATTGGATTGAAAAGCTTGAGTTTTCTCTTCTCTTTTCTCCCTCTTTTCTCTCGGCAATGTGTGTGTTTGTGGAGTGTGTTTTGTGTTGTGTGAGTGTGTGTTGATGACAAGGAGTATTTAAAAGCTTGGTCAATTAAAAAAATGCAAAGTCAAAGTTAGTTTAAATAGGTATTTTTGTGTTTTTAATGACTTTAATTGCATTTTAGTGCTCACCAAGTTAAAAATAATTATGCCACCCCCAAGATATCTCAAGTGGATTATTTTTTGGTGACAAGAAGTTTTACAATCAAACAATTCTACCCGAGTCGGCTTAAAACTCGATTTTCGCAAAAGTCGGTGTAAAAACCCTAATAAATTCTTAAGCCGATTTTAAAACCGTTTTCATCAAACACAGGTCTATTAAAGTCCGTGGACTAGCTCTAGAAGGGTTAAAAAGACCAGTTTCAAAATTATAGCGGACGTGTTTCGAAAACACTATTCATTGAAAATCGACGATAAAATTTCTAACTCCGTTTTTGATGAAAATTTCATGAATGCACATTTAGCACGTATTAGAAGTATTGACATCAAAATTATAACTTTCTAGGTCCTATAGCACATAAACAGATCATATGCACGCAAAACGAGGTAAAGCACGTAAAACGAGATAAGCAGAAAAGTGGGGTTTCACATTCTCCCCTCCTTAAAACAATTGCGTCCGCGCAATTCTCAAATTGATAGACAATTAAATCCTCAATCGTTACACTTAATAATACTTCTCTTAGTTCTCATTTATCTCTTAGGATGACACTTAACCAAAGACCTCAAAAGAACAATCGCTGTTGACTGCAAGTTGATGATCATAGTTCCAAGACAATCTCCAATTCATAATTCTCTCCTACCTAATATCTTATTGCATATGAAAGAAATCACAACTCCAAAGTCCTAGCATGATACCACTAATTATCAATCACCCCCTACTACACAAAAGAGCTCTATGAACACCCCGAGGGTTTTAAAAACTCAATCACGATAACATGAATGATTACTGATCAAGGAAATATCTCAAAAGTGACATTTGTCAGAATATGGCTCTTATGAAATTCACAAGGAATTAAGAATATGGAAAGTCATATTCGAGCCAACAATCAAGGGAGCAAGAGGTCAAACAAGTTAGAGAATCAATAGGCTAATAGTTTAATAAGAAAGCATGATAACTAAGATAAGAAATGTCTCAGCACCTTTCAGTTAAATAAGTACGAACAAAGGATGATGACGAGTCAACACAGTGCTGAGTATGTTAAACAAAAAAATTCCTGAACAAGTAGATATTTCAATTCTCAATGATTGTTCAAGGAACCAACAAGTAAGTTGTACTTGAGGTGAAATGAAATTAAGAGATAAGAGATGATTAATTCAATAGAAAACATGAGTGGCAAGATAATGAGTATCTCAGCATACAATAACCAAAGAAGTATAAATAAGAAGGGACAATGCTGAGTATATTAAATGAGCAATTACTAGCAAAGTAATGGCTCAGGATTTAATAATAAAACAATATGATTAACAAAGATCAACAAGAATATCAATGATGTACTTAGGTAGAGAGTACATCAAACAAGTGGAATTCGAACAAGTAAAATGGTATACCAAAGGAAAAATTACTTTCAAATGAATAGTAATAGGATGAAATGAAATATTGAAATCAATGGCTGGAGATATAGAATGAAATATAGAAGTCTCAAACCTTAACTCCAATAAGCGACATTGCTATAAGAAACAAATATGAATGTTAAGAATATAAACAATGTCAAATGAGTATAGGATCCATTAATCCAATAAGCAAACTTTCAAGAAACAATTGATAGGCTAGAAAAATGTAACTCTCTCTCAAATAAGTGAGAATAGAGTAAAAGATAATAATAACACTGATAGAATTATGAAGTACAAGAAGGGTGTCCCACCTACACATTTGAACACCAACAAGTCAAATCCTATAATTTATCTTCCTCCAAAACAAGACACTAAGGAGATCTAGAGAACATAAGGAGTCATAACAATCACCAAACAAGATAAATCACTCCAAAATTTTACATTCCGTACCAGACCAATCACTAAACGAGATAAATCACCGATTACCCAACAAGATTAACTAATGAGGACTCCAAAATCTGATAACACAATACATATTCATATTAACCCATTATAACACAACAGAATCCCCAATCAACAATTTAGAAAGTCACACCACCTAGAACTCAAAAGCTTGATATAGGCAAGTAAATGTTCAGCCATCGAAATGCATTCTTATTTCCTCAAATAATTCTATCTCCCAACAATTACATCTTCGAATAAAGTAACTTTAGTCAAGAATCACTCCAATTGTCTCCAAGGTCTAAAGATCAAAACTCCAAAATATCCATTAATAATATAGCAATCCCAAATAGTAGAAATATTCACATGTTATACCACAATCTAGTCCATTCACAAATATACATCACTAATTCCTCAAATAAATTCATTCTAAAATGACCTCAAGAAAGTATAGTCTGAGTTGAGACTCCAAAAGTGTCTAATCACAACCTCACAAAAACCTCAACTTATGATTCATCTCCAAGTAATAACAAGTTAAACATGGCAACAAAAGTAATTATAATCATCAAGATACGTTGCTATTTCCTCGAACAACTTCATTCTCGCTAAAGGAACATCAAGATCAATTCACTAAGCCGAAACTAAAATCCACAAACATAACAATTAAAATCTCACTGATAAACTTCTAGAATAATAATAATTCAAAATCATGGCCTACCACTATTTCTGAAAACTCTTGCAACCACCCTAGACATTAAAAGGTCACTCACGAGTTAAAACATGTATGCAACTATATCATATGAAAGACAAGTACAACGTAATGCACAATTATCATACAATGCAACATTATCACATAACACACAATTCAACATATAAGAAGCCAACATCACATAAATAGGTTATATCACAGAAATAAGTTATCAACAATTAAAGTCACATAAGCAACAAACTTCACATAAGACAAGTTCATCACGTAACTCAAATTGGTCACTTAAAGTACATTGAGCACCTAAAGCACGTTGTTTCACATAATCTAGTTATAAACAATTAAAAGCACATAAACAACTAACTTCACACAAGGCACAAAATCACATAAAACACAATTGTCACATAATACACATTAATCACATAATGCACATTAATTACATAATGCACATTAATCACATAATGCACATTAATTACAACACATTGAGTACGTATAGCACGTTATCACATAAAACATATTGACCACATTAGTTCACTTAACACACAAGGTATATTGGTCACATAGAAAGTTAGACACATAAGTAAATTAATCACATAAACATATTAACATATGTTTCACTTTTCTTTCACTTAATACATACTTGCATGCTTAGACCACTACCCACATTCCGAGGATACCCCGGCTGACAGCTAACATGCGCTCTGATACCACTTAAACTGTCACGCCCCAACTCGACCCCACCTACGATCAGTCAGGACGCAACGGAATTTCGGCGGCATAACGACAGTAAACAGATTTCCGAGGTTCTAAACCAACCTCATTAAACATCATACATCCATTAATTCTTCAATACAAACAACAACATACAACACAACCATATTATACAATAAAACATCCTCGTTATACGCCTCCGTTCCAACATGACATACAATACCTCAACTTTATCATACATGTCAAAAGTAAGTTGAGACACATTTACAACTTAATCATAAACAAAAGAAAACCGCTAAGTTAACATCATTTGGTTCATCATCTTTTCAATATCTATTACATTAAGAACCATAAGGCATATAAAGTCTATTAAACTAATATACAAGACATTTAAACAACATAAAGTCATGGATAAGACTCGGGAACATATGACTCATCCACGAAAGGCACATTTTCCACATTCTCCTCTTCAGGAGGCACGTACCCATAATCTTGTGAAAGTACACCTGAAACATGCATTAATAGAGAGTGAGCTTATATACATAAGCCCAGTGAGGATCCGATAGATCTCGACAGTATTCACTACGCTCCTTGGATTTAGTCCTTTGAGCAAGTAAACACACAACAACATAAATAAAGCTATCATCACATAACTATATGACCATTCAATAAGGATACTCTATTTGGTGTAGCTCCAAACGCCATCACGATCTCAACCGTTCTTCTTATAACTCCCCATTACTCATGCACCCGAGGTACCTCACTAGCCCCTCCCTCCATGACACCTCCGTCATGCGAGCTGGGGGTAGCCTATGGCAGTCATGCCGTTATCAACCCGACAGCCCGACGCTGCCCGAGAGGTGGCACACACATACCAAGACTCCATATTCATCAATCATCAAACAAGCATAAATCAATCAATCAATTGGGAGATCAGCAACAAGAGTGCCCGATTCCCGCATTCAATAATAATCAATCAATAACATCAATATAACATCAATATTAAATTAAACAACAAACAACGTAGTTAGATGACAAAGTAGGCCATCTAACCGGACATGCATAATATACATAATTAAACTCTAAATTACTCAACAACAACTCACCATTCATCACTCGAACACTACCCAACCATCTAAGGCATCGTTCAAGAAATTAAAGAATGACAACCTAAACTTCTAAAATTCATAACTTACAATCTACTAATCCAAACATTGCCAAATCAGTTCCTATCACTCGCCCATTCAACCTACTACATTAGCCCTCTCGGAAATCCACCATAACACCTCCAAATCATGCCCGATAACCCTAAAACCCTATGACGTCATGGCTGGATTTTCCGGATTTTCACACAAACAATGTAATCGAAAATTCGGCATTACAACAGCGCTAACACGTAATTATCAAGTATTTAGAAATCGACGGCAATCGATTTCGAGCAACGCAACTCAATTAAATCAACTTTGAACATTTTAACCAAAATTAAATACCCGGAAAATAAAAATTATGCTATATCCGACAGAAACTCGTAGTATTAGTATATAATGATCCCTAGCATGCAAGGAGCAATAATCTAACATCAGATTACAATTCTAACGGTTCAATCTTCATTTATTCGCAAAAACACAAAAATGACATTTTGAGATCTAGAATTTTTCTCTCACCTTAGATGCGATATAAGCCTAGGAATGCGTGCTATGCGTGCCCAACAAGCAGAATCGAAGTCGGTGCGAAGTTTCACGGACAAAAACTAGGTTTTTCTTTGAAAAATTGGATTGAAAAGCTTGAGTTTTCTCTTCTCTTTTCTCCCTCTTTTCTCTCGGCAATGTGTGTGTTTGTTGAGTGTGTTTTGTGTTGTGTGAGTGTGTGTTGATGACAAGGAGTATTTAAAAGCTTGGTCAATTAAAAAAATGCAAAGTCAAAGTTAGTTTAAATAGGTATTTTTGTGTTTTTAATGACTTTAATTGCATTTTAGTGCTCACCAAGTTAAAAATAATTATGCCACCCCCAAGATATCTCAAGTGGATTATTTTTTGGTGACAAGAAGTTTTACAATCAAACAATTCTACCCGAGTCGGCTTAAAACTCGATTTTCGCAAAAGTCGGTGTAAAAACCCTAATAAATTCTTAAGCCGATTTTAAAACCGTTTTCATCAAACACAGGTCTATTAAAGTCCGTGGACTAGCTCTAGAAGGGTTAAAAAGACCAGTTTCAAAATTATAGCGGACGTGTTTCGAAAACACTATTCACTAAAAATCGACGATAAAATTTCTAACTCCGTTTTTGATGAAAATTTCATGAATGCACATTTAGCACGTATTAGAAGTATTGACATCAAAATTATAACTTTCTAGGTCCTATAGCACATAAACAGATCATATGCACGCAAAACGAGGTAAAGCACGTAAAACGAGATAAGCAGAAAAGTGGGGTTTCACAGATTTTACATAGAACAACAAATTCTTCACATAGCAACCAGAAAGCACATCCGCCTCAGACAAATATCACACAGCAGCTAAGGCAACTCCACCAACTGTGCCACCTGAAACATGTTAGCGAGGTATGAGCAACCACTGTTGCCCAGTGAGGGATATAGTCCCGGGGCGTGCAATGCAACAGATAATATAATTATACAACAATAACACTTAGACAATTAAAGAAACAATGATAACTTAAATAACCACACATTTAAAAGGATACATTTCACACAATCCCCTATACACCAATCTTCACTGGTCTTCATTCACGATCCACGAACCACGAGCATGATCACGATAAGCCGGCATGACCCCAAACACTCCAGTGGGTGTACTCCGGATGTACCCCGATAATCCTACGACCCAACATCCCCTGGCAATCTCCGGACCAGGCGAATGAGGGACTAGGGCACGGAGTTTGAATATCCACCGGCAAGCCCTCTACCGCCCAGCCGATATTCAACACATCCGCCCCTGACACTATGGTTGCGCAACCACTATGCAATGCACTTAACAATGGCAAGTTAATAGCAATAATATAAGCATTAACACATAGGAGGATCAACAAAGTAGGTTGACCTCGATGCAATTAGGATAGAAGCAATTATAGAAGCTAATAAGCAGTTTACAAAGGAACATATACAAAATAAGCATAGAATCATACCAAAAGCTCCAAATCAACTTAAAATCACATATAAACACTCAAGAAGTCATACCATGGGTTTAGAAGTGTGAGACAACCGAAATAGCACATAAACCCCTTTGTTTTTCAAACTATTTCTCTTCCAAACCAAGGTTAATGATTCCATTTTCAAAGGAAACTCTCCCAACCTTCTAACTAACCCTCAAGGTACCCTCTCAACCCTCTAACTCATTCAAATGGCTGCGATTACCCCGAAAGCCCCAAATACCCTCTTATGGCTTTAAACTACACATACATTGTCTGGGCTTCAAACAAGGGATATCAAGGCTTCTATAGCACCTAGGTAGCCTAAGGATACTAGAATTGAAGCCCGAATTCACCCGGATTCGCATTAACCTCGGAAGCCCCAAATTAAAGTCGGCTATTTTACGTTTTATGCGATTATAGAGCAATGTAAGTGCGCGGGGCTATTAGACTACCTTCATTAGCACCTAGGGCTTCTATTAGAAGCATTGAATCAAGCTAATTCGAGCAATTACACAAAACCCTAGAAAAACGTCACTATTCACCCTAAAAATCAAACTAACGATTCTAACCGTTTAAATTGCGAAATGATGGCTCAAATATGTTCTCTAGCATTCATATATATGGTATAATAGCATAGATAGTTAATACAATAGCATTTGATCACATTTTCAACAAATCAAGAAATTGACAACTATTTAGAAATGCGAAAATAGGTCGTGAAATCCCTCACCAATGCGCGTAGGAACACCTAGGAGGCTTGCAAACACCCTACACTACTTGCTCAAGGCTTGGAGAGGCTTGGATTGGAGGCTTGGTGAGCAAAATCTCCTTCTTTTCTTCCCTTGGAGCTGGCGGCTTTCTGCTTCTGTTTTCAGCTTTTTATTTTTTTTTCTTTTGCATTTTATGAGCTTATAAGACTATATAATGACTAAGCTTAGGTGGGGTCTTGTTTGGGTACTTAAGTGGTCCAATAAAATGCGCTTAGTTAGCTTAAAACGAGCCTAGGTAGTAGAGTGTATGCTAATTAATTAAAACACTAAGTTATGTTACGTAACACTATTCATCTAATTACAAAAATCATTTTCTAAACGAGCTCTCCTATCGCCTCTAGCTCAATTGCACATTTTTCCCACTACTTTTACAATTAATATGATTTAATAAAAATGCTAATTAACCAATAGAATGCAGTTTAAAAATGAAGTGAATAGTAACTTAAGAAGGCAGTTAATAAGACATAGAAAGAGATGCGCAAACAAAGGATGCAACAGTAATTAAATGCATGGCTAAAATCTCGGGCGTCACATCCTCTCCCCCTTAAACAAATTGCGTCCATGCAATTCTTCTTCACAAGAGAACTCTGCATCAACTGAAAACCAACTCTGATTATTCGTCATCAGTTGCTAAGCAAGAATGCCATATACGAATTCTCGTGGGAGCTCATTAGGAAATCCCAATAGTATTGTTTGTGAACCTCACATAATAAGGCCAAATAAAGGCTCCAATAGAGATGCTACTTCGAAATCCAAATAAGAATCCCGCTGGCACGAATACCATAGAAGAATAAAATCCCAACTAAGAGCGGAGAGAAAATACCAATAAAAGTTCTGAGCAGGAGTATTGTAAATAATACCAGATAATAAGGTTAAAAAGAATCCCATATACCAATTCTTCCGAGAGATGCTGGCAAAAGAATACCAAAAGAATACCTGATAAGAAAATACCAAGAATATGCTCCAGAGAACTGTCATATAGAAACCCCAAAAGAAGC
The DNA here is from genome assembly GCA_037974665.1 of Ehretia macrophylla. NCBI lineage: Eukaryota > Viridiplantae > Streptophyta > Magnoliopsida > Boraginales > Ehretiaceae > Ehretia > Ehretia macrophylla. Next base: position 31,757,135 of record CM075780.1, read on the forward strand.
TACTCATTTATGACCGCTAAGCACTGAAGAAGGCCTTAGAAGAATCCCAATAACTGAGCTCCAACTATATCCACCAATTCCCAAATAAAGGCTGATTAATTGCCTCTCATTTCTGCTAATCAACATAATTTGGAAGGCCTGCCACTAATCACCTCTCTTCAGGGGAGGAAGGAGTTTTTCTTACCATTCGACGGGTTATGTATGCATGCCAAACAATTGCATATGTATAATCATTCTTTAAACTATTACACAAACATGTTAATAAAAGAGTTTGTGAAACAGTGTAATCATCAAAGTCATTCAAGCACGATAATCAAGTCAAGCATAACACAACTCAATCAAAGACATTCAAATACACACATTACAAGCAACAGTTCAAGCAATTAATAATTCACGAAGTCAATTTGATGCATAACTAGCCACTTTACTTCACTTAGCACACATTTAGCACGAAACACATAATTATATCACATAGGTGCACACATTCAATACAAGACACACAATCAAACATGCAGGCATACACTTTCAAGACACACACTTAACAAGCACACACGTAAGGTGTCACGCCCCGACCCAACCCCGCAAAAGGCCAAGCCTGGACCCGACACACGGACGGAGTCTCCTCTGTACCGCGGACGATCCGAAAACCCTAAAAACAATATAATACTTGCGAAAGCTATAAAATAATCAAAACAAGTCAACTTTCTATAAAACATACATTTCTTATTATCCAACTTTCCAAACCAAAAATGCCATGCATACTACACAAGTACTTATGCCACTAAACCATTAGCCATTAGCATGCATTTCTTCACTAGTCATCAGGGTACAAGTTACAACATTACAACTTTAATCCATTACAACATAAGACCATTAAAGGTCTCAAAATAGGAAAATACATACAAGGCTACAAGCCTCAAAATTAAGCGTCCTTCACGCAATATACATAACAACAAGGTTTGCACAAAACTGGTAACCAACCACCAGCAAAGCAGGTAAGTGCTATCACGGAAACACCTCCACCTGCTCCTCCTCCTCAATTACCTCAAGAGGGTCTGCCTCAACTACTCCTGTAAAAACATAGTATAGAGAGGAATGAGCAAAAACTATTGCTCAGCGAGGGCAATTGGTCTCAAGGACGGAGATGAGAGGAGTATGCAATGCAATTAGCCAAGCAATACATACAAAACATATAAAGATACATCCAAAGCCAACAATAAAGCAAGGCAAGTATTTAAAGCTGCAAACACTCAATCAAAGGATACGATACTCTTTTCACGAACCACTTTCAAACACGAATTCGATGATGACGCGCCGGCCTAAAACCACCTTATAACACCAGTTTGGAATACTCCGGAAGTATCCATCAATCCTACGACCCAAATCTCCCTGGGAGGCAACCCAAGCGAGAAAGGGAATAGCAGCGGAGCTAGAGCAACCAACACTGGCAACCCAAGGCTACCCAGAGAGGCCCATCACTCACGCGCGAGACACTATGCAATGCAAGACTCGATACAAGACAATAAACAAGCGATAAACAAGCGATAAAGCCACACGTGGGAGAATAACAAAGTAGGTTACTCTCGCACGCAATAGCAGCAATTTGATAAGCAATTCAATCCAAAACAACTCAAACAAGTAATTCAAGTAATTCTAAGCATTCTATAAGCATAAAGACAAGTAAACACACAAAAACACAAATCGGCCCCAACTATCAAAATGCTACCATTTCCAAACGAGCCACGAGTTCTGGAAACCGACTTCGCCAACCCTCCTAGGTCACCATAAGGCACGTCTAAAGACCCCGAAACCTTACTTTACCCTAGAACTCGCGCAAAGCCCCGATTTTCCCCTTTCTCGTTTGAACTACAACTACAATAACCAAACACCCAACCAACACCATAATTGCACCAAAAGTGCTTCCATGGCCTCCTGAAGCAATGCCAACACGCAAAACGAGAAAACGCAAAAGTCGACCTAAACGACCCCGACTTTCCCAAAGGCTTAATTCTCGTTTTTCCTCTACGCAACCCAAACAAACCACACATTTTAGCATTCTAGCATACCTAGCACGTTTCTACATCAACGGAAAGCATAACAGCGCAACTTCAACGTTTCAAGGTTTTACTATTCACAAAACACTATTCATTCCACAATTCAAGTTGCAATCACAACATTTAACTGCAAAAAATGTTACAAAGCCATAAATACATGTTCTACAAATGCTAAGGAACATTCTAGAAGCATCAAATCGCTTTAAATAACGATCTACGGATAAATCTAAAAACTGATAAAGTTAACTAACACAACGTATAAATGCGCAAATAACATGCTTCCCTCACCTTAGGTACTCCTAGTCGCTAGGAAAACAACGTTGGTTGCCTCGGAAATCACCCCGCACGAGCACACGCGAAGATTGATCGTATAGAAGTTGAAAGGTTTTTTTTTTTCCTCTCTAAAGCTCTCGGCCTGCTGCTCTTATTTGCTGCTGTTTTTTTTTTTTAATTTTGCTTAATATTTTAGCTTATAAGGTGTCAAATGGTCAAAGGTCAAAGGTCCAAGGTCATACCACTTAAAACTTGGTCAAATGGCCCTATTTTGCGCGTTTTAAAGCCGTTTCAGCTAAGGTAAGTTCAATTAAAGCTAGCAACATTTAAAATGTAAAATTTAAGTCATCTAAATACTAGTTTCACTATTTGCTGAGGACTGGAAATCGTCATCTAGCTATCGCTCCTTAAATACAATGCACGTTGCATCGGCGAGAATGTAACAATTAATTCACAAAGATTTTAAGGAAATATAATTTTCAAAATAATAAACAAAGAAAATTCATATTTCGTGCTCAGGTATTACACCCTCTCCCCCTTAAAACAATTGCGCCCACGCAATTCTTACCTGGTCAACAAACAACTTCGGATACTGATCCCGAACTTGGTCCTCTCTTTCCCAAGTCGCTTCCTCAAACCCATGATGATTCCACAGAACCTTTACTAACGGAATACTCTTTCTGCGAAGCTCCCGAATCTTTCGATCCACAATTCTAATCGGTTTCTCTCCGTAGGACAACTTTTCTTCAATCTGCAAAGGCTCTGGTTCAAGTACATGTGAAGGGTTTGGATGATACTTCTTCAACATAGACACGTGGAACACATCGTGCAGTCTCGACAAGCTCGGAGGCAAAGCTAATCGATAAGCCAAAGGACCTACCTTTTCGGTGATCTCATACGGACCCACATACCTGGGACTAAGCTTCCCACTCTTACCGTGCCGAATCAAACCCCTACGTGGAGAAATCTTAAGAAACACCCAATCTCCCAAATCAAACTTAAGATCCCGACGGTGCTTATCCGCATAACTCTTCTGACGACTCTGAGCTGTAAGCATACGCTGGCGAATAAGGTGAACATTATCTACCATCTTAATCATCTCAGGTAACACAGTCGGATCAACTGTTCTCATCTCTCCAACCTCTTCCCAATATAATGGGGATCTGCATTTACGACCATACAACGTCTCGTAGGGAGCCATACCTATAGTAGATTGATAACTATTGTTGTAGGCGAACTCCGCTAAAGGCAAAAACTTCTCCCAATTCTTCCCAAAGTCAAGCACACATGCCCGAAGCATGTCTTCCAAGATCCTGATGGTTCTCTCAGACTGGCCATCAGTTTGAGGATGATATGCAGTACTGAAGCTCAACTCAGTTTGCGGATGATATGCATTTTATGAGCTTATAAGACTATATAATGACTAAGCTTAGGTGGGGTCTTGTTTGGGTACTTAAGTGGTCCAATAAAATGCGCTTAGTTAGCTTAAAACGAGCCTAGGTAGTAGAGTGTATGCTAATTAATTAAAACACTAAGTTATGTTACGTAACACTATTCATCTAATTACAAAAATCATTTTCTAAACGAGCTCTCCTATCGCCTCTAGCTCAATTGCACATTTTTTCCACTACTTTTACAATTAATATGATTTAATAAAAATGCTAATTAACCAATAGAATGCAGTTTAAAAATGAAGTGAATAGTAACTTAAGAAGGCAGTTAATAAGACATAGAAAGAGATGCGCAAACAAAGGATGCAACAGTAATTAAATGCATGGCTAAAATCTCGGGCGTCACAGTAGTACTTCCCTATTCTGGTATAGAAGATCTTAAACTGTACTTGTGTGTTGAACACTAGAGTCTATGGCAATAGGGCAATAGCCATTAAAGTGTGAATGAAAGGCGCAGTAAGTCCTGCAGTAAGTCCAGTTGTGACCAGTGTATCTAGCATGGCTGATCTTCCCCTGTTAGAACAAGAAGTTGTTGCTAACAACTCTGAAGTCACTTCCTTTGATCCTTCCGCATCTCACTATAAGGTAGACATAACACAAACACCTCCATCTACCAAATCAGGAGAACTCTTCAAACTCTCTCCGTTATACCCGTACTCATATTACCAAACTTCCCAATTCACACAAAAGTTCAAATCTCTATTACCTACCAAGCCAGCAGCCTTTACAACCGTGTACAAATCCACTACAGTCTCTGTACAATCCGTATCCTCTTCCGAACTAATTCATTCTTGGAATAGCATAACATGCATAAATATTCTTCAGAGAAGCATTATCTTGATTCAGACGAGTTCAAGAGAAAAAGAGAGCGACTCGCTCAAAAGCTCAAACAGCCAGCTAAGCCAAAGAAGCAGTACTTTCATCCTTGGAAGAATAATCCAAAGCCAGATCATGCAGTCTGGATACCAAGTGGAAATTGTGAAAAGGCTTATTGGGTTGATCTCACACCACCTTCTCATTATCTCTCCAAAGAGAAAATTATCCCAATCGGGTGGGGTGATAAAGACGAGAAAGAAGGTCCTAGTAAAATTTCCTCAGTCATTTCGTCCTTTGATTCCTTTGATCTGTTTGAAAAGGATTCATCCTCTGAGACGATTCCACCATACAAAGGGCCAGTTCTTATGCAAACTCCTGTGACTCCGTTTTACACGGACACCACAAGAACACGTACACACAACCCTGTACAAACTAATCCTGATGATTTAGAAGCAACCAGTGACCAAGGAGAAACTTCCCAAGCAGGAGAACACTGGAACCAAACACAAGCACAAGTCCAACAGGTTCTGTGACACCCGAGAATTTCACCCTAAATTTATTATAATCGTTGCATACTTATGTGCGCATTTCTACGTGCATCATTTTTTTGTTTAATTGTTTTTGTTGTGAGTTACTATTCATAATATTTTCGATTGTTTCGAAAGCTTGATTTTAAATTTTTTCTAGGTCACTCGACATTTAAAAGGAACCAAGAAATTTTCGTTTTGAACTTTCGAGCTTAGGAGTATGCGTTTGAAAAATATTTTCCGTGAGCTTTGAATAGTGTTACGTAAGAATAGTAACATTTGCAACTAAAAATAATTGAAATTGCATTTTGGCCTAGTTTGATTAAGTTTTTTTGAGATTAATTAGCTTAGAATATTAATTATATACATCACATAAAACAACTAACTCATCAATTAAAAGCCACATATCATATTAGCTCTCAAAACAATTGCAAAAATTCCCTCCATGTCCCCCCCATTTGGCCGTCCACTTCAAGAGAGGAAAGGAGAGAATTTTGCTTCAACATCCATGCACTTGAGCTTCTAGATTGTTCTTGGGAGGATTTTGGAGCAACTTAGGACCTTCAACAAAGCTTCTACATCTTCAAAATTGTGAGGGAGAATCATTTTCTTGATTTTAAAGTTTATGTTCATATATTTAATTTTCTTGATTTGTCAATTATAGTTATATAACTTGTTATGAATGCTTCCTATGAGTTATTTAATGTCTATAGAGCTAACTTTTGAGGTTTGATAGCAAAGTTAATGGTTGAAACTTGAAATTGATCAAAGAGGTGATGAATAGTGCAGTGAATAGTAAAATCCGAAAATTTAGGGTTTTTTTTTTATTATATAATTTGTTAATTAGATTGAATTGAGGCTTCCTTTAGGTGCTTTAGACATTAGTGAAACTAGACAAAGACTCACGTGAGGTTGAATTACCCAAAAATGAGTTAAAATGCAAAATTTGTTAACTTTAAAAAGGGGACTTTTCTCATTGTGCAATCCGGGCAAGTTTGGGCATTGATTCGGGTATCCTTGGGTTAAGGAAGCACCTTTGGTGATTTCGTTTCGCGAAAATGGGGTTCGGTTAGTATAGTTGTAGTTCAAATCCGTTCGGGGCCTTCCCGAACTTTTGTTGCTAAAATGTGTTTTTATGATCCTAAAAGGTGCCTTTGGGTTTAATTAAGAATATAGAAAGACTAGGATATGATTGGGAATCTTGAACTATGCTTAGGAGAAAGAAAGCTCGTTTAAAGAAAGGGGAAATGTGATGTTTAGCCATTTTAGTTGCATTTGGAACTTGTTGTGTGTTAGTAATGCCTTGCATTGAATATTTAGGATGTATTTAAGTTATTTGAGTAGATTATTGGAATTAGTTGTGTTGATTGCTACTCTTGGTATCTTAAAGCTAATATTGTGCTTATATGAACTTTTATCGTGCATATATGTGAGGGCGGCCTACTTTGTCGTCTCTCTTACGTGTTATGTGTTATATTGATTGTTTGTGACTTGTATTGGGTTGCGCAACCTATAGCGGACATGGTAGCGTCGAGAAACACGGGCGGCGTCGGGCTTGCCGTGCTCCCTCGACTACCATGGTGCCTATTCCCTTTCTCGCTGAGGCATACTCCACTACCCCAGAGGCGTGGTTCACCTGCTGGGCATGGACCTACCTCGGGAGAAAAGGGTCGTAGGATCGGGATACATCCGGAGTATCCCAATTGTTGGTGTTTGGGGTTTGCCGGCATGTTCGTGATGTTCGTGATGCTCGTGGTTCGTGGCTCGTGAATGAAGACTTGGAAGTGGAACCGTATCCTTTTTAAAAGTGATTAATTGCTTGGCTTATTATCTTGTTGATTTACATGGCTTATATATGTTTTCTTGTGTTTGCATATCATATTGCACGTTGGCATGTTGCATCACCTCCCTCGCTGGGCAACTTTGTTGCTCATTCCTCATTTAATATGTTTCAGGTGAAGCTGAGGTGAATCCTCAGCTGATAGAAGAAGAGGAAGTTCATGTAGATCAGAATCCGTGACTTTGTGTGCTGAGGTGGATTTTATGTGCTTCTTGCGTGGAGTTCTTGTTAATATTGTATTTTGAGACCTTGGGGTCTTGTGTATATGTCTAGTAGCTGTGGACTAGAATGTTAAAGAAAGTTGTTGGATTGTAATAATGAATTCTAGACTTTAATTTCTCTTGCATGCTTGGAGTGTTTGTTGATCTTCATATGGAACTTAGAATTTTATTGTATTTAACTACTTATGGCTAAACCAACTATCTTGCATGCTTGTGTGCTTAAGTAGAATGTTGTTGCTCCAAGGCTCGGATGGCCTTGTGATTGTGTTTTAGCTTTGGAGACATTAGTAGATAAGTTGTTGTTATAGTTCAAAAGTCTTGAGTGACTATTTGCAGGTAACAGTTTTGTCCTATAAACAGGGGAGACTCCGTCCGTTTTCCCTAAATTTTCGTGCCATGGGTTGGGATTGGGACCCCGGTCTCGTGAGGGATCGGGGCGTTACAGAAGTGGTATCAGAGCTTAGCTAGTTAGCTAGGCGCAAGCCGGGATAGGGTCTTCGGCTTGTGGGGTAGTGGCCTTAGTGTCAATGTGTTTAGAAAGTGTATGTGCATGTCTTATGTGATAAGAGAGTTAATGTGATCAATGTGCTTATGTGATCAACATGTTTTATTTGTTGAGTGAACTAGTTGTGGTTTATGTGCTTGTGTGATAAGTGATATGGATGTGGTTAACATGCTTGATGTGTTTACATGTTCAATGTGTTTATGTGATTAATGCGAGCTATGTGATTAACGTGCCTTGTGTGAATTATGTGCTTTGTGTACGTGAGTGCTCGATATGCTTTATATGACTAATGTGAATATGTGATTAACTTGTTTTATGTGAAGTTGTTGTTTAAATGACTTAGTAGTTTATAATTTGTGTATGTGAACTTATTGCTTATGTGACTTTACTTGTTATATATTGCTAACGTGATCAATGTGTTTTATGTATGAGGGTAGCTCGCTTGTATGTGTGAGAATTGCGAGGACGCAATTAGTTTAAGGGGGAGAGGGTGTGACACCCGAGAATTTCACCCTAAATTTATTATAATCGTTGCATACTTATGTGCGCATTTCTACGTGCATCATTTTTTTGTTTAATTGTTTTTGTTGTGAGTTACTATTCATAATATTTTCGATTGTTTCGAAAGCTTGATTTTAAATTTTTTCTAGGTCACTCGACATTTAAAAGGAACCAAGAAATTTTCGTTTTGAACTTTCGAGCTTAGGAGTATGCGTTTGAAAAATATTTTCCGTGAGCTTTGAATAGTGTTACGTAAGAATAGTAACATTTGCAACTAAAAATAATTGAAATTGCATTTTGGCCTAGTTTGATTAAGTTTTTTTGAGATTAATTAGCTTAGAATATTAATTATATACATCACATAAAACAACTAACTCATCAATTAAAAGCCACATATCATATTAGCTCTCAAAACAATTGCAAAAATTCCCTCCATGTCCCCCCCATTTGGCCGTCCACTTCAAGAGAGGAAAGGAGAGAATTTTGCTTCAACATCCATGCACTTGAGCTTCTAGATTGTTCTTGGGAGGATTTTGGAGCAGCTTAGGACCTTCAGCAAAGCTTCTACATCTTCAAAATTGTGAGGGAGAATCATTTTCTTGATTTTAAAGTTTATGTTCATATATTTAATTTTCTTGATTTGTCAATTATAGCTATATAACTTGTTATGAATGCTTCCTATGAGTTATTTAATGTCTATAGAGCTAACTTTTGAGGTTTGATAGCAAAGTTAATGGTTGAAACTTGAAATTGATCAAAGAGGTGATGAATAGTGCAGTGAATAGTAAAATCCAAAAATTTAGGATTTTTTTTATATTATATAATTTGTTAATTAGATTGAATTGAGGCTTCCTTTAGGTGCTTTAGACATTAGTGAAACTAGACAAAGACTCACGTGAGGTTGAATTACCCGAAAATGAGTTAAAATGCAAAATTTGTTAACTTTAAAAAGGGGACTTTTCTCATTGTGCAATCTGGGCAAGTTTGGGCATTGATTCGGGTATCCTTGGGTTAAGGAAGCACATTTGGTGATTTCATTTTGCGAAAATGGGGTTCGGTTAGTATAGTTGTAGTTCAAATCCGTTCGGGGCCTTCCCGAACTTTTGTTGCTAAAATGTGTTTTTATGATCCTAAAAGGTGCCTTTGGGTTTAATTAAGAATATAGAAAGACTAGGATATGATTGGGAATCTTGAACTATGCTTAGGAGAAAGAAAACTCGGTTAAAGAAAGGGGAAATGTGATGTTTAGCCATTTTAGTTGCATTTGGAACTTGTTGTGTGTTAGTAATGCCTTGCATTGAATATTTAGGATGTATTTAAGTTATTTGAGTAGATTATTGGAATTAGTTGTGGTGATTGCTACTCTTGGTATCTTAAAGCTAATATTGTGCTTATATGAACTTTTATCGTGCATATATGTGAGGGCGGCCTACTTTGTCATCTCTCTTACGTGTTATGTGATATATTGATTATTTGTGACTTGTATTGGGTTGCACAACCTAAATCGGACATGGTAGCGTCGAGAAACACGGGCGGCATCGGGCTTGCCGTGCTCCCTCGACTACCATGGTGCCTATTCCCTTTCTCGCTGAGGCATACTCTACTACCCCAGAGGCGTGGTTCACCTGCTGGGCATGGACCTACCTCGGGAGAAAAGGGTCGTAGGATCAGGATACATCCGGAGTATCCCAATTGTTGGTGTTTGGGGTTTGCCGCCATGTTCGTGATGTTCGTGATGCTCGTGGTTCGTGGCTCGTGAATGAAGACTTGGAAGTGGAACCGTATCCTTTTTAAAAGTGATTAATTGCTTGGCTTATTATCTTGTTGATTTACATGGCTTATATATGTTTTCTTGTGTTTGCATATCATATTGCACGTTGGCATGTTGCATCACCTCCCTCGCTGGGCAACTTTGTTGCTCATTCCTCATTTAATATGTTTCAGGTGAAGCTGAGGTGAATCCTCAGCTGATAGAAGAAGAGGAAGTTCATGTAGATCAGAATCCGTGACTTTGTGTGCTGAGGTGGATTTTATGTGCTTCTTGCGTGGAGTTCTTGTTAATATTGTATTTTGAGACCTTGGGGTCTTGTGTATATGTCTAGTAGCTGTGGACTAGAATGTTAAAGAAAGTTGTTGGATTGTAATAATGAATTCTAGACTTTAATTTCTCTTGCATGCTTGGAGTGTTTGTTGATCTTCATATGGAACTTAGAATTTTATTGTATTTAACTACTTATGGCTAAACCAACTATCTTGCATGCTTGTGTGCTTAAGTAGAATGTTGTTGCTCCAAGGCTCGGATGGCCTTGTGATTGTGTTTTAGCTTTGGAGACATTAGTAGATAAGTTGTTGTTATAGTTCAAAAGTCTTGAGTGACTATTTGCAGGTAACAGTTTTGTCCTATAAACAGGGGAGACTCCGTCCGTTTTCCCTAAATTTTCGTGCCATGGGTTGGGATTGGGACCCCGGTCTCGTGAGGGATCGGGGCGTTACAGGTTCCACAACAACAACCTCAAAGACAACAAAACATTGAAGGAAAAGTTTTCATCCCATATGCTCCAGATCACAAGCAATTCTGGAACATTGATGCAATTCCTCCTGATGACAGACTCAAATATGTTGAGAAAATGGATGCATAGATAAATGGAGAATCTCTATGAAATCCTACTCTTGAGATAAGAGATATCATTGACCGTCTTGTTGCTGCTTTTACAAGATGACTCCACAGTTGGTGGACAAGGATAGTGACAGAAGAAGATAGACAGATCATCCTGACAAATGCAGATCCTATTCAGATATTCCTAAGATGTCTACAAAACATTTTCGTAGGACAAACAGCCCAAGAGATTGAAAAGGCAGAAAAGGAGTTCTTACTCAACAAATGATGTGATTTTGCAAAACTTGGAGATTACTATCTCAGACAGGAAACTCTGTATTTTATCCTTGGAAAAAATACATAAACCATCAAGAAGGTGTTCGTGTTTAACATGCCACAACCTCTTCCTGAATTGCTCGAAATAGAGTTCAAACAAGCCAATATTGTAGATCTAAGACAGATGAGTCTTGCTCACTTGCACCAGATGGCTAGAAAGCTCATTCAAGATCAGTGTGAGTCCAAACGACTTGTCAAACTTCTCAAAAGCAACGAGCAGAAAACAATGGATACCTTTTGCAGAAAAGATTTCCAAAAGTTTGGTTGTCACACTCACAGCTACTCTCCATGTTCGTGTCACAAATACAAGAAGCACAAACATCATAAAAGGTTTCACAAGTCCAGAAAACCTTTCAAAAAGTTCAGATTTGTGAGGAAAAGAGCAAAACCTTCCTCTTCCACTAAATGTTTTCTTTGTGGAAAGAAAGGACATTTTGCGAAGGATTGTTACCTCGAGAAGTCCAAGAAGCTACCAGCAAAACTTGTCCAGTTCATCTCAACTCAAAACTTTGTTGACTAGCTATCCACATGGACTTCTGAACCAGATCAAGCCGTTCTTAACCTTGATACAGCCTCATCCTCAGATCTCACCTCAGAATCCGAATCATCTGATTCAGAACCAAACCTCTCCATAGCCAAAATACACAAAACCTCTTAACAACCAATCCTTACCACTTCCCAAGCTAACTTTATCCCAGGACAAATCGATATGCCATGCATAAAGCTTGTTATAAACCCTCCAGGATATGTTCCTATCATTGTTACTGCACTTCTAGACAGAGGATCATGTATTTCTTTCATGAAATCCAAGTGTCTTCCTCCTGAATTTTGGATATCATCCAGAGCAACCTTTACCACTGCTTCTGGTAGTGGATTTGCAAGTGAAGCACATTTCATGACCATTCCCATACACTTATCCCCAGATGTTTCAGTCCGACATAGCTTTTATCAATATGATCAATGCTGTGAAGACATTCTCTTAGGAATGGATTTCCTAACCTTACTTGCTCCATTCTCATTTCAAACAGTTGGTTTCCAATTCCTGCATAATCAGTATACCCCTTGGGTATCCTTATAGAAATTAGCCTCATAGGTTTCAGCCATTCAGGATGATGAGTTTGCTGAAGAAAGAAGCCTCCTCATTTCCTGTTGTGGTGATCTTCCAAACAAGTTTTGGGAAAGAGAGAAACACTTTGTCTCTCTACCTTACAAAGAGAATTGGAAGATGCCACACCAAACCGCTTCTCATCCAGGAATGCCAAAAGATGAAGATCTTTGTCAAGCTCAAGTTCAAGCACTACTCGAGCAAGGTCTCATCCGACCATCCAGATCTCCGTGGGCAAGTCATGCCTTTTATGTCAACAAAAGATCTGAAGAAGTTCGAGGAAAGAAAAGATTGGTGATAGATTATCACCAACTCAATGATCAATTGCAGGATATTAGATACCCTCTTCCAAGAAAGGAACAACTCCTTCAGAAGCTGTCCAAAGCCAAATTCTTTTCCAAATTTGATATGAAATCAGGATTTTGGCAGATTGGTATTACTGAAGCTGACAGATTCAAAACAGCTTTTGTTGTTCCACAGGGTCATTATGAATGGAATGTCATGTCGTTCGGTCTCAAGAATGCACCGTCCGAGTTCCAGCACAGAATGGATGATGTAAATAGGCCACTTGCGCAGCACTGTATTGGCTACATTGATGATGTTTTGATATTCAGTAACATAGCTGAAGAACACCACCAGCATCTCCGACAATTCTAGGAACTAACCTACCAGCATGGATTAGTTCTTGCTGAATCCAAGATGAAGATTGGTCTAAATGCTATTGATTTTCTTGGTTTGTAGATAAGAGAAGGACACATTCTTTTACAGGACCACATATCAAGCAAAGTCCTCGACTTTCCTGATGAACTCAGAACTGTTACACAGATCCAACAGTTCCTTGGCCTCATCAATTAAGCCTCATCGCATTTCCCATCATTGGCCAACTACACCAGCTAGATTTCAAAGTACCTCTGAAAATCCAACATTGGAAATTGGTCTCCAGAAGCCACAATTGCAGTTCAGAAGCTAAAGGAGTTATGCAAGGCACTTCCTCATCTCAAGATCCCAGGTCCAGGACAACTTATTTTGCAGACTGATGCTTCCCTTGATTTTTGGGCAGCAGTCCTCATTGAAGAAGACCATGGACATAGACAAGTCTGTGGTTATAAGTCAGGATCTTTTACGCCCGCACAACACAATTATCCCTCTATAAAAAGAGAAGTTCTTGCAGTTATTCAGGGAATCAAAAAATTCAAGTTTTATCTTGCTCAGAATCCTTTTTTTGTTGACACAGATTTTAAAGGATTTCAGGGCGTTCTCATAAGAAAGTAGAATGATATTCCAAATCCACAACTCATCCGATGGACAGAATGGATTTCCCAATTCAATTGGATAATGTGACACATCCCAGGCAAAGAGAATATACTTGCTGATTTTTTCTCTCGCACACCACCATCCGAGAAAGCTGTATGCATGGTAAATCCAGATGGACGCAAACTTCCAGCTTCCCTTGTTCCAGGTCTTATTCCAGGTAGTTCCAGTTCAAATCCAGTTCCCACTGATGGCCAGTCTTAGACATTTTATGATTTGAGTTCAGACCAGCAAGCTCAATTTCTTGAAGCCTTACCTGAAGAGATCAAGATAAAGATCCTCCGATCATTCCCCAGAATCTGGATCACTGATTTCTTTGAAGAATTCGTTGAGATCAAGCTCAGAAGAATTATTGATCTGTTATCCTCTGTCTATTATGTTCGCAACGTTGTTCGTTACCATCCCTAACATGAAGAACCATGGGATACAGTTCTTGATTTTAATAATTATGACTTTTCAAAGATGCAATCCTGTGACTACGACTTTTTGATCCAGAGCTCATTCAGAGACATGTTCGTGTGTTCCCAGAATCTCGCTTCGTCAAGCTATTCTCACAGGTATTTCAGTCATTTGATCCGCCAACACTCATCACCGGTCAAATTATTCAACACTAGCACGTTTTCATCATTCGCCTCATAGATGTTTGGAATCGTGCCATTCTGCCAACCATCATTCCAATCAACCATTTCCACCTTTGACAAGAGCCTTGGGAATATTTTATTTCTTGGTAACAATGTCTTACTGTCAAAAGAGCCACTACTCGAGCTCATGGTCTAGATGTTTCTGATCCCCGAGAATTTTGGCACGTCCGCTTCCCTGATAGCCCCACTTTTCATGAGCATCTTCTCGCCTTCCAGAATTTTTCTCAAGAAGATGGCTATTCCACTGCAGACCTTGGGTATGACTACGACCCGTGGGGGGGAGATTTAGCCAAAATTGTAAGGAGTGGGATGATATTGATCTCAATAATGACAAATGGTGACTCATTGCAAACAGGATTCTAGGAATCTTGGGTGGACCCCATGACGAAGCTTCGTGTTTTGTAAATAGGTTTGTCATGTTGTAATAATAGGATATGACAAGAATCGTTTGTCACTTCAGATTCCCTTTAAGTCATCTCTTGTTTGTCTGTTTGTAATAAGTGAGATTTCCTTTATTAAAGGAAACCGCTTTAGTCGCGTCAGGTTTGTCTTATTATGAATTATTAGGAATCTCTTTATGTTGTGTCAGTTTTTCCTTTATTAAAGGAAGCTGCCTTAGTCCTTGTCAGGAATAGTGAAGATTCTGCTTGTAATTATTTGCTTTGTAATGGTTTGCCTATAAATAATGAAGAACCCCTGACTAAAGGGGCGAGTCAGATAGAGTCAGATTTGGATTGCAATACATCTTTCTTTATCTCAAACTGCCTATATCTTCCTTCTACCCTTAGCCTTTAGCCATGTCTTCCGCCTCCCGCTTCCCACCTTACCCTTAGTGCCTCAATAATGGCAGATGGTGACTCATTGTAGACAGGATTCTAGGAATCCTGGGTGGACCCCATGATAAAGCTTCGTGTCATGTAAATTGCTTTGCCATGTTGTAATAATAGGATATGACTGGAATCTTTTGTCACTTCAGATTTCCTTTAAGTCATGTCTTGTTTGTCTGTTTCTAATAAGTGAGATTTCTTTTATTAAAGGAAACCGCTTTAGTCGCGTCAGGTTTGTCTTATTGTGAATTATTAGGAATCTCTTTTTGTCAAGTCAGCTTTTCCTTTATTAAAGGAAGCTGCCTTAGTCCTTGTCAGGAATAGTGAAGATTCCGCTTTGTAATTATTTTCTTTGTAATGGTTTGCCTATAAATAATGAAGAACCCCTGACTAAAGGGGCAGAGTCAGATAGAGTCAGATTTGGATTGCAATACATCTTTCTTTCTCTCAAACTGCCTACATCTTCCTTCTACCCTTAGCCTTTAGCCATGTCTTCCGTCTCCCGCTCTCCGCCTTAACCTTAGTGGTCTTAGAGCCTAGTTAACAGTATCACTTCCCTATTCTGGTATTGAAGGTCTTAAACAATACTTGTGTGTTGAACACTAGAGTCTTTGGAAATAGGGAAATAGCCGTTAAAGAGTGAATAAAAGGCGCAGTAAGTCTCGCAGTAAGTCCAGTCGTGTCCAGTGTATCCACCATGGCTGATTTTCCCCTAACAGAACAAGAAGTTGTTGCTAACAACTCTTAAGTCACTTCCTTTGATCCTTCCGCATCTCATTATGAGGTAGACATAACCTAAACACCTCCATCTACCAAACCAGGTGGACTCTTCAAACTCTCTCCGTTAAACCCATACTCATATTACTAAACTTCCCAACTCACACAAAAGTTCAAATCTCTATTACCTACCAAGCCAGCAGCCCTTACAGCCGTGTATAAATCCTCTATAGTCTCTGTACAATCTGTATCCTCTTCCCGCTCAGAAACCTACATTCCTATACTTTCTGAACCTGATCTCCATAGATATAGACAGAAAGGTTACAAAGGTTTACACCTTGGAGCCATTTGTCTAGCCTTACAACCTAGTTTTATTGCCGGAAAAAATGTATCATGTCTAGTCTCTTTACTAGATACCAGGTGGCGTAAGTTTGATGATGCACTTATCTGTGCCATTGAAGCAGGTCTTCACAATGGCCATGTTCTCATCCCGGTTGAACCAAACTTCACCCTTGATCTTTCCCGCCCTACCCTTTCTCAAACCATACAGGTCCTTATCCAACTTTATGGAGCTGATATGAACCCAAATGAAACTGTTGTTGCACTCCATCATTCTATGACCTATAAAGTTCAAACCCATCTCTTTTCCATGGACCACAACTATAAGCCTCGAGTCCAAGTGTTAGGTGATAGTAATGTTACCCAACCAAAAATCTACACCAAACATGAACTCACTTTCCCTCCTCGTTGGAAAAATGATTATGAAAGAAGCCATAACCGATCAATCATCCATGATTCACCAAGAATCTCTAGACATCCTCTAGAACCAGGTCGTGTCGCCATATCATTTCCAACAGAATCCCAACCAGCTGAACCATGTGAAAAATGTCAACTTGCTGGACATCCTCAATCCTGTCCATACTGTGTCAGAAAACCCTTTGCTACCAGATCTAGGTCCTCTAGATATGTCTGTTCTGTTAATTTTCCTGAAGACATCTATTGTACAGGAGAAGCTGGCAATGCATATGTTGGTAAATGACAAGTTACCAAAACCAGACCACAAGATGTTGGACCAATTGAGTCAGCAATCAATTGGGGCAACATGAATGCAAAAGCTCAGAATGCTACCATTGAGAAATTATGGTCAGATCTCAGGGAACATGTTGCATGGACAAAAGAAGCCCATGATTATCTCAGACAAGGTTGTTATGACCAACATAATGACCTCCACAAGGCTTTCCTCAGAAACCACAGATATCACTAGCAGAATCCTATTAACTGGAAAAAACTGCAGAAAGTCACTCCAGTTCGGAACCATTCCGGACAAGTTTGTTCTTGGAACAACGTCAACATGATCAACTTGGAGAAATCTTCTTCAGAGAAGCATTATCTTGATTCAGATGAGTTCAAGAGAAAAAGAGAACGACTCGCTCAAAAGCTCAAACTGCCAGCTAAGCCAAAGAAACAGTCCTCTCATCCTTCGAAGCATAATCCAAAGCCAGATCATGCAGTCTGGATACCAAGTGGAAATTGTTAAAAAGCTTATTTGGTTGATCTCACACCACATCCTCATTATCTCTCCGAAGAGAAAATTATCCCAACCGGGCGGGGTGATGAAGACGAGAAAGAAGGTCCTAGTGAATTTTCCTCAGTCATTTTGTCCTTTGATTCTTTTGATCCGTTTGAAAAGGATTCAACATCTCAAACGATTCCACCATACAAAGGGCCAGTTCTTATGCAGACCCCTGTGACACCGTTCTACACGGACACCACAAGGACACATACACACAACCCTATTCAAACTAATCTTGATGATTCAGAAGCAACCAGTGACCAAGGAGAAACTCCCCAAGCAGGAGAACACCAGAGGGGAGAGTCAGATAGAGTCAGATTTGGATTGAAACACATCTTTCTTTCTCTCAAATAGCTTACATCTTCCTTCTTTCTACCCTTAGCCTTTAGCCATGTCTTCCGCTTCCTGCTCTCCGCCTTACCCTTAGTGGTCTCAAAGCCTAGTTAACTATAGCACTTCCCTATTCTCGTATTGAAGGTCTTAAATAATACTTGTGTGTTGAACACTAGAGTCTTGGCAATAGGGCAATAGCCATTAAAGAGTGAATGAAAGGCGCAGTAAGTCCCGCAGTAAGTCCAGTCGTGACCAGTGTATCCACCATGGCTGATCTTCCCCTGCCAAAACAAGAAGTTGTTGCTAACAACTCTGAAGTCTCTACCTTTGATCCTTCCGCATATCATTATGAGGTAGACATTACCCAAACACCTCCATCTACCAAACCAGGTGAACTCTTCAAACTCTCTCCGTTAAACCTATACTCATATTACCAAACTTCCCAACTCACACAAAAGTTCAAATCTCTATTACCTACCAAGCCAGCAGCCCTTACAGCCGTGTACAAATCCTCTACAGTCTCTGTACAATCCGTATCCTCTTCTGAACTAATTCGTTCTTGGAACAGCATCAACATGATCAACATGCATAAATCTTCTTCAGAGAAGCATTATCTTGATTCAGACGAATTCAAGAGAAAAAGAGAACGACTCGCTCAAAAGCTCAAACAGCCAGCTAAGCCGAAGAAGCAATCCTCTCATCCTTGAAAGTATAATCCAAAGCCAGATCATGCAGTCTGGATACCAAGTGGAAATTGCAAAAAAGCTTATTGGGTTGATCTCACACCACCTCCTCATTATCTCTCCAAAGAGAAAATTATCCCAACCGGGTGGGGTGATGAAGCCGAGAAAGAAAGTCCTAGTGAAATTTCCTCAGTCATTTCGTCCTTTGATCCATTTGAAAAGGATTCATCCTCTCAGACGATTCCACCATACAAAGGGCCAGTTCTTATGCAGACCCCTGTGACACCGTTTTACACGGACACCACAAGAACACGTATACACAACCCTGTACAAACTAATCCTGATGATTCAGAAGCAACCAGTGACCAAGGAGAAACTTCCCAAGCAAGAGAACACCGAAACCAAACACAAGCACAAGTCCCACAGGTTCCACAACTACAACCTCAGAGACAACAAAACATTGAAGGAAAAGTTTCCATCCCATATGCTCCAGATCACAAACAATTCTAGAACATTGATGCAATTCCTCCTAATGAAAGACTCAAATATCTTGAGAAAATGGATGCATGGATAAATGGAGAATCTCTTCGAAATCCTACTCTTGAGATAAGAGATATCATTGACCGTCTTGTTGCTGCTTTTACAGGATCACTCCGTAGTTGGTGGACAAGGATGCTGACAAAAGAAGAAAGACAGATCATCTTGACAGATGCAGATCCTATTCAGATATTCCTAAGATGTCTACGAAACATTTTCGTAGGACAAACAGCCCAAGAGATTGAAAAGTCAGAAAATGAGTTCTTACTCAACAAATGCTATGATGTTGCAAAACTTAGAGATTACTATTTAAGACAGGAAGCTCTGTATTTTATCTTTGGAAAAATACAGAAACCATCAAAAAGGCATTTGTCTTCAACATGCCACAACCACTTCTTGAATTGCCCGAAGTAGAGTTCAAACGAGCCAATATTGCAAATCTAAGAAAGGTGAGTCTTGCTCACTTATACCAGATGGCCAAAAAGCTCATTCAAGATCAGTGCGAGTCCAAGTGACTTGGCAAGCTCCTCAAAAGCAACGAGCAAAAAACAATGGATACCTTTTGCAGAAAAGATTTCCAAAAGTTTGGCTGTCACACTCATAGCTACTCTCCATGTTCGTGTCACAAATACAAGAAGCACAAACATCTGAAAAGGTTTCACAAGTCCAGAAAACCTTTCAAGAAGTTCAAATTTGTGAAGAAAAGATCAAAACCCTCTTCTTCTACTAAGTCTTTTCTTTGTCAAAAGAAATGACATTTTGAAAAAGATTGTTACCTCAAAAAGACCAAGAAGCTACCAACCAAGCTTGTTCAGTTCATCTCAACTTAAAACTTTGATGACCAACTATACACATGGACTTCTGAACCAGATCAAGCCGTCCTTAACCTTGATACAGCCTCATCCTCATATCTCACCTCAGAATCCGAATCCTCTGATTTAGAACCAAACCTCTCCATAGCCAAAATACACAAAACCTCTGAACAACCAATCCTTACCACTTCCAAAGCTACTTTTACCGCATGACAAATCTATAAGCCATACATAAAGCTTGTTGTAAACCCTCCAAGATATGTTCTTATCACTGTTACTGCACTTCTAGACATAGGATCATGTATTTCTTTCATGAAATCCAAGTGTCTTCCTCTTGAATTTTAGATATCCTCCAGAGCAACCTTTACCACTGCTTCTGGTAGTGGATTTGCAAGTGAAGCACATTCTATGACCATTCCCATACACTTATCCCCAGATGTCTCAGTTTAACACAGCTTTTATCAGTATGATCAATGCTGTGAAGACATTCTCTTAGGAATGGATTTTCTCACCTTACTTGCTTCATTCTCATTTCAAACAGATGGTTTTCAATTCCTGTATAATTAGTATACCCCTTGGGTATCCTCACAGAAATTACCCTCACAGGTTTCAGCCATTCAAGATGATGAATTTGCTGAAGAAAGAAGCCTCCTCCTTTCCTGTTGCGGTAATCTTCCAAACAAGTTTTGGGAAAGAGATAAACACTTTGTCTCTCTACCTTACAAAGAGAATTGGAAGATGCCACACCAAACCACCTCTCATCTAGGAGTGCCAAAAGATGAAGATCTTTGTCAAGCTGAAATTCAAGCACTACTCGAGCAAGGTCTCATCTGACCATCCAGATCTCCGTGGGCAAGTCATGCCTTTTATGTCAACAAAAGATCTAAACAAGTTCGAGGACAGAAAAGATTGGTGATAAATTATCGCTAACTCAATGATCAATTGCAGGATATCAGATACACTTCGGAAGTAACTCATTCAGAAGCTGTCCAAAGCCAAATTCTTCTCAAAATTTGATATAAAATCTGGATTTTGGCAGATTGGTATTACTGAAGCTGACAGATTCAAAACAGCTTTTGTTGTTCTACAGGGTCAATATGAATGGAATGTCATGTCGTTCGGTCTCAAGAATGCACCGTCCGAGTTCCAACACAGAATGGATGATGTGTACTGACCCCTTGCGCAGCACTGTGTTGTCTACATTGATGATGTTTTGATATTCTGTAACACATTTGAAGAACACCAGCAACATCTCCGACAATTCCAGGAACTAACCTACCAACATGGATTAGTTCTTGCTGAATCCAAGATGATAATTGTTTTAAATGCTATTAATTTCTTGGTTTGCAGATAAGAGAATGACACATTCTTTTATAGGACCACATATCAAGCAAAGTCCTCGACTTTCCTGATGAACTCAGAACTGTTACACAGATCCAACAGTTCCTTGGCCTCATCAATTATGCCTCATCGCATGTCCTATCATTGGCCAACTACACCAGCCAGATTTCTAAGTACCTCCGAAAATCCAACATTGGAAATTGGTCTCCAGAAGCCACAATTGCAGTTCAGAAGCTAAAGGAGTTATGCAAGGCACTTCCTCATCTCAAGATCACAGGTCCAGGACAACTCATTTTGTAGACTGATTTTTGGGCAGCAGTCCTCATTGAAGAAGACAATAGACACAGACAAGTCTGTGGTTACAAATCAGGATCTTTCACGCCAGCACAATGCAATTGTCCCTCTTTAAAAAAAGAAGTTCTTGCAGTTATTCAGAGAATCAAAAAATTCAAGTTTTATCTTGCTCAAAATCCTTTTATTATTGAAACAGATTTTAAAGGATTTCAGGGCGTTCTTAGAAGAAAGCATAATGATATTCCAGATCTACAACTCATCCGATGGATAGAATGGATCTCCAATTCAATTGGACAATGCGACACATCCCAGGCAAAGAGAATATCCTTGCTGATTTTCTCTCTCGCACACCACCATCCGAAAAAGTTGTATGCATGGTAAATCCAGATGGACGCAAACTTCCAGCTTCCCTTGTTCCAGGTGTTATTCCATGCAGTTCCAATTCAAATCCAGATCCCACTGATGGCCAGTCTCAGGAATTTTATGATTTGAGTTCAGGCCAGCAAGCTCAATTTCTTGAAGCCCTACCTGAGGAGATCAAGATCAAGATACTCCGATCATTCGCTAGAAGCCGGATCACTAATTTCTTTGAAGAATTCGTTGAGATCAAGCTCAGAAGAATTATTGATCTGTTATCCTCTGTCTATTATTTTTGCAACGTTGTTCGTTACAATCCCCAGCATGAAGAATCATGGGATACTGTTCTTGATTTTAATAATTATGACTTTTCAAAGATGCAATTCTTGTATCTTTGGTATTGGCATAATTATCCTATGGTAGTTCTTTTTGATCCAGAGCTCATTCAGAGACATGTTCGTGTGTTCCTAGAATCCCGCTTCGTTAAGCTATTCTCACAGGTGTTTCAGTCATTTGATCCGCCAACATTCATCACCGGACAAATTATTCAGCATCAACAAGTTTTCATCATACACCTCACAGAAGTTTGGAATCGTGCCATTCCGCCAACCATCATTCCAATCAACCATTTCCACCTCTGACAAGAGCCTTGGGAATATTTTATTTCTTGGGAACAATGTCTTACTGTCAAGAGAGCCATTGCTCGAGCTCATGGTCTAGATGTTTCTGATCCCCGAGAATTTTGGCACGTCCGCTTCCCTAATAGCGCCACTTTTCATGAGCTTCTTCTCGCATTCCATAATTTTTCTCAAGAAGATGGCTATTCCACTGCAGACCTTGGGTCCGACTACGACCTGCGGGGGGGGAGGGGGGGAGGGGGGGGGGAGGAGATCTTAGCCAAAATGGTCAGGAGTAGGATGATATTGATCTCAATAATGACAGATGGTGGCTCATTGCAGACAGGATTCCAGGAATCCCGGGTGGACCCCATGACTGTCACGCCCCAACTCGACCCCACCTACGATCAGTCAGGACGCAACGGAATTTCGGCGGCATAACGACAGTAAACAGATTTCCGAGGTTCTAAACCAACCTCATTAAACATCATACATCCAGTAATTCCTCAATACAAACAACAACATACAACACAACCATGTTATACAATAAAACATCCTCGTTATACGCCTCCGTTCCAACATGACATACAATACCTCAACTTTATCATACATTTCAAAAGTAAGTTGAGACACAACTACAATTTAACCATAGACAAAAGGAAGTCACTAAATTAACATCATTTGGTTCATCATCTTTTCAATATCTATTACATTAAGAACCGTAAAGCATATAAAGTCTATTAAACTAATATACAAGACATTTAACAACATAAAGTCATGGATAAGACTCGGGAACATATGACTCATCCACGAAAGGCACATTTTCCACATTCTCCTCTTCAGGAGGCACGTACCCGTAATCTTGTGAAAGTACACCTGAAACATGCATTAATAGAGAGTGAGCTTATATACATAAGCCCAGTGAGGATCCGATAGATCTCGACAGTATTCACTACGCTCCTTGGATTTAGTCCTTTGAGCAAGTAAACACACAACAACATAAATAAAGCTATCATCACATAACTATATGACCATTCAATAAGGATACTCTATTTGGTGTAGCTCCAAACGCCATCACGATCTCAACCGTTCTTCTTATAACTCCCCATTACTCACGCACCCGAGGTACCTCACTAGCCCCTCCCTCCATGACACCTCCGTCATGCGAGCTGGGGGTAGCCTATGGCAGTCATGCCGTTATCAACCCGACAGCCCGACGCTGCCCGAGAGGTGGCACACACATACCAAGACTCCATATTCATCAATCATCAAACAAGCATAAATCAATCAATCAATTGGGAGATCAGCAACAAGAGTGCCCGATTCCCGCATTCAATAATAATCAATCAATAACATCAATATAACATCAATATTAAATTAAACAACAAACAACGTAGTTAGATGACAAAGTAGGCCATCTAACCGGACATGCATAATATACATAATTAAACTCTAAATTACTCAACAACCACTCACCATTCATCACTCGAACACTACCCAACCATCTAAGGCATCGTTCAAGAAATTAAAGAATGACAACCTAAACTTCTAAAATTCATAACTTACAATCTACTAATCCAAACATTGTCAAATCAGTTCCTATCACTCACCCATTCAACCTACTACATTAGCCCTCTCGGAAATCCACCATAACACCTCCAAATCATGCCCGATAACCCTAAAACCCTATGACGTCATGGCTGGATTTTCCGGATTTTCACACAAACAATGTAATCGAAAATTCGGCATTACAACAGCGCTAACACGTAATTATCAAGTATTTAGAAATCGACGGCAATCGATTTCGATCAACACAACTCATTTAAATCAACTTTGAACATTTAAATCAAAATTAAATACCCGGAAAATAAAAATTATGCTATATCCGACAGAAACTCGTAGTATTAGTATATAATGATCCCTAGCATGCAAGGAGCAATAATCTAACATCAGATTACAATTCTAACGGTTCAATTTTCATTTATACGCAAAAACACAAAAATGACATTTTGAGATCTAGAATTTTTATCTCACCTTAGATGCGATATAAGCCTAGGAATGCGTGCAATGCGTGCCCAACAAGCAGAATCCAAGTCGGTGCGAAGTTTCACGGACAAAAACTAGGTTTTTCTTTGAAAAATTGATTGAAAAGCTTGAGTTTTCTCTTCTCTTTTTCTCTCCTCAAACTCACGGCAATGTGTGTGTGTGTGATGGTGTTTTTGTGTTGTGTGAGTGTGTGTAGGTGACATTAGCTTATAAGGTCAATTATTTAATTAAAGTCAAAGTTATTTTAATAGGTATTTTTGTATTTTTAATGACTTTAATTGCATTTTATTGCTCACCAAGTTAAAAATAATTATGCAACCCCCAAGATATCTCAAGTGAGTTATTTTTAGGTGACAAGAAGTTTTACATTCAAAGAATTCCACCCGAGTCGGCTTAAAACTCGATTTTTGCAAAAGTCGGTGTAAAAACCCTAATAAATTCTTAAGCCGATTTTAAAACCGTTTTCATCAAACACAGGTCTATTAAAGTCCGTGGACTAGGTCTAGAAGGGTTAAAAAGACCAGTTTCAAAATTATAGCGGACGTGTTTCGAAAACACTATTCACTGAAAATCGACGATAAAATTTCTGACTCCGTTTTTGATGAAAATTTCATGAATGCACATTTAGCACGTATTAGAAGTATTGACATCAAAATTATAACTTTCTAGGTCCTATAGCACATAAACAGATCATATGCACGAAAAACGAGGTAAAGCACGTAAAACGAGATAAGCAAGAAAGTGGGGTTTCACATTCTCCCCCCCTTATAGAAATTTCGTCCTCGAAATTCTTACTTGATGTACGGAAAAGATCTGGGTATAGCTGCTGCATCTGATCTCGTCTCTCCCACGTAGCTTCCTCAATGCCGTGATGCTTCCACAACACCTTAACCATCGGAATCCTCTTCGTCCTCAACTCTCGGTCCATCTGATCTAGAATACGAATCGGACGCTCGTCATAAGTCAAATTCTCTCGAAGCTGTAACGGCTCTGGCTCAAGAATATGAGAAGGATCCGGATTGTATTTCCGCAAATTAGACACGTGAAATACATCGTGGACATTAGAGAAGTTCTCCGGTAAAGCCAACCGATATGCCAACTTACCAACCCTGCCAGTAATCTCAAACGGCCCAACAAATCTCGGACTCAGCTTACCACCTTTACCATAACGAACAAACCCCTTTCGAGGAGACAATCTCAAGAAAACCCGATCTCCAACTGCAAACTCCAAGTCTCGACGACGCTTATCAGCATAACTCTTGAATCTATTCTGCGCCGTAAGCATTCTCTGCCTGATCAACTGAACATTCTCAATCTTCTCAAGAAGTTCTGGCATGATAGTCGGATCAATAGTCTTCATCTCTCCTACCTCGTCCCAATATAAAGGTGAACGGCACTTACGACCGTAAAGAGCTGCAAAAGGTGCCATTCCAATAGTAGCTTGATAACTATTGTTATAGGCAAACTCGGCAAGTGGTAGATGTTTCTCCCAATTCTTCCCGAAGTCCAGAACACAAGCCCTAAGCATATCTTCCAGAATCTGAATAGTCCGCTCAGATTGACCGTCGGTCTGTGGATGATACGCGGTACTGAAGTTCAACTGAGTACCCAAAGTCTCCTGAAGTTTCTCCCACAAACGAGAAGTAAATCGAGGATCTCGATCAGAGACAATACTAGATGGAATACCGTGAAGTCTAACAATCTGATCCAGATAGAGATCCGTCAGCTTTGTAACCTCATCTCCTAACCTCATGGCAATAAAATGAGCTGTCTTCGTCAAACGATCCACGACAACCCAAACTGCATCATTACCCCTCGGTGATCTAGGCAAACCAGTGACGAAGTCCATCGTAATATGCTCCCATTTCCACTCTGGTATAGCCAACGGCTGAAGCAAACCTGCTGGTCGTTGATGCTCGGCTTTCACTCTCTGACAAGTTAAACATCTAGATACAAACTGAGCAACCTCCCTTTTCATGTTGTTCCACCAGTAATGCTGTTTCAAATCCCGATACATCTTGGTTCCACCGGGATGAATAGTATATTTAGAATTATGAGCTTCCTCCAGAATACCTCGCCTCAAGCCCGGTTCATCGGGAACACAAACCCTGTTCCGAAACCGAAGAATACCATCCTCATGCACTTTGAAGTCAGACTGATCATCCGTGATCTGATCCTTGATCTTCTGAAGGTTAACATCAAGCTGCTGAGCTTCCCTGATCTGAGACAACAATAAAGGCTGAATACGGAGATGTGAACACATCACCCCAACCTGAGTGAACTCTGGTCTCCAATAACTAAACTCCTCAAGAACCTCCCACTTCTTGACAGCCAAACAAGAAATACTAGCCTTCCGGCTGAGAGCATCTGCCACAACATTTGCCTTCCCAGGCAGATAATTGATAGAACAATTATAATCTCCAAGAAGCTCCATCCACCTCCGCTGGCGCATATTCAACTCCTTCTGTGAGAATAAGTACTTAAGACTCTTATGATCAGTGAAAATCTCGAACTTACTGCCCCACAGATAATGACGCCACTTTTTCAGTGCGAAGACAACTGCTGCCAACTCAAGATCATGAGTCGGATAATTCACCTCATAAGGCTTCAACTTCCTGGAAGCATAGGCAATAACTCGGCCATCCTGCATAAGAACACATCCCAAGCCCTCCTTGGATGCATCGCTGTAAATGACCATATTATCGGTCCCCTCTGGTAGAGCAAGTACTGGAGCGGTAGTTAACCTCTTTTTCAACTCCTGAAATCCACTCTCACACTTCTCGTCCCAATTAAAGATAGTCCGTTTCTGAGTCAACTTAGATAGTGGCCCCGCAATCTTTGAGAAGTCCTTGACAAACCTACGGTAATAACCCGCCAAGCCAAGAAAGCTACGGACATCAGTAACACTCTCTGGCCGCTTCTAAGACATCACCGATTCAATCTTAGTGGGATCTACGGAAATACCACTCTGTGTAATAACATGGCCAAGAAAAGAAATCCGTTGCAGCCAAAATTCACATTTGCTGAACTTGGCAAACAACTGATGCTCCTGCAACTTCTCTAATACAAGCCGTAGATGTTGCTCGTGCTCCAATTCAGATTTAAAATAGACCAAGATATCATCAATAAAAATCACCACGAACTGGTCCAAGTACGGTTGAAAGACTCGATGCATAAGATCCATGAATGCTGCCGGTGCATTAGTCAAACCAAAGGGCATAACAACAAACTCATAATGCCCATACCGAGTCCTGAAGGCAGACTTCGGAACATCCTCCGAACGAATCCGAAGCTGATAATACCCCTGCCTCAAATCAAACTTAGAGTAGACTTTGGCTCCCTGAAGTTGATCAAACAACTCATCAATCAGTGGCAAAGGATATTTATTCTTGATGGTCACCTGATTCAAACCACGGTAATCAATACACAATCTCAAAGTACCATCATTCTTCTTCACAAATAAGACTGGAGCTCCCCAAGGTGAAGAACTCTGCTGAATAAATCCTTTCTCCAACAACTCCTGTAACTGAGTCTTCAACTCCTTCAACTCAGCTGGTGCCATCCGGTACGCCGATTTAGAAATAGGTTGAGTACCGGGAACAAGATTAATCACAAACTCTATATCCTTCTCTGGCGGCAATCCTGGCAACTCCTCGGGAAATACATTAGGATATTCCCGGATAATAGGGACTTCCTCTAGCTGTAGCTTAACAGATGGCTTGTTGATCAAATAAGCTAGATAACCCGAACACCCCTTACTCACCAACTTAACGGCTTTAGTTGCTGAGATAACAAAACTCGTCTTAGCACCCCGGTTACCCGCTACCTCAACTACTGGCTGATCTGGCAAACGAAACTGTACTACCTTGGTTCTACAGTTCAACTGGGCATCATACTTAGAAAGCCAATCCATACCCAAGATAACATCATACCCCCGGATAGGAAATAAAATAAGGTCCGAAGGAAAATTATGCCCCTTAACATGTATTATACAATCCTTACATACTAAGCCAGTAACATACTTATCAGTCAAAGAGGTACTAATTTCAACCACATAAGGCAATCTTTCAGGTTGCAATTTAACACGTTGCACACAAGCAGGAGTAATGAAAGAATGCGTAGCACCAGAATCAATCAACACTTTAACAAGTTGATCAAGTATAAGAAAGTTACCTTCCACAACTGCAGTCTCCTCAGGCATCTCCTCTAAGTCAACTGCATAAGCCCGAG
The DNA here is from genome assembly GCA_037974665.1 of Ehretia macrophylla. Classification (NCBI taxonomy): domain Eukaryota; kingdom Viridiplantae; phylum Streptophyta; class Magnoliopsida; order Boraginales; family Ehretiaceae; genus Ehretia; species Ehretia macrophylla. The sequence goes on from CM075780.1 coordinate 31,785,679, forward strand.
CCTGAACCCGCTGCTGCTGTGGTACACTGCCTGTAGGCCTACCCTGGTAACCCTGAGTCGCTGCCCGACCCTCAGTCCTCGCATACTTAGGGCAATCCTTCGCCCTATGATCGATGCTACCACAACCCAAACATGTCCCTGCCTTTACCCTGCAGTCGGACTCTACATGCCCTGGGCGCTTGCAGTAATTACACTGCGATGATGTGGCACTAACACTGCCCCTAGAATAACCAGAAGCTGAAGAAGCAGCTGATACAGCCTGCTGCTGAGGTCTCACCACACTAGGCCTATACTGACCCTGAGAGTGGCCTTGCCTGAACTGAGTCTGAACCTCATATGGCCTCTGCTGAAACTGAGGCCGATAGTAACTCTGCTGACTCTGTGGCCTCTAAGACCCCTGCTGCGACGGTGGCCTGTAGACAAACTGCTGTACTGGAGGCCTATATAAAACCTGCTGGCCCTGCGGCTGATACGGCCTCTTACTAGGCTGACTGGAGACAATCTGATCCCCTTTCCTCTTCTCTAACCTAGAAGCTGCCTCAAAAGCCTCAGTGAAAATATCATATCGATTCAGAGCCATCACATCCTGAATCTCGGGCCGCAACCCCAACATAAACCTGCGAGTCCTCCGCTCCTCGTCTGCCACATACTCCGGTGCATACCGGGACAATCGAGTAAATGTGGCCTCATATTGAGCCACTGAAGCATCTCCCTGGACCAAGGCTAGAAACTCGGCCTCTCTCCGTTCCCTGCAAATCCTCGGGACATACTTTGCCCGGAAAGCCATCAGAAAGGTACCCCAAACATAAGGAATACCCTGTGCCGCCCAGCTAGTCCTTACCGTGCGCCACCACTCCTCTGCCTCGTCATCTAACAAATACACGGCAAAAGAGACTTTCTGCTCATCAGTATAGCCAAGTGGATCATAAATCTTCTCCAACTTGCTAATCCATACCTCCGCCTTCCTATCATCCGGCTCCCCCTGAAATCTCGGTGGGTGATATCCTAAAAACTCCTTCAGGGTACCACGCCCGTGGTTACCACCCTGAATATTCAGAAGCTGAGCCTGCATAGCCTGATTCTGGGCAGCCTGCCCTGCTAATAACTGTGCCTGACTAGCCACTAACTCTGCAATCCGTTCCATAGCTGCTCCTAATCGGTCATCACCCCCGTCACGGCCCGGTGCCACGTTACTCGGAGTCTCATCAGCCATCTCAGGCCTACCTCTGGTTCTCGGTCGACCGGCCATTCTACTAATCAAAGAGTTAGCACAGTTATAGCACGTAGACAGGTTATAAACAACTATTAACACATAAATAACAAACTCATATAAAACACATAAACAAATTGATCACATAATCACTTAATCAATTAATCATGCCAATACATATTTCATTTTTCTTTCCTTTCATACATATTTCATGCTAAGACCATTACCCACATTCCGAGAATACCCCGGCTGACAACTAACATGAGCTCTGATACCACTTAAACTGTCACGCCCCAACTCGACCCCACCTACGATCAGTCAGGACGCAACGGAATTTCGGCGGCATAACGACAGTAAACAGATTTCCGAGGTTCTAAACCAACCTCATTAAACATCATACATCCAGTAATTCCTCAATACAAACAACAACATACAACACAACCATGTTATACAATAAAACATCCTCGTTATACGCCTCCGTTCCAACATGACATACAATACCTCAACTTTATCATACATTTCAAAAGTAAGTTGAGACACAACTACAATTTAACCATAGACAAAAGGAAGTCACTAAATTAACATCATTTGGTTCATCATCTTTTCAATATCTATTACATTAAGAACCGTAAAGCATATAAAGTCTATTAAACTAATATACAAGACATTTAACAACATAAAGTCATGGATAAGACTCGGGAACATATGACTCATCCACGAAAGGCACATTTTCCACATTCTCCTCTTCAGGAGGCACGTACCCGTAATCTTGTGAAAGTACACCTGAAACATGCATTAATAGAGAGTGAGCTTATATACATAAGCCCAGTGAGGATCCGATAGATCTCGACAGTATTCACTACGCTCCTTGGATTTAGTCCTTTGAGCAAGTAAACACACAACAACATAAATAAAGCTATCATCACATAACTATATGACCATTCAATAAGGATACTCTATTTGGTGTAGCTCCAAACGCCATCACGATCTCAACCGTTCTTCTTATAACTCCCCATTACTCACGCACCCGAGGTACCTCACTAGCCCCTCCCTCCATGACACCTCCGTCATGCGAGCTGGGGGTAGCCTATGGCAGTCATGCCGTTATCAACCCGACAGCCCGACGCTGCCCGAGAGGTGGCACACACATACCAAGACTCCATATTCATCAATCATCAAACAAGCATAAATCAATCAATCAATTGGGAGATCAGCAACAAGAGTGCCCGATTCCCGCATTCAATAATAATCAATCAATAACATCAATATAACATCAATATTAAATTAAACAACAAACAACGTAGTTAGATGACAAAGTAGGCCATCTAACCGGACATGCATAATATACATAATTAAACTCTAAATTACTCAACAACCACTCACCATTCATCACTCGAACACTACCCAACCATCTAAGGCATCGTTCAAGAAATTAAAGAATGACAACCTAAACTTCTAAAATTCATAACTTACAATCTACTAATCCAAACATTGTCAAATCAGTTCCTATCACTCACCCATTCAACCTACTACATTAGTCCTCTCGGAAATCCACCATAACACCTCCAAATCATGCCCGATAACCCTAAAACCCTATGACGTCATGGCTGGATTTTCCGGATTTTCACACAAACAATGTAATCGAAAATTCGGCATTACAACAGCGCTAACACGTAATTATCAAGTATTTAGAAATCGATGGCAATCGATTTCGATCAACACAACTCATTTAAATCAACTTTGAACATTTAAATCAAAATTAAATACCCGGAAAATAAAAATTATGCTATATCCGACAGAAACTCGTAGTATTAGTATATAATGATCCCTAGCATGCAAGGAGCAATAATCTAACATCAGATTACAATTCTAACGGTTCAATTTTCATTTATACGCAAAAACACAAAAATGACATTTTGAGATCTAGAATTTTTATCTCACCTTAGATGCGATATAAGCCTAGGAATGCGTGCAATGCGTGCCCAACAAGCAGAATCCAAGTCGGTGCGAAGTTTCACGGACAAAAACTAGGTTTTTCTTTGAAAAATTGATTGAAAAGCTTGAGTTTTCTCTTCTCTTTTTCTCTCCTCAAACTCACGGCAATGTGTGTGTGTGTGATGGTGTTTTTGTGTTGTGTGAGTGTGTGTAGGTGACATTAGCTTATAAGGTCAATTATTTAATTAAAGTCAAAGTTATTTTAATAGGTATTTTTGTATTTTTAATGACTTTAATTGCATTTTATTGCTCACCAAGTTAAAAATAATTATGCAACCCCCAAGATATCTCAAGTGAGTTATTTTTAGGTGACAAGAAGTTTTACATTCAAAGAATTCCACCCGAGTCGGCTTAAAACTCGATTTTTGCAAAAGTTGGTGTAAAAACCCTAATAAATTCTTAAGCCGATTTTAAAACCGTTTTCATCAAACACAGGTCTATTAAAGTCCGTGGACTAGGTCTAGAAGGGTTAAAAAGACCAGTTTCAAAATTATAGCGGACGTGTTTCGAAAACACTATTCACTGAAAATCGACGATAAAATTTCTGACTCCGTTTTTGATGAAAATTTCATGAATGCACATTTAGCACGTATTAGAAGTATTGACATCAAAATTATAACTTTCTAGGTCCTATAGCACATAAACAGATCATATGCACGAAAAACGAGGTAAAGCACGTAAAACGAGATAAGCAAGAAAGTGGGGTTTCACAATGACAAAGCTTCGTGTTTTGTAAATAGGTTTGTCATGTTGTAATAATAGGATATGACATGAATCTTTTGTCACTTCAGATTCCCTTTAGGTCATGTCTTGTTTGTCTGTTTGTAATAAGTGAGATTTCCTTTATTAAAGGAAATCGCTTTAGTCGCGTCAGGTTTGTCTTATTGTGAATTATTAGGAATCTCTTTATATTGTGTCAGCTTTCCCTTTATTAAAGGAAGCTGCTTTAGTCCTTGTCAGGAATAGTGAAGATTCCGCTTTGTATTATTAGGCTTTGTAATAGTTTGCCTATAAATAATGAGGAACCCCTGACTAAAGGGGGAGAGTCAGATAAAGTCAGATTTGGATTGAAATACATCTTTCTTAAACAGGTTACATCTTCCTTCTTTTTACCTTAGCCTTTAGCCTTGCCTCCCGCCTCCCGCTCCCCGCCTTACCCTTAGATAAGGGTTAAGGCGGGAAGCGGGAGGCGGAAGACATGGCTAAAGGCTAAGGGTAGAAAGAAGGAAGATGTAAGCTGTTTGAGAGAAAGAAAGATGTGTTTCAATCCAAATCTGACTTTATCTGACTCTGCCCCTTTAGTCAGAGGTTCTTCATTATTTATAGGCAAACCATTACAAAGCAAATAATTACAAGCATAATCTTCACTATTCCTGACAAGGACTAAAGCAGCTTCCTTTAATAAAGGAAATCTCACTTATTACAAACAGACAAACGAGACATGACACAAAGAGAATCTGAAGTTACAAAAAATTCCTGTCATATCCAATTATTACAACATGACAAACCTATTTACATGACACGAAGCTTCATCATGGGGTCCACCCGGGGTTCCTGGAATTTTGTCTGCAATGAGTCACCATATGTCATTATTGAGATCGATATCATCCCACTACTCCTGACTGTTCTGGCTATTAAAATCATCTCACTAAGGGTAAGGCGGGAAGCGGGAGGCGAAAGACATGGCTAAAGGCTAAGGGTAGAAGGAAGATGTAGGCAGTTTGAGAGAAAGAAAGATGTATTGCAATCCAAATCTGACTCTATCTGACTCTGCCCCTTTAATCAAGGGTTCTTCATTATTTATAGGCAAACCATTACAAAGAAAATAATTACAAGCAGAATATTCACTATTCCTGACAAGGACTAAAGCAGCTTCCTTTAATAAAGGAAAAGCTAACACGACATAAAGAAATTCCTAATAATTCACAATAAGACAAACCTGATGCAACAAAAGCAGTTTCCTTTAATAAAGGAAATCTCACTTATTATAAACATACAAACGAGACATGACATAAAGAGAATTTGAAGTGACAAAAGATTCCTGTCATATCCTATTATTACAACATGACAAACCAATTTACATGACACGAAGCTTCATCATAGGGTCCACCCGGGATTCCTGGAATACTGTCTACAATGAGTCACCGTCTGTCATTATTAAGATCGATATCATCCTACCACTCTTGACTGTTCTGGCTACAAAAATCATCTCCTCCCCACGGGTCGTAGTCAGACCCAAGGTCTGCAGTGGAATAGGCATATGGCTGAGAGAAATTCTGGAAGGCGAGGAGATGCTCATGAAAAGTGGGGCTATCTGTAACACCCCGATCCCTCTCGAGACCGGGAGTTCTATCAATCAATCTAATCACAACCCAATTCCAAACCCGGGCAAAATTTTTAGGGAAAGACGGATGGAGTCTCCCTTGTTTCTAGGCAAAATGTAAAACCTGTAATAGCATATAAGTGGACCAGCACCGTGTCCAACCATACAAACACCTCAAGGCCATCCGAGCCTTGGTTCTGAACAAGCGAACACAAGTAAACATATATTTCCAGTTTAAAAGCTAACCTATCACTTCTCATATTTGACAAGTACATTCATGTTTGGCAATTAAACTATACTAATCTATTGCATAAAATAGACTATCATACCATTCTAATAAACCTAGTTAAGTTAATTACATAACTTTTAACACTAAATACATACAATACATGGAGCATACATCTTTGCATCTTGGACAACTCAAGCCACATAGCACGCAAGGCAACTCTTCAAGCACGATCTATCACATAACCACGAACTTTCCAGCTAACATGGTATTTCCTGAAATGTGGTGGTGAGGAGTGAGTATACACAACATGTATACTCAATGAGGGCGAAACAGATATCGAGGTGGAGAGAAAGATGATCGTGCAATGCAAATAGGTACAGTCAAGCAATATAATCAATAAGAAAGCATTCAATATAAACGACAATACAATAAACAATCAAAGAAAGCATTAACACAACCATTCAAAGCTATACCACACTTTGAAGGTCACGGTTCACTCATACGAGCAATGTACCATTTCACGAGCGATACATCAATCTCGAGCTTGATGTTGACAACGATGACAATAAGCGCGCAACCACCTTATAACTTCCACTGGGTGTACTCCGAAAGTACCCCGACACATCTACGACCCAAATCACCCAGGGCAGCATCCCTAGCGAGAATGGGAATAGGACACGGAGCTAGAGCAACCAACCCTAGCAGCCCGAGACTACCCAGAGAGGCCCATCACTCACGTGCCTGACACTAATGCAATGCAATACGAGATGCAAGCAATAAACGAGCAATAGCACGAAAGTGCAGATGAGTGGCGATAAATGAGATATCAAGCATTTACAATCAACATTAGCATTCAATTAACTTTTCAAGCATGATTATCATTAACTTTAACAAGAACATCAACTAGACACGTAATAGCAGTTCAAGCACGAAAACGTCAAATATCACTATTCAATCCCTAACTTCCAAAGGCAATTACGAGCAAAAGAGTTACGAGATTAGGAAACCAATTTCACTAGATTCACTTAGGCACTACAAGGCACGTTCCTATGTCACTAAACCTCACTTTCCCAACCGAAGCCCGAAAGTCCACCTACTGCGTTTGAACTACAGCTATGCTAACCGGTCACTTAATCAACGCCACGACAGGGCCAAAAGTGCTTCCATGCCCTCAATAGCAAAACCCCCAACTCAATTCGAGCACGGTCAACTTTTGGTCAAACAGCCCCTTTCCGTTTCTTTGTCTAATTTTCAATTTTAACAAAGGTCGATCCGTTTTTATTGTACATTTTATCTTTCTATCATTAATGGCACCTATCCAAATCAAGAAATCGCAATTCGAATAAAAAATCCGAAATTCTAAGGTTTTACTATTCATTTTTACTATTCACATTCTTGCCTAAATTCAATTTGCATTTCTAACCGTAAAAATCGCTAAATAACTAACAAGCAATATTTTACAAACCCTAAAGAGGCAATTCCAAGCAATTTCAAGCATTATAACGCATTAAATATCAAATCTAAGAAATTGAATCAAAAATCAAATTTGAATATCAATGCACAAAAACGTGAAAACCCTCACAGAGATTGACGAGGAAGACCCACAAGGACCCGAGCCACGACCCCTGAGCAATTCCACGCATGATTGTAGAAGAAAATTGAAGCAAAAATCATTTTTTCCTCCTTGAAAGTGTTCGGCCATGGGGGGGACAAAATGGTCATTTGTGGTTTTGTTTTTGAGCTAATTTTGCCTTGTTTTTAATTTATATGGTGACAAGGGCAAAATGGTAAAAAGACAAGGTCAAATTCAAGTTAAAAATGGTCAAATTAGTTTATTTTGACACAATTTAATCCAATTCAAGTTAAAACAATGCAATTTTAATGAAAACCAACTACACCTAGCTAAATTAAGCTAAAAACATTTTTCACTAAGTCCGAGGAATATTTCTTTAACTCTCATTTTCGAAATGCTATGATCGAACGGTCAATAAACGATCGCTAATCAAATGATGAGCAATAATATAAAACTATAATTTGCATCCATCTGGATTTACCATGCATACAGCTTTTTCGGATGGTGGTGTACGAGAGAGAAAATCAGCAAGGATATTCTCTTTGCGTTGAATGTGTCGTATTGTCCAATTGAATTGGGAAATCCATTTTGTCCATCGGATGAGTTGTGGATCTGGAATATCATTCTGCTTTCTTCTGAGAAGGCCCTGAAATCCTTTAAAATCTGTTTCAATAATAAAAGCATTCTGAGCAAGATAAAACTTGAATTTTTTTATTCTCTGAATAACTGCAAGAACCTCTCTTTTGAAAGAGGGATAATTGTTTTGTGCTGGCGTGAAAGATCCTGACTTATAACCACAGACTTGTCTGTGTCCATTGTCTTATTCAATGAGAACTGCTGCCCAAAAATCAAGGGAACCTTCAGTCTGCAAAATGAGTTATCCTGGACTTGGGATCTTGAGAAGAGGAAGTGCTTTGCATAACTCTTTTAGCTTCTGAACTGCAACTGTGGCTTCTGGAGACCAATTTCCAATGTTGGATTTTCAGAGGTACTTGGAAATCTGGCTGGTGTAGTTGGCCAATGATGGGACATGCGATGAGGCATAATTGATGAGGCCAAGGAACTGTTGGATCTGTGTAACAATTCTGAGTTCATCAAGGAAGTCGAGGACTTTGCTTGATATGTGGTCCTGTAAAAGAATGTGTCCTTCTCTTATCTGCAAACCAAGAAAATCAATAGCATTTAGACAAATTTTCATCTTGGATTCAGCAAGAACTAATCCATGCTGGTAGGTTAGTTCTTGGAATTGTCGGAGATGCTGGTGGTGTTCTTCAGCTGTGTTACTGAATATCGAAACATCATCAATGTAGACAATACAGTGCTGCGCGAGTGGCCTATAAACATCATCCATTCTATGTTGGAACTCGGACGGTGCATTCTTGAGACCAAACGACATGACATTCTATTCATAATGACCCTGTGGAACAACAAAAGCAGTTTTGAATCAGTCAGCTTCAGTAATACCAATATGCCAAAATCCATATTTCATATCAAATTTTGAGAAGAATTTGGCTTTGGACAGCTTCTGAAGGAGTTGTTCCTTTCTTGGAAGAGGGTATCTTATATCCTGCAATTGATCATTGAGTTGGCGATAATCTATCACCAATCTTTTCTTTCCTCGAACTCGTTCAAATCTTTTGTTGACATAAAAGGCATGACTTGCCCACGGAGATCTGGATGGTCGGATGAGACCTTGCTCGAGTAATGCTTGAATTTCAACTTGACAAAGATCTTCATCTTTTGGCATTCCTGGATAAGAGGCGGTTTGGTGTGGCATCTGCCAATTTTCTCTGTAAGGTAGAGAGACAAATTGTTTCTCTCTTTCCCAAAACTTGTTTGGAAGATCATCGTAACAGGAAAGAAGGAGGCTTCTTTCTTCAGCAAATTCATCATCTTGAATGGCTGAAACCTGTGAGGGCAATTTCTGTAAGGATACCCAAGGGATATACTGATTATGCAGGAATTGGAAACCATCTGTTTGAAATGAGAATGGAGCAAGTAAGGTGAGGAAATCCATTCCTAAGAGAATATCTTCACAGCATTGATCATACTGATAAAAGCTGTGTCGGACTGAGACATCTGGGGATAAGTGTATGGGAATGGTCATGGACTGTGCTTCACTTGCAAATCCACTACCAGAAGTAGTGGTAAAGGTTGCTCTGGAGGATATCCAAAATTCGGGAGGAAGACACTTGGATTTCATGAAAGAAATACATGATCCTGTGTCTAGAAGTTCAGTAACAGTGATAGGAACATATCCTAGAGGGTTTACAACAAGCTTTATGTATGGCTTATAGATTTGTCCTGGGGTAAAGGTAGCTTTGGAAGTGGTAAGGATTGGTTGTTCAATGGTTTTGTATATTTTGGCTATGAAGAGGTTTGGTTCTGAATTAGAGGATTCGGATTCTGAGGTGAGATATGAGGATGAGGCTGTATCAAGGTTAAGGACGGCTTGATCTGGTTCAGAAGTCCATGTGTATAGCTCGTCATCAAAGTTTTGAGTTGAGATGAACTGAACAAGCTTGGCTGGTAGCTTCTTGGCCTTTTTGAGGTAACAATCCTTTGCAAAATGTCCTTTCTTTCCACAAAGAAAACACTTAGTGGAAGAAGAGGGTTTTGATCTTTTCTTCACAAATTTGAACTTCTTGAAAGGTTTTCTGGACTTGTGAAACCTTTTCTGATGTTTGTGCTTCTTGTATTTGTGACACGAACATGGAAAGTAGCTGTGAGTGTGATAGCCAAACTTTTGGAAATCTTTTCTGCAAAAGGTATCCATTATTTTCTGCTCGTTGCTTTTGAGGAGCTTGCCAAGTCGCTTGGACTCGCACTGATCTTGAATAAGCTTTCTGGCCATTTGGTACAAGTGAGCAAGACTCATCTATCTTAGATCTGCAATATTGGCTTATTTGAACTCTGTTTCGAGCAATTCAGGAAGTGGTTGTTGTAACACCTCGATCTCTCTCGAGACCGGGAGTTCTATCAAACTATCTAATCACAACCCAATTCCAAACCCGGACAAAATGTTAGGGAAAGACGGACAGAGTCTCCCCTATTTCTAGGCAAAGTGCAAAACCTGCAATAGCATATAAGTGGACCAGCACCGTGTCTAACCATACAAACACCTCAAGGCCATCCGAGCCTTGTTTCTCAACAAATAAACACAACAACTATATATCCATTTCCAGTTTAAAAGCTAACCTATCTCTTCTCATCTTTGACAAGTACATTCATGCTTGGCAACTAAACTAAACTAACTTATTGCATATAATAGACTATCATACCATTCTAACTCTTTTTCTTTGGTCATTACAAACATGCATTAAAGTTAAACTATACTAACCAAATACATAAACTAGCTTATCATTCTACCACAATTACCCAGTTAAATTTAGATTACATTCTTTTTAACAATAAATACATCTTTGCAACTTTGACAACTCAAGCCACATAGCACGCAAGACAACTCTTCAAGCACGAACTTTCACGTAACCACGAACTTTCTAGCTAACATGGCATTTCCTGAAATGTGGTGGTGAGGAGTGAGTATACACAACACGTATACTCAGTGAGGGCGAGCCAGATATCGAGGTGGAGAGAAAGAAAGTTGTGCAATGCAAATAAGGCAGTTAAGAAATATATCTGACAAGTAAGCATTCAATATAAACAATCAATACAATAAACAATTAATAAAAGCATTAACACAACCATTCAAAGCGATACCACACTCTGAAGGCTATGGTTCACTCATACGAGCAATGTACCATTCGATTCGATTCCACGAGCATTACATCAATCTCGAGCTTGATGTTGACAACGATGACAATAAGCGCACAACCACCTTATAACTTCAGTTTGGAATACCCCGGAAGTATCCAATCAATTCTACGACCCAAATCTCCCTAGGAGGCAACCCAAGCGAGAATAGGAATAGGACACGGAGCTAGAGCAACCAACACTGGTAGCCCGAGACTACCCAGAGAGGCCCATCACTCACGCGCCTGACACTATGCAATGCAATACAAGATACAAGCAATAAATGAGCGATAGCACAACAATACATATTAGTGGCGATAAACGAGATATCAAGCATTTACAATCAATACTAGCATTCAATTAACTTTTCAAGCATAACTATCATTAATAGCAACAAGGACACCCAATTAAGCAAGTAACAGCAGTTCAAACATGAAAACGACAAATATCACTATTCAATCTCTAACTTCCAAAGGCAATTATGAGCAAATGAGCTACGGGATTAGGAAACCGATTTCACTACATTCACTTAGGCACTACAAGGCACGTTTCTATGTCACTAAACTTCACTTTCTCACCCGAGGCCTGAAAGTCCACCTACTGCATTTGAACTACAGCTATGCTAACCGGTCATTCAATCAATGCCACAACAGTGCCAAAAGTGTTTCCATGCCCTCAATTGCAAAACCCCCAACTCAATTCGTGCACGGTCAACTTTTGGTCAAACGGCCCCTTTACGTTTCTTTATCTAATTTCCAATTTTAACAAAGGCCGATCCGTTTTTATTGCACATCTTATCTTTTTATCATTAATGGCACCTATCCAAATCAAAAAATCACAATTCGGATCAAAATTCAAAATTCTAGGATTTACTATTCATAATTCACTATTCATTATTCTTCTCCAATTTCAAATACGCAGTTTCAATCGTAAAAATTGCTAAATAACTATCAAACAATGCTTTACGAACTCAAAGGAAGCTATATCAAGCAATTACAGGCATTATAACACATTATATATCAAATCTAAAAATTTGACACAAAATTCAAATTCGAATTTAAATGCACAAAAGCGTGAAAACCCTCACAGAGATTGAAGACCAAGACCCGCAAGAACCTTAGCCACGTTCCTTGCTCGATTCCACACATGATTGCACAAGAAAAATGGAAGCAAAATCTTTCTTTTTCCTCTTGGAGAGTTTCGGCCATGGCAAGGACAAAATGGGCATTTGCAATTTGTTTTTTTTTTTTTTGATTTTTTTGCATTGTTTTATTATTTAAAAGGTGACAAGGGCATTTTGGTCATTTGCAAGGTCAAGCTTAAGTGAAAATTGGTCAAATAAGCTTATTTTGATGCCATTTAATCCAATTCAAGTTAAAACATTGCAATTTAAATGAAAACCAACTAAAACTAGCTAAATTAAGCTAAAAACATTTTTCACTAAGTCCGAAGAATATTTCTCTAACTCTCATTTTTGAAATGCTACGATCGAATGGTCAATAAACGATCGCTAATCAAATAATGAACACTAATAAAAAACTATAATTTTTGAAATGTAGAATAGTAGAATAGATTAAAATTCACTCCGGCTGAGAGTTACTTTTCTCATTTATTTGGAAACCGAATAAATTTAATGCAAGACTGTGATAACCCGACCCCGGCATGCATTTAATGGCATTAATTGCATTTAACTAAGTGTTATCTTAAATGTTAGCATTGAATTTCGTGTTTATTTTTAAGTTAAACATGTATTTGTAGCTTTATTTTCATATTTCTTTTAGAGGTAATTAAAATAATACTTGAGTTAATTATTTAACGGAATATCAACTACTTTTCATATTTATGTTAATCGGTTTTATTTTTCTTACACTTAAATGCTCGGATTTCAATTAAATGAAAAATAGCCCCAAGCCGGAGTAAATTTTAAACTATGATGCTTTCCAAAAATGATATATTTCTTAAATTCTTTGAGATTTAATTGTTATTTTTTTTATTGTCGCAAAGTGCATAGCATTTCGAGAGCGATAGTTAGGAAGTGAATTCTAGTCCTCAGCAAATAGTGAAAACTAGTATTTAGTGTTTTAATTTTAGTGTTTTAAGTTGTATTTAACTAGAATTAGATTTGGGTTGGTTGTTTTAGCTTTAAAATGCATAAAACAAGCTTATTTGACCAAATTTTAAGTGCTTTGACCAAGGCTTTGACCCTTGACTTGCTTGTCATCTTTTATAAGCATGTAATAACAAAGAAAAAAATAAAACAAAGCTGGAAAAAAAGAGAGAAAAAAAAAGAAATTTCAATCTTCAAAACATCAATTCTTCGCGTGAGCTTGCACAGGGTGATTTCCGAGGCACCTAACGAGGTTTTCCTACCGTCTAGGAGCGTCTAAGGTGAGGGTTTCATATTTATTTGCGCATTTGAAAGTTTTATGTGTTAACTTTGATTTTTGGAATTTATCCGTATATTGTTATTTTAATCATTTTGAGGCTTAAAGAATGTTCCCTAGCAATCGTAGAACATGTATTTATAGCTTTTTAACATTTTCTGCGGTTGAATATCGAAATTGAAATATAAATTGTTAATTGAATAGTAAATTATGAATAGTAAACCCCCGTTTCGATGAAGTTGCTCCGTTACGCGTTCTGTTGATATAGGAAGGTGCTAGATATGCTAGAACGCCTAAATGTATGGTTTAATTGGATTGTGTAATGGAATAACAGAGAAATATGGCTTAGTGAAAGTTGGGGTTGTTTCGGTCAAGTTTGGAATTTTCTTGATTTACGTGAAGGCATTGTCGAGGTACGTCATGGAAGCACTTTTGGTGCAGTTGTGACATTGGTTGGGTAATCGGTTGAGGTAGTTGTAGTTCAAACGAGCAAAGAGGGAAATCGGGGCTTTGCGGGAATTCTAGGGTAAAGTGGGGTTTTGTGGTCTTTAGTCGTGCTTTATGGTAACCTAGGAGGATTGGTGAAGTCGATTTTCAAAACTCGTGGCTCATTTGGAAGAAGTAGCGTTTGGTAAGTTGGGGTCATTTTCGTGATTTTGTGTGTTTTCATAGAATATTGCTTATAGAATGTTTATATTGCTTATAGAATGCTTATATTGCCTATAGAATGCTTATAATTCCTATAGAATACTTGTTATTGCTTGATGATGTTGTTGGAGTTGTTCTTGTTACTTATTTGATTGTAAATGCTTGTTAATGCTTATTACGCTTGTTAGAGTTGATTGTTGATTGAAATGTTTAACAATTGTTGATAATGCGTGATATCTCGTTTATCTCCTCTATTCTGTATTGTTGTGCTATCGCTCGTTATTGCCCTGTGTCGTGTCTTGCATTGCATAGTGTCAGGCGCGTGAGTGAGGGGCCTCTCTGGGTAGTCTCGGGCTGCCAGTGTTGGTTGCTCTAGCTCCGTGTCCTATTCCCTTTTCTCGCTTGGGTTGCCTCCCAGGGAGATTTGGGTCGTAGAATTGATGGTTACTCTCGGGGTATTCCAAACTGAAGTTATAAGGTGGTTGCGCGCTTATTGTCATCGTTGTCAACATCAAGCTCGAGATTGATGTATCGCTCGTGAAATGGTATATTGCTCGTAAGAGTGAACCATAGCCTTCAGAGTGTGGTATAGCTTTGAATGGTTGTGTTAATGCTTTCAGTAATTGCTTATTGTATTGATTGTTTGTCTTGATTGCTTATTTATCAGTTATATTGCTTAACTGTCTTAATTGCATTGCACGACTTTCTTTCTCTCCAATTCGATATCTGCCTCGCCCTCAATGAGTATACGTATTGTGTATACTCACTCCTCACCACCACATTTCAGGAAATGTCATGCTAGCTGGAAAGTTCGTGCTTGAAGAGTTGTCTTGCGTGCCTATGTAACTTGAGTTGTCGAAGTTGTAAAGATGTATGCTTTTATGTATTGTATGTATTTAATGTAAAAAGGGATGTAATTTAAGTTTCATTAGATTATTGAAGTGGTTTGATAAGTTAGATTATGTATCTAGTTAATGTAGCTTAACTTCAATGTATGTTTGTATTGTCCAAAGGAAAAGAGTTAGAATGGTATGATAGTCTAACTTATGCAATAGGTTGGTGTGGTTTAATTGCTAAGCATGAATGTATAATTGCTTGTGATTGCTTGTTGTGAACCAAGGCTCGGATGGCCTTGAGGCGGTTGAATGTTTGGACGTGGTATTGGTCCACTTATATGCTGTCGCAAGTTTGTTTTTTTGCCTAGAAACAGGGGAGACTCCGTCCGTTTTTCCTAAAAATTATGCCCGGGTTTGGATTTGGGTTGTGGTTAGATCGATTGATAGAACTCTCGGTCTCGAGAGGGATCGGGGTGTTACAAAGACAATTAAAACCGATTATTAAAGTAATCCAAACAATCAAAATAATCAATATTCATTTAAAAATAATTGTTTTAACTATTTCTAGAATATTTTAAAGAATTATGAAGTTAATGCTAAGATACAAATAAACAAGTTATGATAAACACGTAATCAAATGCAATTAAACACTAACATTTAAGATAACACTTAATTAAATACAATTAAATGCCATTAAATGCATGCCGGGTTCGGGTTATCACAGTTGTGGCATGTTAAAGACGAACGCGTTCTTGATGGTTTCTGTATTTTTTCCAAAGATAAAATATAGAGCTTCCTGTCTGAGATAGTAATCTCCAAGTTTTGTAACATCACAGCATTTGTTGAGTAAGAACTCTTTTTCTGCCTTTTCAATCTCTTGGGCTGTTTGTCCTACAAAAAGGTTTCGTAGACATCTTAGGAATATCTAAATAGGATCTGCATCTGTCAGGATGATCTGTCTTTCTTCTTCTGTCAGCATCCTTGTCCACCAACTGTAGAGTGATCCTGTAAAAGCAGCAACAAGACGGTCAATGATATCTCTTATCTCAAGAATAGGATTTCGGAGAGATTCTCCATTTATCCATGCATCCATTTTCTCAAGATATTTGAGTTTGTCATCAGGAGGAATTGCATAAATGTTCTAGAATTGTTTGTGATTTGGAGCATATGGGATGGAAACTTTTCCTTCAATGTTTTGTTGTCTTTGAGGTTGTTGTTGTGGAACCTATGGGACTTGTGCTTGTGTTTGGTTCCAGTGTTCTCCTGCTTGGGAAGTTTCTCCTTGGTCACTGGTTGCTTCTGAATCATCAGGATTAGTTTGTACAGGGTTGTATGTACGTGTCCTTGTGGTGTCCGTGTAGAACGGTGTCACAGGGGTCTGCATAAGAACTGGTCCTTTGTATGGTGGAATCGTCTGAGAGGATGAATCTTTTTCAAACGGATCAAAGGAATCAAAGGACGAAATGACTGAGGAAATTTCACTAGGACCTTCTTTCTCGTCTTCATCATCCCAGCCGGTTGGGATAATTTTCTCTTTGGAGAGATATTGAGGAGGTAGTGTGAGATCAACCCAATAAGCTTTTTCGCAATTTCCACTTGGTATCCAGACTGCATGATCTGGCTTTGGATTATGCTTCCAAGGATGAGAGTACTGCTTCTTTGGCTTAGCTGGCTGTTTGAGCTTTTGAGCGGGTCGTTCTCTTTTTCTCTTGAACTCGTCTGAATCAAGATAATGCTTCTCTGAAGAAGATTTCTGCATGTTGATCATGTTGATGCTGTTCCAAGAACGAACTTGTCCAGAAGAAGATACGGATTGTACAGAGACTGTAGAGGATTTGTACACGGCTGTAAGGGCTACTGGCTTGGTAGGTAATAGAGATTTGAACCTTTGTGTGAGTTGAGAAGTTTGGTAATATGAGTATGGGTTTAACGGAGAGAGTTTGAAGAGTTCACTTGGTTTGGTAGATGGAGGTGTTTGGGTTATGTTTACCTCATAATGAGATGTGGAAGGATCAAAGGAAGTGACTCCAGAGTTGTTAGCAACAGCTTCTTGTTCGAGAAGGGGAAGATCAGCCATGGTGGATACACTGGTCACAACTGGACTTACTGCGGGACTTACTGCGCCTTTCATTCACTCTTTAACGGCTATTGCCCTATTGCCAAAGACTCTAGTGTTCAACACACAAGTATAGTTTAAGACCTTCAATACCAGAATAGGGAAGTGTTACAGTTAACTAGGCTCTGATACCACTAAGGGGTAAGGGAAGGAGAGGGAGGCGGAAGACATGGCTAAAGGCTAAGGGTAGAAGGAAGATGTAGGCAGTTTGAGAGAAAGAAAGATGTATTGCAATCCAAATCTGACTCTATCTGACTCTATCTGACTCTGCCCCTTTAGTCAGGGGTTCTTCATTATTTATAGGCAAACCATTACAAAGCAAATAATTACAAGCGGAATATTCACTATTCCTAATAAGGACTAAAGCAGCTTTCTTTAATAAAGGAAAAGTTAACACGACATAAAGAGATTCCTAATAATTCACAATAAGACAAACCTGCCGCGACAAAAGCGATTTCCTTTAAAAAAGGAAATCTCACTTATTACAAACATACTAATGAGATATGACATAAAGAGAATCTGAAGTGACAAAAGATTCCTGTCATATCCTATTATTACAACATGACAAACCAATTCATATGACATGAAGCTTCATCATGGGGTCCATCCGAAATTCCTGGAATCCTGTCTGCAATGAGTCACCATCTGTCATTATTAAGATCGATATTGTCACGCCCCAACTCGACCCCTCCAACGATCAGTCAGGACGCAACGGAATTTCAGCAGCATAATGACAGTAACATGAACATCAGGGCTCTAAACCAACCCTAAAGAACAACATGCATCAACCTCCATAAATCATTAACCAATTCCACAATCAAATTAACAACATACAACACAACCGCTGCATACATTAAACATTCTTTTATCAACTCTTTCATAGTTACGCGCCTCCGTTCCAACATAATACATAGGCTATACATACATTTCTAAATAGATTATAAACCAATTTAGTAATCTCAACATGATCAAAAGAAAAACTACTAAACCATCATACATAAGTCTTTAAGTTAAAGTAAGTTTATAATACATCAACTACAAACAATCTCATGGCAAAGACTCCTGTACATAAGACTCATCCACGATAGGCATATTTTCCTCATCAAGAGGCACGTACCCGTAGTCAAGCTCAGTAACACCTGCATGCATGCAATAATTGGGAGTGAGCTTATATAAAACAAGCCCAGTGAGGATTCGATAGATCTCTAACAATATTTACTATACTTCTTGGAAATCATCCTTTGAGCAGTAAACACACAATGAACATCAATAATCATTATAAATGCAACAATAGTAATAACTGTAAACACACAATAAGGATACGATACATTTGCTGATGAAGCTCTATACACTAATTCTATGCTCAACAACTCCTCCAAACTCAATGACACAATCCGGAGGTACCTTGACCTAGACCCACACCCCATGGCCTCTTCGCCCATGCGAGATAGGGAGTAGCCATGATAACTGTGCCCATAGCCCGAGATGCCTCCCGAGGTGACACAACATTATCAAAGCTCACAACAATGAGACTCAACATAAATAAATCGAGAGATCAGCAACGAAAGTGCCCGATTTTCGTAATCAATAATCAATCAATATTCCGAGAGATCAGCAACAAAAGTGCCCGATTCCCGTACTCAATAATCATCAATATTCTGAGAGATCAGCAACAAAAGTGCCCGATTCCCGTACTCAATAATCATCAATATTCCGAGAGATCAACAACAAAAGTGCCTGATTCCCGTACTCAATAATCATCATTCAAATAACAATGTAACGCCTCGGATTAACTCCGAGCGCGCTACCCACAATTTTGTAACAACAATCAATAATCAATTAATCCGTATTTTACCAATCAATTAAACAACATTTAACAATCAACAACTATATAATCAGGAAACAATTAAGTTAGATGACAAAGTAGGCCATCCAACTCAACATGCATTAAACACACAATCAAACCCTAATCTAACCATTAACAACTCACAATTCAATCACTCAAACACTACCCAATCATCTAAAGGATCAATTTAACAATTTAAAGAAAGACAACCTAAACTTCAAATAATCATATCTTATATTCTACTAATCCAA
Organism: Ehretia macrophylla; assembly: GCA_037974665.1. Classification (NCBI taxonomy): domain Eukaryota; kingdom Viridiplantae; phylum Streptophyta; class Magnoliopsida; order Boraginales; family Ehretiaceae; genus Ehretia; species Ehretia macrophylla. The sequence continues at coordinate 31,804,843 of CM075780.1, forward strand.
ACAACCCCAAATCAGTTTCTAACACTCACCCATTCAGTCAACTACATTAGCCCTCTCGGAAACCAACCAAGACACATCAAAATCAAGCCCAACAACCCTAAAACCTCAATGCACCTAGGTTGAAATTTTTGGATTTTCACACAAACATCGTAATCAAAAATTCGGCATTATAACGGCGTTAACATAATTAACAAACTTTTAGAAGTCGACGGCAATCAATTTCAACCATAACAACTCAAGTTATTCATCAAATGGCTAATCTATCAACTTTAAATACCCAAAAATAAATAATTTCGCTACAATAGTTCAAATCTCGTAGTAATACACATAAACGATCCTTAACATGCACTGAGCAATAATATAACTTCAAATTAACATTCTAACGGTACAAAGTACAATTATAAGCAAAAACATAAAATATTACTTTTGAGATCTAGAATTTTTATCTCACATTTGATGTGTTTTGATGCAATAAATGTGTAGAATGGATGCCCAACAAGTGAAATCAAGCTTTGAATGAAGTGATTTCGACTTGAATTGCAAAATCTATGTGAAAAATGCTTTGAAAAACCTTGAAAATGCCTTCTTTTTGCCTCCCCTTGGAATTTCGGTAATGTGTGTGTAAAATGAGTGTGTTTTGTGAGCTTTTGATGTATGTTGATGATATATTAAGCAAAGGTCAAACAAATAAAAGAAAGTCAAAGGTGGAAACTAATTATTTTTAGTGTTTTCTTGTCTTTTAATTCATTTTCATGACTACTCTTGCTCAAATTAATTATGCAACACCTAAACTATCTCAAGTGGTTTATTTTTAGATGACAAGAAGTTTTACATTCAAACAATTTCACCCGAGTCGGCTTAAAACTCGATTTCTGCAAAAGAATGTGAAAAGTCATATTATTTATTTTCAAATATCTTTTGAATGCACAATTAATCTAAAATCATTTAATACCACATATAAATACATTTATATTAATATATACTCGGTCAATGAAAGTCAATGCAAGAATCGGGTTTAGAAGAAATTACTATTTGGCTAAAAAAACTCTACTTTTCGCCTGAAAAGTCTATTTAAATTACTATTCCTTTTCAGAATCAATTTTTATCAAACATGGGTCTATTAATAATAGAGGACTAGGTTTTAAGACCTTTAAAACACCCTTGTAAAAATTTTAGAGGACAGGTGTTCAAAATACTATTCACAAAAATTGACGATAAAATTTTAAATGCCGTTTTTTATGAAAATTTCATGTTTGCACACTTAGCATGTATTAGGAGTATTAATCACATATTTAACACATTCTAAGTCATATAGCACATAAACAAGTCAATTCACGCAAAACGAGGTAAAGCACGCAAATCGAAATAAGATAGAAAAGTGGGGTTTCACATTCTCCCCTCCTTAAAACAATTGCGTCCTCACAATTCTTCACTCAAGTATTGTTGGCTCAAACATACAGAATGTAAGACCGAAAACCAAATTCTGAATACCAACTAAGTAGGTCAACTAGGAATACCGAACAAGAAGCTTGAATAGGAACGCTGAATAAGAACGCCGACTAAGACTTTCGAATGAGAATCTCAAATAATTACTGAAGAAAATGCCAAACATAGCTTTCGTAATAGAGCACCAACCCAGAATACCAAGTAAGAGCTTCAACAAGATCACCGAGCGAGAATACCAAATAATAATCCCAATATAAGAACTCCGGATAATACTGTATCAGAATTCCACATAAGAATACTGCATAGGAAATACCATAGAAGAAGTCCAAAGAAGTATGCTGAATAAGAATCCCCATATAAAAATCTTGAGGAAGAATGCCGTATAAAATCACCAAATAAGAATCCCTATAATCAATGTATAGTCATAAAGTAGCTTGACCCCTAATCAGAATTCCATATACCTCAGCGTAACATACTACTCAGTCGCCAACTAATATGATGCACGTGCTAACTTTAATCGTATAAGGCAAACTCTCTACTCACATTTTAGCACGTTGCACTCAAGGAGATATGATATTTAATTGGTTGAGAATAAGTAAGATACCTTTCACCACTGCTGCCGCCTCTGGCAATTCCTCCAAGTCCATTGCATAGGCCCGAGCCTGAGCCCGCTGCTACTGAGGTGTATTGCTTGCAGGTCCACCCTGATAACCCTAGACTGCTGGCTGACCCGTAGAACCCTGATACCTGGGGCAATCCCTCACCCGGTGTTGGTTACTACCGCAACCTAAACACGTCCCTGGCTTCCTCTGACAGTCGGCCTCCAGATGGCCCTTACGTTTACAATAAACACATTGCGGCGTCGGAGCACTGACACTGCCTCCTAAAGAACCAGAAGCTGAATAAGTAGCTGAACCAACCTGCTGCTGAGGTCTAGCAACACTAGGCCTGTATTGACCCTGAGACTGGGCCGGCCTGTACTGTGACGAAGCCTGATAAGACCCCTGCTGAAACTGTGGCCGATAGTAACCGTACTGTCCCTACAGTCTGAAAGAACTCTGCTGTACCAAAGGCCTATAACTACCCTGCTGTACTGAAGGTCTATACATACCCTGCTGGCCCTGTGGATGAAATGGCCACTTGCTAGGCTGACTAGGTCCAATCTGTTCCCCCTTTCTCTTCTCTAACCTAGAAGCTGCATCAAAGGCCTCAGTAAATATATCATACCGATTCAGGGCCATCGCATCCTGAATCTCGGGCCTCAACCCTAACATGAACCTACGAGTCTTACATTCCTCGTCAGCCACATACTCTGGTGCATACCGGGACAACCTAGTGAAAGTGGCCTCATAATGAGCCACTAAAGCATCTCCCTGCACTAAGGCTAGAAACTCTGCCTTTCTCTGCTCCCTCACGATCCTCGGGACATACTTCGCCCGAAAAGCTAACAGAAAGGTATCCCAAACATACGGAATACCCTGAGTCTCCCAGCTAGTTTTCACCGTGCGCCACCATTCTTCTTCCTCATCATCCAGCAAGTACACGGCAAAAGTGACCTTCCGCTCATCGGTATAATCAAGAGGGTCAAAAATCTTCTCCACCTTGCTAATCCATGCCTCAGTTTTCCTATCATCCAGCTTCCCCTGAAACCGCGGTGGATAATACCCTAAAAACTCTTTCAGTGTACCACGCCCGTGGTACCCACCTTGTGCATTCAATAACTGATTCTGTAATGCCTGAGTTTGGGCAGCCTGCCCCGCTAGTAATTGTGCCTGACCAGCCATGATCTCGTTCATCCTACCAAAAGCTGTACCTATACGATCATCACCCTTAACTTGGCCTGGTGCCACATTTCTCAGATCCTCATCAATTACCTCAGGTCTACCTCTGGTCCTCGGTCTACCAATCATTCAACTAATCAAAGAGTTAGCACAGGTTATAGCACATAAACAACTATGAACAACTATTAACACATAAACAACAAACTCATATAAAGCACATAAATCACTTAAGTATCAATCACATAAACAAATTAATCACATAATCACATTAGCACTAAATCACATAATCACTTAATCACTTAACCATATTAACACATAGTTCACTTTTCTTTTCACTTCATACATACTTGCATGCTTGGACCACTACCCACATTCCGAGGATACCCCGGCTGACAACTAACAAGCGCTCTGATACCACTAAATGTCACACCCCAACTCAACCCCTCATACGATCAGTTAGGACGCAACAAAATTTCGGCAGCATAACGACAGTAACATGAACATCAGGGCTCTAAACCAACTCTTAAGAACAACATGCATCAACTTCCATAAATCACCAACCAATTCCACAATCAAATTAACAACATACAACACAACCACTTCATACATTAAACATTCTTTTATCAACTCTTTCATAGTTACGCGCCTCCGTTCCAACATAATACATAGGCTACACATACATTTCCAAATAGATTATAAACCAATTTAGTAATCTAAACATGATCAAAAGAAAAACTACTAAATCATCATACATAAGTCTTTAAGTTAAAGTAAGTTTATAATACATCAACTACAAACAATCTCATGGCAAAGACTCCTGCACATAAGACTCATCCACGATAGGCACATTTTTCTCATCAAGAGGCACGTACCTGTAGTCAAGCTCAGTAACACCTGCATGCATGCAATAATTGAGAGTGAGCTTATATAAAACAAGCCTGTGAGGATTCGATAGATCTCTAATAGTATTTACTAAACTCCTTGGAAATCATCCTTTGAGCAGTAAACACATAATGAACATCAATAATCATTACAAATGCAACAATAGTAATAACTGTAAACACACAATAAGGATACGATACATTTGCTGATGAAGCTCTATACACTAATTCCATGCTCAACAACTCCTCCAAACTCAATGACACAATCCTGAGGTACCTTGACCTAGACCCACACCCCATGGCCTCTCCGCCCATGCGAGATAGGGAGTAGCCATGATAACTGTGTCGGCAGCTCGAGATGCCTCCCGAGGTGACACAACATTATCAAAGCTCACAACTGTGAGACTCAACATAAATAAACCAAGAGATCAGCAACGAAGGTGCCCGATTCCCGTAATCAATAATCAATCAATATTTCGAGAGATCAGCAATAAAAGTGCCCGATTCCTGTACTCAATAATCATCAATATTCTGAGAGATCAGTAACAAAAGTGCTCAATTCCCGTACTCAATAATCATCAATATTTCGAGAGATTAGCAACAAAAGTGCCCGATTCCCATACTCAATAATCATCATTCAATTAACAATGTATCGCCTCAGATTAACTTCGAGCGCGCTACCCACAGTTTTGTAACAACAATCAATAATCAATTAATCCGTATTTTACCAATAAATTAAACAACATTTAACAATCAACAACTATATAATCATGAAACAATTAAGTTAGATGACAAAGCAGGCCATCCAACTCAGCATGCATTAAACACACAATCAAACCCTAATCTAACCATTAACAACTCACAATACAATCACTCAAACACCACCCAATCATCTAAAGGATCAATTTAACAATTTAAAGAAACACAACCTAAACTTCAAATAATCATATCTTACATTCTACTAATCCAAACAACCCTAAATCAGTTTCTAACAGTCACCCATTCAGTCAACTACATTAGCCCTCTCGGAAACCAACCAAGACACATCAAAATCAAGCCCAACAACCCTAAAACCTCAATGCACCTAGGTTGAAATTTTTGGATTTTCACACAAACATTGTAATAGAAAATTCGGCATTATAACGGCGTTACCACATAATTAACAAACTTTTAGAAATCGACGACAATCGATTTCAACCATAACAACTCAAGTTATTCATCAAATGGCTAATCTATCAACTTTAAATACCCAAAAATAAATAATTTCGCTACAATGGTTCAAATCTCGTAGTAATATACATAAACGATCCTTAGTATGCACTGAACAATAATATAACTTCAAATTAACATTCTAACGGTTCAAAGTGCAATTATAAGCAAAAACATAAAATATAACTTTTGAGATCTAGAATTTTTCTCTCACCTTTGATGTTTTTTTATGCAAGAAATGTGTAGAATGGATGCCCAACAAATGAAATCAAGCTTTGAATGAAGTGATTTGGACTTGAATTGCAAAATCTATGTGAAAAATGCTTTGAAAAACCTTGAAAATGCCTTCTTTTTGCCTCCTCTTGGAATTTCGGTAATGTGTGTGTAAAATGAGTGTGTTTTGTGAGCTTTTGATGTGTGTTGATGATATATTAAGCAAAGGTCAAACAAATAAAAGAATGTCAAAGGTGGAAACTAATTATTTTTAGTGTTTTCTTGTCTTTTAATTCATTTTCATGACTACTCTTGCTCAAATTAATTATGCAACACCTAAACTATCTCAAGTAGTTTATTTTTAAATGACAAGAAGTTTTACATTCAAACAATTTCACCCGAGTCGGCTTAAAACTCGATTTCTACAAAAGAATGTGAAAAGTCATATTATTTGTTTTCAAATGTCTTTTGAATGCAAAATTAATCTAAAATCATTTAATACCACATATAAATACATTAATATTAATATATACTAGGTCAATGAAAGTCAATGCAAGAATCGGGTTTAGAAGAAATTACTATTTGGCTCAAAAATGCTACTTTTCGCTCGAAAAGTCTATTTAAATTACTATTCCATTTCAGAATCAATTTTTATCAAACATAGGTCTATTAATAATAGAGGACTAGGTTTTAAGATGTTTAAAACACCATTGTAAAAATTTTAGCGGACATGTGTTCAAAATACTATTCACAAAAATTGACGATAAAATTTTCAATGCCGTTTTTTATGAAAATTTCATGTATACACACTTAGCATGTATTAGGAGTATTAATCACATATTTAACACATTCTAAGTCATATAGCACAAATAAGTCAATTCACGCAAAATGATGTAAAGCACGTAAATCGAGATAAGATAGAAAAGTGGGGTTTCACAGATATCATCCCACCACTCCTAATTGTTCTGGCTACTAAAATCATCTCCCCCCCACGGGTCGTAGTCAGACCCAAGGTCTGCAGAGGAATAGGCATCTGGCTGAGAGAAATTCTGGAAGGCGAGAAGATGCTCATGAAAAGTGGGGCTATCAGGGAAGCGGACGTGCCAAAATTCTCAGGAATCAGAAACATCTAGACCATGAGCTCGAGCAGTGGCTCTCTTGATAGTAAGACATTGTTCCCAAGAAATAAAATATTCCCAAGGCTTTTGTCAGAGGTGGAAATGGTTGATTGGAATGATAGTTGGCGGAATGGCACGATTCCAAACATATGTGAGGCGAATGATGAAAACCTGCTGGTGCTGAATAATTTGACTGGTGCTGAGTGTTGGCGAATCAAATGACTGAAACACCTGTGAGAATAGCTTGACAAAGTGGGATTCTGGGAACACACGAACATGTCTCTGAATGAGCTCTGGATCAAAAAGAACGGCCATAGGATAACAATTAAGCCAATACCAAAGATACAAGAATTGCATCTTTGAAAAGTCATAATTATTAAAATCAAGAACTGTATCCCATGGTTCTTCATGTTGGGGATTGTAACGAACAACGTTGCGAACATAATAGACAGAGGATAACAGATCAATAATTCTTATGAGCTTGATCTCAACGAATTCTTCAAAGAAATCAGTGATCCGGCTTCTGGTGAATGATCAGAGTATCTTTATCTTGATCTCTTCAGGTAGGGCTTCAAGAAATTGAGCTTGCTGGTCTGAACTCAAATCATAAAATGTCTGAGACTGGCCATCAGTGGGATATGGATTTGAAAGGGAAAGAGAGTGGGAGGTGGAAGATATGGCTAAAGGCTAAGGGTAGAAAAAAAGAAGATGTAAGCTATTTGAGAGAAAGAAAGATGTGTTTCAATCCAAATCTGACTCTATCTGACTCTGCCCCTTTAGTTAGGGGTTCTTCATTACTTATAAGCAAGCCATTACAAAACCTAATATTACAAAGCGGAATCTTCACTATTCTTGACAAGGACTAAAGCAGCTTCCTTTAATAAAGGAAAAGCTGACATGACAAAAAGAGATTCCTAATAATTCAGAATAAGACAAACCTGACGCGACTAAAGCGGTTTCCTTTAATAAAGGAAATCTCACTTATTACAAACAGACAAACAAGACATGACCTAAAGGGAATCTGAAGTGAAACGATTCCTGTCATATCCTATTATTACAACATGACAAACCTATTTACATGACACGAAGCTTCATCATGGGGTCCACCCAGGATTCCTGGAATCCTGTCTGCAATGAGTCACCATCTGCCATTATTGAGATCGATATCATCCCACTCCTAACTGTTTTGGCTAAGATCTCCCCCCTCCATGGGTCGTAGTCAGACCCAAGGTCTGCAGTGGAATAGCCATCTTCTTGTGAAAAATTCTGGAAGGCGAGAAGATGCTCATGAAAAGTGGGGCTATCAAGGAAGCGGACGTGCCAAAATTCTCGGGGATCCGAAACATCTAGACCATGGGCTCTAGCAGTGGCTCTCTTGACAGTAAGACATTGTTTCCAAGAAATAAAATATTCCCAAGGCTCTTGTCGGAGGTAGAAATGGTTGATTGGGATGATGGTTGGCGGAATGGCACGATTCCTAACATCTGTGAGGCGAATGATGAAAACCTGCTGGTACTGAATAATTTGACCGGTGATGAGTGTTGGAGGGTCAAATGACTAAAACACCTGTGAGAACAGCTTCATGAAGCAGGATTCTGGGAACACACGAACATGTCTCTAAATGAGCTCTAGATCAAAAAGAACTGTCATAGGATAATAATTAAGCCAATACCAAAGATACAAGGATTGCATCATTGAAAAAGTCATAATTATTAAAATCAATAACTGTATCCCATGGTTCTTCATGTTGGGGATGGTAACGAACAACGTTGCGAACATAATAGACAGAGGATAACAGATCAATAATTCTTCTGAGCTTGATCTCAACGAATTCTTCAAAGAAATTAGTGATCCGGCTTCTGGCGAATGATCGGAATAACTTTATCTTGATCTCTTCAGGTAGGGCTTCAAGAAATTGAGCTTGCTGGTCTAAACTCAAATCATAAAATGTCTGAGACTGGCCATCAGTGGGATCTGGATTTGAACTAGAACTACCAGGAAAAAGGCCTAGAACAAGGGAAGCTGGAAGTTTGCGTCCATCTGGATTTACCATGCATACGGCTTTCTCGGATGGCGGAGCTTGAGAGAGAAAATCAGCAAGGATATTCTCTTTGCCTGGGATATGTCGCATTGTCCAATTGAATTGGTAATCCATTTTGTCCATCGGATGAGTTGTGGATCTGGAATATCATTCTGCTTTCTTATGAGAATGCCCTGAAATCCTTTAAAATCTGTTTCAATAATAAAAGTATTCTGAGCAAGATAAAACTTGAATTTTTTGATTCCCTGAATAACTGCAAGAACTTCTCTTTTGAAAGATGGATAATTGCGTTGTGCTGGCGTGAAAGATCCTGACTTATAACCACAGACTTGTCTGTGTCCATTGTCTTCTTCAATGAGAACTGCTGCCCAAAAATCAAGGGAAGCATCAGTCTGCAAAATAAGTTGTCCTAGACCTGGGATCTTGAGAGGAGAAAGTGCTTTGCATAACTCCTTTAGCTTCTGAACGGAAACTGTGGCTTCTGGAGACCAATTTCCAATGTCGGATTTTCGGAGGTACTTGGAAATCTGGCTAGTGTAGTTGGCCAATGATGGGACATGCGATGAGGCATAATTGATGAGGCCAAGGAACTGTTGGATCTGTGTAATAGTTCTAAGTTCATCAGGAAAGTTGAGGACTTTGCTTGATATGTGGTCCTGTAAAAGAATGTATCCTTCTCTTATTTGCAAACCAAAAAAATCTATAGCATTTAGACCAATCTTCATCTTGGATTCAGCAAGAACTAATCCATGCTAGTAGGTTAGTTCTTAGAATTGTCGGAGATGCTGGTGGTGTTCTTCAGCTGTGTTACTGAATACCAAAACATTATCAATGTAGATAATACAATGCTGCGCGAGTGGCCTATAAACATCATCCATTCTGTGCTGGAACTCGGACGGTGCATTCTTGAGACCGAACGACATGACATTCCATTCATAATGACCCTGTGGAACAACAAAAGTAGTTTTGAATCTGTCAGCTTCAGTTATACCAATCTGCCGAAATCCAGATTTCATATCAAATTTGGAAACGAATTTGGCTTTGGACAGCTTCTGAAGGAGTTGTTCCTTTCTTGGAAGAGGGTATCTGATATTCTGCAATTGATCATTGAGTTGGCGATAATCTATCACCAATCTTTTCTTTCCTCGAACATGTTCAGATCTTTTGTTGACATAAAAGGCATGACTTGCCCACGGAGATCTGGATGGTCGGATGAGACCTTGCTCGAGTGGTGCTTGAATTTCAACTTGACAAAGATCTTCATCTTTTGGCATTCTTGGATGAGTGGCGGTTTGGTTTGGCATCTACCAATTTTCTCTGTAAGGTAGAGAGACAAAGTGTTTCTCTCTTTCCCAAAACTTGTTTGGAAGATCACCGCAACAGGAAAGGAGGAGGCTTCTTTCTTCAGCAAGTTCATCATCTTGAATGGATGAAACCTGTGAAGGTAATTTTTGTAAGGATACCCAAGGGGTATACTGATTATGCAGGAATTGGAAACCATCTGTCTGAAATGAGAATGGAGCAAGTAAGGTGAGGAAATCCATTCCTAAGAGAATGTCTTCATAGCATTGGTCATACTGGTAAAAGTTGTGTCAAACTGAGACATCTGGAGATAAGTGTATGGGTATGGTCATAGAGTGTGCTTCACTTGCAAATCCACTACCAAAAGCAGTGGTAAAGGTTGCTACGGTAACACAATCCCACATCGGAAGTCCTGGAAGTGAGAGAGCTGGATATAAGGGCTTAGTTCCTTGTATCAGCCGAGACGCCTTTTGAGGAGAGATCCTCAAAGGGACAAACCCGTGAGGGGCCTGTGCCTGTGCGCCAGGTTTCCAATAGCGGACAATTCCTCAGTTGTGACGGCTCGGTGAGACTCTGCGTGGGCTCCACGTGGAGAGTTGGGTCGATACAAATGGTATCAGAGCCAGTCTTCCCTTGTGCTCGTGCCCGCGAGGGCGTGGGGCTCCTTAAGGGGGGTGGAATGTGGTAACACAATCCTACATCGAAAGTCCTAGAAATGAAAGAGCTGGATATAAGGGCTTAGTTCCTTGTATCAGCCGAGGCGCCTTTTGAGGAGAGATCCTCGAAGGGACAAACCCGTGAGGGGCCTGTGCCTGTGGGCCAGGTTTCCAATAGCGGACAATACATCGGTAGTGACGGCTTGGTGAGACTCTGAGTGGGTTCCACGTGGGGAGTCGGGTCGTTACAAAGGATGTGATAACCCGAACCTAGCATGCATTTAATAGTATTTGACTGCATATATTTAAGTGTTTAATTAGTTAAATCATCCATTTTTGTGCTATTTTGTTATTTCTTTTAAAAGCATTCAATAATTTTTTATATTGATTAACTAAAAGATTATTACCTATTTTTATTGTTTATAGTAATTAGATTTATTTTCTTGTGTTTAATTAAGTGCCATCTTAAATATTAGTACTTAATTGCATCTAACTACGTGTTTATATTAACTTATTCATTTGTATCTTAACATTAATTTCATAATTCTCTAAAATATACTAGAAATAGTTAAATTATTTATTTTTAAATGAATATTGATTATTTTGATTATTTTAATAATCGGTTTTAATTTTCTTGCATTAAAATACTCGGTTTTCAATTAAATGAGAAAATGGCTCGAAGTCCAGAGTGAATTTTAAATTATTCCACTATTCTAATTTTCAAAAATTATAGTTTTATATTATTGCTCATCATTTGATTAGCGATCGTTTATTGACCGTTCGATCGTATTATTTCGAAAATGAGAGTTAGAGAAATATTCCTTGGACTTAGTGAAAAATGTTTTTAGCTTAAATAGTTTTAGTTGGTTTTCATTAAAATTGCATTGTTTTAACTTGAATTAGATTAAATAGCATCAAAATAAGCTAGTTTTACCATTTTTAGCTTGAATTTGACCAAACCTTTTCACCTTGGACCATTTTGCCCTTTAGTGTCATCTTTTAATAAAACAAAGGAAATAAAAAAAACAAGGCAAAAAACCATCACCATGGCCGAAACTCCATGGTAGAAAATAAAAAAAATTTCTTTTTCATTTTCTTCTCCAATCATGCCTGGAATTGCTCGGGGGTCGTGGCTCGGGTCCTTGCGGGTCTTGGTCTTCAATCTCTGTGAGGGTTTTCACATTTTTGTGCATTTATATTCAAATTTGATTTTTGATTCAATTTCTTAGATTTGATATTTAATGCGTTATAATGCTTGAAATTGCTTGGAATTGCCTCATTAGGGTTCGTAGAGCATTGCTTGTTAGTTATTTAGCGATTTTTACAGTTAGAAATGCAAATTGAATTTAGGCAAGAATGTGAATAGTAAAAATAAATCGTAAAACCCTAGAATTTTGGATTTTTGATCCGAATTGCGATTTCTTGATTTGGATAGGTGCCATTAACGATAGAAAGATAAAATGTGCAATAAAAATGGATTGGCCTTTGTTAAAATTGGAAATTAGACAAAGAAACGAAAAGGGGTCGTTTGACCAAAAGTTGACCGTGCTCGAATTGAGTTGGGGGTTTTGCTATTGAGGGCATGGAAGCACTTTTGGCGCTGTTGTGGCATTGATTGAATGACCGGTTAGCATAGCTGTAGTTCAAACGTAGTAGGTGGAATTTCGGGCTTCGGTTGGGCAAAATGAAGTTTCGTGACATAGGAATGTGCCTTGTAGTGCCTAAGTGAATGTAGTGAAATCGGTTTCCTAATCATGTAGCTCGTTTGCTCGTAATTGCCTTTGAAAGTTAGAGATTAAATAGTGATATTTGCCATTTTCGTGTTTGAACTGCTATTACGTGTCTAGTTGATGTTCTTGTTGAAGTTAATGATAATCATGCTTGAAAAGTTAATTGAATGCTAATATTGATTGTAAATGCTTGATATCTCGTTTATCTCCACTAATCTGCGCTTTCGTGTTATTGCTCGTTTATTGCTTGTATCTCGTATTGCATTGCATTAGTGTCAGGCACGTGAGTGATGGGCCTCTCTGGGCAGTCTCGGGCTGCCAGGGTTGGTTGCTCTAGCTCCGTGTCCTATTCCCATTCTCGCTAGGGGTGCCGCCCTGGGTGATTTGGGTCGTAGATGTGTCGGGGTACTTCCAGAGTACACCCAGTGGATGTTATAAGGTGGTTGCGCGCTTATTGTCATCGTTGTCAACATCAAGCTCGAGATTGATGTAATGCTCGTGGAATCGAATCGCATGGTACATTGCTCGTATGAGTGAACCATAGCCTTCAGAGTGTGGTATAGCTTTGAATGGTTGTGTTAATGCTTTCTTTAATTGTTTATTGTATTGTCGTTTATATTGAATGCTTTCTTATTGATTATATTGCTTAACTGTACCAATTTTCATTTCACGATATTCTTTCTCTTCACCTTGATATTTGTTTCACCCTCACTGAGTATACGTATTGAGTATACTCACTCCTTACCACCACATTTCAGGAAATGCCATGTTTGCTGGAAAGTTCGTGATTATGTGAAAGATCGTGCTTGAAGAGTTGTCTTGCGTGCTATGTGGCTTGAGTTGTCAAAGATGCAAAGATGTATGTCTTATGTGTTGTTTGCATTTAATGTTAAAAGGAATGTAATTTAAGTTTTACTAGGTTATCGAAGTGATTTGAAAAGCTAGTTTATGTATTCAGTTAGTATAGTTTAACTTCATTGCATGTATGTAATTCTCTAAAGGAAAAGAGTTAGAATAGTTTGGGTACTTGGAAATATGTATATTTGCTGTGTTTAATTGTTGAGAACCGAGGCTCGGATGGCCTTGAGGTGGTTGAATGGTTGGACACGTGCTGGTCCACTTATATGCTATTGTAGGTTTTGCATTTTTCCTAGAAATAGGGGAGACTCTGTCCGTCTTTCCCTAAATTTTATGCCCAAGTTTGGAATTAGGTTGTGATTAGATTGATAGATAGAACTTCCGGTCTCGAGAGGGATCGGGGTGTTACAGTTTCTCTAGAGGATATCCGAACTTCGGGAGGAAGACACTTGGATTTCATGGAAGAAATACATGATCCTGTGTCTAGAAGTGCAGTAACAGTGATAGGAAAAAATCCTGGAGGGTTTATAACAAGCTTTATGTATGGCTTATAGATTTGTCCTAGGGTAAAGGTAGCTTTAGAAGTGGTAAGGAATTGTTGTTCAGAGGTTTTGTGTATTTTGGCTATGGAGAGGGTTGGCTCAGAATCAGAGGATTCGGATTCTGAGGTAAGATCTGAGGATGAGGCTGTATCAAGGTTAAGGACGGCTTGATCTGGTTCAGAAGTCCATGTGTATAGTTGGTCATCAAAGTTTTGAGTTGTGATGAACTGAACAAGCTTGGCTAGTAGCTTCTTGGTCTTTTTGAGGTAACAATCCTTTGCAAAATGTCATTTCTTTCCACCAAGAAAACAATTAGTGGAAGAAGAGGGTTTTGATCTTTTCTTCACAAATTTGAAATTCTTGAAAGGTTTTCTGGACTTGTGAAACCTTTTCTGATGTTTGTGCTTCTTGTATTTGTGAGACGAACATGGAGAGTAGTTGTGAGTGTGACAGCCAAACTTTTGGAAATCTTTTCTGCAAAAGGTATCCATTGTTTTTTGCTCATTGCTTTTGAGGAGTTTGCCAAGTCGCTTGGACTCACACTGATCTTGAATGAGCTTTCTGGCCATCTGGTATAAGTGAGCAAGACTCACCTGTCTAAGATCTGCAATATTGGCTTGTTTGAACTCTGTTTCAAGCAATTCAGGAAGTGGTTATGGCATGTTAAAGACGAATGCCTTCTTGATGGTTTATGTATTTTTTCCAAAGATAAAATACAGAGCTTCCTATCTGAGATAGTAATCTCCAAGTTTTGCAACATCACAACATTTGTTGAGTAAGAACTCCTTTTCTGCCTTTTCAATCTCTTGGGCTGTTTGTCCTACAAAAATGTTTCGTAGACATCTTAGGAATATCTGAATAGGATCTGCATATGTCAGGATGATCTGTCTTTCTTCTTCTGTTAGCATCCTTGTCCACCAACTGCGGAGTGATCCTGTAAAAGCTGCAACAAGACGGTTAATGATATCTCTTATCTCAAGAGTAGGATTTCGGATAGATTCTCCATTTATCCATGCATCCATTTTTTCAAGATATTTGAGTCTGTCATCAGGAGGAATTGCATCAATGTTCCCGAATTGTTTGTGATCTGGAGCATATGGGATGAAAACTTTTCCTTCAATGTTTTGTTGTCTTTGAGGTTGCTGTTGTGGAACCTGTGGGACTTGTGCGTGTTTGGTTATGGTGTTCTCCTGCTTGGGAAATTTCTCCTTGGTCACTGGTTGCTTCTGAATCATCAGGATTAGTTTGTACAGGGTTGTGTGTACGTGTCCTTGTGGTGTCCGTGTAGAACGGTGTCACAGGGGTTTGCATAAGAACTGGCCCTTTGTATGGTGGAATCGTCTGAGAGGATAAATCCTTTTCAAACGGATCAAAGGAATCAAAGGACGAAATGACTGAGGAAATTTCACTAGGACCTTCTTTCTTGTCTTCATCACCCTATCCGGTTGGGATAATTTTCTTTTTGGAGAGATAATGAGAAGGTGGTGTGAGTTCAACCCAATAAGCTTTTTCGCAATTTCCACTTGGTATCCAAACTGCATGATCTGGCTTTGGATTATGCTTCCAAGGATGAGAGGACTGCTTCTTGGGCTTAGCTGGCTGTTTGAGCTTTTGAGCGAGTCGTTCTCTTTTTCTCTTGTATTCGTCTAAATCAAGATAATGCTTCTCTGAAGAAGATTCCTGCATGTTGATAATGTTGATGTTGTTCCAAGAACGAACTTGTCCGGAAGGGTTCCGAACTGGAGGGGCTTTCTGCAATTTTTTCCAGTTGATTGGAGTTGTCTGATGGTATATGTGATTCATGTGGAAAGCCTTGTGGAGGTCATTATATTGATTATAACAACCTTGTCTGAGATGATCATGGGCTTCTTTTGTCCATGGAACATATTCCCTGAGATCTGACCATATTTTCTCAATGGCAGCATTCTGGGCTATTACATTATTATTGCCCCAATTGATTGCTGACTCAATTGGTCCAACATCTTGTGGTCTAGTTTTGGTAACTTGTCATTTACCAACATATGCATTGTCGGCTTCTCCTGTACAGTAGATGTCTTCAGGAAAATTAACAGAACAGACATATCTAGAGGACCTAGATCTGGTAGCAAATGGTGTTCTGACTTTATCTGACTCTGCCCCTTTAGTCAGGGGTTCTTCATTATTTATAGGCAAACCATTACAAAGCAAATAATTACAAACGGAATATTCACTATTCCTGATAAGGACTAAAGCAGCTTCCTTTAATAAAGGAAAAGCTAACACGACATAAAGAGATTCCTAATAATTCACAATAAGACAAACCTGACGCAACAAAAGTGGTTCCCTTTAATAAAGGAAATCTCACTTATTACAAACATACAAACGAGACATGACATAAAGAGAATCTGAAGTGACAAAAGATTCTTGTCATATACTATTATTACAACATGACAAACCTATTTACAAAAGATGAAGCTTCGTCATGGGGTCCACCCGGGATTCCTGGAATCCTGTCTGCAGTAAGTCACCATTTGTCATTATTGAGATCAATATCAATATCGGCTATTGTCCTTTCATTCACTCTTTAACGGCTATTGCCCTATTGCGAAAGACTCTAGTGTTCAACACACAAGTATTGTTTAAGACCTTCAATACCAGAATAGGGAAGTGCTACAGTTAACTAGGCTCTGATACCACTAAGGGTAACGGAAGGAGAGCGGGAGGCGGAAGGCATGGCTAAAGGCTAAGAGGGGTAGAAAGAAGGAAAATCTAAGCTTGTTGATAGAAAGAAAGATGTATTGCAATCCAAATCTGACTCTATCTGACTCAACCCCTTTAGTCAGGGGTTCTTCATTATTTATAGGCAAACCATTACAAAGCAAATAATTACAAGCGAAATCTTTACTATTCTTGACAAGGACTAAAGCAGCTTCCTTTAATAAAGGAAATCACACTTATTACAAACAGACAAACTAGACATGACCTAAAGGGAATCTGAAGTGACAAAAGATTCCTGTCATATCCTATTATTACAACATGACAAACCTATTTACAAAACACAAAGCTTCGTCATGGGATCCACCCGAGATTCTTGGAATCCTGTCTACAATGATTCACCATCTGTCATTATTAAGATTGATATCATCCCACCACTCCTGAATGTTCTGGCTACTAAAATCATCTCCCCCCCACGGGTCGTAGTCAGACCCAAGGTCTGCAGTGGAATAGGCATCTGGCTGAGAGAAATTCTGGAAGGCGAGGAGATGCTCATGAAAAGTGGGGATATCAGGGAAGCGGACGTGCCAAAACTCTGCGGGATCAGAAACATCTAGACTGTGAGATCTAGTAGTGGCTCTTTTGACGGTAAGGCATTGTTCCCAAGAAATAAAATATTCCCAAGGCTCTTGCTAGAGGTAGAAATGGTTGATTGGAATGATGGTTGGCAGAATGATGCGATTCCAAACATCTGTGAGGCGTATGATGAAAACCTGTTGGTGCTGAATATTTGTCCGGTGATGAGTATTGGAGGGTCAAATGACTGAAACACCTGTGAGACTAGCTTGACGAAGCGGGATTCTGGGAACACACGAACATGTCTCTGAATGAGCTCTGGATCAAAAAGAACTGCCATAGGATAATAATTAATCCAATACCAAAGATACAAGAATTACATATTTGAAAAGTCATAATTATTAAAATCAAGAACTGTATCCCATGGTTCTTCATGTTGGGGATTGTAACGAACAACGTTGAGAACATAATAGACAGATGATAATAGATCAATAATTCTTCTGAACTTGATCTCAACAAATTCTTCAAAGAAATCAGTGATCCGGCTTCTGGCGAATGATCGGAGTATCTTTATCTTGATCTCTTCAGGTAGGGCTTCAAAAAATTGAGCTTGCTGGTCTGAACTCAAATCATAAAATGTCTGAGACTGGCCATCAGTGGGATCTGGATTTGAACTGGAACTACCTAGAATAAGATCTGGAAGAAGGGAAGCTGGAAGCTTGCGTCCATCTGGATTTACCATGCATACAACATTTTCGGATGGTGGTATGCGAGAGAGAAAATCAGCAAGGATATTCTCTTTGCCTAGGATGTGTCACATTGTCCAATTGAATTGGGAAATCCATTATGTCCATCGGATGAGTTGTGGATCAGGAATATCTTTCTACTTTCTTCCGAGAACTCCCTGAAATCCTTTAAAATATGTTTCAATAATAAAAGAATTCCGAGTAAGATAAAACTTAAATTTTTTGATTCCTTGAATAACTGCAATAACTTCTCTTTTGAAAGAGGGATAATTGCGTTGTGCTGGCGTGAAAGATCCTGACTTATAACCACAGACATGTCTGTGTCCATTGTCTTCTTCAATGAGGACTACTGCCCAAAAATAAATGGAAGCATCAGTCTGCAAAATGAGTTGTCCTGGACCTGGGATCTTGAGAGGAGGAAGTGCCTTGCATAACTCCTTTAGCTTCTGAACTACAACTGTGGCTTCTGAAGACCAATTTCCAATGTTGGATTTTCTGAGGTACTTGGAAATCTGGCTGGTGTAGTTGGCCAATGATGGGACATGCGATGAGGCATAATTGATGAGGCCAAGGAACTGTTGGATCTGTGTAACAGTTCTGAGTTCATTAGGAAAGTCGAGGACTTTGCTTGATATATGGTCCTGTAAAAGAATGTGTCCTTCTCTTATCTGCAAACCAAGAAAATCAATAGCATTTAGACCAATCTTCATCTTGGATTCAGTAAGAACTAATCCATGCTGGTAGGTTAGTTCCTGGAATTGTCGGAGATGCTGGTGGTGTTCTTCAGCTGTGTTACTGAATATCAAAACATCATCAATGTAGACAATACAGTGCTGCGCGAGGGGCCTATAAACATCATCCATTCTGTGCTGGAACTCGGATAATGCATTCTTGAGACCGAATGGCATGACATTCCATTCATAATGACCTTGTAGAACAACAAAAGCAGTTTTGAATCTGTCAGCTTCAGTAATACCAATCTGCCAAAATTCTGATTTCATATCAAATTTGGAAAAGAATTTGGCTTTGGACAGCTTCTGAAGGAGTTGTTCCTTTCTCGGAAGAGGGTATCTGATATCCTGCAATTGATCATTGAGTTGGCGATAATCTATCACCAATCTTTTCTTTCTTCAAACTTGTTCAGATCTTTTGTTGACATAAAAGACATGACTTGCCCACGGAGATATGGATGGTCGGATGAGACCTTGCTCGAGTAGTGCTTGAATATCAACTTGACAAAGATCTTCATCTTTTGGCATCCTTGGATGAGAGGTGGTTTGGTGTGGCATCTGCCAATTTTCTCTGTAAGGTAGAGAGACAAAGTGTTTCTCTCTTTCCCAAAACTTGTTTGGAAGATCACCGGAATAGGAAAAGAGAAGGCTTCTTTCTTCAGCAAATTCATCATCTTGAATGGCTGAAACTTGTGAGGGTAATTTCTGTAAGGATACCCAAGGGGTATACTGATTATGCAGGAATTTGAAACCATCTGTTTGAAATGAGAATAGAGGAACTAAGGTGAGGAAATCCATTCCTAAAAGAATATCTTCACAGCATTGATCATATTGGTAAAAACTGTGTCGAACTAAGACATCTGGAGATAAGTATATGGGTATAGTCATGGAATGTGCTTCATTTGCAAATCCACTACCAAAAGCAGTGGTAAAGGTTGCTCTGGAGGATATCCAAAATTCAGGGGGAAGACACTTTGATTTCATGAAAGAAATACATGATCCTGTGTCTAGAAATGCAGTAACAGTGATAGGAACATATCCTGGAGGCTTTACAACTAGCTTTATGTATGGCTTATAGATTTGTTATGGGGTAAAGGTAGCTTTGGAAGTGATAAGGATTGGTTGTTTAGAGGTTTTGTGTATTTTGGCTATGGAGAGGTTTGGTTCTGAATCAGAGGATTCGGATTCTGAGGTGAGATCTGAAGATGAGGCTGTATCAAGGTTAAAGACGGCTTGATCTGGTTCAGAAGTCCATGTGTATAGTTGGTCATCAAAGTTTTGAGTTGAGATGAACTGAACAAGCTTGGCTGGTAGCTTCTTGGTCTTTTTGAGGTAACAATCCTTTGCAAAATATCCTTTATTTCCTCAAAGAAAACACTTAGTGGAAGAAGAGGGTTTTGATATTTTCTTCACAAATTTGAACTTCTTGAAAGGTTTTCTAGACTTGTGAAACCTTTTATGATGTTTGTGCTTCTTGTATTTGTGACACGAACATGGAGAGTAGCTGTGAGTGTGACAGCCAAACATTTGGAAATCTTTTATGCAAAAGGTATCCATTGTTTTCTGCTCGTTGCTTTTGAGAAGTTTTCCAAGTCGTTTGGACTCGAACTAATCTTGAATGAGCTTTTTGGCCATCTGGTATAAGTGAGCAAGACTCACCTGTCTTAGATCTGCAATATTGGCTCATTTGGGCTATGTTTCGAGCAATTCAGGAAGTGGCTGTGGCATGTTGAAGACAAATACCTTTTTGATGGTTTCTGTATTTTTTCCAAAGAGAAAATACAGAGCTTCCTGTCTGAGAAAGTAATCTCCAAGATTTACAACATCACTGCATTTGTTATGTAAGAACTCCTTTTCTGCCTTTTCAATCTCTTGGGCTGTTTGTCTGATGAAAATGTTTCGTAAACATCTTAGGAATATCTGAATATGATCTGCATATGTCAGGATGATCTGTCTTTCTTCTTCTGTCAGCATCCTTGTCCACCAACTGCGGAGTGATCTTGTAAAAGCAGCAACAAGACGGTCAATGATATCTCTTATCTCAAGAGTAGGATTTCGGAGAGTTTCTCCATTTATCCATGCATCCATTTTCTCAAGATATTTGAGTCTGTCATCAGGAGGAATTGCATCAATGTTCCAGAATTGCTTGTGATCTGGAGCATATGGGATGGAAACTTTTCCTTCAATGTTTTGTTGTCTTTGAGGTTGCTGTTGTGGAACCTGTGGGACTTGTGCTTGGGTTTGGTTCCGGTGTTCTCCTTCTTGGGAAGTTTCTCCTTGGTCACTGGTTGCTTCTGAATCATCAGGATTAGTTTGTACAGGGTTGTGTGTACGTGTTCTTGTGGTGTCCGTGTAAAACGGAGTCACAGGGGTCTGCATAAGAACTGGCCCTTTGTATGGTGGAATCATCTGAGAGGATGAATCCTTTTCAAATGGATCAAAGGAATCAAATGATGAAATAACTGAGGAAATTTCACTAGGACCTTCTTTCTCTTCATCACCCCACCCGGTTGGGATAATTTTCTCTTTGGAGAGATAATGAGGAGGTGGTGTGAGATCAACCTAATAAGCTTTTTCGAAATTTTCACTTGGTATCCAGACTGCATGATCTGGCTTTGGATTATGCTTCAAAGGATGAGAGGACTGCTTCTTTGGCTTAGTTGACTATTTGAGCTTTTGAGCGAGTCGTTCTCTTTTTTTCTTGAATTCGTCTGAATTAAGATAATGCTTCTCTGAAGAAGATTTATGCATGTTGGTCATGTTGATGTTGTTCCAAGAATGAATTAGTTTGGAAGAGGATACGGATTGTACAGAGACTGAAGAGGATTTGTACACGGCTGTAAGGGCTGCTGGCTTGGTAGGTAATAGAGATTTGAACTTTTGTGTGAGTTGGGAAGTTTGGTAATATGAGTATGGGTTTAACGGAGAGAGTTTGAAGAGTTTTCCTGGTTTGGTAGATGGAGGTGTTTGTGTTATGTCTACCTCATAGTGAGACGCGGAAGGATCAAAGGAAGTGACTTCAGAGTTGTTAGCAACAACTTCTTGTTCTAGCAGGGGAAGATCAGCCATGGTGGATACACTGGTCACGACTGGACTTACTGCGGGACTTACTGTGCCTTTTATTCACTCTTTAACGGCTATTGCTTTATTGCCAAAGACTCTAGTGTTCAACACACAAGTATTGTTTAAGACCTTTAATACCTGAATCGGGAAGTGCTCCAGTTAACTAGGCTCTGAGACAACTAAGGGTAAGGCGGAGAGCAGGAAGCGGAAGACATGGCTAAAGGCTAAGGGTAGAAGGAAGCTGTAGGCAGTTTGAGAGAAAGAAAGATGTATTGCAATCCAAACCTGACTCTATCTGACTCTGCCCCGTTAGTTAGGGGTTCTTCATTATTTATAGGCAAACCATTACAAAGCAAATAATTACAAGCGGAATATTCACTATTCCTGACAAGGACTAAAGCAGCTTCTTTAATAAAGGAAAAGCTAACACGACATAAAGAGATTCCTAATAATTCACAATAAGACAAACCTGACGCGACAAAAGCGGTTTCCTTTAATAAAGAAAATCTCACTTATTACAAACATACAAACGAGACATGACATAAAGAGAATCTGAAGTGACAAAAGATTCCTGTCATATCCTATTATTACAACATGACAAACCTATTTACAAAACACGAAGCTTCGTCATGGGGTCCACCCGGGATTCCTGGAATCCTATCTGCAATGAGTCACCATCTGTCATTATTAAGATCGATATCATCCCACCACTCCTGACTGTTCTGGCTACTAAAATCATCTCCCTCCCACGGGTCGTAGTCAGACCCAAGGTCTGTAGTGGAATAGCCATCTTCTTGAGAAAAATTATGGAATGCGAGAAGACGCTCATGAAAAGTGGGGCTATCAGGGAAGCGAACGTGCCAAAATTCTCGGGGATCAAAAACATCTAGACCATGAGCTCGAGCAGTGGCTCTCTTGACAGTAAGACATTGTTCCCTAGAAATAAAATATTCCTAAGGCTCCTGTCGGAGGTGGAAATGGTTGATTGGAATGATGGTTGGTGGAATGGCACGATTCCAAACATCTGTGAGGCGAATGATGAAAACCTGCTGGTGCTGAATAATTTGACTGGTGATGAGTGTTGGCGAATCAAATGATTGAAACACCTATGAGAATAGCTTGACAAAGCGGAATTCTGGGAACACACGAACATATCTCTAAATGAGCTTTGGATCAAAAAGAACTGCCATAGGATAATAATTAAGCCAATACCAAAGATACAAGAATTGCATCTTTGAAAAGTCATAATTATTAAAATCAAGAACTGTATCCCATGGTTCTTCATGTTAGGGATTGTAACGAACAACGTTGCGAACATAATAGACAGAGGATAACAGATCAATAATTCTTCTGAGCTTGATCTCAACGAATTCTTCAAAGAAATCAGTGATCCGGCTTCTGGCGAATGATCGGAGTATCTTTATCTTGATCTCTTCAGGTAGGGCCTCAAGAAATTGAGCTTGCTGGTCTAAACTCAAATCATAAAATGTCCAAGACTAGCCATTAGTGGGATCTGGATTTGAACTAGAACTGCCTGGAATAAGACCTGGAACAAGGGAAGATGGGAGTGTGCAACCATTTGGATTTACCATGCATACAACTTTTTCGGATCGTGGAGCTCGAGAGAGAAAATCAGCAAGGATATTCTCTTTGCCAGGGATATGTCGCATTGTCCAATTGAATTGGGAAATCCATTCTGTCCATCGGATGGGTTGTGGATCTGGAATATCATTCTGCTTTCTTCTTAGAACGCACTGAAATCCTTTAAAATCTGTTTCAATAATAAAAAAATCCAGAGCAAGATAAAACTTGAATTTTTTGATTCCCTGAATAACTGCAACTTCTCTTTTGCAAGAGGGATAATTGCATTGTACTGGCGTGAAAGATCCTGACTTATAACCACAGACTTGTCTGTGTCCATTGTCTTCTTCAATGAGAACTGCTGCCCAAAAATCAAGGGAACCATCAGTCTGCAAAACGAGTTGTCCTGGACCTGGGATGTTGAGGGGAGGAAGTGCTTTGCATATCTCCTTTAGCTTTTGAACTGCAACTGTGGCTTCGGTAGACCAATTTCCAATGTTGGATTTTCGGAGGTACTTGGAAATCAGGCTGGTGTAGTTGGCCAATGATGGGACATGCGATGAGGCATAATTGATGAGGTCAAGGAACTGTTGGATCTGTGTAACAGTTCTATGTTCATCAGGAAAGTCGAGGACCTTGCTTGATATGTGGTTCTGTAAAAGAATGTGTCCTTCTCTTATCTGCAAACCAAGAAAATCAATAGCATTTAGACCAATTTTCATCTTGGATTCAGCAAGAACTAATCCATGCTGGTAGGTTAGTTCCTAGAATTGTTGGAGATGGTGGTGGTGTTCTTCAGCTGTGTTACTGAATATCAAAACAACATCATTGTAGACAATACAGTGCTGCGTAAGGGGTCGGTACACATCATCCATTCTTTGTTGAAACTCGGACGGTGCATTCTTGAGACCGAATGGCATGAAATTCCATTCATAATGACCCTGTGGAACAACAAAAGCAGTTTTGAATATGTCAGCTTCAGTAATACCAATATGCCAAAATCCAGATTTCATATCAAATTTTGAGAAGAATTTGGCATTGGACAGCTTCTGAAGGAGTTGTTCCTTTCTTGAAAGAGGGTATCTGATATCCTGCAATTGATCATTGAGTTGGCGATAATCTATCACCAATCCTTTCTTTCCTCGAACTTGTTCAGATCTTTTGTTGACATAAAATGCATGACTTGCCTACGGAGATCTGGATGGTCGGATGGGACCTTGCTCGAGTAGTGCTTGAATTTCAGCTTGACAAAGATCTTCATCTTTTAGCATTCCTGGATGAGAGGCAGTTTGATGCGGCATCTGCCAATTCTCTTTGTAAGGTAGAGAGACAAAGTGTTTCTCTCTTTCCTAAAATTTGTTTGGAAGATCACCGCAACTGGAAAGGATGAGGCTTCTTTCTTCAGCAAATTCATCATCTTGAATGGCTGAAACCTGTAAGGGCAATTTCTGTAAGGATACTCAAGGGGTATACCGATTATGCAGGAATTGGAAACCATCTGTTTGAAATGAGAATGGAGCAAGTAAGGTGAGGAAATCCATTCCTAAGAGAATGTCTTCACAGCATTAAAAATACTGATAAAAGTTGTGTCGGACTGAGACATCTGGGGATAAGTGTATGGGAATGGTCATGGAATGTGCTTCACTTGCAAATCCACTACCAAAAGCAGTGGTAAAGGTTGCTCTAGAAGTACAATAACAGTGATAGGAACATTTCCTAGAGGGTTTACAACAAGCTTTATGTATGGCTTATAGATTTGTCCTGGGGTAAAGGTAGCTTTGGAAGTGGTAAGGATTGGTTGTTCAGAGGTTTTGTGTATTTTGGCTATGGAGAGGTTTGGTTATGAATCAGAGGATTCTGATTCTGAGGTGAGATCTGAGGATGAGGCTGTATCAAGGTTAAGGACGGCTTGATCTGGTTCGGAAGTCCATGTGTATAGTTGGTCATCAAAGTTTTGAGTTGAGATAAACTGAACAAGCTTGGCTGGTAGCTTCTTGGTCTTTTTGAGGTAACAATCCTTTGCAAAATGTCCTTTCATTCCACAAAGAAAACATTTAGTGGAAGAGGAAGGTTTCGCTCTTTTCTTCACAAATCTGAACTTCTTGAAAGGTTTTCTAGACTTGTGAAACCTTTTCTATTGTTTGTGCTTCTTGTATTTGTGACACGAACATAGAAAGTAGCTGTGAGTATGACAGCCAAACTTTTGGAAATCTTTTCTGCAAAAGGTATCCATTGTTTTCTGCTCGTTGCTTTTGAGGAGCTTGCCAAGACGCTTGGACTCGCACTGATCTTGAATGAGCTTTCTGGCCATCTGGTATAAGTGAGCAAGACTCACCTATCTTAGATCTGTAACATTGGCTCGTTTGAAGTCTACTTCGAGCAATTCAGGAAGTGACTGTAGAATGTTGAAGACAAATGCCTTTTTGATGGTTTATGTATTTTTTCCAAAGATAAAATACAGAGCTTCCTATTTTAGATAGTAATCTCCAAGTTTTGCAACGTCACAGCATTTGTTGAGTAAGAACTCATTTTTTGCCTTTTCAATCTCTTGGGTTGTTTGTCCTACGAAAATGTTTTGTAGACATCTTAGGAATATCTGAATAGGATCTGCATCTGTTAGGATGATTTGTCTTTCTTCTTCTATCAGCATCCTTGTCCTCCAACTGCAGAGTGATCCTGTAAAAGCAGCAACAAGACGGTCAATGATATCTCTTATCTCAAGAGTTGGATTTCAGAGAGATTCTCCATTTATTCACACATCCATTTTCTCAAGATATTTGAGTCTGTCATCAAGAGGAATGGCATCAATGTTCCAGAATTGCTTGTGATCTGGAGCATATGGGATGGAAACTTTTCCTTCAATGTTTTGTTGTCTCTGAGGTTGCTGTTGTGGAACCTGTGGGACTTGTGCTTGTAGCGACTGTTGGTTCCGGTGTTCTCCTGGTTGGAAAGTTTCTCCTTGGTCACTGGTTGTTTCTGAATCATCAGGATTAGTTTGTACAGGGCCCTCCTCCCGCTCTACCAAACCAGGAGAACTCTTCAAACTCTCACCGTTAAACCGCTACTCATATTACCAAACTTCCCAACTCACACAAAAGTTCTAATCTCTATTACCTACCAAGCCAGCAGCCCTTACAATCGTGTACAAATCCTCTACAGTCTCTGTACAATCCGTATCCTCTTCCCGCTCAGAAACCTATCTTCCCATACTTTCTGAACCTAATCTCCGTAGATATAGACAGAAAGGTTACAAAGGTTTACACCTTGGAGCCATTTGTCTAGACTTATAGCCTAGTTTTCTTGCCGGAAAAAAATGTTTCATGTCTAGTCTCTCTACTAGATACCAGGTGGCGTAAGTTTGATGATGCACTCATCTGTGCCGTTGAAGCAGGTCTTCACAATGGTCATGTTCTCATCCAGGTTGAACCAAACTTCACCCTTGATCTTTCCCGTCCTACCCTTTCTCAAACCATACAGGTCCTTATCCAACTTTATGGAGCTGATATGAACCCAAATGAAACTGTTGTTGCATTCCATCATTCTATGACCTATAAGTTCAAACCCATCTCTTTTCCATGGACCACAACTATAAGCCTCGAGTCCACGTGTTAGGTGATAGTAATGTTACCCAACCAAAAATCTACACCAAACATGAACTCACTTTCCTTCCTCGTTGGAAAAATGATTATGAAAGAAGCCATAACCGACCAATCATCCATGATTCACCAAGAATCTCTAGACATCCTCTAGAACCAAGTCGTGTCGCCATATCATTTCCAACAGAATCCCAACCATCTGAACCATGTGAAAAATGTCAACTTGCTAGACATCCTCAGTCCTGTCCACACTGTGTCAAAAAACCCTTTGCTGTCAGATCTAGGTCCTCTAGATATGTCTGTTCTGTTAATTTTCCTGAAGACATCTACTGTACAGGAGAAGCCGACAATGCATATGTTGGTAAATGGCAAGTTACCAAAACCAGACCACAAGATGTTGGACCAATTGAGTCAGCAATCAATTAGGGCAACATGAATGCAAAAGCCTAAAATGCTGCCATTGAGAAAATATGGTCAGATCTCAGGGAACATGTTGTATGGACAAAAGAAGCCCATGATCATCTCAGACAAGGCTGTTATGACCAATATAATGATCTCCACAAGGCTTTCCACAGAAACCACGGATATCACTAGCAGAATCCTATTAATTGGAAAAAGCTTTAGAAGGCTGTTCCAGTTCGGAACCCTTCCGGACAAGTTCGTTCTTGGAAAAGCATCAACATGATCAACATGCAGAAATCTTCTTCAGAGAAGCATTATCTTGATTCAGACGAATTCAAGAGAAAAAGAGAACGACTCGCTCAAAAGCTCAAACAACCAGCTAAGCCAAAGAAGCAGTCCTCTCATCCTTGGAAGCATAATCCAAAGCCAGATCATGCAGTCTGGATACCAAGTGGAAATTGCGAAAAAGCTTATTGGGTTGATCTCACACCACCTCCTAATTATCTCTCCAAAGAGAAAATTATCCCAACCGGGTGGGGTGATGAAGACGAGAAAGAAGGTCCTAGTGAAATTTCCTTAGTCATTTCGTCCTTTGATTCCTTTGATCCATTTGAAAAGGATTCATCCTCTCAGACGATTCCACCATACAAAGGGCCAGTTCTTATGCAAACTCCTGTGACACCATTCTACACGGACACCACTAGAACACGTACACACAACCCTGTACAAACTAATCCTGATGATTCAGAAGCAACCAGTGACCAAGAAGAAATTTCCCAAGCAGGAGAACACCGGAACCAAACACAAGCACAAGTCTCACAGGTTCCACAACAACAACCTCAAAGACAACAAAACATTGAAGGAAAAGTTTCCATCCCATAAGCTCCAGATCACAAGCAATTCTGGAACATTGATGCAATTCCTCCTGATGACGGACTCAAATATCTTGAGAAAATGGATGCATGGATAAATGGTGAATCTCTCCGAAATCCTACTCTTGAGATAAGAGATATCATTGACCGTCTTGTTGCTGCTTTTACAGGATCACTCTGCAGTTGGTGGACAAGGATGCTGACAGAAGAAGAAAGACAGATCATCCTGACAGATGCAGATCCTATTAAGATATTCCTAAGATGTCTATGAAACATTTTCGTAAGACAAACAACCCAAGAGATTGAAAAGGCAGAAAAGGAGTTCTTACTCAACAAATGCTGTGATGTTGCAAAAATTGAAGAATACTATCTCGGATAGGAAGCTTTGTATTTTATCTTTGGAAAAAATACAAAAACCATCAAGATGGCGTTCGTCTTTCACATGCCACAACCACTTCCTGAATTGCTCGAAACAGAGTTCAAACGAGCCAATATTGCAGATCTTAGACAGGTGAGTCTTGCTCACTTGTACCAGATGGCCAGAAAGCTCATTCAAGACTAGTGCGAGTCCAAGCGACTTGGCAAGCTCCTCAAAAGCAACGAGCAGAAAACAATGGATACCTTTTGCAGAAAAGATTTCC
Source organism: Ehretia macrophylla (assembly GCA_037974665.1). NCBI lineage: Eukaryota > Viridiplantae > Streptophyta > Magnoliopsida > Boraginales > Ehretiaceae > Ehretia > Ehretia macrophylla. Next base: position 31,833,522 of record CM075780.1, read on the forward strand.
AAATGTTTGGTTGTCACACTCACAGCTACTCTCCATGTTCGTGTCACAAATACAAGAAGCACAAACATCAGAAAAGGTTTCACAAGTCCAGAAAACCTTTCAAGAAGTTTAGATTTGTGAAGAAAAGAGTGAAACTTTCCTATTCTACTAAATGTTTTCTTTGTGGAAAGAAAGGACATTTTGCAAAGGATTGTTACCTCAAAAAGACCAAGAAGCTACCAGCCAAGCTTGTTCAGTTCATCTCAACTCAAAACTTTGATGACCAACTATACACATGGACTTCTGAACCAGATCAAGCCGTTCTTAACCTTGATACAGTCTCATCCTCAGATCTTACCTCAGAATCTGAATCCTCTGATTCAGAACCAACCCTCTCCATAGCCAAAATACACTAAACCTCTGAACAACCTATCCTTACCACTTCCAAAGCTACCTTTACCCCAGGACGAATCTATAAGCCATACATAAAGCTTGTTGTAAACCCTCCAGGATATGTTCCTATCACCGTTACTGCACTTCTAGACACAGGTTCATGTATTTCTTTCACGAAATCCAAGTGTCTTCCTCTTGAATTTTGGATATCCTCCAGAGCAACCTTTACCACTGCTTTTGGTAATGGATTTGCAAGTGAAGCACATTCCATGACTATTCCCATACACTTATCCCCAGATGTCTTAGTCCGACACATCTTTTACCAGTATGATCAATGTTGTGAAGATATTCTTTCAAGACTGGATTTCGTCACCTTACTTGCTCCATTCTCATTTCAAACAGATGGTTTCCAATTCCTGCATAATCAGTATACCCCTTTGGTATCCTTACAGAAATTACCTTCACAGGTTTTAGCCAATCAAGATGACAAATTTGCTAAAGAAAAAAGCCTCTCCTTTCCTGTTACGGTGATCTTCCAAACAAGTTTTGGGAAAAAGTGAAACACTTTGTCTCTCTACCTTACAGAGAAAATTGGCAGATGCCACACTAAACCGCCTCTCATCCAGGAATGCCAAAAGATGAAGATCTTTGTCAAGTTGAAATTCAAGCACTACTCGAGCAAGGTCTCATCCGACCATCCAGATCTCCGTGGGCAAGTCATGCATTTTATGTCAACAAAAGATCTGAACAAGTTCGAGGAAAGAAAAGATTGGTGATAGATTATCGCCAACTCAATGATCAATTGCAAGATATCAGATACCCTCTTCCGAGAAAGGAACAACTCCTTCAGAAGCTGTCCAAAGCCAAATTCTTCTCAAAATTTGATATGAAATCTGGATTTTGGAAGATTGGTATTACTGAATCTGACAGATTCAAAACTGCTTTTGTTGTTCCATAGGGTCATTATGAATGGAATGTCATGTCATTTGGTCTCAAGAATGCACCGTCCGAGTTCCAGCACAGAATGGATGATGTTTATAGGCCACTCGCGCAACATTGTATTGTCTACATTAATGATGTTTTGATATTCAGTAACACAGTTGAAGAACACCACCAACATCTGTAACACCCCGATCCCTCTCGAGACCCGGAGATCTATCAATCAATCTAATCGCAACCCAATTCCAAACCCGGGCAAAATTTTTAGGGAAAGACGGACGGAGTCTCCCCTGTTTCTAGGCAAAATGTAAAACCTGTAATAGCATATAAGTGGACCAGCACCGTGTCCAACCATACAAACACCTCAAGGCCATTCGAGCCTTGGTTCTCAACAAGCGAACACAAGTAAATTTATATTTCTAGTTTAAATGCTAACCTATCTCTTCTCGTCTTTGACAAGTACATTCATGCTTGGCAACTAAACTATACTAACTTATTGCATAAAATAGACTATCATACCATTCTAACTCTTTTCCTTTGGACATTACAAACAGGTATTGAAGTTAAAATATACTATCTGAATACATAAACTAGCTTTTCAAATCACTTCAATAACTTAGTAAAACTTAAATTACATTCCTTTCAACATTAAATACAAACAACATATGAAACATACATCTTTGCATCTTTGACAACTCAAGCCACATAGCACGCAAGACAACTCTTCAAGCACGAACTTTCACGTAATCATGAACTTTCCAGCTAATATGGCATTTCCTGAAATGTGGTGGTGAGGAGTGAGTATACTCAACACGTATACTCAGTGAGGGCGAGATAGATATCGAGGTGAAGAGAAAGAAAGTCGTGCAATGCAAATAAGGCAGTTAAGCAATATATCTGACAAGTAAGCATTCAATATAAACAATCAATACAATAAGCAATTAATAAAAGCATTAACACATCCATTCAAAGCTATACCACACTCTAAAGGCTATGGTTCACTCACACGAGCAATGTACCATTTCACGAGCGATACATCAATCTTGAGCTTGATGTTGACAACGATGACAATAAGCGCGCAACCACCTTATAACATCCACTGGGTGTACTTTGGAAGTACCCCGACACATCTACGACCCAAATCACCCAGGGCGGCACCCCTAGCGAGAATGGGAATAGGACACGGAGCTAGAGCAACCAACCCTGGCAGCCCGAGACTACCCAAAGAGGCCCATCACTCACGCGCCTGACTCTAATGCAATGCAATATGAGATACAAGCATTTACAATCAATACTAGCATTCAATTAACTTTTCAAGCTTAACTATCACTAATATCAACAATAACATCAATCAAGCAAGTAATAGCAGTTCAAATACGAAAAATGACAAATATCACTATTCAATCCCTAACTTCCAAAGGCAATTACGAGCAAACGAGCTACCGGATTAAGAAACCGTTTTCACTACATTCACTTAGGCACTACAAGGCACATTCCTATATCACGAAGCTTCACTTTTTCACCTGAGACCCGAAAGTCCACCTACTGCATTTGAACTACAGCTATGCTAACCGGTCATTCAATCAACGCCACAACAGTGCCAAAAGTGCTTCCATGCCCTCAATAGCAAAACTCCTAACTCAATTCGAGCACGGTGAACTTTTGGTCAAATGGCCCCTTTACGTTTATTTGTCTAATTTCCAATTTTAACAAAGGCTGATCCGTTTTTATTGCACATTTTATCTTTCTATCATTAATGGCACCTATCCAAATCAAGAAATCGCAATTCGGATCAGAAATCCAAAATTCTAGGGTTTTACTATTCATTTTTTACTATTCACGTTCTTCCCTAAATTCAATTAGTGTTTCTAACCATAAAAATCGCTAAATAACTAACAAGCAATGCTCTACGAACCCTAAAGAGGCATTTCCAAGCAATTTCAAGCATTATAACGCATTAAATATCAAATCTAAAAATTTGAAACAAAAATCAAATTCGAATATAAATGCACGAAAGCGTGAAAACCCTCACAGAGATTGAAAACCAAGACCCGCAAGGACCCGAGCCACGACCCCCGAGCAATTCCACGCATGATTGTAGGAGAAAATTGAAGAAAAATATTTTCTTTTTCCTTATTCTACCTCTCGGCCATGGGGAGGGACATAGAGGGAAATTGTACATTTGTTTTTATGATAATTTTGGCTTATTTTGTATATAAAAGGTGACAAGGGCATTTTGGTCAATTGCAAGGTCAAGCTTAAGTGAAAATTGGTCAAATAAGCTTATTTTGATGCCATTTAATCTAATTCAAATTAAAACAATGCAATTAAATGAAAAACAACTAAAACTAGTTAAATTAAGCTAAAAACACTTTTCACTAAGTCCGAAGAATATTTCTCTAACTCTCATTTTCGAAATGCTACGATCGAACGGTCAATAAACGATCGCTAATCAAATGATGAGAAATAATATAAAACTGTAATTTTTGAAAAGAAGAATAGTAGAATAGTTTAAAATTCACTCCGGCTCAGAGTTACTTTTCTCATTTATTTGAAAACCGAGTAGTTTTAATGCAAGACAATTAAAACCGATTATTAAAATAATCAAAACAATCAAAATAATCAACATTCATTTAAAAATAATTAATTTAAGTATTTCTATAATATTTTAAAGAATTATGAAGTTAAAGTTAAGATACAAATGAATAAGTTAATATAAGCACGTAATCAAATGCAATTAAATGCTATCATTTAAGATGACACTTAATCAAATACAAGAAAATAAATCCAATTACTATAAATAATAGGATTAGGTAATAATCTTTTAAGTTATTCAATATAAAAATTATTTGAATACTATTAAAAGAAATATCAAGATATTGCAAAAATGGATGATTTAACTAATTAAACATTTAATTAAATGTAGTTAAATGCCATTAAATGCATGCCGGGTTCGGGTTATCATAGCATCTCCGACAATTCCAGGAACTAACCTACCAGCATGGATTAGTTCTTACTGAATCCACGATGAAAATTGGTCTAAATGCTATTGATTTTCTTGGTTTGCAGATCAGAGAAGGACACATTCTCTTATAGGACCACATATCAAGCAAATTCCTCAACTTTCTTGATGAACTCAGAACTGTTACACAGATCCAACAGTTCCTTGGCCTAATCAATTATGCCTCATCGTATGTCCCATCGTTGGCCAACTACACTAGCCAGATTTCCAAGTACCTCCAAAAATCCAACATTGGAAATTGGTCTCCAGAAGCCACAGTTTCATTTCAGAAGCTAAAGGAGTTATGCAAAGCACTTCCTCCTCTCAAGATCCCAGGTCCAGGACAACTCATTTTGCAGACTGATGCTTCCCTTGATTTTTGAGCAGCAGTCCTCATTGAAGAAGACAATGGACACAGACAAGTTTGTGGTTATAAGTCAGGATCTTTTACGCCAACACAACGCAATTATCCCTCTTTCAAAAGAGTAGTTCTTGCTGTTATTCAGGGAATCAAAAAATTCAAGTTTTATCTTGCTCAGAATCCTTTTATTATTGAAACAAATTTTAAAGGATTTCAAGGCGTTCCCAGAAGAAAGTAGAATGATATTCCAGATCCACAACTCATTCGATGGATATAATGGATTCCCTAATTCAATTGGACAATGCGACATATCCTTGGCAAATAGAATATCCTTGCTGATTTTCTCTCTCGAGCTTCGCCATCCAAGAAAGTCGTATGCATGGTAAATCTAGATGGACACAAACTTCCAGCTTCCCTTGTTCCAGATCTTATTCCAGGTAGTTCCAGTTCAAATCCAAATCCCACTGATGGCTAGTCTTAGACATTTTATGATTTGAGTTCAGACCAGCAAGCTTAATTTCTTGAAGCCCTACCTGAAGAGATCAAGATAAAGATACTCCGATCATTCACCAAAAGCTGGATCACTGATTTCTTTGAAGAATTCGTTGAGATCAAGCTCAAAAGAATTATTGATATGTTATCCTCTATCTATTATGTTTGCATCGTTGTTCATTACAATCCCCAACATGAAGAACCATGGGATACAGTTCTTGATTTTAATTATTATGACTTTTCAAAGATGCAATTCTTGTATCTTTGGTATTGGCTTAATTATTATCCTATGGTAGCTCTTTTTGATCCAGAGCTCATTCAGAGACATGTTCGTGTGTTCCCAGAATCCCGCTTCATCAAGCTATTCTCACAAGTATTTCTGTCATTTGATACGCCAACACTCATCACCGGTCAAATTATTCAGCACCAGCAGGATTTCATCATTCGCCTCACAGATGTTTGGAATTGTGCCATTCCGTCAACCATTATTCCAATCAACCATTTCCACCTCCGACAAGACCCTTGGGAATATTTTATTTCTTGGGAACAATGTCTTACTGTCAAGAGAGCCACTGCTCGAGTTCATGGTCTAGATGTTTATGATCCCCGAGAATTTTGGCACGTCCGTTTCCCTGATAGCCCCACTTTTCATGAGCATCTTCTTGCCTTCCAGAATTTTTCTCAAGAAGATAGCTATTCCACTGCAGACCTTGGGTTTGACTACAACCCATGGGGGGGCGATCTTAGCCAAAATAGTCAGGAGTGGGATGATATTGATCTCAATAATGACAGATGGTGACTCATTACAGACAGGATTCTAGGAATCCCAGGTAGACCCCATGACGAAGCTTCGTGTTTTGTAAATAGGTTTGTCATGTTGTAATAATAGGATATGACATGAATCTTTTGTCACTTCAGATTCCCTTTAGGTCATGTCTAGTTTGTCTGTTAGTAATAAGTGAGATTTTCTTTATTAAAGGAAACCGCTTTAGTCGCGTCAGGTTTGTCTTATTGTGAATTATTATGAATCTCTTTATGTTGTGTCAGCTTTTCCTTTATTAAAGGAAGCTGCTTTAGTCCTTATCAGGAATAGTGAAGATTCCGCTTGTAATTATTTGCTTTGTAATGGTTTACCTATAAATAATGAAGAACCCCTAACTAAAGGGGCAGAGTCAGATATAGTCAGATTTGGATTGCAATACATATTTCTTTCTCTCAAACTGCCTATATCTTCTTGTGCGGAAAGAGGATACGGATTGTACAGAGACTGTAAAGGATTTATACATGGTTGTAAGGGCTGTTTGTGAAACCCCACTTTCTTGCTTATCTCGTAATACGTGCTTTACCTCGTTTTGCGTGCATATGACCTGTTTATGTGCTATAGGACCTAGAAAGTTATAATTTTGATTTCAATACTCCTAATACGTGCTAAATGTGCATTCATGAAATTTTCATCAAAAACGGAGTCAGAAATTTTATCGTCGATTTTCAGTGAATAGTGTTTTCGAAACACGTCCGCTATAATTTTGAAACTGGTCTTTTTAACCCTTCTAGACCTAGTCCACGGACTTTAATAGACCTGTGTTTGATGAAAACGGTTTTAAAATCGGCTTAAGAATTTATTAGGATTTTTACACCGACTTTTGCGAAAATCGAGTTTTAAGCCGACTCGGGTGGAATTCTTTGAATGTAAAACTTCTTGTCACCTAAAAATAACTCACTTGAGATATCTTGGGGGTTGCATAATTAATTTTAACTTGGTGATCACTAAAATGCAATTAAAGACATTAAAAACACAAAATTACCTATTAAAATAACTTTGACTTTAATTAAATAATTGACCATTTAAGCTAAAGTCACCTACACACACTCACACAACACAAAAACACCATCACACACACACACATTGCCGAGGGGTTGAGGGAGAAAAGAGAAGAAAGAAAACTCAAGCTTTCAATCCATTTTTTCAAAGAAAAACCTAGTTTTTGTCCGTGAAACTTCGCACCGACTTGGATTCTGCTTGTTGGGCACGCATAGCACGCATTCCTAGGCTTATATCGCATCTAAGGTGAGAGAAAAATTCTAGATCTCAAAATGTCATTTTTGTGTTTTTGCGTATAAATGAAGATTGAACCGTTAGAATTGAAATCTGATGATAGATTATTGCTCCTTGCATGCTAGGGATCATTATATACTAATACTACGAATTTCTGTCGGATATAGCATAATTTTTATTTTCCGGGTATTTAATTTTGAATAAAATGTTCAAAGTTGATTTAATTGAGTTGTGTTGATCGAAATCGATTGCCGTCGATTTCTAAATACTTGATAATTACGTGTTAGCGCTGTTGTAATGCCGAATTTTCGATTACATTGTTTGTGTGAAAATCCGGAAAATCCAGCCATGACGTCATAGGGTTTTAGGGTTATCGGGCATGTTTTGGAGGTGTTATGGTGGATTTCCGAGAGGGCTAATGTAGTAGGTTGAATGGGTGAGTGATAGGAACTGATTTGGCAATGTTTGGATTAGTAGATTGTAAGTTATGAATTTTAGAAGTTTAGGTTGTCATTCTTTAATTTCTTGAACGATGCCTTAGATGGTTGGGTAGTGTTCGATTGATGAATGGTGAGTTGTTGTTGAGTAATTTAGAGTTTAATTATGTATATTATGCATGTCCGGTTAGATGGCCTACTTTGTCATCTAACTACGTTGTTTGATGTTTAATTTAATATTGATGTTATATTGATGTTATATTGATGTTATTGATTGATTATTATTGAATGCGGGAATCGGGCACTCTTGTTGCTGATCTCCCAATTGATTGATTGATTTATGCTTGCATGATGATTGATGAATATGGAGCCTTGGTATGTGTGTGCCACATCTCGGGCAGCGTCGGGCTGTCGGGTTGATACCGGCATGACTGCCATAGGCTACCCCCAGCTCGCATGACAGAGATGTCATGGAGGGAAGGGGCTAGTGAGGTACCTCGGGTGCGTGAGTAATGGGGAGTTATAAGAAGAACGGTTGAGATCGTGATGGCGTTTGGAGCTACACCAAATAGAGTATCCTTATTGAATGGTCATATAGTTATGTGATGATAGCTTTATTTATGTTATTATTGTTGTTGTGTGTTTACTTGCTCAAAGGACTAAATCCAAGGAGCGTAGTGAATACTGTCGAGATCTATCGGATCCTCACTGGGCTTATGTATATAAGCTCACTCTCTATTAATGCATGTTTCAGGTGTACTTTCACAAGATTACGGGTACGTGCCTCCTGAAGAGGAGAATGTGGAAAATGTGCCTTTTTTGGATGAGTCATATGTTCCCGAGTCTTATCCATGACTTTATGTTGTTAAATGTCTTGTATATTAGTTTAATAGACTTTATATGCTTTACGGTTCTTAATGTAATAGATATTGAAAAGATGATGAACCAAATGATGTTAACTTAGCGGTTTCCTTTTGTCTATGGTTAAATTGTAGTTGTGTCTCAACTTACTTTTGAAATGTATGATAAAGTTGAGGTATTGTATGTCATGTTGGAACGGAGGCGTATAACGAAGATGTTTTATTGTATAATATGGTTGTGTTGTATGTTGTTGTTGTATTGAGGAATTACGGGATGTATGATGTTTAATGAGGTTGGTTTAGAACCTCGGAAATCTGTTTACTATCGTTATGCCGCCGAAATTCCGTTGCGTCCTGACTGATCGTAGGTGGGGTCGAGTTGGGGCGTGACAGTTTAAGTGGTATCAGAGCTCATGTTAGTTGTCAGCCGGGGTATTCTCGGAATGTGGGTAATGGTCTTAGCATGAAATATGTATGAAAGGAAAGAAAAATGAAATATGTATTGGTATGATTAATTGATTAAGTGATTATGTGATTTAAGTGCTTGTGTGATTATGTGATCAATTTGATTATGTGTTTTATATGAGTTTGTTATTTATGTGGTAATAGTTCTTTATAACTTGTCTACGTGCTATAACTGTGCTAACTCTTTGATTAGTAGAATGGCCGGTCGACCGAGAACCAGAGGTAGGCCTGAGTTGACTGATAAGACTCCGAGTAACGTGGCACCGGGCCGTGACGGGGGTGATGACCGATTTGGAGCCGCTATGGAGCGGATTGCAGAGTTAGTGGCTAGTCAGGCACAGTTATTAGCAGGGCAGGCTGCCCAGAATCAGGCTATGCAGGCTCAGCTTCTGAATATTCAGGGTGGTAACCACGGGCGTGGTACCTTGAAGGATTTTTTAGGATATCACCCACCGAGATTTCAGGGGGAGCCGGATGATAGGAAGGCGGAGTTATGGATTAGCAAGTTGGAGAAGATTTATGATCTACTTGGCTATACTGATGAGCAGAAAGTCTCTTTTGCCGTGTATTTGTTAGATGACGAGGCAGAGGAGTGGTGGCGCACGGTAAGGACTAGTTGGGCGGCACAGGGTATTCCTTATATTTGGGGTACCTTTCTGATGGCTTTCCGGGCAAAGTATGTCCCGAGGATTTGCAGGGAACGGAGAGAGGCCGAGTTTCTAGCCTTGGTCCAGGGAGATGCTACAGTGGCTCAATATGAGGCCACATTTACTCGATTGTCCCGGTATGCACCGGAGTATGTGGTAGATGAGGAGCGGAGGACTCGCAGGTTTATGTTGGGGTTGCGGCCCGAGATTCAGGATGTGATGGCTCTGAATCGTTATGATATTTTCACCGAGGCTTTTGAGGCAGCTTCTAGATTGGATAAGAGGAAAGGGGATCAGATTGTCTCCAGTCAGCCTAGTAAGAGGCCGTATCAGCCGCAGGGCCAGCAGGTTTTATATAGGCCTCCAGTACAACAGGTTGTCTACAGGCCACTTGCCCAGCAGGGTTCTTTTAGGCCACAGAGTCAGCAGAGTTATTATCGGCCTCAGTTTCAGCAGAGGCCATATCAGGTTCAGACTCAGTTTAGGCCAGCCCAGTCTCAGGGTCAGTATAGGCCTAGTGTGGTGAGACCTCAGCAGCAGGCTGTATCAGCTGCTTCTTCAGCTTCTGGTTATTCTAGGGGCAGTGCTAGTGCCACATCATCGCAGTGTAATTACTGCAAGCGCTCAGTGTGACGCCCGAGATTTAGCCATGCATTCAATTACTGTTGCATCCCTTATTTGCGCATTTAATTCTGTGCTTTATTTATTGACTTTCTTAGCTACTATTCACTCCGTTTTTAAACTGCATTCTATTAGTTAATTAGTATTTTTATTAAATCATATTAATTGTTAAAGTAGTGGGAAAAATGTGCTTTTGAGCTTAAGGCGTTAGGAAGGCTCGTTTAGAAAATAATTCTAGAAGTCAAGTGAATAGTGTTACGTAATAACTTTATAGATTTAATTAGTTAACCAATGTGTCACCCCTTAGACTCGCTTTTAAAGCTTACTACGCGTATTATATTCGACCACTCAAGCGCCCAAAGGACCCCACCTCAACTCAACCCCTTATTATATCACACTTTAGCTCATATATCACACAACAACAAAAAAAATAAAAGCTGAATGGCACTGTAGCAAACCCGACAGCCTTCTCTTGCCTTTTGAGGATTTTTGCTTCTTCAAATCATCAAATCAAGCCATGCCAAGCCTCGAGCAACTAGTGTAGGGTGTTTGCAAGGTTCCTAGGTGCTCCTACGCGTAGTGGTGAGGGATTTCATGGCTTGTTTTTGCATTTTTAAATAATTGCTCATTTCTTGAATCGTTGGAAATATGATTAAATGCCATTGTAAATGTTATCTATGCTAATATACTATCTATATGAATGCTAGAGAACACTTTTGAACCGTCGTTTCGCAATTTAAACGGTTAGAATCGTTAGTTTGATTTCTAGGGTGAATAGTGACGTTTTTTCTAGGGTTTTGTGTAATTGCTCGAATTGGCTTGAATTAATGCTTCTAATTGATGCCTTAGGTGCTAGTGAAGATAATTAAATAACCCCGTACACTTGCATTGCCCTTAAATCGCCTAAAAATGGAAAATAGCCGACTTTAAGTTGGGGCTTTCGGGGTTAATGCGAATCCGGGTGGATTCGGGCTTCAATTCTAGTATCCTTAGGCTACCTAGGTGCTATAGATGCCTTGATATCCCTTGTTTGAAGCCCGGACAATGTAGTTGTAGTTTAAAGCCAAAAGAGGAAAATTGGGGCTTTCGGGGTAAACGCGGGCATTTGATTGAGTTCGAGGGTTGAGAGGGTGCCTTGGGGGTTAGTTAGAAGGTTGGGAGAGTTCCCTTTGAAAATGAAATCATTAACTTTGGTTTGGAAGAGAAATAGTTCGAAAAACAAAGGGGTTTAGGTGCAATTTAAGTTGTCGCACACTTCTAAACCCATGTCAGGACTTCTTGAGTGTTTATATGTGATTCTAAATTGATTCGGAGCTTTTGGAATGATTCTATGCTTATTTGGTATAAGTTCATTTGTAAACTGCTTATTAACTTCTACATTTGCTTCTATCCTAATTGTATCGAGGTCAACCTACTTTGTTGATCCTCATATGTGTTAATGCTTATATTATTGCTATTAACTTGCCATCGTTGAGTGCATTGCATAGTGGTTGCGCAACCATAGTGTCGGGGCGGATGTGTTGAATATCGGCTGGGCGGCAGAGGGCTTGCCGGTGGATATTCAAACTCCGTGCCCTATTCCCTCATTCGCCTGGTCCGGAGATTGCCAGGGGATGTTGGGTCGTAGGATTCGGGGTACATCCGGAGTACACCCACTGGAGTGAATGGGGTTATGCCGGCTTATCGTGGTCGTGCTCGTGGTTCGTGGATCGTGATTGAAGACCAGTGAAGATTGGTGTATAGGGGATTGTTGAAACGTATCCTTTTAAATGTGTGATTATTTAAGTTATCGTTGTTTCTTTAATTGTCTAAGTGTTATTGTTGTATGATTGTATTATATGTTGCATTGCACGCCCCGGGACTATATCCCTCACTGGGCAACAGTGGTTGCTCATACCTCACTAACATGTTTCAGGTGGCGCAGTTGGAGGAGTTGCCCTAGTTGCTGTGTGTTATTCTGAAGTGGCTGTGCCTTCTTGTTTCTATTTGGTATTTGTGTATCTATTTTGTGGCCTAAGGGCTTTGTTTATATTGGTTGTTGTAAGAAGTTGAAGGATAGTTAGTTGTTGTGTAGATTTGGGAACCTATATCTTGTAATAACTTATATTTCTGCTATTAGCTTCTTCGCATGCTTGGGAGTGAATGGCTTAAAGTAGAAATATTTGATCTTTCAATTATGTTTAATTGATTTCCTAGAATGTCATGATTATAAAACTATGTTGATAATAAGTTCTCGCATGCTTGGGTGTTTTGGAACTATTGTGTACTATAAGGCTCGGATGGCCTTAGAACTTTGATGTTTAATTAAGAAAAGCTTGTATTGTATTGTTGGGACTTTGTTTGAGTGTTTACAGGTTTTCAGAATGTCCATAGTACAGGGGAAACTCTGTCCGTTTTTCCCCTAAAATTTTGTGACCGGGTTTGGTGTTGGGTTGAGAATAGCATGGTTATTAGAGCCTCCGGTCTCGTGAGGGATCGGGGCGTTACAGGTGGTATCAGAGCTTAGTTAGCTCTAAGCCAGGACAGGGTCCTCGGCCTGTCGGGTAGTAACCCGTGAGTGTGTGCTTGTTAAGTGTGTGTCTTGAAAGTGTATGCCTGCATGTGTGATTGTGTGTCTTGTATCTAATGTTTGCACCTATATGATATAATTATGTGTTACGTGCTAAATGTGTGCTAAGTGAAGTAAAGTGGCTAGTTATGCATCAAATTGACCTCGTGAATTGTTAATTGCTTGAATTGTTGCTTGTAATGTGTGTATTTGAATGTCTTGGATTGAGTTGTGTTATGATTGACTTGATTGTTGTCCTTGAATGACTTTGATGATTACACTATGTCATAAACTCTTATATAAACATGTTTGCATAATAGTTTAAAACATATATGTGTAAATGTGATATCTTGGCATTCATACATGTCCCATTGAATTGGTAAGAAAGACTTCATCTTTTTCCCCCCCCCCCCTGAACGGAGGTGATTAGTGGCTAGCCTTTCAAGTTATATGGATTAGTAGGAACGTGAAGTGGTTGATCAGCCCTTTTATTTGGGAGTTGGTGTTGTGGGCAGAACTCAGTTATTGGGATTTCTTCCAAGGCATTTTTCTATGCTCATTAGTCAGAAATGAATGGCGTCCCTTGGGATTTCTATATGATTGTTCTCTAAGGCATTCTCTTGGTATTTTCTTATTTAGCATTCTTCTGGTATTTTCTTATTGGCATTTCTCTGAAGATTTGGTATTTGGAATTCTATTTAGCCATATTATATGGTATTATCTACGGTATTTATGCTCCAATCTTTTATTGGTATTTTCTCGCCACTATTAGTTGGGATTCTATTCTTCTATGGTATTCGTGCCAGCGGGATTCCTATTTGGATTTCGAAGTAGCATCTCTATTGGAGCCTTTATTTGGCCTTATTACGTGAGGTTCGCAGGCAATACAACTGAGATTTCTTAATGAGCTCCCCCACGAGAATTCGTGTATGGTATTCTTGCTTAGCAACTGATGACGAATAATCAGAGTTGGTTTTCAGTTGATGCAGATGTTCTCTTGTGAAGAAGAATTGCGTGGACGCAATTAGTTTAAGGGGGAGAGGATGTGACGCGCGAGATTGAGCCATGCATTCTAGTACTGTTGCATCCCTTGTTTGCGCATTTAATTCTGTGCTTTATTTATTGACTTTCTTAGCTACTATTCACTCCGTTTTTAAACTGCATTCTATTAGTTAATTAGTATTTTTATTAAATCATATTAATTGTAAAAGTAGTGGGAAAAATGTGCTTTTGAGCTTAAGGCGTTAGGAAGGCTCGTTTAGAAAATAATTCTAGAAGTCAAGTGAATAGTGTTACGTAATAACTTTATAGATTTAATTAGTTAACCAATGTGTCACCCCTTAGACTCGCTTTTAAAGCTTACTACGCGTATTATATTCGACCACTCAAGCGCCCAAAGGACCCCACCTCAACTCAACCCCTTATTATATCACACTTTAGCTCATATATCACACAACAACAAAAAAAATAAAAGCTGAATGGCACTGTAGCAAACCCGACAGCCTTCTCTTGCCTTTTGAGGATTTTTGCTTCTTCAAATCATCAAATCAAGCCATGCCAAGCCTCGAGCAACTAGTGTAGGGTGTTTGCAAGGTTCCTAGGTGCTCCTACGCGTAGTGGTGAGGGATTTCATGGCTTGTTTTTGCAATTTTAAATAATTGCTCATTTCTTGAATCGTTGGAAATATGATTAAATGCCATTGTAAATGTTATCTATGCTAATATACTATCTATATGAATGCTAGAGAACACTTTTGAACCGTCGTTTCGCAATTTAAACGGTTAGAATCGTTAGTTTGATTTCTAGGGTGAATAGTGACGTTTTTTCTAGGGTTTTGTGTAATTGCTCGAATTGGCTTGAATTAATGCTTCTAATTGATGCCTTAGGTGCTAGTGAAGATAATTAAATAACCCCGTACACTTGCATTGCCCTTAAATCGCCTAAAAATGGAAAATAGCCGACTTTAAGTTGGGGCTTTCGGGGTTAATGCGAATCCGGGTGGATTCGGGCTTCAATTCTAGTATCCTTAGGCTACCTAGGTGCTATAGATGCCTTGATATCCCTTGTTTGAAGCCCGGACAATGTAGTTGTAGTTTAAAGCCAAAAGAGGAAAATTGGGGCTTTCGGGGTAAACGCGGGCATTTGATTGAGTTCGAGGGTTGAGAGGGTGCCTTGGGGGTTAGTTAGAAGGTTGGGAGAGTTCCCTTTGAAAATGAAATCATTAACTTTGGTTTGGAAGAGAAATAGTTCGAAAAACAAAGGGGTTTAGGTGCAATTTAAGTTGTCGCACACTTCTAAACCCATGTCAGGACTTCTTGAGTGTTTATATGTGATTCTAAATTGATTCGGAGCTTTTGGAATGATTCTATGCTTATTTGGTATAAGTTCATTTGTAAACTGCTTATTAACTTCTACATTTGCTTCTATCCTAATTGTATCGAGGTCAACCTACTTTGTTGATCCTCATATGTGTTAATGCTTATATTATTGCTATTAACTTGCCATCGTTGAGTGCATTGCATAGTGGTTGCGCAACCATAGTGTCGGGGCGGATGTGTTGAATATCGGCTGGGCGGCAGAGGGCTTGCCGGTGGATATTCAAACTCCGTGCCCTATTCCCTCATTCGCCTGGTCCGGAGATTGCCAGGGGATGTTGGGTCGTAGGATTCGGGGTACATCCGGAGTACACCCACTGGAGTGAATGGGGTTATGCCGGCTTATCGTGGTCGTGCTCGTGGTTCGTGGATCGTGATTGAAGACCAGTGAAGATTGGTGTATAGGGGATTGTTGAAACGTATCCTTTTAAATGTGTGATTATTTAAGTTATCGTTGTTTCTTTAATTGTCTAAGTGTTATTGTTGTATGATTGTATTATATGTTGCATTGCACGCCCCGGGACTATATCCCTCACTGGGCAACAGTGGTTGCTCATACCTCACTAACATGTTTCAGGTGGCGCAGTTGGAGGAGTTGCCCTAGTTGCTGTGTGTTATTCTGAAGTGGCTGTGCCTTCTTGTTTCTATTTGGTATTTGTGTATCTATTTTGTGGCCTAAGGGCTTTGTTTATATTGGTTGTTGTAAGAAGTTGAAGGATAGTTAGTTGTTGTGTAGATTTGGGAACCTATATCTTGTAATAACTTATATTTCTGCTATTAGCTTCTTCGCATGCTTGGGAGTGAATGGCTTAAAGTAGAAATATTTGATCTTTCAATTATGTTTAATTGATTTCCTAGAATGTCATGATTATAAAACTATGTTGATAATAAGTTCTCGCATGCTTGGGTGTTTTGGAACTATTGTGTACTATAAGGCTCGGATGGCCTTAGAACTTTGATGTTTAATTAAGAAAAGCTTGTATTGTATTGTTGGGACTTTGTTTGAGTGTTTACAGGTTTTCAGAATGTCCATAGTACAGGGGAAACTCTGTCCGTTTTTCCCCTAAAATTTTGTGACCGGGTTTGGTGTTGGGTTGAGAATAGCATGGTTATTAGAGCCTCCGGTCTCGTGAGGGATCGGGGCGTTACACTCAGGGCATGTAGAGTCCGACTGCAGGGTAAAGGCAGGGACATGTTTGGGTTGTGGTAGCATCGATCATAGGGCGAAGGATTGCCCTAAGTATGCGAGGACTGAGGGTCGGGCAGCGACTCAGGGTTACCAGGGTAGGCCTACGGGCAGTGTACCACAGCAGCAGCGGGTTCAGGCTCGGGCTTATGCAGTTGACTTAGAGGAGATGCCTGAGGAGACTGCAGTTGTGGAAGGTAACTTTCTTATACTTGATCAACTTGTTAAAGTGTTGATTGATTCTGGTGCTACGCATTCTTTCATTACTCCTGCTTGTGTGCAACGTGTTAAATTGCAACCTGAAAGATTGCCTTATGTGGTTGAGATTAGTACCTCTTTGACTGATAAGTATGTTACTGGCTTAGTATGTAAGGATTGTATAATACATGTTAAGGGGCATAATTTTCCTTCGGACCTTATTTTATTTCCTATCCGGGGGTATGATGTTATCTTGGGTATGGATTGGCTTTCTAAGTATGATGCCCAGTTGAACTGTAGAACCAAGGTAGTACAGTTTCGTTTGCCAGATCAGCCAGTAGTTGAGGTAGCGGGTAACCGGGGTGCTAAGACGAGTTTTGTTATCTCAGCAACTAAAGCCGTTAAGTTGGTGAGTAAGGGGTGTTCGGGTTACCTAGCTTATTTGATCAACAAGCCATCTGTTAAGCTACAGCTTGAGGAAGTCCCTATTATCCGGGAATATCCTAATGTATTTCCCGAGGAGTTGCCAGGATTGCCGCCAGATAGGGATATCGAGTTTGTGATTAATCTTGTTCCCGGTACTCAACCTATTTCTAAATCGGCATACCGGATGGCACCAGCTGAGTTGAAGGAGTTGAAGACTCAGTTACAGGAGTTGTTGGAGAAAGGATTTATTCAGCAGAGTTCTTCACCTTGGGGAGCTCCTGTTTTGTTTGTGAAGAAGAAGGATGGTACCTTGAGATTGTGTATAGATTACCGTGGTTTGAATCAGGTGACTATCAAGAATAAATATCCTTTGCCACTGATTGATGAGTTGTGTGATCAACGTAAGGGAGGCAAAGTCTACTCTAAGTTTGATTTGAGGCAGGGGTATTATCAGCTTCGGATTCGTACGGAGGATGTTCCGAAGTCTGCCTTCAGGACTCGGTACGGGCATTACGAGTTTGTTGTTATGCCCTTTGGATTGACTAATGCACCGGCAGCATTCATGGATCTTATGCATCGAGTCTTTCAGCCGTACTTGGACCAGTTCGTGGTGATTTTTATTGATGATATCTTGGTCTATTCTAAATCTGAATTGGAGCACGAGCAACATCTACGGCTTGTATTAGAGAAGTTGCAGGAGCATCAGTTGTTTGCCAAGTTCAGCAAATGTGAATTTTGGCTGCAACGGATTTCTTTTCTTGGCCATGTTATTACACAGAGTGGTATTTCTGTAGATCCCACTAAGATTGAATCGGTGATGTCTTGGAAGCGGCCAGAGAGTGTTACTGATGTCCGTAGTTTTCTTGGCTTGGCGGGTTATTACCGTAGGTTTGTCAAAGACTTCTCAAAGATTGCGGGGCCACTATCTAAGTTGACTCAGAAACGGACTATCTTTAATTGGGACGAGAAGTGTGAGAGTGGATTTCAGGAGTTGAAAAAGAGGTTAACTACCGCTCCAGTACTTGCTCTACCAGAGGGGACCGATAATATGGTCATTTACAGCGATGCATCCAAGGAGGGCTTGGGATGTGTTCTTATGCAGGATGGCCGAGTTATTGCCTATGCTTCTCGAAAGTTGAAGCCTTATGAGGTGAATTATCCGACTCATGATCTTGAGTTGGCAGCAGTTGTCTTCGCACTGAAAAAGTGGCGTCATTATCTGTGGGGCAGTAAGTTCGAGATTTTCACTGATCATAAGAGTCTTAAGTATTTATTCTCACAGAAGGAGTTGAATATGCGCCAGCGGAGGTGGATGGAGCTTCTTGGAGATTATAATTGTTCTATCAATTATCTGCCTGGTAAGGCAAATGTTGTGGCAGATGCTCTCAGCCGGAAGGCTAGTATTTCTTGTTTGGCTGTCAAGAAGTGGGAGGTTCTTGAGGAGTTTAGTTATTGGAGACCAGAGTTCACTCAGGTTGGGGTGATGTGTTCACATCTCCGTATTCAGCCTTTATTGTTGTCTCAGATCAGGGAAGCTCAGCAACTTGATGTTAAACTTCAGAAGATCAAGGATCAGATCACGGATGATCAGTCTGACTTTAAAGTGCATGAGGATGGTATTCTTCGGTTTCGGAACAGGGTTTGTGTTCCCGATGAACCGGGCTTGAGACGAGGTATTCTGGAGGAAGCTCATAATTCTAAATATACTATTCATCCCGGTGGAACCAAGATGTATCGGGATTTGAAACAGCATTACTGGTGGAACAACATGAAGAGGGAGGTTGCTCAGTTTGTGTCTAGATGTTTGACTTGTCAGAGAGTGAAAGCCGAGCATCAACGACCAGCAGGTTTGCTTCAGCCGTTGGCTATACCAGAGTGGAAATGGGAGCATATTACGATGGACTTCGTCACTGGTTTGCCTAGATCACCGAGGGGTAATGATGCAGTTTGGGTTGTCGTGGATCGTTTGACGAAGACAGCTCATTTTATCTCGATGAGGTTAGGAGATGAGGTTACAAAGCTGACGGATCTCTATCTGGATCAGATTGTTAGACTTCACGGTATTCCATCTAGTATTGTCTCTGATCGAGATCCTCGATTTACTTCTCGTTTGTGGGAAAAACTTCAGGAGACTTTGGGTACTCAGTTGAACTTCAGTACAGCGTATCATCCACAGACCGACGGTC
The DNA here is from genome assembly GCA_037974665.1 of Ehretia macrophylla. Classification (NCBI taxonomy): domain Eukaryota; kingdom Viridiplantae; phylum Streptophyta; class Magnoliopsida; order Boraginales; family Ehretiaceae; genus Ehretia; species Ehretia macrophylla. The sequence continues at coordinate 31,852,692 of CM075780.1, forward strand.
AGTCTGAGCGGACTATTCAGATTCTGGAAGATATGCTTAGGGCTTGTGTTCTGGACTTTGGGAAGAACTGGGAGAAACATCTACCACTTGCCGAGTTTGCCTATAACAATAGTTATCAAGCTACTATTGGAATGGCACCTTTTGCAGCTCTTTACGGTCGTAAGTGCCGTTCACCTTTGTATTGGGACGAGGTAGGAGAGATGAAGACTATTGATCCGACTATCATGCCAGAACTTCTTGAGAAGATCGAGAATGTTCAGTTGATCAGGCAGAGAATGCTTACGGCGCAGAGTAGATTCAAGAGTTATGCTGATAAGCGTCGTCGAGACTTGGAGTTTGCAGTTGGAGATCGGGTTTTCTTGAGATTGTCTCCTCGAAAGGGGTTTGTTCGTTATGGTAAAGGTGGTAAGCTGAGTCCGAGATTTGTTGGGCCGTTTGAGATTACTGGCAGGGTTGGTAAGTTAGCATATCGGTTGGCTCTACCGGAAAACTTCTCTAATGTCCACGATGTGTTTCACGTGTCTAATTTGCGGAAATACAATCCGGATCCTTCTCATATTCTTGAGCCAGAGCCGTTACAGCTTCGTGAGAATTTGACTTATGACGAGTGTCCGATTCGTATTCTAGATCAGATGGACCGAGAGTTGAGGTCGAAGAGGATTCCGATGGTTAAGGTGTTGTGGAAGCATCACGGTATTGAGGAAGCTACGTGGGAGAGACGAGATCAGATGCAGCAGCAATACCCAGATCTTTTCCGTACATCAAGTAAGAATTTCGAGGACGAAATTTCTATAAGGGGGGGAGAATGTGAAACCCCACTTTCTTGCTTATCTCGTAATACGTGCTTTACCTCGTTTTGCGTGCATATGACCTGTTTATGTGCTATAGGACCTAGAAAGTTATAATTTTGATTTCAATACTCCTAATACGTGCTAAATGTGCATTCATGAAATTTTCATCAAAAACGGAGTCAGAAATTTTATCGTCGATTTTTAGTGAATAGTGTTTTCGAAACACGTCCGCTATAATTTTGAAACTGGTCTTTTTAACCCTTCTAGACCTAGTCCACGGACTTTAATAGACCTGTGTTTGATGAAAACGGTTTTAAAATCGGCTTAAGAATTTATTAGGGTTTTTACACCGACTTTTGCGAAAATCGAGTTTTAAGCCGACTCGGGTGGAATTCTTTGAATGTAAAACTTCTTGTCACCTAAAAATAACTCACTTGAGATATCTTGGGGGTTGCATAATTAATTTTAACTTGGTGATCACTAAAATGCAATTAAAGACATTAAAAACACAAAATTACCTATTAAAATAACTTTGACTTTAATTAAATAATTGACCATTTAAGCTAAAGTCACCTACACACACTCACACAACACAAAAACACCATCACACACACACACATTGCCGAGGGGTTGAGGGAGAAAAGAGAAGAAAGAAAACTCAAGCTTTCAATCCATTTTTTCAAAGAAAAACCTAGTTTTTGTCCGTGAAACTTCGCACCGACTTGGATTCTGCTTGTTGGGCACGCATAGCACGCATTCCTAGGCTTATATCGCATCTAAGGTGAGAGAAAAATTCTAGATCTCAAAATGTCATTTTTGTGTTTTTGCGTATAAATGAAGATTGAACCGTTAGAATTGAAATCTGATGATAGATTATTGCTCCTTGCATGCTAGGGATCATTATATACTAATACTACGAATTTCTGTCGGATATAGCATAATTTTTATTTTCCGGGTATTTAATTTTGAATAAAATGTTCAAAGTTGATTTAATTGAGTTGTGTTGATCGAAATCGATTGCCGTCGATTTCTAAATACTTGATAATTACGTGTTAGCGCTGTTGTAATGCCGAATTTTCGATTACATTGTTTGTGTGAAAATCCGGAAAATCCAGCCATGACGTCATAGGGTTTTAGGGTTATCGGGCATGTTTTGGAGGTGTTATGGTGGATTTCCGAGAGGGCTAATGTAGTAGGTTGAATGGGTGAGTGATAGGAACTGATTTGGCAATGTTTGGATTAGTAGATTGTAAGTTATGAATTTTAGAAGTTTAGGTTGTCATTCTTTAATTTCTTGAACGATGCCTTAGATGGTTGGGTAGTGTTCGAGTGATGAATGGTGAGTTGTTGTTGAGTAATTTAGAGTTTAATTATGTATATTATGCATGTCCGGTTAGATGGCCTACTTTGTCATCTAACTACGTTGTTTGATGTTTAATTTAATATTGATGTTATATTGATGTTATATTGATGTTATTGATTGATTATTATTGAATGCGGGAATCGGGCACTCTTGTTGCTGATCTCCCAATTGATTGATTGATTTATGCTTGCATGATGATTGATGAATATGGAGCCTTGGTATGTGTGTGCCACCTCTCGGGCAGCGTCGGGCTGTCGGGTTGATACCGGCATGACTGCCATAGGCTACCCCCAGCTCGCATGACGGAGATGTCATGGAGGGAAGGGGCTAGTGAGGTACCTCGGGTGCGTGAGTAATGGGGAGTTATAAGAAGAACGGTTGAGATCGTGATGGCGTTTGGAGCTACACCAAATAGAGTATCCTTATTGAATGGTCATATAGTTATGTGATGATAGCTTTATTTATGTTATTATTGTTGTTGTGTGTTTACTTGCTCAAAGGACTAAATCCAAGGAGCGTAGTGAATACTGTCGAGATCTATCGGATCCTCACTGGGCTTATGTATATAAGCTCACTCTCTATTAATGCATGTTTCAGGTGTACTTTCACAAGATTACGGGTACGTGCCTCCTGAAGAGGAGAATGTGGAAAATGTGCCTTTTTTGGATGAGTCATATGTTCCCGAGTCTTATCCATGACTTTATGTTGTTAAATGTCTTGTATATTAGTTTAATAGACTTTATATGCTTTACGGTTCTTAATGTAATAGATATTGAAAAGATGATGAACCAAATGATGTTAACTTAGCGGTTTCCTTTTGTCTATGGTTAAATTGTAGTTGTGTCTCAACTTACTTTTGAAATGTATGATAAAGTTGAGGTATTGTATGTCATGTTGGAACGGAGGCGTATAATGAAGATGTTTTATTGTATAATATGGTTGTGTTGTATGTTGTTGTTGTATTGAGGAATTACGGGATGTATGATGTTTAATGAGGTTGGTTTAGAACCTCGGAAATCTGTTTACTGTCGTTATGCCGCCGAAATTCCGTTGCGTCTTGACTGATCGTAGGTGGGGTCGAGTTGGGGCGTGACACTGTTGGCTTGGTAGGTAATAGAGATTTGAACTTTTGTGTGAGTTGGAAAGTTTGGTAATATGAGTATGGGTTTAACGGAGAGAGTTTGAAGAGTTCACCTGGTTTGGTAGATGGAGGTGTTTGGGTTATGTCTACCTCATAATGAGATGCAGAAGGATTAAAAGAAGTGAATTCAGAGTTGTTAGCAACAACTTCTTGTTCTAGCAGGGGAAGATCAGCCATGGTGGATACACTGGTCACGACTGGACTTACTGCGGGACATACTGCGCCTTTCATTCACTCTTTAATGGCTATTGCCCTATTGCCAAAGACTCTAGTGTTCAACACAAAAGTATAGTTTAAGACCTTCAATACCAGAATAGGGAAGTGTTACAGTTAACTAGGCTCTGATACCACTAAGGGTAAGGCGGAGAGCGGGAGGCGGAAGACATGGCTAAAGGCTAAGGGTAGAAGGAAGATGTAGGCAGTTTGAGAGAAAGAAAGATGTATTGCAATCCAAATCTGACTCTATCTGACTCTGCCCCTTTAGTCAGGGGTTCTTCATTACTTATAGGTAAACCATTACAAAGCCTAATAATACAAAGCGGAATCTTCACTATTCTTGACAAGTACTAAAGTAGCTTCCTTTAATAAAGGAAAAGCTGACATGACAAAAAGAGATTCCTAATAATTCACAATAAGACAAAGCTGACGCGACTAAAGCAGTTTCCTTTAATAAAGGAAATCTCATTTATTACAAACAGACAAACAAGACATGACTTAAAGGGAATCTGAAGTGACAAACGATTCCTGTCATATTATATTATTACAACATGACAAACCTATTTACAAAACACAAATCTTCATCATGGGGTCCACCTAGGATTCCTGGAATCCTGTCTGCAATGAGTCACCATCTGTCATTATTGAGATCAATATCATCCCACTCCTAACTATTTTGTCTAAAAGTCATATTTGGATTGAAACACATCTTTCTTTCTCCCAAACAACTTATATCTTCCTTCTTTCTACCCTTAGCCTTTAGCCATGTCTTCCGCCTCCCGCTTTCTGCGTTACCCTTAGTGGTCTCAGAGCCTAGTTAACTGTAACACTTCCCTATTTTGGTATTGAAGGTCTTAAACTATACTTGTGTTGAACACTAGAGTCTTTGGCAAAAGGGCAATAGCCGTTAAAGAGTGAATGAAAGGTGCAGTAAGTCCCGTAGTAAGTCCAGTCATGACTAATGTATCCACCATGGCTGATCTTCCCCTGCCAGAACAAGAAGTTGTTGCTAACAACTCTGAAGTCACTTCCTTTGATCCTTCTACAGCTCACTATAAGGTAGACATAACACAAACACCTCCATCTACCAAACCAGGAGAACTCTTCAAACTTTCTCCGTTAAACCCATACTCATATTACCAAACTTCCAAACTCACACAAAAGTTCAAATCTCTATTACCTACCAAGCTAGCAGCCCTTACAGCCGTGTACAAATCTTCTACAGTCTCTGTACAATCCGTATCCTCTTCCGGACATGTTCATTCTTGGAACAGCATCAACATGATCAACATGCAGAAATTTTCTTCAGAGAAGCATTATCTTGATTCAGACGAGTTCAAGAGAAAAAGAGAACGACTCGCTCAAAAGCTCAAACAGCCAGCTAAGCCAAGGAACCAGTCCTCTCATCCTTGGAAGCATAATCCAAAGCTAGATCATGCAGTCTGGATACCAAGTGGAAATTGCGAAAAAGCTTATTGGGTTGATCTCACACCACCTCCTCATTATCTCTCCAAAGAGAAAATTATCCCAAATGGGTGGGGTGATAAAGACGAGAAAGAAGGTCCTAGTGAAATTTCCTCAGTCATTTCGTCCTTTGATTCCATTGATCCGTTTGAAAAGGATTCATCCTCTCAGACGATTCCACCATACAAAGGTCCAGTTCTTATGCAGACCCCTTTGATACCGTTCTACACAGACACCACAAGAACACGTACACACAACCCTGTACAAACTATTCCTGATGATTCAGAAGCAACCAGTGACCAAGGAGAAACTTCCCAAGCAGGAGAACACCAGAACCAAACACAAGCACAAGTCCCACAGGTTCCACAACAGCAACATCAAAGACAACAAAACATTGAAGGAAAAGTTTCCATCCCATATGCTCCAGATCACCAGCAATTATGGAACATTGATGCAATTCCTCCTGATGACAGACTCAAATATCTTGAGAAAATTGATGCATGGATAAATGGTGAATCTCTCCGAAATCCTACTCTTGAGATAAGAGATATCATTGACCGTCTTGTTGCTGCTTTTACAGGATCACTCCGCAGTTGGTGGACAAGGATGCTGACAGAAGAAGAAAGACAAATCATCTTGACAGATGCAGATCCTATTCAGATATTCCTAAGATGTCTACGAAACATTTTCATAAGACAAACAACCCAAGAGATTGAAAAGGCAAAAAAGGAGTTCTTACTCAACAAATGCTGTGATGTTGTAAAACTTGGAGATTACTATCTCGGATAGGAAGCTCTATATTTTATCTTTGGAAAAAATACAGAAACCATCAAGAAGCCATTCATCTTTAACATGCCACAACCACTTCCTGAATTGCTCGAAACAGAGTTCAAACGAGCCAATATTGCAGATCTTAGATAGATGAGTCTTGCTCGCTTGTACCAGATGGCCAGAAAGCTCATTCAAGACCAGTGCGAGTCCGGGCGACTTGACAAACTTCTCAAAAGCAACGAGCAGAAAACAATGGATACCTTTTGCAGAAAAGATTTCCAAAAGTTTGGCTGTCACACTCACAGCTACTCTCCATGTTCGTGTCACAAATACTAGAAGCACAAACATCATAAAAGGTTTCACAAGTCTAGAAAACCTTTCAAAAAGTTCAGATTTGTGAGGAAAAGAGCAAAACCTTCCTTTTCCACTAAATGTTTTCTTTGTGGAAAGAAAGGACATTTTGCAAAAGATTGTTACCTCGAGAAGTCTAAGAAGCTACCATCAAAATTTGTCCAGTTCATCTCAACTCAAAACTTTGATGACCAGCTATACACATGGACTTCCGAACCAGATCAAGCCGTCCTTAACCTTGATACAACCTCATCCTCATATCTCACCTCAGAATCTGAATCCTCTGATTCAGAACCAAACCTCTCCATAGCCAAAATACACAAAACCACTGAACAACCACTTCTTACCACTTCCAAAGCTACCTTTACCCCAGGACAAATCTATAAGTCATACATAAAGCTTGTTGTAAACCCTCCAGGATATGTTCCTATCACTGTTACTGCACTTCTAGACACAGGTTCATGTATTTCTTTCATGAAATTCAAGTGTCTTCCTCCCGAATTTTGGATATCCTCCAGAGCAACCTTTACCACTGCTTCTGGTAGTGGATTTTCAAGTGAAGCACATTCCATGACCATTCCCATACATTTATCCACATATGTCTCAGTCTGACACAGCTTTTACTAGTATGATCAATGCTGTGAAGATATTCTTTTAGGAATGGATTTCCTCACCTTACTTGCTCCATTCTCATTTCAAACAGATGGTTTCCAATTCCTGCATAATCAGTATAACCCTTGGGTATCCTTACAGAAATTACCCTCACAGGTTTCAGCCATTCAAGATGATGAATTTGTTGAAGAAAGAAGCCTCCTCCTATCCTGTTGTGGTGATATTCCAAACAAGTTTTGGGAAAGAGAGAAACACTTTGTCTCTCTACCTTACAAAGAAAATTGGCAGATGCCACACCAAACCGCCTCTCATCCAGGAATGCCAAAAGATGAAGATCTTTGTCAAGTTGAAATTCATGCACTACTCTCTCATCCGACCATCCAGATCCCCGTGGGCAAGTCATGACTTTTATGTCAACAAAAGATCTGAACAAGTTTGAGGAAAGAAAAGATTGGTGATAGATTATCGCCAACACAATGATCAATTGCAGGATATCAGATACCCTATTCCAAGAAAGGAACAACTCCTTTAGAAGCTATCCAAAGCCAAATTCTTTTCCAAATTTGATATTAAATCCGGATTATGATAGATTGGTATTACTGAAGCTGACAGATTCAAAACTGCTTTTTTTGTTCCACAGGGTCATTATGAATGGAATGTCATGCCATTCGGTCTCAAGAATGCACCGTCCGAGTTCCAGCACAGAATGGATGATGTTTATAGGCCACTCGCGTAGCACTGTATTGTCTACATTGATGATGTTTTGGTATTCAGTAACACAGCTGAAGAACACCACCATCATCTCCGACAATTCCAAGAACTAACCTACCATCATGGATTAGTTCTTGCTGAATCCAAGATGAAAATTGGTCTAAATGCTATTGATTTTCTTAGTTTGCAGATAAGAGAATGACACATTCTTTTACAGGACCACATATCAAGCAAAGTCCTCGACTTTCCTGATGAACTCGGAACTGTTACACAGATCCAACAGTTCCTTGGCCTCATCAATTATGCCTCATCGCATGTCCCATCATTGGCCAACTACACCAGCAAGATTTCCAAGTACCTCCAAAAATCCAACATTGGAAATTGGTCTCCCGAAGCCACAATTGTAATTCAGAAGCTAAAGGAGTAATACAAAGCACTTCCTCCTCTCAAGATCCCAAGTCCAGGACAACTCGTTTTGCAAACTGATGCTTCCCTTGATTTTTGGGCAGCAGTTCTCATTGAAAAAGACAATGGACACAAACAAGTCTGTGGTTATAAGTCAGTATCTTTCAAGCTAGCACAACACAATTATCCCTCTTTAAAAAGAGAAGTTCTTGCAGTTATTCGGGGAATCAAAAAATTCAAGTTTTATCTTTGCTAGAATTCTTTTATTATTGAAATAGATTTTAAAGGATTTCAGGGCGTTCTCAGAAGAAAGCAAAATGATATTCCAGATCCACAACTCATCCGATGGACAAAATTTAACACCCCGATCCCTCTCGAGACCGGAAGTTCTATTAATCAATCTAATCGCAATCCAATTCCAAACCCGGGCATAAAATTTTAGGGAAAGACGGACGGAGTCTCCCTTGTTTCTAGGCAAAATGCAAAACCTGCAATAGCATATAAGTGGACCAGCACCATGTCCAACCATACAAATACCTCAAGGCCATCCGAGCCTTGGTTCTCAACAAGCGAACACAAGTAAATATACATTTCCAGTTTAAAAGCTAACCTATCTCTTCTCATCTTTGACAAGTACATTCATGCTTGGCAATTAAACTATACTAACCTATTGCATAAAATAGACTATCATACCATTCTAACAAACCTAGTTAAGTTAATTACATAACTTTTAACACTAAATACATACAATACATGAAAACATACATCTTTGCATCTTTCTACAACTCATCCACATAACACGCAAGACAACTCTTCAAGCACGATCTTTCACGTAACCACGAACTTTCCAGCTAATATGGCATTTCCTGAAATATGGTGGTGAGGAGTGAGTATACACAACACGTATACTCAGTGAGGGCGAGACAGATATCGAGGTAGAGAGAAAGAAAGTCGTGCAATGCAAATAAGACAGTTAAGCAATATATCCAGTAAGGACAACAATCAATATATCCAACAATACAATAAACAATTAGTAAAAACATTAACACAACCATTCAAAGCTATACCACACTTTGAAGGCTATGGTTCACTAATACGAGCAATGTACCATTTCACGAGCGATACATCAATCTCGAGCTTGATGTTGACAACGATGAAGATAAGCGCACAACAACCTTATAACATCCACTGGGTGTACTCCGGATGTACCCCGATACATCTACAACCCAAATCTCCCAGGGCGGCATCCCTAGTGAGAATGGGAATAGGACACGGAGCTAGAGCAAACCAACCCTGGTAGCCCTAGACTGCCCAGAGAGGCCTATCACTCACGCGCCTGACACTATGCAATGCAATACGAGATACAAGCAATAAACGAGCGATAGCACGAAAGTGCAGATTAGTGGCGATATACGAGATATCAAACATTTACAATCAATATTAGCATTCAATTAACTTTTCAAGCATGATTATCATTAACATCAACAAGAACATCAATTAAACACGTAATAGCAGTTCAAACACGAAAATGACAATATTACTATTCAATCTTTAACTTCCAAAGGCAATTACGAGCAAACGAGCTATAGGATTAGGAAACCAATTTCACTACATTCACTTAGGTACTAAAAGGCATGTTTCTATATCACGAAACTTCACTTTCTCACCCGAAGCCCGAAAGTCCACCTACTGCATTTGAACTACAACTATGCTAACCGATCACCCAATCAACACCACAACAGCGCCAAAAGTGCATCCATACCCTCAATAGCAAAACCCCCAAATCAATTCGAGCACGGTCAACACTTGGTAAAACGACCCCTTTACGTTTCTTTGTCTAATTTCCAATTTTAACAAAGGTCGGTCCGTTTTTATTGCACATTTTTATCTTTCTGTCACTAATGGCACCTATCCAAATCAAGAAATCGCAATTCGGATCAAAATCCAAAATTCTAGGATTTTACTATTCAAAATTACTATTCATTATTCTTCCCCAATTTTAATTCGCATTTTTAGGCGTAAAAATCCCTAAATAACTATCAAACAATGCTCTACGAACTCAAAGGAAGCTATATCAAGCAATTATAGGCATTATAACACAATATATATCGAATCTGAAATTTTGAAACAATAACCAAATTTCACAAAATATGCACAAAAATATGAAACCCTCACAGAGATTAACGAGGAAGACCCACAAGGACTCGAGCCATGACCCCCGAGCAATTCCACGCATGATTGTAGAAGAAAATTGAAGCAAAATCATTTCTATTTTGGCCCTTGAAGTTTCGGCCAACCAAGGGGACATGGGGGGAATTTGGAAATTTGTTTTGTTGACAATTTTGGCTTGTTTTTTTAGTTTTATAAGGTGACAAGGGCGTTTTGGTCTTTTGGCAAAGTCAAATACAAGTTAAAAATGGTCAAATAAGGCTATTGTGATGACTTTTAATCTATTCTAAGGTAAAGCAATGCAATTTTAATGAAAACCAACAAAAACTAGCTAAATTAAACTAGAAACGCTATTCACGAAATTCGAGAAATATTTTTCTAACTTTCATTTTCAATACGATACGATCAAGCGGTCAATAAACGATTACGATAAGTATGATAAATAATAATATCAAAATATAATTTTTTGAAAAGTAGAATAGTAGAATAGTTTAAAACCTACTCCGCCTCGGAGTTATTTTTCTATTTTGTTGAAAATAAAGTAATTTAAGTGCAAGAAAATAAATCCGAGTTTTGAAAACAATCAAAATAGTTAATACTCATTTAAAATAATTAATGTAAGTATTACTGAAATACTTTTAAAAAGAAATATGAAATCAATGCAAAATGAATAACTAAGTTAAACAATCAATTAAATGCATCTAAATGCCATTAAATGCGTGCCAGGTTCGGGGTATCACACAGAATAGATTTCCCAATTGAATTGGACAATGCGACACATCCAACGCAAAGAGAATATCCTTGCTGATTTTCTCTCTCGCACACCTCCATCCGAGAAAGCTGTATGCATGGTAAATCCACATGGACGCAAACTTCCAGCTTCCCTTGTTCCAGATCTTATTCTTAGTAGTTCCAGTTCAAATCCAGATCCCACTGATGGCCAGTCTCAGACATTTTATGATTTGATTTCAGACCAGCAAGCTCAATTTCTTGAGGCCCTACCTGAAGAGATCAAGATAAAGATACTCCGATCATTCGCCAGAAGACGGATCACTGATTTCTCTAAAGAATTCGTTGAGATCAAGCTCAAAAGAATTATTGATATGTTATCCTCTATCTATTATGTTCGCAACGTTGTTCGTTACAATCCCCAACATGAAGAACCATGGGATACAGTTCTTGATTTTAATAATTATGACTTTTCAAAGATGCAATTCTTGTATCTTTGGTATTGGCTTAATTATTATCTTATGGCAGTTCTTTTTGATCCAGAGCTCATTCAGAGACATGTTCGTGTGTTCCCAGAATCCTGCTTCGTCAAGCTATTCTCACAGGTGTTTCAGTCATTTGACCCTCCAACACTCATCACTGGACAAATTATTGAACACCAGCAGGTTTTCATCATACGTCTCACAGATGTTTGGAATCGTGCCATTCCGCCAACCATCATTCCAATCAACCATTTCCACCTCCGTCAGGAGCCTTGGGAATATTTTATTTCTTAGGAATAATGTCTTACTGTCAAGAGAGCCACTGCTACAGCCCATGGTCTAGATGTTTCTGATCCCCGAGAATTTTGGCACATCCACTTCCTTGATAGCCCCACTTTTCATGAGCATCTTCTCGCCTTCCAGAATTTTTCACAAGAAGATGGCTATTCTACTACAGACCTTGGGTCTGACTATGACCCGTGGGGGGGAGATCTTAGCTAGAACAGTCAAGAGTTGTGGGATGATATCGATCTCAATAATGACATATGGTGGCTTATTGCAGACAGAATTCCAGGAATCCCGGGTGGACCCCATGACGAAGCTTTGTGTTTTGTAAATAGGTTTGTCATTTTGTAATAATAGGATATGACAGGAATCGTTTGTCACTTCAGATTCCTTTTAAGTGATGTATTGTTTGTCTGTTTGTAATAAGTGAGATTTCCTTTATTAAAGGAAACCGCTTTAGTCACGTCGGGTTTGTCTTATTGTGAATTATTAGGAATCTCTTTATTTCGTGTAAGATTTTCCTTTATTAAAGGAAGCTGCCTTAGTCCTTGTCAGGAATAGTGAAGATTCCGCTTGTAATTATTTGCTTTGTAATGGTTTGCCTATAAATAATGAAGAACCCCTAACTAAAGGGGCAGAGTCAGATAGAGTCAGATTTGGATTGCAATACATCTTTCTTTCTCTCAAACAACTTATATCTTCCTTTTTTCTACCCTTAGCCTTTAGCCATGTCTTCCGCCTCCCGCTCTTTGCCTTCCCCTTAGTGGTTTCAGAGCCTTGTTAACTGTAGCACTTCCTTATTCTGGTATTGAAGGTCTTAAACAATACTTGTGTGTTGAACACTAGAGTCTTTAGCAATAGGGCAATAGCTATTAAAGAGTGAATGAAAGGCGCAGTAAGTCCCGTAGTAAGTCCAGTCGTGACCATTGTATCCACCATGGCTGATCTTCCCCTGCCAGAACAAGAAGTTGTTGCTAACAACTCTGAAGCCACTTCGTTTGATCCTTCTGCATCTCATTATGAGGTAGACATAACCCAAACACCTCCAACTACTAAACCAGGTGAACTCTTCAAACTCTCTCCGTTAAACCCATACTCATATTACCAAACTTCCCAACTCACACAAAAGTTCAAATCTCTATTACCTACCAAGCCAATAGCCCTTACAGCCGTGTACAAATCCTCTACAGTCTCTGTACAATACGTATCCTCTTCTGAACTAATTCGTTCTTGGAACAACATCAACATGATCAACATGCAGAAATCTTCTCCGGAGAAGCATTAAAGCATTATCCTGATTCAGACGAATTGAAAAGAAAAAGAGAACGACTCGCTCAAAAGCTCAAACTGCCAGCTAAGCCAAAGAAGCAGTCCTCTCATCCTTGGAACCATAATCCAAAGCCAGATCATGCAGTCTGGGTACCAAGTAGAAATTGCGAAAAAGCTTATTGGGTTGATATCACACCACCTCCTCATTATCTCTCCAAAGAGAAAATTATCCCAACCGGGTAGGGCGATGAAGACGAGAAAGAACGTCCTAGTGAAATTTCCTTAGTCATTTCGTCCTTTGATTCCTTCGATCCGTTTGAAAATGATTCATCCTCTCAGACGATTCCACCATACAAAGGGCCAGTTCTAATGCAAACTCCTGTGACACCGTTCTACACGAACACCACAAGAACACGTACACACAACCCTGTACAAACTAATCCTGATAATTCAGAAGCAACCAGTGACCAAGGAAAAACTTCGCAAGCAGGAGAACACCGGAATCAAACACAAGCACAAGTCCCACAGGTTCCACAACAGCAACCTCAAATACAACAAAACATTGAAGGAAAAGTTTCCATCCCATATGCTTTAGATCACAAGCAATTCTGGAACATTGATGCAATTCCTCCTGATGACAGACTCAAATATCTTGAGAAAATGGATGCATGGATAAATGGAGAATCTCTCCGAAATCCTACTCTTGAGATAAGAGATATCATTGACCGTTTTGTTGCTACTTTTACTGGATCACTCCGCAGTAGGTGGACAAGGATGCTGACAGAAGAAGAAAGACATATAATCCTGACAGATGCAGATCCTATTCAGATATTCCTAAGATGTCTACGAAACATTTTCGTAGGACAAACAGCCCAAGAGATTGAAAAGGCAGAAAAGGAGTTCTTACTCAACAAATATTACGATGTTGCAAAACTTGGAGATTACTATCTCAGACAGGAAGCTATGTATTTTATCTTTGCAAAAAATATAGAAACCATCAAGAAGGAGTTCGTCTTTAACATGCCACAACCACTTTATGAATTTCTCGAAACAGAGTTCAAATTAGCCAATATTGCAGATCTAAGATAGGTGAGTCTTGCTCACTTGTACTAGATGGCCAGAAAGCTCATTCAAGGCCAGTGCGAGTCCAAGCGACTTGGCAAGCTCCTCAAAAGCAACGAGCAGAAAACAATGGATACCTTTTGGATAAAAGATTTCCAAAAGTTTGGTTGTCACACTCACAGCTACTCTCCATGTTCGTGTCACAAATACAAGAAGCACAAACATCATAAAAGGTTTCACAAGTCTAGAAAACCTTTCAAGAAGTTCAAATTTGTGAAGAAAAGATCAAAACCCTCTTCTTCCACTATGTGTTTTCTTTCTGGAAAGAAAGGACATTTTGCAAAGGATTGTTACCTCAAAAGGACCAAGAAGCTACCAGCCAAGCTTGTTCAGTTAATTTCAACTCAAAACTTTGATGACCAACTATACACATGGACTTCTGAACCAGATCAAGCCGTCCTTAACCTTGATACAGCCTCATCCTCAGATCTTACCTCAGAATCCGAATCCTCTGATTCTGAGCCAACCCTCTCCATAGCCAAAATACACAAAACCTCTGAACAACCAATCCTTACCACTTCCGAAGCTACCTTTACCCCAGGACAAATCTATAAGCCATACATAAAGCTTGTTGTAAACCCTCCAAGATATGTTCCTATCACTATTACTGTACTTCTAAACACAGGATCATGTATTTCTTTCATGAAATCCAAGTGTCTTCCTCCTGAATTTTGGATATCCTCCAGAGCAACCTTTACCACAGCTTCTAGTAGTGGATTTGCAAGTGAAACACATTCCATGACCATTCCCATACACTTATCCCTAGATGTCTCAGTCCGACACAGCTTTTATCAGTATGATCAATGCTGTGTAGACATTCTCTTAGGAATGGATTTCCTTACCTTACTTGCTTCATTCTGATTTCAAACAGATGGTTTCCAATTCCTACATAATCAGTATACCCCTTGGGTATCCTTACAAAAATAACCCTCATAGGTTTCAGCCATTCAAGATGACGAATTTGCTGAAGAAAGAAGCCTCCTCCTTTCCTGTTGCGGTGATCTTCCAAACAAGTTTTTGGAAAGAGAGAAACACTTTGTCTCTCTACCTTACAAAGAGAATTGGTAGGTGCCACACCAAACCGCCTCTCATCCAGGAATGCCAAAAGATGAAGATCTTTGTCAAGCTGAAATTCAAGCACTACTCGAGCAAGGTCTCATCCGACCATCCAGATCTCCGTGGGCAAGTCATGCATTTTATGTCAACAAAAGATCTGAACAAGTTCAAGGAAAGAAAAGATTAGTGATAGATTATCGCCAATTCAATGATCAATTACAGGATATCAGATACCCTCTTCCAAGAAAGGAACAACTCCTTCAGAAGCTGTCCAAAGCCAAATTCTTTTCCAATTTTGATATGAAATCAAGATTTTGGCAGATTGGTATTACTGAAGCTGACAGATTCAAAACTGCTTTTGTTGTTCCACAGGGTCATTATGAATGAAATGTCATGCCATTCGGTCTCAAAAATGCACCATCCGAGTTCCAGCACAGAATGGATGATGTTTATAGGCCACTCGCGCATCACTGTATTGTCAACATTGATGATGTTTTGATATTAAGTAATACAGCTAAAGAACACCATCAGCATCTCCGACAATTCCATGAAGTAACCTATCAGCATGGATTAGTTCTTGCTGAATCCAAGATGAAAATTGGTCTAAATGCTATTGATTTTCTTGATTTGTATATAAGAGAAGGACACATTCTTTTACAGGACCACATATCAAGCAAAGTCCTTGACTTCCCTGATGAACTCAGAACTGTTACTCATATCCAACAGTTCCTTGGCCTCATCAATTATGCCTCATCGCATGTCCCATCATTGGCCAACTACACCAGCCAGATTTCCAAGTACCTCCGAAAATCCAACATTGGAAATTGGTCTCCAGAAGCCACAGTTGCAGTTCAGAAGCTAAAGGAGTTATGCAAAGCACTTCTTCCTCTCAAGATCCCAGGTCTAGGACAACTCATTTTACAAACTGATGTTTCCCTTGATTTTTGGGCAACAGTCCGCATTGAAGAAGACAATGGACACAGACAAGTTTGTGGTTATAAGTCAGGATCTTTCACGCCAGCACAATGCAATTATCCTTCTTTCAAAAGAGAAGTTCTTGCAGTTATTCAGGGAATCAAAAAATTCAACTTTTATCTTCCTCATAATTCTTTTATTATTGAAACAGATTTTAAAGGATTTCAGGGCGTTCACAGAAGAAAGTAGAATGATATTCCAGATCCACAACTCATCTGATGGACATAATGGATTTTCCAATTCAATTGGACAATGCGACACATCCCTGGCAAAGAGAATATCCTTGCTGATTTTCTCTCTCGAGCTCTGCCATCCGAGAAAGCCGTATGCATGGTAAATCCAGATGGACGCAAGTTTCCAGCTTCCCTTGTTCCAGGTCTTATTCCAGGTAGTTCCAGTTCAAATCCAGATCCCACTGATGGCCAGTCTCACACATTTTATGATTTGAGTTCAGACCAGCAAGCTCAATTTCTCGAAGCCCTACCTGAAGAGATCAAGATAAAGATACTCCGATCATTCGCCAGAAGCCGGATCACTGATTTCTTTGAAGAATTCGTTGAGATCAAGCTCAGAAGAATTATTGATCTATTATCCTCTGGCTATTATGTTTGCAACGTTGTTCGTTACAATCCCCAACATGAAGATCCAGAGCTCATTCAAAGGCATGTTCGTGTGTTCCCAGAATCCCGCTTTGTCAAGCTATTCTCACAGGTGTTTCAGTCATTTGACCATCCAACACTCATCACTGGACAAATTATTTAACACCAGCAGGTTTTCATCATACATCTCACAGATGTTTGGAATCATGCCATTCCGCCAACCATCATTCCAATCAACCATTTCCACCTCCGACAAGAGCCTTGGGAATATTTTATTTCTTGGGAACAATGTCTTACTGTCAAGAGAGCCATTGCTTGAGCTCATGGTCTAGATGTTTCTAATCCCACAGAGTTTTGGCACGTCCGCTTCCTTGATAGCCCCACTTTTCATGAGCATCTCCTCGCCTTCTAGAATTTCTCTCAGCCAGATGCCTATTTCACTATAGACCTTGGGTCTGACTACGACCCGTGGGGGGAAGATGATTTTAGTAGCCAGAACAGTCAAGAGTGGTGGGATGATATCGATCTTAATAATGACAGATGGTGACTCATTGCAGACAGGATTCCAGGAATCCCGAGTGGACCCCATGACGAAGCTTCGTGTTTTGTAAAAAGGTTTGTCATGTTGTAATAATAGGATATGACATGAATCTTTTGTCACTTCAGATTCCCTTTAGGTCATGTCTAGTTTGTCTGTTTGTAATAAGTAAGATTTCTTTTCTTAAAGGAAACCGCTTTAGTCGCGTCAGGTTTGTCTTATTGTGAATTATTAGGAATCTCTTTATGTTGTGTCAGCTTTTCCTTTATTAAAGAAAGCTGCTTTAGTCCTTGTCAGGAATAGTGAAGATTCCGCTTGTAATTATTTGCTTTGTAATGGTTTGCCTATAAATAATGAAGAACCTCTTACTAAAGGGGCAGAGTCAGATAGAGTCATATTTGGATTGCAATACATCTTTTTTTCTCTCAAACTGCCTACATCTTCCTTCTACCCTTAACCTTTAGCTATGTCTTCCGCCTCTCGCTCCTTTCGTTACCCTTAGTGGTATCAGATAGAGTTAGATTTGGATTGCAACACATCTTTCTTTCTCTCAAACTGCCTACATCTTCCTTCTACACTTAGCCTTTAGCCATGTCTTCCGCCTCCCGCTTCCCGCTTTACCATTAGTGGTCTCAAAGCCTAGTTAACTGTAGTACTTCCTTATTTTGGTATTGAAGGTCTTAAACTATACTTGTGTATTGAGCACTAGAGTCTTTGGCAATAGGGCAATAGCCGTTAAAGAGTGAATGAAAGGCGCAGTAAGTCCCGCAGTAAGTCCAGTAGTGACCAGTGTATCCACCATGGCTGATCTTCCCCTGCCAGAACAAGAAGTTGTTGCTAACGACTCTGAAGTCACTTCCTTTGATCCTTCCGCATCTCATTATGAGGTAGACATAACCCAAACATCTCCATCTACCAAACCAAGTAATCTCTTCAAACTCTCTCTGTTAAACCCCTACTCATATTACCAAACTTCCCAACTCACACAAAAGTTCAAATCTCTATTACCTACCAAGCTAGCAGCCCTTATAGCCGTGTATAAATCCTCTACAGTCTTTGTACAATCTGTATCCTCTTCCCGCATAGAAACCTATCTTCTTATACTTTATGAACCTGATCTCCGTAGATATAGACAGAAAGGTTACAAAGGTTTACACCTTGGAGCCATTCGTCTAGCCTTACAGCCTAGTTTTCTTGCCGGAAAAAATGTTTCATGTCTAGTCTCTTTACTAGATACCAAGTGGCGTAAGTTTGATGATGCACTCATCTGTGCCGTTGAAGCAGGTCTTCACAATGGCTATGTTCTCATCTAGGTTGAACCAAACTTCACCCTTGATCTTTCCCGTCCTACCCTTTCTCAAACCATATAGGTCCTTATCTAACTTTATGGAGCTGATATGAACCCAAATGAAACTGTTGTTGCACTCCATCATTCTATGACCTATAAAGTTCAAACCCATCTCGTTTCCATGGGCCACAACTGTAAGCCTCGAGTCCACGTGTTAGGTGATAGTAATGTTACCCAACCAAAAATCTACACCAAACATGAACTCACTTTCCCTCCTCGTTGGAAAAATGATTATGAAAGATACCATAACCGACCAATCATCCATGATTCACCAAGAATCTCTAGACATCCTCTAGAACCAGGTCGTGTCACCATATCATTTCCAACAGAATCCCAACCAGCTGAACCATGTGAAAAATGCCAACTTGCTGGACATCCTCAGTCATGTCCACACTGTGTCAGAAAACCCTTTGCTACCAGATCTAGGTCCTCTAGATATGTCTGTTAGGTTAATTTTCCTGAAGACATCTACTGTAACCTCAAAGACAAGCACAAGTCCCACAGGTTCCATAATAGCAACCTCAAAGACAACAAAACATTGAAGGAAAAGTTTCCATCCCATATGCTCCAGATCACAAGCAATTCTGGAACATTGATGCAATTCCTCCTGATGACAGACTCAAATATCTTGAGAAAATGGATGCATGGATAAATGGAGAATCTCTCCGAAATCCTACTCTTGAGATAAGAGATATCATTGACCGTCTTGTTGCTGCTTTTACAGGATCACTCCACAGTTGGTGGAAAAAGGATGCTGACAGAAGAAGAAAGACAGATCATACTGACAGATGCAGATCCTACTCAGATATTCCTAAGATGTCTACGAAACATTTTCTTAGGACAAACAGCCCAAGAGATTGAAAAGGCAAAAAAGGAGTTGTTACTCAACAAATGCTGTGATGTTGCAAAACTTGGAGACCACTCTCTCAGACAGGAAGCTTTGTATTTTATTTTTGGAAAAAATACATAAACCATCAAGAAGGCGTTCATCTTTAACATGCCACAACCACTTCCTGAATTGCTCGAAAGAGAGTTCAAACGAGCCAATATTGCAGATCTAAGACAGGTGAGTCTTGTTCACTTGTACTAGATGGCCAGAAAGCTCATTCAAGATCAGTGCGAGTTCAAGCGACTTGGCAAGCTCCTTAAAAGCAACGAGCAGAAAACAATGGATACCTTTTGCAGAAAAGATTTCCAAAAGTTTGGCTGTCACACTCACAGCTACTCTCCATGTTCGTGTCACAAATACAAGAAGCACAAACATCAGAAAAGGTTTCACAAGTCTAGAAAACCTTTCAAGAAGTTCAAATTTGTGAAGAAAATATCAAAACCCTCTTCTTCCACTAAGTGTTTTCTTTGTGAAAAGAAATGACATTTTACAAAGGATTGTTACCTCAAAAAGACCAAGAAGCTACCAGCCAAGCTTGTTCAGTTCATCTCAACTCAAAACTTTGATGACCAACTATACACATGGACTTCTGAACCAGATCAAGCCGTTCTTAACCTTGATACAACCTCATCCTCATATCTCACCTCAGAATCAGAATCCTCTGATTTAGAACCAAACCTCTCCATAGCCAAAATACACAAAACCTCTGAACAACCAATCCTTACCACTTCCAAAGCTACCGTTACCCCAGGACAAATCTATAAGCCATACATAAAGCTTGTTGTAAACCCTCCAGGATATGTTTCTATCTCTGTTAGTGTACTTCTAGACACAGATTCATGTATTTCTTTCATGAAATCCAAGTGTCTTCCTCCTGAATTTTGGATATCCTCCAGAGCAACCTTTACTACTGCTTCTGGTAGTGGATTTGCAAGTGAAGCACATTCCATGACCATTCCCATACACTTATCCCCAGATGTCTCAGTCCGACACAACTTTTACCAGTATGATCAATGATGTGAAGACATTCTCTTAGTATTGGATTTTCTCACCTTACTTTCTCCATTCTCATTTCAAACAGATGGTTTCCAATTCTTGCATAATCAGTGTACCCTTTGGGTATCCTTACAGAAATTACCCTCACAGGTTTTAACCATTCAAGATGATGAATTTGCTGAAGAAATAAGCCTCCTCATTTCCTGTTGCGGTGATCTTCCAAACAAGTTTTGGGAAAGAGATAAACACTTTGTCTCTCTACCTTACAAAAAAAATTGGCAGATACCACACTAAACCGCCTCTCATCCAGGAATGCCAAAAGATGAAGATCTTTGTCAAGCTAAAATTCAAGCACTACTCGAGCAAGGTCTCATCCGACTGTCTAAATCTCTGTGGGCAAGTCATGCCTTTTATGTCAACAAAAGATCTGAACAAGTTCGAAGAAAGAAAAGACTGGTGATAGATTATCACCGACTCAATGATTAATTGCAGGATATCAGATACCCTCTTCCAAGAAAGGAACAACTCATTCAGAAGCTGTCCAAAGCCAAATTCTTCTCAAAATTTGATATGAAATCTGGATTTTGGCAAATTGGTATTACTGAAGCTGACAGATTCAAGACTGCTTTTGTTGTTCCACAGGGTCATTATGAATGGAATGTCATGCCGTTCGGTCTCAAAAATGCACCGTCCAAGTTCCAGCACAGAATGGATGATGTTTATAGGCCACTCGCGCATCACTGTATTGTCTACATTGATGATGTTTTGATATTCAGTAACACAGCTGAAGAACACCACCAACATCTCCGACAATTCCAGGAACTAACCTACCAGAATGGATTAGTTCTTGCTGAATCCAAGATGAAAATTGGTCTAAATGCTATTGATTTTCTTGGTTTGCAAATAAGAGAAAGACACATTCTTTTACAGGACCACATATCAAGCAAAGTCCTCGACTTCCCTAATGAACTCAGAACTGTTACACAGATCCAACAGTTCCTTGGCCTCATCAATTATGCCTCATCACATGTCCCATCATTGGCCAACTTCACCAGCCAGATTTCCAAGTACCTCCAAAAATCCAACATTGTAAATTGGTCTCCAGAAGCCACAGTTGCAGTTCAGAAGCTAAAGGAGTTATGCAAAGCACTTCCTCCTCTCAAGATCCCAAGTCCAGGACAACTCATTTTGCAGATTGATGCTTCCCTTGATTTTTGGGCAGCAATCCTCATTGAAGAAGACAGTGGACATAGACAAGTATGTGGTTATAAGTCCGGATCTTTCACGCCAGCAAAACGCAATTATCCCTCTTTCAAAAGAGAAGTTCTTGCAGTTATTCATGGAATCAAAAAATTCAAGTTTTATCTTGCTCAGAATCCTTTTATTATTGAAACAGATTTTAAAGGATTTCAAGGAGTTCTCAAAAGAAAGCAGAATGATATTCCTGATCCATAACTCATCCGATGGACAGAATGGATTTCCCAGTTCAATTGGACAATGCGACACATCCCAAGCAAAGAGAATATCCTTGCTAATTTTTTCTCTCGCACACTACCATCCGAAAAAGTTGTATGCATGGTAAATCCAGATGGTTGCACACTCCTATCTTCCCTTATTCCAGGCTATTCCAGCTCAAATCCAGATCCCACTGATGGCCAGTCTCAGACATTTTATGATTTAAGTCTAGATGTTTTTGATCCCCGAGAATTTTGGCACGTTTGCTTCCCTGATAGCCCCACTTTTCATGAGCATCTTCTCGCCTTCCATAATTTTTCTCAAGAAGATGGCTATTCCACTGCAGACCTTGGGTCTGAGGGGGGGAGATCTTAGCCAAAATAGTCGGGAGTGAGATGATATTGATCTTAATAATGACAAATGGTGACTTATTGCAGACAGGATTCCAAGAATCCCGGGTGAACCCCATGACGAAGCTTCGTGTTTTGTAAATAGGTTTGTCATGTTGTAATAATAGGATATGACAGGAATCTTTTGTCACTTCAGATTCCCTTTAGGTCATGTCTAGTTTGTCTGTTTGTAATAAGTGAGATTTCATTTATTAAAGGAAGCTGCTTTAGTCCTTGTCAGGAATAGTGAAGATTCCGCTTGTAATTATTTGCTTTGTAATGGTTTGCCTATAAATAATGAAGAACCCTTGATTAAAGGGGCAGTGTCAGATAGAGTCAGATTTGGATTGAAACACATCTTTCTTTCTCTCAAACAGCTTACATCTTCCTTCTTTTTACCCTTAGTGGTATTAGAGCCTAGTTAACTGTAACATTTCCCTATTCTGGTATTGAAGGTCTTAAACTATACTTGTGTGTTGAACACTAGAGCCTTTGGCAATAGGGCAATAGTCGTTAAAGAGTGAATGAAAGGCGCAGTAAGTCCCACAGTAAGTCCAGCCGTGACCAGTGTAACTAAGGGTAACGGAATGAGCGGGAGGCGGAAGACACGGCTATCTAAAGGCTAAGGGTAGAAAGAAGGAAGGTGTAAGCTGTTTGAGAGAAAAAAAGATGTATTGCAATCCAAATCTAACTCTATGTGACTCCGCCCCTTTAGTCAGGGGTTCTTCATTATTTATAGGCAAACCATTACAAAGCAAATAATTACAAGCGGAATCTTCACTATTCCTGACAAGGACTAAAACAGCTTCCTTTAATAAAGGAAAAGCTGACACAACATAAAGAGATTCCTAATAATTCACAATAAGACAAACCTGACGTGAGTAAAGCGGTTTCCTTTAATAAAGGAAATCTCACTTATTACAAACAGACAAACTAGACATGACCTAAAGGGAATCTGAAGTGACAAAAGATTCATGTCATACCCTATTATTACAACATGACAAACTTATTTACAAAACACGAAGCTTCATCATGGGGTCCACCCGGGATTCCTGGATCCTGTCTGTAATGAGTCACCATCTGTCATTATTAAGATCGATATCATCCCACCACTCCTGACTGTTCTGGCTAAGATCTTCCCCCCACGGGTCATGTCACGCCCCAACTCGACCCCTCCTATAATCAGTCAGGACGCAACGGAATTTTGGCAGTATAACGACAGTAAATAGGATACCGAGACTCTAAACCAACCTCAACAAAACATCATCCATCAAACAACTCCTCAATAAAATAACAACATACATCATAACCATATTATACAATAATCATTCCTCGTTATACGCCTCCATTCCAATATAATACATGAACCTTAATATACATTACAAAAATATATTGAACCAATCTAGCAACCTAATCATAAACAAAAGAAGGCTACTAAGTTAGCATCATTTAGATCATCATCTTTTCAACGTCTTTTACATTATGAACTACAAAGCATATAAAAGTTAACTTGATAATATACAAGATAATAAAACAATACAACATCAAGGATAAGACTTCGGAACATAAGACTCATCCACGTAAGGCACATTTTCCTCTTCAGGAGGCATGTACCCGTAATCCTACAAAAGTACACCTGTATGCATGCAATAATAGAGAGTGAGCTTATATAAAATAAGCCCAGTGAGGATCCAATAGATCTCGAGCAAGGTTTACTAAACTCCTTGGAAATAATCCTTTGAGCAAGTAAACACACAATAACATCAATAATACTATCATCACATAATCTATAATGACCATTCAATAAAGGATACACTAGTTGGTGTAGCTCCAAACACCATCACGATCATAACAGCCTTCTTATGACTCCCATAAACTCACGCACCTGAGGTACCCCAATAACCTCTCCCTCCATGACACCCCCGTCATGCGAGCTGGAGGCAGTCTCTGGTAGTCATACCGTTATCAACCCGATAGCCTGATGCTGCCCGAGAGGTGGCACACACATACCAAAGACTCAGCAATAATAATAAACATCAATCATTCACAGGAGGACAGTCTAGCAGAACTGCCTATCTCCCGGCATCAATCATCAATCAATAATCATCAATAATCATATTATCATCATAATAACATCAATAATCAATTTAACAACAAATAACTAAGTTAGATGACAAAGTAGGCCATCTAATCGAACATGCATTAAACACACAATCAAACCCTAGTTTACCCATCATCAACTCACAATTCAATCACTCAAACCACCCCGATCAACTAAAGGCATAATCTAACATTTTAAAGAAAGACAACCTAAACTTCAAATAATCATATCTTACATTCTACTAATCCAAACAACTCCAAATCAGTTTCTATCACTCACCCAATCAATCAACTACATTAGTCCCCTCGGAAACCAACCAGAACACATCCAAATCATGCCCAACAACCCTAAAACCCTAGTGTGTCATGGTTGAAATTTTTGGATTTTAGCACGGACATCACAATCGAAAATTCGGCAATACAACGACGCTACCATTTAATTATCAAACTTTTACAAATTGACGGCAATCTATTCCGATCAACACAACTCAAAATAATCAACATTTAGCAAATTAATCTACTTTAAATACCCGAAAAATAATAATTATGCTACAACGGTTCAAATCTTGTAGGATTACATATA
The DNA here is from genome assembly GCA_037974665.1 of Ehretia macrophylla. Lineage (NCBI taxonomy): Eukaryota > Viridiplantae > Streptophyta > Magnoliopsida > Boraginales > Ehretiaceae > Ehretia > Ehretia macrophylla. The sequence goes on from CM075780.1 coordinate 31,877,501, forward strand.
AATGATCCCTAGCATGCATGGAGCAATAATCTAACATCAGATTAACATTCTAACAGTTAGATAATCAATTCTACGCAAAAACACAAAAGATGAGTTTTGAGATCTAGAATTTTTCTCTCACCTTTGATGCGATAAAAGCCTAAGAATGCGTGCAATGTGTGCCCAACAAGCAGAATCCAACTCAGCACGAAGTTCTACGGACAAAAACTAGGTTTTTCTTTAAAAAATTGCTTTGAAAACTTTGAAGAAAAGCTTGGCTATTCTCTCATGAAACTCTCAGCCATCTAGGTGAAAATGAAGGTATTTTTGTGGTTTTCTTGTGTGTGTTGGTGATATATGCATAATATTCAACATTTAAATAAAGTCAAAGTTAGTTTAAATTAGTCTTTTAATTGTATTTTTGGTCTTTTAATTCAATTCTTGAGTATTTCTTGTTCAACTATTAAATTAACACTTAAACTATCTCAAATAATTTATTTCTAGGTGACAAGAAGTTTTACAATCAAACAATTTCACCCGAGTCGGCTTAAAACTCGATTTTCGCAAAAGTCGGTGTAAAAGCCATAATAAATTCCTAAGCTGATTTTAAAACTGTTTTAATCAAACACAGGTCTATTAAAGTCCGTGGACTAGGTCTAGAAGGGTTAAAAAGACCAGTTTCAAAATTTTAGCGGACGTGTTTGGAAAATACTATTCACTAAAAGTCGACGATAAAATTTCTAACTCCGTTTTTTATGAAAATTTCATGAATGCACATTTAACATGTTCTAGGAGTATCAATAACAAAATTATCACATTCTAAGTCACATAGCACATAAACAGGTCAATTCATGCAAAACGAGAATAAACATGCAAAACGAGACAGGATAGAAAAGTAGGGTTTCACAAGTCGTAGTCAGACCCAAGGTCTGCAGTGGAATAGCCATCTTCTTGCGAAAAATTCTGGAAGGCGAGAACATGCTCATGAAAAGTGGGGCTATCAGAGAAACGGACGTGCCAAAATTCTCAGGGATCAGAAACATCTAGATCATGGGCTCTAGCAATGGCTCTCTTGACAGTAAGACATTTTTTCCAAGAAATAAAATATTCCCAAGGCTCTTGTCGAAGGTGGAAATGGTTGATTGGAATGATGGTTGGCGGAATGGCACGATTCCAAACATCTGTGAGACGTATGATGAAAACCTACTGGTGCTGAATAATTTGTCCGGTGATGAGTGTTGGAGGGTTAAATGACTGAAACACCTGTGAGAATAGCTTGACGAAACGGGATTCTGGGAACACACGAACATGTCTCTGAATGAGCTCTGGATCAAAAAGAACTACCATAGGATAATAATTAAGCCAATACCAAAGATACAAGAATTGCATCTTTGAAAAGTCATAATTATTAAAATCAAGAACTGTATCCCATGGTTCTTCACGTTGGGGATTGTAACGAACAATGTTACGAACATAATAGACAGAGGATAATGGATTAATAATTCTTCTGAGCTTGATCTCAATGAATTCTTCAAAGAAATCAGTGATCTAGCTTCTAGCGAATGATCGGAGTATCATTATCTTGATCTCTTCAGGTAGGGCTTCAAGAAATTGAGCTTGCTGGTCTGAACTCAAATCAGAAAATGTCTGAGACTAGCCATCAGTGGGATCTAGATTTGAACTGGAACTACCTGGAATAAGACCTGGAACAAGGGAAGCTAGAAGTTTGCGTCCATCTGGATTTACCATGCATACAACTTTCTCGGATGGTGGTGCGCGAGAGAGAAAATCAACAAAGATGTTCTCTTTGCCTGGGATGTATCGCATTGTCCAATTGAATTGGGAAATCCATTCTGTCCATCGGATGAGTTGTGGATCTAAAATATCATTCTGCTTTCTTCTGAGAACGCCCTGAAATCCTTTAAAATCTGTTTCAATAATAAAAGAATTCTGAGCAAGATAAAACTTGAATTTTTTGATTCCCTGAATAACTGCAAGAACTTCTCTTTTGAAAGAGGGATAATTGCGTTGTGCTGGCGTGAAAGATCCTGACTTATAACCACAGACTTGTCTATGTCCATTATCTTCTTAAATGAGGACTGCTGCCCAAAAATCAAGGGAAGCATTAGTCTGCAAAATGACTTGTCCTGGACCTGGGATCTTGAGAGGAGGAAGTGCTTTGCATAACTCCTTTAGCTTCAGAACTGCAACTGTTGCTTCTGGAGAACAATTTCCAATGTTGGCATTTCGGAGGTACTTGAAAATCTGGCTGGTGTAGTTGGCCAATGATGGGACATGCGATGAGGCATAATTGATGAGGCCAAAGAACTGTTGGATATGTGTAACAGTTCTGAGTTCATCAGGAAAGTTGAGGACTTTGCATGATATGTGGTCCTGTAAAAGAATGTGTCATTCTCTTATCTGCAAACCAAGAAAATCAATAGCATTTACACCAATTTTCATCTTGGATTCAGCAAGAACTAATCCATGCTGGTAAGTTAGTTCCTGGAATTGTCGGAGATGCTGGTGGTGTTCTTCAGTTGTGTTACTGAATATCAAAACATCATCAATGTAGAGAATACAGTGCTACGCGAGTGGCCTATAAACATCATCCATTCTGTGCTGGAACTCGGACGGTGCATTCTTGAGACCGAACGGCATGACATTCCATTCATAATGACCCTCTGGAACAACAAAAGCAGATTTGAATCTGTCAACTTCAGTAATACCAATCTGCCAAAATCCTGATTTCATATCAAATTTGGAAAAGAATTTGGCTTTGGACAGCTTCTGAAGGAGTTGTTCCTTTCTTGGAAGAGGGTATCTGATATCCTGCAATTGATCATTGAGTTGGCGATAATCTATCACCAATCTTTTCTTTCCTCGAACTTTTTCAGATCTTTTCTTGACAGAAAAGGCATGATTTGCCCATGGAGATCTGGATGGTCGGATGAGACCTTGCTCAAGTAGTGTCTGAATTTCAGCTTAACAGAGATCTTCATCTTTTGGCATTCCTAGATGAGAGACGGTTTGGTGTAGCATCTGCCAATTCTCTTTGTAAGATAGAAAGACAAAGTATTTATCTCTTTCTCAAAACTTGTTTGGAATATCACTGCAACAGGAAAGGATGAGGCTTCTTTCTTCAGCAAATTCATCATCTTGAATGGAAAAAACCTGTGAGGGTAATTTCCATAAGGATACCCAAGGGGTATACTGATTATGAAGGAATTGGAAACCATCTATCTGAAATGAGAATGGAGCAAGTAAGGTGAGAAAATCCATTCTTAAGAGAATGTCTTCACAGCATTGATCATACTGGTAAAAGCTATGTCGAACTGAGACATTTGGCGATAAGTGTATGGGAATGGTCATGGAATGTGCTTCACTTGCAAATCCACTACCAGAAGCAGTGGTAAAGGTTGCTCTGGAGGATATCCAAAATTCAGGAGGAAGACACTTGGATTTCATGAAAGAAATATATGATCCTGTGTCTAGAAGTGTAGTAACAGTGATAGGAACATATCCTGGAGGGTTTACAACAAGCTTTATGTATGGCTTATAGATTTGTCCTGGGGTAAAGGTAGCTTTGGAAGTGCTAAAGATTGGTTGTTAAGAGGTTTTATGTATTTTGGCTATGGAGAGGTTTGGTTCTGAATTAGAGGATTCGGATTCTGAGGTGAGATATGAGGATGAGGCTGTATCAAGGTTAATGACGGCTTGATCTGGTTCGAAAGTCCATATGTATAGTTGGTCATCAAAGTTTTGAGTTGAGATGAATTGAACAAGCTTGGCTAGTAGCTTCTTGGTCTTTTTGAGGTAACAATCCTTTGTAAAATGTCCTTTATTTCCACAAAGAAAACACTTAGTGGAAGAAGAGGGTTTTGATCTTTTCTTCACAAATTTGAACTTCTTGAAAGGTTTTCTAGACTTGTGAAACCTTTTCTGATGTTTGTGCTTCTTGTATTTATGACACGAACATGGAGAGTAGTTGTGAGTGTGACAGCCAAACTTTTGGAAATCTTTTCTGCAAAAGGTATCCACTGTTTTCTGCTCGTTGCTTTTGAGGAGCTTGCCAAGTCGCTTGGACTCGCACTGGTCTTGAATGAGCTTTCTTGCCATCTGGTACGAGTGAGCAAGACTCACCTGTCTTAGATCTACTATATTGGCTCGTTTGAACTCTGTTTCGAGCAATTCAGGAAGTGGTTGTGGCATGTTAAAGACGAACGCCTTCTTGATGGTTTCTGTATTTTTTCCCAAGATAAAATACAGAGCTTCCTGTCTGAGATAGCAATCTCCAAGTTTTGCAACATCACAGCATTTGTTGAGTAAGAACTCCTTTTCTGCCTTTTCAATCTCTTGGGCAGTTTGTCCTACGAAAATGTTTCGTAGACATCTTAGGAATATCTGAATAGGATCTACATCTATCAGGATGATCTGTCTTTCTTCTTCTGTCAGCATCCTTGTCCACCAATTGCGGAGTGATCCTGTAAAAGCAGCAACAAGACGGTCAATGATATCTCTTATCTCAAGAGTAGGATTTCGAAGAGATTCTCCATTTACCCATGCATCCATTTTCTCAAGATATTTGAGTCTGTCATCAAGAGGAATTGCATCAATGTTCCAGAATTGTTTGTGAACTGGAGCATCTGGGATGTAAACTTTTCCTTCAATGTTTTGTTGTCTCTAAGGTTGTTGTTGCAGAACCTGTGGGACTTGTGCTTGTGTTTGGTTTCGGTGTTCTCTTGCTTGGGAAGTTTCTCCTTGGTCACTGGTTGCTTCTGAATCATCAGGATTAGTTTGTACAAGGTTGTGTGTACGTGTTCTTGTGGTGTCTATGTAAAACGGAGTCATAGGAGTTTGCATAAGAACTGGCCCTTTGTATGGTGGAATCGTCTGAGAGGATGAATCCTTTTCAAACGGATCAATGGAATCAATGACGAATGACTGAGGAAATTTCACTAGGACCTTCTTTCTCGTCTTTATCACCCCATCCGGTTGGGATAATTTTCTCTTTGGAGAGATAATGAGAAGGTGCTGTGAGATCAACCCAATAAGCTTTTTTGCAATTTCCACTTGGTATCCAGACTGCATGATCTGGCTTTGGATTATGCTTCCAAGGATGAGAGGACTGCTTCTTTGGCTTAGCTGGCTGTTTGAGCTTTTGAGTGAGTCATTCTCTTTTTCTCTTCAACTCGTCTGAATCAAGATAATGCTTCTCTGAAGAAGATTTCTGCATGTTGATCATGTTGATGCTGTTCTAAGAATGAACTTGTCCGAAAGAGGATACGGATTGTACAGAGACTATAGAGGATTTGTACACGGCTGTAAGGGCTGCTGGTGTGATACCCCCAACCTGGCATGTATTCAATAGCATTTAAAGTTCATTTAAATTGCATTTTATTGACTTTTCACCTTCTTTGACCAAACTTGTTGACTTTTCATCTACATTGACCAACTAGGACAAGGTGAGAATTTTTGAAATATTTAATAAAGGGCAAACTTGGGATTATAAATTAAAAAAAATACAATGTTAAGTTAGTCAAATTTTGGGTCAACTTTGGAATTAAATCTGAACCAATTGGGGAAGAGTTAGGTAGCAAATTATATATGGTTGGAAAGCTCTATGAGTTTGGTTTCTGATGCTTCAAACCGTTCGTGAATTGGAGTTTTCTAGAAGAAGTTATGGCCGTTTTCGTAAGGTCGCGCATAGCTGTTTTGGTTTAGCGGGTTGACCGAAGCTTTGACCATTTGACTTCAACTTGTCATCTTATATATGCATAATACATTACAAAAACAAGCAAAAATCTGGAAAAAAAAAAGAAAGGGCCAAAACCATAGGAGAAAAAGAAAAAAAAAAGATTTCAACATCAAAACTTCAAATCTTCGCGAGAGCTTGCACGGGGTTGTTTCTGAGGCTTCCAACGTGGTTTTCCTAGCATCTAGTAGCCTCTAAGGTGAGGGTTTCATCGTTATTTGCGCATTTGAAATTATTATGGCTAAATTTTAATTTTTAGGAATTATGCGTAGATCGTTATTTTATCCATTTTGATGCTTGAAGAATGTTCCTTGACAATTGTAGAACATGTATTTGTACCTTTTTAGCATTTTCTATGGTTAAATATAGCAATTGCAATTTAAAATGCAAATGGAATAGTAAAATATGAATAGTAAACCCCTGTTTAGTAAAAATTGCTCCGTTATGCGTTCTGTTGATGTGAAAAGATGCTAGATATGTTAGAATGCTTAAATGTATGGTTTAATTGAATTGTGTAATGGAAAAACAGAGAAAAATGGCTTGGTACATGTTGGGGTCGTTCCGGTTGAGTTTGGCATTTTATCGTTTTGCGTGAAGGCATTGTCGTAGTATGTCATGGAAGCACTTTTGGTGTAGTTATGACATTGGTTGGGTGATCGGTTGAGGTAGCTGTAGTTCAAATGAGCAAAGGGGGAAATCGGGGCTTTGCGAGAATTCTAGGGTAAAGTAGGGTTTCGTGGTCTTTAGACGTGTCTTATGGTGACCTAGGAGGAGTGGTGAAGTCGGTTTCCAAAACTTGTGGCTCGTTTAAAAGTAGTAGCATTTTGAAAGTTGGGGTCGTTTTGTGTTTTTGTTGGTTTTCATAGTGTTATGCTTGTAGAATGCTTATTATTGCTTGTTATGCTTGTTAAAGTTGGTTATGATTGAATTGTATATCAATTGTTGATAATGTTTGTTAATGTTGTTCTTGTTACTTTATTGATTGTAATTGCTTATTGTATCGCATGTTGTTACTAACCTACACTTTAGTGCCTTGCTCGATTATCGTTATATTCCTCGTATTGCATTGCATTGTGTCAGGCACATGAGTGACAGGCCTCTCTGGGTAGCCTCGGGTTGCCAGTGTTGGTTGCTCTAGCTCCGTGTCCTATTCCCTTTCTCGCTTGGGTTGCCGCCCAGGGAGTTTTGGGTCGTAGAATTGACAGAGTATGTCCGGAGTACTCTAAACGGAAGTTATAAGGTGGGTGAGCCAGCGCGTCATCGTTAAAGTCATCGAAGTCATGATCGGTACATTACTTGCTTGAGTGAGCCATAGCCTTCAGAGTGTGGTATAGCTTTGAATGGTTGTGTTAATGATTTTATTAATTGTTTATTGTATTGATTGTTTATATTGAATGCTTACTTGTCAGTTATATTGCTTAACTGTACCTATTTGCATTGCACGATCTTCTTTCTCTCCACCTCGATATCTGTCTCGCCCTCACTGAGTATACGTGTTGAGTATACTCACTCCTCACCACCACATTTCAGGAAATTGTCATGTTAGCTGGAAAGTTCATGGTTTCGTGAAAGATCATGCTTGAAGAGTAGTCTTGCGTGCTATGTGGCTTGAGTTGTCAAAGATGCAAAGATGTATGTTTCATGTGTTGTATGTATTTAATGTTAAAAAGAAATGTAATTTAAGTTTTATTAGGTTACTGAGGTAGTATGATAAGCTAGTTTATGTATCCAAAAGTATAGTTAACTTCAATGCATGATTGTATTGTCCAAAGGAAAAGAGTTAGAATAGTCTGGGCACTTGGAAATGTATATATAATTGCTGTGTTTAATTGTTGAGAACTGAGGCTCGGATGGCCTTGAGGTGTTTGTATGGTTGGACACGGTGCTGGTCCACTTATATGCTGTCGCAAGTTTGCATTTTGCCTAGAAACAGGGGAGACTCCGTCTGTCTTTCCCTAAATTTTTGCCTGGGTTTGGAATTGGGTCGTGATTAGATTGATTGATAGAACTCCCGGTCTCGAGAGGGATCGGGGTGTTACAACTGGCTTGGTAGGTAATAGAGATTTGAACTTTTGTGTGAGTTGGGAAGTTTGGTAATATGAGTATGGGTTTAACGGAGAGAGTTTGAAGAGTTCACCTGGTTTGGTAGATGGAGGTGTTTGGGTTATGTCTACCTCATAATGAGATGCGGAAGGATCAAAGGAAGTGACTTCAGAGTTGTTAGCAACAACTTGTTGTTCTGGCAGAGGAAGATCAGCCATGGTGGATACACTGGTCACGACTGGACTTACTGCAGGACTTACTACGCCTTTCATTCACTCTTTAATAGCTATTGCCCTATTGCCAAAGGGTCTAGTGTTCGACACACAAGTATAGTTTAAGACTTGCAATACCAGAATAAGGAAGTGCTACAGTTAACTAGGCTATGAGACCACTAAGGGGAAGGCGGAGAGCGGGAGGCGGAAGACATAGCTAAAGGCTAAGGGTAGAAGGAAGATGTAGGCAGTTTGAGAGAAAGAAAGATGTATTGCAATCCAAATCTGACTCTATCTTACTCTATCAGACTCTTTAGTCAGGGGTTCTTCATTATTTATAGGCAAACCATTACAAAGCAAATAATTACAAGCGGAATGTTTACTATTCCTAACAAGGACTAAAGCAGCTTCCTTTTATAAAGGAAAAGCTAACACGATATAAAGAGATTCCTAATATTTCACAATAAGACAAACTTGACGCGACAAAAGCGGTTTCCTTTAATAAAGGAAATCTCACTTATTACAAACATACAAACGAGACAAGACATAAAGAGAATCTGAAGTGACAAAAGATTCCTGTCATATCCTATTATAATTATTAAAATCAAGAATTGCATCTTTGAAAAGTCATAATTATTAAAATCAAGAACTGTATCCCATGGTTCTTCATGTTGGGGATTGTAACGAACAACGTTGCGAACATAATAGACAGAGGATAATAGATCAATAATTCTTCTGAGATTGATCTCAACAAATTCTTCAAAGAAATCAGTGATCCGGCTTCTGGCGAATGATCGGAGTATCTTTATCTTGATCTCTTCAGGTAGGGCTTCAAGAAATTGAGCTTGCTGGTCTGAACTCAAATCATAAAATGTCTGAGACTAGCCATCAGTGGGATCTAGATTTGATCTGGAACTACTTGGAATGAGACCTGGAACAAGGGAAGCTGGAAGTTTGCGTCTATTTGGATTTACCATGCATACAGCTTTCTCGGATGGTGGTGTGCGAGAGAGAAAATCAGCAAGGATATTCTCTTTGCCTGGGATGTGTCAAATTGTCCAATTGAATTGAGAAATACATTCTGTCCATCGGATGAGTTGTGGATCTGGAATATCATTCTACTTTCTTCTGAGAATACCCTGAAATCCTTTAAAATCTGTTTCAATAATAAAAGGATTTTGAGCAAGATAAACTTGAATTTTTTGATTCCCTGAATAACTGCAAGAACTTTTCTTTTTAAAGAGGGATAATTGCGTTGTGCTGGCGTGAAAGATCCTAATTTGTAACCACAGACTTGTCTGTGTCCATTGTCTTCTTCAATGAGGACTGCTGTCTGCAAAATGAGTTGTCCTGGACCTGGGATCTTGAGAGGAGGAAGTGCTTTGCATAACTCCTTTAACTTCTAAACTGCAACTGTGGCTTCTGGAGACCAATTTCCAATGTTGGATTTTCAGAGGTACTTGGAAATCTAGATGGTTTAGTTGGCCAATGATGGGACATGCGATGAGGCATAATTGATGAGGCCAAGGAACTGCTGGATCTGAGTAACAGTTCTGAGTTCATCAGAAAAGTTGAGGACTTTGCTTGATATGTGGTCCTGTAAAAGAATGTGTCATTTTCTTATCTGCAAACCAAGAAAATAAATAGCATTTAGACCAATTTTCATCTTGGATTCAGCAAGAACTAATCCGTGCTAGTAGGTTAGTTCCTGGAATTGTCGGAGATGCTGGTGGTGTTCTTCAGCTGTGTTACTAAATATCAAAACATCATCAATGTAGACAATACAGTGCTGCGCGAGTGGCCTATAAACATCATCCATTCTATGCTGGAACTTGGACGGTGCATTCATGAGACCGAACGGCATGACATTCCATTCATAATGACTCTGTGGAACAACAAAAGCAGGTTTGAATCTGTCAGCTTCAGTAATACCAATCTGCCAAAATCCTGATTTCATATCAAATTTAGAAAAGAATTTGGCTTTGGATAGCTTCTGAAGGAGTTGTTCCTTTCTTGGAAGAGGGTATCTGATATCTTGCAATTGATCATTGAGTTGGCGATAATCTATCACCAATCTTTTCTTTCCTCGAACTTGTTCAGATCTTTTGATGACATAAAAGGCAAGACTTGCCCATGGAGATCTCGATGGTCGGATGAGACCTTGCTCAAGTAGTGTCTGAATTTCAGCTTGACAAAAATCTTCATCTTTTGGCATTCCTAGATGAGAGGCGGTTTGGTATGGCATCTGCCAATTCTCTTTGTAAGATAGAAAAACAAAGTGTTTCTCTCTTTCTCAAAACTTGTTTGGAAGATCACCGCAACAGGAAATGAGGAGGCTTCTTTCTTTAGCAAATTCATCATCATGAATGGCTAAAACCTGTGAGGGTAATTTCTGTAAGGATACCCAAGGGGTATACTGATTATGCAGGAATTGGAAACCATCTGTCTGAAATGAGAATGGAGCAAGTAAGGTGAGGAAATCCATTCTTAAGAGAATGTCTTCACAGCATTGATCATACTGGTAAAAGCTATGTCGAACTGAGACATCTGGGTATAAATGTATGGGAATGGTCATGGAATGTGCTTCACTTGCAAATCTACTACCAGAAGCAGTGGTAAAGGTTGCTCTGGAGGATATCCAAAATTCAGGAGGAAGACAGTTGGATTTCATGAAAGAAATACATGATCCCGTGTTTAGAAGTGCAGTAACAGTGATAGGAACATATCCTAGAGGGTTTACAACAAGCTTTATGTATGGCTTATAGATTTGTCATGGGGTAAAGGTAGCTTTGGAAGTGGTAAAGATTGGTTGTTCAGAGGTTTTGTGTATTTTGGCTATGGAGAGGTTTGGTTCTGAATCAAAAGATTCGGATTCTGAGGTGAGATCTGAGGATGAGGTTGTATCAAGGTTAAGGACGGCTTGATCTGGTTCAGAAGTCCATGTGTATAGTTGGTCATCAAAGTTTTGAGTTGAGATGAATTGAACAAGCTTGGCTGGTAGCTTCTTGGTCTTTTTGAGGTAACAATCCTTTGCAAAATGTCCTTTATTTCCACAAAGAAAACACTTAGTGGAAGATGAGGGTCTTGATCTTTTCTTCACAAATTTGAACTTCTTGAAAGGTTTTCTAGACTTCTGATGTTTGTGCTTCTTGTATTTGTGACACGAACATGGAAAGTAGCTATGAGTGTGATAGCCAAACTTTTGGAAATCTTTTATGCAAAAGGTATCCACTGTTTTCTGCTCGTTGCTTTTGAGGAGCTTGCCAAGTTGTTTGGACTCGCATTAGTCTTGAATGAGCTTTCTGGCCATCTGGTACAAGTGAGGAAGACTCACCTGTCTTAGATCTGCTATATTGGCTCGTTTGAACTCTGTTTCGAGTAATTCAGCAAGTGGTTGTGGCATGTTAAAGACGAACGCCTTCTTGATGGTTTCTGCATTTTTTCCCAAGATAAAATACAGAGCTTCCTGTCTGAGATAGCAATCTCCAAGTTTTGCAAAATCACAACATTTGTTGAGTAAGAACTCTTTTTTTGCCTTTTCAATCTCTTGGGCTGTTTGTCCTACGAAAATGTTTAGTAGACATCTTAGGAATATCTGAATAGGATCTGCATATGTCAGGATGATATGTCTTTCTTCTTCTGTCAACATCCTTGTCCACCAACTGCGGAATGATCCTATAAAAGCAACAACAAGACGGTCAATGATATCTCTTATCTTAAGAGTAGGATTTCATAGAGATTCTCCATTTATCCATGCATCCATTTTCTCAAGATATTTGAGTCTGTCATCAGGAGGAATTGCATTAATGTTCCGGAATTGTTTGTGATCTGGAGCATATGGGATGGAAACTTTTCCTTCAATGTTTTGTTATCTCTGAGGTTGCTGTTGCAGAACCTATGAGACTTGTGCTTGTGCTTGGTTTCGGTGTTCTCCTGCTTGGGAAGTTTCTCCTTGGTCACTGGTTGCTTCTGAATCATCAGGATTAGTTTGTACAAGGTTGTGTATACGTGTTCTTGTGGTGTCCGTGTAAAACGGAGTCATAGGAGTTTGCATAAGAACTGGCCCTTTGTATGGTGGAATCGTCTGAGAGGATGAATCCTTTTCAAACGGATCAAAGGAATCAAGGACGAAATGACTGAGGAAATTTCACTAGGACCATCTTTCTCGTCTTTATCACCCCACCCGGTTGGGATAATTTTCTCTTTGGAGAGATAATGAGGAGGTGCTGTGAGATCAACCCAATAAGCTTTTTCGCAATTTCCACTTGGTATCCAGACTGCATGATCTGGCTTTGGATTATGCTTCCAAGGATGAGAGGACTGCTTCTTTGGCTTAGCTGGCTATTTGAGCTTTTGAGCGAGTCATTTTCTTTTTCTCTTCAACTCGTCTGAATCAAGATAATGCTTCTCTAAAGAAGATTTCTGCATGTTGATCATGTTGATGCTGTTCCAAGAACGAACTTGTCCAGAAGAGGATACGGATTGTACAAAGACTGTAGAGGATTTGTACACGGTTGTAAGGGCTGTTGGCTTGGTAGGTAATAGAGATTTGAACTTTTGTGTGAGTTGGGAAGTTTGGTAATATGAGTATGGGTTTCACGGAGAGTGTTTGAAGAGTTCACCTGGTTTGGTAGATGGAGGTGTTTGGGTTATGTCTACCTCATAATGAGATGCGGAAGGATCAAAGGAAGTGACTTCAGAGTTGTTAGCAACAACTTGTTGTTCTGGCAGAGGAAGATCAGCCATGGTGGATACACTGGTCACGACTGGACTTACTGCAGGACTTACTGCGCCTTTCATTCACTCTTTAACGGCTATTGCCCTATTTCCAAAGACTCTAGTTTTCAACACACAAGTATAGTTTAAGACCTGCAATACCAGAATAAGGAAGTGCTACAGTTAACTAGGCTATGAGACCACTAAGGGGAAGGCGGAGAGCGGGAGGCGGAAGACATGGCTAAAGGCTAAGGGTAGAAGGAAGATGTAGGCAATTTGAGAGAAAGAAAGATGTATTGCAATCCAAATCTGACTCTATCTGACTCTTTAGTCAGGGGTTCTTCATTATTTATAGGCAAACCATTACAAAGAAAATAATTACAAGCGGAATATTCACTATTCCTGACAAGGACTAAAGCAGCTTCCTTTAATAAAGGAAAAGCTAACACGACATAAAGAGATTACTAATAATTCACAATAAGACAAACCTGATGCGACAAAAGCGATTTCCTTTAATAAAGGAAATCTCACTTATTACAAACATAAAAACGAGACATGACATAAAGAGAATCTGAAGTGACAAAAGATTCCTGTCATATCCTATTATTACAACATGACAAACCAATTTACATGACACAAAGCTTCGTCATGGGATCCACCCGGGATTCCTGGAATCCTGTCTGCAATGAGTCACCATATGTCATTATTAAGATCGATATCATCCCACCACTCTTGACTATTCTGGTTAAGATCTCCCCACATGGGTCATAGTTAGACCTAAGCTTTGCAGTGGAATAGCCATCTTCTTGCGAAAAATTCTGGAATGCGAGAAGATGCTCATGAAAAGTAGGGCTATCAAGGAAGCGGATGTGCCAAAATTCTCGGGGATCAGAAACATCTAGACCATGGGCTCTAGCAGTGGCTCTCTTGACAGTAAGACATTGTTCCCAAGAAATAAAATATTCCCAAGGCTCTTGTCGGAGGTGGAAATGGTTGATTGGAATGATGGTTGGCGGAATAGCACGATTCCAAACATTTGTGAGACGTATGATGAAAACCTGCTGGTGCTGAATAATTTGTCCGGTGATAAGTGTTGGGGGGTCAAATGACTGAAACACATGTGAGAATAGCTTGACGAAGCGAGATTCTGGGAACACACGAACATGTCACTGAATGAGCTCTGGATCAAAAAGAACTGCCATAGGATAATAATTAAGCCAATACCAAAGATACAAGAATTGCATCTTTGAAAAGTCATAATTATTAAAATCAAGAACTGTATCCCATGGTTCTTCATGTTGGGGATTGTAACGAACAACGTTGCGAACATAATAGATAGAGGATAATAGATCAATAATTTTTCTGAGCTTGATCTCAACAAATTCTTCAAAGAAATCAGTGATCCGGCTTCTGGCGAATGATCGGAGTATCTTTATCTTGATCTCTTCAGGTAGGGCTTCAAGAAATTGAGCTTGCTGGTCTGAACTCAAATCATAAAATGTCTAAGACTGGCCATCAGTGGGATCTGGATTTGATCTGGAACTACTTGGAATAAGACCTGGAACAAGGGAAGATGGAAGTTTGCGTCCATCTGGATTTACCATGCATACAGCTTTCTCGGATGGTGGTATGCGAGAGACAAAATCAGCAAGGATATTCTCTTTGCTTGGGATGTGTCGCATTGTCCAATTGAATTGGGAAATCCATTCTGTCCATCGAATGAGTTGTGGATCTGGAATATCATTCTTTTTTCTTCTGAGAATGCCCTGAAATCCTTTAAAATCTGTTTCAATAATAAAAGGATTCTGAGCAAGATAAAACTTGAATTTTTGATTCCCTGAATAACTGCAAGAAATTTTCTTTTTTAAAGAGGGATAATTGCGTTGTGCTGGTGTGAAAGATCCTAATTTGTAACCACAGACTTGTCTGTCTCCATTGTCTTCTTCAATGAGGACTGATGTCCAAAAATCAAGGGAAGCATTAGTCTGCAAAACGAGTTGTCCTGAACCTGGGATCTTGAGAGGAGGAAGTGCTTTGCATAACTCCTTTAGCTTCTGAACTGCAACTGTAGCTTCTGGAGACCAATTTCCAATGTTGAATTTTCGGAGGTACTTGGAAATCTAGTTGGTGTAAATGGCCAATGATAGGACATGCGATGAGGCATAATTGATGAGGCCAAGGAACTGCTACATCTGAGTAACAGTTTTGAGTTCATCAGGAAAGTCGAGGACTTTGCTTGATTTGTGGTCCTGTAAAAGAATGTGTTCTTCTCTTATCTGCAAACCAAGAAAATCAATAGCATTTAGACCAATTTTTATCTTGGATTCAGCAAGAACTAATCCGTGCTAGTAGGTTAGTTCCTGGAATTGTCGGAGATGCTGGTGGTGTTCTTCAACTGTGTTACTGAATATCAAAACATCATCAATGTAGACAATACAGTGCTGCGCGAGTGGGCTATAAACATCATCCATTCTGTGTTGGAACTCGAACGGTGCATTCTTGAGACCGAATGGCATGACATTCCATTCATAATGACCCTGTGGAACAATAAAAGCAGTTTTGAATCTGTCAGCTTCAGTAATACCAATCTACCAAAATCCTGATTTCATATCAAATTTGGAAAAGAATTTGGCTTTGGACAGCTTCTGAAGGAGTTGTTCCTTTCTTGGAAGAGGGTATCTGATATCCTGCAATTGATCATTGAGTTGGCGATAATCTATCACCAATCTTTTCTTTCCTCGAACTTGTTCAGATCTTTTGTTGACATAAAAAGCATGACTTGCCCATGGAGATCTGGATGGTCGGATGAGACCTTGCTCAAGTAGTGTCTGAATTTCAGCTTGACAGAGATCTTCATCTTTTGGCATTACTGAATGAGAGGCGGTTTGGTGTGGCATTTGCCAATTCTCTTTATAAGGTAGAGAGGCAAAGTGTTTCTCTCTTTCCCAAAACTTGTTTGGAAGATCACCGCAACAGGAAAGGAAGAGGCTTCTTTCTTCAGCAAATTCATCGTCATGAATGGCTAAAACCTATGAAGGTAATTTCTGTATGGATACCCAAGGGGTATACTAATTATGCAGGAATTGGAAACCATCTGTTTGAAATGAGAATGGAGCAAGTAAGGTGAGAAAAACCATTCCAAAGAGTCTGTCTTCACAGCATTGATCATACTGGCAAAAGCTGTGTCGGACTGCGACATCTGGGGATAAGTGTATGGGAATGGTCATGGAATGTGCTTCACTTGCAAATCCACTACCAGAAGCAATGGTAAAGGTTGCTCTAGAGGATATCCAAAATTCACGAGGAAGACACTTGGATTTCATGAAAGAAATACATGATCCTGTGTCTAGAAGTGCAGTAACAGTGATAGGAACATATCCTGGCGGGTTTACAACAAGCTTTATGTATGGCTTATAGATTTGTCCTGGGGTAAAGGTTGCTTTGGAAGTGGTAATGATTGGTTGTTCAGGGGTTTTGTGTATTTTGGCTATGGAGAGGTTTGGTTCTTAATCAGAGGATTCAGATTCTGAGTTGAGATCTGAGGATGAGGCTGTATCAAGGTTAAGGACGGATTGATGTAGCTCCGAAGTCCATGTGTATAGCTGGTCATAAAAGTTTTGAGTTGAGATGAACTGAACAAGCTTGGCTGGTAGCTTCTTGGTCTTTTGAGGTAACAATTCTTTACAAAATGTCCTTTCTTTCCACAAAGAAAACACTTAGTGGAAGAAGAGGGTTTTGATCTTTTCTTCACAAATTTGAACTTGTTGAATGGTTTTCTAGACTTGTGAAACCTTTTTTGATATTTGTGCTTCTTGTATTTGTGACACGAACATGGAGAGTAGCTGTGAGCGTGACAGCCAAACTTTTGGAAATCTTTTCTGCAAAAGGTATCCATTATTTTCTGCTCGTAGCTTTTGGGGAGCTTGCCAAGTTGCTTGGACTCGTACTGATCTTGAAGGAGCTTTCTGGCCATCTGGTACAAGTGAGCAAGACTCACCTGTCTTACATCTGCAATATTGGCTCGTTTGAACTCTGTTTCGAGCAATTCAGGAAATGGTTGTGGCATGTTAAAGACGAACGCCTAATTGATGGTTTCTTTATTTTTTCCCAAGATAAAATACAGAGCTTCCTATCTGAGATAGTAATCTCCAAGTTTTGCAACATCACAGCATTTGTTGAGTAAGAACTCATTTTCTGCCTTTTCAATCTCTTGGGTTATTTGTCCTACAAAAATGTTTCGTAGACATCTTAGGAATATCTGAATAGGATCTGTATCTGTCAGGATGATATGTCTTTCTTCTTCTGTCAGCATCCTTGTCCACCAACTGCGGAGTGATCCTGTAAAAGCAGTAACAAGACGCTCAATGATATATCTTATCTCAAGAGTAGGATTTCGGAGAGATTCTCCATTTATCCATGCATCCATTTTCTCAAGATTTTTGAGTCTGTCATTAGGAGGAATGGCAACAATATTCCAAAATTGCTTGTGATCTGGAGCATATGGGATGAAAACTTTTCCTTCAATGTTTTGTTGTCTTTAAGGTTGTTGTTGTGGAACCGGTGGGACTTGTGCTTGTGTTTGGTTTCGGTGTTCTCCTGCTTGGAAAGTTTCTCCTTGGTCACTGGTTGCTTCTGAATCATCAGGATTAGTTTGTACAGGGTTGTGTGTACGTGTCCTTGTGGTGTCTGTGTAGAACGGTGTCACTAGGGTCTGCATAAGAACTGGTCCTTTGTATGGTGGAATCGTCTGAGAGGATGAATACTTTTCAAACGGATCAAAGGAATCAAATGATGAAATGACTGACGAAATTTCACTAGGATGTTCTTTCTCGTCTTCATCACCCCACCTAGTTGTGATATTTTTCCCTTTGGAGAGATAATGAGGAGGTGGTGTGAGATCAACCCAATAAACTTTTTCTCAATTTCCACTTGGTATCCAGACTGCATGATCTGGCTTTGGATTATGCTTCAAAGGATGAGAGGACTGCTTCTTCGGCTTGGTTGCCTTTCTGAGTTTTTCAGCGAGTCGTTCTCTTTTTCTTTTGAACTCGTCTGAATCAAGATAATGCTTCTCTGAAGAAGATTTCTGCATGTTGATCATGTTGATGCTGTTCCAAGAACGAACTTGTCCTGAAGGGTTCCAAACTGGAGCGGCCTTCTGATGCTTTTTCCAGTTAATAGGAGTCTGCTGGTGATATGTGTGGTTTCTATGGAAAGCCTTGTGGAGGTCATTATATTGGTCATAACAACCTTGTCTGAGATGATCATGGGCTTCTTTTGTCCATGCAACATGTTCCCTAAGATCTGACCATATTTTCTCAATGGCAGCATTCTGGGCTTTTGCATTCATGTTGCCCTAATTGATTGCTGACTCAATTGGTCCAACATCTTGTGGTCTGGTTTCGGTAACTTTCCATTTACCAACATATGCATTGTCGGCTTCTCCTGTACAGTAGATGTCTTTAGGAAAATTAACAGAACAAACATATCTAGAGGACCTAGATCTGGAAGCAAAGGGTTTTCTAACACTGTGTGGACAAGACTGAGGATGTCCAGCAAGTTGACATTTTTCACATGGTTTGGCTGGTTGGAATTCTGTTGGAAATGATATGGCGACATGACCTAGTTCTAGAGGATGTCTAGAGATTCTTGGTGAATCATGGATAATTGGTCGGTTATGGCTTCTTTCATAATCATTTTTCCAACGAGGAGGGAAAGTGAGTTCATGTTTGGTGTAGATCTTTGGTTGGGTAACATTACTATCACCTAACACGTGGACTCGAGGCTTACAGTTGTGGTCCATGGAAAAGAGATGGGTTTGAACTTTATAGGTCATAGAATGATGGAGTGCAACAACAGTTTTATTTGGGTTCATATCAGCTCCATAAAATTGGATAAGGACCTGTATGGTTTGAGAAAGGGTAGGACGGGAAAGCCAGAATAGTCAGGAGTGGTGGGATGATATCGATCTCAATAATGACAGATGGTGACTTATTGCAGACAGAATTCCAGGAACCCCGGGTGGACCCCATGATGAAGCTTCATGTCATGTAAATAGGTTTGTCATGTTGTAATAATAGGATATGACAGGAATCTTTTGTCACTTCAGATTCTCTTTAGGTCATGTCTAGTTTGTCTGTTTGTAATAAGTGAGATTTCCTATATTAAAGGAAACCACTTTAGTCACGTCAGGTTTGTCTTATTGTGAATTATGAGGAATCTCTTTATGTCGTGTCAGCTTTTCCTTTATTAAATGAAGCTGCCTTAGTCCTTGTCAGGAATAGTGAAGATTCCGCTTGTAATTATTTGCTTTGTAATGGTTTGCCTATAAATAATGAAGAACTCCTAACTATAGGGGCAGAGTTAGATAGAGTCAGATTTGGATTGAAACACATCTTTCTTTCTCTCAAACAGCTTACATCTTCCTTCTTTTTACCCTTAGCCTTTAGCCATGTCTTCCGCCTCCCGCTCTTCGCCTTCCCCTTAGTGGTCGCAGAGCCTAGTTAATTGTAGCACTTCCCTATTCTGGCATTGAAGGTCTTAAACAATACTTGTGTGTTGAAAACTAGAGTCTTTGGCAATAGGGCAATAGCCGTTAAATAGTGAATGAAAGGCGCAGTAAGTCCCGCAGTAAGTCCAGTTGTGACCAGTGTATCCACCATGGTTGATCTTCCCCTGCCAGAACAAGAAGTTGTTGCTAACAACTCTAAAGTCACTTCCTTTGATCCTTACGCATCTCATTATGAGGTAGACATAATCCAAACACCTCCATCTACCAAACCAGGTGAACTCTTCAAACTCTCTCCGTTAAACCCATACTCATATTACCAAACTTCCCAACTCACACAAAAGTTCAAATCTCTATTACCTACCAAGCTAGTAACCCTTACAGCCGTGTACAAATCCTCTACAGTCTCTGTACAATCCGTATCCTCTTCCGGACAAGTTCGTTCTTGGAACAGCATCAACATGATCAACATGCAGAAATCTTCTTCAGAGAAGCATTATCTTGATTCAGACGAGTTCAAGAGAAAAAGAGAATGACTCGCTCAAAAGCTCAAATAGCCAACTAAGCCAAAGAAGCAGTCCTCTTGTCCTTGGAAGCATAATCCAAAGCCAGATCATGCAGTCTGGATACCAAGTGGAAATTGCGAAAAAGCTTATTGGGTTGATCTCACACCACCTCCTCGTTATCTCTCCAAAAGAAAATTATCCCAACCGGGTAGGGTGATGAAGACGAGAAAGAAGGTCCTAGTGAAATTTCCTCAGTCATTTCTTTATTTGATTCCTTTGATCCGTTTGAAAAAGATTCAACCTCTCAGACGATTCCACCATACAAAGGGCCAGTTCTTATGCAGACCACTGTGACACAGTTCTACACGGACACCACAAGGACACATACATACAACCCTGTTCAAACTAATCCTAATGATTCAAAAGCAACCAGGTACCAAGGAGAAACTTCCCAAGCAGGAGGGCACGTCCGCTTCCCTAATAGCCCTACTTTTCATGAGCATCTTCTCGCATTCCATAATTTTTCTCAAGAAGATGGCTATTCCACTGCTGACCTTGGGTCTGACTATGTCCCGTGGGGGGAGATGATTTTAGTAGCCAGAACAGTCAGGAGTGGGAAAAGGATTCATCCTCTCAGACAATTCCACCATACAAAGGACCAGTTCTTATGCAGACCCCTGTGACACAGTTCTACACAGACACCACAAGGACACGTACACATAACCCTGTACAAACTAATCCTGATGATTCAGAAGCAATCAGTGACCAAGGAGAAACTTCCCAAGCAGGAGAACACCGAAACCAAACACAAGCACAAGTCCCACAGGTTCCACAACAACAACCTCAAAGACAACAAAACATTGAAGGAAAAGTTTCCATCCCATATGCTCCAGATCACAAGCAATTCTGGAACATTGATTCCATTCCTCCTGATGACAGACTCAAATATCTTGAGAAAATGGATGCATGGATAAATGGAGAATCTCTCCAAAATCCTACTCTTGAGATAAGAGATATCATTGACCGTCTTGTTGCTACTTTTACAGGATCACTCCGCAGTTGGTGGACAAGGATGATGACAGAAGAAGAAAGACAGATCATCCTGACAGATGCAGATCCTATTCAGATATTCCTAAGATGTCTACGAAACATTTTCGTAGGACAAACAACCCAAGAGATTGAAAAGGCAGAAAAGGAGTTCTTACTCAACAAATACTATGATGTTGCAGAACTTGGGGATTACTATCTCAGATAGGAAGCTCTGTATTTTATCTTTGGAAAAGATATAGAAACCATCAAGAAGGAGTTCGTCTTTAACATGCCACAACCACTTCTTGAATTGCTCAAAACAGAGTTCAAACGAGCCAACATTGCAGATCTAAGACAGGCGAGTCTTGGTCACTTGTACCAGATGCCCAAAAAGCTCATTCAAGATCAGTGCGAGTCCAAACGACTTGGCAAACTTCTCAAAATCAACGAGCAGAAAACAATGGATACCTTTTGCATAAAAGATTTCCAAAAGTTTGGCTGTCACACTCACAGCTACTCTCCATGTTCGTGTCACAAATACAAGAAGTACAAACATCAGAAAATGTTTCACAAGTCCAGAAAACCTTTCAAGAAGTTCAAATTTGTGAAGAAAAGATCAAAACCCTCTTCTTCCACTAAGTGTTTTCTTTGTGGAAAGAAATGATATTTTGCAAAGGATTGTTACCTCAAAAAGACCAAAAAGCTACCAGCCAAGCTTGTTCAGTTCATCTCAACTCAAAACTTTGATGACCAACTATACACATGGACTTCCGAACCAGATCAAACCCTCCAGGATATGTTCCTATCACTGTTACTGCACTTCTAGACACAGGATCATGTATTTCTTTCATGAAATCTAAGTGTCTTGCTCCTGAATTTTGGATATCCTCTAGAGCAACCTTTACCACTGCTTCTGGTAGTGGATTTGCAAGTGAAGCACATTCCATGACCATTCCCATACACTTATCCCCAGATGTCTCAGTCCGACACAACTTTTACCAATATGATCAATGCTGTGAAGATATTCTAGGAATGGATTTCCTCACCTTACTTGCTCCATTCTCATTTCAGACAGATGGTTTCCAATTCCTGCATAATCAGTATACCCCTTGGGTATCCTTACAGAAATTACCCTCACAGGTTTCAGCCATTCAAGATGATAAATTTGCTGAGGAAAGAAGCCTCCTCCTTTCCTGTTGCGGTGATCTTCCAAACAAGTTTTGGGAAAGAGAGAAACACTTTGTCTCTCTACCTTACAAAGAGAATTGGCAGATGCCATACCAAACCGCCTCTCATCCAGGAATACTAAAAGATAAAGATATTTGTCAAGCCGAAATTCAAGCACTACTCGAGCAAGGTCTCATCCGACCATCCAGATCTTCGTGGGCAAGTCATGCATTTTATGTCAACAAAAGATCTGAACAAGTTTGAGGAAAGAAAAGATTGGTGATAGATTATCGCCAACTCAATGATCAATTGCAGGATATCAGATACCCTCTTCCAAGAAAGGAACAACTCCTTCAGAAGTTGTCGAAAGCCAAATTCTTTTCCAAATCTGTCAGCTTCAGTGATACCAATCTACCAAAATCTAGATTTCATATCAAATTTGGAAAAGAATTTGGCTTTGGACAGCTTCTAGAGGAGTTGTTCCTTTCTTGGAAGAGGGTATCTGATATCCTGCAATTGATCATTGAGTTGGCGATAGTCTATCACCAATCTTTTCTTTCCTCGAATTTGTTCAGATCTTTTGTTGACATAAAAGGCATGACTGGCCCATGGAGATCTGGATGGTCGGATGAGACCTTGCTCGAGTAGTGCTTGAATTTCAACTTGACAAAGATCTTCATCTTTTGGCATTCCTAGATGAGAGGCGGTTTGGTGTGGCATCTGCCAATTCTCTTTGTAAGGTAGAGAGACAAAGTGTTTCTCTCTTTCCCAAAACTTGGTTGGAAGATCACCGCAACAAGAAAGGAGGAGGCTTCTTTCTTTAGCAAATTCATCATCTTGAATGGCTGAAACCTGTAAGGGTAATTTCTGTAAGGATACCCAAGGGGTATACTGATTATGCAGGAATTGGAAACCATCTGTTTGAAATGAGAATGGAACAAGTAAAGTAAGAAAATCCATTCCGAAGAGAATGTCTTAACATCATTGATCATACTGGTAAAAGCTATGTTGGACTGAGACATCTGGGGATAAGTGTATGGGAATGGTCATAGAATGTGCCTCACTTGCAAATCCACTACCAGAAGCAGTGGTAAAGGTTGCTCTAGAGGATATCCAAAATTCAGGAGGAAGACACTTGGATTTCATGAAAGAAATACATGATCCTGTGTCTAGAAGTGCAGTCACAATGATAGGAACATATCCTGGAGGGTTTACAATAAGCTTTATGTATGGCTTATAGATTTGTCCTGGGGTAAATGTAGCATTAGAAGTGGTAAGGATTGGTTGTTCAGAGGTTTTGAGTATTTTGGCTATGGAGAGGTTTGGTTCTGAATTAGAGGATTTTGATTCTAAGGTGAGATCTGAGGATGAGGCTGTATCTAGGTTAAGGACGGCTTGATCTGGTTCGGAAGTCCATGTGTATAGTTGGTCATCAATGTTTTGAGTTGAGATGAACTGAACAAGCTTGTCTAGTAGCTTCTTGGTCTTTTTGAGGTAACAATCCTTTGCAAAATGTCCTTTCTTTCCACAAAGAAAACACTTAGTGGAAGAAGAGGGTTTTGATCTTTTCTTCACAAATTTGAACTTCTTGAAAGGTTTTCTAGACTTGTGAAACCTTTTCTGATGTTTGTGCTTCTTGTATTTGTGACACGAACAAGAAGAGTAGTTGTGAGTGTGACAGCCAAACTTTTGGAAATCTTTTCTGCAAAAGGTATCCATTGTTTTCTGCTCGTTGCTTTTGAGGAGCTTGCCAAGTCGCTTGGACTCGCATTGATCTTGAATAAGCTTTCTGGCCACCTGGTATAAGTGAGCAAGACTCACCTGTCTTAGATTTGTAATATTGGCTCGTTTGAACTCTACTTCGAGCAATTCAGGAAGTGGTTGTGGCATGTAGAAGACAAATACCTTTTTGATGGTTTATGTATTTTTTCGAAAGATAAAATACAAAGCTTTCTGTCTTAGATAGTAATCTCCAAGTTTTGCAACATCACAGCATTTGTTGAGTAAGAACGCCTTTTCTGCCTTTTCAATCTCTTGGGCTATTTGTCCTACAAAAATATTTCGTAGACATCTTAGGAATATCTGAATAGGATCTGCATCTGTCAGGATGATATGTCTTTCTTCTTCTGTCAGCATCCTTGTCCACCAACTGCAGAGTGATCCTGTAAAAGCAGCAACATGACGGTCAATGATATATCTTATCTCAAGAGTAAGATTTTGGAGAGATTCTCTATTTATCCATGCATCCATTTTCTCAAGATATTTGAGTCTGTCATCAGGAGGAATTGCATCAATGTTCCAGAATTGCTTGTGATCTGGAGCATATGGGATGGAAACTTTTCCTTCAATGTTTTGTTGTCTTTGAGGTTACTGTTGTGGAACCTGTGGGACTTGTGCTTGTGTTTGGCTCTAGTGTTCTCCTGCTTGGGAAGTTTCTCCTTGGTCACTGGTTGCTTTTGAATCATCAGGATTAGTTTGTACAGGGTTGTGTGTACGTGTTCTTGTGGTGTCCATGTAAAACGGAGTCACAGGAGTTTGCATAAGAACTGGCCCTTTGTATGGTGAAATAGTATGAGAGGATGAATCATTTTCAATCGGATCAAAGGAATCAAAGGACGAAATGACTGAGGAAATTTCACTAGGACCTTCTTTCTCGTCTTCATCACCCTACTCGGTTGTGATAGTTTTCTCTTTGGAGAGATAATGAGGAGGTGGTGTGAGATCAACCCAATAAGCTTTTTCGCAATTTTCACTTGGTATCCAGACTGCATGATCTGGCTTTGGATTATGCTTCCAAGGATGAGATGACTGCTTTTTTGGCTTAGCTGGCTGTTTGAGCTTTTGAGCGAGTCGTTCTCTTTTTCTCTTGAATTCGTCTGAATCAAGATAATGCTTCTCTGAAGAAGATTTATGCATGTTGATCATGTTGATGCTGTTCCAAGAATGAATTAGTTCGGAAGAGGATGCAGATTGTACAAAGACTGTAGAGGATTTCTACAGAGCTGTAAGGGCTGCTGGCTTGGTAGGTAATAGAGATTTGAACTTTTGTGTGAGTTGGGAAGTTTGGTAATATAAGTATGGGTTTAACGGAGAGAGTTTGAAGAGTTCACCTGGTTTGGTAGATGGAGATGTTTGGGTTATGTCTACCTCATAATGAGATGTGGAAGGATCAAAGGAAGTGACTTTAGAGTTGTTAGCAACAACTTCTTGTTCTAGCAGTGGAAAATCTGCCATGGTGGATACACTGGTCACAACTGGACTTACTGCGGGACTTACTACGCCTTTCAATCACTCTTTAACGGCTATTACCCTTTTGCCAAAGACTCTAGTGTTCAACGCACACGTATAGTTTAAGACCTTCAATACCAGAATAGGGAAGTGCTACAGTTAACTAGGCTCTGAGACCACTAAGGGTTAAGGGAATGAGCGAGAGGCGGAAGACATGGCTAAAGGCTAAGGGTAGAAATTTGGAAGATGTAAGTTGTTTGAGAGAAAGAAAGATGTATTGCAATCCAAATCTGACTCTATCTGACTCTGCCCCTTTAGTCAAGGGTTCTTCATTATTTATAGGCAAACCATTACAAAGCAAATAATTACAAACGGAATCTTCACTATTCCTGACAAGGACTAAAGCAGCTTCCTTTAATAAAGGAAATCTCACTTATTACAAACAGACAAACTAGACATGACCTAATGAGAATCTAAAGTGACAAAAGATTCCTGTGATATCCTATTATTACAACATGACAAACCTATTTACAAAACACGAAGCTTCGTCATGGGGTCCACCCAGGATTCTTGGAATCCTGTCTGCAATGAGTCACCATCTGTCATTATTAAGATCGATATCATCCCACCACTCCTGACTATTCTCTGATACCACTAAGGGTAACGGAAAGAGCGAGAGGCGGAAGACATGGCTAAAGGCTAAGGGTAGAAGGAAGATGTAGGCAGTTTGAGAGAAAGATAGACGTATTGCAATCCAAATCTGACTCTATCTGACTCTACCCCTTTAGTCAGGGGTTCTTCATTATTTATAGGCAAACCATTACAAAGCAAATAATTACAAGCAGAATCTTCACTCTTCCTGACAAGGACTAAAGCAGCTTCCTTTAATAAAGGAAAAACTGACACGACATAAAGAGATTCATAATAATTCACAATAAGACAAACCTGACGCGACTAAAGCAGTTTCCTTTAATAAAGGAAATCTCACTTGTTACAAACAGACAAACTAGACATGACCTAAAGGGAATTTGAAGTGACAAAAGATTCCTGTCATATCCTATTATTACAACATGACAAACCTATTTACAAAACACGAAGCTTCGTCATGGGGTCCACCCGAGATTCTTGGAATCCTATCAGCAATGAGTCACCATCTATCATTATTAAGATTGATATCATCCCACCACTCTTGACTGTTCTGGCTACTAAAATCATCTCCCCCCTACAGGTCATAGTCAGACCCAAGGTCTGCAGTGGAATATCAATCTTTTTGAGAAAAATTATGGAATGCAAGAAGATGCTCATGAAAAGTGGGGCTATCGGGGAAGCGGACGTGCCAAAATTCTTGGGGATCAGCAACATCTAGACCATGAACTCGAGCAGTGGCTCTCTTGACAGTAAGACATTGTTCCCAAGAAATAAAATATTCCCAAGGCTCTTGTCGGAAGTGGAAATGGTTGATTGGAATGATGGTTGGCGGAATGGCACGATTCTAAACATTTGTGAGACGTATGATGAAAACCTGCTAGTACTGAATAATTTGTCCGGTGATGAGTGTCGGAGGATCAAATGACTGAAACACTTGTGAGAATAGCCTGACGAAGCGGGATTCTAGGAACACACGAACATGTCTCTGAATGAGCTCTGGATCTAAAAGAACTGCCATTGGATAATAATTAAGCCAATACCAAAGATACAAGAATTGCAACTTTGAAAAGTCATAATTATTAAAATCAAGAACTGTATCCCATGGTTCTTCATGTTGGGGATTGTAACGAACAACGTTGCAAACATAATAGATAAAGGATAACAGATCAATAATTCTTCTGAGCTTGATCTCAACGAATTCTTCAAAGAAATCAGTGATCTGGCTTCTGGCGAATGATCGGAGCATCTTTATCTTGATCTCTTCAGGTAAGGCTTCAAGAAATTGAGCTTGCTGGTTTGAACTCAAATCATAAAATGTCTGAGACTGGCCATCAATGGGAACTGGTTTGAACTGGAACTGCCTGGAATAAGACCTGGAACAAGGGAAGATGGAAGTTTGCGTCCATCTGTATTTACCATGCATACAATTTTTTCGGATGGTGGTGTGCGAGAGAAAAAATCAGCAAGGATATTCTCTTTGCCTGGGATGTGTCGCATTGTCCAATTGAATTGGGAAATCCATTTTGTCCATCGGATGAGTTGTGGATCTGGAATATCATTCTGCTTTCTTCTAAGAACGCCCTGAAATCCTTTAAAATCTCTTTCAATAATAAAAGAATTCTGAGCAAGATAAAACTTGAATTTTTTGATTCCCTGAATAACTGCAAGAACTTCTCTTTTAAAATAGGGATAATTACGTTGTGCTGGCATGAAAGATCCTAATTTGTAACCACAAACTTGTCTGTGTCCATTGTCTTCTTCAATGAGGACTATTGCCCAAAAATCAAGGTAAGCATCAGTCTGCAAAATGAGTTGTTCTGGACCTGGGATCTTGAGAGGAGGAAGTGCCTTGCATAACTCTTTTAGCTCCTGAACTGCAACTGTGGCTTCAGGAGACCAATTTCCAACGTTGGATTTTCGGAGGTACTTGGAAATCTAGCTAGTGTAGTTGGCCAATGATGGGACATGCGATGAGGCATAATTGATGAGGCCAATGAACTGTTGGATCTGTGTAATAGTTCTGAGTTCATCAGGAAAGTCGAGGACTTTGCTTGATATGTGGTCCTGTAAAAGAATGTGTCCTTCTCTTATCTACAAACCAAGAAAATCAATCACATTTAGACCAATTTTCATTTTGGATTCAGCAAGAACTAATCCATGCTGGTAGGTTAGTTCCTGGAATTGTCGGAGATACTGGTGGTGTTCTTCAGCTGTGTTAATGAATATCAAAACATCATCAATGTAGACAATACAGTGCTGCGTGAGTGGCCTATAAACAACATCCATTCTGTGCTGGAACTTGGACGGTACATTCTTGAGACCGAATGGCATCACATTTCATTCATAATGACCCTGTGGAACAACAAAAGCAGTTTTGAATCTGTCAGCTTCGGTAATACCAATCTGCCAAAATCCTGATTTCATATCAAATTTGGAAAAGAATTTGGCTTTGGACAGCTTCTGAATGAGTTGTTCCTTTCTTGGAAGAGGGTATCTGATATCCTGCAATTGATCATTGAGTTGGCGATAATCTATCACCAATCTTTTCTTTCCTCGAACTTGTTCAGATCTTTTGTTGACATAAAAGGCATGACTTGTCCACGGAGATCTGGATGGTCGGATGAGACCTTGCTCGAGTAGTGCTTGAATTTCAACTTGACAAAGATCTTCATCTTTTGGCATTCCTGGATGAGAGGCGGTTTGGTGTAGCATCTACCAATTTTCTCTGTAAGGTAGAGAGACAAAGTGCTTCTCTCTTTCCCAAAACTTGTTTGGAAGATCACCGCAACAAGAAAGGAGGAGGCTTCTTTCTTTAGCAAATTTGTCATCTTGAATGGCTGAAACCTGTGAAGGTAATTTCTGTAAGGATACCCAAGGGGTATATTAATTATGCAGGAATTGGAAACCATCTGTTTGAAATAAGAATGGTGCAAGTAAGGTGAGGAAATCCATTCCTAAAAGAATATCTTCACAGCATTGATCATACTGGTAAAAGTTGTGTCAGACTGAGACATCTGGGGATAAGTGTATGGGAATGGTCATGGAATGTGCTTCACTTGCAAATCCACTACCAGAAGCAGTGGTAAAGGTTGCTCTGGAGGATATCCAAAATTCAGGAGGAAGACAGTTGGATTTCATGAAAGAAATACATGATCCTGTGTCTAGAAGTACAGTAACAGTGATAGGAACATATATTGGAGGGTTTACAACAAGCTTTATGTATGGCTTATAGATTTGTCTTGGGGTAAAGGTAGCTTTGGAAGTGGTAAGGATTGGTTGTTTAGCGGTTTTGTGTATTTTGGCTATGAAGAGGTTTGGTTCTGAATCAGAGGATTCGGATTCTGAGGTGAGATCTGAGGATGACGTTGTATCAAGGTTAACGATGGCTTGATCGGGCTTAGAAGTCCATGTGTATAGCTGGTCATAAAAGTTTTGAGTTGAGATGAACTGAACAAGATTGGCTGGTAGCTTCTTGGTCTTTTTGAGGTAACAATTCTTTTCAAAATGTCCTTTCTTTCCACAAAGAAAACACTTAGTGGAAAAAGAGGGTTTTGATATTTTCTTCACAAATTTGAACTTCTTGAAAGGTTTTCTAGACTTGTGAAACCTTTTTTGATGTTTGTGCTTCTTGTATTTGTGACACGAACATGGAGAGTAGCTGTGAGCGTGACAGCCAAACTTTTGGAAATCTTTTCTGCAAAAAGTATCCATTATTTTTTGCTCGTTGCTTTTGGGGAGCTTGCCAAGTCGCTTGGACTCGTACTGATCTTGAATGAGCTTTCTGGCCATCTGGTACAAGTGAGCAAGACTCACCTGTCTTACATCTACAATATTGGCTTGTTTGAACTCTGTTTCGAGCAATTTAGGAAATGGTTGTGGCATATTAAAGACGAACGCCTTCTTGATGGTTTCTGTATTTTTTCCCAAGATAAAATACAGAGCTTCCTGTCTTAGATAGTAATCTCCAAGTTTTGCAACATCACAGCATTTGTTGAGTAAGAACTCATTTTCTGCCTTTTCAATCTCTTGGGTTGCTTGTCCTACAAAAATGTTTCGTAGACATCTTAGGAATATCTGAATAGGATCTGCATCTCTCAGGATGATCTGTCTTTCTTCTTCAGACAGTATTATTGTCCACCAACTGCGAAGTGATCTTGTAAAAGCAGTAACAAGACAATTAATGATATCTCTTATCTCAAGAGTAGGATTTCGGAGAGATTCTCCATTAATCCATGCATCCATTTTCTCAAGATATTTGAGTCTGTCATCAGGAGGAATTGCATCAATGTTCCAGAATTGCTTGTGATCTGGAGCATATGGGATGAAAATTTTTCCTTCAATGTTTTGTTGTCTTTGAGGTTGCTGTTGTGGAACCTGTGGGACTTGTGGTTGTGTTTGGTTCCGGTGTTCTCCTACTTGGGAAGTTTCTCCTTGGTCACTGGTTGCTTCTGAATCATCAGGATTAGTTTGTACAGGGTTGTGTGTACGTGTTCTTGTGGTGTCCGTGTAGAACGGTGTCACAGGAGTTTGCATAAGAACTGGCCCTTTGTATGGTGGAATCGTCTGAGAGGATGAATCCTTTTCAAACGTATCAAAGGAATCAAAGGATGAAATGACTGAGGAAATTTTACTATGACCTTCTTTCTCGTTTTCATCACCCCACCCGGTTGGGATAATTTTTTCCTTGAAGAGATAAGGAGGAGGTGGTATGAGATCAACCCAATAAGCTTTTTCGCAATTTCTACTTGGTATCCAGACTGCATGATCTGGCTTTGGATTATGCTTCCAAGGATGAGAGGACTGCTTCTTTGGCTTAGCTGGCTCTTTGAGCTTTTGAGCGAGTCGTTCTCTTTTTCTCTTGAATTCATCTGAATCAAGATAATGCTTCTCTGAAGAAGATTTATGCATGTTGATCATGTTGATGCTGTTCCAAGAACGAATTAGTTCGGAAGAGGATACGGATTGTACAGAGACCGTAGAGGATTTTTACACGGTTGTAAGGGCTGCTGGCTTGGTAGGTAATAGAGATTTGAACTTTTGTGTGAGTTGGGAAGTTTGGTAATATGAGTATGGGTTTAACAGAGAGAGTTTGAAGAGTTCACCTGGTTTGGTAGATGGAGGTGCTTGGGTTATGTCTACCTCATAATGAGATGCGGAAGGATCAAAGGAAGTGACTTCAGAGTTGTTAGCAACAACTTCTTGTTCTAACAGGGGGAGATCAGCCATGGTGGATACACTGGTCACAACTGGACTTATTGCGGGACTTACTGTGCCTTTCATTCACTCTTTAACGACTATTGCCCTATTGCTAAAGACTCTAGCGTTCAACACACAAGTATAGTTTAAGACTTTCAATACCATAATAGGGAAGTACTACAGCTAACAAGGCTCTGAGACCATTAAGGGGAAGGCGGAGAGCGGGAGGCGGAACACATGGCTAAAGGCTAAGGGTAGAAGGAAGATGTAGGCAATTTGAGAGAAAGAAAGATGTATTACAATCCAAATCTAGCTCTATCTAACTCTGCCCCTTTAGTCAGGGTTCTTCATTATTTATAGGCAAACCATTACAAAGCAAATAATTACAAGCGGAATATTCACTATTCCTAACAAGGACTAAAGCAACTTCCTTTAATAAAGGAAAAGCTGACACAACGTAAAGATATTCCTAATAATTTACAATAAGGCAAACCTGACGCGACTAAAGCGGTTTCCTTTAATAAAGAAAATCTCACTTATTACAAACAGACAAACAAGACATGACCTAAAGGGAATCTGAAGTGACAAACGATTCCTGTTATATCCTATTATTACAACATGACAAACCTATTTACATGACACGAAGCTTCGTCATGGGGTCCACCCGAGATTCCTGGAATCCTGTCTACAATGAGTCACCATCTGTCATTATTGAGATCGATATTGTAATACCCCGAACCCGGCATGCATTTAATGGCATTTAGTTGCATTTAATTAAGTGTCATCTTAAATGTTACCATTGAATTTCGTGTTTATTTTTAGTTAAACATTCATTTCGAGCATTATTTTCATATTTCTTTTAGAAGTAATTAAATAATACTTGAGTTAATTATGTTAACGGAGTATCAACTACTTTTCATATTTATGTTACTTGGTTTTATTTTCTTGCACCTTAATGCTCGGTTTTCAATTAAATGGAAAAGTAGCTTCGAGCCCGGAGTGAATTTTGAACTATGTTACTTTTCAAAAATTATATTTTTCTTCTATTCCATAATATTTAGGTGTTATTCATTCTTCGTCATTTTGTGCATAGCATATCGAGAGTGGTAGCTAGAGAATGATTTCTAGTCCTCAGCAAATAGTGAAAACTAGTATTTAGTGTTTTAATTTTAGTATTCTAGTTGTTATTGACTAGAATTATATTTGTGTTAGTTGATTTAAGTTTAAAATACATAAAATGAATTACTTTGACCAAGTTTAGTAGCTTTGACCAAGCCTTGACCTTTGACCTTTTGTTGTCACCTTATAAATGCACATTTTAAGCAAAAACAAAAGCTCAAAGCTGAAAAAAATAGGCCAAGGGCCGAAAATACAAGGAAAAAAGATTTCAACTTCAAATCTTCACATCTTCGCGAGAGCTTGCACGGGGTTGTTTCCGAGGCTTCCAACGTGGTTTTCCTAGCATCTATTAGCGTACAAGGTGAGGGTTTCATCGTTATTTGCGCATTTGAAATAATTATGTTTAAACTTTAATTTTTTTGATTTAGCCGTAGGTTGTTATTTTATCCATTTTGTTGCTTAAAGAATGTTCCTTGATGATTGTAAAACATGTATTTATAGCTTTTTAGCATTTTCTACGGTTAAATATAGCAATTGCAATTTAAAATGTGAATGGAATAGTAAAATATGAATAGTAAACCCCCGTTTCGTAAAAGTTGCTCCGTTTTGCGTTTTGTTGATTTGAAAAGATGCTAGATATGGTAGAATGCTTAAATGTATGATTTAATTGGGTTGTGTAATGGAAAAACGGAGAAAAATGGCTTGGTACATGTTGGGGTCGTTTCGGTCGAGTTTGAAAATTTCTCGATATGTGTGAAGGCATTGTCGAGGCAGTCATGGAAGCACTTTTGGTGCAGTTGTGACATTGGTTGGATGATCGGCTGAGGTAGCTGTAGTTCAAACAAGCAAAGGGAAAAATCGGGGCTTTGCGGGAATTCTAGGGTAAAGTAGGGTTTCGTGGTCTTTAGACGTGCCTTATGGTGTCCTAGGAGGAGTGGTGAAGTCGGTTTCCAAAACTTGTAGCTCGTTTGGAAATAGTAGCATTGAGAAAGTTGGGTTCATTTAGTGTTTTAGTTGATATTTTTTTTTATAATGTTTGCTTATATAATGCTTAATGTGGATTATTATGCTTGTAATACTTGATTATGATTGAATTGTATATCAATTGTTGATAATTCTTGTTAGTGTTGTTCTTGTTCTTTTATTGATTGTAAATGTTATTGTATTGCATGTTGATGTTAATCTGCACTTTAGTGCCTTGCTCAATTATCGTTATATATCTCGTATTGCATTGAATAAGTGTCAGGCGCATGAGTGACGGGCCTCTCTGGGTAGTCTTAGGGTGCCACGGTTGGTTGCTCTAGCTCCGTGTCCTATTCCCGTTCTCGCTTGGGTTGCCGCCCATGGAGTTTCGGGTCGTAGAATTGACAGAGTATGTCCGGAGTACTCTAATGGAAGTTATAAGATGGGTGAGTTGGCGCGTCATCGTTAAAGTCATCGAAATCATGATCGGTACATTACTCGCTCGAGTGAACCGTAGCCTTCAAAGTGTGGTATAGCTTTGAAAGGTTGTGTTAATGCTTTCTTCAATTGCTTATTGTATTGTTGTTTATATTTATAGTTGATTGTATTGAATATATGGTTTAACTGTCTTATTTGCATTGCACGATCTTCTTTCTATCCACCTCGATATCTGTCTCGCCCTCACTGAGTATACGTGTTGTGTATACTCACTCCTCACCACCACATTTTAGGAAATGCCATGTTAACTGGAAAGTTCGTGCTTGAAGAGTTGTCTTGCGTGCTATGTGGCTTGAGTTGTCAAAGATGCAAAGATGCAAAGATGCATGTTTCATGTGTTGTTTGTATTTAATGTTAAAAAGGAATGTAATTTAAGTTTTACTAGGTTATTGAAGTGATTTGAAAAGCTAGTTTATGTATTCAGTTAGTATAGTTTAACTTCATTGCATGTATGTAAATGTCTAAAGGAAAAGAGTTAGAATAGTTTGGGTACTTGGAAATATGTATATTTACTTGTGTTCGCTTGTTGAGAACTAAGGCTCGGATCGCCTTGAGGTGTTTGTATGGTGGGACACGGTGCTGGTCCACTTATATGCTATTACAGGTTTTACGTTTTGCCTAGAAACAGGGGAGTCTCCGTCTGTCTTTCCCTAAATTATATGCCCGGGTTTGGAATTGGGTTGTGATTAGATTGATAGATAGAACTTCCGGTCTCGAGAGGGATCGGGGTGTTACAAGTGGTATCAGAGCTTAGTTAGCTCATAAGCCGAGACAGGGTCCTCGGTTTGGTGGGTAGTGATCCTTGAATGTGTGCTTGTTAAGTATGTCATGAAAGTGTATGCTTGTATTGGAGATTGTGTGTCTTGACTTGAATGTATGCACCTATGTGATATAGTTATGTATTATGTGTTAAATGTGTGCTAAGTGAAGTGAAGTGACTAGTTGTGTATTGAATTGACCTCGTGAATCAAATCGACCTCGTGAATCGAATCGGCCTCGTGAATTTTTATTTGCTTGAAATATTGCTTGTAATGTGTGTATTGGAATGTCTTGAATTGGTTGTGTTGTGATTTGATATGATTATATTGTGCTTGACTTGATTGTCGTTCTTGAGTGACTTTGTTGAATAAATTGTTTTATAAACTGTTTTACAAACTTGCTTGCATAATAGTTTAAGGCATGTGTGTATAAATATGATATATTGGCATTCATACATGTCCTATTGAAATGGTAAGAAGGACTTCTTCCTCCCCCAGAAGAGAAGTGGTTAGTAGCAGGCCCTCCAAGTTATGTGGATTG
This sequence comes from Ehretia macrophylla, assembly GCA_037974665.1. Lineage (NCBI taxonomy): Eukaryota > Viridiplantae > Streptophyta > Magnoliopsida > Boraginales > Ehretiaceae > Ehretia > Ehretia macrophylla. The sequence continues at coordinate 31,912,367 of CM075780.1, forward strand.
ACGGGAATGAGCAGTATTTGACTAGCCTTTATTTGGGAGTTGGTGTTTGTCTTTGGAGCTCGGTTATTGGCGAATCTCTAAGGTCCTCCTCTATGCTTAACAGTTGTGAAAGAGTAGCTTTCTTTTGGGGTTCTATTTGGTTGTTCTCTGGAGCATTCCTTGGTTTTCTCATTGGGTATTCTTTGGGAACTTCTGTTGGCACTTCTTGGTAGACTTGGCTATTGAGGTTTCAATCGGACTTACTACTGCATGGTATTATCTATGGTATATGTGTCTCGGTCTTTATTGGTATGTTACTAGCATCCCTCATTGGAAATTCTTCAATGGCATTCTATAGAATTCTTAGTGGTGATTTATTTGGTACTTACTTATTGGGCAATCCTTGGTATTTTCTTACTGGAGAATTGTTTCGGGTATTTTCTTTAGTGTTCCTTAGTAGGTTTGGTATTTGGAATTCCTATTATACTTATTGTATAGTACTACTTACGGTATTCTTTGGAATTCTTAGTGGGCATTCTACTAGTATTTTCCTTGTTGGCACTATTGGAAGTCTTACACTTAGAATCTTGTTCAAACTTATTATCTCATATTGCTCACGGTATGCTGTGGAATACTTTGGGCTTTCTTGGTGGTAAGTTGTGTAAAGTTTGCACTCGGCAAAAGACGATGAGATCTTGAAGTTTGGTCTTATATGTGCTGCATCTACTCTGGCTATTCCTTGACTTCCTTATTTGGTACTTGTTGAACTTCCACTGGAGATTCGTATGTGGGGTATTTCTTCGGCATCCTTCTAGTCATCAATATGTGATGTTAATTTTATCTACAGTATCTTTTCTTTAGTCTTTATTGGTATTATCTCGGCGCTCTTGGTTGGAATTTTATTCTTCTTCAGTATTCGTGTCAACGGGATTCTTGTACGATATCTACATTTGAGCCTTTATTCGGCATTACTACTTGGAATTTCTTCTTAAACTTCCCTATTGGTCTTCTTGTTTAATATACTTGCTCACCAACCGATGAAGATTAGTCAGAGTTAGGTTCAGTAGATGCAGAGTTCTATTGGAAGAAGAATTGCGAGGACGCAATTGTTTTAATGGGGGAAGGATGTGATACCCCAAACCCGACATGCATTTAATGGCATTTAGTTGCATTTAATTAAGTGTCATCTTAAATGTTAGCATTGAATTTCGTGTTTATTTTCAGTTAAACATTCATTTCTAGCATTATTTTCATATTTCTTTTAGAAGTAATTAAATAATACTTGAGTTAATTATGTTAACAGAGTATCAACTACTTTTCATATTTATGTTACTTGGTTTTATTTTCTTGCACCTTAATGCTCGGTCTTCAATTGAATGGAAAAGTAGCTTCGAGCCCGGAGTGAATTTTGAACTATGTTACTTTTCAAAAATTATATTTTTCTTATATTCCATAATATTTAGGTGTTATTCGTTCTTCGTCGTTTTGTGCATAGCATATCGAGAGTGGTAGCAAGAGAACGATTTCTAGTCCTCAGCAAATAGTGAAAACTAGTATTTAGTGTTTTAGTTTTAGTATTCTAGTTGTTATTGACTAGAATTATATTTGTATTAGTTGATTTAAGTTTAAAATGCTTAAAATGAATTAGTTTGACCAAGTTTAGTAGCTTTGACCAAGCCTTGACCTTTGACCTTTTGTTGTCACCTTATAAATGCACATTTTAAGCAAAAACAAAAGCTCAAAGCTGAAAAAAATAGGCCAAGGGCCGAAAATACAAGGGAAAAAGAAGGAAAAAATATTTCAACTTCAAATCTTCACATCTTCGTGAGAGCTTGCACGGGGTTGTTTCCGAGGCTTCCAACGTGGTTTTCCTAGCATCTAGTAGCGTCTAAGGTGAGGGTTGCATCGTTATTTACTCATTTGAAATTATTGTATCTAAACTTTAATTTTTTTGATTTAGCCGTAGGTTGTTATTTTATCCATTTTGTTGCTTAAAGAATGTTCCTTGATGATTGTAGAACATGTATTTGTAGCTTTTTAGTATTTTCTACGGTTAAATATGGCAATTGCAATTTAAAATACAAATGGAATAGTAAAATATGAATAGTAAACCTCCATTTCGTAAAAGTTGCTCCGTTTTGCATTTTGTTGATGTGGAAAGATGATAGATATGTTAGAATGCTTCAATGTACGGTTTATTTGGATTGTGTAATGGAAAAACGGAGAAAATTGGCTTGGTCCGGGTTGGGGTCGTTCCGGTCGAGTTTGGAAATTCCTTGATTTGTGTGAAGGCATTGTCGAGGTATGTCATGGAAGCACTTTTGGTGCAGTTGTAACGTTGGTTGGGTGATCGATTGAGGTAGCTATAGTTCAAACGAGCAAAGGGGAAAATCGGGGCTTTGCGGGAATTGTAGGGTAAAGTAGGGTTTCGTGGTCTTAGACGTGCCTTATGGTTGCCTAGGAGGAGTGGTGAAGTCGGTTTCCAAAACTCGTAGCTTGTTTGGAAGTAGTAGCATTGAGAAAGTTGGGGTCATTTAGTGTTTTAGTTGATTTTTTTATAATGTTTACTTATATAATGCTTAATTTGGATTATTATGCTTGTAATACTTGATTATGATTGAATTGTATATTAGTTGTTGATAATACTTCTTAGTGTGTTCTTGTTATTTTATTGATTGTAAATGCTTATTGTATCGCATGTTGATGTTAATCTGCACTTCAGTGACTTGCTCGATTATTGTTATATTTTTTCACATTGCATTGCATTGTGTCAGGCGCTTGAGTGACGGGCCTCTCTAGGGAGTCTCGGGCTGCCATGGTTGGTTGCTCTAGCTCCGTGTCCTATTCCCGTTCTCGCTTGGGTTGCCTCCCAGGGAGTTTTGGGTCGTAGACTTGACAGAGTATGTCCGGAGTACTTTAACGGAAGTTATAAGGTGGGTGAGCTGGCGCGTCATAGTTAAAGTCATCGAAATCATGATCGGTACATTACTCGGTCGAGTGAACCGTAGCCTTCGAAGTGTGGTATAGCTTTGAATGGTTGTGTTAATGCTTTCTTAAATTTCTTATTGTATTGTTGTTTATATTGATAGTTGATTGTATTGAATATATGGTTTAACTGTCTTATTTGCATTGCACGATCTTCTTGCTCTCCACCTCGATATCTGTCTCGCCCTCACTGAGTATACGTGTTGTGTATACTCACTCCTCACCACCACATTTCAGGAAATGCCATGTTAGCGGAAAAGTTCGTGCTTGAAGAATTGTCTTGCGTGCTATGTGGCTTGAGTTGTCAAAGATGCAAAGATGCATGTTTCATGTGTTGGTTGTATTTAATGTTAAAAAGGAATGTAATTTAAGTTTTACTAGGTTATTGAAGTGATTTGAAAAGCTAGTTTATGTATTCAGTTAGTATAGTTTAACTTCATTGCATGTATGTAATTGTCTAAAGGAAAAGTGTTAGAATAGTTTGGGTACTTTGAAATATGTATATTTACTTGTGTTCGCTTGTTGAGAACCAAGGCTCGGATGGCTCTGAGGTGTTTGAATGGTTGGACACGGAGCTAGTCCACTTATATGCTATTACAGGTTTTACATTTTGCCTAGAAACAGGGGAGACTCCATCTGTCTTTCCCTAAATTATATGCCCGGGTTTGAAATTGGGTTGTGATTAGATTGATAGATAGAACTTCCAGTCTCGAGAGGGATCGGGGTGTTACAAGTGGTATCAGAGCTTAGTTAGCTCATAAGCCGGGATAGGGTTCTCGGTCTGGTGGGTAGTGATCCTTGAATGTGTGCTTGTTAAGTGTGTCCTGAAAGTGTATGCTTGTATGTGAGATTGTGTGCCTTGACTTGAATGTATGCACCTATGTGATATAGTTATGTATTATGTGTTAAATGTGTGCTAAGTGAAGTGAAGTGACTAGTTGTGTATTGAATTGACCTATTGAATTGACCTCGTGAATCGAATTGACCTCGTGAATTGTTATTTGCTTGAAGTATTGCTTGTAATGTGTGTATTGGAATGTCTTGAATTGGTTGTGCCGTGATTTGAATTGATTAAGTTGTGCTTGACTTGATTGTCGTGCTTGAGTGACTTTGTTGAATAAATTGTTTTATAAACTGTTTTACAAACTTGCTTGCATAATAGTTTAAGGCATGTGTGTATAAATGTGATACATTGACATTCATACATGTCCTATTGAAATGGTAAGAAGGACTTCTTCCTCCCCCTGAAGAGAAGTGGTTAGTAGCAGGCCTTCCAAGTTATGTGGATTGACGGGAATGAGCAGTATTTGACTAGCCTTTATTTGGGAGTTGGTGTTTGTCTTTGGAGCTCGGTTATTGGCGAATCTCTAAGGTCCTCCTCTGTGCTTAACAGTTGTGAAAGAGTAGCTTTCTTTTGGGGTTCTATTTGGTTGTTCTCTGGAGCATTCCTTGGTTTTCTTATTGGGTATTCTTTGGAAACTTCTGTTGGCACTTCTTGGTAGACTTGGCTATTGGGGTTTTAATCGGACTTACTGCATGGTATTATCTATGGTATATGTGTCTCGGTCTTTATTGGTGTGTTACTGGCATCCCTTATTAGAAATTTCTTCAATGGCATTCTATAGAATTCTTAGTGGTCATTTATTTGGTACTTACTTATTGGGCAATCCTTAGTATTTTCTTACTGGAGCATTGTTTCGGGTATTTTCTTTAGTGTTCCTCAGTAGGTTTGGTATTTGGAATTCCTATCATACTTATTGTATAGTACTACTTACAGTATTCTTTGGAATTCTTTGTAGGCATTCTACTAGTATTTTCCTGGTTGGCACTATTGGAAGTCTTACACTTGGAATCTTGTTCAGACTTATTATCTCATATTGCTCACGGTATGCTGTGGAATACTTTGGGCTTTCTTGGTAATAAGTTGTGTAAAGTTTGCACTCAGCAAATGGCGATGAGGTCTTGAAGTTTGGTCTTATATGTGCTGCATCTACTCTAGCTATTCCTTGACTTCTTTCTTTGGTACTTGTTGAACTTCTACCGGAGATTCGTATGTGGGGTATTTCTTCGGCATCCTTCTAGTCATCAATATGTGATGTTAATTTTATCTACAGTATCTTTGCTTTAGTCTTTATTGGTATTATCAATGAGGCCCGATCTCAATTTGCTTGCGATACCTCGTTTCGTCTGTCCTAATCTAGATTTGCGTGCCTTGACCTAGGTTTAAGAATTGTGTTCATTTTGTGTGCCATGCATTGAATTACATGCATTCATTTCGGGTTGCGTGCATTTACTTGAAAAACGTATGTTTGTCTCGTAGTTCGTGTCCTACCTCGTAGTACGTGCCATAAACCTAGGAAAGTGTGCCCTCACGCTAATCAAAAAAGCATCTTACACGAAGCACTAGGTCATTAATCAATCTTACAAAATCTACTAACTATTATTAAACTATTAATTCAACCAACTAGAAGACAAAATCTCACAAAAAGCTAGACATTCCTTATTCTTTTTGCACTTTCAACACACAATTAAATAATGCACATAAGATGACAAAAAAATCAGAATTTTTATTGCCTTGGCCGACCACTACAAGGGCTTTGTGCTTGCTTGTTCAATTCAACTTAATTCCTAGACAAATTATGACATTCTATGACACAAATGCATAAAAAAAATTGCTCAAAAATCTCCTCAAAACCCCACCATTCTCGACCAAACACTCCTTGCCCATGCTAGGAATTTCAAAATACTTCTTGAAGACACAAAAAGCTGAATTACAAAGCTCAAGGCCGACCACTTGCATCAAGAATTGCAAAAGCCTTCATTCTTTGTCATTTCCTCTCATTCTTCTCACATTTCACTCTCTCCCTCTCATTCTTCTCTCTCTCTCTCGGCCTTGGCTGAGTTTTATCTTGCCTTTGCTCATCTTCATCAATCCATGGTGCATCAAGACAAGCAACAAGCAAAGAAACTCGATCAAGCTAGCTAGGATGCAAGAATCACACATGCAAGCTTTTTGAGTCACCATTTTCGGCCTTGGTGAGTTTACTAGGTTCCATTTCTTTTCTTCTTGTTCTAACCACATGCATGTACTAAGAACTTGGCCACTAAGCTAGGAGAAATAGAGAGAAGTCGGGTGGTGTCTTGGCTAAGCAAGGAAGAAGAAGAAAATTGTGCTTCATCAAGTTTTGTGCATCTTCTTGTTGATTTGCTAAGGTGAGGGCTAAAACCTTTTGAAAATCCTTCAAAACTCCACATGCATGCTCTTAAATGTATGTCTTTGCTTCTGTACTTGAGTTATATGTGTGTTCATAAGCTTTTACAACCATGCATGGCAAGATTTTGGCTTGAAGTTGATGATAGATGAAATCGGGTTTGTTGACAGCTCTCTGACTTGTTGTTTCGAGGTGAGTTTGGCTAGGAAAATGATGTTGAAAATGCATGAAAATTGGTAGGTGACTATTTTTTCTAGTTTTGAACATTTTTCGCAGAAATAGGACAAAGCTAATTTTGATTCTAAGGTCCTCAAAATGGCAAATCATTAAAATGTGTCCAAATCTGGAAGTCTGGAAAAAAATGAAGCAGGTTTTGGCAGATGCACTGACCTTGTGGAACGAACCAGTTTTGACTTAGTAAATGATGTCCAAAATGCATGAAATTTGGTGTGCTTCTATATTTTTCAGTTCTGGACATTTTTGTCAGAAATGGACTAAGGCTAAATCTGACCCTAAGGACCTCAAAAACGACAATTATCGAAATGTGTGCAAATCTGGACAGTTTTGTGCAATCCCACTGTTTTGGCTATAACTATTGATCTCGAACTCCAAATGATGCAAGGTTTGTTTCTAATTTTAGTTCACTTCTTAAGCTTTAATTTGACATCTTATTTACTGGAATTGGAGATTGTTTTCTTGACTCAATGATTGTGAGAATACAGCCTATTGCAGTGAGGGTTTCACTTAGTTATATGCTTAGAAATTTGTTGTAACTTCTCTTGTGGTGTTAATTGCTTTGGATTGTGGCATTGGGATGTTGTGTGGACTGTTTTATGTTTGGATTAATTGATGCTTGGCTTGAGATTGATTTTGAGTTGACTTGGGGCTTAATTGCACGGGTAAGCATGAAATGGAAACCCTAGTGACTAGGCGAACTTGCTAAGTGTTGATCCTTTGAATATTGAGTGTAATTATATGTTTAGTAGGCTGCCCGTAGTTGCCTTATAGCCCTAAATGTGATTTTGATTTGTTGCATGTTGACAAATAGGCCTTTCTTGCATCCGAACCACATAGATTGTTATCGCATGTTGAATAACCTTATTATTTGATTACGTGGACGTTGAAATGAGTTATATGACTTGATTTACGTGCATTACATAGCTGTCCGTTTAATGTTCATATAACTCCATATGCTTTTCAAGTGAAATTACTTGTCTATTCGTGCCTCGCTTGTTTACTTGTCAATGTGCAATCTTATGACTGTCCGGAGGCAACCTACTTTGTTGTCCTCCTAATGTGATATATTAAATGTCATAAATGTGCATTGCATACAAGGTTGCAACCTTTCATTTTGGCATGGTAGTGTTCACGCACACCGGGCGGTATCGGGCTTGCCGATGCAACCGTGACTACCATGGTCCCATTCCCTCTCTCGCTTGGGGGCTAGACTTCCTCGGAGAGTTGGGTCGTAAGATTTCGGGGTACATCCGGAGTACACCCACTTGGCGTGTTAAGGGGATGATATGAAGTCGGTCGCAACAACTGAGAGCAAAAGCTCACCGTATCCTTTTTCTATATGTGTAAGTACTCTCGCTTGGTTCCTAGAGAACCTCGGGGAGGAAAGACTGGTAATTGTGTTCCTTTACTTTATATTATCGTTATGTACTTAATTGTGTTATATTTATACTTGCAAAAGGATTTTCATAAGTTGAACCGGAAAATGAGTTTCAAAACCTATTTCTCGTTCCCCCTCGCTGAGTTTATAAGGACTCACCCTCTTTTATCATCTCAGGTGAAGAAGATCAAGAACAGGTACTTGAGGACGATGTGTCTAACGATGATTCCTTGGAGTGATTACCTGTCCTATGTGCCTTGCGTGATTATGGCTATTTATGAACTATGCTACTTGAAGACTATTTCTTTTTATGTTGCTTGATGTGTAATGTAAAAGACCCCCGTTGTAATTTAGGGTCTAATTTTGGGTTGTACTAATATTAACTAGACAGACACTAGACACTACTATGATCGTTTTGATATTATTACTACTAGTACCGATAATAGGATTATGAAGTATTAGGTAAAGGCTAAGTAAAATGAACCAACCAAATCTTAAGCAGGTACACGTTATTAAGCTAAGATCAACAGGTACTTTTGTAACGAGGATTAACAAACGAACGAGACATAGTATCATGCTAGATTATTAATCAAACGAGACATCAAGACAACCAGTAGGCATTTCAATTGATGATAAATAGTAATCTTAGTTGGAGATGAATTTGATATGGTAAATTTTGAGGCGTTTAGAGAATTAGGTCAAACCAAAGAGCCCAATTACAGCTGTTATGCTGCCGGTTTTTCAGAAAATTTTGGAGTTTAGGCCAAAATGTTAAGTGTTAAATCTTCATGAACGGTTAAGTACGAGACATGACTTGAATGTTTAGATCATACCCTAGTCTAACCATTATAGGCCGGGTTGGGGCGTGACATTATCTCGGCGCTCCTGGTTGGAATTTTATTCTTCTTCGGTATTCATGTCAACGGGATTCTTGTACGGTATCTACATTTGAGCCTTTATTCAGCATTACTACTTGGAATTTCTTCTTAAACTTCCCTATTGGTCTTCTTGTTTAATATACTTGCTCAGCAATCGATGAAGATTAGTCAGAGTTGGGTTCAGTGAATGCAGAGTTCTATTGGAAGAAGAATTGTGAGGACGCAATTGTTTTAAGGGGGGAAGGATGTGATACCCCGAACCCGGCATGCATTTAATGGCATTTAGTTGCATTTAATTAAGTGTCATCTTAAATGTTAGCATTGAATTTCGTGTTTATTTTCAGTTAAACATTCATTTCTAGCATTATTTTCATATTTCTTTTAGAGGTAATTAAATAATACTTGATTTAATTATGTTAACGGAGTATCAACTACTTTTCATATTTATGTTACTTGGTTTTATTTTCTTGCACCTTAATGCTCGGTTTTCAATTAAATGGAAAAGTAGCTTAGAGCCCGGAGTGAATTTTGAACTATGTTACTTTTCAAAAATTATATTTTTCTTATATTCCATAATATTTAGGTGTCATTCTTTCTTCGTCATTTTGTGCATAGCATATCAAGAGTGGTAGCTAGAGAACGATTTCTAGTCCTCAGCAAATAGTGAAAACTAGTATTTAGTGTATTAATTTTAGTATTCTAGTTGTTATTGACTAGAATTATATTTGTGTTAGTTGATTTAAGTTTAAAATGCATAAAATGAATCAGTTTGACCAAGTTTAGTAGCTTTGACCAAGCCTTGACCTTTGACCTTTTGTTGTCACCTTATAAATACACATTTTAAGCAAAAACAAAAGCTCAAAGCTGAAAAAAAATAGGCCAAGGGCCGAAAATACAAGGGAAAAAGAAGGAAAAAAGATTTCAACTTCAAATCTTCACATCTTCGCGAGAGATTGCACAGGGTTGTTTCTGAGGCTTCCAACGTGGTTTTCCTAGCATCTAGTAGCGTATAAGGTAAAGGTTTCATCGTTATTTACGCATTTGAAATAATTATGTCTAAACTTTAATTTTTTTGATTTAGTCATAGGTTGTTATTTTATCCAATTTGTTGCTTAAAGAATGTTCCTTGATGATTGTAAAACATGTATTTGTAGCTTTTTAGCATTTTCTACGGTTAAATATAGCAATTGCAATTTAAAATGCGAATGGAATAATAAAATATGAATAGTAAACCCCCGTTTCGTAAAAGTTGCCCCGTTTTGCATTCTATTGATGTGGAAAGATGCTAGATATGTTAGAATGCTTAAATGTATGATTTAATTGGGTTGTGTAATGGAAAAACGGAGAAAAATGGCTTGGTACATGTTGGGGTCGTTTTGGTCGAGTTTGGAAATTCCTCGATTTGTGTGAAGGCATTGTCGAGGTATGTCATGGAAGCACTTTTGGTGCAGTTGTGACATTGGTTGGGTGATTGGTTGAGGTAGCTGTAGTTCAAATGAGCAAATGGGAAAATCGGGGCTTTGCGGGAATTCTAGGGTAAAGTAGGGTTTCGTGGTCTTTAGACGTGCCTTATGGTGTCCTAGGAGGAGTGGTGAAGTCGGTTTCCAAAACTCGTAGCTTGTTTGGAAGTAGTAGCATTGAGAAAGTTGGGGTCATTTAGTGTTTTAGTTGATTTTTTTTATAATGTTTGCTTATATATTGCTTAATGTGGATTATTATGCTTGTAATACTTGATTATGATTGAATTGTATATAAGTTGTTGATAATACTTGTTAGTGTGTTCTTGTTATGTTATTGATTGTAAATGCTTATTGTATCGCATGTTGATGTTAATCTGCACTTCAGTGCCTTGCTCGATTATCGTTATATTTTTTCGTATTGCATTGCTTTGTGTCAGGCGCGTGAGTGACGGGCCTTTCTGGGTAGTCTCGGGCTGCCAGGGTTAGTTGCTCTAGCTCCGTGTCCTATTCCCGTTCTCGCTTGGGTCACCGCCTAGGGAGTTTTGGGTTGTAGAATTGACAGAGTATGTCCAGAGTACTCTAACGGAATTTATAAGGTGGGTGAGTCGGCACGTCATCGTTAAAGTCATCGAAATCATGATCGGTACATTACTCGCTCGAGTGAACCGTAGCCTTCAAAGTGTGGTATAGCTTTGAATGGTTGTGTTAATGCTTTCTTCAATTGCTTATTGTATTGTTGTTTATATTGATAGTTGATTGTATTGAATATATGGTTTAACTGTCTTATTTGCATTGCACGATATTCTTTCTCTCCACCTCGATTACTGTCTCGCCTTCACTGAGTATACGTGTTGTGTATACTCACTCCTCACCACCACATTTTAGGAAATGCCATGTTAACTGGAAAGTTCGTGCTTGAAGAGTTGTCTTGCGTGCTATATGGCTTGAGTTGTCAAAGATGCAAAGATGCATGTTTCATGTGTTGTTTGTATTTAATGTTAAAAAGGAATGTAATTTAAGTTTTACTAGTTTATTGAAGTGATTTGAAAAGCTAGTTTATGTATTCCGTTAGTATAGTTTAACTACATTGCATGTATGTAATTGTCTAAAGGAAAAGAGTTAGAATAGTTTGGGTACTTGGAAATATGTATATTTACTTGTGTTCGCTTGTTGAGAACCAAGGCTCGGATGGCCTTGAGGTGTTTATATGGTTGGACACGGTGCTGGTCCACTTATATGCTATTACAGGATTTATATTTTGCCTAGATACATGGGAGGCTCTATCCGTCTTTCCCTAAATTTTTGCCCGGGTTTGGAATTGGGTTGTGATTAGATTGATAGATAGAACTTCTGGTCTCAAGAGGGATCGGGGTGTTACAGATATCATCCCTGTAACACCCCGTTCCCTCTTGAGACCGGGAGTTCTATCAATCAATCTGACCACAACCCAAACCAAACCCGGGCAAGATTTTAGGGAAAGACGGACAGAGTCTCCCCTGTTTCTAGGCAAATTGCAAAACCTGTAATAGCATATAAATGGACCAACACCTTGTCCAACCATTCAACCACCTCAAGGCCATCCGAGCCTTGGTTCACAACAATTTAAACTCACCAAGTATACATACATTTCCAATTTAAAAGCTAACATATCTCTTTTCATTTTTGACAAGTACATTCAAACTAGACAATAAAACCACACTAAGCTACTGTATAAAATAAAATATCATGCCATTCTAACTCTTTTCCTCTAGACATTACAAACATGCTGTGAAGTTAAGCTATGCTAACTGATTACATAAACTAGCTTATCAATTCACCTCAACTACTTAGCTAACAATAAATACATACAACATATGAAATCATATATATTTACATCTTCAACACTCAAGCTACATAGGCACGCAAGACAACTCTTCAGGAACGAACTTTCACGAAATCACGAACTTTCCAGCTAACATGACATTTCCTGAAATGTGGTGGTGAGGAGTGAGTATACACAACACGTATACTCAGTGAGGGCGAGACAGATATCGAGGTGGAGAGAAAGAAGATCGTGCAATGCAAATAGGTACAATTAAGCAATACAATCAATAAAAGGCATTCAATATATACAACAATACAATAAACAATTAACAAAAGCATTAACACAACCAATCAAAGCTATACCACACTTTGAAGGCTATGGATCACTCGAGCGAATAATGTACTGATCACGATTCCGATGACATTAACGATGACGCGCCGGCCCAAACTACTTTATAACACCAGTTTGGAATACCCCGGAAGTATCCATCAATTCTACGACCCAAAACTCCCTGGGAGGCAACCCAAGCGAGAAGAGGGAATAGCAGCGGAGCTAGAGAAACCAACACTGGCAACCCGAGGCTACCCAGAGAGGCCCATCACTCACGCGCGAAACACTATGCAATGCAAGACTCGATACAAGGCAATAAACGAGCGATAAACAAGATATCAAGCATTCTCAACAATGGATAAACATTTCAATCAACAACTAACTCTAACAAGCGGAATAAGCATTAGCAAACATAACAAGCAATAATAAGCATTAACAAGCATTCTATAGGCATAACATCAAGAAAACACACAAAGTCACAAATCGGCCCCAACTATCAAAACACTACCATCTCCAAACGAGCAACGAGTTCCGGAAACCAACTTCGCCAATCTTCCTAGGTCACTATAAAGCACGTCTAGAAACTCTGAAACCCTACTTAATAATTGAATTTACGCAAAGTCCCGATTTTCCCCCTTTGCTCGTTTGAACTACAACTATACCAACCAAACATCTAACCAATGCCATAATTGCACCAAAAGTGCTTCCATGGCCTCCCGAAACAATGCCAACACGCAAAACGAGAAAATGCCAAACTCGACCTAAACGACCCCGACTTTCACTAAGCCATTTTTCTCCGTTTTTCCATTATACATTCCAATTAAACCACACATTTAGGCATTCTAGCATATCTAGCATCTTCCTACATCAACAGAACGCGTAACGGAGCAACTTCATCGAAACGGGGGTTTACTATTCACAATTTACTATTCATCCCACAATTTATATTTCAATTCCAATATTTAACCGCAGAAAATGTTAAAAAGCTATAAATACATGTTCTACAATCAACAAGGAACATTCTTTAAGCAACAAAACGATTAAAACAACAATCTACGCATAAAATCCAAAAATCAAAGTTTAGATACAAATATTTCAAATGCGCAAATAACGATGAAACCCTCACCTTAGACGCTCCTAGACGCTAGGAAAACCTCGTAGAGTGCCTCGGAAACCACCCCGCACAAGCCCACGCGAAGAATCGAAGATTTGAAGTTGAGATTTTCTTTTTTTTTTTCTCCTTCTTTTCCTCATGGTTTCAAGTTTTTTTTTCTCTGTTTTTTTTCGTGCACATTCTGCTTATTTAAAAAAAAATGACAAGAAGTCAAAGGTCAAAATTCGGTCAACCCGCTAAACCAAAACAGCTATGCGCGACCTTACGAAAACGGCCATAACTTCTTCTAGAAAACTCCAATTCACGAACGGTTTGAAGCCTCAGAAACTAGACTCATAGAGCTTTCCAACCATATATAATTTGCTACCTAACTCTTCCCCAATTGGTTCAAATTTAATTCCAAAGTTGACCCAAAATTTGACTAACTTAACATTGCATTTTTTTTTTTATTTCTAATCCCTAGTTTGCCCTTTATTAAACATTTCAAAAATTTTCACCTTGTCCTAGTTGGTCAATGTAGATGAAAAGTAAACTAGTTTGGTCAAAGAAGGTGAAAGGTCAATAAAATGCAATTTAAATGAACTTTAAATGCTATTGAATACATGCCAGGTTCAGAGTATCACATCCTTCCCCCCTTAAAACAATTGCGTCCTCGCAATTCTTCTTCCAATAGGACTCTGCATCATCTACAATCCAACTCTGACTAGTCTTCATTAGCTACTGAAAAAGTATTTAATCAAGATGACCAATAGGAAAGTTCAAGTAGAAATGCCAAGTAGTAACGCCAAATAGAAGCTCAAATGCAGATACCGTACAAGAATCCCGTTGACACGAATACCGAAGAAGAATAAATTCCAACCAGAAACGCCGAGATAATACCAATAAAGACTAAAGCAAAGATACTGTAGATGTCATTAATACCACACAATAACGACAAGAAGAATACCTCATGCACGAATCTCCAATAGAAGTCTAACTGTTACTGCCCGAGAATTCCCAAGCAAGAAGCCAAATAAAAGCTCAAACAAAGGTTCTATCTAGAGGTCCAAATAAGTACCCCACTGGTCATGAATTTCATAGAAGAATGCCCTGTTAAGAGTGTTGAAGAAAATACTAAGAACCCAATCAAATATATTTCAAAGTTCTAAAGAAGCCTTCTAAATAATAACCCCATGGGACACCCAATTAGATTCCGAGTTTTGCTATCAAATGCTGAGAGGAATGTCAAAGGAAATAGCAGAGAAAATATAATGTGCCTAATAAAACAACCAAGTTGAATAACAAACATAGTTTCCTACCAAAGCCAAACTCTGAGGCCTCTTCACTATTTGCCAAGTGAAAACTTCATGCAACCTTGCCAATAAGGAAAATACCAATAGAACGCCCAATAAGAATTTCAAAGAATACCCTAAGTAGTATTATACAATAACTCTGATAGGAACTCCAAATACCAAACCTACTGAGGAACACTGAAGAGGATAACCGAAACAATGCTCCAATAAGAAAGTAGCCAAGTTTGCCCAATAAGTAAATACTAAATAAATGGCCATTAAGGATCCTAGAGAATGTCATTGTAGAATTTCCAATCAGGGATGCCAGTAGCACACCAATAAAGTCCAAGACACACACACCATTGATAATACTGTGCAGTAAGGCCGTTTGAAATCCCATTAACCAAGTCCACCGAGAAGTGCCAACAAAAGTCCCCAAAGAACACCCATTAAGAAAACCAAAGAATGCTCCAAACAATAACCAAATAAAACCCCAAGAGAAAGCTACTCTTTCACAACTGTTAAGCACAGAGGAGGACCATAGAGATTCGCCAATAACCGAGCTCCAAAAGCAAACACCAATTCCCAAATAAAAGCTAGTCAAATGCCATTCATTTCCTGCCAATCCATACGCCTTGAAAAGCCAGCGGTGAACCACTTTCTTTAGGGGAGGAAGATGACTTACTTACCATTTCAATAGGACGTGTATGAATGCCAATATATCACAGTTATACATATGCCTTAAGCTATTATGCCAGCAAGTTTATAAAAATAGTTTATTCAACAAGGTCACTCAAGCATAACAATCAAGTCAAGCACAGCATAATCAATTCAAATCACAGCATAGCAATTCAAGACATTTCAGTACACACATTACAAGCAATACTTCAAGCAAATAACAATCCACAAGGTCGATTCGATAGGTCAATTCAATGCACAACTAGACACTTTACTTCACTTAGCACACAATTAACACATAACACATAACTATATCACATAGGAGCACACATTCATGTCAAGACACATAATCTCACATACAAGCATACACTTTCAAGACACACTTAGCAAGCACACATTCAAGGACCACTACCTACCAGACCGAGGACCCTGTCCCGGCTTATGAGCTAAACAAGCTCTGATACCACTTGTAACACCCCGTTCCCTCTCGAGACCGGGAGTTCTATCAATCAATCTAACCACAACCCAAACCAAACCCGGGCAAGATTTTAGGGAAAGACGGACAGAGTCTCCCCTGTTTCTAGGCAAATTGCAAAACCTGTAATAGCATATAAACGGACCAACACCGTGTCCAACCATTCAACCACCTCAAGGCCATCCGAGCCTTGGTTCACAACAATTTGAACTCACCGAGTATACATACATTTCCAATTTAAAAGCTAACATATCTCTTTTCATTTTTGACAAGTACATTCAAACTAGACAATAAAACCACACTAAGCTACTGTATAAAATAAAATATCATGCCATTCTAACTCTTTTCCTCTAGACATTACAAACATGCTGTGAAGTTAAGCTATGCTAACTGATTACATAAACTAGCTTATCAATTCACCTCAACTACTTAGCTAACAATAAATACATACAACATATGAAATCATATATATTTACATCTTCAACACTCAAGCTACATAGGCACGCAAGACAACTCTTCAGGAACGAACTTTCACGAAATCACGAACTTTCCAGCTAACATGACATTTCCTGAAATGTGGTGGTGAGGAGTGAGTATACACAACACGTATACTCAGTGAGGGCGAGACAGATATCGAGGTGGAGAGAAAGAAGATCGTGCAATGCAAATAGGTACAATTAAGCAATACAATCAATAAAAGGCATTCAATATATACAACAATACAATAAACAATTAACAAAAGCATTAACACAACCAATCAAAGCTATACCACACTTTGAAGGCTATGGATCACTCGAGCGAATAATGTACTGATCACGATTCCGATGACATTAACGATGACGCGCCGGCCCAAACTACTTTATAACACCAGTTTGGAATACCCCGGAAGTATCCATCAATTCTACGACCCAAAACTCCCTGGGAGGCAACCCAAGCGAGAAGAGGGAATAGCAGCGGAGCTAGAGAAACCAACACTGGCAACCCGAGGCTACCCAGAGAGGCCCATCACTCACGCGCGAAACACTATGCAATGCAAGACTCGATACAAGGCAATAAACGAGCGATAAACAAGATATCAAGCATTCTCAACAATGGATAAACATTTCAATCAACAACTAACTCTAACAAGCGGAATAAGCATTAGCAAACTTAACAAGCAATAATAAGCATTAACAAGCATTCTATAGGCATAACATCAAGAAAACACACAAAGTCACAAATCGGCCCCAACTATCAAAACACTACCATCTCCAAACGAGCAACGAGTTCCGGAAACCAACTTCGCCAATCTTCCTAGGTCACTATAAAGCACGTCTAGAAACTCTGAAACCCTACTTAATAATTGAATTTACGTAAAGTCCCGATTTTCCCCCTTTGCTCGTTTGAACTACAACTATACCAACCAAACATCTAACCAATGCCATAATTGCACCAAAAGTGCTTCCATGGCCTCCCGAAACAATGCCAACACGCAAAACGAGAAAATGCCAAACTCGACCTAAACGACCCCGACTTTCACTAAGCCATTTTTCTCCGTTTTTCCATTATACATTCCAATTAAACCACACATTTAGGCATTCTAGCATATCTAGCATCTTCCTACATCAACAGAACGCGTAACGGAGCAACTTCATCGAAACGGGGGTTTACTATTCACAATTTACTATTCATCCCACAATTTATATTTCAATTCCAATATTTAACCGCAGAAAATGTTAAAAAGCTATAAATACATGTTCTACAATCAACAAGGAACATTCTTTAAGCAACAAAACGATTAAAACAACAATCTACGCATAAAATCCAAAAATCAAAGTTTAGATACAAATATTTCAAATGCGCAAATAACGATGAAACCCTCACCTTAGACGCTCCTAGACGCTAGGAAAGCCTCGTAGAGTGCCTCGGAAACCACCCCGCACAAGCCCACGCGAAGAATCGAAGATTTGAAGTTGAGATTTTCTTTTTTTTTTCTCCTTCTTTTCCTCATGGTTTCAAGTTTTTTTTTCTCTGTTTTTTTTCGTGCACATTCTGCTTATTTAAAAAAAAAAAATGACAAGAAGTCAAAGGTCAAAATTCGGTCAACCCGCTAAACCAAAACAGCTATGCGCGACCTTACGAAAACGGCCATAACTTCTTCTAGAAAACTCCGATTCACGAACGATTTGAAGCCTCAGAAACTAGACTCATAGAGCTTTCCAACCATATATAATTTGCTACCTAACTCTTCCCCAATTGGTTCAGATTTAATTCCAAAGTTGACCCAAAATTTGACTAACTTAACATTGCATTTTTTTTGTTTCTAATCCCTACTTTGCCCTTTATTAAACATTTTAAAAAATTTCACCTTGTCCTAGTTGGTCAATGTAGATGAAAAGTAAACTAGTTTGGTCAAAGAAGGTGAAAGGTCAATAAAATGCAATTTACATGAACTTTAAATGCTATTGAATACATGCCAGGTTCGGAGTATCACAATCCCACCACTCCTGACTGTTCTGGCTAAGATCTCGCCCCCACGGGTCGTAGTCAGACCCAAGGTCTGCAGTGGAATAGCCATCTTCTTGAGAAAAATTCTGGAAGGCGAGAAGATGCTCATGAAAAGTGGGGCTATCAGGGAAGCAAACGTGCCAAAATTCTCGGGGATCAAAAACATCTAGACTTAAATCATAAAATGTCTAAGACTGGCCATCAGTGGGATCTGGATTTGAGCTGGAACTGCCTGGAATAAGACCTGGAATAAGGGAAG
This sequence comes from Ehretia macrophylla, assembly GCA_037974665.1. Classification (NCBI taxonomy): domain Eukaryota; kingdom Viridiplantae; phylum Streptophyta; class Magnoliopsida; order Boraginales; family Ehretiaceae; genus Ehretia; species Ehretia macrophylla. The sequence continues at coordinate 31,930,914 of CM075780.1, forward strand.
ATGGGAGTGTGCGACCATCTGGATTTACCATGCATACAGCTTTTTCGGATGGTAGTGTGCGGGAGAGAAAATCAGCAAGGATATTCTCTTTGCCTGGGATGTGTCACATTGTCCAATTGAACTGGGAAATCCATTATGTCTATCGGATGAGTTGTGGATTCGGAATATCATTCTGCTTTCTTTTGAGAACTCCTTGAAATCCTTTAAAATCTGTTTCAATAATAAAATGATTCTGAACAAAATAAAACTTGAATTTTTTGATTCCCTGAATAACTGCAAGAACTTCTCTTTTGAAAGAGGGATAATTGCGTTATGCTGGCGTGAAAGATCTTGACTTATAACCACAGACTTGTCTGTGTCCATTGTCTTCTTCAATGAAGACTGCTGCCCAAAAATCAAGGGAAGTATCAGTCTGCAAAATGAGTTGTCCTGGACCTGGGATCTTGAGAGGAGGAAGTGTTTTGCATAACTTCTTTAGCTTCTGAACTGCAACTGTGGCTTCTGGAGACCAATTTCTAATGTTGGATTTTCAGAGGTACTTGAAAATCTGGCTGGTGTAGTTGGCCAATAATGGGACATGCGATGAGGCATAATTGATGAGGCCAAGGAACTGTTGGATCTGTGTAACAGTTCTGAGTTCATCAGGAAAGTCGAGGACTTTGCTTGATATGTGGTCCTGTAAAAGAATGTGTCCTTCTTTTATCTAGAATTGTCGGAGATACTGGTAGTGTTCTTCAGTTGTGCTACTGAATATCAAAACATCATCAATGTAGACAATACAGTGCTGCGCGAGTGGCCTATAAACATCATCCATTCTGTGCTGGAACTCGGATGGTGCATTCTTGAGACCGAACGACATGACATTTCATTCATAATGACCCTGCGGAACAACAAAAGAAGTTTTGAATTTGTCAGCTTCAGTAATATCAATATGCCAAAATCCTGATTTCATATCAAATTTGGAAAAGAATTTGGCTTTGGACAGCTTTTGAATGAGTTGTTCCTTTCTTGGAAGAGGGTATCTGATATCCTACAATTGATCATTGAGTTGGCGATAATCTATCACCAATCTTTTCTTTCCTCGAACTTGTTCAGATCTTTTGTTGACATAAAAGGTATGACTTGCCCACGGAGATCTGGATGGTCGGATGAGACCTTGCTCGAGTAGTGCTTGAATTTCAGCTTGACAAAGATCTTCATCTTTTGGCATTCCTGGATGAGAGGCAGTTTGGTGTGGCATCTGCCAATTTTCTTTGTAAGGTAGAGAGACAAAGTATTTCTCTCTTTCCTAAAACTTGTTTGGAAGATCACCACAACAGGAAAGGAGGAGGCTTCTTTCTTCAGCAAATTCATCATCTTGAATTGCTGAGACCTGTAAGGTTAATTTCTGTAAGGATAGCCAAGGGGTATACTGATTATGCAGGAATTGGAAACCATCTGTTTGAAATAAGAATGGAGCAAGTAAGGTGAGGAAATCCATTCCTAAGAGAATGTCTTCACAGCATTGATCATACTAGTAAAAGCTGTGTCAAACTGAGACATCTGGGGATAAGTGTATGGGAATGGTCATGGAATATGCTTCACTTGCAAATCCACTACCAGAAGCAGTGGTAAAGGTTGCTCTGGAAGATATCCAAAATTCAGGAGGAAGACACTTGGATTTAATGAAAGAAATACATGATCCTGTGTCTAGAAGTGCAGTAACAGTGATAAGAACATATCCTGGAGGGTTTACAACAAGCTTTATGTATGGCTTATAGATTTGTCCTGGGGTAAATGTAGCTTTGGAAGTGGTAAGGATTGGTTGTTCAGAGGTTTTGTGTATTTTGGCTATGGAGAGGTTTGGTTCTGAATCAAAGGATTCTGATTCTGAGGTGAGATTTGAGGATAAGGCTGTGTCAAGGTTAAGAACGGCTTGATCTGGTTCGGAAGTCCATGTGTATAGTTGGTCATCAAAGTTTTGAGTTGAGATTAACTGAACAAGCTTGGCTGGTAGCTTCTTGGTCTTTTTGAGGTAACAATCTTTTGCAAAATGTCCTTTCTTTCCACAAAGAAAACACTTAGTGGAAGAAGAGGGTTTTGATCTTTTCTTCAAAAATTTGAACTTCTTGAAAGGTTTTCTGAACTTGTGAAACCTTTTCTGATGTTTGTGCTTCTTGTATTTGTGACACGAACATGGAGAGTAGCTGTGAGTGTGACAGCCAAACTTTTGGAAATCTTTTCTGCAAAAGGTATCCATTGTTTTCTGCTCGTTGCTTTTGAGGAGCTTGCCAAGTCGCTTGGACTCGCACTGATCTTGAATGAGCTTTCTGGCCATCTGGTACAAGTGAGCAAGACTCACCTGTCTTAGATCTACAATATTGGCTCGTTTTAATTCTGTTTTGAACAATTCAGGAAGAGGTTGTGGCATGTTAAAGACGAATGCCTTCTTGATGGTTTCTGTATTTTTTCCAAAGATAAAATACAAAGCTTCCTGTCTGAGATAGTAATCTCCAAGTTTTGCAACATCACAGCATTTGTTGAGTAAGAACTCATTTTCTGCCTTTTCAATCTCTTGGGCTGTTTGTCCTACAAAAATGTTTCGTAGACATCTTAGGAATATCTGAATAGGATCTGCATCTGTCATGATGATCTGTCTTTCTTCTTCTGCCAGCATCCTTGTCCACCAACAGCGGAGTGATCCTGTAAAAGCAGCAACAAGACGGTCAATGATATCTCTTATCTCAAGAGTAGGATTTCGGAGAGATTCTCCATTTATCCATGCATCCATTTTCTCAAGATATTTGAGTCTGTCATCAGGAGGAATTGCATCAATGTTCCAGAATTGCTTGTGATCTGGAGCATATGCGATAGAAACTTTTCCTTCAATGTTTTGTTGTCTTTGAGGTTGTTGTTGTGGAACCTGTGGGACTTGTGCTTGTGTTTGGTTCCGGTGTTCTCCTGATTGGGAAGTTTCTCCTTGGTCACTGGTTGCTTCTGAATCATCAAGATTAGTTTGTACAGGGTTGTGTATACGTGTTCTTGTGATGTCCGTGTAAAACGGAGTCACAGGAGTTTGCATAAGAACTGGCACTTTGTATGGTAGAATCGTATGAGAGGATGAATCCTTTTCAAATGGATCAAAGGAATCAAAGGACGAAATGACTGAGGAAATTTCACTAGGACCTTCTTTCTCGTCTTTATTACCCCACCCAGTTGGGATAATTTTCTCTTTGGAGAGATAATGAGGAGGTGGTGTGAGATCAACCCAATAATTTTTTTGCAATTTCCACTTGGTATCCAGACTGCATGATCTGGCTTTGGATTATGCTTCCAAGGATGAGAGGACTGCTTTTTTGGCTTAGCTAGCTGTTTGAGCTTTTGAGCGAGTCGTTCTCTTTTTCTCTTGAACTCGTCTAAATCAATATAATGCTTCTCAGAAGAAGATTTCTCCAAGTTGATCATGTTGATGTTATTCCAAGAACGAACTTGTCCGGAAGGGTTCCGAACTGGAGCGGCCTTCTGAAGCTTTTTCCAGTTAATAGGATTATGCTGGTGATATATGTGGTTCCTGTGGAAAGCCTTGTGGAGGTCATTATATTGGTCATAACAACCTTGTCTGAGATGATCATGGGTTTCTTTTGTCCATGCAACATGTTCCCTAAGATCTGACCATATTTTTTCAATGGCAACATTCTGGGCTTTTGCATTCATGTTGACCCAATTGATTGCTGACTCAATTGGTCCAACATCTTGTGGTCTGGTTTTGGTAACTTGCCATTTACCAACATATGCATTGTCGGCTTCTCCTGTACAGTAGATGTCTTCAAAAAAAATAACATAACAGACATATCTAGAGGACCTAGATCTGGTAGCAAATAATTTTGTGACACAGTGTGGACAGGACTGAGGATGTCCAGCAAGTTGACATTTTTCACATGGTTCAGCTGGTTGGGATTCTGTTGGAAATGTTATGGCGACACGACCTGGTTCTACAGGATGTCTAGAGATTCTTGGTGAATCATGGATGATTGGTCGGTTATGACTTCTTTCACAATCATTTTTCCAACGAGGAGGGAAAGTGAGTTCATGTTTTGCGTAGATTTTTGGTTGGGTAACATTACTACACCTAACACGTGGACTCGAGGCTTACAGTTGTGGTCCATGGAAAAGAGATGGGTTTGGACTTTATAGGTCATGGAATGATGGAGTGCAACAACAGTTTCATTTGGGTTCATATCAGCTCCATAAAGTTGGATAAGGACCTGTATGGTTTGAGAAAGGGTAGGATGGGAAAGATCAAGGGTGAAGTTTGGTTCAACTTGGATGAGAACAAGGCCATTGTGAAGACCTACTTCAACGGCACAGATGAGTGCATCATCAAACTTACGCCACCTGGTATCTAGTAAAGAAACTAGACATGAAACATTTTTTTCCGGCAAGAAAACTAGGCTGTAAGGCTAGACGAATGGCTCTAAGGTGTAAACCTTTGTAACCTTTCTGTCTATATCTACGGAGAACAGGTTTAGAAAGTATAGGAAGATAGGTTTCTGTGCGGGAAGAGGATACGGATTGTATAGAGACTGTAGAGGATTTGTACACGGCTGTAAGGGCTGTTGGCTTGGTAGGTAATAGAGATTTGAACTTTTGTGTGAGTTGAGAAGTTTGGTAATATGAGTATGGGTTTAACGGAGAGAGTTTGAAGAGTTCTCCTGGTTTGGTAGATGGAGGTGTTTGTGTTATGTCTGCCTTATAGTGAGATGCGAAAGGATCAAAGGAAGTGACTTCAGAGTTGTTAGCAACAACTTCTTGTTCTGGCAGGGGAAGATCAGCCATGGTGGATAAACTGGTCACAACTGGACTTACTGTGGGACTTATTGTGCCTTTCATTCACTCTTTAACGGTTATTGCCCTGTTGCTGAAGACTCTAGTGTTCAACACACGAGTATAATTTAAGACCTTCAATACCAGAATAGGGAAGTGCTATAGTTAACTAGGCTCTGAGACCACTAATAGGAACGGAAGTAGCGAGAGATGGAAGACATGGCTAAAGGCTAAGGGTAGAAAGAAAGAAGATGTAAGCTGTTTGAGAGAAAGAAAGATGTATTTCAATCCAAATCTGACTCTATCTGACTCTGCCCCTTTAGTCAGGGGTTCTTCATTATTTATAGGAAAACCATTACAAAGCAAATAATTACAAGCGGAATCTTCACTATTCCTGACAAGGACTAAAGCAGCTTCCTTTAATAAAGGAAATCTCACTTGTTACAAACAGACAAACTAGACATGACCTAAAGGGAATTTGAAGTGACAAAAGATTCCTGTCATATCCTATTATTACAACATGACAAACCTATTTACAAAACACGAAGCTTCGTCATGGGGTCCACCCGAGATTCTTGGAATCCTGACTGCAATGAGTCACCATCTGTCATTATTAAGATTGATATCATCCCACCACTCTTGACTGTTCTGGCTACTAAAATCATCTCCCCCCTACAGGTCATAGTCAGACCCAAGGTCTGCAGTGGAATATCAATCTTTTTGAGAAAAATTATGGAATGCAAGAAGATGCTCATGAAAAGTGGGGCTATCGGGGAAGCGGACGTGCCAAAATTCTTGGGGATCAGAAACATCTAGACCATGAACTCGAGTAGTGGCTCTCTTGACAGTAAGACATTGTTCCCAAGAAATAAAATATTCCCAAGGCTCCTGTCGGAGGTGAAAATGGTTGATTGGAATGATGGTTGGCGGAATGGCACGATTCCAAACATCTGTGAGACGTATGATGAAAACCTGCTAGTGCTGAATAATTTGTCCGGTGATGAGTGTTGGAGGGTCAAATGACTGAAACACCTGTGAGAATAGCTTGACGAAGCGGGATTCTGAGAACACACGAACATGTCTCTGAATGAGCTCTGGAACAAGAAGTACTGCCATAGGATAATAATTAAGCCAATACCAAAGATACAAGAATTGCATCTTTGAAAATTCATAATTATTAAAATCAAGAACTGTATCACATGGTTCTTCATGTTGGGGATTGTAACAAACAACGTTGCGAACATAATAGATAGAGGATAATAGACCAATAATTCTTCTGAGCTTGATCTCAACGAATTCTTCAAAGAAATCAGTGATCCGGCTTCTAGCAAATGATCGGAGTATCTTTATCTTGATCTCTTCAGGTAGGGCCTCAAGAAATTGAGCTTGCTAGTCTGAACTCAAATCATAAAATGTCTGAGACTGGCCATCAGTAGGATCTAGATTTAAACTGGAACTACCTGGAATAAGATCTGGAACAAGGGAAGCTGGAAGTTTGCATCCATCTGGATTCACCATGCATAAAGCTTTTTCGGATGGTGGTGTGCGAGAGAGAAAATCAGCAAGGATATTCTCTTTGCCTAGGATGTCTCGCATTGTCCAATTGAATTGGGAAATCCATTATGTCCATCGGATGAGTTGTGGATCTGGAATATCATTCTACTTTCTTCTGAGGACGCCCTGAAATCCTTTAAAATCTGTTTCAATAATAAAAGGATTCTGAGCAAGATAAAACTTGAATTTTTTGATTCCCTGAATAACTGCAAGAACTTCTCTTTTGAAAGAGGGATAATTGCGTTGTGCTGGCATGAAAGATCCTGACTTATAACCACAGACTTGTCTGTGTCCATTGTCTTCTTCAATGAGGACTGATGCCCAAAAATCAAGGGAAGCATCAGTCTGCAAAATAAGTTGTCTTGGACCTGGGATCTTGAGATGAGGAAGTGCTTTGCATAACTCCTTTAGCTTCTGAACTGCAACTGTGGCTTATAGAGACCAATTTCCAATGTTGGATTTTCGGAGGTAGTTGGAAATCTGGCTGGTGTAGTTGGCCAATGATGGGACATGCGATGAGGCATAATTGATGAGGCCAAGGAACTGTTGGATCTGTGTAACAGTTCTGAGTTCATCAGGAAAGTCGAGGACTTCGCTTGATATATGGTCCTGTAAAAGAATGTGTCCTTCTCTTATCTGCAAACCAAGAAAATCAATCGCATTTAGACCAATTTTTATCTTGGATTCAGCAAGAACTAATCCATGCTAGTAGGTTAGTTCCTGGAATTGTCGGAGATGCTGATGGTGTTCTTCAGCTGTGTTACTGAATATCAAAACATCATCAATGTAGACAATACAGTGATGTACGAGTGGCCTATAAACATCATTCATTCTGTGCTGGAACTCGGACGGTGCATTTTTGAGACCGAACGGCATGACATTCCATTCATAATGACCCTGTGGAACAACAAAAGCAGTTTTGAATCTGTCAGCTTCAGTAATACCAATCTGCCAAAATCCAAATTTCATATCAAATTTGGAAAAGAATTTGGCTTTGGATAGCTTCTGAAGGAGTTGTTCCTTTCTTGGAAGAGGGTATATGATATCCTGCAATTGATCATTGAGTTGGTAATAATCTATCACCAATCTTTTCTTTCCTCGAACTTGTTCAGATCTTTTGTTGACATAAAATGCATGACTTGCCCACGGAGATCTGGATGGTTGGATGAGACCTTGCTCGAGTAGTGCTTGAATTTCAACTTGACAAAGATCTTCATCTTTTGGATCTTCATCTTTTGGCATTCCTGGATGAGAGGCGGTTTGGTGTGGCATCTGCCAATTTTCTCTGTAAGCTAGAGAGACAAAGTGTTTCTCTCTTTCCCAAAACTTGTTTGGAAGATTACTGCAACAGGAATGGAGGAGGCTTCTTTCTTCAGCAAAGTCGTCATCTTGAATGGCTGAAACCTGTGAAGGTAATTTCTGTAAGGATACCCATGGGGTATACTGATTATGTAGGAATTGGAAACCATATGTTTGAAATGAGAATGGAGCAAGTAAGGTGAGGAAATCCATTCCTAAGAGAATGTCTTCACAGCATTGATTGTCACGCCCCAACTCGACCCCTCCTATAATCAGTCAGGACGCAACGGAATTTAGGCAGTATAATGACAGTAAATAGAATACCGAGGCTCTAAACCAACCTCAATAGAACATCATACATCAACTCCATAAACTATACAACAAACAACTCCTCAATAAAATAACAACATACATCATAACCATATTATACAATAATCAATCCTCGTTATACACCTCCGTTCCAACATAATACATGAACCTTAATATACATCGCAAAATATATTAATACCAACCTAGCAACCTAAACATAGACAAAAGAAAGACTACTAAGATAGCATCAACTAATTCATTATCTTTTCAACATCTTATACATTATAAACTACAAAGCATATAAAAGTCTACTAAGTTAATTTACAAGATAGTAAAACAATACAACATCAAGGATAAGACTCCGGAACATAAGACTCATCCATGTATGGCACATTTTCCTCTTCAGGAGGCACGTACCCGTAATCTTGCGAAAGTACACCTATAAGCATGCAATAATAGAGAGTGAGCTTATATAAAATAAGCCCAATGAGGATCCGATAGATCTCTAACAGTATTCACTATACTCCTCAGAAATAATCCTTTGAGCAAGTAAACACACAATAACATCAATAATACTATCATCACATAATCTATAATGACCATTCAATAAAAGATACACTAGTTGGTGTAGCTCCATACGCACTCACGATCATAACAGCCTTCTTATGACTCCCATAAACTCACACACCCGAGGTACCCTAATAACCTCTCCCTCCATGACACCTCCATCATGCGAGCTAGAGGCAGTCTCTGGTAGTCATGCCGTTATCAACCTGACAGCCCGATGCTGCCCGAGATGTGGCACACACATACCAAAGACTCAGCAATAAAAATAAACATCAATCATTCACAGGAGGACAGTCTAGCAGAACTATCTATCTCCCGGCATCAATCATCAATCAAAAATCATCAATAATCATATTATCATCATAATAACATCAATAATTAATTTAACAAAAAATAACTAAGTTAAATAACAAAGTAGAACATCAAACCAAACATACATTAAACACACAATCAAAACCTAGTTTACCCATCATCAATTCACAATTCAATCACTCAAACCACACCCGATCAACTAAAGGCATAATCTAACATTTTAAAGAAAGACAACCTAAACTTCAAATAATCATATCTTACATTCTACTAATCCAAACAACTCCAAATCAATTTCAAACACTCACCCATTCAATCAACTACATTATCCCCCTCGGAAACCAACCAAAACACATCCAAATCATGCTCAATAACCCTAAAACCATAGTGTGTCATGGCTGAAATTTCTGGATTTTAGCACAGACATCACAATCGAAAATTCGGCATTACAACGGCGCTACCACGTAATTATCAAACTTTTAGAAATCGACGGCAATCGATTCTGATCAACACAACTCAAAATAATCAACATTTAGAAAATTAATCAATTTTAAATACCCGAAAATAAATAATTATGCTACAACGGTTCAAATCTCGTAGGATTACACATAAATGATCCCTAGCATGCATGGAGCAATAATTTAACATCAGATTAACATTCTAACGGTTCGATAATCAATTCTACGCAAAAATACAAATGTTGAGTTTTGAGATCTAGAATTTTTCTCTCACCTTAGATGCGATATAAGCCTAGAAATGCGTGCAATGAGTGCCCAACAAGCGGAATCCAACTCAGCACAAAGTTTTACGGACAAAATCTAGGTTTTTCTTTGAAAATTTGCTTTGAAAACTTTGAAGAAAAGCTTGGCTATTCTCCCATGAAGCTCTCGGCCATCTAGGTGAAAATGAAGGTGTTTTTGTGCTTTGCTTGTGTGTGTTGGTGATATATGCTTGAAAGTCAACAATTTAAATGAAAGTCAAAGTTGAAACTTTAGTATTTTTAGTGTTTTCTTAACTTTAAATGCATTTTCTTGATCACCAATTTTCAAAATAATTATTCAACACCCAAGATAGCTCAAGTAGGTTATTTTCAGGTGACAAGAAGTTTTACAAACAAACAATTTCACCCGAGTCGGCTTAAAACTCGATTTTCACAAAAGTCGGTATAAAAAACCCTAATAAATTACTAAGCCGATTTAAAAATCGATTTCAACAAACACAGGTCTATTAAAGTCCAAGGACTAGATCTAGAAGGGTTAAAAAGACCAATTTCAAAATTTTAACGGAAATGTTTCGAAAATACTATTCACTAAAAGTCGACGATAAAATTTCTGACTCCATTTTTTATGAAAATTTCATGAATGCACATTTAGCATGTTATAGGAGTATTAATATCAAATTATCACATTCTAAGTCACATAGCACATAGACAGGTCAATTCACGCAAAACGAGAATAAACACGCAAAACGAGACAATATAGAAAAGTGGGATTTCACATTGATCATACTGGTAAAAGTTGTGTCGAACTGAGACATCTGGAGATAAGTGTATGGGTATGGTCATGGAGTGTGCTTCACTTGCAAATCCACTACCAGAAGCAGTGGTAAAGGTTGCTCTAGAGGATATCCAAAATTCAGGAGGAAGACACTTAGATTTCATGAAAGAAATACATGATCCTGTGTCTAGAAGTGCAGTAACAGTGATAGGAACATATCCTGGAGGGTTTACAACATGCTTTATGTATGGCTTATAGATTTGTCCTGGGGTAAAGGTAGCTTTGGAAGTGGTAAGGATTGGTTGTTCAGTGATTTTGTGTATTTTGGCTATTGAGAGGTTTGGTTCTGAATCAGAGGATTCGGATTCTAAGGTGAGATATGAGGATGAGGCTGTATCAAGGTTAAGGACGGCTTGATCTGGTTCGGAAGTCCATGTGTATAGCTGGTCATCAAAGTTTTGAGTTGAGATGAACTGGACAAGTTTTACTGGTAGCTTCTTGGACTTCTTGAGGTAACAATATTTTGCAAAATGTCCTTTCTTTCCACAAAGAAAACATTTAGTGGAAGAGGAAGGTTTTTCTCTTTTCCTCACAAATCTGAACTTTTTGAAAGGTTTTCTGGACTTGTGAAACCTTTTATGATGTTTGTTCTTCTTGTATTTGTGACACGAACATGGAGAGTAGCTGTGAGTGTGACAACCAAACTTTTGGAAATCTTTTCTGAAAAAGGTATCCATTGTTTTCTGCTCATTGCTTTTGAGAAGTTTGCCAAGTCGTTTGGACTCGCACTGGTCTTGAATGAGCTTTCTGGCCATCTGGTACAAGTGAGCAAGACTCACCTGTCTTAGATCTGCAATATTGGATCGTTTGAACTCTGTTTCAAGCAGTTCAGGAAGTGGTTGTGGCATGTTAAAGACGAACGCCTTCTTGATGGTTTCTGTATTTTTTCCAAAGATAAAATACAGAGCTTCTTGTCTAAGATAGTAATCTCCAAGTTTTGCAACATCACAGCATTTGTTGAGTAAGAACTCCTTTTTTGCCTTTTCAATATCTTGGGCTGTTTGTCCTACGAAAATATTTTGTAGACATCTTAGGAATATCTGAATAGGATCCGCATCTGTCAGGATGATCTGTCTTTCTTCTTCTGTCAGCATCCTGTCCACCAACTGTGGAGTGATCCTGTAAAAGCAGCAACAAGACGGTCAATGATATCTCTTATCTCAAGAGTAGGATTTCGGAGAGATTCTCCATTTATCCATGCATCCATTTTCTCAAGATATTTGAGTCTATTATTAGGAGAAATTGCATCAATGTTCCAGAATTGCTTGTGATCTGGAGCATATGGGATGTAAACTTTTCCTTCAATGTTTTGTTGTCTCTGAGGTTGCTGTTGTGGAACCTGTGGGACTTGTGCTTGTGGCGGCTATTGGTTCCGGTGTTCTCCTACTTGGGAAGTTTCTCCTTGGTCACTGGTTGCTTCTGAATCATCAGGATTAGTTTGAACTGGGTTGTGTATATGTGTCCTTGTGGTGTCCGTGTAGAACGGTGTCACAGGGGTCTGCATAAGAACTGGCCCTTTGTATGGTGGAATCGTCTGAGAGGTTGAATCCTTTTCAAACGGATCAAAGGAATCAAAGGACGAAATGACTGAGGAAATTTCACTAAGGCCCTCTTTCTCGTCTTCATCACCCCACCCGGTTGGGATAATTTTCTCTTTGGAGAGATAATGAGGAGGTGGTGTGAGATCAACCCAATAAGCTTTTTCGCAATTTCCACTTGGTATCCAGATTGCATGATCTGGCTTTGGATTATGCTTCCAAGGATGAGAGGACTGCTTCTTTGGCTTAGCTGGCTATTTGAGCTTTTGAGCGAGTCGTTCTCTTTTTCTCTTGAATTCGTCTGAATCAAGATAATGCTTCTCTGAAGAAGATTTATGCATGTTGATCATGTTGATGCTGTTCCAAGAATGAATTAGTTCGGAAGAGGATACAGATTGTACAGAGATTGTAGAGGATTTGTACACGGTTGTAAGGGCTGCTGGCTTGGTAGGTAATAGAGATTTGAACTTTTGTGTGAGTTGGGAAGTTTGGTAATATGAGTATGGGTTTAATGGAGAGAGTTTGAAGAGTTCACTTGGTTTGGTAGATGGAGGTGTTTGCGTTATGTCTACCTCATAATGAGATGCGGAAGGATCAAAGGAAGTGACTTCAGAGTTGTTAGCAACAACTTCTTGTTCTAGCAGGGGAAGATCAGCCATGGTAGATACACTGGTCACAACTGGACTTACTGCGGGACTTACTGCGCCTTTCATTCACTCTTTAACGGCTATTTCCCTATTGCCAAAGACTCTAGTGTTCAACACACAAGAATAGTTTAAGACCTTCAATACCAGAATAGGGAAGTGCTATAGATAACTAGGCTCTGATACCACTAAGGGTAAGGCGGAGAGCGGGAGGCGGAAGACATGGCTAAAGGCTAAGGGTAGAAGGAAGATCAGCCTAGTTTTCTTGCCGGAAAAAAATGTTTCATGTCTAGTCTCTTTACTAGATACCAGGTGGCATAAGTTTGATGATGCACTCATCTGTGCCGTTGAAGCAGGCCTTCACAATGGCCATGTTCTCATCCAGGTTGAACCAAACTTCACCCTTGATCTTTCCCGTCCTACCCTTTCTCAAACCATACAGGTCCTTATCCAACTTTATGGAGCTGACATGAACCCAAATGAAACTGTTGTTGCACTCCATCATTCTATGACCTATAAAGTTCAAACCCATCTCTTTTCCATGGACCACAACTGTAAGCCTCGAGTCCACATGTTAGGTGATAGTAATGTTACCCAACCAAAAATCTACACCAAACATGAACTCACTTTCCCTCCTCGTTGGAAAAATGATTATGAAAGAAGCCATAACCGACCAATCATCCATGATTCACCAAGAATCTCTAGACATCCTCTAGAACCAGGTCGTGTCGCCATATCATTTCCAACAGAATCCCAACCAGCTGAACTATGTGAAAAATGTCAACTTGTTGGACATCCTCAGTCCTGTCCACACTGTGTCAGAAAACCCTTTGCTGCCAAATCTAGGTCCTCTAGATATGTCTGTTCTGTTAATTTTCCTGAAGACATCTACTGTACAGGAGAAGCCGACAATGCATATGTTGGTAAATGGCAAGTTACCAAAACCAGACCACAAGATGTTGGACCAATTGAGTCAGCAATCAATTGGAGCAACATGAATGCAAAAGCCCAGAATGCTGCCATTGAGAAAATATGGTCAGATCTCAGGGAACATGTTGCATGGACAAAAGAAGCCCATGATCATCTCAGACAAGGTTGTTATGACCAATATAATGACCTCCACAAGGCTTTCCACATAAACCACACATATTACCAGCAGACTCCTATTAACTGGAAAAAGCTTCAGAAGGCTACTCCAGTTTGGAACCCTTCCGGACAAGTTCGTTCTTGGAACAGCATCAACATGATCAACATACAGAAATCTTCTTCAGAGAAGCATTATCTTGATTCAGACGTGTCACGCCCCAAATCAACCCCTCATATAATTAGTCAGGACGCAACGGAATTTCGGCAGTATAACGACAGTAAATAGGATACCGAGGCTTTAAACCAACCTTATTAGAACATCATACATCAACTCTATAAACCATACAACAAACAACTCCTCAATAAAATAACAACATACAACATAACCATATTACACCATAATCATTCTTTGTTACACGCCTCCGTTCCAACATAATACATGAACCTTAATATACATTACAAAAATATATTGATACCAACCTAGCAACCTTAACATAGACAAAAGAAAGACTACTAAATTAGCATCAACTAATTCATTATCTTTTCAACATCTTATACATTATAAACTACAAAGCATATAAAAGTTAACTAGATAATATACAAGATAATAAGGTGTTCAACACATCAAACATCAAGGATAGGACTCCGGAACATAAGACTCATCCATGTAAGGCACATTTTCCTCTTCAGGAGGCACGTATCCGTAATCTTGATCGGTAACACCTGTATGCATGCAATAATAGAGAGTGAGCTTATATAAAATAAGCCCAGTGAGGATCCGATAGATCTCTAACAGTATTCACTATACTCCTTGAAAATAATCCTTTGAGCAAGTAAACACACAATAACACCAATAATACTATCATCACATAATCTATAATGACCATTCAATAAAGGATACACTAGTTGGGGTAGCTCCAAACGCCATCACGATCATAACAGCCTTCTTGTGACTCCCATAAACTCACGCACCTGAGGTACCTCAATAACCTCTCCCTCCATGACACCTCCGTCATGCGAGCTAGAGGTAGTCTCTGGTAGTCATGCCGTTATCAACCCAACAGCCCGATGCTGCCCGAGAGGTGGCACACACATACCAAAGACTCAGCAATAATAATAAACATCATTCACATGAGGACAGTCTAGCAGAACTGCCTATCTCCCGGCATCAATCATCAATCAATAATCATCAATAATCATCAATTTTCATCAATGTAACATCAATATAACATCAATATAACATCAAGTAATTAATTAAACAGCAAACAACTAAGTTAGATGACAAAGTAGGCCATCCAACTTATCATGCATGAAACACGTAATCTAACCCTAGTCTAACCATTAACAACTCACAATTCAATCACTCAAATACCACCTAGTCAACTAAGGCTCAATTCAACAATTTAAAGAAAGATAACCTAAACTTCAAATAATCATATCTTACATTCTACTAATCCAAACAACTCCAAATCAGTTTCAAACACTCACCCATTCAATCAACTACATTAGCCCTCTCGGAAACCAACCAAGACACATCAAAATCAAGCCCAACAACCCTAAAACCTCAATGCACCTAGGCTGAAATTTTTGGATTTTCACCCAAACATCGCAATCGAAAATTCAGCATTATAACGGCATTACCACGTAATTAAAAAACTTTTAGAAATCGACGGCAATTGATTCCAACCACAACAACTCAAGATATTCATCAAATGGCCAATCTATCAACTTTAAATACCCGAAAATAAATAATTTCGCTACAATGGTTCAAATCTCGTAGTAATACACATAAATGATCCCTAGCATACACTGAGCAATAATATAACTTCAAATTAACATTCTAACGGTTCAAAATGCAATTATAAGCAAAAATATAAAATATGACTTTTGAGATCTAGAATTTTTCTCTCACCTTTGATGTGTTTTGATGCAAGAAATGTGTAGAATGGATGCCCAACAAGTGAAATCAAGCTTTGAATGAAGTGATTTGGACTTGAATTGCAAAATCTATGTGAAAATGCTTGAAAACCTTTGAAAAAATGTCTTCTTTCTTCTCCCTCATGGAATTTAGGTAATGTGTGTGTAAAATGAGTATGTTTTGTGAGCTTTTAATGTGTGTTGATGATATATTAAGCAAAGGTGTGATACCCCGAACCTGGCATGTATTCAATAGCATTTAAAGTTCATTTAAATTGCATTTTATTGACCTTTCGCCTTCTTTGACCAAACTAGTTGACTTTTCATCTACATTGACCAACTAGGACAAGGTGGGAATTTTTGAAATGTTTAATAAAGGGCAAACTTGGGATTAGAAATAAAAAAATGCAATGTTAAGTTAGTCATATTTTGGGTCAATTGGAATTAAATCTGAATCAATTGTGGAAGAGTTAGGTAGCAAATTATATATGGTTGGAAAGCTCTATGAGTCTAGTTTCTGAGGCTTCAAACCGTTCATGAATTGGAGTTTTCTAGAAGAAGTTATGACCGTTTTCGTAAGATCGCGCATAGCTGTTTTGGTTTAGCGGGTTGACCGAAGCCTTGACCATTGACTATTGTTGTCATCTTTTCTAAGCATAAAAAAACAAAGGAAAAGCTGAAAAATAAAGAGAGAAAACCAAGAGTTCAAGGAGAAAAGAAAAAAAAAGAATTTTCAACTTCAAATCTTCAAATCTTTGCGAGGGCTTGCACGGGATCATTTCCGAGGCTTCTAACGTTGTTTTCCTAGCGTCTATTAGCAGCTAAGGTGAGGGATGCATCATTATTTGCGCATTAGAAAATATGATGTCAAGACTTTAATTTTTAGAAATTGCGTATAGATTGTTGTTTAATTCGTTTTGTTGCTTGAAATATGTTCTATGATGTTAGTAGACCTTACTTTTGTAAGTTTTTAGCAATTTTTGCGGTTAAAATTGATTATTGTATTTCAAATGTTGATTGAATAGTGAAAAACGTGAATAGTAAACCCCCGTTCGAAATTTTGCTCCAAGTTACATTCTATTGATGTAGGAAGGTGCTGGATATGCTAGAATGCTTAAATGTATGATTTATTTGGATTGCGTAATGGAAAAACGGAGAAAAATGCCTTGGTACAAGTTGGGGTCGTTTAGGTTGAGATTAGCGTTTCCTTGATTTGCGTGATGGCATTTTCTCGGGAGGCCATGGAAGCACTTTTGGTGTGGTTATGGCATTGGTTAGGTGTTTGGTTAGGGTAGCGGTAGTTCAAACGAACAAAGGGGGAAATCGGGGCTTTGCGCGAATTCTAGGGATAAGTAGGGTTTCGGGGTCTTTAGACGTGCCTTATGGTGACCTAGCTGGATTGGTGAAGTCGGTTTCCAAAACTCGTGGCTCGTTTGAAAGTAGTAGCGTTTTGAAAGTTGGGGTCATTTTGTGATTTTGTGTGTTTTCATAGTGTAATGCCTATAGAATGCTTAATAATGCTTGTTATGCTTGTTAAAGTTGATTATGATTGAATTTGTATATCAATTGTTGATAATGCTTGTTAGTGTTGTTCTTGTTACTTTATTGATTGTAATTGCTTATTGTGTGCTTATTGTATCGCATGTTGTTACTGACTTGCACTTCAGTGCCTTGCTCGATTATCATTATATATCTCGTATTGCATTGTATAAGTGTCAGGCGCGTGAGTGATGGGCCTCTCTGGGTAGCCTTGGGTTGCCAGTATTGGTTGCTCTAGCTCCGTGTCCTATTCCCTTTTCTCGCTTGGGTTGCCACCCAGGGAGTTTTGGGTCGTAGAATTGACAGAGTATGTCCGGAGTACTCTAACAGAAGTTATAAGGTGGATGAGCCGGCGCATCATCGTTAAAGTCATCGAAATCGTGATCGGTACATTACTCGCTCGAGTGAACCATAGCCTTCAAAGTGTGGTATAGCTTTGAATGGTTGTGTTAATGCTTTCTTTAATTGTTTATTGTATTGTCGTTTATATTGAATGTGTGAAACCCCACTTTTCTGCTTTAACTCGATTTACGTGTTTTATCTCGTTTTGCATGCATTTGACCTGTTTATGTGCTATATGACCTAGAATGTTATAATTTTGATGTCAATACTCCTAATACATGCTAAATGTGCATTCATGAAATTTTCATAAAAAACGGAGTCAGAAATTTTATCGTCGATTTTCAGTGAATAGTGTTTTCGAAACACGTCCGCTAAAATTTTGAAACTGGTCTTTTTAACCCTTCTAGAACTAGACTACAGACTTTAATAGACCTGTGTTTGATTAAAACGGTTTTAAAATCGGCTTAAGAATTTATTAGGGATTTTATACCGACTTTTACGAAAATCGAGTTTTAAGCCGACTCGGGTGAAATTGTTTGATTGTAAAACTTCTTGTCACCTAAAAATAATTTACTTGAGCTAGCTTGGGTGTTGAATAATTGTTTTGAACTTTGGTGATCAAGAAAATGCATTTAAAGTCAAGAAAACACTAAAAATACTAAAGTTTCAACTTTGACTTTCATTTGACTTGTTGACTTTCATGCATATATCACCAACACACAATGAAACAAAGCAAAACACCACATTTTCACACACCTTGCAGCCGTGAAAGCTTAGGAAAAAAAGAGATTTTATTCAACTTATTTTCAAAGTAATTTTGCCTTAGAAAACTCATTTAAAGTCCGAATCTTTTCAAACCGAGCTGGATTCCGCTTGTTGGGCACCTGTTGCACGCATTCCTAGCTTTACTTTGGATCAAAGGTGAGAGAAAAATTCTAGATCTCAAAATGTCATTTTTATGTTTTTGCGTATAATTAATTATTGAACCGTTAGAATGTTAATCTGATGTTAGATTATTGCTCCATACATGCTAGGGATCATTTATATGCAATACTACGAGATTTGAACGGATGTAGCATATTTATTATTTATTATTTTTCGGGTATTTAAAGTTGATTAATTTGTTAAATGTTGAATATTTTGAGTTGTGTTGATCGAAATCGATTGCCGTCGATTTCTAAATACTTGATAATTACGTGTTAGCGCTGTTGTAATGCCGAATTTTCGATTACATTGTTCGTGTCAAAATCCAAAAAATCCAGCCATGACATCCTAGGGTTATAGAGTTATGGAGCATGATTTGGAGGTGTTATGATGGATTTCTGAGAGGGTTAATGTAGTAGGTTGAATGGGTGAGTGATAGAAACTGATTTGGCAATGTTTGGATTAGTAGATTGTAAGTTATGAATTTTAGAAGTTTAGGTTGTCATTCTTTAATTTCTTGAACGATGCCTTTAGATGGTTGGGTGGTATTGAGTGATTGAATTGTGAGTTATTGATGGGTAAATTAGAGTTTGATTGTGTGTTTAATGCATGTTCGGTTAGATGGCCTACTTTGTCATCTAACTTAGTTGTTTGCTGTTTAATGTTATATTGATGTTATATTGATGTTATATTGATGTTTTATTGATTGATTATTGAGTACGGGAATCGAGCACTTTTGTTGCTGATCTCTCGGAATATTGATGATTGATGTTTATTATTATTGCTGGGTCTCTGGTATGTGTGTGCCACCTCTCGGGCAGCATCGGGCTGTCGGGTTGATAACGGCATGACTATCAGAGATTGCCTCCAGCTCGCATGACGGAGGTGTCATGGAGGGCGAGGTTATTGGGAGTACCCCGGGTGCGTGAGTAATGGGGAGTTACAAGAAGAATGGTTGAGATCGTGATGGCGTTTGGAGCTACACCAACTAGAGAGAGTATCCTTTATTGAATGGTCATATAGTTATGTGATGATAGTATTATTTATTGTTATTGTGTGTTTACTGACTCAAAGGATTATTCCAAGGAGTTTAGTAGACCTTGCTCAAGATCTATCGGATCCTCACTGGGCTTATTTTATATAAGCTCACTCTCTATTATTGCATGCATACATGTGTACTTTTACAGGATTACGGGTACGTGCCTCCTGAAGAGGAGAATGTGGAAAATGTGCCGTATGTGGACGAGTCCTATGTGCCAGAGTCTTGTCCTTGATGCTTGAGATGTTGTATACTCTATTATCTTGTATATTAACCTAGTTGTCTTTTATTTTCCTTGTAATTTATGATGTATAAGTTGTAGTAAGATAATGAACTAAATGATGCTAACTTAGTAGTCTTTCTTTTGTTATGATCTAGGTTGCTAAGTTTGTTTATAATCTATTTTGATATGTATGTATAGCCTATGTATTATGTTGGAACGGAGGCGCATAACTATGAATGAGTTGATGAAAGAATGTTTAATGTATGAAATGGTTGCGTTGTATGTTGTTAATTTGATTGTGGAGTTGGTTGGTGATTTGTGGAGTTTGATGTATGTTGTTATTAAGGGTTGGTTTAGAGCCCTGATGTTCATGTTACTGTCGTTATGCTGCCGAAATTCCGTTGCGTCCTGACTGATTATAAGAGGGGTCGAGTTGGGGCGTGACAGAATGCCTTCTTATTGATTATATTGCTTAATTGCACCTATTTGCATTGCACGATCTTCTTTCTCTCCACCTCGATATTTGTCTCGCCCTCACTGAGTATACGTGTTGAGTATACTCACTCCTCACCACCACATTTCATGGAATTGCCATGATAGCTGAAAAGTTCGTGATTACGTGAAAGTCCGTGCTTGAAGAGTTGTCTTGCGTGCTGTGTGGCTTGAGTTGTCAAAGATGCAAAGATGTATGTTTCATGTATTGTATGTATTTAATGTCAAAAGGAATGTAATTTAAGTTTTATTAGATTATTGAAGTGGTTTGATAAGTTAGTTTATGTATCTAGTTAGTATAGCTTAACTTTAATGCATGTTTGTATAGCTTAAAGAAAAGTTAGAATAGTCTGGGCACTTGGAATTGTACATTTACTTGTGTTTAATTGTTGAGAACCAAGGCTCGGATGGCCTTGATGAAGTTTTATATGGTTGGACACGGTGCTGGTCCACTTATATGCTATTACAGGTTTTACATTTTGCCTAGAAACAGGGGAGACTCTGTCCGTCTTTCCCTAAAATTTTGGCCGGGTTTGGAATTGGGTTGTGAATAGATTGATTGATAGAACTCCCGGTCTCGAGAGGGATCGGGGTGTTACAAAAGGTCAAACAAATAAAAGAAAGTCAAAGGTGGAAACTAATTATTTTTAGTGTTTTCTTGTCTTTTAATTCATTTTCTTGACTACTCTTGCTCAAATTAATTATGCAACACCTAAACTATCTCAAGTAGTTTATTTCTAGGTGACAATTAGTTTTACATTCAAACAATTTCACCCGAGTCGGCTTAAAACTCGATTTTTTGCAAAAGAAGGTGAAAAGTCAAATTATTTATTTTCAAATTTCTTTTGAATGCACAATTAATCTAAAATTATTTAATACCACATATAAATACATTTATATTAATATATACTAGGTCAACGAAAGTCAATGCAAGAATCGGGTTTAGAGGAAATTACTATTTGGCTCAAAAACGCTATTTTTTGCCCGAAAAGTCTATTTAAATTACTATTCTGTTTCAGAATCAATTTTTATCAAACATGGGTCTATTAATAATAGAGGACTAGGTTTTAAGAGGTTTAAAACACCCCTGTAAAAATTTTAGCGGACAAATGTTCAAAAGTACTATTCACCAAAACCGATAAAATTTATGATTATGTTTTTGATGAAAATTTCATGAATGCACATATAGCATGTATTAGGAATATAAATCACATTTTTAACACATTCTAACTCATATAACACATAGACATGTCAAAATCACGGAAATCGAGGTAAAGACGAAAATTGGGGTTTCATAAGATGAGTTCAAAAGAAAAAGAGAACGACTCGCTGAAAAACTCAGAAAGGCAACCAAGCCGAAAAAGCAGTCCTCTCATCCTTGGAAGCATAATCCAAAGCCAGATCATGCAGTCTGGATACCAAGTGGAAATTGCGAAAAAGCTTATTGGGTTAATCTCACACCACCTCCTCATTATCTCTCCAAAGAGAAAATTATCCCAACTGGGTGGGTTGATGAAGACGAGAAAGAAGGTCCTAGTGAAATTTCCTCAGTCATTTCGTCCTTTGATTCCTTTGATCCGTTTGAAAAGGATTCGTCCTCTCAGACGATTCCACCATACAAAGGGCCAGTTCTTATACAGACCCCTGTGACACCGTTTTACACGGACACCACAAGAACACGTACACACAACCCTGTACAAACTAATCCTGATGATTTAGAAGCAACCAGTGACCAAGGAGAAACTTCCCAAGCAGGAGAACACCGGAACCAAACACAAGCACAAATCCAACAGGTTCCACAACAGCAACCTCAGAGACAACAAAACATTGAAGGAAAAGTTTACATCCCATATGCTCCAGATCACAAACAATTATGGAACATTGATGCCATTCCTCCTGATGACAAACTCAAATATCTTGAGAAAACGGATGCATGGATAAATGGAGAATCTCTCCGAAATCCTACTCTTGAGATAAGAGATATCATTGACCGTCTTGTTGCTGCTTTTATAGGATCACTCCGCAGTTGGTGGACAAGGATGCTGATAGAAGAAGAAAGACAGATCATCCTGACAGATGCAGATCCTATTTAGATATTCATAAGATGTCTACGAAACATATTCGTAGGACAAACAGCCCAAGAGATTGAAAAGGAAGAAAATGAGTTCTTACTCAACAAATGCTGTGATGTTGCAAAACTGGGAGACTACTATCTCAGATAGGAAGCTTTGTATTTTATCTTTGGAAAAAATACAGAAACCATCAAGAAGGCGTTCGTCTTTAAAATGCCACAACCACTTCCTGAATTGCTCGAAACAGAGTTCAAACAAGCCAATATTGCAGATCTTAGACATGTGAGTCTTGCTCACTTGTACTAGATGGCCAGAAAGCTCATTGAAGATCAGTGCGAGTCCAAACGACTTGGCAAACTTCTCAAAAGCAACGAGCAGAAAACAATGGATACCTTTTGCATAAAAGATTTCCAAAAGTTTGGCTGTCACACTCACAACTACTCTCCATGTTCGTGTCACAAATACAAGAAGCACAAACATCAGAAAAGGTTTCACAAGTCCAGAAAAACTTTCAAGAGATTCAAATTTGTGAAAAAAAGAGTGAAACCTTCCTCTTCCACTAAATGTTTCCTTAGTGGAAAGAAATGACATCTTGCAAAGGAATGTTACCTCAAAAAGACCAAGAAGCTACCAGCCAAGCTTGTTCACTTCATCTCAACTCAAAACTTTGATGACCAACTATACACATGGACTTCCGAACCAGATCAAGCTGTCCTTAACCTTAATACAGCCTCATCCTCAACTCTCACCTCAGAATCTGAATCCTCTGATTCAGAACCAAACCTCTCCATAGCCAAAATACACAAAACCACTGAACAACCAATCTTTACCACTTCCAAAGCTACCTTTACCTCAGGACAAATCTATAAGCCATACATAAAGCTTGTTGTAAACCCTCCAGGATATGTTCCTATCACTGTTACTGCACTTCTAGACACAAGTTCATGTATTTCTTTCATGAAATCCAAGTGTCTTCCTCTTGAATTTTGGATATCCTCCAGAGCAACCTTTACCACTGCTTCTGGTAGTGGATTTGCAAGTGAAGCACATTCTATGACCATTCCCATACACTTATCCCCAAATGTCTCAGTCTGACACAGCTTTTGCCAGTATGATCAATGCTATGAAGATATTCTTTTAGGAATGGATTTCCTCACCTTACTTGCTCCATTCTCATTTCAAACAGATGGTTTCCAATTCCTGCATAATCAGTATACCCCTTGGGTATCCTTACAGAAATTACCTTCACAGGTTTCAGCCATTCAAGATGATGAATTTGCTAAAGAAAGAAGCCTCCTCCTTTCCTGTTGCGGTGATCTTCCAAACAAGTTTTGGGAAAGAGAGAAACAATTTGTCTCTCTACCTTACAGAGAAAATTGGCAGATACCACACCAAATCGCCTCTCATCCAGGAATGCCAAAAGATGAAGATCTTTGTCAAGTTGAAATTCAAGCACTACTCGGGCAAGGTCTCATCCGACCATCCAGATCTCCGTGGGCAAGTCATGCCTTTTATGTCAACAAAAGATCTGAACAAGTTCGAGGAAAGAAAAGATTGGTGATAGATTATCGCCAACTCAATGATCAATTACAGGATATCAGATACCCTCTTCCAAGAAAGGAACAACTCCTTCAGAAGCTGTCCAAAGCCAAATTCTTCTCAAAATTTGATGTGAAATCTGGATTTTGGCAAATTGGTATTACTGAAGCTGACAGATTCAAAACTGCTTTTGTTGTTCCACAGGGTCATTACGAATGGAATGTCTTGTCGTTCGGTCTCAAGAATGCACCATCCGAGTTCCAGCACAGAATGGTTGATGTTTATAGGCCACTCGCGCAGCACTGTATTGTCTACATTGATGATGTTTTGATATTCAGTAATACAGCTGAAGAACACCATCAGCATCTCCGACAATTCCAGGAACTAACCTACTAGCATGGATTAGTTCTTGCTAAATCCAAGATGAAAATTGGTCTAAATGCTATTGATTTTCTTGGTTTACAGATCAGAGAAGGATATCAAGCAAAGTCCTTGACTTTCCTGATGAACTCAGAACTGTTACATAGATCCAACAGTTCCTTGGCCTCATCAATTATGCCTCATCGCATGTCCCATCATTGGCCAACTACACCAGCCAGATTTCCAAGTACTTCCGAAAATCCAACATTGGAAATTGGTCTCTAGAAGCCACAGTTGCAGTTCAGAAGCTAAAGGAGTTATGGAAGGCACTTCCTCCTCTCAAGATCCCAGGTCCAGGATAACTCATTTTGCAGACTGCTGCTTCCCTTGATTTTTGGACAGCAGTCCTCATTGAAGAAGACAATGGACACAGACAAGTCTGTGGTTACAAATCAGGATCTTTCACACCAGTACAACACAATTATCCCTCTTTAAAAAGCGAAGTTCTTGCAGTTATTCAGGGAATCAAAAAATTCAAGTTTTATCTTGCTCAGAATCCTTTTATTATTGAAACAGATTTTAAAGGATTTCAGGGCGTTCTCAAAAGAAAGCAGAATGATATTCCAGATCCACAACTCATCCAATGGACATAATAGATTTCCCAATTCAATTGGACAATGCGAGACATCCCAGGCAAAGAGAATATCCTTGCTTATTTTCTTTCTCGCGCACCACCATCCGAGAAAGCTGTATGCATGGTAAATCCAGATGGACGCAAACTTCCAGCTTCCCTTGTTCCAAGTCTTATTCCAGGTAGTTCTAGTTCAAATCCAGATCCCACTGATTGCCAGTCTCAAATATTTTATGATTTGAGTTCAGACCAGCAAGCTCAATTTCTTAATGCCCTACATGAGGAGATCAAGATCAAGATACTCCGATCATTCGCCAGAAGCTGGATCACTGATTTCTTTGAAAAATTCATTGAGATCAAGCTTAGAAGAATTATTGATATGTTATCCTCTGTCTATTATGTTCGCAACATTGTTCGTTACAATCCCCAACATGAAGAACCATGGGATACTGTTCTTGATTTTAATAATTATGACTTTTCAAATATGCAATTCTTGTATCTTTGGTATTGGCTTAATTATCCTATGGCAGTTCTTTTTGATCCAGAGCTCATTGAAAGACATGTTCGTGTGTTCCCAGAATCCCGCGTTGTCAAGCTATTCTCATAGGTGTTTCAATCATTTGATCCACCAACACTCATCACCAGTCAAATTATTCAGCACCAGTAGGTTTTCATCATTTGCCTCACAGATGTTTGGAATCGTGCCATTCCGCCTTACTCTTAGGGTTCAGAAGTCCATGTGTATAGTTGGTGATCAAAGTTTTGAGTTGAGATGAACTGAACAAGCTTGGCTGGAAAATTTTCCTTCAATGTTTTGTTGTCTTTGAGGTTGCTGTTGTGGAACCTGTTGGACTTGTTCCCTGTTCTGGTATTGAAGGTCTTAAACAATACTTGTGTGTTGAACACTAGAGTCTTTAGCAATAGGGAAATAGCCGTTAAAGAGTGAATGAAAGGCGCAGTAAGTCCCGCAGTAAGTCCAGTTATGACCAGTGTATCCACAATGGCTTATCTTCCCCTGCTAGAACAAGAAGTTGTTGCTAACAACTCTGAAGTCACTTCCTATGATCCTTCCGCATCTCATTATGAGGTAGACATAACCCAAACACCTCCATCTACCAAACCAGGTGAACTCTTCAAATTCTCTCCGTTAAACCCATACTCATATTACCAAACTTCCCAACTCACACAAAAGTTCAAATCTCTATTACCTACCAAGCCAGCTGCCCTTACAGCCATGTACAAATCCTCTACAGTCTCTGTACAATCTATTTCTTCATACCGCACAGAAACCTATCTTCCTATACTTTTTGAACCTGATCTCCATAGATATAGACAGAAAGGTTACAAAGGTTTACACCTTGGAGCCATTCGTCTAGCCTTACAGCTTAGTTTTCTTGCCGGAAAAAATGTTTCATGTCTAGTCTCTTTACTAGATACTAGGTGGCGTAAGTTTGATGATGCACTCATTTGTGCCATTGAAGCAGGTCTTCACAATGGCGATGTTCTCATCCAGGTTGAACCAAACTTCATCCTTGATCTTTCCCATCTTACCCTTTCTCAAACCATACAGGTCCTTATCCAACTTTATGGAGCTGATATGAACCCAAATTAAACTGCTGTTGCACTCCATCATTCTACGACCTATAAAGTCCAAATCCATCTTTTTTCCATGGACCACAACTGTAAGTCTCAAGTCCACGTGTTAAGTGATAGTAATGTTACCCAACCAAAGATCTACACCAAACATGAACTCACTTTCCCTCATCGTTGGAAAAATGATTATGAGAGAAGCCATAATCGACCAATCATCCATGATTCACCAAGAATCTCTAGACATCCTCTAGAACCAGGTCGTGTCGCCATATCATTTCCAACAGAATCCCAACCAACTGAACCATGTGAAAACGTCAACTTGCTGGACATCCTCAGTCTTGTCCACACTATATCAGAAAACCCTTTGCTACCAAATCTAGGTCCTCTAGATATGTCTGTTCTGTTAATTTTCCTAAAGACATCTACTGTACAGGAGAAGCCGACAATGCATATGTTGGTAAATGGAAAGTTACCAAAACCAGACCACAAGATGTTGGACTAATCGAGTCAGCAATCAATTGGGGTAACATGAATGCAAAAGCCCAGAATGCTGCCATTGAGAAAATATGGTCAGATATCAGGGATCATGTTGCATGGACAAAAGAAGCCCATGATCATCTCAGACAAGGTTGTTATGATCAATATAATGACCTCCACAAGGCTTTCCACATAAATCACATATACCATCAGACAACTCCAATCAATGGGAAAAAATTGCAAAAAGCCGCTCCAGTTCGGAACCCTTCCAGACAAGTTCGTTCTTGGAACAACATCAACATGATCAACATGCAGAAATCTTCTTCAGAGAAGCATTATCTTGATTCAGACGAATTCAAGAGAAAAAGAGAACGACTCGCTCAAAAGCTCAAACAGCCAGCTAAGCCAAAGAAGCAGACCTCACATCCTTGGAAGCATAATCCAAAGCTAGATCATGAAGTCCGGATACGAAGTGGAAATTGCAAAAAAGCTTATTGGGTTGATCTTACACCACCTCCTCATTATCTCTCCATAGAGAAAATTATCCCAACTGGGTTGGGTGATGAAGACGAGAAAGAAGGGCCTAGTGAAATTTCCTCAGTCATTTTCGTCCTTTGATTTCTTTGATCCGTTTGAAAAGGATTCATCATCTCAGACGATTCCACCATACAAAGACCAATTCTTATGCAGACCCTTGTGACTCCGTTTTACACGGACACCACAAGAACACGTACACACAACCCTGTACAAACTAATCCTGATGATTTAGAAGTAACCAGTGACCAAGGAGAAACTTCCCAAGCAGGAGAACACTGAAACCAAACACAAGCACAATTCCCACAGGTTCCACAATAGCAACCTCAAAGACAACAAAACATTGAAGGAAAAGTTTCCATCCCTTATGCTCCAGATCACAAGCAATTCTGGAACATTGATGCCATTCCTCTTGATGACAGACTCAAATATCTTGAGAAAACGGATGCATGGATAAATGGAAAATCTCTCCGAAATCCTACTCTTGAGATAAGAGATATCATTGACCGTCTTGTTGCTGCTTTTATAGGATCACTCCGCAGTTGGTGGACAAGAATGCTGTCAGAAAAAGAAAGACAGATCATCCTGACAGATGCAGATCCTATTCAGATATTCCTAAGATGTCTACGAAACATTTTCGTAGGAAAAACAGCCCAAGAGATTGAAAAGGCAGAAAAGTTGTTCTTACTCAACAAATGCTGTGATGTTGCAAAACTTGTATACTACTATCTTAGACAGGAAGCTCTGTATTTTATCTTTGGAAAAAATACAGAAACCATCAGGAAGGCATTCATCTTTAACATGCCACAACCACTTCCTGAATTGCTTGAAACAGAGTTCAAACGAGCTAATATTGCAGATCTTAGATAGGTGAGTCTTGCTCACTTGTACCAAATGGCCAAAAAGCTCATTCAAGACCAGTGCGTGTCCAAGCGAGTTGGCAAGCTCCTCAAAAGCAACGAGTAGAAAATAGTGGATACCTTTTGTAGAAAAGATTTCCAAAAGTTTGGCTATCACACTCACAACTACTCTCCATGTTCGTGTCATAAATACAAGAAGTACAAACATCATAGAAGGTTTCACAAGTCCAGAAAACCTTTCAAGAAGTTCAAATTTGTGAAGAAAAGATCAAAACCCTCTTCTTCCACTAAGTGTTTTCTTTGTGGAAAGAAAGGACATTTTGCATAGGATTGTTACCTCAAAAAGACCAAGAAGCTACCAGCCAAGCTTGTTCAGTTCATCTCAACTCAAAACTTTGATGACCAACTATACACATGGACTTCTGAACCAGATCAAGCCGTCCTTAACCTTGATACAGCCTCATCCTCAGATCTCACCTCAGAATCCGAATCCCCTGATTCATAACCAAACCTCTCCATAGCCAAAATACACAAAACTTCTGAACAACCAATCCATACCACTTCCAAAGCTACCTTTACCCCAGGACAAATCTATAAGCCATACATAAAGCTTGTTGTAAACCCTCTAGGATATGTTCGTATCACTGTTACTGCACTTCTAGACACAAGTTCATGTATTTCTTTCATGAAATCCAAGTGTCTTCTTCCTGAATTTTGGATATCCTCCAGAGCAACCTTTACCACTGCTTCTGGTAGGGGATTTGCAAGTGAAGCACATTCCATGACCATTCCTATACACTTATCCCCAGATGTCTCAGTTCGACACAGCTTTTATAAGTATGATCAATGCTGTGAAGACATTCTCTTAGGAATGGATTTTCTCACCTTACTTGCTCCATTCTCATTTCAAACAAATGGTTTCCAATTCCTGCATAATCAGTATACCTCTTCGGTATCCTTACAGAAATTACCCTCACAGGTTTCAGCCATTCAAGATGATGATTTTGCTGAAGAAAAAAGCCTCCTCCTTTCCTGTTGTGGTGATCTTCTAAGCAAGTTTTGGGAAAGAGAGAAACACTTTGTCTCTCTACCTTACAAAGAGAATTGGCAGATGCCACACCAAACCGCCTCTCATCCAGGAATGCCAAAAGATGAGGATCTTTGTCAAGCTGAAATTCAAGCACTACTCGAGCAAGGTCTCATCCGACCATCTAGATTTTCGTGGGCATGTCATGCCTTTTATGTCAACAAAAGATCTGAACAAGTTCGAGGAAAGAAAAGATTGGTGATAGAATATCGCCAACTCAATGATCAATTGCAGGATATCAGATACCCTCTTCCAAGAAAGGAACAACTCCTTCATAAGCTGTCCAAAACCAAATTCTTTTCCAAATTTGATATGAAATCTGGATTTTGGCAGATTGGTATTACTGAATGGAATGTCATGCCATTCGGTCTCAAGAATGCATCGTCTGAGTTCCAGCAAAGAATGGATGATGTTTATAGGCCACTCGCGCAGCACTGTATTGCCTACATTGATGATGTTTTGATATTCAGTAATACAGCTGAAAAACACCACCAGCATCTCCGACAATTCCAGGAACTAACCAACCAGCATGGATTAGTTCTTGCTGAATCCAAGATGAAAATTGGTCTAAATGCTATTGATTTTCTTGGTTTGCAGATAAGAGAAGGACATATTCTTTTACAAGACCACATATCAAGCAAAGTCCTCAACTTTCCTGATGAACTCAGAATTGTTAAATAGATCCAACAGTTCCTTGGCCTAATCAATTATGCCTCATCGCATGTCCCATCATTGGCCAACTACACTAGCCAGATTTCCAAGTACCACCGAAAATCCAACATTGGAAATTGGTCTCCAGAAGCCACAGTTGTAGTTCAGAAGCTAAAGGAGTTATGCAAGGCACTTCCTCCTCTCAAGATCCCAGGTCCAGGACAACTCATTTTGCAGACTGATGCTTCCCTTGATTTTTGGGCAGCAGTCCTCATTGAAGAAGACAATGGACACAGACAAGTCTGTGGTTACAAATCAGGATCTTTCACGCCAGCACAATGCAATTATCCCTCTTTCAAAAGAGAAGTTCTTGCAGTTATTCAGGGAATCAAAAAATTCTAGTTTTATCTTGCTCATAATTCTTTTATTATTGAAACAGATTTTAAAGGATTTCAGGGCGTTCTCAGAAGAAAGCAGAATAATATTCCAGATCCACAACTTATCCGATGGACAGAACGAATTTCCCAATTCAATTGGACAATACGAGACATCCCAAGCAAAGAGAATATCCTTGCTGATTTTCTCTCTCGCACACTACCATCTGAAAAAACTGTATGCATAGTAAATCCAGATGGTCACACACTCCCATCTTCCCTTATTCCAGGTCTTATTCCAGGCAGTTCCAGCTCAAATCCAGATCCCACTAATGGCCAATCTCAGACATTTTATGATTTAAGTCTAGATGTTTCTGATTCCCAAGAATTTTGGCACATTTGCTTCCCTGATAGCCCCACTTTTCATGAGCATCTTCTCGCCTTCCAGAATTTTTTGCAAGAAGATGGCTATTCCACTACGCACCTTAGGTCTGACTACGACCCGTGGGGGGGAGATGATTTTAGTAGCCAGAATAGTTAGGAGTGGTGGGATGATATTGATCTCAATAATGACAGATGGTGACTCATTGCAGACAGGATTCCAGGAATCCCGGGTGGACCCCATGACGAAGCTTCGTGTTTTGTAAATAGGTTTGTCATGATGTAATAATAGGATATGACAGGAATCTTTTGTCACTTCAGATTCCCTTTAGGTCATGTCTAGTTTGTCTGTTTGTAATAAGTGAGATTTCCTTTATTAAAGGAAGCTGCTTTAGTCCTTGTCAGGAATAGTGAAGATTCCGCTTGTAATTATTTGCTTTTTAATGGTTTGCCTATAAATAATGAAGAACCCCTGACTAAAGGGGTAGAATCAGATTGAGTCAGATTTGGATTGCAATACATCTTTCTTTCTCTCAAATTGCCTACATCTTCCTTCTACCCTTAGCATTTAGCCATGTCTTCCACCTCCCGCTCTCTGCCTTACCCTTAGTAGTATCAGAGCCTAGTTAACCGTAACACTTCCTTATTCTGGTATTGATGGTCTTAAACAATACTTGTGTGTTGAACACTAGAGTCTTTGGCAATAGGGCAATAGCCGTTAAAGAGTGAATGAAAGGCACAGTAAGTCCCGCATAGAACCCTATCTTCCGATACTTTCTGAACCTGATCTCCGTAGATATAGACAGAAATGTTACAAAGGTTTATACCTTGGAGCCATTCGTCTAGCCTTAC
The DNA here is from genome assembly GCA_037974665.1 of Ehretia macrophylla. Lineage (NCBI taxonomy): Eukaryota > Viridiplantae > Streptophyta > Magnoliopsida > Boraginales > Ehretiaceae > Ehretia > Ehretia macrophylla. Next base: position 31,962,466 of record CM075780.1, read on the forward strand.
AACCTAGTTTTCTTGCCGGAAAAAATGTTTCATGTCTAGTCTCTTTATTAGATACCAGGTGGCGTAAGTTTAATGATGCACTCATCTGTGCCGTTGAAACAAGTCTTTACAATGGCCCTGTTCTCATCCAGGTTGAACCAAACTTCACCCTTAATCTTTCCCGTCCTACCCTTTCTCAAACCATACAGGTCCTTATCCAACTTTATGGAGTTGATATGAACCCAAATGAAACTATTGTTGCACTCTATCATTATATGACCTATAAAGTCCAAACCCATCTCTTTTCCATGGTGTGATAACCCGAACTCGGCATGCATTTAATAGCACTTGACTGCATTTGATTAAATGTTTAATTAGTTAAATCAACCAAATTGCACTATTTTCATATTTCTCTTGGAAGCATTTAGTAATTATATATTGAATAATTAAAGATTATTACCTATTCCTAATAATTATAGTAATTGAATTTCCTTTCTTGTGATTAATTAAGTGTTACCTTAAATGTTAGTGTTTAATTGTATTTGACTATGTGTTTATATTAACTTTCATTTGTAGCTTAATATTAACTTTATAACTCTTAAAATATTCTGGAAATAGTTAAATTAATCATTCTAAATGAATATTGAATACCTTGATTGTTTTGATTATTTTAGAAATCGATTTTGGTTGTTTTACGTTAAAATTACTCGGTTTTCAAATAAATGAGAAAAGTAACTCCGAGCCGGAGTAAATTTTAAACTATGATGCTTTCCAAAAATGATATATTTCTTAGATTCTTTGAGAATTAATTGTTATTCTTTTATTGTCGCAACGTGCATTGCATATCGAGGGCGTTAGCTAGAAAACGGATTCTAGTCCTCAGCAAATAGTGAAACTAGTATTTAGATGACTTAAATTTTATATTTTAATTGTTACTAGCTAGAATTAATTTAGGTGATAGTTATTTAACTTAAAAATGCACAAAAGTAAGCTATTTTGACTAGTTTTAAGTTGTTTGACCAACTTTGACCAAAGCCTTGACCCTTTTGACCCTTGTCATCTTTTAAATAGCTTAAAATAGCACAAAAATAAAAAATAAAAACAGAACTGAAAACAGAGCAGCCATGACCGAAAAAATAAGGAGAAAAAAAAAGAAAATTCAACTTCAATTCTTCGATTCTTCGCGAGGGCTTCCACGGGGTGGTTTCCGAGGCACTCTACGAGGTTTTCCTAGCGTCTAGGAGCGTCTAAGGTGAGGGTTTCATCATTATTTGCATATTTATACGTTGTGTATGTTAACTTTGTCAATTTTTAGATTTATCCGTATATCGTTATTTAAAGCGATTTGATGCTTCTAGAATGTTCCTTGGCATTTGTAGAACATGTATTTATAGCTTTGTAACATTTTCTGCGGTTAAATGTTGTGATTGCAAATTAAATTGTGAAATGAATAGTGTTTTGTGAATAGTAAAACCTTGAAACGTTGAAATTGCACTGTTATGCTTTCTGTTGATGTAGAAACGTGCTAGGTGTGCTAGAATACTAAGATGTGGCGTTTGTTTGGGTCGCGTAGTGAAAAAAAACAAGAATTAAGCCTTTGGAAAAGTCGGGGTCGTTTAGGTTGACTTTAACGTTTTCTCGTTTTGCGTGTTGGCATTGCTTCGGGAAGCCATGGAAGCACTTTTCGTGCGATTATGGCGTTGGTTGGGTGTTTGGTTGTTATAGTTGTAGTTCAAACGAGAAAGGGGAAAATCAGGGCTTTGCGCGAGTTCTAGGTTAAAGTAAGGTTTCAGGGTCTTTAGACGTGCCTTATGGTGACCTAAGAGGGTTGGGGAAGTCGGTTTTCAGAACTCGTGGCTCGTTTGGAAATGGTAGCATTTTGATAGTTGGGGCCGATTTGTGTTTTTGTGTGTTTTCTTGTCTTTATGCTTATAGAATGCTTAGAATTACTTGAAATACTTGTTTGAATTGTTTTGGATTGAATTACTTATCAAATTGCTGCTATTGCGTGCGAGAGTAACCTACTTTGTTATTCTCCCACGTGTGGCTTTATCGCTTGTTTATCGCCTTGTATCGAGTCTTGCATTGCATAGTGTCTCGCGCGTGAGTGATGGGCCTCTCTGGGTAGCCTTGGGTTGCCAGTGTTGGTTGCTCTAGCTCCGCTGCTTTTCCCTTTCTCGCTTGGGTTGCCTCCCAAGGAGTTTTGGGTCGTAGGTTGATGGATACTTCCGGGGTATTCCAAACTGGTGTTATAAGGTGGTTTGGGCCGGCGAGTCATCGTTAATGTCATCGGAATCGTGATCGGTACATTACTCGCTCGAGTGATCCCTAGCCTTCCAAGTGTGGTATAGCTTTGATTGGTTGTGTTAATGCTTTCTTTAGTTGTTTAATTGTATTGTTGTTTATATTGAATGCCTTTTATTGATTGTATTGCTTAACTGTACCTATTTGCATTGCACGATCTTCTTTCTCTCCAATTCGATATCTGTCTCGCCCTCACTGAGTATACGTGTTGTGTATACTCACTCCTCACCACCACATTTCAGGAAATGTCATTGTCACGCCCCAACTCGACCCCACCTACGATCAGTCAGGACGCAACGGAATTTCGGCGGCATAACGACAGTAAACAGATTTCCGAGGTTCTAAACCAACCTCATAAAACATCATACATCCCGTAATTCCTCAATATAAACAACAACATACAACACAACCATATTATACAATAAAACATCCTCGTTATACGCCTCCGTTCCAACATGACATACAATACCTCAACTTTATCATACATTTCAAAAGTAAGTTGAGACACAACTACAATTTAACCATAGACAAAAGGAAACCGCTAAGTTAACATCATTTGGTTCATCATCTTTTCAATATCTATTACATTAAGAACCGTAAAGCATATAAAGTCTATTAAACTAATATACAAGACATTTAACAATATAAAGTCATGGATAAGACTCGGGAACATATGACTCATCCACAAAAGGCACATTTTCCACATTCTCCTCTTCAGGAGGCACGTACCCGTAATCTTGTGAAAGTACACCTGAAACATGCATTAATAGAGAGTGAGCTTATATACATAAGCCCAGTGAGGATCCGATAGATCTCGACAGTATTCACTACGCTCCTTGGATTTAGTCCTTTGAGCAAGTAAACACACAACAACAATAATAACATAAATAAAGCTATCATCACATAACTATATGACCATTCAATAAGGATACTCTATTTGGTGTAGCTCCAAACGCCATCACGATCTCAACCGTTCTTCTTATAACTCCCCATTACTCACGCACCCGAGGTACCTCACTATCCCCTTCCCTCCATGACATCTCCGTCATGCGAGCTGGGGGTAGCCTATGGCAGTCATGCCGGTTTCAACCCGACAGCCCGACGCTGCCCGAGAGGTGGCACACACATACCAAGGCTCCATATTCATCAATCATCATGCAAGCATAAATCGATCAATCAATTGGGAGATCAGCAACAAGAGTGCCCGATTCCCGCATTCAATAATAATCAATCAATAACATCAATATAACATCAATATAACATCAATATTAAATTAAACATCAAACAACGTAGTTAGATGACAAAGTAGGCCATCTAACCGGACATGCATAATATTCATAATTAAACTCTAAATTACTCAACAACAACTCACCATTCATCACTCGAACACTACCCAACCATCTAAGGCATCGTTCAAGAAATTAAAGAATGACAACCTAACTTCTAAAATTCATAACTTACAATCTACTAATCCAAACATTGCCAAATCAGTTCCTATCACTCACCCATTCAACCTACTACATTAGCCCTCTCGGAAATCCACCATAACACCTCCAAAACATGCCCGATAACCCTAAAACCCTATGACGTCATGGCTAGATTTTCCGGATTTCCACACAAACAATGTAATCGAAAATTCGGCATTACAACAGCGCTAACACGTAATTATCAAGTATTTAGAAATCGACGGCAATCGATTTCGAGCAACGCAACTCAATTAAATCAACTTTGAACATTTTAATCAAAATTAAATACCCGGAAAATAAAAATTATGCTATATCCGACAGAAACTCGTAGTATTAGTATATAATGATCCCTAGCATGCAAGGAGCAATAATCTAACATCAGATTTCAATTCTAACGGTTCAATCTTCATTTATACGCAAAAACACAAAAATGACATTTTGAGATCTAGAATTTTTCTCTCACCTTAGATGTGATATAAGCCTAGGAATGCGTGCAATGCTTGCCCAACAAGCAGAATCCAAGTCGGTGCGAAGTTTCACGGACAAAAACTAGGTTTTTCTTTGAAAAATTGATTGAAAAGCTTGAGTTTTCTTTCTTCTCTTTTCTCCCTCAACCCCTCGGCAATGTGTGTGTGTGTGGTGGTGTTTTTGTGTTGTGTGAGTGTGTGTAGGTGACAATAGCTTATAAGGTCAATTTTTTTAATTAAAGTCAAAGTTATTTTAATAGGTATTTTTGTGTTTTTAATGTCTTTAATTGCATTTTAGTGATCACCAAGTTAAAATTAATTATGCAACCCCCAAGATATCTCAAGTGAGTTATTTTTAGGTGACAAGAAGTTTTACATTCAAAGAATTCCACCCGAGTCGGCTTAAAACTCGATTTTCGCAAAAGTCGGTGTAAAAACCCTAATAAATTCTTAAGCCGATTTTAAAACCGTTTTCATCAAACACAGGTCTATTAAAGTCCGTGGACTAGGTCTAGAAGGGTTAAAAAGACCAGTTTCAAAATTATAGCGGACGTGTTTCGAAAACACTATTCACTGAAAATCGACGATAAATTTTCTGACTCCGTTTTTGATGAAAATTTCATGAATGCACATTTAGCACGTATTAGAAGTATTGAAATCAAAATTATAACTTTCTAGGTCCTATAGCACATAAACAGGTTATATGCACGCAAAACGAGGTAAAGCACGTAAAACGAGATAAGAAAGAAAGTGGGGTTTCACAGTCATGTTAGCTGAAAAGTTCGTGATTTCGTGAAAGTTCATGCCTGAAGAGTTGTCTTGCGTGCCTATGTGGCTTGAGTGTCGAAGTTGTAAAGATATATGCTTCCTTATGTTGTATGTATTTAATGTCAAGAAGTATGTATTTTAAGTTTCATTAGATTGTTGAAGTAGTTTGATAAGTTAGATTATGTATTTAGTTAATGTAGCTTAATTTCAATGTATGTTTGTAATGACAAAGGAAAGAAATAGAAAGATATGATAGTCTAACTTATGCAATAGGTTGGTGTAGTTTAATTACTAAGCATGTTTGTATGGTTAAAGGAAGAGTTAGAATAGTCTAGTACTTGAAAATGTATGTAAATTTGCTTGTGGTTGCTTGTTGAGAACAAGGCTCGGATGGCCTTGAGGTGGTTGAATGGTTGGACATGATATTGGTCCATTTATAAGGTGTCTCAGGTTTGCTTTTTTAGCCTAGAAACAGGGGAGACTCCGTCCGTTTTCCCTAAATTTTGCCCGGGTTTGGAATTGGGTTGTGATTAGATTGATTGATAGAACTCCCAGTCTCGAGAGGGATCGGGGTGTCACAGGTGGTATCAGAGGTTGTCTAGCTCATAAGCCGGGACAGGGTCCTCGGTCTGGTGGGTAGTGACCCTTGAATGTGTGCTTGTTAAGTGTTTCTTGAAAGTGTATGCTTGTATGTGAGATTGTGTGTCTTGACTTGAATGTGTGCTCCTATGTGATATAGTTATGTGTTATGTGTTAATTGTGTGCTAAGTAAGGTGAAATGTCTAGTTGTCTATCGAATTGACTTATTGAATTGGCATCGTGAATTGAATCGACCTCGTGAATTGTTATTTGCTTAAAGTATTACTTGTAATGTGTGTATAGATTGTCTTGAATTAGCTATGCCGTGATTTGAATTGATTATGTTGTGCTTGACTTGATTGCCGTGCTTGAGTGACTTTGTTGAATAAATTGTTTTGTAAACTTGCTTGCATAATAGTTTAAGGCATGTGTATAACTGTGATATATTGGCATTCATACATGTCCTATGGAAATGGTAAGTAAGTCCTCTTCCTCCCCTGAAGAAAGTGGTTCACCTCTGGCTTTTCAAGGTGTATGAATTGGCAGGAAATGAATGGTATTTGGCTAGCCTTTATTTGGGAATTGGTGTTTGCTTTTGGAGCTCGGTTATTGGCGAATCTCTATGGCCTCCTCTGTGCTTAACAGTTGTGAAAGAGTAGCTTTCTCTTGGGGTTTTATTTGGATATTCTTTGGAGCATTCTTTGGTTTACTTAATGGGTGTTCTTTGGGGACTTTTGTTGGCACTACTTGGTGGACTTGGCTATTGGATTTTCAGTTGGACTTACTGCATGGTATTATCTATGGTATATGTGTCTTGGTCTTTATTGGAGTGCTACTGGTATTCCTTATTGGAAAAATTCTTCAATGGCATGCTCTAGGATTCTTAGTGGCCAATTATTTAGTATTATTTATTGGGCAATTCTTGGTACTTTCTTACTGGAGCATTGTTCGGGTATTTTCTTTGGCATCCCTCAGCGGGTTTGGTAACTGGAATCCCTATCAGACTCGTTATCTCATGTTACTTACGGTATTCTTTGGAATTCTTATTGAGCATTCTACTAGTATTTTCCTTCTTAGCATTTATTGGAAGATCCTACACTTGGAATTCTGCTTGGACATATTATCTTGTACTGTTTACGGCTTCTCCTTCGGCCTTTCCACTCAGGGGAAAACTATACTTGATGTTTGACTAAGATGTTGCGGTAGGAACACAGTGATTGGAAGATTTCATTTAGAGGTTGGCCTTGGGTATTCTTCTCTATATTCTTTTACAGAACTATCAGCTGGGTCTATTTACGGTAGTCAATACTGCATGCGGTGCACCTACTCTGGCTATCTTTTAACTTTCTTATTTGGTACTTGTTAGACTTTTATTGAAGATTCTTAAATAGGGTATTCTTTCAGTACTCTTCCTGCCATTAGTATGTGGTATTGATGACATCTACAGTATCTTTGCTTTAGTCTTTATTGGTATTATCTCGGCATTTCTGGTTGGAATTTATTCTTCTTCGATATTCGTGTCAACGGGATTCTTGTACGGTATCTATCTTTGAGCCTTCATTTGGCGTTACTACTTGGCATTTCTACTTGAACTTTCCTATTGGTCATCTTGATGAAATACTTATTCAGTAGCTAATGCAGATTAGTCAGAATTGGATTTCAGATGATGCAGAGTTCTATTGGAAGAAGAATTGCGAGGACGCAATTGTTTTAAGGGGGGAAGGATGTGATAACCCGAACCCGGCATGCATTTAATAGCACTTGACTGCATTTGATTAAATGTTTAATTAGTTAAATCAACCAAATTGCACTATTTTCATATTTCTCTTGGAAGCATTTAGTAATTATATATTGAATAATTAAAGATTATTACCTATTCCTAATAATTATAGTAATTGAATTTCCTTTCTTGTGATTTAGTAAGTGTTACCTTAAATGTTCGTGTTTAATTGTATTTGACTATGTGTTTATATTAACTTTCATTTGTAGCTTAATATTAACTTTATAACTCTTAAAATATTCTGGAAATAGTTAAATTAATCATTCTAAATGAATATTGAATACCTTGATTGTTTTGATTATTTTAGAAATCGATTTTGGTTGTTTTACGTTAAAACTACTCGGTTTTCAAATAAATGAGAAAAGTAACTCCGAGCCGGAGTAAATTTTAAACTATGATGCTTTCCAAAAATGATATATTTCTTAGATTCTTTGAGAATTAATTGTTATTCTTTTATTGTCGCAACGTGCATTGCATATCGAGGGCGTTAGCTAAAAAACGGATTCTAGTCCTCAGCAAATAGTGAAACTAGTATTTAGATGACTTAAATTTTATATTTTAATTGTTACTAGCTAGAATTAATTTAGGTGATAGTTATTTAACTTAAAAATGCACAAAAGTAAGCTATTTTGACTAGTTTTAAGTTGTTTGACCAACTTTGACCAAAGCCTTGACCCTTTTGACCCTTGTCATCTTTTAAATAGCTTAAAATAGCACAAAAATAAAAAATAAAAACAGAACTGAAAACAGAGCAGCCATGGCCGAAAAAATAAGGAGAAAAAAAAGAAAATTCAACTTCAATTCTTCGATTCTTCGCAACGGCTTCCACGGGGTGGTTTCCGAGGCACTCTACGAGGTTTTCCTAGCGTCTAGGAGCATCTAAGGTGAGAGTTTCATTGTTATTTGCGCATTTATACGTTGTGTATGTTAACTTTGTCAATTTTTAGATTTATCCGTATATCGTTATTTAAAGCGATTTGATGCTTCTAGAATGTTCCTTGGCATTTGTAGAACATGTATTTATAGCTTTGTAACATTTTCTGCGGTTAAATGTTGTGATTGCAAATTAAATTGTGAAATGAATAGTATTTTGTGAATTAAAAAACCTTGAAACGTTGAAATTGCGCTGTTATGCTTTCCGTTGATGTAGAAACGTGCTAGGTATGCTAGAATGCTAAAATGTGTGGTTTGTTTGGGTTGCGTAGTGAAAAAAATAAGAATTAAGCCTTTGGGAAAGGCGGGGTGGTTTAGTTCGACTTTAGCATTTTCTCGTTTTGCGTGTTGGCATTGCTTCGGGAAGTCATGGAAGCACTTTTGGTGAGATTATGGCGTTGGTTGGGTGTTTGGTTGTTATAGTTGTAGTTTAAACGAGAAAGGGGAAAATCGGGGCTTTGCGCGAGTTCTATGTTAAAGTAAGGTTTCGGGGTCTTTAGACGTGCCTTATGGTGACCTAAGAAGGTTGGCGAAGTCGGTTTTCAGAACTCGTGGCTCGTTTGGAAATGGTAGCGTTTTGATAGTTGGGGCCGATTTGTGTTTTTGTGTGTTTTCTTGTCTTTATGCTTATAGAATGCTTAGAATTACTTGAAATACTTGTTTGAGTTGTTTTGGATTGAATTACTTATCAAATTGCTGCTATTGCGTGCGAGAGTAACCTACTTTGTTATTCTCCCACTTGTGGCTTTATCGCTTGTTTATCGCCTTGTATCGAGTCTTGCATTGCATAGTGTCTCGCGAGTGAGTGATGGGCCTCTCTGGGTAGCCTTGGGTTGCCAGTGTTGGTTGCTCTAGCTCCGCTGCTTTTCCCTTTCTCGCTTGGGTTGCCTCCCAGGGAGTTTTGGGTCGTAGGTTGATGGATACTTCCGGGGTATTCCAAACTGGTGTTATAAGGTGGTTTGGGCCGGCGCGTCATCATTAATGTCATCGGAATCGTGATCGGTACATTACTCGCTCGAGTGATCCCTAGCCTTCCAAGTGTGGTATAGCTTTGATTGGTTGTGTTAATGCTTTCTTTAGTTGTTTAATTGTATTGTTGTTTATATTGAATGCCTTTTATTGATTGTATTGCTTAACTGTACCTATTTGCATTGCACGATCTTCTTTCTCTCCAATTCGATATCTGTCTCGCCCTCACTGAGTATACGTGTTGTGTATACTCACTCCTCACCACCACATTTCAGGAAATGTCATGTTAGTTGGAAAGTTCGTGATTTCGTGAAAGTTCGTGCCTGAAGAGTTGTCTTGCGTGCCTATGTGGCTTGAGTGTCGAAGTTGTAAAGATATATGCTTCCTTATGTTGTATGTATTTAATGTCAAGAAGTATGTATTTTAAGTTTCATTAGATTGTTGAAGTAGTTTGATAAGTTAGATTACGAATTTAGTTAATGTAGCTTAATTTCAATGTATGTTTGTAATGACAAAGGAAAGAAATAGAAAGATATGATAGTCTAACTTATGCAATAGGTTGGTGTAGTTTAATTACTAAGCATGTTTGTATGGTTAAAGGAAGAGTTAGAATAGTCTAGTACTTGAAAATGTATGTATATTTGCTTGTGGTTGCTTGTTGAGAACAAGGCTCGGATGGCCTTGAGGTGGTTGAATGGTTGGACATGGTATTGGTCCATTTATATGCTGTCGCAGGTTTGCTTTTTTTGCCTAGAAACAGGGGAGACTCCGTCCGTTTTCCCTAAATTTTGCCCGGGTTTGGAATTGGGTTGTGATTAGATTGATTGATAGAACTCCCGGTCTCGAGAGGGATCGGGGTGTCACACATGGACCACAACTGTAAGCCTCGAGTCCACGTGTTAGGTGATAGTAATGTTACCCAACCAAAAATCTACACTAAACATGAACTCACTTTCCCTCCTCGTTGGAAAATGATTATGAGAGAAGCCATAACCGACCAATCATCCATGATTCACCAAAAATCTCTAGACATCCTCTAGAACCAGGTCGTGTCGCCATATCATTTCCAACAGAATCCCAACTAGCTGAACCATGTGAAAAATGCCAACTTGCTGGACATCCTCAGTCCTGTCCACACTGTGTCAGAGAACCCTTTGCTACCTAATCTAAGTCCTCTAGATATGTATGTTCTGTTAATTTTCTTGAAGACATCTACTGTACAGGAGAAGCCGACAATGCATATGTTGGTAAATGGCAAGTTACCAAAACCAGACCACAAGATGTTGGACCAATTGAGTCAGCAATCAATTGGGGCAACATGAATGCAAAAGCCTAGAATGCTGCCATTGAGAAAATATGGTCAGATCTCAGGAAACATGTTGCATGGACAAAAAAAGCCCATGACCATCTCGGACAAGGTTTTTATGATCAATATAATGACCTCCACAAGGCTTTCCACACGAATCCCATATACAATCAGACAACTCCAATCAACTAGAAAAAACTGTAGAAAGCCGCTCCAGTTCGGAACCCTTCCGGACATGTTCGTTCTTGGAACAGCATCAACATGATCAACATGCAGAAATCTTCTTTAGAGAAGCATTATCTTGATTCAAACGAGTTCAAGAGAAAAAGAGAACGACTCGCTTAAAAGCTCAAACAGCCAGCTAAGCCGAATAAGCAGTTCTATCATCCTTGGAAGTATAATCCAAAGCCAGATCATGTAGTCTAGATACCAAGTGGAAATTGCGAAAAAGCTTATTAGGTTGATCTCACACCACCTCCTCATTATCTCTCCAAAGAGAAAATTATCCCAATCGGATAGGGTGATAAAGACGAGAAAGAAGGTCCTCGTTAAATTTTCTCAGTCATTTCGTCCTTTGATTCCTTTGATCCATTTTAAAATGATTCAACCTCTCGGACGATTCCACCATACAAAGGGCCAGTTCTTATGCAGACCCCTGTGACAGCGTTCAACAGGGATACCACAAGGACAAGTACACAAAACCCTATTCAAACTAATCCTGATAATTCAGAAGCAACCAGTGACCAAGGAAAAACTTCCCAAGCAGGAGAACACCGGAACCAACAGCCGACACAAGCACAAGTCCCACAGGTTCCACAACAACAACCTCAAAGACAACCAAACATTGAAGGAAAAGTTTCCATCCCATATGGTCCAGATCACAAGCAATTCTGGAACATTGATGCAATTCATCATTCCATGACCTATAAAGTCCAAACCCATCTCTTTTTCATAGTCCACAACTGTAAGCCTCGAGTCCATGTGTTAGGTGATAGTAATGTTACCCAACCAAAGATCTACACCAAATATGAACTCACTTTCCCTCCTCGTTGGAAAAATTATTATGAAAGAAGCCATAACCGACCAATCATCCATGATTCACCAATAATCTCTAGACATCCTCTAGAACTAGGTCGTGTCGCCATATCATTTCCAACAGAATCCCAACCAGCCGAACCATGTGAAAAATGTCAACTTGCTGGACATCCTCAGTCTTGTCCACACAGAGTCAGATTTGGATTGAAACACATATTTCTTTCTCTCAAACAGCTTATATTTTCCTTCTTTCTACTCTTAGCCTTTAGTCATGTCTTCTGCCTCTCGCTCCTTCCGTTACCCTTAGATCTTAGCCAGAACAGTCAAGAGTGGTGGGATGATATCGATCTTAATAATGACAGATGGTGACTCATTGCAGACAAGATTCTAGGAATCCCGGGTGGACCTCATGACGAAGCTTCATGTTTTTTAAATAGGTTTGCCATGCGGTAATAATAGGATATGACAGGAATCTTTTGTCACTTCAGATTCTCTTTATGTCATGTCTCGTTTGTATATTTGTAATAAGTGAGATTTCCTTTATTAAAGGAAACCATTTTTGTCGCATCAGGTTTGTCTTATTGTGAATTATTAGGAATCTCTTTATGTCGTGTTAGCTTTTCCTTTATTAAAGGAAGCTGCTTTAGTCCATGTCAGGAATAGTGAACATTCCGCTTGTAATTATTTGCTTTGTAATGGTTTGCCTATAAATAATGAAGAACCCCTGACTAAAGGGGCAGAGTCAGATAGAGTCGGATTTGGATTGCAAAACATCTTTCTTTCTCTCAAACTGCCTATATCTTCCTTCTACCCTTAGCCTTTAGCCATGTCTTTCACCTCCCGCTCTTTGCCTTACCCTTAGTGGTCTCAGAGCCTAGTTAACTGTAGCACTTCTGTGACACCCGAGATTTAGCCATGCATTCAATTACTGTTGCATCCCTTGTTTGCGCATTTCCTTTTGTGCATTATTAACTGTCTTCTTAAATTACTATTCACTCTGTTTTTAAACTTCATGCTATTAACGAATTAGCATTTTTATTAAATCATATTAATTGTTAAAGTAGTGGGAAAAATGAGCAATTGAGCTAGAAGCGATAGGAGAGCTCGTTTAGAAAATGATTTTAGTAGTTGAATGAATAGTGTTACGTAACTAATTTAGAGTTTAATTAGCTAACATTAAATTTGTGCTTAGGACTTGTTTCTAACTAGTTTGACTCACATTTTGACCATACACTTAAACTAAAATAACTCACCTAAGCTTATATAACACACACACAACTCACCTTAGCTCATAACTAGCAAAAATCAAAACAAAAAATGCTGAAATGGCACTGTAGCAGGGCCGAAACTCTCTAGCAGCTCAAGGAGGAAAAATTGGTCTTCAACTCTTCAATCCAAGCCTTCCCAAGCCTAGAGCAAGTAGTTTAGGGTGTGAGCAAGCTTCCTAGGTGCTCCTACGCGCATTGGTGAGGGATTTCACGGCTTATTTTCGCATTTCTAAATAGTTGCTATTTTCTTGATTTGTTGAAAATGATGTTAAATGTTATTGCAAGGCTCAAATAAGTTTATATATGTTGTGTACATGTAGTAGAGACCACATTTATGCTATTGTTTCATGTATTAAACGGTAGAAATCGATAGTTAATTCGTAGGAGTGAATAGTGACAGAAATTCTAGGGTTTTGTGAAATCTCTTGTTTTAACTTGATTCAATGCTTCTAATAGATGCCTTAGGTGCTAGTGAAGGTAGTCTAATAGCCCCGTGCACTTGCATTGTCCTAAAATCTCATAAAACGTAAAATAGTCGACTTTAACAAAGGGATTTCGGGGTTAATGCGAATCCGGGTGGATTCGGGCTTCACTTCTAGTATTATTAGGCTACCTAGGTGCTATAGAAGCTTTGATAACCCTTGCTTGAAGCCCGGATAAGGTAGGTGTAGTTTAAAGCCATAAGAGGGAATTTGGGGCTTTCGGGGTAATCACGGGCGTTTGAATGAGTTAGAGGGTTGAGAGGGTTCCGTGAGGGTTAGTTAGAAGGTTGGGAGAGTTTCCCTTGAAAATGGTGTCACGCCCCGACCCAACCCCGCAAAAGGCCAAACCCGGACCCGACACACGGACGGAGTCTCCTCTGTACCGCGGACAATCCGAAAACCCTAAAATCAATATAACACTTGCGAAAGCTATAAAATAATCAAAACAAGCCAACTTTCTATAAAACATACATTTCTTATTATCCAACTTTCCAAACCAAAAATGATATGCATACTACACAAGTACTTATGCCACTAAACCATTAGCCATTAGCATGCAATCTTCACTAGTCATCCGAGTATAAGTTTACAACTTACATACTTTAATCCATTTCAACATAAAACTAATAAAGATCTCAACTAGAATATATATATACAAGGCTACAAGCCTCAAAATTAAGCTTCCTTCACGCAATATACATAACATCAAGGTTTGCACAAAACTGGTAACCAACCACCAGCAAAGCAGGTAAGTGCTATCATGGAAACACCTCCACCTGCTCCTCCTCCTCAATTACCTCGAGAGGGTCTGCCTCAACTACTCCTGTAAAAAACATAGTATAGAGAGGAATGAGCAAAAACTATTGCTCAGCGAGGGCAATTGGTCTCAAGGACGGAGATGAGAGGAGTATGCAATGCAATTAGTCAAGCAATACATACAAAACATATAAAGATACATCCAAAGCCAACAATAAAGCAAGGCAAGTATTTAAAGCTGCAAACACTCAATCAAAGGATACGATACTCTTTTCACGAACCACTTTCAACACGAATTCGATGACGACGCGCCGGCCCAAAACAACCTTATAACACCAGTTTGGAATACTCCGGAAGTATCCATCAATCCTACGACCCAAATCTCCCTGGGAGGCAACCCAAGCGAGAAAGGGAATAGCAACGGAGCTAGAGCAACCAACACTGGCAACCCAAGGCTACCCAGAGAGGCCCATCACTCACGTGCGAGACACTATGCCATGCAAGACTCGATACAAGACAATAAACAAGCTATAAACAAGCGATAAACCACACGTGGGAGAATAACAAAGTAGGTTACTCTCGCACGCAATAGCAGCAATTTGATAAGCAATTCAATCCAAAACAACTCAAACAAACAATTCAAGTAATTCTAAGCATTCTATAAGCATAAAGACAAGTAAACACACAAAAACACAAATCGGCCCCAACTGACAAAATGCTACCATTTCCAAACGAGCCACGAGTTCTAGAAACCGACTCCGCCAACCCTCCTAGGTCACCATAAGGCACGTCTAAAGACCCCGAAACCTTACTTCACCCTAGAACTCGCGCAAAGCCCCGATTTCCCCCTTTCTCGTTTGAACTACAACTACAACAACCAAACACCCAACCAACGCCATATTCGCACCAAAAGTACTTCCATGGCTTCCCGAAACAATGCCAACACGCAAAACGAGAAAACGCAAAAGGCGACCTAAACGACCCCGACTTTCCCAAAGGCTTAATTCTCGTTTTTTTCTCTACGCAACCCAAAAAAACCACACATTTTAGCATTCTAGCATACCTAGCACGTTTCTACATCAACGGAAAGCATAACGGCGCAATTTCAACGTTTCAAGGTTTTACTATTCATAAAGTACTATTCATATCACAATTCAAGTTGCAATCACAACATTTAACCGCAGAAAATGTTACAAAGCCATAAATACATGTTCTACCAATGCTAAGGAACATTTTAGAAGCATCAATTCGCTTTAAATAACGATCTACGGATAAATCTAAAAACTGATAAAGTTAACTAACACAACGTATAAATGCGCAAATAACATGCTTCCCTCACCTTAGGTACTCCTAGTCGCTAGGAAAACAACGTTGGTTGCCTCGGTAATCACCTCGCACAAGCTCTCGCGAAGATTGAACGTATAGAAGTTGAAAGGTTTTTTTTTTTTCTCTATGGAGACTCACGGCCTGCTGCTGCTGGTTGCTTCTATATTTTTTTTTTTTTTTGCTTAATAAATTGCTTAATTAAAGGTCAAAAGGTCAAAGGGTCAAAGGCTAAGGTCAAACTACTTAAAACTTGGTCAAAGGGCCCTATTTCGCGCGTTTTAAAGCCGTTTCAGCTATGGTAAGTTCAAATAAAGCTAGCAATATTTAAAATATAAAATTTAAGTCATCTAAATACTAGTTTCACTATTTGCTGAGGACTGGAAATCATTATCTAGCTATCGCTCCTTAAATGCAATGCACGTTGCGTCGACTAGAAAGTAACAGTTAATTCACAAAGAATTTAAGGAAATAAAATTTTCAAAATAATAAACAAAGAAAATTCATATTCCGGGCTCGGGTATTACACCCTCTCCCCCTTAAAACAATTGCGCCCACGCAATTCTTACCTGGTCAACAAACAACTCCGGATACTGATCCCGAACTTGGTCCTCTCTTTCCCATGTCGCTTCCTCAAACCCATGATGCTTCCACAGAACCTTCACTAACGGAATACTCTTTCTGCGAAGCTCTTGAATCTTCCGATCCACAATTCTAATCGGTTTCTCTTCGTAGGATAACTTCTCTTCAATCTGCAAAGGCTCTGGTTCAAGTACATGCGAAGGGTCTGGATGATACTTCTTCAACATAGACACGTGAAACACATCATGCAGTCGCGACAAGCTCGGAGGCAAAGCTAATCGATAAGCCAAAGGACCTACCTTTTCGGTGATCTCATACGGACCCACATACCTGGGACTAAGCTTCCCGCTCTTACCGTGCCGAATCAATCCCTTCCGTGGAGAAATCTTAAGAAACACCCAATCTCCCAAATCAAACTTAAGATCTCGACGGTGCTTATCTGCATAACTCTTCTGACGACTCTGAGCTGTAAGCATACGCTGGCGAATAAGGTGAACATTATCTACCATCTTAATCATCTCAGGTAACACAGTCGGATCAACTGTTCTCATCTCTCCAACCTCCTCCCAATATAACGGGGATCTGCATTTACGACCATACAACGCCTCGTAGGGAGCCATACCTATAGTAGATTGATAACTATTGTTGTAGGCGAACTCCGCTAAAGGCAAAAACTTCTCCCAATTCTTCCCAAAGTCAAGCACACATGCCCGAAGCATGTCTTCCAAGATCCTGATGGTTCTCTCAGACTGGCCATCAGTTTGCGGATGATATGCAGTACTGAAGCTCAACTTAGTTCCCATGGCCTCTTGCAACTTCTGCCAAAAACGAGATCTGAATCTGGGATCCCTATCTGACACTATACTCTGTGGTACTCCATGCAATCTCACAATATTAGCAACATACAATTCAGCTAGCTTATCAAGGCTATCCTGTTTGTTCACGGGAATAAAATGTGTAACTTTAGTCAAGCGGTCCACAACAACCCAAACAGAATCACATCCTCTCGGAGATCTAGGAAGATCGGTCACAAGGTCCATTGTAATATGTACCCACTTCCATTGCGGAATCGATAACGGCTGTAGAAGTCCGGCTGGCCTCTGATGCTCAACTTTAACCCTCTGACAAGTCAAACATCTGGATACATACCCAGCAATCTCCCTCTTCATATTGTTCCACCAGAAGTGTTGCTTCAAATCTCTATACATCTTAGTACTGCCCGGGTGAATCATGTACCTCGAATTATGTGCCTCGGACAGGATCTCATTCTTCAAAGTCGGATCATCAGGAACACATACTCTATCCCTGAACCTGAAAATGCCATCAGCATGTAATTTAAACTCCGACTCTCCCCCTTTAGCTTTTTCTTGGATCTTCAAGATGTGAGGATCAGTCTTCTGAGCCTCTCTGATCTGTGCTAGCAACCCTGACTGAATCTGTAAACTAGCAAACCGAATCCCTACCTCAGTAGCTTCTGGTTTCCATGAACAAATTTCTTCCAAAGTCTCCCAGTCCTTGATAATCAAGCTTGCAACAGTAGCCTTTCGGCTCAAAGCATCAGCAACAACATTTGCCTTACCTGGCACATAGTTAATGGAACAGTTATAACCACCCAATAGCTCTAGCCATCTCCGCTGCCTCATATTCAGATCCTTCTGTGAAAACAAATACTTGAGACTCTTGTGGTCAGTAAATATTTCAAATCTGCAACCCCACAAGTAATGACGCCACTTCTTCAATGCAAACACAACTGCAGCTAACTCGAGATCATGTGTAGGGTAATTGACTTCATAAGGTTTCAATTTCCTAGAAGCATAGGCAATCACCTTACCATTCTGCATTAAAACACAGCCCAATCCTTCTTTAGATGCATCACTGTAGACAACGAAGTTCTCTGTTCCCTCAGGTAAAGCTAGTATAGGAGCTGTAGTTAGTCTCTTCTTCAATTCTTGGAAACTGGATTCACACTTGGCATCCCAATTGTAAGCAACTTTCTTCCGAGTTAACTGGCTCAAAGGTCCAGAAATTTTTGAAAAGTCTTTAACAAATCTCCGGTAGTAACCTGCCAATCCAAGAAAACTCCGAATCTCTGGCACCGTCTCAGGTCTCTTCCAAGCTGAAACAACTTCAATCTTAGCTGGGTCCACTGAAATTCCTCGGTCTGAAATGATATGGCCTAGAAAAGATATCTGGTTCAACCAGAACTCACACTTGCTGAATTTAGCAAAAAGTTTGTTTTCCTGCAAAGTCTGAAGCACAATCCTCAAGTGTTGCTCATGTTCAGCCTCGTTCTTCGAATACACTAAAATGTCGTCAATGAAGATCACGACAAACTGATCAAGGTAAGGCTGAAAAACCCTCTGCATCAAGTCCATGAATGCGACTGGTGCATTCGTGAATCCAAACGGCAAAACAACAAATTCATAGTGGCCATATCTAGTCCTGAATGCCGTCTTTGGTATATCGTCACTCCGAATTCTAAGTTGATAGTAACCCTGCCTCAAGTCAAATTTGGAGTAAACACTCGCACCCTGCAACTGGTCAAACAATTCTTCAATCAACGGCAAGGGGTATTTATTCTTAATCGTGACTTGATTAAGTCCCCTGTAATCAATGCATAACCGTAGCGTGCCATCTTTCTTTCTCACAAACAACACAGGTGCGCCCCACGGTGAAGAACTAGGTTGTATAAACCCTTTCTCAAGCAAGTTCTGAAGCTGAATTTTTAACTCCTGAAGTTCAGCCGATGCCATCCTGTAAGGACTCCTAGAAATAGGCGCAGTGCCTGGCACAAGATCAATCACGAACTCAATCTCCCTATCCGGTGGTAAACCCGGTAATTCCTCGGGAAATATACATGGGAAGTCTCTAACAATCGGAACTTCATTCAAACTCAACTTATCAGCATGCTGATTGATCAAATAGGCTAAGTAGGCTTCACAACCCCTATTCAACAACTTAGAAGTCTTGATCGCTGATAAAAGTGGAATGCGGGCAGCCCTACAGTTCCCAATAATCTCTAGTACCGGTAGGTCAGGAACTTTAAGATAAACGATCTTTGTTCTACAATCCAACTGAGCATAATACTTTCCCAACCAGTCCATTCCCAAAATGATTTCAAAGTCACGGAATGGTAATATAATTAAATCAGCAGGAAATTTACGGTTCTCTATACATATATCACAAGATTTGCAAATAGATTCAGCAACAAATTTTGCACCCAAAGGAGTACTAACTTCAACTTCATGAGGCAAATTATCAATGCAAACATTCACATATCGTGTACATGCAGGAGTTATAAACGAATGCGTAGCTCCAGGATCAATCAAAACTTTAACTGGCTGAGTATTGAGAAGAAAGGTACCTTCCACTATAGCTGTATTATCGGGCAGCTCCTCTGCATCCAGTGCAAAGACCCTAGCCTGAACTCTCTGTGCTGGTCGTGCACCTGCAGCCCTATTCTGAACACCTCGGCCTCCACCACGGCCCTGAACATTATTAAATTTAGGGCAATCCTTCACCCTATGCTCATCACTGCCACAACCCGTACATTTTCCACTCTTCCTCCAGCAGTTAGCCTCAATATGCCCTGGTCGATTACAATAATCACACTGCTGATTTTGCCTAACCGCAGTGTTTCCTGTAGGTGCTGGGGCTCTGGCAGGGGTAGGAACTGTACCTCCCTGCTGAGGTCTAGTCACAGCTGGTCTAGCCTGAATCTGCTGCTGTGGCTGATACGAACGCTGCTGAGGACCCTGTGCAGAAGCCTGATACTGCCTCGGCTGACTCTGGCTGCTCTGGCCCAAAAACTGCTTCTTACTCGGCTGACTGCTCTCGGCTAACATCTCAGCCTTCCGTTTCTCAAACTTCGAGGCTGCCTGAAATGCCTCGGGAAAAGTAGTGTAGGTCTGTCCAGTCAAATGCAACTGTATGTCCATTCTCAACCCACGGAAAAACCTATGTATCATCCTCCTAGCTGGCCGTACCAACTCGGGCATATACCTCGACAGGCTAACAAATCTAGCCTCATATTGTGCAACAGTCATATTTCCCTGCTTTAGGGCCACAAACTCATCTTCCCGTCTCTCCATTGCCATCTCGGGAATATATTTGTCCCGGAACTCACTTACGAAATCATCCCATAAATGTGGAACATCCTCACAATCCCACCTCAGCCTAACAGTATTCCACCACTGCTCTGCATCACCCTCAAATAAAAATGATGCATAGTCTATTCTTGCCTCATCGGTATACCTCAAAGCAGTGAAAATTTTCTCAACTCGATTAATCCATCTCTCGGCCGCCTCATCATCCGGCTCCCCGAAAAACTTTCCTGGCTCGTGCCTCAGAAATTTCTCAAGCTGGTTATTCTCAACTCTGTACCCCTGTCCACCAGGATTAGCTTGATTACCCTGGGGATTAATCCGGTCCTGCCTCTGCTCATGTAGTACCTGTGTGATCCGGTCTACTGCAGTAGTCATGGTAGCCATAAACTGCTCAGGCAATGGCTGCTGACCCTGTTCTGCTGCCTCTTCATCTGATCCTATACCTTGAGTACCACGACGTGGCGGCATAGTAGCAACTCACAATAGCTGGCAACATTTAAAAGCAGTTTATAGACAGAAATATAACACATAAGATTAGATAACACTCAAGTCAATAACAATCCAATATTCTATCACACAATTCACATAAGACAAGTTTAACTTGCCAAACTATTTCACTTAAAGACATAAACATTCCAAGTTCACAAAGTCATGCTAGAACATTTTATTTTCACTTAGCAATCATTCATAAACACTTTAGCATTTCAGACCTTTACCCCACAGACCGAGAATCATATCCCGGCTCATGCAAGACTATCATGCTCTGATACCACCTAAAGATGTCACGCCCCGACCCAACCCCGCAAAAGGCCAAACCCGGACCCGACACACGGACGGAGTCTCCTCTGTACTGCGGACAATCCGAAAACCCTAAAATCAATATAACACTTGCGAAAGCTATAAAATAATCAAAACAAGCCAACTTTCTATAAAACATACATTTCTTATTATCCAACTTTCCAAACCAAAAATGATATGCATACTACACAAGTACTTATGCCACTAAACCATTAGCCATTAGCATGCAATCTTCACTAGTCATCCGAGTATAAGTTTACAACTTACAAACTTTAATCCATTTCAACATAAAACTAATAAAGATCTCAACTAGAATATATATATACAAGGCTACAAGCCTCAAAATTAAGCTTCCTTCACGCAATATACATAACATCAAGGTTTGCACAAAACTGGTAACCAACCACCAGCAAAGCAGGTAAGTGCTATCACGGAAACACCTCCACCTGCTCCTCCTCCTCAATTACCTCGAGAGGGTCTGCCTCAACTACTCTTGTAAAAAACATAGTATAGAGAGGAATGAGCAAAAACTATTGCTCAGCGAGGGCAATTGGTCTCAAGGACGGAGATGAGAGGAGTATGCAATGCAATTAGTCAAGCAATACATACAAAACATATAAAGATACATCCAAAGCCAACAATAAAGCAAGGCAAGTATTTAAAGCTGTAAACACTCAATCAAAGGATACGATACTCTTTTCACGAACCACTTTCAACACGAATTCGATGACGACGCGCCGGCCCAAAACAACCTTATAACACCAGTTTGGAATACTCCGGAAGTATCCATCAATCCTACGACCCAAATCTCCCTGGGAGGCAACCCAAGCGAGAAAGGGAATAGCAACGGAGCTAGAGCAACCAACACTGGCAACCCAAGGCTACCCAGAGAGGCCCATCACTCACGTGCGAGACACTATGCCATGCAAGACTCGATACAAGACAATAAACAAGCTATAAACAAGCGATAAACCACACGTGGGAGAATAACAAAGTAGGTTACTCTCGCACGCAATAGCAGCAATTTGATAAGCAATTCAATCCAAAACAACTCAAACAAACAATTCAAGTAATTCTAAGCATTCTATAAGCATAAAGACAAGTAAACACACAAAAACACAAATCGGCCCCAACTGACAAAATGCTACCATTTCCAAACGAGCCACGAGTTCTAGAAACCGACTCCGTCAACCCTCCTAGGTCACCATAAGGCACGTCTAAAGACCCCGAAACCTTACTTCACCCTAGAACTCGCGCAAAGCCCCGATTTCCCCCTTTCTCGTTTGAACTACAACTACAACAACCAAACACCCAACCAACGCCATATTCGCACCAAAAGTGCTTCCATGGCTTCCCGAAGCAATGCCAACACGCAAAACGAGAAAACGCAAAAGTCGACCTAAACGACCCCGACTTTCCCAAAGGCTTAATTCTCGTTTTTTTCTCTACGCAACCCAAAAAAACCACACATTTTAG
Organism: Ehretia macrophylla; assembly: GCA_037974665.1. Lineage (NCBI taxonomy): Eukaryota > Viridiplantae > Streptophyta > Magnoliopsida > Boraginales > Ehretiaceae > Ehretia > Ehretia macrophylla. Next base: position 31,984,843 of record CM075780.1, read on the forward strand.
CATTCTAGCATACCTAGCACGTTTCTACATCAACGGAAAGCATAACGGCGCAATTTCAACGTTTCAAGGTTTTACTATTCACAAAGTACTATTCATATCACAATTCAAGTTGCAATCACAACATTTAACCGCAGAAAATGTTACAAAGCCATAAATACATGTTCTACCAATGCTAAGGAACATTTTAGAAGCATCAATTCGCTTTAAATAACGATCTACGGATAAATCTAAAAACTGATAAAGTTAACTAACACAACGTATAAATGCGCAAATAACATGCTTCCCTCACCTTAGGTACTCCTAGTCGCTAGGAAAACAACGTTGGTTGCCTCGGTAATCACCCCGCACGAGCTCTCGCGAAGATTGAACGTATAGAAGTTGAAAGGTTTTTTTTTTTCTCTATGGAGACTCACGGCCTGCTGCTGCTGGTTGATTCTGTTTTTTTTATTTATTTTGCTTAATAAATTGCTTAATTAAAGGTCAAAAGGTCAAAGGGTCAAAGGCTAAGGTCAAACTACTTAAAACTTGGTCAAAGGGCCCTATTTCGCGCGTTTTAAAGCCGTTTCAGCTATGGTAAGTTCAAATAAAGCTAGCAATATTTAAAATATAAAATTTAAGTCATCTAAATACTAGTTTCACTATTTGCTGAGGACTGGAAATCGTTATCTAGCTATCGCTCCTTAAATGCAATGCACGTTGCGTCGACTAGAAAGTAACAGTTAATTCACAAAGAATTTAAGGAAATAAAATTTTCAAAATAATAAACAAAGAAAATTCATATTCCGGGCTCGGGTATTACAAATGGAATCATTAACTTTGGTTTGGAAGAGAAATAGTTTGAAAAACAAAGGGGTTTAAGTGCAATTTCGGTTGACTCACACTTCTAAACCCATGGCATGACTTCTTGAGTGTTTATATGTGGTTTCAAGTTGATTTGGAGCTTTTGGTATGATTCTATGCTTATCTTGTATATGTCCCTTTGTAAAACTGCTTATTAGCTTATATAATTGCTTCTATTCTAACTGTCTCGAGGTCAACCTACTTTGTTGATCCTCTTATGTGTTAATGCTTATATTATTTCTATTAACTTGCCATTGTAAAGTGCATTGCATAGTGGTTGCGCAACCATAGTGTCAGGGGCGGATGTGTTGAATATCGGCTGGGCGGCAGAGAGCTTGCCGGTGGATATTCAAACTCCGTGCCCTAGTCCCTCATTCGCCTGGTCCGGAGATTTCCAGGGGATGTTGGGTCGTAGGATTATTGGGGTACATCCGGAGTACACCCACTGGAGTGTTTGGGGATTATGCCGGTTTATCGTGATCGTACTCGTGGTTCGTGGATCGTGAATGAAGACCAGTGAAGATTGGTGTATAGGGGTGATGTGAAATGTATCCTTTCAAATGTATGGTTACTTAAGCTATCATTGTTTCTTTAATTGTCTAATTGTTATTGTTGTTTAACTATATTACTTGTTGTATTGCACGCCCCGAGACTATATCCCTCACTGGGCAATAGTGGTTGCTCATACCTCGATATATGTTTCAGGAGACGCTGAGGGTGATCCCCAGCTTGTTGAGTTTGTTGAGGATGAGGATGTTCAAACTGATCCTTTACCTTAGTTGTTGTGCCTGATAGCTTGAGGTGGTTTAAATTCTTGCTGCTATGTGGAAGGCTCATTTGTTTATCTTATGTCCTATTTTGTAGCCTGAGGGCTATGTATATGCTTGTTGTACAAGTTAAAAGATAGTTGATTGTGATGTAGATTTGGAAGCCTATGTTTTGTAATAACTTAGGATTCTACTTTTATTCACTTTGCATGCTTGGGAGTGAATGGCTTAATTTAGAATGTTTTATCTTCTAAGTATATTTTAATGTTATCCTAGAAGTCATGGCTATTAGATTATGTGGTAAACAAAGTTACTTGCATGCTTGTGTGGTTTTGGAACTATTGTTTGCTTCAAGGCTCGGATGGCCTTGAATCTTTAAATATTTAGCCATGAAAAGTTTGTTTATCTTGTAGTTACCTTATTTGAGAGTTTACAGGTTTTCAGAATGTCCACGGTACAGGGGAGACTGTGTCTGTGTGTCAGGTCCGGACTTAACCTTTAGCTTGGGGGTTGGATCGGGGCGTGACATTTAAGTGGTATCAGAGCTATAGATTGCATGACGCCGGGTTAAATTTCTTGGTCTGTGGGTAGAGACTTGTTATGCGACCTTGTGATTGTATGAATCTGTGGTATTTGATTTGCCTAAGTGAAATTTGAATTAGGAATGAACATGCTAGCATGAAAATAGAATATCAAGAGTCTAGAATGTCAAGTATGATCTAGTGACTTATGTGTACTTCAAGAATGTAGAATATTTATTTGAACTTCTATGTACTTGACTTTATGTGAATCTATTTGGACTTTTCTTTATGTGTTTACTTATAAATTGCATATATACATATATATACCTGTCATAACACTTTGCATTCTAGCTATTCAAGATGGGGCCCCGCCGTCATACTGAGAATCGAAATGTTGGTGGAGAACCAGAGGGGGTTCAAGGGCAGGAAGCTGATGTGGCAGAAAATGCACCGCAGGTTCAAGAGCCGAGCACTGTACAGATCTTGGCCACGATGGCCACCACTATGAACACCATCGCCCAATTTGTGACACAACAGAGTCAGACAGGGGTTACTGGAGGTAATCAGGCTGCGAGAGCCGGGGGTAATGGCCCTACCGGAGGTAATCTGTATGACCGGTTTATTCATCATGGGGCCTATACTTTCTTTGGAGAACCGGATGATATGAAGGCTGAAATATGGCTGAAGAAGTTTGAAAGAGTGGCAGCAATACTCGAGTGCCATAATGATAGGAAGATCACTTATGCCATATTCCTTCTAGAAGGTGACGCTGAAGATTGGTGGCATACTATCAGTGAGAAATGGGAAGCCGAGAGGGTTCATCACTCGTGGGCTGACTTCGTCCGAGAATTCCAAGACAAGTACATATCGGTGGTTGCCCGCGAGAGGCGTCAAACAGAGTTCATAAACTTAAAACAGGGAAGTATGATAGTAGATCAATATGAGGCTACTTTTACTAGGCTTTCCCGTTATGCGCTAGCCTTGATTCAGCCAGAGGACATGAAGATCCAGAGATTCATCCTAGGATTGAGACGGGATATTATGCTAAATTAGTCTACGAATGATTTTCCTAATTATGCTGCAGTAGTCCAAGCCGCCTCGAGATATGAGAAGCGCAAGGCTGATGTGTTAGCCGAGACCAGTCAATCGAGTAAGCGGTTTCAGTCTCAGAGTCAGGGGTACCGGGGACAGGCTATGTTATTTGGGCAGAGTTCACAGTCGAGGCAGACTCAGAGTTATACAGGGCCTACTCAGACTCAAGCACGACCAGTTCAGAGGCAAACTCAGAGTCAATTCCGTCCAGCAGTATCCCGTTCGCAGTAGGGTAGTTCAGCTACCTCTACTTACAGATCTCCTTCGGGAGGCACTGCTCTAAGACGTCACCAGCAGCGCAGCTTCTGTCAGCGTCAGGGCCACACTGAGGATGTTTGTTGGAAGAAACAGAACAAGTGTACAGGCTGTGGCAGTGATCAGCACAGGGTTAAGGACTGTCAGAAATTTAAGAACCCTAGGGGACAGACGTCAGCTCAGAACTCTCAGACCAGGGCACCAGCTACAGCACCACCACCACGAGGTCAGGCCCGTGTATTTGCTTTGGATGCTGAGGAGCTTCCGGATACGACCGCTGTGGTAGAAGGTATTTTTCTTCTTAATGATCAATCAGTTAAGGTTTTAATTGATTCTGGGGCTTCGCATTCTTTTATTACTCCTACTTGTGCACAAAATGCTAAACTGAAACATGATAAACTGTTGCATGAGATTGTGGTTTATACTCCTATGGGTCCGAAGTTTGTTACTAGATCTATTTGCAGAGCATGTAATATTTATATTCAAGGTCGTGTTTTTCCTGCCGATTTAATTATTCTACCTTTCCGTGACTTTGAAATTATATTGGGGATGGACTGGTTAAGTAAATATTATGCCCAGCTTGATTGTAGAAAGAAGATTGTGTATCTAGAAATGCCTGACCAGCCTGTACTTAAAATAGTTGGTAGTAGAAAATCTACGGGAACTCCTATTATTTCTTCTATTAGAGCATCTAAATTATTGAGCAAGGGTTGTGAGGCTTATCTTGCATATTTGATTAATCAACCTGTGGATCAATTGAAATTGAATTTTGTACCTATCGTGAGGGAGTTTCCGGGGGTCTTTCCTGAGGAATTACCGGGGTTACTGCCTGATAGAGAGATAGAGCTCATGATTGACTTACTGCCAGGGACTTCACCTATCTCTAGGACTCCATATAGAATGGCTCTACCCGAATTGCAGGAATTGAAAGTTCAATTGCAGGGCTTGCTTGAGAAGGGATTCATTCAGCCGAGTTCTTCACCTTGGGGTGCGCCAGTTCTATTTGTTAAAAAGAAAGACAGATCTCTTCGCTTATGCATTGATTATCGGGGTCTTAATCAGGTAACCATCAAAAATAAATATCCTTTGCCTTTAATTAAAGAGTTATTTGATCAGTTGCAAGGTGCAGGGTATTCTCTAAATTCGATCTGAGGCAAGGCTATTATCAGCTGAGGATTAAGAAAGATAATGTTCCTAAAAATGCTTTCAGAACTCGATATGGCCATTATGAGTTTGTTGTCTTGCCGTTTGGTCTTACTAATGCTCCCGCCGCATTCATGGACTTAATGCAGAGGGTATTCCGTCCTTATTTGGACCAATTTGTGGTTATCTTCATTGATGATATTCTTGTTTACTCTAGATCTGAGACAGAACATGAACAGCATCTCAGAATTGTTTTACAGACTCTTCAGGAGCATCAATTGTTTGCAAAGTTTAGTAAATGTGAATTCTGGCTTAAGCAAGTTGCTTTTCTTGGCCATATTATCTCGCAGGATGGTATTTCTGTTGATCCAGCGAAGATTGAAGTTGTGTTATCTTGGAAACGACCTGAATCTGTCACGGAAATTCGTAGCTTCCTAGGTTTAGCTGGGTATTATCAGAGGTTTGTCAAGGATTTCTCTAAGACCGCAGGGCCTTTAACTCAACTTACTCAGAAGAAAACAATATTTGACTGGAGTGATAAATGCGAGGCCAGCTTCCAGGAATTGAAGAAGAGATTGACTACAGCTCCTATTCTTGCTTTACCTGAGGGTTATGATAATCTGGTGATCTATAGTGATGCTTCGAAGGAAGGCTTGGGTTGTGTATTGATGCAGAATGGCAGGGTTATTGCTTATGCTTCCAGGAAACTGAAACCTTATGAACTCAACTATCCGACTCATGATCTTGAACTTGCATCTATTATTCTTGCATTAAAGAAATTGCGTCATTATCTCTGGGGAAACAAGTTTGAAATCTTTACAGATCATAAGAGCTTAAAATATCTGTTTTCACAGAAAGAGTTGAACATGAGGCAGAGGCGTTGGCTAGAATTACTTGAGGACTATAACTGCATTATTAACTATCTTCCGGGTAAGGCCAATATTGTTGCTGATGCTTTGAGCCGAAAGGCTACTGTTGCTAGCTTGATTATCAAGAATTGGGAATTCATGGAAGAATTATGCTTATGGAAGCCTAATACTTCAGATTCTGGTATTCAATTCGCAAGTTTGCAGATTCAATCTCTATTACTATCCAGGATTCGGGAAACTCAACAGGCTGATCTTTAATTGTTGAAAGTCTTAGAGAACTCTAAAGGGGGAGAGTCGGACTTCAAACTGTATGGTGATGGTATTCTCAAATTCAAAGGTAGAATCTATATTCCGAGTGATCTAACTTTGAAGAAGGATATTCTTGTTGAGGCACACAGTTCTAGATATATTATCCATCCAGGCAGTACGAAAATGTATAGAGATTTGAAGCAGAACTTCTGGTGGAATAATATGAAGAGAGAAATTGCTGACTATGTTGCTCGATGTCTTACTTGTCAGAAAGTTAAAGCAGAGCATCAGAGGCCTGCAGGGTTGTTACAGCCTTTGGCTATTCCTGTTTGGAAATAGGATCATATTACCATGGATTTCGTATCAGATTTACCGAGGACTTCGAAGGGTAATGACTCAGTTTGGGTTATTGTGGATAGATTGACCAAGACTTCTCACTTCATTGCTAAAAAGAAGTCTGATTCTCTTGATAAGTTAGTAGAGTTGTATATTGAGAATGTTGTCCGACTTCATGGAATTCCAAAGAGTATTGTGTCAGATAGAAATCCCAGATTCACATATCAGTTTTGGCAGAAGATTCAGAAAGCTTTGGGCACGACTTTGAGTTTCAGTACAGCTTATCATCCTCAGACAGATGGTCAATCCGAGAGAACTATCTTAATCCTCGAGGATATGTTACGGGCTTGTATTCTGGAGTTCGGTAAGAGTTGGGAGAAGTATTTGCCACTCGCAGAGTTCGCCTATAACAATAGCTATCAAGCTACTATTGGTATGGCACCTTATGAGGCACTTTATTGGCGTAAATGCCGGTCTCCTCTCTACTGGGATGATATTGGTGAGATGAAAACGATCAACCCTACTCTTCTACTTGAGATGAACAAAATGATTGATCATGTGTAGCTTATCAGAAAAATAATGCTTACAGCACAGAGTCGACAAAAGAGTTATGCAGATAGATGCTGTCGTGATCTGAAATTTACTGTGGGGGATCGAGTATTTCTGAAAATTTCTCCTCGCAAGGGTTTGATTCGGCATGGTAAAGGAGGTAAACTCAGTCCTCGATATGTGGGACCATTTGAGATAACTAAAACTATTGGTGAATTGGCTTACCGTTTAGCTTTGCCTCCCAGTCTGGGAAGAATTCATGATGTCTTCCATGTTTCTATGCTTCGGAAGTATTAGCCAGATCCCTCTCACATACTTGATCCAGAACCGCTAGAGATCAGTGAGACCTTGACGTACATAGAGAAACCTCTTCGAATTGTTGATAAGAAAGTTCAGGAGCTGAGGACTAAAAGCATTCCGATGGTTAAAGTTCTGTGGGATCATCACGGCGTAGAGGATGCGATGTGGGAGAGAGAGGATCAGATGCGGGAGCGATACCCTGAGTTATTCGCCGAATCATGTAAGAATTGCGTGGACGCAATTAGTTTAAGGGGGAGAGGATGTGACGCCCGAGATTTAGCCATGCATTCAATTACTGTTGCATCCCTTGTTTGCGCATTTCCTTCTGTGCATTATTAACTGTCTTCTTAAATTACTATTCACTCCGTTTTTAAACTTCATGCTATTAACGAATTAGCATTTTTATTAAATCATATTAATTGTTAAAGTAGTGGGAAAAATGAGCAATTGAGCTAGAAGCGATAGGAGAGCTCGTTTAGAAAATGATTTTAGTAGTTGAATGAATAGTATTACGTAATTAATTTAGAGTTTAATTAACTAACATTAAATTTGTGCTTAGGACTTGTTTCTAACTAGTTTGACTCACATTTTGACCATACACTTAAACTAAAATAACTCACCTAAGCTTATATAACACACACACAACTCACCTTAGCTCATAACTAGCAAAAATCAAAACAAAAAATGCTGAAATGGCACTGTAGCAGGGCCGAAACTCTCTAGCAGCTCAAGGAGGAAAAATTGGTCTTCAACTCTTCAATCCAAGCCTTCCCAAGCCTAGAGCAAGTAGTTTAGGGTGTGAGCAAGCTTCCTAGGTGCTCCTACGCGCATTGGTGAGGGATTTCACGGCTTATTTTCGCATTTCTAAATAGTTCCTATTTTCTTGATATGTTGAAAATGACGTTAAATGTTATTGCAATGCTCAAATAAGTTTATATATGTTGTGTACATGTAGTAGAGACTACATTTATGCTATTGTTTCATGTATTAAACGGTAGAAATCGATATTTAATTCGTAGGAGTAAATAGTGACGGAAATTCTAGGGTTTTGTGAAATCGCGCATTTTAACTTGATTCAATGCTTCTAATAGATGCTTTAGGTGCTAGTGAAGGTAGTCTAATAGCCCCGTGCACTTGCATTGTCCGAAAATCGCATAAAACGTAAAATAGTCGACTTTAACAAAGGGCTTTCAGGGTTAATGCAAATCCGGGTGGATTCGGGCTTCACTTCTAGTATTCTTAGGCTACCTAGGTACTATAGAAGCTTTGATAACCCTTGTTTGAAGCCCGGATAAGGTAGGTGTAGTTTAGAGCCATAAGAGGGAATTTGGGGCGTTCGGGGTAATCACGAGCGTTTGAATGAGTTAGAGGGTTGAGAGGGTTCCGTGAGGGTTAGTTAGAAGGTTGGGAGAGTTTCCCTTGAAAATGGAATCATTAACTTTGGTTTGGAAGAGAAATAGTTTAAAAAACAAAGGGGTTTAAGTGCAATTTCGGTTGACTCACACTTCTAAACCCATGGCATGACTTCTTGAGTGTTTATATGTGGTTTCAAGTTGATTTGGAGCTTTTGGTATGATTCTATGCTTATCTTGTATATGTCCCTTTGTAAAACTGCTTATTAACTTATATAATTGCTTCTATTCTAACTATCTCGAGGTCAACCTACTTTGTTGATCCTCTTATGTGTTAATGCTTATATTATTTCTATTAACTTGCCATTGTAAAGTGCATTGCATAGTGGTTGCGCAACCATAGTGTCAAGGGCGGATGTGTTGAATATCGGTTGGGCGGCAAAGGGCTTGCCGGTGGATATTCAAACTCTGTGCCCTAGTCCCTCATTCGCCTGGTCCGGAGATTGTCAGGGGATGTTGGGTTGTAGGATTATCGGGATACATCCGGAGTACACCCACTGGAGTGTTTAGGGATTATGCCAGCTTATCGTGATCGTACTCGTGGTTTGTGGATCGTGAATGAAGACCAGTGAAGATTGGTGTATAGGGGTGATGTGAAATGTATCCTTTCAAATATGTGGTTACTTAAGCTATCATTGTTTCTTTAATTGTCTAATTGTTATTGTTGTTTAACTATATTACTTGTTGCATTGCACGCCCCGGGACTATATCCCTCACTGGGCAACAGTGGTTGCTCATACCTCAATATATGTTTCAGGAGACGCTGACGGTGATCCCCAGCTTGTTGAGTTAGTTGAGGAGGAGGAAGTTCAGACTGATCCTTTTCCTTAGTTGATGTGCCTGATAGCTTTAGGTGGTTTAAATTCTTGCTGCTATGTGGAAGGCTCATCTGTTTATCTTATGTCCTATTTTGTAGCCTGAGGGCTATGTATATGCTTGTTCTACAAGTTAAAAGATAGTTGATTGTGATGTAGATTTGGAAGCCTATGTTTTGTAATAACTTAGGATTCTACTTTTATTCACTTTGCATGCTTGGGAGTGAATGGCTTAATTTAGAATGTTTTATCTTCTAAGTATATTTTAATGTTATCCTAGAAGTCATGGCTATTAGATTATGTGGTAAACAAAGTTACTTGCATGCTTGTGTGGTTTTGGAACTATTGTTTGCTTCATGGCTCGGATGGTCTTGAATCTTTAAATATTTAGTCATGAAAAGTTTGTTTATCTTGTAGTTACCTTATTTGAGAGTTTACAGGTTTTCAGAATGTCCACGGTACAGGGAAGACTCTGTCCGTGTGTCGGGTCCGGACTTAACCTTTAGCTTGGGGGTTGGGTCGGGGCGTGACAACTTCCCTATTCTGGTATTGAAGGTCTTAAACAATACTTGTGTGTTGAACACTAGAGTCTTTGGCAATAGGGCAATAGCCGTTAAAGTATGAATGAAAGGCGCAGTAAGTCCTGTAGTAAGTCCAATTGTGACTAGTGCATCCACCATGGCTGATCTTCCCATGCTAGAACAAGAAGTTGTTGCTAACAACTCTGAAGTCACTTCCTTTGATCCTTCCGCATCTCATTATGAGGTAGACATAACCCAAACACCTCCATCTACCAAACCAGGTGAACTCTTCAAACTCTCTCCGTTAAAACCATACTCATATTACCAAACTTCCTAACTCACACAAAAGTTCAAATCTCTATTACCTATCAAGCCAGCAGCCCTTACAGCCATGTACAAATCCTCTACAGTCTATGTACAATCCGTATCCTCTTCCGAACTAATTCGTTCTTGGAACAGCATCAACATGATCAACATGCAGAAATCTTCTTCAGAGAAGCATTATCTTGATTCAGACGAGTTCAAGAGAAAAAGAGAACGACTCGCTCAAAAGCTCAAACAGCCAGCTAAGCCAAAGAAAGAGTCCTCTCATCCTTGGAAGCATAATCCAAAGCCAGATCATGCAGTCTGGATACCAAGTGGAAATTGCGAAAACGCTTATTGGGTTGATCTCACACCAGCTCCTCATTATCTTTCCAAAGAGAAAATTATCCCAACCGGGTGGGGTGATAAAGATGAGAAAGAAGGTCCTAGTGAAATTTCCTCAGTCATTTCGTCCTTTGATTCCTTTGATCCATTTGAAAAGGATTCATCCCTTCAGACGATTCCACCATACAAAGGGTCAGTTCTTATGCAAACTCCTGTGACTCCGTTTTACACAGACACCACAAGAACACGAACACACAAACCTGTACAAACTAATCCTGATGATTCAGAAGCAACTAGTGACCAAGGATAAACTTCCCAAGCAGGAGAACACCATAACCAACAACCGCCACAGGCACAAGTCCCACAGGTTCCACAACAGCAACCTTAGAGACAACAAAACATTGAAGGAAAAGTTTCCATCCCATATGCTCTAGATCACAAGCAATTCTGGAACATTGATGCCATTCCTCCTGATGACAGACTCAAATATCTTGAGAAAATGGATGCATGGATAAATGGAGAATCTCTCCGAAATCCTATTCTTGAGATAAGAGATATCATTGACCGTCTTGTTGCTGCTTTTACAGGATCACTCCACAGTTGGTGGACAAGGATGCTGACAGAAGAAAAAAGATAGATCATCCTGACAGATGCAGATCCTATTCAGATATTCCTAAGATGTCTACGAAACATTTTCGTAGGACAAACAGCCCATGAGATTGAAAAGGCAGAAAATGAGTTCTTACTCAACAAATGCTGTGATGTTGCAAAACTTGGAGATTACTATCTCAGACAGGAAACTTTGTATTTTATCTTTGGAAAAAATACAGAAACCATCAAGAAGGCGTTCGTCTTTAACATGCCACAACCACTTCCTGAATTGCTCGAAACAGAGTTCAAACGAGCCAATATTGCAGATCTTAGACAGGTGAGTCTTGCTCACTTGTACCAAATGGCCAGAAAGCTCATTCAAGATCAGTACGAGTCCAAACGACTTGGCAAACTTCTCAAAAGCAACGAGCAGAAAACAATGGATACCTTTTGCAGAAAAGATTTTCAAAAGTTTGGTTGTCGCACTCACAACTACTCTCCATGTTCGTGTCACAAATACAAGAAGCACAAACATCATAAAAGGTTTCACAAGTCCATAAAACCTTTCAAGAAGTTCAAATTTGTGAAGAAAAGATCAAAACCCTTTTCTTCCACTAAGTGTTTTCTTTGTGGAAAGAAATGACATTTTGCAAAGAATTGTTCCCTCAAAAAGACCAAGAAGCTACCAGCCAAGCTTGTTCAGTTCATCTCAACTCAAAAATTTGATGACCAACTATACACATGGACTTCCGAACCCGATCAAGCCATCCTTAACCTTGATACAGCCTCATTCTCAGATCTCACCTCAGAATCCGAATCCTCTGATTCTGAGCCAACCCTCTCCATAGCCAAAATACACAAAACCACTGAACAACCAATCCTTACCACTTCCAAAGCTACCTTTACCCCATGACAAATCTATAAGCCATATATAAAGCTTGTTGTAAACCCTCTAGGATATGTTTCTATCACTGTTACTGCACTTCTAGACACAGGATCATGTATTTCTTTCATGAAATCCAAGTGTCTTCCTCCTGAATTTTGGATATCCTCCAGAGCAACCTTTACCACTACTTCTGGTAGTGGATTTGCAAGTGAACCACATTTCATGACCTTTCCCATACACTTATCCCCAGATGTCTCAGTCCGACACATCTTTTACCAGTATGATCAATGTTGTGAAGACATTCTCTTAGGAATGGATTTTCTCACCTTATTTGCTCCATTCTCATTTCAAACACATGGTTTCCAATACCTGCATAATCAGTATACCCCTTGGGTATCCTTACAGAAATTACCCTCACAGGTTTCAGCCATTCAAGATGATGAATTTGCTGCACAAATAAGCCTCCTCCTTTCCTGTTGTGGTGATCTTCCAAACAAGTTTTGGGAAAGAGAGAAACACTTTGTCTCTCTACCTTACAAAGAGAATTGGCAGATGCCACACCAAACCGCCACTCTTCCAGGAATGCCAAAAGATGAAGATCTTTGTCAAGCTGAAATTCAAGCATTACTCGAGCAAGGTCTCATCCGACCATCCAGATCTCCATGGGCAAGTCATGCATTTTATGTCAACAAAAGATCTGAACAAGTTCGAGGAAAGAAAAGATTGGTGTTAGATTATCACCAACTCAATGATCAATTGCAGGATATTAGATACCCTCTTCCAAGAAAGGAACAACCCCTTCAAAAGCTTTCCAAAGCCAAATTCTTTTCCAAATTTGATATGAAATCAGGATTTTGGCAGATTGGTATTACTGAAGCTGACAGATTCAAAACTGCTTTTGTTGTTCCACAAGGTCATTATGAAATGAATGTCATGACGTTCGGTCTCAAGAATGCAACGTCCGAGTTCCAGCACAGAATGGATGATGTTTATAGGCCACTCAAACAGCATTGTATTGTCTACATTGATGATGTTTTGATATTCAGTAACACAACTGAAGAACACCACAAGCATCTCCGACAATTCTAAGAACTAACCTACAAGCATGGATTAGTTCTTGCTGAATCCAAGATGAAAATTGGTCTAAATGCTATTGATTTTCTTGGTTTGCAAATAAGAGAAGGACACATTCTTTCACAGGACCACATCTCAAGCAAAGTCCTTAACTTTCCTGATGAACTCAGAACTGTTACACAGATCTAACAGTTCCTTCGCCTCATCAATTATGCCTCATCGCATGTCCCATCATTGGACAACTACTGTAACGCCCCGATCCCTCACGAGACCGGAGGCTCTAATAACCATGCTATTCTCAACCCAATACCAAGCCCGGTCACAAAATTTTTCTTAATGGTTAAGTCCAGACCTGACACACGGACAGAGTCTCCCCTGTACCGTGGACATTCTGAAAACCTGTAACCACTCAATAAAGCCACAACATAACAAGACATTCATTTATAACTAACGATCTTAGCTTTAAGGCCATCCGAGCCTTAAGACATACAAACAGTTTAGATACAGACAATCATCCATTCATATCTTACCTTCTTTACAAAACCGCTTATCATGCCACTCCATGATAGCTTTTAAGTATTCTTAGAAATTGAAAACAACCAGTCATTCACTCCCAAGCATGCGAAGCAGCTAATAGCAGAAATATAAGTTATTACATGCCATGGTTCTAAATCTACCACTACAACATATATCCCTCAATTTGCAAACTATATAATATACACATATCACTTAGGTTACAAAATAGAACATAAAGTAAAGAAAACAAGTCCTACTCTCATCAACAAGAACATAGTCCACCTCAAGCAACTAGACATAGCAACTAATGCAACTCCTCCAACTGCGCCACCTGAAACATGTTAGCGAGGTATGAGCAACCACTGTTGCCCAGTGAGGGATAAGGTCCCGGGGTGTGCAATGCGACAAGTAATACAGTTAACAACAATAACAATTGAGCAAATCAAGAAACAATGATAGCTTAAATAACCACATATTTGAAAGGATACATTTCTCATAACCCCTATACACCAATCTTCACTGGTCTTCATTCACGATCCACGAAACACGATCACGATCACGATAAGCCGGCATAACCCCAAACACTTCAGTGGGTGTACTCCGGATGTACCCCGATAATCCTACGACCCAACATTCCCTGGCAATCTCTGGACCAGGTGAATGAGGGACTAGGGCACGGAGTTTGAATATCCACCGGCAAGCCCTCTGCCGCCCAGCCGATATTCAACACATCCGCCCCTGACACTATGGTTGCGCAACCACTATGCAATGCACTTAACAATGGCAAGTTAATAGCAATAATATAAGCATTAACACATAGGAGGATCAACAAAGTAGGTTGACCTCAAGGCAGTTAGAATAGAAGCAATTATATAAGCTAATAAGCAGTTTTACAAAGGGACATTTACAAAATAAGCATAGAATCATACCAAAAGCTCCAAATCAACTTGAAACCACATATAAACACTCAAGAAGTCATGCCATGGGTTTAGAAGTGTGAGTCAACCGAAATTGCACCTAAACCCCTTTATTTTTCAAACTATTTCTCTTCCAAACCAAGGTTAATGATTCCATTTTCAAGGGAAACTCTCCCAACCTTCTAACTAACCCTCAAGGTGCCCTCTCAACCCTCTAACTCATTCAAACGCCCGCGATTACCCCGAAAGCCCCAAATTCCCTCTTATGGCTTTAAACTACACATACCTTATCTGGGTTTCAAACAAGGGTTTTCAAAGCTTCTATAGCACCTAGGTATCCTAAGAATACTAGAAATGAAGCCCGAATCCACCCGGATTCGTATGAACCCCGAAACCCCTTTGTTAAAGTCAGCTATTTCACGTTTTATGCGATTCTAGATCAATTCAAGTGCACGGGGCTATTAGACTACCTTCATTAGCACCTAAGGCATCTATTAGGAGTGTTGAATCAAGCTAATACGTACAATTACACAAAACCCTAGAAAAATGTCACTATTCACCTCATAAAATCAAATGACGATTCCAACCGTTTAAAATGCGAACTAATAGCTCAAATGTGTTCTCTAGAACTTATATACAATGTATAATAGCATAGATAAGCTTTGCAATAGCATTTGATAACATTTTCAACAAATCAAGAAAAATGTAACATTTTAGATATGCATAAAAAGTCATGAAACCCTCACCAATTGCGCGTAGGAACTCTCGGGAGGCTAGCAAACACCCTAAACTACTTGCTCCTAGCTTGGCTTGGCTTGGCTTGAAGATTTGATAAGAAAAATCCTCTCATTCTCCTCCTATACTATTCTTGGATTTGCTACAGTGATTTTTCAGCATTTGCTCTCTTTTTTTTGTTTTTATGAGCTAAATGGTCATGTGTTGAGTAGATATACTAAATGGCTAAGTTGGGTGATTAAATGGGTTACTAAAATGAGCGTTGTTAACTTTAAAACGAGCCTAAGGTGTGAAACATAGGCTAGCTAATTAAATCTCTAAGTTATGTTACGTAACACTATTCATTGAACTACGAAAATCATTTTCTAAACGAGCGCTCCTATCGCTTCTAGTTCAATTGCACATTTTTCCCACTCCTTTAACAATTAATATGATTTAATAAAAATGTTAATTCACTAATAGAATGTAGTTTGAAAATATAGTGAATAGTAGCTACAGAAGTCAGTTAGTAAAGTACAGAAGTAAATGCGCAAACAAGGGATGCAACAGTAATTGAATGCATGGCTAAATCTCGGGCGTCACATCCTCTCCCCCTTAAACTAATTGCGTCCACGCAATTCTTCTTCACAAGGGAACTCCACAACAACTGAAAACCAACTCCGATTACTCGTCATCAGTTGCTAAGCAAGAATACCATATACGAACTCTCGTGGGAGCTCATTAAGAAATTCTAGTAGTATTGCCTGCGAACCTCACGTAATAAGGCCAAATAAAGGCTCCAATAGAGATGCTACTTCGAAATCCAAATAAGAATCCCGCTGGCACGAATACCATAGAAGAATAGAATCCCAACTAACAGTGGCGAGAAAATACCAATAAGAATTTAGAGTACAAATACATAAGATAATTCCATATAATAAGGCTGATTAGAATCCCAAACTAAGTCTTCCGAGTAATACCAACAAGAAAATACTAGAAGAATACTCAATAAGAAAACCGAGCGAACGGTCATATAGAAATCCCAAAGGAAGCCATTCATTTCTGACTACTGAGCGTAGAAGAATGCCTTGGAAGAAATCCCAATAACTGAGCTCCGCTTACAACATTCTCATTCCCGCTAATCCACACAACTTGGAGGGCTTGTTGCTAATCACTTCTCTTCAGGGGGAGGAAGAAGTCTTTCTTACCATTTCAACGGGACATGTATGAATGCCAAGATATCACATTTACACATATATGTTTTAAACTATTATGCAAACATGTTTATATAAGAGTTTATGAAACAGTGTAATCATCAAAGTCATTCAAGCACGACAATCAAGTCCATCATAACACAACTCAATCAAAGACTTTCAAATGCACACATTACAAGCAACAGTTCAAGCAATTAACAATTCACGAGGTCAATTTGATGCATAACCAGCCACTTTACTTCACTTAGCACACATTTAGCACGTAACACATAATTATATCACATAGGTGCACACATTCATTACAAGACACACAATCACACATGCAGGCCTACACTTTCAAGACACACTCTTAACAAGCACACACGCAAGGGTTACTACCCAACAGGCCAAGGACTCTGTCCCGGCTTAGAGCTAACTAAGCTCTGATACCACCTGTAACGCCCCGATCCCTCACGAGACCGGAGGCTCTAATAACCATGCTATTCTCAACCCAATACCAAGCCCGGTCACAAAATTTTTCTTAATGGTTAAGTCCGGACCCGACACACGGATAGAGTCTCCCCTGTACCGTGGACATTCTGAAAACCTGTAAACACTCAATAAAGCCACAACATAACAAGACATTCATTTATAACTAAAGATCTTAGCTTTAAGGCCATCCGAGCCTTAAGACTTACAAACAGTTTAGATACAAACAAGCATGCATTCATAACTTAACTTCTTTACAAAACCGCTTATCATGCCACTCCATGATAGCTTTTAAGTATTCTTAGAAATTGAAAACAACCAGTCATTCACTCCCAAGCATGCGAAGCAACTAATAGCATAAATATAAGTTATTACATGCCATGGTTCTAAATCTACCACTACAACATCTATCCCTCAATTTGCAAACTATATAATATACACATATCACTTAGGTTACAAAATAGAACATAAAGTAAAGAAAACAAGTCCTACTCTCATCAACAAGAACATAGTCCACCTCAAGCAACTAGACATAGCAACTAATGCAACTCATCCAACTGCGCCACCTGAAACATGTTAGCGAGGTATGAGCAACCACTGTTGCCCAGTGAGGGATAAGGTCCCGGGGTGTGCAATGCGACAAGTAATACAGTTAACAACAATAACAATTGAACAAATCAAGAAACAATGATAGCTTAAATAACCACATATTTGAAAGGATACATTTCTCATAACCCCTATACACCAATCTTCACTGGTCTTCATTCACGATCCACGAACCACGATCACGATCACGATAAGCCGGCATAACCCCAAACACTCCAGTGGGTGTACTCCGGATGTACCCCGATAATCCTACGACCCAACATTCCCTAGCAATCTCTGGACTAGACGAATGAGGGACTAGGGCACGGAGTTTGAATATCCACCGGCAAGCCCTCTGCCGCCCAGCCGATATTCAACACATCCGCCCCTGACACTATGGTTGCGCAACCACTATGCAATGCACTTAACAATGGCAAGTTAATAGCAATAATATAAGCATTAACACATAGGAGGATCAACAAAGTAGGTTGACCTCGAGGCAGTTAGAATAGAAGCAATTATATAAGCTAATAAGCAGTTTTACAAAGGGACATTTACAAAATAAGCATAGAATCATACCAAAAGCTCCAAATCAACTTGAAACCACATATAAACACTCAAGAAGTCATGCCATGGGTTTAGAAGTGTGAGTCAACCAAAATTGCACCTAAACCCCTTTATTTTTCAAACTATTTCTCTTCCAAACCAAGGTTAATGATTCCATTTTCAAGGGAAACTCTCCCAACCTTCTAACTAACCCTCAAGTTGCCCTCTCAACCCTCTAACTCATTCAAACGCCTGCGATTACCCCGAAAGCCCCAAATTCCCTCTTATGGCTTTAAACTACACATACCTTATCCGGGCTTCAAACAAGGTTTTTCAAAGCTTCTATAGCACCTAGGTAGCCTAAGAATACTAGAAGTGAAGCCCAAATCCACCCGGATTCGCATGAACCCCGAAACCCCTTTGTTAAAGTCAGCTATTTCACGTTTTATGCGATTCTAGAGCAATTCAAGTGCACGGGGCTATTAGACTACCTTCATTAGCACCTAAGGCATCTATTAGGAGTGTTTAATCAAGCTAATACGTGCAATTACACAAAACCCTAGAAAAACGTCACTATTCACCTCATAAATTCAAATGACGATTCCAACCATTTAAAATGCGAACTAATAGCTCAAATGTGTTCTCTAGAACTTATATACAAGGTATAATAGCATAGATAAGCTTTGCAATAGCATTTGATAACATTTTCAACAAATCAAGAAAAATGTAACATTTTAGATATGCATAAAAAGTCATGAAAACCCTCACCAATTGCGCGTAGGAACTCTCGGGAGGCTAGCAAACACCCTAAACTACTTGCTCCTAGCTTGGCTTGGCTTGGCTTGAAGATTTGATGAGCAAAATCCTCTCATTCTCCTCCTATACTATTCTCGGATTTGCTACAGTGATTTTTCAGCATTTGCTCTCTTTTTTTTTATGAGCTAAATGGTCATGTGTTGAGTAGATATACTAAATGGCTAAGTTGGGTGATTAAATGGGTTACTAAAATGAGCGTTGTTAACTTTAAAACGAGCCTAAGGTGTGAAACATAGGCTAGCTAATTAAATCTCTAAGTTATGTTACGTAACACTATTCATTGAACTACGAAAATCATTTTCTAAACGAGCGCTCCTATCGCTTCTAGTTCAATTGCACATTTTTCCCACTCCTTTAACAATTAATATGATTTAATAAAAATGTTAATTCACTAATAGAATGTAGTTTGAAAATGGAGTGAATAGTAGCTACATAAGTCAGTTAGTAAAGTACAGAAGTAAATGCGCAAACAAGGGATGCAACAGTAATTGAATGCATGGCTAAATCTCGGGCGTCACAACTACACTAGCCAGATTTTCAAATACCTCCAAAAATCCAACATTGGAAATTGGTCTCCATAAGCCACAATTGCAGTTCAGAAGCTAAAAGAGTTATGCAAGGCACTTCCTCCTCTCAAGATCCCAGGTCCAGGACAACTCATTTTGCAGACTGATGCTTCCCTTGATTTTTGGGCAATAGTCCTCATTGAAGAAGACAATGGACACAGACAAGTCTGTGGTTATAAGTCAGGATCTTTCACGCCAGCACAATGCAATTATCCATCTTTAAAAAGAGAAGTTCTTGCAGTTATTCAGGGAATCAAAAATTTTAAGTTTTATCTTGCTCAAAATTCTTTTATTTTTGAAACAGAATTTAAAGGATTTCAGTGCGTTCTCAGAAGAAAGCATAATGATATTCCAGATCCACAACTCATTCGATGGACATAATAGATTTCCCAATTCAATTGGACAATGCGACACATTCCAGGCAAAGAGAATATCCTTGCTGATTTCCTCTCTCGCACATCACCATCTGAAAAAGCTGTATGCATGGTAAATCCATATGGATGCAATCTTCCAGCATCCATTGTTCCAGGTCTTATTCCAGGCAGTTTCAGTTCAAATCTAGATCCCACTGATTGCTAGTCTCAGACATTTTATGATTTGAGTTCAGACCAGCAAGCTCAATTTCTTGAAGCCCTACCTGAAGAGATCAAGATAAAGATACTCCGATCATTCGCCAGAAGCTGGATCACTGATTTCTTTGAAGAATTCGTTGAGATCAAGCTCATAAGAATTATTGATCTGTTATCCTCTATCTATTATGTTCGCATCGTTGTTCGTTATAATCCCCAACATGAAGAACCATGGGATACAGTTCTTTATTTTAATAATTATGACTTTTCAAAGATGCAATTCTTGTATCTTTGGTATTGGCTTAATTATTATCCTATGGCAGTTCTTTTTTATCCAGAGCTCATTCAGTGACATGTTCGTCTGTTCCCAGAATCCTGCTTCGTCAAGCTATTCTCACAGGTGTTTCAGTCATTTGATCCGCCAACACTTATCACCAGACTAATTATTCAGCACCAACAGGTTTTCATCATACGCCTCACAGAAGTTTGGAATCGTGCCATTCCACCAACCATCATTCCAATCAACCATTTCCACCTTCGACAAAAGCCTTGGGAATATTTTATTTCTTGGGAACAATGTCTTACTGTCAAGAGAGCCACTGCTCGAGCTCATGGTCTATATGTTTCTGATCCCCGAGAATTTTGGCACGTCCACTTCCCTAATAGCCCCACTTTTCATGAGCATCTTCTCGCCTTCCAGAATTTTTCTCAAGAAGATGGTTATTCCACTGCAGACCTTGGGTCTGACTACGACCCATGGGGGGAGATCTTAGCCAAAATAGTCAAGAGTGGGATGATATTTATCTCAATAATGATAGATGGTGACTCATTGCAGAGAGGATTCCAGGAATCCTGGGTGGACCCCATGACGAAGCTTCGTGTCATGTAAATAGGTTTGTCATGTTGTAATAATAGGATATGACAGGAATCGTTTGTCACTTCAGATTCCCATTAGGTCATGTCTTGTTTGTCTATTTGTAATAAGTGAGATTTCCTTTATTAAAGGAAACCGCTTTAGTCGCGTCAGGTTTGTCTTATTGTGAATTATTAGGAATCTCTTTATGTCGTGTTAGCTTTTCCTTTATTAAAGGAAGTTGCTTTAGTCCTTGTCAAGAACAGTGAAGATTCTGCTTGTAATTATTTGCTTTGTAATGGTTTGCCTATAAATAATGAAGAACCCCTGACTAAAGGGGCAGAGTCAGATTTGGATTGCAATACATCTTTGTTTCTCTCCAACTGCCTACATCTTCCTTCTACCCTTAGCCTTTAGCCATGTCTTCCGCCTCCCACTCTCCACCTTACCCTTAGTGGTCTCAAAGCCTAGTTAACTGTAGCACTTCCTTATTCTGGCATTGAAGGTCTTAAACAATACTTGTGTGTTGAATACTAGTGTGACGCCCGAGATTTAGCCATGCATTCAATTACTGTTGCATCCATTGTTTGCGCATTTACTTCTATGCTTTACTAACTGACTTCTGTGACTACTATTCACTCCGTTTTTAAACTGCATTCTATTAGTGAATTAGCATTTTTATTAAATCATATTAATTGTTAAAGTAGTGGGAAAAATGTGCAATTGAGCTAGAGGCGATAGGAGAGCTCATTTAGAAAATGATTTTAGTAGTGACATGAATAGTGTTACGTAATAACTTTATAGATTTAATTAGCTAGCCTATGTTTCACACCTTAGGATCGTTTCTAAGCTATCAATGCGCATTTTAGAAGCCACTTAAACACCCAAGCTTGACCCCACCCAACTAAACACCTTAAATATCAACTAAGGCTCATAAAACACAAAACAAAAGAAAAAAAATTGTGCAGAATTCTTGTAGCTGGGCCGAGAGCAAGGAAAAGAGAAAAAAAAAGATTTTGCTCATCAACTCTCCAATTCAAGCCAAGCCAAGCCTTGAGCAACTAGTGTAGGGTGTTTGCAAGCTTCCTAGGTGCTCCTACGCGTATTGGTGAGGGATTTCATGACTTATTTTCGCATTTCTAAATAGTTTCTATTTTCTTGATTTGTTGAAAATGTGTTCAAATGCTATTGTATTGATTATCTATGCTATTATACCATGTATATGAATGCTAGGGAACACATTTGAGCCATCGTTTCGCTTTTTAAACGGTTAGAATCGTTAGTTTGATTTTTAGGATGAATAGTGTCAGAAATCCTAGGGTTTTATGAAATCGCACGTTTTAACTTGATTCAATGCTTCTAATAGATGCCTTAGGTGCTAGTGAAGGTAGTCTAATAGCCCCGTGCACTTGCATTGTCCTAAAATCGCATAAAACGTAAAATAGTTGACTTTAACAAAGGGCTTTCGGGGTTAATGTGAATCCGGGTGGATTCGGGCTTCACTTCTAGTATTCTTAGGCTACCTAGGCGCTATAGAAGCTTTGAAAACCTTTGTTTGAAGCCCGGATAAGGTATGTGTAGTTTAAAGCCATAAGAGGGAATTTGGGGCTTTGTGGGTAATCGCGGGCTTTTGAATGAGTTAGAGGGTTGAGAGGGTACCTTGAGGGTTAGTTAGAAGGTTGGGAGAGTTTCCCTTGAAAATGGAATCATTAACCTTGGTTTGGAAGAGAAATAGTTTGAAAAACAAAGGGGTTTAGGTGCAATTTCGGTTGACTCACGCTTCTAAGCCCATGGCATGACATCTTGAGTGTTTATATGTGGTTTCAAGTTGATTTGGAGCTTTTGGTATGATTCTATACTTATCTTGCATATGTCTCTTTGTAAAACTGCATATTTGCTTATATAATTGTTCTATTCTAATTGCATCGAGGTCAACCTACTTTGTTGATCCTCCTATGTGTTAATGCTTATATTATTGCTATTAGCTTGCCATTGTTAAGTGCATTGCATAGTGGTTGCGTAACCATAGTGTCAGGGGCGGATGTGTTGAATATCGGCTGGGCGGCAGAGGGCTTGCCGGTGGATATTCAAACTCCGTGCCCTAGTCCCCCATTCGCCTGGTCCGGAGATTGCCAGGGGATGGTGGGTCGTAGGATTATCGGGGTACATCCGGAGTACACCCACTGGAGAGTTTGGGGATTTTTTCGACTTATCGTGATCGTGCTCGTGGTTCGTGGATCGTGAATGAAGACAAGTGAAGATTGGTGTATTGGGGTTTTGTGAAATGTATCCTTTGAATGTGTGGTTATTTAAGTTATCATTGTTTCTTTAATTGTCTAAGTGTTATTGTTGTATAATTGTATTATCTGTTGCATTGCACGCCCCGGGACTATATCCCTCACTGGGCAACAGTGGTTGCTCATACCTCGATATATGTTTCAGGAGACACTGAGGGTGATCCTTAGCTTGTTGAGTTAGTTGAGGAAGAGGAAGTTCAGACTGATCCTTTACCTTAGTTGTTGTGCCTGATAGCTTGAGGTGGTTTAAATTCTTGCTGCTATGTGGAAGGCTCAACTGTTTATCTTATGTCCTATTTTGTGGCCTAAGGGCTATGTATATGCTTGTGGTGTAAAGTTGAAGGATAATAGATTGTGGTGTTGAATTGGAAGCCCATGTCTTGTAATAACTTTTATTCCTACTTTTATTTCCTTGCATGCTTAGGAGTGAATGGCTTATGGTAGAAATGTTTTATCTTTTAATTATGTTTTATTGATATCCTAGAATGTCATGGCTACTAGACTATGTTGTAAACAAAGTTCTTGCATGCTTGTGTGGTTTTGGAATTGTTGTTTGCTTCAAGGCTCAGATGGCCTTGAATCTTTATATATATAGCCACGAAAAGTTTGTTTACCTTGTAGTTACCTTATTTGCAAGTTTACAGGTTTTCAAATGTGCACGGTACAGGGGAGACTCTGTCCGTGTGTCGGGTCCGGACTTAACCTTTAGTTTGGGGGTTGGGTCGGGGCGTGACATTTAAGTGGTATCAGAGCTATAGATTGCATGAAGCCGGGTTAAATTTCTCGGTCTGTGGGTAGAGATTTGTTATGTGACTTTGTGAATGCATGAGTCTTTGATTTTGATTTTCCTAAGTGAAATTTGAATTAGGAATGAACATGCTAGCATGGAAATAGAATATCAAGGGTCTAGAATGTCAAGTATGATCTAATGACTTATGTGTACTTCAAGAATGTGGAGTATTTATTTGAATTTCTATGTACTTGACTTTATGTGAATCTATTTGGACTTTTCTTTATGTGTTTACTTATAAATTGCATATATACATATATATACCTGTCATAACACTTTGCATTCTAGCTATTCGAGATAGGGCCCCGCCATCATATTGAGAATCAGAATGTTGGTGGAGAACCAGAGGGGTTCATGGGCAAGAAGCTGATGTGGCAGAAAATGCACCGCAAGTTCAAGAACCAAGCACTACACAGATCTTGGCCACGATGGCCATTGCTATGAACACCATCGCCCAGTTTGTGACACAACAGGGTCAGCCAGGGGTCGTTAAAGGTAATCAGGCTATGAGAGCCGGAGGTAGTGGCCTTACCGGAGGGAATCTGTATGATCGGTTTATTCATCATGGGGCCTATACTTTCTTTGGAGAACCGGACGACATGAAGGCTGAGATGTGGCTGAGGAAGTTTGAAAGAGTGGCAGCAATACTCGAGTGCCATGATGATAGAAAGATCACTTATGCCACATTCCTTCTAGAGGGTGACGCTGAA
This sequence comes from Ehretia macrophylla, assembly GCA_037974665.1. NCBI lineage: Eukaryota > Viridiplantae > Streptophyta > Magnoliopsida > Boraginales > Ehretiaceae > Ehretia > Ehretia macrophylla. The sequence goes on from CM075780.1 coordinate 32,009,272, forward strand.
GATTGGTGGCGTACCGTCAGTGAGAAATGGGAAGCCGAGGGGGTTCATCATTCGTGGGCTGACTTTGTCCGAGAGTTCCGAGACAAGTACATATCGGTGGTCGCTCGCGAGAGGCGTCAAATAGATTTCATAAACTTGAAACATGAAAGTATGTCAGTGGATCAATATGAGGCTACTTTAACCAGGCTTTCCCGTTATGCGCCAGCTTTGATACAGCCGGAGGACATGAAGATCCAGAGATTCATCCTGGGTTTGAGGAGGGATATTATGCTAAATTTGTCTGCAAATGATTTTCCTAATTATGCTGCAGTAGTCCGAGCCGCCTCGAGATATGAGAAACGCAAGGCCGATGTGTTAGCCGAGACCAGTCAATCGAGTAAGCGGTTTCAGTCTCAGAGTCAAGGGTACTAGGGACAGGCTATATTAGTTGGGCAGAGTTCACAGCCGAGGCAGACTCAGAGTTATACAGGGCCTACTCAGACTCAGACACGACCAGTTCAGAGTCAGACTCAGAGTCAATTCCGTCCAACAGTATCCCATTCGCAGCAGGGTAGTTCAGCTACCTCTTCTTACAGAGCTCCTTCGGGAGGCACTGCTCTAAGACGTCACCAGTAGTGCAGCTTCTGTCAGCGTCAGGGCCACACTGAGGATGTTTGTTGGAAGAAACAGAACAAGTGTACAGGCTGCGGCAGTGATCAGCACAGGGTTAAGGACTATCAAAAATTTAAGAACCCTAGGGGTCAAACGTCAGCTCAGAACTCTCAGACCAGGGCACCAGCTGCAGCACCACCACCACGAGGCCAGGCCCGTGTATTTGCTTTGTATGCTGAGGAGCTTCCGGATACAACCGCTGTGGTAGAAGGTATTTTTCTTCTTAATGATCAATCAATTAAGGTTTTAATTGATTCCGGGGCTTCGCATTCTTTTATTACTCCTACTTGTGCACAAAATGCTAAATTGAAACATGATAAACTGTTGCATGAGATTGTGGTTTATACTCCTATGGGTCCGAAGTTTGTTACTAGATCTATTTGCAGAGCATGTAGTATTTTTACTGAGGGTCATGTTTTTCCTGCTGATTTGATTATCCTACCCTTCAATGACTTTGAAATTATATTGGGGATGGACTGGTTAAGTAAATATTATGCCCAGCTTGATTGTAGAAAGAAGATTGTGTATCTAGAAATGCATGACTAGCCTGTACTTAAAATAGTTGGTAGTAGAAAATCTATGGGAACTCCCATTATTTCTTCTATTAGAGCATCTAAATTATTGAGCAAGGGTTGTGAGGCTTCTCTTGCATATTTGATTAAGCAACCTGGGGATCAATTGAAATTGAATGATGTACCTATCGTGAGTGAGTTTCTGGGGGTCTTTCCGGAGGAATTACCTGGGTTACCACTTGATAGAAAGATAGATTTCATGATTGATTTATTGCCGGGGACTTCACCTATCTCTAGGACTCCGTACAGAATGGCTCGACCTGAATTGCAGGAATTGAAAGTTCAATTGCAGGGCTTGCTTGAGAAGGGATTCATTCAGCCGAGTTCTTCACCTTGGGGTGCGCCAGTCCTATTTGTTGAAAAGAAAGACGGATCTCTTCGCTTATGCATTGATTATCGGGGTCTTAATCAGGTAACCATCAAAAATAAATATCCTTTGCCTTTAATTGAAGAGTTATTTGATCAGTTGCAAGGCGCTAGGGTATTCTCTAAATTCGATATGAGGCAAGGCTATTATCTTTTGAGGATTAAGAAAGATGATGTTCCTAAAACTTCTTTCAGAACTCGATATGGCCATTATGAGTTTGTTGTCTTGCCGTTTGGTCTTACTAATGCTCCCGCCGCATTCATAGATTTAATGCAGAGGGTATTCCGTCCTTATCTGGACCAATTTGTGGTCATATTCATAGATGATATTCTTGTCTATTCTAAATCTGAGGCGGAACATGAACAGTATCTCAGAATTGTGTTGCAGACTCTTCAGGAGCATCAGTTATTTGCAAAGTTTAGCAAATGTGAATTCTGGCTTAAGCAAGTTACTTTTCTTGGCCATATTATCTCGCAGGATGGTATTTCTGTTAATCCAGCGAAGATTGAAGTGGTGTTATCTTGGAAACGACCTGAAACTGTAACAGAAATTCGTAGCTTCCTTGGTTTAGCTGGGTATTATTGGAGGTTTGTCAAGGATTTCTCTAAGATCTCAGGGCCTTTAACTCAACTTACTCAGAAGAAAACAGTATTTGACTGGAGTGATAAATGCGAGGCCAGCTTCCAGGAATTGAAGAAGAGATTGACTACAGCTCCTATTCTTGCTTTACCTGAGGGTTATGATAATCTGGTGATCTATAGTGATGCTTCGAAGGAAGGTCTGGGTTGTGTATTGATGCAGAATGGCAGGGTTATTGCTTATGCTTCCAGGAAACTGAAGCCTTATGAACTCAACTATCCGACTCATGATCTTGAGCTTGCCGCTATCATTCTTGCATTAAAGAAATGGCATCATTATCTCTGGGGCAACAAGTTTGAAATCTTTACAGATCATAAGAGTTTGAAATATCTATTTTCACAGAAAGAGTTGAACATGAAGCAGAGGCGTTGGCTGGAATTATTTGAGGACTATAACTGCACTATTAACTATCTTCCGAGTAAGGCTAATATTGTTGCTGATGCTTTGAGCTGAAAGGCTACTGTTGCTAGCTTGATTATCAAGAATTGGGAATTCATGGAAGAATTATGCTTGTGGAAGCCTAATACTTCAAATTCTGGTATTCAATTCGCAAGTTTGCATATTCAATCTCTATTATTATCTAGGATTCGGGAAGCTCAACAGGCTGATCTTCAATTGTTGAAAGTCTTAGAGAATTCTAAAAGGGGAGAGTCTGTGAAACCCCACCTTCTTACTTATCTCGTAATACGTGCTTCACCTCGTTTTGCGTGCATATGACCTGTTTATGTGCTATAGGACCTAGAAAGTTATAATTTTGATTTCAATACTCCTATTACGTGCTAAATGTGCATTCATGAAATTTTCATCAAAAACGGAGTCAAAAATTTTATCGTCGATTTTCAGTGAATAGTGTTTTCGAAACACGTCCGCTATAATTTTGAAACTGGTCTTTTTAACCCTTCTAGACCTAGTCCACGGACTTTAATAGACCTGTGTTTGATGAAAACGGTTTTAAAATCGGCTTAAGAATTTATTAGGGTTTTTACACCGACTTTTGCGAAAATCGAGTTTTAAGCCGACTCGGGTGGAATTCTTTGAATGTAAAACTTCTTGTCACCTAAAAATAACTCACTTGAGATATCTTGGGGGTTGCATAATTAATTTTAACTTGGTGATCACTAAAATGCAATTAAAGACATTAAAAACACAAAATTACCTATTAAAATAACTTTGACTTTAATTAAATAGTTGACCATTTAAGCTAATGTCCTCAACACACACTCACACAACACAAAAACACCATCACACACATACACATTGCCGTGAGGTTGAGGAGAGAAAAGAGAAGAGAAAAACTTAAGCTTTCAATCCAATTTTTCAAAGAAAAACCTAGTTTTTGTCCGTGAAACTTCGCACCGACTTGGATTCTGCTTGTTGGGCACGCATTGCACGCATTCCTAGGCTTATATCGCATCTAAGGTGAGAGAAAAATTCTAGATCTCAAAATGTCATTTTTGTGTTTTTGCGTATAAATGAAGATTGAACCGTTAGAATTGAAATCTGATGATAGATTATTGCTCCTTGCATGCTAGGGATCATTATATACTAATACTACGAGTTTCTGTCGGATATAGCATAATTTTTATTTTCCGGGTATTTAATTTTGATTAAAATGTTCAAAGTTGATTTAATTGAGTTGCGTTGCTCGAAATCGATTGCCGTCGATTTCTAAATACTTGATAATTACGTGTTAGCGCTGTTGTAATGCCGAATTTTCGATTACATTGTTTGTGTGGAAATCCGGAAAATCCAGCCATGACATCTTAGGATTTTAGGGTTATCGGGCATGATTTAAAGGTGTTATGGTGGATTTCCGAGAGGGCTAATGTAGTAGGTTGAATGGGTGAGTGATAGGAACTGATTTGGCAATGTTTGGATTAGTAGATTGTAAGTTATGAATTTTAGAAGTTTAGGTTGTCATTCTTTAATTTCTTGAACGATGCCTTAGATGGTTGGGTAGTGTTCGAGTGATGAATGGTGAGTTGTTGTTGAGTAATTTAGAGTTTAATTATGAATATTATGCATGTCCGGTTAGATGGCCTACTTTGTCATCTAACTACGTTGTTTGATGTTTAATTTAATATTGATGTTATATTGATGTTATATTGATGTTATATTGATGTTATTGATTGATTATTATTGAATGCGGGAATCGGGCACTCTTGTTGCTGATCTCCCAATTGATTGATCGATTTATGCTTGCTTGATGATTGATGAAAATGGAGCCTTGGTATGTGTGTGCCACCTCTCGGGCAGCGTCGGGCTGTCGGGTTGAAACCGGCATGACTGCCATAGGCTACCCCCAGCTCGCATGACGGAGATGTCATGGAGGGAAGGGGATAGTGAGGTACCTCGGGTGCGTGAGTAATGGGGAGTTATAAGAAGAACGGTTGAGATCGTGATGGCGTTTGGAGCTACACCAAATAGAGTATCCTTATTGAATGGTCATATAGTTATGTGATGATAGCTTTATTTATGTTATTATTGTTGTTGTGTGTTTACTTGCTCAAAGGACTAAATCCAAGGAGCGTAGTGAATACTGTCGAGATCTATCGGATCCTCACTGGGCTTATGTATATAAGCTCACTCTCTATAATGCATGTTTCAGGTGTACTTTCACAAGATTACGGGTACGTGCCTCCTGAAGAGGAGAATGTGGAAAATGTGCCTTTTGTGGATGAGTCATATGTTCCCGAGTCTTATCTATGACTTTATGTTGTTAAATGTCTTGTATATTAGTTTAATAGACTTTATATGCTTTACGGTTCTTAATGTAATAGATATTGAAAAGATGATGAACCAAATGATGTTAACTTAGCGGTTTCCTTTTGTCTATGGTTAAATTGTAGTTGTGTCTCAACTTACTTTTGAAATGTATGATAAAGTTGAGGTATTGTATGTCATGTTGGAACGGAGGCGTATAACGAGGATGTTTTATTGTATAATATGGTTGTGTTGTATGTTGTTGTTTATATTGAGGAATTACTGGGTGTATGATGTTTTATGAGGTTGGTTTAGAACCTCGGAAATCTGTTTACTGTCGTTATGCCGCCGAAATTCCGTTGCGTCCTGACTGATCGTAGGTGGGGTCGAGTTGGGGCGTGACAGTTTAAGTGGTATCAGAGCTCATGTTAGTTGTCAGCCGGGGTATTCTCGGAATGTGGGTAATGGTCTTAGCATGAAATATGTATGAAAGGAAAGAAAAATGAAATATGTATTGGTATGATTAATTGATTAAGTGATTATGTGATTTAAGTGCTTATGTGATTATGTGATCAATTTGATTATGTGTTTTATATGAGTTTGTTATTTATGTGGTAATAGTTGTTTATAACCTGTCTACGTGCTATAACTGTGCTAACTCTTTGATTAGTAGAATGGCCGGTCGACCGAGAACCAGAGGTAGGCCTGAGATGGCTGATGAGACTCCGAGTAATGTGGCACCGGGCCGTGACGGGGGTGATGACCGATTTGGAGCCGCTATGGAGCGGATTGCAGAGTTAGTGGCTAGTCAGGCACAGTTATTAGCAGGGCAGGCTGCCCAGAATCAGGCTATGCAGGCTCAGCTTTTGAATATTCATGGTGGTAACCACGGGCGTGGTACCCTGAAGGACTTTTTAGGATATCACCCACCGAGATTTCAGGGGGAGCCGGATGATAGAAAGGCGGAGGTTTGGATTAGCAAGTTGGAGAAGATTTATGATCCACTTGGCTATACTGATGAGCAGAAAGTCTCTTTTGCCGTGTATTTGTTAGATGACGAGGCAGAGGAGTGGTGGCGCACGGTAAGGACTAGCTGGGCGGCACAGGGTATTCCTTATATTTGGGGTACCTTTCTGATGGCTTTCCGGGCAAAGTATGTCCCGAGGATTTGCAGGGAACGGAGAGAGGCCGAGTTTCTAGCCTTGGTCCAGGGAGATGCTACAGTGGCTCAATATGAGGCCACATTTACTCGATTGTCCCGGTATGCACCGGAGTATGTGGTAGACGAGGAGCGGAGGACTCGCAGGTTTATGTTGGGGTTGCGGCCCGAGATTCAGGATGTGATGGCTCTGAATCGTTATGATATTTTCACTGAGGCTTTTGATGCAGCTTCTAGATTGGAGAAGAGGAAAGGGGATCAGATTGTCTCCAGTCAGCCTAGTAAGAGGCCGTATCAGCCGCCGGGCCAGCAGGTTTTATATAGGCCTCCAGTACAACAGGTTGTCTACAGGCCACCTGCCCAGCAGGGTTCTTTTAGGCCACAGAGTCAGCAGAGTTATTATCGGCCTCAGTTTCAGCAGAGGCCATATCAGGTTCAGACTCAGTTTAGGCCAGCCCAGTCTCAGGGTCAGTATAGGCCTAGTGTGGTGAGACCTCAGCAGCAGGCTGTATCAGCTGCTTCTTCAGCTTCTGGTTATTCTAGGGGCAGTGCTAGTGCCACATCATCGCAGTGTAATTACTGCAAGCGCTCAGGGCATGTAGAGTCCGACTGCAGGGTAAAGGCAGGGACATGTTTGGGTTGTGGTAGCATCGATCATAGGGTGAGGGATTGCCCTAAGTATGCGAGGACTGAGGGTCGGGCAGCGACTCAGGGTTATCAGGGTAGGCCTACGGGCAGTGTACCACAGCAGCAGCGGGTTCAGGCTCGGGCTTATGCAGTTGACTTAGAGGAGATGCCTGAGGAGACTGCAGTTGTGGAAGGTAACTTTCTTATACTTGATCAACTTGTTAAAGTGTTGATTGATTCTGGTGCTACGCATTCTTTCATTACTCCTACTTGTGTGTAACGTGTTAAATTGCAACCTGAAAGATTGCCTTATGTGGTTGAGATTAGTACCTCTTTGACTGATAAGTATGTTACTGGCTTAGTATGTAAGGATTGTTTAATACATGTTAAGGGGCATAATTTTCCTTCGGACCTTATTTTATTTCCTATCCGGGGGTATGATGTTATCTTGGGTATGGATTGGCTTTCTAAGTATGATGCCCAGTTGAACTGTAGAACCAAGGTAGTACAGTTTCGTTTGCCAGATCAGCCAGTAGTTGAGGTAGCGGGTAACCGGGGTGCTAAGACGAGTTTTGTTATCTCAGCAACTAAAGCCGTTAAGTTGGTGAGTAAGGGGTGTTCGGGTTATCTAGCTTATTTGATCAACAAGCCATCTGTTAAGCTACAGCTAGAGGAAGTCCCTATTATCCGGGAATATCCTAATGTATTTCCCGAGGAGTTGCCAGGATTGCCGCCAGATAGGGATATCGAGTTTGTGATTAATCTTGTTCCCGGTACTCAACCTATTTCTAAATCGGCATACCGGATGGCACCAGCTGAGTTGAAGGAGTTGAAGACTCAGTTACAGGAGTTGTTGGAGAAAGGATTTATTCAGCAGAGTTCTTCACCTTGGGGAGCTCCTGTTTTGTTTGTGAAGAAGAAGGATGGTACCTTGAGATTGTGTATAGATTACCGTGGTTTGAATCAGGTGACTATCAAGAATAAATATCCTTTGCCACTGATTGATGAGTTGTTTGATCAACTTCAGGGAGCCAAAGTCTACTCTAAGTTTGATTTGAGGCAGGGGTATTATCAGCTTCGGATTCGCTCAGACGATGTTCCGAAGTCTGCCTTCAGGACTCGGTACGGGCATTATGAGTTTGTTGTTATGCCCTTTGGTTTGACTAATGCACCGGCAGCATTCATGGATCTTATGCATCGAGTCTTTCAGCCGTACTTGGACCAGTTCGTGGTGATTTTTATTGATGATATCTTGGTCTATTCTAAATCTGAATTGGAGCACGAGCAACATCTACGGCTTGTATTAGAGAAGTTGCAGGAGCATCAGTTGTTTGCCAAGTTCAGCAAATGTGAATTTTGGCTGCGACGGATTTCTTTTCTTGGCCATGTTATTACACAGAGTGGTATTTCTGTAGATCCCACTAAGATTGAATCGGTGATGTCTTGGAAGCGGCCAGAGAGTGTTACTGATGTCCGTAGTTTTCTTGGCTTGGCGGGTTATTACCGTAGGTTTGTCAAGGACTTCTCAAAGATTGCGGGGCCACTATCTAAGTTGACTCAGAAACGGACTATCTTTAATTGGGACGAGAAGTGTGAGAGTGGATTTCAGGAGTTGAAAAAGAGGTTAACTACCGCTCCAGTACTTGCTCTACCAGAGGGGACCGATAATATGGTCATTTACAGCGATGCATCCAAGGAGGGCTTGGGATGTGTTCTTATGCAGGATGGCCGAGTTATTGCCTATGCTTCCAGGAAGTTGAAGCCTTATGAGGTGAATTATCCGACTCATGATCTTGAGTTGGCAGCAGTTGTCTTTGCACTCAAGAAGTGGCGTCATTACCTGTGGGGCAGTAAGTTCGAGATTTTCACTGATCATAAGAGTCTTAAGTATTTATTCTCACAGAAGGAGTTGAATATGCGCCAGCGGAGGTGGATGGAGCTTCTTGGAGATTATAATTGTTCTATCAATTATCTGCCTGGTAAGGCAAATGTTGTGGCAGATGCTCTCAGCCGGAAGGCTAGTATTTCTTGTTTGGCTGTCAAGAAGTGGGAGGTTCTTGAGGAGTTTAGTTATTGGAGACCAGAGTTCACTCAGGTTGGGGTGATGTGTTCACATCTCCGTATTCAGCCTTTATTGTTGTCTCAGATCAGGGAAGCTCAGCAGCTTGATGTTAACCTTCAGAAGATCAAGGATCAGATTTCGGATGATCAGTCTGACTTTAAAGTGCATGAGGACGGTATTCTTCGGTTTCGGAACAGGGTTTGTGTTCCCGATGAACCGGGCTTGAGACGAGGTATTCTGGAGGAAGCTCATAATTCTAAATATACTATTTATCCTGGTGGGATCAAGATGTATCGGGATTTGAAACAGCATTATTGGTGGAACAACATGAAGAGGGAGGTTGCTCAGTTTGTGTCTAGATGTTTGACTTGTCAGAGAGTGAAAGCCGAACATCAACGACCAGCAGGTTTGCTTCAACCGTTGGCTATACCAGAGTGGAAATGGGAGCATATTACGATGGACTTCGTCACTGGTTTGCCTAGATCACCGAGGGGTAATGATGCAGTTTGGGTTGTCGTGGATCGTTTGACGAAGACAGCTCATTTTATCTCGATGAGGTTAGGAGATGAGGTTACAAAGCTGACGGATCTTTATCTGGATCAGATTGTTAGACTTCACGGTATTCCATCTAGTATTGTCTCTGATCGAGATCCTCGATTTACTTCTCGTTTGTGGGAGAAACTTCAGGAGACTTTGGGTACTCAGTTGAACTTCAGTACAGCGTATCATCCACAGACCGACGGTCAGTCTGAGCGGACTATTCAGATTCTGGAAGATATGCTTAGGGCTTGTGTTCTGGACTTCGGGAAGAACTGGGAGAAACATCTACCACTTGCCGAGTTTGCCTATAACAATAGTTATCAAGCTACTATTGGGATGGCACCTTTTGCAGCTCTTTACGGTCGTAAGTGCCGTTCACCTTTATATTGGGACGAGGTAGGAGAGATGAAGACTATTGATCCGACTATCATGCCAGAACTTCTTGAGAAGATCGAGAATGTTTAGTTGATCAGGCAGAGAATGCTTACAGCGCAGAGTAGATTCAAGAGTTATGCTGATAAGCGTCGTCGAGACTTGGAGTTTGCAGTTGGAGATCGGGTTTTCTTGAGATTGTCTCCTCGAAAGGGGTTTGTTCGTTATGGTAAAGGTGGTAAGCTGAGTCCGAGATTTGTTGGGCCGTTTGAGATTACTGGCAGGGTTGGTAAGTTGGCATATCGGTTGGCTCTACCGGAAAACTTCTCTAATGTCCACGATGTGTTTCACGTGTCTAATTTGCGGAAATACAATCCGGATCCTTCTCATATTCTTGAGCCAGAGCCGTTACAGCTTCGTGAGAATTTGACTTATGACGAGCGTCCGATTTGTATTCTAGATCAGATGGACCGAGAGTTGAGGTCGAAGAGGATTCCGATGGTTAAGGTGTTGTGGAAGCATCACGGCATTGAGGAAGCTACGTGGGAGAGACGAGATCAGATGCAGCAGCAATACCCAGATCTTTTCCGTACATCAAGTAAGAATTTCGAGGACGAAATTTCTATAAGGGGGGGAGAATGTGAAACCCCACTTTCTTGCTTATCTCGTAATACGTGCTTTACCTCGTTTTGCGTGCATATGACCTGTTTATGTGCTATAGGACCTAGAAAGTTATAATTTTGATTTCAATACTTCTAATACGTGCTAAATGTGCATTCATGAAATTTTCATCAAAAACGGAGTCAGAAATTTTATCGTCGATTTTCAGTGAATAGTGTTTTCGAAACACGTCCGCTATAATTTTGAAACTGGTCTTTTTAACCCTTCTAGACCTAGTCCACGGACTTTAATAGACCTGTGTTTGATGAAAACGGTTTTAAAATCGGCTTAAGAATTTATTAGGGTTTTTACACCGACTTTTGCGAAAATCGAGTTTTAAGCCGACTCGGGTGGAATTCTTTGAATGTAAAACTTCTTGTCACCTAAAAATAACTCACTTGAGATATCTTGGGGGTTGCATAATTAATTTTAACTTGGTGATCACTAAAATGCAATTAAAGACATTAAAAACACAAAATTACCTATTAAAATAACTTTGACTTTAATTAAATAGTTGACCATTTAAGCTAATGTCCTCAACACACACTCACACAACACAAAAACACCATCACACACACACACATTGCCGTGAGGTTGAGGAGAGAAAAGAGAAGAGAAAAACTTAAGCTTTCAATCCAATTTTTCAAAGAAAAACCTAGTTTTTGTCCGTGAAACTTCGCACCGACCTGGATTCTGCTTGTTGGGCACGCATTGCACGCATTGCACGCATTCCTAGGCTTATATCGCATCTAAGGTGAGAGAAAAATTCTAGATCTCAAAATGTCATTTTTGTGTTTTTGCGTATAAATGAAGATTGAACCGTTAGAATTGAAATCTGATGATAGATTATTGCTTCTTGCATGCTAGGGATCATTATATACTAATACTACGAGTTTCTGTCGGATATAGCATAATTTTTATTTTCCGGGTATTTAATTTTGATTAAAATGTTCAAAGTTGATTTAATTGAGTTGCGTTGCTCGAAATCGATTGCCGTCGATTTCTAAATACTTGATAATTACGTGTTAGCGCTGTTGTAATGCCGAATTTTCGATTACATTGTTTGTGTGGAAATCCGGAAAATCCAGCCATGACATCTTAGGATTTTAGGGTTATCGGGCATGATTTAGAGGTGTTATGGTGGATTTCCGAGAGGGCTAATGTAGTAGGTTGAATGGGTGAGTGATAGGAACTGATTTGGCAATGTTTGGATTAGTAGATTGTAAGTTATGAATTTTAGAAGTTTAGGTTGTCATTCTTTAATTTCTTGAACGATGCCTTAGATGGTTGGGTAGTGTTCGAGTGATGAATGGTGAGTTGTTGTTGAGTAATTTAGAGTTTAATTATGAATATTATGCATGTCCGGTTAGATGGCCTACTTTGTCATCTAACTACGTTGTTTGATGTTTAATTTAATATTGATGTTATATTGATGTTATATTGATGTTATATTGATGTTATTGATTGATTATTATTGAATGCGGGAATCGGGCACTCTTGTTGCTGATCTCCCAATTGATTGATCGATTTATGCTTGCTTGATGATTGATGAAAATGGAGCCTTGGTATGTGTGTGCCACCTCTCGGGCAGCGTCGGGCTGTCGGGTTGAAACCGGCATGACTGCCATAGGCTACCCCCAGCTCGCATGACGGAGATGTCATGGAGGGAAGGGGATAGTGAGGTACCTCGGGTGCGTGAGTAATGGGGAGTTATAAGAAGAACGGTTGAGATCGTGATGGCGTTTGGAGCTACACCAAATAGAGTATCCTTATTGAATGGTCATATAGTTATGTGATGATAGCTTTATTTATGTTATTATTGTTGTTGTGTGTTTACTTGCTCAAAGGACTAAATCCAAGGAGCGTAGTGAATACTGTCGAGATCTATCGGATCCTCACTGGGCTTATGTATATAAGCTCACTCTCTATAATGCATGTTTCAGGTGTACTTTCACAAGATTACGGGTACGTGCCTCCTGAAGAGGAGAATGTGGAAAATGTGCCTTTTGTGGATGAGTCATATGTTCCCGAGTCTTATCTATGACTTTATGTTGTTAAATGTCTTGTATATTAGTTTAATAGACTTTATATGCTTTACGGTTCTTAATGTAATAGATATTGAAAAGATGATGAACCAAATGATGTTAACTTAGCGGTTTCCTTTTGTCTATGGTTAAATTGTAGTTGTGTCTCAACTTACTTTTGAAATGTATGATAAAGTTGAGGTATTGTATGTCATGTTGGAACGGAGGCGTATAACGAGGATGTTTTATTGTATAATATGGTTGTGTTGTATGTTGTTGTTTATATTGAGGAATTACTGGGTGTATGATGTTTTATGAGGTTGGTTTAGAACCTCGGAAATCTGTTTACTGTCGTTATGCCGCCGAAATTCCGTTGCGTCCTGACTGATCGTAGGTGGGGTCGAGTTGGGGCGTGACAGAGTCGGATTTCAAACTACACGACGATGGTATTCTCAAATTCAAAGGTAGAATCTGTATTCCGAGTGATCCAACTTTGAAGAAGGATATTCTTGCTGAGGCACATAGTTCTAGATATACTAGCCATCCAGGCAGTACTAAAATGTATAAAGATTTGAAGCAGAATTTCTTGTGGAATAATATGAAGAGAGAAATTGCTGACTATGTTGCTCGATGTCTTACTTGTCAGAAAGTTAAAGTAGAGCATCAGAGGTCGGGTTATTGCAGCCTTTGGCTATTCCTGTTTGGAAATGGGATCATATTACCATGGATTTCGTATCAGATTTACCGAGGTCTTCGAAGGGTAATGACTCAGTTTGGGTTGTTGTGGATAGACTAACTAAGACTTCTCACTTTATTGCTAAAAAGAAGTCTGATTCTCTTGATAAGCTGGTAGAGTTGTATATTGAGAATATTGTCCGACTTTATGGAATTCCAAAGAGCATTGTATCAGATAGAGATCCCAGATTCACATCTCAGTTCTGGCAGAAGATTCAGAAAGCTTTGGGCACGACTTTGAGTTTCAGTACCGCTTATCATCCTCAGATAGATGGTCAATCCGAGAGAACTATCTTAATCCTCGAGGATATGTTACGGGCTTGTATTCTGGACTTCGGTAAGAGTTGGGAGAAGTATTTGCCACTAGCAGAGTTCGCCTACAACAATAGTTATCAAGCTACTATTGGTATGGCACCTTATGAGGCACTGTATGGGCATAAATGCCGGTCTCCTCTCTACTGGGATGATGTTGGTGAAATGAAGACGGTCGACCCTACTCTCTTACCTGAAATGAACAAAATGATTGATCATGTGCAGCTTATCAGAAAAACTATGCTTACAGCACAGAGCCAGCAAAAGAGTTATGCAGATAGACGCCGTTGTGATCTGAAATTTGCTGTGGGGGATCGAGTATTTCTAAAAATTTCTCCTCGCAAGGGTTTGATTCGGCATGGTAAAGGAGGTAAACTCAGTCCTCGATATGTGGGACCATTTGAGATAACTGAAACTGTTGGTGAATTGGCTTACCGTCTATCTTTACCTCCCAGTTTGGGCAGAATTCATGATGTATTCCATGTTTCTATGCTTCGGAAGTATCAGCCAGATCCCTCTCACATACTTGAGCCGGAACCGCTAGAGATCAGTGAAACTTTGACCTACACAGAGAAACCTCTTCGAATTGTTGATCAGAAAGTTCAGGAGCTGAGGACTAAAAGCATTCCGATGGTTAAGGTTCTGTGGGATCATCACGGAGTAGAGGATGCGACGTGGGAGAGAGATGATCAGATGTGGGAGCGATACCCAGAGTTATTCACCGAATCATGTAAGAATTGCGTGGACGCAATTAGTTTAAGGGGGAGAGGATGTGACGCCCGAGATTTAGCCATGCATTCAATTACTGTTACATCCCTTGTTTGCGCATTTACTTCTATGCTTTACTAACTGACTTATGTGACTACTATTCACTCCATTTTTAAACTGCATTCTATTAGTGAATTAGCATTTTTATTAAATCATATTAATTGTTAAAGTAGTGGGAAAAATGTGCAATTGAGCTAGAGCCGATAGGAGAGATCATTTAGAAAATGATTTTAGTAGTGACATGAATAGTGTTACGTAATAACTTTATAGATTTAATTAGCTAGCCTATGTTTCACACCTTAGGCTCGTTTCTAAGCTATCAATGCGCATTTTAGAAGCCACTTAAACACCCAAGCTTGACCCCACCCAACTAAATACCTTAAATATCAACTAAGGCTCATAAAACACAAAACAAAAGAAAAAAATTGTGCAGAATTCCTATAGCTGGGCCGAGAGCAAGGAGAAAAGAAAAAAAAAAGATTTTGCTCATCAACTCTCCAATTCAAGCCAAGCCAAGCCTTGAGCAACTAGTGTAGGGTGTTTGCAAGCTTCCTAGGTGCTCATACGCATATTGGTGAGGGATTTCACGGCTTATTTTCGCATTTCTAAATAGTTGCTATTTTCTTGATTTGTTGAAAATGTATTCAAATGCTATTGTATTGATTATCTATACTATTATACCATGTATATGAATGCTAGGGAACACATTTGAGCAATCGTTTCGCTTTTTAAACGGTTAGAATCACTAGTTTGATTTTTAGGGTGAATAGTGATGAAAATTCTAGGGTTTTGTGAAATCGCACGTTTTCACTTGATTCAATGCTTCTAATAGATGCCTTAGGTGCTAGTGAAGGTAGTCTAAAAGCCCCGTGCACTTGTATTGTCCTAAAATCGCGTACAACGTAAAATAGTCGACTTTAACAAAGGGCTTTCGAGGTTAATGCAAATCCGGGTGGATTCGGGCTTCACTTCTAGTATTCTTAGGCTACCTAGGTGCTATAGAAGCTTTGAAAACCTTTGTTTGAAGCCTGTATAAGGTATGTGTAGTTTAAAGCCATAAGAGGGAATTTGGGGCTTTCGGGTAATCGCGGGCGTTTGAATGAGTTAGAGGGTTGAGAGGGTACCTTGAGGGTTAGTTAGAAGGTTGGGAGAGTTTCCCTTGAAAATGGAATCATTAACCTTGGTTTGGAAGAGAAATAGTTTGAAAAACAAAGGGGTTTAGGTGCAATTTCGGTTGACTCATTCTTCTAAGCCCATGGCATGACATCTTGAGTGTTTATATGTGGTTTCAAGTTGATTTGGAGCTTTTGGTATGATTCTATACTTATCTTGCATATGTCTCTTTGTAAAACTGCATATTTGCTTATATAATTGTTCTATTCTAATTGCATCGAGGTCAACCTACTTTGTTGATCCTCCTATGTGTTAATGCTTATATTATTGCTATTAACTTGCCATTGTTAAGTGCATTGCATAGTGGTTGCGCAACCATAGTGTCAGGGGCAGATGTGTTGAATATCGGCTGGGCGGCAGAGGGCTTGCCGGTGGATATTCAAACTTCGTGCCCTAGTCCCCCATTCGCCTGGTCCGGAGATTGCCAGGGGATGGTGGGTCGTAGGATTATCGGAGTACATCCGGAGTATACCCACTGGAGTGTTTGGGGATTTTGCCGGCTTATCGTGATCGTGCTCGTGGTTCGTGGATCGTGAATGAAGACAAGTGAAGATTGGTGTATTGGGGTTTTGTGAAATGTATCCTTTGAATGTGTGGTTATTTAAGTTATCATTGTTTCTTTAATTGTCTAAGTGTTATTGTTGTATAATTGTATTATCTGTTGCATTGCACGCCCCGGGACTATATCCCTCACTGGGCAACAGTGGTTGCTCATACCTCGATATATGTTTCAGGAGACGCTGAGGGTAATCCCCAGCTTGTTGAGCTAGTTGAGGAAGAGGAAGTTTAGACTGATCCTTTACGTTAATTGCTGTGCCTGATAGCTTGAGATGGTTTAAATTCTTGTTGCTATGTGGAAGGCTCAATTGTTTATCTTATGTCCTATTTTGTGGCCTAAGGGCTATGTATATGCTTGTGGTGTAAAGTTGAAGGATAATAGATTGTGGTGTTGAATTGGAAGCCCATGTCTTGTAATAACTTTTATTCCTGCTTTTATTTCCTTGCATGTTTAGGAGTGAATGGCTTATGGTAGAAATGTTTTATCTTTTAATTATGTTTTATTGATATCCTAGAATGTCATGGCTACTAGACTATGTTGTAAACAAAGTTCTTGCATGCTTGTGTGGTTTTGGAATTGTTGTTTGCTTCAAGGCTCAGATGGCCTTGAATCTTTATATATATAGCCATGAAAAGTTTGTTTACCTTGTAGTTACCTTATTTGCAAGTTTACAGGTTTTCAAATGTCCACGGTACAGGGGAGACTCTGTCCGTGTGTCGGGTCCGGACTTAACCTTTAGTTTAGGGGTTGGGTCGGGGCGTGACAACTAGAGTCTTTGGCAATAGGGCAATAGCCGTTAAAGAGTGAATGAAAGGCGCAGTAAGTCCTGTAGTAAGTCTAGTCGTGACCAGTGTATCCACCATGGCTGATCTTCCCCTGCCAAAACAAGAAGTTGTTGCTAACAACTCTGAAGTCACTTCCTTTGATCCTTCCGCATCTCACTATGAGGTAGACATAACCCAAACACCTCCATCTACCAAACCAGGAGAACTCTTCAAACTCTCTTCGTTAAACCCATATTCATATTACCAAACTTCCCAACTCATACAAAAGTTCAAATCTCTATTACCTACCAAGCCAGCAGCCCTTACTGCCGTGTACAAATCCTCTACAGTCTCTGTACAATCCCTATCCTCTTCCCGCACAGAAACCTATCTTCCTATACTTTCTGAACCTGATCTCCGTAGATATAGACAGAAAGGTTACAAAGGTTTACACCTTGGAGCCATTCGTCTAGCCTTACAGCCTAGTTTTCTTGCCGAAAAAAATGTTTCATGTCTAGTCTCTTTACTAGATACCAGGTGGCGTAAGTTTGATGATGCACTCATCTGTGCCGTTGAAGCAGGTCTTCACAATGGCCATGTTCTCATCCAGGTTGAACCAAACTTCACCCTTGATCTTTCCCGTCCTACCCTTTCTCAAACCATACAGGTCATTATCCAACTTTATGGAGCTGATATGAACCCAAATGAAACTGTTGTTGCACTCCATCATTCTATGACCTATAAATTTCAAACCCATCTCTTTTCCATGGACCACAACTGTAAGCCTCGAGTCCACGTGTTAGGTGATAGTAATGTTACCCAACCAAAAATCTACACCAAACATGAACTCAGTTTCCCTCCTCGTTGGAAAAATGATTATGAAAGAAGCCATAACAGACCAATCATCCATGATTCACCAAGAATCTCTAGACATCCTCTAGAATCAGGTCGTGTTGCCATATCATTTCCAACAGAATCCCAACCAGCTGAACCATGTGAAAAATGTCAACTTGCTGGACATCCTCAGTCCTGTCCACATTGTGTTAGAAAACCCTTTGCTACCAGATCTAGGTCCGCTAGATATGTCTGTTATGTTAATTTTCCTAAAGACATCTACTGTACAGGAGAAGCCGACAATGCATATGTTGGTAAATGGCAAGTTACCAAAACCAGACCACAAGATGTTAGACCAATTGAGTCAGCAATCAATTGGGGCAACATGAATGCAAAAGCCCAAAATGCTGCCATTGAGAAAATATGGTCAGATCTCAGGGAACATGTTGCATGGACAAAAGAAACCCATGATCATCTCAGACAAGGTTGTTATGACCAATATAATGACCTCCACAAGGCTTTCCATAGAAACCACGGATATCACCAGCAGAATCCTATTAACTAGAAAAAGCTTCAGAAGGCCGCTCCAGTTCGGAATCATTCCGGACAAGTTCGTTCTTGGAACAGCATCAACATGATCAACATGCAGAAATCTTCTTCAGAGAAGCATTATCTTGATTCAGACGAGTTCAAGAGAAAAAGAGAACGACTCGCTCAAAAGCTCAAACAGCCAGTTAAGCCAAAGAAGCAGCCCTCTCATCCTTGGAAGCATAATCTAAAGCCATACCATGCAGTCTGGATACCAAGTGAAAATTTCAAAAAAAGGTTATTGGATTGATCTCACATCACATTCTCATTATCTCTCCAAAGTGAAAATTATCCCAACCATACAAATGGCCAGTTCTTATGCAAACTTCTGTGACTCCGTTTTACACGGAAACGACAAGAACACATACACACAACCCTGTACAAACTAATCCTGATGATTCAGAAGCAACCAGTGACCAAGGAGAAATTCCCAAGTAGGAGAACACCAGAACCAACAACCGCCACAAGCACAAGTCCCACAGGTTCCACAACATCAACCTCAGAGACAACAAAACATTGAAGGAAAAGTTTTCATCCCATATGCACCAGATCACAAGAAATTCTGGAACATTGATGCCATTCCTCCTGATGACAAACGCAAATATCTTGAGAAAATAGATGCGTGGATAAATGGAGAATCTTTCCAAAATCCTATTCTTGAGATAAGAGATATCATTGAACGTCTTGTTGCTGCTTTTACAGGATCACTCCGCAGTTGGTAGACAAGGATGCTGATAGAAGAAGAAAGACAAATCATCCTGACAGATGCAGATCCTATTCAGATATTCTGAAGATCATCCTGACAAATGAAGAAAAGAGCGAAACCTTCCTATTCCACTAAATAATTTCTTTGTGGAAAGAAAAGACATTTTGCAAAGGATTGTTACCTCAAAAAGACCAAGAAGCTACCAGCCAAGCTTGTTCAGTTCATCTCAACTTAAAACTTTGATGCCTAGCTATACACATGGACTTCTGGACCAGATCAAGCCGTTCTTAACTTTGATACAACCTTATCCTCAGATCTCACCTCAGAATCCGAATCCTCTGATTCATAACCAAACCTCTCCATAGCCAAAATACACAAAATCTCTGAACAACCAATCCTTACGACTTCCAAAGCTACTTTTACCCCAGGACAAATCTATAAGCCATACATAAAGCTTGTTGTAAACCCTCCAAGATATGTTCCTATCACTGTTACTGCACTTCTAGACATAGGTTCATGTATTTCTTTCATGAAATCCAAGTGTGTTCCTCCTGAATTTTGGATATCCTCCAGAGCAACCTTTACCACTGCTTCTGGTAGTGGATTTGCAAGTGAAGCACATTCCATGGCCATTCCCATACACTTATCCCCAGATGTCTCAGTCCGACACAACTTTTATCAGTATGATCAATGCTGTGAATATATTCTCTTAGGAATGGATTTCCTCACCTGACTTGCTCCATTCTCAATTCAAACAGATGGTTTCCAATTCCTGCATAATCAGTATACCCCTTGGGTATCCTTACAGAAATTACCTTCACAGGTTTCAGCCATTCAAGATGACGAATTTGCTGAAGAAAGAAGCCTCCTCCTTTCCTGTTTCGGTGATCTTCCAAACAAGTTTTGGAAAAGAGAAAAACACTTTGTCTCTCTATCTTACAAAGAAAATTGGTAGATGTCACACCAAACCGCCTCTCATCTAGGAATGCCAAAAGATGAAGATCTTTGTCAAGCTGAAATTCAGACACTACTTGAGCAAGGTCTCATCCGACCATCCAGATCTCCATGGGCAAGTCATGCATTTTATGTCAACAAAAGATCTAAACAAGTTCGAGGAAAGAAAAGATTGGTGATAGATTATCGCCAACTCAATGATCAATTGCAGGATATCAGATACCCTCTTCCAAGAAAAGAACAACTCCTTCAGAAGCTGTCCAAAGCCAAATTCTTTTCCAAATTTGATATGAAATCAGGATTTTGGTAGATTGGTATTACTGAAGCTGGTAGATTCAAAACTGCTTTTGTTGTTCCACAGGGTCATTATGAATGGAATGTCATGCCATTCGGTCTCAAGAATGTACCGTCTGAGTTCCAGCACAGAATGGATGATGTTTATAGGCCACTCGCACAACACTGTATTATCTACATTGATGATGTTTTGGTATTCAGTAACACAACTGAAGAACACCACCAGCATCTCCGACAATTCCAGGAACTAACCTACCAGCATGGATTAGTTCTTGCTGAATCCAAGATGAAAATTGGTCTAAATTCTATTGATTTTCTTGGTTTGCAGATCAGAGAAGGATACATTCTCTTACAGTACCACATATCAAGCAAAGTCCTCGACTTTCCTGATGAACTCATAACTGTTACAAAGATCAAATAGCCCCTTGGCCTCATCAATTATGCCTCATCGCATGTCTTATCATTGGCCAACTACACCAGCCAGATTTCCAAGTACCTCCGAAAATCCAACATTGGAAATTGGTCTCCAGAAGCCACAGTTACAATTCAAAAGCTAAAGGAGTTATGCAAGGCACTTCGTCATCTCAAGATCCCAGGTCCAGGACAACTCATTTTGTAGACTGATGCTTTCCTTGATTTTTGGGCAGCAGTCCTCATTGAAGAAGACAATGGACACAGACAAGTCTGTGGTTACAAATCAGGATCTTTCACGCCAGTACAACGCAATTATCCCTCTTTCAAAAAAGAAGTTCTTGCAGTTATTCAGAGAATCAAAAAATTCAAGTTTTATCTTGCTCAGAATCCTTTTATTATTGAAACATATTTTAAAGGATTTCAGGGCATTCTCTGAAGAAAGGAGAAGGATATTCCGGATCCACAACTCATCCGATGGAGAGAATGGATTTCCCAATTCAATTGGACAATGCAACACATCCTAGGCAAAGAGAATATCCTTGCTGATTTTCTCTCTTGCCCACCTCCATCCGAGAAAGCTGTATGCATGGTAAATATAGATGGACGCAAACGTCCAGCTTCCCTTGTTCCAGGTCTTATTCCAGGTAGTTCCAGTTCAAATCCAGATCCCACTGATGGCCAGTCTCAGATATTTTATGATTTGAGTTCAGACCAGCAAGCTCAATTTCTTGAGGCCCTACTTGAAGAAATCAAGATAAAGATACTATGATCATTCGCCAGAAGCCGGATCACTGATTTCTTTGAAGAATTCGTTGAAATCAAGCTCAGAAGAATTATTGATCTGTTATCCTCTGTCTATTATGTTCGCAACATTGTTCGTTACAATCCCCAACATGAAGAACCATGGGATACAGTCATTGATTTTAATAATTAGGACTTTTCAAAGATGCAATTCTTGTATCTTTGGTATTGGCTTAATTATTATCCTATGACAGTTCTTTTTGATCCAGAGCTTATTTAGAGACATGTTCGTGTGTTCCCAGAATCCCGCTTCGACAAGCTATTCTCACAGGTGTTTTAGTCATTTGACCCTCCAACAATCATCACCAGTCAAATTATTCAGCACCAGCAGGTTTTCATCATTCGCCTCACAGATGTTTGGAATCGTGCCATTCCGCCAACCATCATCCCAATCAACCATTTCCACCTCCGATAAGAGCCTTGGGAATATTTTATTTCTTGGGAACAATGTCTTACTGTCAAGAGAGCCACTGCTAGAGCCCATGGTCTAGATGTTTTGGATCCTCGAGAATTTTGGCACGTTTACTTCCCTGATAGCCCCACTTTTATGTCATGTCAGCTTTTCCTTTATTGAAGGAAGCTGCTTTAGTCCTTGTTAGGAATAGTGAAGATTCCGCTTGTAATTATTTGCTTTGTAATGGTTTGCCTATAAATAATGAAGAACCTTTGACCAAAGGGGCAGAGTCAGATTTGGATTGAAACACATCTTTCTTTCTCTCAAACATCTTGCATCTTCCTTCTTTCTACCCTGAGCCTTTAGCCATGTCTTCCGCCTCCCGCTCTCCGCCTTACCCTTAGTGGTCTCAAAGCCTAGTTAACTGTAGCACTTCCCTATTCTAGTATTGAAGGTCTTAAACAATACTTGTGTGTTGAACACTAGAGTCTTTGGCAATAGGGCAATAGCCGTTAAAGAGTGAATGAAAGGCGCAGTAAGTCTCGCAGTATGTCCAGTCGTGACCAGTGTATCCACCATGGCTGATCTTCCCCTGCTAGAACAAGAAGTTGTTGCTAACAACTCTGAAATCACTTCCTTTGATCCTTCCGCATCTCATTATGAGGTAGACATAACCCAAACACCTCCATCTACCAAACCAGGTGAACTCTTCAAAAATGCAGCAACAAGACGGTCAATGATATCTCTTATCTCAAGAGTAGGATTTGATTTTAATAATTATGACTTTTCAAAGATGCAATTCTTGTATCTTTGGTATTGGCTTAATTATTATCCTATGGCAGTTCTTTTTGATCCAGAGCTCATTTAGAGACATGTTCGTGTGTTCCCAGAATCCTGCTTCGCCAAGCTATTCTTACAAGTGTTTCTGTCATTTGATCCTCCGACACTCATCACCGGAAAAATTATTCAGTACCAGCAGGTTTTCATCATGCGTCTCACAGATGTTTGGAATCGTGCCATTCTGCCAACCATCATTCCAATCAACCATTTCCATCTACGACAAGAGCCTTGGGGATATTTTATTTCTTGGGAACAATGTCTTACTGTCAAGAGAGCCACTGCTCGAGCTCATGGTCTAGATGTTTCTAATCCCGCAGAGTTTTGGCACGTCCGCTTCCCTGATAGCCCCACTTTTCATGAGCATCTCCTCGCCTTCCAGAATTTTTCTCAGCCAGATGCCTATTCCACTGCAGACCTTGGGTCTGACTACGACCCGTGGGGGGGAGATCGTAGCCAGAATAGTCAAGAATGATGGGATGATATTGATCTTAATAATGACAAATGGTGACTCATTGCAAACAGGATTCTAGGAATCCTGGGTGGACCCCATGATGAAGCTTCGTGTCATACAAATTGGTTTGTCATGTTGTAATAATAGGATATGACAGGAATCTTTTGTCACTTCAGATTCCCTTTAGGTCATGTCTTGTTTGTCTGTTTGTAATAAGTGAGACTTCCTTTATTAAAGAAACCGCTTTAGTCGCGTCAGGTTTGTCTTATTGTGAATTATTAGGAATCTCTTTTTGTCATGTCAGCTTTTCCTTTATTAAAGGAAGCTACTTTAGTCCTTGTCAAGAATAGTGAAGATTCATCTTTGTATTATTAGGCTTTGTAATGGTTTGCCTATAAGTAATGAAGAACCCCTAACTAAAGGGGCAGAGTCAGATAGAGTCAGATTTGGATTGAAACACATCTTTCTTTCTGTCAAATAGCTTACATCTTCCTTTTTTCTACCCGTAGCCTTTAGCCATGTCTTCCGCCACTTGCTTCCCGCCTTACCCTTAGTGATTGGTGATAGATTATCGCCAACTCAATGATCAATTGCAAGATATCGGATACCCTCTTCCAAGAAAGGAACAACTCCTTCAGAAGTTGTCAAAAGCCAAATTCTTTTCCAAATTTGATATGAAATCAGGATTTTGGCAGATTGGTATTACTGAAGCTGATAAATTCAAAACTTCTTTTGTTGTTCCACAGGGTCATTATGAATGGAATGTCATGCCATTCGGTCTCAAGAATGCACAGTATGAGTTCCTGCACAGAATGGATGATGTTTATAGGCCACTCGCGCAACACTGTATTGTCTACATTGATGATGTTTTGATATTCAGTAATACAGCTGAAGAACACCATCAGCATCTCTGACAATTCCAGGAACTAACCTACTAGCATGGATTAGTTCTTGCTGAATCCAAGATGAAAATTGGTCTAAATGCTATTGATTTTCTTGGTTTGCAGATCAGAGAATGACACATTCTCTTACAGGGCCACATATCAAGCAAAGTCCTCGACTTTCCTAATGAACTCAGAACTGTTACATAGATCCAACAGTTCCTTGGCCTCATCAATTATGCCTCATCGCATGTCCCATCATTGGCCAACTACACTAGCCAAATTTCCAAGTACCTCCAAAAATCCAACATTGGAAATTGGTCTCCAGAAGCCACAGTTGCAGTTCAGATGCTAAAGGAGTTATTCAAGGCACTTCCTCCTCTCAAGATCCCAGGTCCAGGACAACTCATTTTGTAGACTGATGCTTCCCTTGATTTTTGGGCAGCGGTTCCTCATTGAAGAAGACAATGGATATAGACAAGTCTGTGGTTACAAATCAGGATCTTTCACGCCAGCAAAATGCAATTATCCCTCTTTAAAAAGAGAAGTTCTTGCAGTTATTCAGGGAATCAAAAAATTCAAGTTTTATGTTGCTCAAAATTCTTTTATTATTGAAACAGAATTTAAATGATTTCAGGGCGTTCTCAGAAGAAAGCAGAATGATATTCCAGATCCACAACTCATCCGATGGACAGAATGGATTTCCTAATTCAATTGGATAATGCGACACATCCCTGGCAAATAGAATATCGTTGCTGATTTTCTCTCTCGAGCTCCGCTATTCGAGAAAGTTGTATGCATGGTAAATCCAGATGGACGCAAGCTTCCAGCTTCCCTTGTTCCAAGTCTTATTCCAGGTAGTTCCAGTTCAAATCTAGATCCCACTGATGGCCAGTCTCAGACATTTTATGATTTGAGTTTAGACCAGCAAGCTCAATTTCTTGAGGCCCTACCTGAAGAGATCAAGATAAAGATACTCCGATCATTCGCCAGAAGCCAAATCACTAATTTCTTTGAAGAATTCGTTGAAATCAAGATCAGAAGAATTATTGATCTGTTATCCTTTGTCTATTATGTTCGCAACGTTGTTCGTTATAATCCCCAACATGAAAAACCACGGGATGCAGTCCTTGATTTTAATAATTATGACTTTTCAAAGATGCAATTCTTGTATATTTGGTATTGGCTTAATTATTATCCTATGGCAGTTCTTTTTTATCCGGAGCTCATTCAGAGACATGTTCGTGTGTTCCCAGAATCCCGCTTCGTCAAGCTATTCTCACAGGTGTTTCAATCATTTGACCCTCCAACACTCATCACCGGAAAAATTATTTAGCACCAGCAGGTTTTCATCATACGCCCTACAGATGTTTGGAATCGCGTCATTCCGCCAACCATTATTCCAATCGACCATTTCCACCTCCAGCATGAGCCTTGGGAATATTTTAATTCTTGGGAACAATGCCTTACCGTCAAAAGAGCTACTACTAGAGCCCATGGTCTAGATGTTTCTGATCCCCAAGAGTTTTGGCACGTCCGCTTCCTTGATAGCCCCACTTTTCATGAGCACCCCCTCGCCTTCTAGAATTTCTCTCAGCCAGATGCCTATTCCACTGCATACCTTGGGTCTGACTATGACCCGTGGGGGGGGGGGGGAGATGATTTTAGTAGCTAGAATAGTCAGGAGTGGTGGGATGATATCGATCTCAATAATGACAAATGGTGACTTATTGCAGATAGGATTCCAGGAATTTCGGGTGGACCCCATGATGAAACTTCATGTCATGTAAATAAGTTTGTCATGTTGTAATAATAGGATATGACAGGAATCGTTTGTCACTTCAGATTCCCTTTAGGTCATGTTTTATTTGTCTGTTTGTAATAAGTGAGATTTCCTTTATTAAAGGAAACCGCTTTAGTCGCATCAGGTTTGTCTTATTGTGAATTATTAGGAATCTCTTTTTGTCATGTCAGCTTTTCCTTTATTAAAGGAAGCTGCTTTAGTCCTTGTCAGGAATAGTGAAGATTCCGGCTTGTATTATTAGGCTTTGTAATGGTTTGCCTATAAATAATGAAGAACCCCTGACTAAAGGGATAGAGTCAGATTTGGATTGAAACACATCTTTCTTTCTCTCAAACTGCCTACATCTTCCTTCTACCCTTAGCCTTTAGCCATGTCTTCCGCCTCCCGCTCTGATACCACTAAGGGTAACTGTGATAACCCGAACCCGGCATGCATTTAATAGTATTTAACTGCATTTAAGTAAATGTTTAATTAGTTAATCATCCATTTTGCACTATTTTGATATTTCTTTTAGAAGCATTTAGTAATTTTATATGGATTAATTAAAAGATTATTATCTATTTCTATTAATTATAGTAATTGAATTTATTCTTTTGTCATTAATTAAGTGTCATCTTAAATGTTAATATTTAATTGCACTTGATTACATATTTACATTTACTTGTTCATTCGTATCTTGGCATTAACTTCATAATTCTTTAAAATACTCTAGAAATAGTTAAATTAATTATTCTTAAATGAATATTGATTATTTTGATTGTTTTGATTATTTTAATAATCGGTTTTAATTTTCTTGCATTAAATTACTCGGTTTTCAATTAAATGAGAAAAGTAACTCCGAGCCGGAGTGAATTTTGAACTATTCTACTATTCTACTTTTCAAAAAAATTAAAGTTTTCTATTATTGCTCATCACTTTATTAGCGATCATTTATTGACCATTTGATTGTAGTATTTCGAAAATGAGAGTTAGAGAAATATTCTTCGGACTTAGTGAAAAATATTTTTAGATTAATTTAGCTAGTTTTAGTTGGTTTTCACTAAAATTTCACTATTTTAACTTGAATTGGATTAAATGGCATCAAAATAAGCTTATTTGACCAATTTTCACTTAAGCTTGACCATGCAAATGACCAAAATGCCCTTGTCACCCTTTTAAATAATAAAACAAGGCAAAAAATCAAAAAAAAAAAACAAATTGCAAAATGCCCATTTTGTCCTGGCCATGGCCGAAACTGTCACGCCCCGACCCGACCCCGCAAAAGGCCAAGCCCGGACCCGACACACGGACGGAGTCTCCTCTGTACCGCGGACGATCCGAAAACCCTAAAATCAATATAATACTTGCGAAAGCCATAAAATAATCAAAACAAGCTAACTTTCTTTAAAATATTCATTCTCTTATTAACCAACTTTCAAAACCAAAATGATATGCATACTACACAGGTATTTATGCCACTAAACCATTAGCTATTAGCATGCATTTCTTCACTAGTCATCCGAGTATAAGTTACAACATTACATTCTTCCAACTTATACAATATAAGACCGTAGAGGTCTCAAACTAGAAAATATATACAAGGCTACAAGCCTCAAAATTAAGCGACCTCCACGCAATATACAAAACAAGCAAGGTTCGCACAAAACTGGTAACCAACCACCAGCAAAGCAGAGAAGTGCTATCACGGAAACACCTCCACCTGCTCCTCCTCCTCTAATACCTCGAGAGGATCTGCTTCAACTACTCCTGTAAAAACATAGTATAGAGAGGAATGAGCAAAAACTATTGCTCAGCGAGGGCAATTGGTCTCAAGGACGGAGATGAGAGGAGTATGCAATGCAATTAGCCAAGCAATACATACAAATCATATAAAGATACAACCAAAGCCAACAATAAAGCAAGGCAAGTATTAAAAGCTGCAAACACTCATTCAAAGGATACGATACTCTTTTCACGAGCAACTTTCAAACACGAATTCGATGACGACGCGCCGGCCCAAACCACCTTATAACACCAGTTTGGAATACCCCGGAAGTATCCATCAACCTACGACCCAAATCTCCCTGGGAGGCAACCCAAGCGAGAAAGGGAATAGCAGCGGAGCTAGAGCAACCAACACTGGCAACCCAAGGCTACACAGAGAGGCCCATCACTCACGCGCGAGACACTATGCAATGCAAGACTCGATACAAGACGATAAACAAGCGATAAAGCCACACGTGGGAGAATAACAAAGTAGGTTACTCTCACACGCAACAGCAGCAATTTGATAAGCAATTCAATCCAAAACAACTCAAACAAGTATTCCAAGTAATTCTAAGCATTCTATAAGCATAAAGACAAGAAAACACACAAAAACACAAATCGGCCCCAACTATCAAAACGCTACCATTTCCAAACGAGTTACGAGTTCTGGAAACCGACTTCGCCAACCCTCCTAGGTCACCATAAGGCACGTCTAAAGACCCCGAAACCTTACTTTACCCTAGAACTCGCGCAAAGCCCCGATTTTCCCCTTTCTCGTTTGAACTACAACTATAACAACCAAACACCCAACCAACGCCATAATCGCACCAAAAGTGCTTCCATGGCTTCCCGAAGCAATGCCAACACGCAAAATGAGAAAACGCTAAAGCCGACCTAAACTACCCCGACTTTCCCAAAGGCTTAATTCCCGTTTTTTTCACTACGCAACCCAAAAAAACCACACATTTTAGCATTCTAGCGTACCTAGCACATTTCTACATCAACAGAAAGCATAACAGCGCAACTTCAACGTTTCAAGGTTTTACTATTCACAAATTACTATTTATTGATCAATTTAAATTGCAATCACAACATTTAACCGCAGAAAATGTTACAAAGCTATAAATACATGTTCTACAAATGCCAAGGAACATTCTAGAAGCATCAAATCGCTTTAAATAACGATCTACGGATAAATCTAAAAATTGACAAAGTTAACATACACAACGTATAAATGCGCAAATAACATGCTTCCCTCACCTTAGGTACTCCTAGTTGCTAGGAAAACAACGTTGGTTGCCTCGGAAATCACCCCGCACGAGCTCTCGCGAAGATTGATCGATTGGAAGTTGAAAGGTTTTTTTTTTCTTCAATGAAGCTCACAGCCTGCTGCTCACTATTTTGCTGCTGTTTTTTTTTTATATTATGCTAAGTTATAAGCTTATAAGGTGTTAAATGGTCAAAGTTGGTCAAGGGCTAAGTCAAACTACTTAAGACTTGGTCAAAGGCCCCTATTTTGAGCGTTTTAAAGCCGTTTTAGCTAAGGTAAGGTCAATTAAAGCTAGCAACATTTAAAATATAAAATTTAAGTCATCTAAATACTAGTTACACTATTTGCTGAGGACTGGAAATCGTTTTCTAGCTATCGCTCCTGAAATGCAATACACGTTGCGACGGCGAGAAAGTAACAATTAATTCACAAATAAATTAAGGAAATATAATTTTCAAAATAATAAACAAAGAATTTTCACATTCCGGGCTCGGGTATTACACCCTCTCCCCCTTAAAACAATTGCGCCCACGCAATTCTTACCTGGTCAACAAACAACTCCGGATACTGATCCCGAACTTGGTGCTCTCTTTCCCAAGTCGCTTCCTCAAACCCATGATGATTCCACAGAACCTTTACTAACAGAATACTCTTTCTGCGAAGCTCCTGAATCTTCTGATCCACAATTCTAATCGGTTTCTCTTCATAAGACAACTTCTCTTCAATCTGCAAAGGCTCTGGTTCAAGTACATGTGAAGGGTCTGGATGATACTTCTTCAGCATAGACACGTGGAACACATCGTGCAGTCTCGACAAGCTTGGAGGCAAAGCTAATCGATAAGCCAAATGACCTACCTTTTCGGTGATCTCATACGGACCCACATACCTGGGACTAAGCTTCCCGCTCTTACCGTGCCGAATCAATCCCTTCCGTGGAGAAATCTTAAGAAACACACAATCTCCCAAATCAAACTCAAGATCCCGACGGTGCTTATCCGCATAACTCTTCTGACGACTCTGAGCTGTAAGCATATGTTGGCGAATAAGGTGAACATTATCTACCATCTTAATCATCTCAGGTAACACAGTCGGATCAACTGTTCTCATCTCTCCAACCTCTTCCCAATATAATGGGGATCTGCATTTACGACCATACAACGCCTCGTAGAGAGCCATACCTATAGTAGATTGATAACTATTGTTGTAGGCGAACTCCGCTAAAGGCAAAAACTTCTTCCAATTCTTCCCAAAGTCAAGCACACATGCCCGAAGCATGTCTTCCAAGATCCTGATGGTTCTCTCTGACTGGCCATCAGTTTGCGGATGATATGCAGTACTAAAGCTCAACTTAGTTCCCATGGCCTCTTGCAACTTCTGTCAAAAACGAGATCTGAATCTGGGATCCCTATCTAACACTATACTCTGTGGTACTCCATGCAATCTCACAATATTAGCAACATACAATTCAGCTAGCTTATCAAGGCTATCCTGTTTGTTTACGGGAATAAAATGCGTAACTTTAGTCAAGCGGTCCACAACAACCCAAACAGAATCACATCCTCTCGGAGATCTAGGAAGATCGGTCACAAGGTCCATTGTTATATGTACCCACTTCCACTGCGGAATCGACAATGGCTGTAGAAGTCCGGCTGGCCTCTGATGCTCAACTTTAACCCTCTGACAAGTCAAACATCTGGATACATACCCAGCAATCTCCCTCTTCATATTGTTCCACCAGAAGTGTTGCTTCAAATCTCTATACATTTTTGTACTGCCCGGGTGAATCGTATACCTCGAATTATGTGCCTCGGACAGGATCTCATTCTTCAAAGTCGGATCATCAGGAATACATACTCTATCCCTGAATCTGAAGATGCCATCTGCATGTAATTTAAACTCCGACTCTCCCCCTTTAGCTTTTTCTTGGATCTTTAAGATGTGAGGATCAGTCTTCTGAGCCTCTCTGACCTGTGCTAACAACCCTGACTGAATCTGTAAACTAGCAAATCGAATCCCCACCTCAGTAGCTTCTGGTTTCCATGAACAAATTTCTTCCAAATTCTCCCAGTCCTTGATAATCAAGCTTGCAACAGTAGCCTTTCGGCTCAAAGCATCAGCAACAACATTTGCCTTACCTGGCACATAGTTAATAGAATAGTTATAACCACCCAATAACTCTAGCCATCTCCGCTGCCTCATATTTAGATCCTTCTGTGAAAACAAATACTTGAGACTCTTGTGGTCAGTAAATATTTCAAATCTGCAACCCCACAAGTAATGACGCCACTTCTTCAATGCAAACACAACTGCAGCTAACTCAAGATCATGTGTAGGGTAATTGACTTCATAAGGTTTCAATTTCCTAGAAGCATAGGCAATCACCTTACCATTCTGCATTAAAACACAGCCCAAACCTTCCTTAGATGCATCACTGTAGACAACAAAGTTCTCTGTTCCCTCAGGTAAAGCTAGTATAGGAGCTGTAGTTAGTCTCTTCTTCAATTCTTGGAAACTGGATTCACATTTGGCATCCCAGTTGTAAGCAACCTTCTTCCGAGTCAACTGGCTTAAAGGTCCAGAAATTTTAGAAAAGTCTTTAACAAATCTCCGGTAGTAACCTGCCAATCCAAGAAAACTCCGAATCTCTGACACCGTCTCAGGTCTCTTCCAAGATGAAACAACCTCAATCTTAGCTGGGTCCACTGAAATTCCTCGATCTGAAATGATATGGCCTAGAAAAGATATCTGATTCAACCAGAACTCACACTTGCTGAATTTAGCAAAAAGCCTGTTTTCCTGCAAAGTCTGAAGCACAATCCTCAAGTGTTGCTCATGTTCAGCCTCGTTCTTCGAATACACTAAAATGTCGTCAATAAAGATCACGACAAACTGATCAAGGTAAGGCCGAAAGACCCTCTGCATCAAGTCCATGAATGCGGCTGGTGCATTCGTCAATCCAAACGGCAACACAACAAACTCATAGTGGCCATATCTAGTCCTGAATGCCGTCTTTGGTATATCGTCACTCCGAATTCTAAGTTGATAGTAGCCCTGCCTCAAGTCAAATTTGGAGTAAACACTCGCACCCTGCAACTGGTCAAACAATTCTTCAATCAACGAGAAGGGGTATTTATTCTTAATCGTGACTTGATTAAGTCCCCTGTAATCAATGCATAACCGTAGCGTGCCATCTTTCTTTCTCACAAACAACATAGGCGCACCCCACGGCGAAGAACTAGGTTGTATAAACCCTTTCTCAAGCAAGTTCTGAAGCTGAATTTTTAACTCCTGAAGTTCAGCCGATGCCATTCTATAAGGACTCCTAGAAATTGGCGCAGTGCCTGGCACAAGATCAATCACGAACTCAATCTCCCTATCCGGTGGTAAACCCGGTAATTCCTCGGGAAATACACCAGGGAAGTCTCTAACAATCGGAACCTCATTTAAACTCAACTTATCAGTAGGCTGATTGATCAAATAGGCTAAGTAAGCTTCACAACCCCTATTCAACAACTTAGAAGTCTTGATCGCTGATAAAAGTGGAATGCGGGCAGCCCTGCAGTTCCCAACAATCTCTAGTACCGGTAGGTCAGGAACCTTAAGATAAACGACCTTTGTTCTACAATCCAACTGAGCATAATACTTTCCCAACCAGTCCATTCCCAAAATGATTTCAAAGTCACGGAATGGTAATATAATTAAATCAGCAGGAAATTTACGGTTCTCAATACATATATCACAAGATTTGCAAATAGACTCAGTAACAAATTTTGCACCCAAAGAAGTACTAACTTCAACTTCGTGAGGCAATTTATCAATGCAACCATTCACAGATCGTGCACATGCAGGAGTTATAAACGAATGTGTAGCTCCAGGATCAATCAAAACTTTAACTGGTTGAGTATTGAGAAGAAAGGTACCTTCCACTATAGCTGTATTATCGGGCAGCTCCTCTGCATCCAGTGCAAAGACCCTAGCCTGTACTCTCTATGCTGGTCGTGCACCTGCAGCCCTATTCTGAACACCTTGGCCTCCACCACGGCCCTGAACATTATTATACTTAGGGCAATCTCTCACCCTATGATCATCACCGCCACAACCCGTACATTTACCACTCTTCCTCCAGCAGTTAGCCTCAATATGCCCTGGTCGATTACAATAATTACACTGCTGATTTTGCCTAACCGCAGTGTTTCCTGTAGGTGATGGGGCTCTGGCAGGGGTAGGAACTGTACCTCCCTGCTGGGGTCTAGTCACAGCTGGCCTAGCCTGAATCTGCTGCTGTGGCTGATACGGACGCTGCTGAGGACCCTGTGCAGAAGCCTGATACTGCCTCGGCTGACTCTGGCTGCTCTGGCCCAAATACTGCTTCTTACTCGGCTGACTGCTCTCAGCTAACATCTCAGCCTTCCGTTTCTCAAACTTCGAGGCTGCCTGAAATGCCTCGGGAAAAGTAGTGTAGGTCTACCCAGTCAAATGCAACTGTATGTCCATTCTCAGCCCACGGACAAACCTATGAATCATCCTCCTAGCCGGCCGTACCAACTCGGGCATATACCTCGACAGGCTAACAAACCTAGCCTCGTACTGAGCAACAGTCATATTTCCCTGCTTCAAGGCCACAAACTCATCTTCCCTCCTCTCCATAGCCATCTCGGGAATATATTTATCCCGGAACTCACTTACAAAATCATCCCATAAGTGTGGAACATCCTCACAATCCCACCTCAACCTAACTGTATTCCACCACTGCTCTGCATCACCCTCAAATAAAAATGATGCATAATCTATTCTTGCCTCATCAGTGTACCTCAAAGCAGTGAAAATTTTCTCAACTCGATTAATCCATCTCTCGGCCGCCTCATCATCCGGCTCTCCGAAGAACTTTCCCGGCTCGTGCCTCAGAAATTTCTCTAGCTGGTTATTCTCAACTCTGTACCCCTGTCTACCAGGATTAGCTTGATTACCCTAGGGATTAATCCGGTCTTGCCTCTGCTCATGTAGTACCTGTGTGATCCGGTCTACTGCAGTAGTCATGGTAGCCATAAACTGCTCAGGCAACGGCTATTGACCCTGTTCTGCTGCCTCTTCATGCGATCCTATACCTTGAGTACCACGACGTGGCGGCATAGTATTAACTCACAATAGCTGGCAACATTTAAAAGCAGTTTATAGACAGAAGTATAGCACATAAGATTAGATAACACTCAAGTCAATAACAATCCAATATTCTATCACACAATTCACATAAGACAAGTTCAACGTGCCAAACTATTTCACTTAAACACTTAAACATTCCAAGTTCACAAAGTCATGCTATAACATTTTCTTTTCACTTAGCAATCATACATAAACACTTTAGCATTTTAGACCTTTACCCCACAGACCGAGAATCATATCCCGGCTCATGCAAGACTATCATGCTCTGATACCACCTAAAGATGTCACACCCCGACCCGACCCCGCAAAAGGCCAAGCTCGGACCCGACACGCGGACGGAGTCTCCTCTGTACCGCGGACAATCCGAAAACCCTAAAATCAATATAATACTTGCGAAAGCCATAAAATAATCAAAACAAGCTAACTTTCTTTAAAATATTCATTGTCTTATTAACCAACTTTCAAAACCAAAATGATATGCATACTACATAGGTATTTATGCCACTAAACCATTAGCTATTAGCATGCATTTCTTCACTAGTCATCCGAGTATAAGTTACAACATTACATTCTTCCAACTTATACAATATAAGACCGTAGAGGTCTCAAACTAGAAAATATATACAAGGCTACAAGCCTCAAAATTAAGCGACCTCCACACAATATACAAAACAAGCAAGGTTCGCACAAAACTGGTAACCAACCACCAGCAAAGCAGAGAAGTGCTATCACGGAAACACCTCCACCTGCTCCTCCTCCTCTAATACCTCGAGAGGATTTGCTTCAACTACTCCTGTAAAAACATAGTATAGAGAGGAATGAGCAAAAACTATTGCTCAGCGAGGGCAATTGGTCTCAAGGACGGAGATGAGAGGAGTATGCAATGCAATTAGCCAAGCAATACATACAAATCATATAAAGATACAACCAAAGCCAACAATAAAGCAAGGCAAGTATTAAAAGCTGCAAACACTCATTCAAAGGATACGATACTCTTTTCACGAGCAACTTTCAAACACGAATTCGATGACGACGCGCCGGCCCAAACCACCTTATAACACCAGTTTGGAATACCCCGGAAGTATCCATCAACCTATGACCCAAATCTCCCTGGGAGGCAACCCAAGCGAGAAAGGGAATAGCAGCGGAGCTAGAGCAACCAACACTGGCAACCCAAGGCTACCCAGAGAGGCCCATCACTCACGCGCGAGACACTATGCAATGTAAGACTCGATACAAGACGATAAACAAGCGATAAAGCCACACGTGGGAGAATAACAAAGTAGGTTACTCTCGCACGCAACAGCAGCAATTTGATAAGCAATTCAATCCAAAACAACTCAAACAAGTATTCCAAGTAATTCTAAGCATTCTATAAGCATAAAGACAAGAAAACACACAAAAACACAAATCGGCCCCAACTATCAAAACGCTACCATTTCCAAACGAGTTACGAGTTCTGGAAACCGACTTCGCCAACCCTCCTAGGTCACCATAAGGCACGTCTAAAGACCCCGAAACCTTACTTTACCCTAGAACTCGCGCAAAGCCCCGATTTCCCCCTTTCTCGTTTGAACTACAACTATAACAACCAAACACCCAACCAACGCCATAATCGCACCAAAAGTGCTTCCATGGCTTCCCGAAGCAATGCCAACACGCAAAACGAGAAAACGCTAAAGCCGACGTAAACTACCCTGACTTTCCCAAAGGCTTAATTCCCGTTTTTTCCACTACGCAACCCAAACAAACCACACATTTTAGCATTCTAGCGTACCTAGCACATTTCTACATCAACAGAAAGCATAACAGCGCAACTTCAACGTTTCAAGGTTTTACTATTCATAAATTACTATTCATTGATCAATTTAAATTGCAATCACAACATTTAACCGTAGAAAATGTTACAAAGCTATAAATACATGTTCTAGAAATGCCAAGGAACATTCTAGAAGCATCAAATCGCTTTAAATAACGATCTATGGATAAATCTAAAAATTGACAAAGTTAACATACACAACGTATAAATGCGCAAATAACATGCTTCCCTCACCTTAGGTACTCCTAGTCGCTAGGAAAACAACGTTGGTTGCCTCAGAAATCACCCCGCACGAGTTCTCGCAAAGATTGATCGATTGGAAGTTGAAAGGTTTTTTTTTTTCTTCAATGAAGCTCACGGCCTGCTGCTCACTGTTTTGCTGCTGTTTTTTTTTATTATGCTAAGTTATAAGCTTATAAGGTGTTAAATGGTCAAAGTTGGTCAAGGGCTAAGTCAAACTACTTAAGACTTGGTCAAAGGCCCCTATTTTGAGCGTTTTAAAGCCGTTTTAGCTAAGGTAAGGTCAATTAAAGCTAGCAACATTTAAAATATAAAATTTAAGTCATCTAAATACTAGTTTCACTATTTGCTGAGGACTAAACATCGTTCTCTAGCTATCGCTTCTGAAATGCAATTCACGTTGCGATGGCGAGAAAGTAACAATTAATTCACAAAGAAATTAAGGAAATATAATTTTCAAAATAATAAACAAAGAATTTTCACATTCCGGGCTCGGGTATTACAGAAACTCTCCAAGAGGAAAAAGAAAGATTTTGCTTCCATTTTTCTTGTGCAATCATACGTGGAATCGAGTAAGGAACGTGGCTATGGTTCTTGCGAGTCTTGGTCTTCAATCTCTGTGAGGGTTTTCACGCTTTTGTGCATTTATCTTCGAATTTGATTTTTGTTTCAAATTTTTAGATTTGATATATAATGGGTTATAATGCCTATAATTGCTTGATATAGCTTCCTTTGAGTTCGTAGAGCATTGTTTGATAGTTATTTAGCAATTTTTACGGTTGAAATTGCGTATTTGAAATTGGGGAAGAATAATAAATAGTGATTTTAAATAGTAAAACCCTAGAATTTCAATTTTTGATCCGAATTGCGATTGCTTGATTTGGATAGGTGCCATTAGTGATAGAAAGATAAAATGTGCAATAAAAACAGACTGGCCTTTGTGAAAATTGAAATTTAGACAATGAAATGAAAAGGGGCCGTTTGACCAAGTGTTGACCGTGCTAGAATTGAGTTGGGGGTTTTGCTATTGAGGGCATAGAAGCACTTTTGGCGCTATCGTAGCGTTGATTGAGTGACCGGTTAGCATAGCTGTAGTTTAAACATAGTAGGTGGGCTTTCGGGCTTCGGTTGGGAAAATGAAGTTTAGTGACATAGAAACGTGCCTTGTAGTGCCTGAGTGAATGTAGTGAAATCGATTTCTTAATCCTGTAGCTCGTTTGGCCGTAATTGCCTTTAGAAGTTAGGGATTGAATAGTGATATTTGTCATTTCTCTGTGTTTGAACTGTTGTTACTTGTTTTATTGATGTTATTGTTGATATTAGTGATAGTTAAGCTTGAAAAGTTAATTGAATGCTAGTATTGATTGTAAATGCTTGATATCTCGTTTATCACCACTAATCTGTATTGTTGTGCTATCGTTCGTTTATTGCTTGTATCTTGTATTGCATTGCATTGTGTCAAGCGCGTGAGTGATGGGCCTCTCTGGGTAGTCTCGGGCTGCCAGTGTTGGTTGTTCTAGCTCCGTGTCCTATTCCCATTCTCGCTTGGGTTGCCTCCCAGGGAGATTTGGGTCGTAGAATTGATTGGATACTTCCGGGGTATTCCAAACTGAAGTTATAAGGTGGTTGCGCGCTTATTGTCATCGTTGTCAACATCAAGCTCGAGATTGATGTAATGCTCGTGGAATCGAATCGAATGGTACATTGCTCGTAGGAGTGAACCATAGCCTTCAGAGTGTGGTATAGCTTTGAATGGTTGTGTTAATGCTTTCTTTAATTGTTTATTGTATTGTCGTGTATATTGAATGCTTTCTTATTGATTATATTGCTTAACTGTACCTATTTGCATTGCACGACCTTCTTTATCTCCACCTCGATATCTGTCTCGCCCTCACTGAGTATACGTGTTGTGTATACTCACTCCTCACCACCACATTTTAGGAAATGCCATGTTAGTTGGAAAGTGCGTGATTACGTGAAAGTTCGTGCTTGAAGAGTTGTCTTGCGTGCTATGTGGCTTGAGTTGTCAAAGATGCAAAGATGTATGTTTCATGTGTTGTTTGTAGTTAGTGTTAAAAAAGAATGTAATTTAAGTTTTATTAGGTTATTGAAGTGATTTGAAAAGCTAGTCTAGGTATTCATTTAGTATAATTTAATTTCATTGCATGTATGTAATTGTCTAAAGGAAAAGAGTTGGAATAGTTTGGGTACTTGGAAATATGTATATTGTTGTGTTTAATTGTTGAGAACCAAGACTCGGATGGCCTTGAGGTGTTTGTATGGTTGGACGCGGTGCTGGTCCACTTATATGCTATTACAGGTTTTACATTTTGCCTAGAAACAGGGGAGACTCCGTCCGTCTTTCCCTAAAATTTTGCCCGGGTTTGGAATTGGGTTGTGATTAGATTGATTGATAGAACTCCCGGCCTCGAGAGGGATCGGGGTGTTTCAGTAACGAAAGGAGAGGGAGGCGGAAGACATGGCCATCTAAAGGCTAAGGGTAGAAAGAAGGAAGATGTAAGCTGTTTGAGAGAAAGAAAGATGTGTTTCAATCCAAATCTGACTCTGTCCCTTTAGTCAGGGGTTCTTCATTATTTATAGGCAAACCATTACAAAGCAAATAATTACAAGCGGAATCTTCACTATTCTTGACAAGGACTAAGGCAGCTTCCTTTAATAAAGGAAAAGCTGACATGACATAAAGAGATTCCTAATAATTCAAAATAAGACAAACCTGACGTAACTAAAGCGGTTTCCTTTAATAAAGGAAATCTCACTTATTATAAACAGACAAACTAGACATGACCTAAAGGGAATCTGAAGTGACAAAAGATTCCTGTCATATCCTATTATTACAACATGACAAACCTATTTACAAAACACGAAGCTTCGTCATGGGGTCCACCCGGGATTCCTGGAATCCTGTCTACAATGAGTCACCATCTGTCATTATTGAGATCAATATCATCCCACTCCAGACAATTTTGGCTAAGATTTCCCCCCCACGGGTCGTAGTTAGACCCAAGGTCTGCAGTGGAATAGCCATCTTCTTGAGAAAAATTATGGAATGCGAGAAGATGCTCATGAAAAGTGGGGCTATTAGGGAAGCGGACGTGCCAAAATTCTCGGGGATCAAAAACATCTAGACCATGGGCTCTAGCAGTGGCTCTCTTGACAGTAAGACATTTTTCCCAAGAAATAAAATATTCCCAAGGCTCTTGTCTGAGATGAAATGGTTGATTGGAATGATGATTGGCGGAATGGCACGATTCCAAACATCTGTGAGACGTATGATGAAAACCTGCTGGTGCTAAATAATTTTTCTGGTGATGAGTGTTGGAGGGTCAAATGACTGAAACACCTGTGAGAATAGCTTGACGAAGTGGGATTCTG
This sequence comes from Ehretia macrophylla, assembly GCA_037974665.1. Classification (NCBI taxonomy): domain Eukaryota; kingdom Viridiplantae; phylum Streptophyta; class Magnoliopsida; order Boraginales; family Ehretiaceae; genus Ehretia; species Ehretia macrophylla. The sequence goes on from CM075780.1 coordinate 32,048,548, forward strand.
GGAACACACGAACATGTCTCTGAATGAGCTCCGGATCAAAAAGAACTGCCATAGGATAATAATTAAGCCAATACCAAAGATACAAGAATTGTATCTTTGAAAAGTCATAATTATTAAAATCAAGAACTGTATCCCATGGTTCTTCATGTTGGGGATTGTAACGAACAACGGTGCGAACATAATAGATAGAGGATAACTGATCAATAATTCTTCTGAGCTTGATCTCAACGAATTCTTCAAAGAAATCAGTGATCCGGCTTGTAGCGAATGATCGGAGTATCTTTATCTTGATATCTTCAGGTAGGGCTTCAAGAAATTGAGCTTGCTCGTCTGAACTCAAATCATAAAATTTCTGAGGCTGGCCATTAGTGGGATCTGGATTTGAACTGGAACTACCTGGAATAAGACATGGAACAAGGGAAGCTGGAAGCTTGCGTCCATCTGGATTTACTATGCATACAGCTTTTTCAAATGGTGGTGTGCGAGAGAGAAAATCAGCAAGGATATTCTCTTTGCCTGGGGTGTGTCGTATTGTCCAATTGAATTGGGAAATCCATTCTGTCCATCGGATGAGTTATGGATCTGGAATATCATTCTGCTTTCTTCTGAGGACGCCCTGAAATCCTTTAAAATCTGTTTCAATAATAAAAGGATTCTGAGCAAGATAAAACTTGAATTTTTTGATTCCTTGAATAACTGCAAGAACTTCTCTTTTGAAAGAGGGATAATTGCGTTGTGCTGGCGTGAAAGATCCTGACTTATAACCACAGACTTGTCTGTGTCCATTGTCTTCTTCAATGAGGACTGCTGCCCAAAAATCAAGGGAAGCATCAGTCTGCAAAATGAGTTGTCCTGGACCTGGGATCTTGAGAGTAGCTGTGAGTGTGACAACCAAATTTTTGAAATCTTTTCTGCAAAAGGTATCCATTGTTTTCTGCTCGTTGCTTTTGAGGAGCTTGCCAAGTCACTTGGACTCGCACTGGTCTTGAATGAGCTTTCTGGCCATCTGGTACAAGTGAGCAAGACTCACCTGTCTAAGATCTGCAATATTGGCTCGTTTGAACTCTGTTTCAAGAAATTCAGGAAGTGATTGTGGCATGCTGAAGACAAATGCCATTTTGATGGTTTACGTATTTTTTCCAAAGATAAAATACAGAGCTTCTTGTATGAGATAGTAATCTCCAAGTTTTGCAATATCACAACATTTGTTGAGTAAGAACTCATTTTCTGCCTTTTCAATCTCTTGGGCTGTTTGTCCTACGAAAATGTTTCGTAGACATCTTAGGAATATCTGAATAGGATCTGCATCTGTCAGGGTGATCTGTCTTTCTTCTTCTATCAGCATCCTTGTCCACCAACTGCGGAGTGATCCTGTAAAAGCAGCAACAAGACGGTCAATGATATCTCTTATCTCATGAGTAGGATTTCGGAGAGATTCTCCATTTATCCATGCATCCATTTTCTCAAGATATTTGAGTCTATCATTAGGAGGAATTGCATCAATGTTCCTGAATTGTTTGTGATCTGGAGCATATGGGATGGAAACTTTTCCTTCAATGTTTTGTTGTCTCTGAGGTTGCTGTTGTGGAACCTGTAGGACTTGTGCTTGTGTTTGGTTTCGGTGTTCTCCTGCTTGGGAAGTTTCTCCTTGGTCACTGGTTGCTTCTGAATCATCAGGATTAGTTTGTACAGGGTTGTGTGTACGTGTTCTTGTGGTGTCCGTGTAGAACGGTGTTACAGGGGTTTTGCATAAGAACTGACCCTTTGTATGGTGGAATTGTCACGCCCCAACTCGACCCCTCCTATAATCAGTCAGGACACAACGGAATTTCGGCAATATAACGACAGTAAATAGGATACCGAGGCTCTAAACCAACCTCCATAGGACATCATACATCAACTCCATAAACCATACAATAAACAACTCCTCAATAACATAATAACATACACCATGACCATATCATACAATAAACATTCCTCGTTACATGCCTCCGTTCCAACATAATACATGAACCCTTAATATACAATACAAAACATATTGAGCCAATCTAGCAACCTAATCAAAAACAAAAGATAGGCTACTAAGACACCATCAACTAATTCATTAATTTATCAACATCTTATACATTATAAACTACAAAGCAGATAAAAGTCTACTAAGTTAATTTACAAGATAATAAAACATGTACGACATCACGGATAAGACTCTGGAACATAGGACTCATCCACGTAAGGCACGTTTTCCACATTCTCCTCTTCAGGAGGCACGTACCCGTAATCCTGCGAAAGTACACCTGTATGCATGCAATAATAGAGAGTGAGCTTATATAAAATAAGCCCAGCGAGGATCCGATAGATCTCGATCAAGGTCTACTAAACTCCTTGGAATAATCCTTTGAGTCAGTAAACACACAATAACAACAATAATAATGTCATCACATAACTATATGACCATTCAATAAAGGATACTCTAGTTGGTGTAGCTCCAAACACCATCACGATCATAACAGCCTTCTTGTGACTCCCATAAACTCACGCACCCGGGGTACCCCCAATAACCTCTCCCTCCATGACACCTCCGTCATGCGAGCTGGAGGCAATCTCTGATAGTCATGCCGTTATCAACTCGACAGCCCAATGCTGCCCAAGAGGTGGCACACACATACCAGAGACCTAGCAGTAATAATAACATCAATCATTCACAGGAGGACAGTCTAGCAGAATTGTTTATCTCCCGGCATCAATCATCAATCAATAGTCATCAATAATCATCAATAATCATATTATCATCATAATAACATCAATAACCAATTTAACAACATATAACTAAGTTAGATGACAAAGTAGGCCATCTAACCGAACATGCATTAAACACACAATCAAACCCTAATTTACCTATCAACAACTCACAATTCAATCACTCAACCCACACCCAATCAACTAAGGCTCAATCTAACATTTTAAAAAAAGACAACCTAAACTTCAAATAATCATATCTTACATTCTACTAATCCAAACAACTCCAAATCAATTTCTATCACTCACCCATTCAACCAACTACATTAACCCCTTCGAAAACCAACCAAAACACATCCAAATTATGCTCAACAACCCTAAAACTCTAGCGTGTCATGGCTGAAATTTCCGAATTTTCACCCAAATATCATAATCGAAAATTCGGCATTACAACGGCGCTACCACGTAATTATCAAACATTTAGAAATCGACGGCAATCGATTTCGATCAACACAACTCAATTTAATCAACATTGAACAAATTAATCAAAAATTAAATACCTGAAAAATAAAAATTATGCTACAACCGATAAAAACTCGTAGTATTACAGCTAAATGATCCCTAGCATGCAAGGAGCAATAATCTAACATCAGATTTGAATTCTAACGGTTCAATTTTCATTTATACGCAAAAATGCAAAAGACAACTTTTGAGATCTAGATTTTTCTCTCACCTTTGATCCGAAGTAAAGCTAGGAATGCGTGCAATAGGTGTCCAACAAGCAGAATCCAGCCCGGTTTGAAAAGATTCGGACTTTAAATGAGTTTTCTAAGGCAAAATTACTTTGAAAATAAGTTGAATAAAATCTATTTTTTTCCCTAAGCTTTCACGGCTGCAAGGTGTGTGTAAATGTGGTGTTTTGCTTTGTTTCATTGTGTGTTGGTGATATATGCATGAAAGTCAACAAGTTAAATGAAAGTCAAAGTTGAAACTTTAGTATTTTTAGTGTTTTTTTGACTTTAAATGCATTTTATTGATCACCAAAGTTCAAAACAATTATTCAACACCCAAGATAACTCAAGTAGATTATTTTTAGATGACAAGAAATTTTACAATCAAACAATTTCACCCGAGTCGGCTTAAAACTCGATTTTCGCAAAAGTCGGTGTAAAAACCCTAATAAATTCTTAAGCCGATTTTAAAACCGTTTTCATCAAACACAGGTCTATTAAAGTCCGTGGTCTAGGTCTAGAAGGGTTAAAAAGACCAGTTTCAAAATTTTAGTGGACGTGTTTTGAAAATACTATTCATTAAAAATCAACGATAAAATTTCGGACTCCCTTTTTGATGAAAATTTCATGAATGCACATTTAGCACGTATTAGGAGTATTGATATCAAAATTATAACATTCTAGGCCCTATAGCACATAAATAGGTCATATGCAGGCAAAACGAGACAAAACACGTAAATCAAGTTAAAGCAGAAAAGTGGGGTTTCACATTCTCCCCTCCTTAAAACAATTGCGTCCGCGCAATTATCGAACTGACAAACAATTAAATCCTCAATCGTTACACTTAACAATACTTCTCTTAGTTCTCATTTATCTCTTAGGATGACACCTAACCAAAGACCTCAAAAGAACAAACTCTGTTGACTGCAAGTTGATGATCATAATTCCAAGACAATCTTCAATTCATAATTCTCTCCCACCCCATATCATATTGCCTATGAAAGAAATCGCAACTCCAAAGTCTTAGCTTGACACTACTAATTATCAACCATCCCCTACTACACAAAAGAGCCCTATAAACACCCCGAGGGTTTAAAAACTCATTCACGATAACATGAATGATTATTGATCAAGGGAATATCTCAAAAGTGACATTTGTCAGAATATGGCTCTTATGAAATTTACAAGGAAATACGGATATGAAAAATCTTATTTGAGCCAACAATCAAGTGAACAAGAGGTCAAACAGGTTAGAGAATCAAGAGGTTAATAGTTTAATAAGGAAGCATGATAACTAAGATAAGAAATGTCTCAGCACCTATCAGTTAAATAAGTACAAACAAAGGATGATGACGAGTCAAAACAGTGCTGAGTATGTTGAACAAAAATTCCTGAACAAGTAGATATTTCAATTCTCGATGATTGTTCAAGGAACCAACAAGTAAGTTGTACTTGTGGCGAAATGAAATTAAGAAATAAGAGATGATTAATTCAATAGAAAACATGAGTGGCAAGAGTATCTCAGCACGCAATACCAAAGAAGTACGAATAAGAAATGATAACAATAGGATAGTACCGAGTACTTCGAGTGAGTAATTACAAGAAAAGTAATGGCTCAGCATTTAATAATAAAACAATAGGATTAACAAAGATTAACAAGAATGAAAATGATGTGCTTAGGTAAGGAGTACATCAAACAAGTGAAATCGAATAAGTAAAATGGTATACCAAAGGTGAAATTACTTCCAAATGAATAGTAATAGGATGAAATGAAATATTGAAATCAATGGCTGAAGATATAGAATGAAATATAAAAGTCTCAAACCTTAACTCCAATAAGTGACATTGCTGTAAGAAGCAAATATGAATGTTAAGAATAGAAACAATGTCAAATGAGTATAGGATCCATTAATCCAATAAGAAAAACTTTCAAGAAACAATTGATATACTAGAAAAGTGTAACTCTCTCTCAAATAAGTGAAAATAGAGTAGAAAAGAATAATAAGACCAATAGAATAGGAAGTACAAAGGGGGTGTCCCACCTACACATTTAAACACCAAAAAATCAAATCGTACAATCTATCTTCCTCCAAAACAAGACACTAAGGAGATCTAGAGAACCTAAGGAGTCATAACAATCACCAAACAAGATAAATCACTCCAAAATCTTTCATTCCGTACCAGACCAATCACCAACAAGATAAATCACCGATTACCCAACAAGATTAACTAATGAAGACTCCAAAATCTGATAGCACAATACAGATTCATACTAACCCATTATAACACAAGAGAATCCCCAATCAATAATTTAGAAAGTCATACCACCTAGAACCCAAAAGCTTGATGTAGGCAAATAAATGTTCAGTCACCAAAATGCATTCTTATTTCCTCAAATAATTCTATCTCCCAACAATTACATCCTCGAATAAAAGTAACTTTAGTCAGGAATCACTCCAATTTTCTCCAAGGTTTAAAGATCAAAACTCCAAAATACCCTTTAATAATATAGCAATCCCAAATAGTAGACATATTCACATGTTATACCACACTTCATTCCATTCACAAATATACATCACTAATTCCTCAAATAAATTCATTCTAAAATAACCTCAAGAAAGTATAATCTGAGTTGAGACTCTAAAAGTGTCTAATCACAACCTCATGGAAACCTCAACTTATAATCCATCTCCAAGTAATAACAAGTTAAACATGTTAACAAAAGTAATTAAAATCATCAAGATACATTGCTATTTCCTCGAACAACTTCATTTTCGCTAAAGGAACATCAAGATCAATCCACTAAGCCGAGACTAAAATCCATAAACATAACAATTAAAATCTCACTGATAAACTACTAGCATAATAATAATTCAAAATCATGGCCTATCTCTATTTCCGAAAGCTCTTACAATCACCCTAGACATTAAAAGGTCACTCACGAGTTAAAACATGTATGCAACTATATCATATGAAAGACAAGTACAACATAATGCACAATTATCATACAATGCAACATTATCACATAACACACAATTCAACATATAAGAAGCCAACATCACATAAACAGGTTATATCACAGAAGTAAGTTATAAACAATAAAAGTCACATAAGCAACAAACTTCACATAAGACAAGTTGATCACGTAACTCACATTGGTCACTTAAAGTACATTGAGCACCTAAAGCACGTTGTTTCACATAAGCTAGTTATAAACAATTAAAAGCACATAAACAACTAACTTCACACAAGGCACAAAATCACATAAAACACAATTGTCACATAATACACATTAATCACATAATGCACATTAATTACAACACATTGAGTACGTATAGCACGTTATCACATAAAACATATTGACCACATTAGTTCACTTAACACACAAGGCATACTGGTCACATAAAAAGTTAAACACATAAGTAAATTAATCACATAAACATATTAACATATGTTTAACTTTTCTTTCACTTAATACATACTTGCATGCTTAGACCACTACCCACATTCCGAGGATCCCCCAGCTGACAGCTAATCAAGCTCTGATACCACTTAAATGTCACGCCCCAACTCGACCCCTCCTATAATCAGTCAGGACGCAACGGAATTTCGGCAATATAACGACAGTAAATAGGATACCGAGGCTCTAAACCAACCTCCATAGGACATCATACATCAACTCCATAAACCATACAACAAACAACTCCTCAATAACATAATAACATACACCATGACCATATCATACAATAAACATCCTCGTTACATGCCTCCATTCCAACATAATACATGAACCCTTAATATACAATACAAAACATATTGAGCCAATCTAGCAACCTAATCATAAACAAAAGATAGGCTACTAAGACAACATCAACTAATTCATTAACTTATCAACATCTTATACATTATAAACTACAAAGCAGATAAAAGTCTACTAAGTTAATTTACAAGATAATAAAACATGTACGACATTACGGATAAGACTCTGGAACATAGGACTCATCCACGTAAGGCACGTTTTACACATTCTCATCTTCAGGAGGCACGTACCCGTAATCCTGCGAAAGTACACCTGTATGCATGCAATAATAGAGAGTGAGCTTATATAAAATAAGCCCAGCGAGGATCCGATAGATCTCGAGCAAGGTCTACTAAACTCTTTGGAATAATCCTTTGAGTCAGTAAACACACAATAACAACAATAATAATATCATCACATAACTATATGACCATTCAATAAAGGATACTCTAGTTGGTGTAGCTCCAAACACCATCACGATCATAACAGCCTTCTTGTGACTCCCATAAACTCACGCACCCAGGGTACCCCCAATAACCTCTCCCTCCATGACACCTCCGTCATGCGAGCTGGAGGCAATCTCTGATAGTCATGCCGTTATCAACTCGACAGCCCAATGCTGCCCGAGAGGTGGCACACACATACCAGAGACCGAGCAATAATAATAACATCAATCATTCACAAGAGGACAGTCTAGCAGAACTATTTATCTCCCGGCATCAATCATCAATCAATAGTCATCAATAATCATCAATAATCATATTATCATCATAATAACATCAATAACCAATTTAACAACATATAACTAAGTTAGATGACAAAGTAGGCCATCTAACCGAACATGCATTAAACACACAATCAAACCCTAATTTACCCATCAACAACTCACAATTCAATCACTCAACCCACACCCAATCAACTAAGGCTCAATCTAACATTTTAAAAAAAGACAATCTAAACTTCAAATAATCATATCTTACATTCTACTAATCCAAACAACTCCAAATCAGTTTCTATCACTCACCCATTCAACCAACTACATTAACCCCCTCGGAAACCAACCAAAATACATCCAAATTATGCTCAACAACCCTAAAACTCTAGTGTGTCATGGCTGAAATTTCCGAATTTTCAGCCAAATATCATAATCGAAAATTCGGCATTACAACGGCGCTACCACGTAATTATCAAACATTTAGAAATCGACGGCAATCGATTTCGATCAACACAATTCAATTTAATCAACATTGAACAAATTAATCAAAAATTAAATACCCGAAAAATAAAAATTATGCTACAACCGATAAAAACTCGTAGTATTACAACTAAATGATCCCTAGCATGCAAGGAGCAATAATCTAACATCAGATTTGAATTCTAATAGTTCAATTTTCATTTATACGCAAAAATGCAAAAGATAACTTTTGAGATCTAGAATTTTTCTCTCACCTTTGATCCGAAGTAAAGCTAGGAATACGTGCAATAGGTGCCTAACAAGCGGAATCCAGCCCGGTTTGAAAAGATTCGGACTTTAAATGAGTTTTCTAAGGCAAAATTACTTTGAAAATAAGTTGAATAAAATCTCTTTTTTTCCCTAAGCTTTCACAGCTGCAAGGTGTGTGTATATGTGGTGTTTTGCTTTGTTTCATTGTGTGTTGGTGATATATGCATGAAAGTCAACAAGTTAAATGAAAGTCAAAGTTGAAACTTTAGTATTTTTAGTATTTTCTTGACTTTAAATGCATTTTATTGATCACCAAAGTTCAAAACAATTATTCAACACCCAAGATAGCTCAAGTAGATTATTTTTAGGTGATAAGAAATTTTACAATCAAACAAGTTCACTCGAGTCGGCTTAAAACTCGATTTTCAGAAAAGTTAGTGTAAAAATCCTAATAAATTCTTAAGCCGATTTTAAAACCGTTTTCATCAAACACAGGTCTATTAAAGTCCGTGGTCTAGGTCTAGAAGGGTTAAAAAGACCAGTTTCAAAATTTTAGCGGACGTGTTTTGAAAATACTATTCATTAAAAATCAACGATAAAATTTCGGACTCCCTTTTTGATGAAAATTTCATGAATGCACATTTAGCACGTATTAGGAGTATTGATATCAAAATTATAACATTCTAGGCCTTATAGCACATAAATAGGTCATATGCACGCATAACGAGACAAAGCACGTAAATCAAGTTAAAGCAGAAAAGTGGGGTTTCACAGGAATCATTTGAGAGGATAAATCCTTTTCAAACGGATCAAAGGAATCAAAGGACGAAATGACTGAGGAAATTTCACTAGGACCTTCTTTCTCGTCTTCATCACCCCACCCGGTTGGGATAATTTTCTCTTTGGAGAGATAATGAGGAGATGGTGTGAGATCAACCCAATAAGCTTTTTTGCAATTTCCACTAGGTATCCTGACTGCATGATCTGGCTTTGGATTATGCTTCCAAGGATAAGAGGACTACTTCTTTGGCTTAGCTGGATGTTTGAGCTTTTGAGCGAGTTGTTCTCTTTTTCTCTTGAATTCGTCTGAATCAAGATAATGCTTCTCTGAAGAAGATTTCTGCATGTTGATCATGTTGACGTTGTTCCAAGAACGAATTAGTTCGGAAGAGGATACGGATTATACAGAGACTGTAGAGGATTTGTACACGACTGTAAGAGCTGCTGGCTTGGTAGGTAATAGAGATTTGAACTTTTGTGTGAGTTGGGAAGTTTGGTAATATGAGTATGGGTTTAACGGAGAGAGTTTGAAGAGTTCACCTGGTTTGGTAGATGGAGGTGTTTGGGTTATGTCTACCTTATAATGAGATGCGGAAGAATCAAAGGAAGTGACTTCAGAGTTGTTAGCAACAACTTCTTGTTCTAGCAGGGGAAGATCAGCCATGGTGGATACACTAGTCACGACTGGACTTACTGCGGGACTTACTGCGCCTTTCATTCACTCTTTAACAGCTATTGCCCTATTGCCAAAGACTCTAGTGTTCAACACACAAGTATTGTTTAAGACCTTCAATACCAGAATAGGGAAGTGTTACAGTTAACTAGGCTCTGATACCACTAAGGGTAAGGCGGAGAGCGGGAGGCGAAAGACATGGCTAAAGGCTAAGGGTAGAAGGAAGATGTAGGCAGTTTGAGAGAAAGAAAGATGAATTGCAATCCAAATCTGACTCTATCTGACTCTGCCCTTTTAGTCAGGGATTCTTCATTATTTATAGGCAAACCATTACAAAGCAAATAATTACAAGCGGAATCTTCACTATTCCTAACAAGGACTAAAGCAGCTTCCTTTAATAAAGGAAATCTCACTTAATACAAACCGCCTCTCATCCAGGAATGCCAAAAGATGAAGATCTTTGTCAAGCTGAAATTCAAGCACTACTCGAGCAAGGTCTCATCCGACCATCCAGATCTCCGTGGGCAAGTCATGCCTTTTATGTCAACAAAAGATCTGAACAAGTTCGAGGAAAAAAAAGATTGGTGATAGATTATCGCCAACTCAATGATCAATTGCAGGATATTAGATACCCTCTTCCAAGAAAGGAACAACTCCTTCAGAAGCTGTCCAAAGCCAAATTCTTCTCAAAATTTGATATGAAATCTGGATTTTGGCAGATTGGTATTACTGAAGCTGACAGATTCAAAACTACTTTTGTTGTTCCACAGGGTCATTATGAATGGAATGTCATGCCGTTCGATCCAAGAATGCACCATCCGAGTTCCAGCAAAGAATGGATGATGTTTATAGGCCACTCGCACAGCACTGTATTGTCTACATTGATGATGTTTTGGCATTCAGTGATACAGCTGAAGAACACCACCAGTATCTCTGACAATTCCAGGAACTAACCTACAAGCATGGATTAGTTCTTGCTGAATCCAAGATGAAGATTGGTCTAAATGCTATTGATTTTCTTGGTTTGCATATAAGAGAAGGACACATTCTTTTATAGGACCATATATCAAGCAAAGTCCTCGACTTTCCTAATGAACTCAGAACTGTTACACAGATCCAACAGTTCCTTTGCCTCATCAATTATGCCTCATCGCATGTCCCATCATTGGCCAACTACACCAGCCAGATTTTCAAGTACCTCCGAAAATCCAAAATTGGAAATTGGTCTCCAGAAGCCACAGTTGCAGTTCAGAAGCTAAAGGAGTTATGCAAGGCACTTCTTCCTCTCAAGATCCCAGGTCCAGGACAACTCATTTTGTAGACTGATGCTTTCCTTGATTTTTGGGTAGCAGTCCTCATTGAAGAAGACAATGGACACAAACAAGTCTGTGGTTATTGTAACGCCCCGATCCCTCACGAGACCGGAGGCTCTAATGACCATACTATTCTCAACCCAATACCAAACCCGGTCACAAAATTTTAGGAAAAAACGGACAGAGTTTCCCCTGTACTATGGACATTCTGAAAACCTGTAAATTCTCAAATAAGGTAACTACAAGATAAACAAACTTTTCATGGCTAAATATTTAAAGATTCAAGGCCATCCGAGCCTTGAAGCAAACAACAGTTCCAAAACCACACAAGCATGCAAGTAACTTGTTTATAATATAGTCTAATAACCATGCCATTCTAGGATAACATTAAAACATACTTAGAGATAAAACATTCTACACTAAGCCATTCACTCCCAAGCATGCAAAGCAACTAGAAATAGAAATATAAGTTATTACAAGCCCTAGAATTACCACTGCTACTACATTATCAGACTTCCAGCTTACATATTACTCAAATACATACTTGAGCTTTAAGGCCCCAAAATAGATTATACATAGGACAACAAATTCTTCACATAGCAACCAGAAAGCACATCCACCTCAGACAAATATCACACAGCAGCTAAGGCAACTCCACCAACTGTGCCACCTGAAACATGTTAGCGAGGTATGAGCAACCACTGTTGCCCAGTGAGGGATATAGTCCCGGGGCGTGCAATGCAACAGATAATACAGTTATACAACAATATCACTTAGACAATTTAAGAAGAAATGATAACATAAGTAACCACACATTTAAAAGGATACATTTCACACAATCCCCTATACACCAATCTTCACTGGTCTTCATTCACGATCCACGAACCACGATCACGATCACGATAAGTCGGCATAACCCCAAACACTCCAGTGGGTGTACTCCGGATGTACCCCGATAATCCTACGACCCAACATCCCCTGGCAATCTCCGGACCAGGCGAATGAGGGACTAGGGCACGGAGTTTGAATATCCACCGGCAAGCCCTCTGCCGCCCAGCCGATATTCAACACATCCGCCCCTGACACTATGGTTGCGCAACCACTATGCAATGCACTTAACAATGGCAAGTTAATAGCAATAATATGAGCATTAACACATAGGAGGATCAACAAAGTAGGTTGACCTCGATGCAATTAGAATAGAAGCAATTATATAAGCTAATAAGCAGTTTACAAAGGAACATATACAAAATAAGCATAGAATCATACCAAAAGCTCCAAATCAACTTGAAACCACATATAAACACTTAAGGAGTCATGCCATTGTTTTAGAAGTGTGAGTCAACCGAAATTGCACCTAAACCCCTTTGTTTTTTGAACTATTTCTCTTCCAAACCGAGGTTAATGATTTCATTTTCAAAGGAAACTCTCCCAATCTTCTAACTAACCCTCAAGGTACCCTCTCAACCCTCTAACTCATTCAAATGCCCGCGATTACCCCGAAAGCCCCAAATTCCCTCTTATGGCTTTAAACTACACATACCTTATCCGGGCTTCAAACGAGGGTTATCAAAGCTTCTATAGCACCTAGGTAGCCTAAGAATACTAGAAGTAAAGCCCGAATCCACCCGGATTCGCATGAACCCCGAAAGCCCTTTATTAAAGTCGTCTATTTTACGTTTTATGCGATTCTAGAGCAATGTAAGTGCACGGGGATATTAGACTACCTTCACTAACACCTTAGGCATCTATTAGAAGTATTGAATCAAGTTAAAATGCGCGATTACACCAAACCCTAGAAATCCCATCACTATTCACCCCTACGAATCAACTATCGATTTCTACCGTTTAATACATGAAACAATAGCATAAATGTGGTCTCTACTACATGTATACAACATATATAAGCTTATTTGAGCATTGCAATAGCATTAGACAACATTTCCAATAAATCAAGAAAATAGCAACATTTGTAGAATGCACAAATAAGCATGAAAACCCTCACCTAAAGCGCGTAGGAGCACCTAGAAGGCTTGCACACACCCTAAACTACTTGTCCAAGGCTTGGAGAGGCTTGGATTGGAGATTTGATGAGCAAAAGATCTCCTTCTTGGCTGCTAAGGGCTGTTCGGATTTTGAACAGTAATTCCTGCACTTTTTTTGTTTTTTGTTTTTGCTAAGTTATGAGCTTATATTGATATATAAGGTGTATGGTTGGGTGGGGTCAAGTTTGGGTGCTTAAGTGGTCAATTATAATGCGCGTAGTAAGCTTAAAACGAGTCTAAAGTGAAGCATGTGTGCTAGTTAATTAAAACTCTAAGTTAGTTACGTAACACTATTCATTGAACTACTAAAATCATTTTTTAAACGAGCTCTCCTATCGCTTCTAGCTCAATTGCACATTTTTTCCACTACTTTAACAATTAATATGATTTAATAAAAATGTTAATTAACTAATAGAATGCAGTTTAAAAATGGAGTGAATAGTAGTCACATAAGTCAGTTAGTAAAGCATAGAAGTAAAGGCGCAAACAAGGGATGCAACAGTAATTGAATGCATGGCTAAAACTCGGGCGTCACAGTTATAAGTCAGGGTCTTTCACACCAGCACAACGAAATTATCCCTCTTTCAAAAGAGAGGTTCTTGCAGTTATTCAGGGAATCAAAAAACTCAAGTTTTATCTTGCTCAAAATCCTTTTATTATTGAAACAAATTTTAAAGGATTTCAGGGCGTTCTCAGAAGAAAGCAGAATGATATTCCAGATCCACAACTCATCCGATGAACATAATAGATTTCCCAATTCAATTGGACAATGCGACACATCCCAGGCAAAGAGAATATCCTTGCTGATTTTCTCTCTCGCACACCACCATCCGAAAAAGCTATATGCATGGTAAATCCAGATAGACGTAAACTTCTAGCTTCCCTTATTCCAGATCTTATTCCAGGTAGTTCCAGTTCAAATCCAGATCCCACTGATTGGAAATCTCATACATTTTATGATTTGAGTTCAGACCAGCAAGCTCAATTTCTTGAAGCCCTACCTGAGGAGATCGAGATCAAGATCAAGATACTCCGATCATTCGCCAGAAGTTGGATCACTAATTTCTTTGAAGAATTCGTTGAGATCAAGCTCAGAAGAATTATTGATCTGTTATCCTCTGTCTATTATGTTCGCAACGTTGTTCGTTACAATCCCCAGCATGAAGAACCATGGGATACTGTTCTTGATTTTAATAATTATGGCTTTTCAAAGATGCAATTCTTTTATCTTTGGTATTGGCTTAATTATCCTATGGCAGTTCTTTTTGATCCAGAGCTCATTCAGAGACATATTCGTGTGTTCCCAGAATCCCGTTTCGTCAAGCTATTCTCACAGGAGTTTCAGTCATTTGATCCGCTAACACTCATCACCGGTCAAATTATTCAACACCAGCAGGTTTTCATCATTCACCTCACAGATGTTTAGAATCATGCCATTCCGCCAACCATCATTCCAATCAACCATTTCCATCTCCGACAAGAGCCTTGGGAATATTTTATTTCTCGAGAACAATGTCTTACTGTCAAGAGAGCCACTGCTCGAGCTCATGGTCTAGATGTTTCTGATCCCAGAGAATTTTGGCACGTCCGCTTACCTGATAGCCCCATTTTTCATTAGCATCTTCTCGCATTCCATAATTTTTCTCAAGAAGATGGCTATTCCACTGTAGACCTTGGGTCTGACTATGACCAGTGGGGGGGAGATGATTTTAGTAGCCAGAACAGTCAGGAGTGGTGGGATGATATCGATCTCGATAATGACAGATGGTGACTCATCACAGACAGGATTCCAGGAATCCCGGGTGGACCCCATGATGAAGCTTCGTGTAAATAGGTTTGTCATGTTGTAATAATAGGATATGACAGGAATCTTTTGTTATTTCAGATTCTCTTTATTCATGTCTCGTCTGTCTGTTTGTAATAAGTGAGATTTCCTTTATTAAAGGAAACCGCTTTAGTCGCGTCAGGTTTGTCTTATTGTGAATTATTAGGAATCTCTTTATGTCGTGTCAGCTTTTCCTTTATTATAAGTAGCTGCTTTAGTCCTTGTCAAGAATAGTGAAGATTCCGCTTGTAATTATTTGCTTTGTAATGGTTTGAGCAATAGTTGTTAAAGAGTGAATGAAAGGCGTAGTAAGTCCCGCAGTAAGTCCAGTTGTGACCAGTGTATCCACCATGGCTGATCTTCCCCTGCTAGAACAAGAAGTTGTTGCTAACAACTCTGAAGTCACTTCCTTTGATCCTTCCACATCTCACTATGAGGTAGACATAACCCAAACACCTCCATCTACCAAACCAGGTGAACTTTTCAAACTCTCTCTGTTAAACCCATACTCATATTATCAAACTTCCCAACTCACACAAAAGTTCAAATCTCTATTAACTACTAAGCCAGTAGCCCTTACAGCCGTGTATAAATCCTCTACAGTCTCTGTGATAACCCGAACCTGGCATGCATTTAATGCCATTTAATTGTATTTAATTAAGTGTCATCTTAAATGTTAGCATTGAATTTGTGTTTATTTTTAGTTAAACATTCATTTGTAACATTATTTTCAAATTTCTTTTAGAAGTAATTAAATAATACTTGAGTTAATTATTTTAACGGAGTATCAACTACTTTTCATAATTATGTTACCTAGTTTTATTTTCTTGCACCTTAATGCTCGGTTTTCAATTAATTGAAAAGTAGCTCCAAGCCGGAGTAAATTTTGAACTAAGTTGCTTTTCAAAAATTATATTTTTCTTATATTCCATAATATTTAGGTGTTATTCGTTCTTCGTCGTTTTGTGCATAGCATATCGAGAGCGATAGTTAGGAAATGATTTCTAGTCCTCAGCAAATAGTGAAAACTATTATTTAGTGTTTTAATTTTAGTGTTTTAGTTGTTATTAACTAGAATTGGAATTGTGTTGGTTGTTTTAGCCTTAAAATGCCTAAAATAAGCCTATTTGACCAATTTTTAAGTAGTTTGACCAAGGCTTTGACTAGAGGACTTGTTGTCATCTTTTATTAAGCATAAAACATTGCAAAATAGAAGAAACAAAGCTGAAAAAATAGAAAAGGAGCTAGCCGAAACTCCAAAGGGGAAAATAAAACATTTCAACTTTTAAATCTTCAAACCTTCGCGTGAGCTTGCACAGGGTTATTTTCAAGGCATCTAGCGTGGTTTTCCTTATGTCTAGGAGCGTCTAAGGTGAAGGTTTCATCGTTATTTGTGCATTTGAAATAATTGTGTTTAAACTTTAATTTTTGGGTTTTAGCCGTAGATTGTTATTTTATACGTTTTGATGCTTAAAGAATGTTCCTTGACAATTGTAGAACATGTATTTGTAGACTTTTAGCATTTTCTACGGTTGAATATAGCAATTTCAATTTTAAGTGCTAATGGAATAGTAAAATATGAATAGTAAACCCTCGTTACGTTAAAGTTGCTTCGTTTTGTGTTTTGTTGACGTAGGAATGTGCTAGATATGCTAGAATTCCTAAATGTATGGTTTAATTGGATTTAGTAATGGAAAAACGGAGAAAAATGGCTTGGTACATGTTGGGGTCATTTCGGTCGAGTTTGGAAATTTCTCGATTTGCGTGAAGGCATTGTCTCGGCAGGCCATGGAAGCACTTTTGGTGTGGTTATGGCGTTGGTTGGGTATTTGGTTAGGGTAGCGGTAGTTCAAATGAGCAAAGAGGGAAATCGGGGCTTTGCGGGAATTCTAGGGTAAAGTAGGGTTTCACGGTCTTTAGACATGCCTTATGGTGACCTAGGAGGATTGGTGAAATCAGTTTCCAAAACTCGTGGCTCGTTTGAAAGTAGTAGCGTTTTGAAAGTTGGGGTCATTTTGTGATTTTGTTTGTTTTCATAGTGTAATGCCTATAGAATGCTTAATATTGCTTGTTATCCTTGTTAAAGTTGATTATGATGGAATTGTATATCAATTGTTGATAATGCTTGTTAGTGTTGTTCTTGTTATTTTATTGATTGTAAATGCTTATTGTATCGCATGTTGTTACTAACCTGCACTTCAGTGCCTTGCTCGATTATTGTTATATTCTTCGTATTGTATTGCATAGTGTCAGGCGCGTGAGTGATAGGCCTCTCTGGGTAGTCTCGGGCTGCCAGTGTTGGTTGCTCTAGCTCCGTGTCCTATTCCCATTCTCGCTTTGGTTGCCGCCCAGGGAGTTTTGGGTCGTAGAATTGACAGAGTATGTCCGGAGTACTTTAACGAAAGTTATAAGGTGGATGAGCCGGCATGTCATCGTTAAAGTCATCGAAATCGTGATCGGTACATTGCTCGTATGAGTGATCCATAGCCTTCAGAGTGTGGTATAGCTTTGAATGGTTGTGTTAATGCTTTCTTTAATTGTTTATTGTATTGTCGTGTATATTGAATGCTTTCTTATTGATTATATTGCTTAACTGTACCTATTTGCATTGCACGACCTTCTTTCTCTCTATCTCGATATTTGTCTCGCCCTCACTGAGTATACGTGTTGTGTATACTCACTCCTCACCACCACATTTCAGGAAATGTCATGTTAGCTGGGAAGTTCGTGGTTACGTGAAAGGTTGTGCTTGAAGAGTTGTCTTGCGTGCCATGTGACTTGAGTTAGCAAAGATGTATGTTTCATGTGTTGTTTGTATTTAGTGTTAACAAGAATGTAATTTAAGTTTTATTAGGTTGTTGAAGTGATTTGAAAAGCTAGCTTATGTATTCAGTTAGTATAGTTAACTTCAATGCATGTTTGTAATGTCCAAAGGAAAAGAGTTAGAATGTTATGATAGTCTAATTTATGCAATAGGTTAGTATGGTTTAATTGTCAAGCTTGAATG
Source organism: Ehretia macrophylla (assembly GCA_037974665.1). Lineage (NCBI taxonomy): Eukaryota > Viridiplantae > Streptophyta > Magnoliopsida > Boraginales > Ehretiaceae > Ehretia > Ehretia macrophylla. The sequence goes on from CM075780.1 coordinate 32,066,901, forward strand.
TACTTGTCAAAGATCAGAGGAGATAGGTTAGCATTTAAACTGAAAATGTATATCTACTTGTGTTCGCTTGTTGAGAACCAAGGCTCGGATGGCCTTGAGGTGTTTGTATGGTTGGACACGGTGCTGGTCCACTTATATGCTTTTACAGGTTTTACATTTTGCCTGGAAACAGGGGAGACTCCGTCCGTCTTTCCTTAAAAATTTTGCCCGGGTTTAGAATTGGGTTGCGATTAGATTGATTGATAGAACTCCCGGTCTCGAGAGGGATCTGGGTGTTACAGGTGGTATTAGAGCTTGTCTAGCTCATAAGCCAGGACAGGGTCCTCGGTCTGGTGCGTAGTGATCCTTGAATGTGTGCTTGTTAAGTGTGTCTTGAAAGTGTATGCTTGTATGTGAGATTGTGTGTCTTGACTTGAATGTATGCACCTATGTGATATAGTTATGTGTTATGTGCTAAATGTGTGTTACATGAAGTGAAGTGACTACTCGTGTATCGAATTGGCATCGTGAATCGAATTGATCTCGTGAATTGTTATTTGCTTGAAGTATTGCTTGTAATGTGTGTATTGAAATGTCTTGAATTGGTTATGCCGTGATTGAGTGACTTTGATGAATAAACTGTTTTACAAACTTGCTTGCATAATAGTTTAAGGCATGTATGTATAAATGTGATATCTTGGCATTCATACCTATCATGTTGAACTGGTAAGAAAGACTTCTTCCTTCCCCTGAAGAGAAGTGGTTAGTAGTAGGCCCTCCAAGTTATATGGATTGACGGGAATGAGCAGTATTTGACTAGCCTTTATTTGGGAGTTGGTGTTTGTTTTTGGAGCTCGGTTATTGGCGAATCTCTAGGGTCCTCCTCTGTGCTTAACAGTTGTGAAAGAGTAGTTTTCTTTTGAGATTCTATTTGGCTGTTCTTTGGAGCCTTCTTGGTTTTCTTATTGGGTATTCGTTGGAACTTCTGTTGGCACTTCTTGGTAGACTTTGCTATTGGGGTTTCAATCGGACTTACTGCATGGAATTATCTATGGCATATGTGTCTCAGTCTTTATTGGTGTGTTACTGGCATCCCTTATTGGCAATCCTTTAACGGCATTTTATAGAATTCTCAGTGGCCATTTATCTAGTACCTACTTATTGGGCAATTCTTGGTACTTTCTTACTGGAGCATTGTTCGGTTATTTTCCTTGGCATCCCTCAGTTGGTTTGGTAATTGGAATTCCTATCGGACTTATTGTGTAGTATTACTCACAGTATTCTTTGGAATTCTTATTGGGCATTCTACTAGTATTTTCCTTATTGGCATTTATTGGAAGATCCTACACTTGGAATTCTGCTTGGACTTATTATCTTGTATTGTTTACGGCTTCTCCTTCGGCTTTTCCACTCAGGGGAAATCTATACTTGCTGTTTTACTAAGATGTTGCGGTAGGGACTCAGTGATTGGAGGATTTCATTTAGAGGTTGGCCTTTGGTATTCTTCTCTATATTCTTTTACAGAACTTTCAGCTAGGTCTACTTTCGGTAATTAGCACTGCATGGGGTGCATCTACTCTGGCTATCTTTTAACTTTCTTATTTGGTACATGTTAGACTCCTATTAGAGAATCGTAAATAGGGTATTCCTCCGGTATTCTTCTTGCCATTAATATGTGGTATTGATATCATCAACAATATCCCTGCTTTAGTCTTTAGTTGGTATTTTCTCAGCATTCTTGGTTGGGATTTCTATTCGGGTTTTCCTACGGGCATCCTTATTCACTATCTTGCTCAGCAACCGATGCGGATTAGTCAGAATTGGATTTCAGATAGTGTTGAGTTCTATCGGAAGAAGAATTGTGAGGACGCAATTGTTTTAAGGGGGAAAGGATGTGATAACCCGAACCCGGCATGCATTTAATGACATTTAATTGCATTTAATTAAGTGTCATCTTAAATGTTAGCATTGAATTTGTATTTATTTTTAGTTAAACATTCATTTGTAGCATTATTTTCAAATTTCTTTTAGAAGTAATTAAATAATACTTGAGTTAATTATTTTAACGGAGTATCAACTAATTTTCATATTTATGTTACCTAGTTTTATTTTCTTGCACCTTAATGCTCGGTTTTTAATTAATTCTGCAAAATGAGTTGTCCTGGACCTGGGATCTTGAGAGGAGGAAGTGCCTTCCATAACTCCTTTAGCTTCTGAATTGCAACTGTGGCTTCTGGAGACCAATTTCCAATGTTGGATTTTTGGAGGTACTTGGAAATCTGGTTGGTGATGTTACGCCCCGACCCGACCCCGCAAAAGGCCAAGCCCGGACCCGACACACGGACGGAGTCTCCTCTGTACTGCGGACGATCCGAAAACCCAAAAATCATCATAATACTTGCGAAAGCCATAAAACAACTTAAACAAGCCAACTTTCTTTGAAACATACATTTTTTATTAACCAACTTTGCAACCCAAAAATGATATGCATACTACACAAGTATTTATGCCACTAATCAATCCCATTAGCATGCATTTCCTTACTAGCCACAAGAGTAAACTTTTATAGCTTTACATTCTTTCAACTTATACAACATAAGACCGTAGAGGCCTCAAACTAGAAAATACATACAAGGCTACAAGCCTCAAAGTTAAGCGACATCCAAGCAGTATACATGTCAAGCAAGGCTCACACAAAATCTGGTAACCAACCACCAGCAAAGCAAAGAAGTGCTATCACGGGAACACCTCCACCTGTTCCTCCTCCTCAATTACCTCAAGAGGGTCTGCTTCAACTACTCCTATAAAAATATAGTATAGAGAGGAATGAGCAAAAACTATTGCTCAGCGAGGGCAATTGGTCTCAAGGACGGAGATGAGAGGAGTATGCAATGCAATTAGTCAAGCAATACATACAAATATCATATAGAGGTACAACAAAGCCAACAATAAGGCAAGGCAAGTATTTAAAGCTGCAAACACTCATTCAAAGGATACGATACTCTTTTTACGAGCAACTTTCAAACACAAATTCGATGACGACGCGCCGGCCCAAACCACCTTATAACACCAGTTTGGAATACCCCGGAAGTATCCATCAACCTACGACCCAAAACTCCCTGGGAGGCAACCCAAGCGAGAAGAGGGAATAGCAGCGGAGCTAGAGCAACCAACACTGGCAACCCGAGGCTATTCAGAGAGGCCCATCACTCACGCGCGAGACACTATGCAATGCAAGACTCGATACAAGGCGATAAACAAGCGATAAAGCCACACGTGGGAGAATAACAAAGTAGGTTACTCTCGCACGCAATAGCAGCAATTGATAAGCATTTCAATCCAAATCAATTCAAACAAGTATTTCAAGCAACCCTAAGCATTCTATAGGCATAAAATCAAGAAAACAAGCAAAAACACAAATCGGCCCCAACTATCAAAACACTACCATTTCCAAACGAGCCACGAGTTCTGGAAACCGACTTCGCCAATCCTCCTAGGTCACCATAAGGCACGTCTAAAGACCCCGAAACCTTACTTTACCCTAGAACTCGCGCAAAGCCCCGATTTTCCCCTTTCTCGTTTGAACTACAACTATACCAACCAAACACCCAACCAACGCCATAATCACACCAAAAGTGCTTCCATGGCCTCCCAAAACAATGCCAACACGCAAAACTAGAAAATGCCAAACTCGACCTAAACGACTCCGACTTTCACCAAGGCTTAATTCCCTTTTTTTCCATTACGCAACCCAAACAAACCATGCATTTAGGCATTCTAGCACACCTAGCACAATTCTACATCAACGGACAGCATAACGGAACAACTTCATCGTTCCAAGGATTTACTATTCATAAAACACTATTCAACATCCAAATTAAATTGCAATCTCAACATTTAACCGCAAAAAATGTTAAAAAGCTATAAATACACATTCTACAATTGCCAAGGAACATTCTAGAAGCATCAAAACGATTTAAACCACAATCTATGGATAAAATCTAAAAATCATAAAGTTGATACACTAAACATTTAAATGCGCAAATAACATGATTCCCTCATCTTAGGCACTCCTAGTCGCCAGGAAAACAACGCTAGTCACCTCGGAAACCACCCCGCACGAGCTCACGCGAAGATTGAACGATTGGAAGGTTGAAAGGTTTTTTTTTTCCTTGGAAGCTCACGGCTTGCACACTGTAATTTCAGCTTCTATTTTTTTTATTTTGTTATGTTTTAAGATTATTAGGTGATGACTTGGTCAAATGGTCAAAGGCCTTGGTCAAACAACTTGAAACTTGGTCAAATGGCCTTATTTTGTGCATTTTAAAGCCATTCTAACTAGAGAAAAATTAATTAAAGCTAGCAACAATTAAAATATAAAATTTAAGTCATCTAAATACTAGTTTCACTATTTGCTGAGGACTAGAAACCGTTCTCTAGCTATCGCTCCCTAAATGCAATGCACGTTGCGACAGCAAAGAAGTAACAAGTAATTCTAAAAGAATTTAAGGAAATATAATTTCCAAAATAATAAACAAGAAATTTCACATTCCGGGCTCGGGTATTACACCCTCTCCCCCTTAAAACAATTGCGCCCACGCAATTCCTACCTGGTCAACAAACAACTCCGGATATTGATCCTGAACCTGGTCCTCTCTTTCCCAAGTTGCTTCCTCAAACCCATGATGATTCCACAGAACCTTTACTAACGGAATACTCTTTCTGCGAAGCTCCTGAACTTTCCGATCCACAATTCGAATCGGTTTCTCTTCATAAGACAACTTCTCTTCAATCTGCAACGGCTCTGGTTCAAGTACATGTGAAGGGTCTGGATGGTACTTCTTTAACATAGACACGTGGAACACATCGTGCAGTCTCAACAAGCTTGGAGGCAAAGCTAATTGATAAGCGAAAGGACCTACCTTTTCGGTGATCTCATACGGACCCACATACCTGGGACTAAGCTTCCCGCTCTTACCGTGCCGAATCAATCCCTTCCGAGGAGAAATCTTAAGAAACACCCAATCTCCCAAATCAAACTCAAGATCCCGACGGTGCTTATCCGCATAACTCTTCTGACGACTCTGAGCTGTAAGCATACACTGGCAAATAAGGTGAACATTATCTACCATTTTAATCATCTCAGGTTACACAGTTGGATCAACTGTTCTCATCTCTCCAACCTCTTGCCAATATAACGGAATCTGCATTTCCGACCATACAACGCCTCGTAGGAAGCCATACTTATAGTAGATTGATAACTATTGTTGTAGGCGAACTCCGCTAAAGGCAAAAACTTCTCCTAATTCTTCCCAAAGTCTAGCACACATGCCCGAAGCATGTCTTCCAAGATCCTGATAGTTCTTTCAGACTGGCCATCAGTTTGCGGATGATATGCAGTACTGAAGCTCAACTTAGTTCCCATGGCCTCTTGCAACTTCTGCCAAAAACAAGATCTGAATCTGGGATCTCTATCTGACACTATACTCTGTGGCATACCATACAATCTCACAATATTAGCAACATAAAGTTCAGCTAGCTTATCAAGGCTATCCTGTTTGTTCACGGGAATAAAATGTGTAACTTTAGTCAAGCGGTCCACAACAACCCAAACAGAATCACATCCCCTCGGAGATCTAGGAAGATCGGTCACAAGGTCTATTGTTATATGTACCCACTTCCATTGCGGAATCGATAACGGCTGTAGAAGTCCGGCTGGCCTCTGATGCTCAACTTTAACCCTCTGACAAATCAAACATCTGGATACATACCCAGCAATCTCCCTCTTCATATTGTTCCACCAGAAGTGTTGTTTCAAATCTCTATACATTTTTGTACTGCCCGGGTGAATCGTATACCTCGAATTATGTGCCTCGGACAGGATCTCATTCTTCAAAGTCGGATCATCAGGAACACATACTCTATCCCTGAATCTAAAGATGCCATCTGCATGTAATTTAAACTCCGACTCTCCCCCTTTTGATTTTTCTTGGATTTTCAAGATGTGAGGATCAGTCTTCTGAGCCTCTCTGATCTGTGCCAACAACCCTGACTGAATCTGCAAACTAGCAAATTGAATCCCTACCTCAGTAGCTTCTGGTTTCCATGAACAAATTTCTTTCAAAGTCTCCCAATCCTTGATAATTAAGCTTGCAACAGTAGCCTTTCGGCTCAAAGCATCAGCAACAACATTTACCTTACCTGGCACGTAGTTAATAGAACAGTTGTAACCACCCAATAGCTCTAGTCATCTCCGCTGCCTCATATTTAGATCCTTCTGTGAAAACAAATACTTGAGACTCTTGTGGTCAGTAAAAATTTCAAATCTGCAACCCCACAAGTAATGACGCCACTTCTTCAAAGCAAACACAACTACAGCTAACTCAAGATCATGTGTAGGGTAATTGACTTCATAAGGTTTCAACTTCCTAGAAGCATAGGCAATCACCTTACCATTCTGCATTAAAACACAGCCCAATCCTTCCTTAGATGCATCACTATAGACAACAAAGTTCTCTGTTCCCTCAGGTAAAGCTAATATTGGAGCTATAGTTAATCTCTTTTTCAATTCTTGGAAACTGGATTCACATTTGGCATCCCAGTTGTAAGCAATTTCCTTCCGAGTCAACTGGCTCAAAGGCCTAGAAATTTTGGAGAAGTCTTTAACAAATCTCCGGTAGTAACCTACCAATCCAAGAAAACTCTAAATCTCTGACACCGTCTCAGGTCTCTTCTAAGATGAAACAACTTCAATCTTAGCTGGGTCCACTGAAATTCCTCGATCTGAAATGATATGGCCTAGAAAAGATATATGATTCAACAAGAACTCGCACTTGCTGAATTTAGCAAAAAGCTTATTTTCCTGCAAAGTCTGTAGCACAATCTTCAAGTGTTGCTCATGTTCAGCCTCGTTCTTCGAGTACACTAAAATGTCGTCAATAAAGATTACGACAAACTGATCAAGGTAAGGTCGAAAAACTCTCTACATCAAGTCCATGAATGCGGCTGGTGCATTCGTCAATCCAAACGGCAAAACAACAAATTCATAGTGGCCATATCTAATCTTGAATGCCGTCTTTGGTATATCGTCACTCCGAATCCTAAGTTGATAGTAACCCTGCCTCAAGTCAAATTTGGAGTAAACACTTGCACCCTGCAACTGGTCAAACAATTCTTCAATCAACGGCAAGGGGTATTTGTTCTTAATCGTGACTTGATTAAGTCCCTTGTAATCAATGCATAATCGTAGCGTGCCGTCTTTCTTTCTCACAAACAACACAAGCGCACCCCACGGCGAAGAACTAGGTTGTATAAACCCTTTCTCAAGCAAGTTCTGAAGCTGAATTTTTAACTCCTGAAGTTCAGCCGATGCCATTCTATAAGGACTCCTAGAAATTGGCACGGTGCCTGGCACAAGATCAATCACGAACTCAATCTCCCTATCCGGTGGTAAACCCGGTAATTCCTCGGGAAATACACCAGGGAAGTCTCTAACAATCAGAACCTCATTGAAACTCAACTTATCAGTAGGCTGATTGATCAAATAAGCTAAGTAAGCTTCACAACCCTTATTCAACAACTTAGAAGTCTTGATCGCTGATAAAAGAGGAATTCGGGCAGCCCTGCAGTTCCCAACAATCTCCAATACCGGTAGGTCAGGAACCTGAAGATAAACGACCGTTGTTCTACAATCCAACTGAGCATAGTACTTCCCCAACCAGTCCATTCCCAAAATGATTTCAAAGTCACGGAATGGCAATATAATTAAATCAACAGGAAATTTACGGTTCTCAATGCATATATCACAAGATTTATAAATAGACTCAGTAACAAATTTTGCACCCAAAGGCGTACTAACTTTAACTTCATGCGGCAATTTATCAATGCAAACATTCACAGATCGTGCACATGCAGGAGTTATAAACGAATGTGTAGCTCCGGGATCAATCAAAACTTTAACTGGATGAGTATTGAGAAGAAAGGTACCTTCCACAATAGCTGTAGTATCGGGTAACTCCTCTGTATCCAGTGCAAAGACCCTAGCCTGAACCCTCTGTGCTGGACGTGCACCTGCAGCCCTATTCTGAACACCTTGGCCTCCAGTACGGCCCTGAACATTGTTATACTTAGGGCAATCTCTCACCCTATGGTCATCACTACCACAACCCGTACATTTACCACTCTTCCTCCAGCAGTTAGCCTCAATATGCCCCGATCGATTACAATAATTACACTGCTGATTTTGCCTAACTACAGTGTTTCCCGTAGGTGCTGGGGCTCTGGCAGTAGTAGGAGTTGTACCTCCCTGCTGGGGTCTAGTCACAGCTGCCCTAGCCTGAATCTGCTGCTGTGGCTGATACGGACGTTGCTGAGGAACCTATGCAGAAGTATGATACTGCCTCGGCTGACTCTGGCTATTCTGGCCCAAATACTGCTTCTTACTCGGCTGACTGCTCTCAGCTAACATCTTAGCCTTCCGTTTCTCAAACTTCGAGGCTGCCTGAAATGCCTCGGGAAAAGTAGTGTAGGTCTGCCCAGTCAAATGCAACTGAATGTCCATTCTCAGCCCACGGACAAACCTATGAATCATCCTCCTAGCTAGCCGTACCAACTCGGGCATATACCTCGACAGGCTAACAAACCTAGCCTCGTACTGTGCAACAGTCATATTTCCCTGCTTCAGGGCCACAAACTCGTCCTCCCTCCTTTCCATAGCCATCTCGGGAATATACTTATCCCGAAACTCGCTTACAAAATCATCCCATAAATGTGGAACATCCTCACAATCCCACCTCAATCTGACAGTATTCCACCACTGCTCTGCATCGCCCTCAAATAAGAATGATGCATAATCTACTCTTGCCTCATCAGTGTACCTCAATGCGGTAAAAATTTTCTTGACACGGTTAATCCATCTCTCGGCCGCCTCATCATCCGGCTCTCCGAAGAACTTTCCCGGCTCGTGCCTCAGAAATTTCTCTAACTGATTTTTCTCAACTCTATACCCCTGTCCACCAGGATTAGCTTGATTTCCCTGGGGATTATTCCTGTCCTTCCTCTGCTCATGCAGCACCTGTGTAATCCGGTCTACTGCAGTAGTCATAGTAGCCATAAACTGCTCAGGCAACGGTTGTTGATCCTGTTCTGCTGCCTCTTCATCTGATCCTATACCTTGAGTACCATGACGTGGCGGCATAGTAGCAATTTCACAATAGCTGGCAACATTTAAAAGCAGTTTATAGACAGAAATATAGCACATAAGATTAGATAACACTCAAGTCAATAACAATCCAATATTCTATCACACAATTCACATAAGACAAGTTTAACTTGCCAAACTATTTCACTTAAACACATAAACACTCCAAGTTCACAAAGTCATGCTATATCATTTTCTTTTCACTTAGCAATCGTACATAAACACTTTAGCATTTTAGACCTTTACCCCACAGACCAAGAATCATATCCCGGCTCATGCAAGACTATCATGCTCTGATACCAACTGAAGATGTCACACCCCGACCCAACCCCGCAAAAGGCCAAGCCCGGACCCGACACACGGACGGAGTCTCTTTTGTACCGCGGACGATCCGAAAACCATGAAATCATCATAATACTTGCGAAAGCCATAAAACAACTCAAACAAGCCAACTTTGTGAAACCCCACTTTCTTGCTTATCTCGTTTTACGTGCTTTACCTCGTTTTACGTGCATATGATCTGTTTATGTGCTATAGGACCTAGAAAGTTATAATTTTGATCTCAATACTCCTAATACGTGCTAAATGTGCATTCATGAAATTTTCATAAAAAACGGAGTCAGAAATTTTATCGTCGATTTTCAGTGAATAGTGTTTTCGAAACACGTCCGCTATAATTTTGAAACTGGTCTTTTTAACCCTTCTAGACCTAGTCCACGGACTTTAATAGACCTGTGTTTGATGAAAACGGTTTTAAAATCGGCTTAAGAATTTATTAGGGTTTTTACACCGACTTTTGCGAAAATCGAGTTTTAAGCCGACTCGGGTGAAATTATTGGATTGTAAAACTTCTTGTCACCTAAAAATAATCCACTTGAGATATCTTGGAGGTTGCATAATTATTTTTAACTTGGTGAGCACTAAAATGCAATTAAAGTCATTAAAAACACAAAAATACCTATTTAAACTAACTTTGACTTTGCATTTTTTAATTGACCAAGCTTTAAATTATATACTATCACCTACACACACTCACACAACACAAAACACACTCCACAAACACACACATTTCCGTGAGAAAGAGGGAGAAAAAGAGAAGAGAAAAACTCAAGCTTTCAATCCAATTTTTCAAAGAAAAACCTAGTTTTTGTCCGTGAAACTTCGCACCGACTTGGATTCTGCTTGTTGGGCACGCATAGCACGCATTCCTAGGCTTATATCGCATCTAAGGTGAGAGAAAAATTCTAGATCTCAAAATGTCATTTTTGTGTTTTTGCGTATAAATGAAGATTGAACCGTTAGAATTGTAATCTGATGTTAGATTATTGCTCCTTGCATGCTAGGGATCATTATATACTAATACTACGAGTTTCTGTCGGATATAGCATAATTTTTATTTTTCGGGTATTTAATTTTGATTAAAATGTTCAAAGTTGAATTAAATGAGTTGTGTTGATCGAAATCGATTGCCGTCAATTTCTAAATACTTGTTAATTACGTGTTAGCGCTGTTGTAATGCCGAATTTTCGATTACATTGTTTATGTGAAAATCCGGAAAATCCAGCCATTACATCTTAGGATTTTAGGGTTATCGGGCATGATTTGGAGGTGTTATGGTGGATTTCCGAGAGGGCTAATGTAGTAGGTTGAATGGGTGAGTGATAGGAACTGATTTGGCAATGTTTGGATTAGTAGATTGTAAGTTATGAATTTTAGAAGTTTAGGTTGTCATTCTTTAATTTCTTGAACGATGCCTTTAGATGGTTGGGTAGTGTTCGAGTGATGAATGGTGAGTTGTTATTGAGTAATTTATAGTTTAATTATGTATATTATGCATGTCCGGTTAGATGGCCTACTTTGTCATCTAACTATGTTGTTTGTTGTTTAATTTAATATTGATGTTATATTGATGTTATTGATTGATTATTATTGAATGCGGGAATCGGGCACTCTTGTTGCTGATCTCCCAATTGATTGATTGATTGATGATTGATTGATGATTGATGATTATGGAGTCTTGGTATGTGTGTGCCACCTCTCGGGCAGCGTCGGGCTGTCGGGTTGATAACGGCATGACTGCCATAGGCTACCCCCAGCTCGCATGACGGAGGTGTCATGGAGGGAGGGGCTAGAGAGGTACCTCGGGTGCGTGAGTAATGGGGAGTTATAAGAAGAACGGTTGAGATCGTGATGGCGTTTGGAGCTACACCAAATAGAGTATCCTTATTGATTGGTTATATAGTTATGTGATGATAGCATTATTTATGTTGTTATTGTTGTTGTGTGTTTACTTGCTCAAAGGACTAAATCCAAGGAGCGTAGTGAATACTATCGAGATCTATCGGATCCTCACTGGGCTTATGTATATAAGCTCCCTCTCTATTATTGCATGTTTTCAGGTGTACTTTCACAAGATTATGGGTACGTGCCTCCTGAAGAGGAGAATGTGGAAAACGTGCCTTTCGTGGATGAGTCATATGTCCCTGAGTCTTATCCATGATTCTATGTTGTTAAACGTCATGTATATTAGCTTAATAGACTCTTATATGCTTTACGGTTCTTAGTGTAATAGTTGTTGAAAAGATGATGATCCAAATGATGTTAATTTAGTGGCTTTCTTTCGTCTATGGTTAAGTTGTAGTTGTGTCTCAACTTACTTTTGAAATGTATGATAAAGTTGAGGTATTGTATGTCATGTTGGAACGGAGGCGTATAACGAGGATGTTTTATTGTATAATATGGTTGTGTTGTATGTTGTTGTTGTATTGAGGAATTACGGGATGTATGATGTTTTATGAGGTTGGTTTAGAACCTCGGAAATCTGTTTACTGTCGTTATGCCGCCGAAATTCCGTTGCGTCCTGACTGATCGTAGGTAGGGTCGAGTTGGGGCGTGACAGTTTAAGTGGTATCAGAGCTCATGTTAGTTGTCAGCCGGGGTATTCTCGGAATGTGGGTAATGGTCTTAGCATGAAATATGTATGAAAGGAAAGAAAAATGAAATATGTATTGGTATGATTAATTGATTAAGTGATTATGTGATTTAAGTGCTTATGTGATTATGTGATCAATTTGTTTATGTGTTTTATATGAGTTTGTTATTTATGTGTTAATAGTTGTTTATAACCTGTCTACGTGCTATAACTGTGCTAACTCTTTGATTAGTAGAATGGCCGGTCGACCGAGAACTAGAGGTAGGCCTGAGATGGCTGATGAGACTCCGAGTAACGTGGCACCGGGCCGTGACGGGGGTGATGACCGATTAGGAGCAGCTATGGAACGGATTGCAGAGTTAGTGGCTAGTCAGGCACAGTTATTAGCAGAGCAGGCTGCCTAGAATCAGGCTATGCAGGCTCAGCTTCTGAATATTCAGGGTGGTAACCACGGGCGTGGTACCCTGAAGGATTTTTTAGGATATCACCCACCGAGATTTCAAGGGGAGCCGGATGATAGGAAGGCGGAGGTATGGATTAGCAAGTTGGAGAAGATTTATGATCCACTTGACTATACTGATGAGCAGAAAGTCTCTTTTGCCGTGTATTTGTTAGATGACGAGGCAGAGGAGTGGTGGCGCACGGTAAGGACTAGCTGGGCGGCACAGGGTATTCCTTATGTTTGGGGTACCTTTCTGATGGCTTTCCGAGCAAAGTATGTCCCGAGGATTTGCAGGGAACGGAGAGAGGCCGAGTTTCTAGCCTTGGTCCAGGGAGATGCTACAGTGGCTCAATATGAGGCCACATTTACTCGATTGTCCCGGTATGCACCGGAGTATGTGGCAGACGAGGAGCGGAGGACTCGCAGGTTTATGTTGGGGTTGCGGCCCGAGATTCAGGATGTGATGGCTCTGAATCGATATGATATTTTCACTGAGGCTTTTGAGGTAGCTTCTAGGTTAGAGAAGAGGAAAGGGGATCAGATTGTCTCCAGTCAGCCTAGTAAGAGGCCGTATCAGCCACAGGGCCAGCAGGTTATATATAGGCCTCCAGTACAGCAGGTTGTCTACAGGCCACCAGCCCAGCAGGGTTCTTATAGGCCACAGGGTCAGCAGAGTTACTATCGGCCTCAGTTTCAGCAGAGGCCATATAAGGCTCAGACTCAGTATAGGCCAGCGCAGTCTCAGGGTCAGTATAGGCCTAGTGTGGTGAGACCTCAGCAGCAGGCTGTATCAGCTGCTTCATCAGCTTCTGGTTATTCTAGGGGCAGTGTTAGTGCCACATCATCGCAGTGTAATTACTGCAAGCGCCCAGGGCATGTAGAGTCCGACTGCAGGGTAAAGGCAGGGACATGTTTGGGTTGTGGTAGCATCGATCATAGGGCGAAGGATTGCCCTAAGTATGCGAGGACTGAGGGTCGGGCAGCGACTCAGGGTTACCAGGGTAGGCCTACAGGCAGTGTACCACAGCAGCAGCGGGTTCAGGCTCGGGCTTACGCAGTTGATATGGAGGAGATGCCTGAGGAGACTGCAGTTGTGGAAGGTAACTTCCTTATATTTGATCAACTTGTTAAAGTGTTGATTGATTCTGGTGCTACGCATTCTTTCATTACTCCTGCTTGTGTGCAACGTGTTAAATTGCAACCTGAAAGATTGCCTTATGTGGTTGAAATTAGTACCTCTTTGACTGATAAGTATGTTACTGGCTTAGTATGTAAGGATTGTATAATACATGTTAAGGGGCATAATTTTCCTTCGGACCTTATTCTATTTCCTATCCGGGGGTATGATGTTATCTTGGGTATGGATTGGCTTTCTAAGTATGATGCCCAGTTGAACTGTAGAACCAAGGTAGTACAGTTTCGTTTGCCAGATCAGCCAGTAGTTGAGGTAGCGGGTAACCGGGGTGCTAAGACGAGTTTTGTTATCTCAACAACTAAAGCCGTTAAGTTGGTGAGTAAGGGGTGTTCGGGTTATCTAGCTTATTTGATCAACAAGCCATCTGATAAGCTACAGCTAGAGGAAGTCCCTATTATCCGGGAATATCCTAATGTATTTCCCGAGGAGTTGCCAGGATTGCCGCCAGAGAGGGATATAGAGTTTGTGATTAATCTTGTTCCCGGTACTCAACCTATTTCTAAATCGGCGTACCGGATGGCACCAGCTGAGTTGAAGGAGTTGAAGACTCAGTTACAGGAGTTGTTGGGGAAAGGATTTATTCAGCAGAGTTCTTCACCTTGGGGAGCACCAGTCTTATTTGTGAAAAAGAAGGATGGCACCTTGAGGTTATGTATAGATTACCGTGGTTTGAATCAGGTGACCATCAAGAATAAATATCCTTTGCCACTGATTGATGAGTTGTTTGATCAACTTCAGGGAGCCAAAGTCTACTCTAAGTTTGATTTGAGGCAAGGGTATTATCAGCTTCGGATTCGCTCAGACGATGTTCCGAAGTCTGCCTTCAGGACTCGGTACGGGCATTATGAGTTTGTTGTCATGCCCTTTGGTTTGACTAATGCACCGGCAGCTTTCATGGATCTTATGCATCGAGTCTTTCAGCCGTACTTGGACCAGTTCGTGGTGATTTTTATTGATGATATCTTGGTCTATTCTAAATCTGAATTGGAGCACGAGCAACATCTACGGCTTGTATTAGAGAAGTTGCAGGAGCATCAGTTGTTTGCCAAGTTCAGCAAATGTGAATTTTGGCTGCAACGGATTTCTTTTCTTGGCCATGTTATTACACAGAGTGGTATTTCCGTAGATCCCACTAAGATTGAATCGGTGATGTCTTGGAAGCGGCCAGAGAGTGTTACTGATGTCCGTAGCTTTCTTGGCTTGGCGGGTTATTACCGTAGGTTTGTCAAGGACTTCTCGAAGATTGCGGGGCCACTATCTAAGTTGACTCAGAAACGGACTATCTTTAATTGGGACGAGAAGTGTGAGAGTGGATTTCAGGAGTTGAAAAAGAGGTTAACTACCGCTCCAGTACTTGCTCTACCAGAGGGGACCGATAATATGGTCATTTACAGTGATGCATCAAAGGAGGGCTTGGGATGTGTTCTTATGCAGGATGGCCAAGTTATTGCCTATGCTTCCAGGATGTTGAAGCCTTATGAGGTGAATTATCCGACTCATGATCTTGAGTTGGCAGCAGTTGTCTTCGCACTGAAAAAGTGGCGTCATTATCTGTGGGGCAGTAAGTTCGAGATTTTCACTGATCATAAGAGTCTTAAGTACTTATTCTCACAGAAGGAGTTGAATATGCGCCAGCGGAGGTGGATGGAGCTTCTTGGAGATTATAATTGTTCTATCAATTATCTGCCTGGAAAGGCAAATGTTGTGGCAGATGCTCTCAGCCGGAAGGCTAGTATTTCTTGTTTGGCTGTCAAGAAGTGGGAGGTTCTTGAGGAGTTTAGTTATTGGAGACCAGAGTTCACTCAGGTTGGGGTGATGTGTTCACATCTCCGTATTCAGCCTTTATTGTTGTCTCAGATCAGGGAAGCTCAGCAGCTTGATGTTAACCTTCAGAAGATCAAGGATCAGATTTCGGATGATCAGTCTGACTTTAAAGTGCATGAGGATGGTATTCTTCGGTTTCGGAACAGGGTTTGTGTTCCCGATGAACCGGGCTTGAGGCGAGGTATTCTGGAGGAAGCTCATAATTCTAAATATACTATTCATCCCGGTGGAACAAAGATGTATCGGGATTTGAAACAGCATTACTGGTGGAACAACATGAAGAGGGAGGTTGCTCAGTTTGTGTCTAGATGTTTGACTTGTCAGAGAGTGAAAGCCGAGCATCAACGACCAGCAGGTTTGCTTCAGCCGTTGGCTATACCAGAGTGGAAATGGGAGCATATTACGATGGACTTCGTCACTGGTTTGCCTAGATCACCGAGGGGTAATGATGCAGTTTGGGTTGTCGTGGATCGTTTGACGAAGACAGCTCATTTTATTGCCATGAGGTTGGGAGATGAGGTTACAAAGCTGACGGATCTCTATCTGGATCAGATTGTTAGACTTCACGGTATTCCATCTAGTATTGTCTCTGATCGAGATCCTCGATTTACTTCTCGTTTGTGGGAGAAACTTCAGGAGACCTTAGGTACTTAGTTGAACTTCAGTACCGCGTATCATCCACAGACCGACGGTCAGTCTGAGCGGACTATTCAGATTCTGGAAGATATGCTTAGGGCTTGTGTTCTGGACTTCGGGAAGAACTGGGAGAAACATCTACCACTTGCTGAGTTTGCCTATAACAATAGTTATCAAGCTACTATTGGAATGGCACCTTTTGCAGCTCTTTACGGTCGTAAGTGCCGTTCACCTTTATATTGGGACGAGGTAGGAGAGATGAAGACTATTGATCCGACTATTATGCCAGAACTTCTTGAGAAGATTGAGAATGTTCAGTTGATCAGGCAGAGAATGCTTACGGCGCAGAGTAGATTCAAGAGTTATGCTGATAAGCGTCGTCGAGACTTGGAGTTTGCAGTTGGAGATCGGGTTTTCTTGAGATTGTCTCCTCGAAAGGGGTTTGTTCGTTATGGTAAAGGTGGTAAGCTGAGTTCGAGATTTGTTGGGCCGTTTGAGATTACTGGCAGGGTTGGTAAGTTGGCATATCGGTTGGCTTTACCGGAGAACTTCTCTAATGTCCACGATGTGTTTCACGTGTCTAATTTGCGGAAATACAATCCGGATCCTTCTCATATTCTTGAGCCAGAGCCGTTACAGCTTCGAGAGAATTTGACTTATGACGAGCGTCCGATTCGTATTCTAGATCAGATGGACCGAGAGTTGAGGTCGAAGAGGATTCCGATGGTTAAGGTGTTGTGGAAGCATCACGGCATTGAGGAAGCTACGTGGGAGAGACGAGATCAGATGCAGCAACAATACCCAGATCTATTCCGTACATCAAGTAAGAATTTCGAGGACGAAATTTCTATAAGGGGGGGAGAATGTGAAACCCCACTTTCTTGCTTATCTCGTTTTACGTGCTTTACCTCGTTTTACGTGCATATGATCTGTTTATGTGCTATAGGACCTAGAAAGTTATAATTTTGATCTCAATACTCCTAATACGTGCTAAATGTGCATTCATGAAATTTTCATAAAAAACGGAGTCAGAAATTTTATCGTCGATTTTCAATGAATAGTGTTTTCGAAACACGTCCGCTATAATTTTGAAACTGGTCTTTTTAACCCTTCTAGACCTAGTCCACGGACTTTAATAGACCTATGTTTGATGAAAACGGTTTTAAAATCGGCTTAAGAATTTATTAGAGTTTTTACACCGACTTTTGCGAAAATCGAGTTTTAAGCCGACTCGGGTGAAATTATTGGATTGTAAAACTTCTTGTCACCTAAAAATAATCCACTTGAGATATCTTGGGGGTTGCATAATTATTTTTAACTTGGTGAGCACTAAAATGCAATTAAAGTCATTAAAAACACAAAAATACCTATTTAAACTAACTTTGACTTTGCATTTTTTAATTGACCAAGCTTTAAATTATATACTATCACCTACACACACTCACACAACACAAAACACACTCCACAAACACACACATTGCCGTGAGAAAGAGGGAGAAAAAGAGAAGAGAAAAACTCAAGCTTTCAATCCAATTTTTCAAAGAAAAACCTAGTTTTTGTCCGTGAAACTTCGCACCGACTTGGATTCTGCTTGTTGGGCACGCATAGCACGCATTCCTAGGCTTATATCGCATCTAAGGTGAGAGAAAAATTCTAGATCTCAAAATGTCATTTTTGTGTTTTTGCGTATAAATGAAGATTGAACCGTTAGAATTGTAATCTGATGTTAGATTATTGCTCCTTGCATGCTAGGGATCATTATATACTAATACTACGAGTTTCTATCGGATATAGCATAATTTTTATTTTCCGGGTATTTAATTTTGATTAAAATGTTCAAAGTTGAATTAAATGAGTTGTGTTGATCGAAATCGATTGCCGTCGATTTCTAAATACTTGTTAATTACGTGTTAGCGCTGTTGTAATGCCGAATTTTCGATTACATTGTTTGTGCGAAAATCCGGAAAATCCAGCCATTACATCTTAGGATTTTAGGGTTATCGGGCATGATTTGGAGGTGTTATGGTGGATTTCCGAGAGGGCTAATGTTGTAGGTTGAATGGGTGAGTGATAGGAACTGATTTGGCAATGTTTGGATTAGTAGATTGTAAGTTATGAATTTTAGAAGTTTAGGTTGTCATTCTTTAATTTCTTGAACGATGCCTTTAGATGGTTGGGTAGTGTTCGAGTGATGAATGGTGAGTTGTTATTGAGTAATTTAGAGTTTAATTATGTATATTATGCATGTCCGGTTAGATGGCCTACTTTGTCATCTAACTACGTTGTTTGTTGTTTAATTTAATATTGATGTTATATTGATGTTATTGATTGATTATTATTGAATGCGGGAATCGGGCACTCTTGTTGCTGATCTCCCAATTGATTGATTGATTGATGATTGATTGATGATTGATGATTATGGAGTCTTGGTATGTGTGTGCCACCTCTCGGGCAGCGTCGGGCTGTCGGGTTGATAACGGCATGACTGCCATAGGCTACCCCCAGCTCGCATGACGGAGGTGTCATGGAGGGAGGGGCTAGAGAGGTACCTCGGGTGCGTGAGTAATGGGGAGTTATAAGAAGAACGGTTGAGATCGTGATGGCGTTTGGAGCTACACCAAATAGAGTATCCTTATTGATTGGTTATATAGTTATGTGATGATAGCATTATTTATGTTGTTATTGTTGTTGTGTGTTTACTTGCTCAAAGGACTAAATCCAAGGAGCGTAGTGAATACTGTCGAGATCTATCGGATCCTCACTGGGCTTATGTATATAAGCTCACTCTCTATTATTGCATGTTTTCAGGTGTACTTTCACAAGATTACGGGTACGTGCCTCCTGAAGAGGAGAATGTGGAAAACGTGCCTTTCGTGGATGAGTCATATGTCCCTGAGTCTTATCCATGATTCTATGTTGTTAAACGTCATGTATATTAGCTTAATAGACTCTTATATGCTTTACGGTTCTTAGTGTAATAGTTGTTGAAAAGATGATGATCCAAATGATGTTAATTTAGTGGCTTTCTTTCGTCTATGGTTAAGTTGTAGTTGTGTCTCAACTTACTTTTGAAATGTATGATAAAGTTGAGGTATTGTATGTCATGTTGGAACGGAGGTGTATAACGAGGATGTTTTATTGTATAATATGGTTGTGTTGTATGTTGTTGTTGTATTGAGGAATTACGGGATGTATGATGTTTTATGAGGTTGGTTTAGAACCTCGGAAATCTGTTTACTGTCGTTATGCCGCCGAAATTCCGTTGCGTCCTGACTGATCGTAGGTGGGGTCGAGTTGGGGCGTGACAAACTTTCTTTGAAACATACATTTCTTATTAACCAACTTTGCAATCCAAAAATGATATGCATACTACACAAGTATTTATGCCACTAATCAATCCCATTAGCATGCATTTCCTTACTAGTCACAAGAGTAAACTTTTACATCTTTACATTCTTTCAACTTATACAACATACGACCGTAGAGGCCTCAAACTAGAAAATACATACAAGGCTACAAGCCTCAAAATTAAGCGACATCCAAGCAGTATACATGTCAAGCAAGGCTCGCACAAAATCTGGTAACCAACCACCAACAAAGCAAAGAAGTGCTATCACGAGAACACCTCTACCTGTTCCTCTTCCTCAATTACCTCAAGAGGGTCTGCTTCAACTACTCCTGTAAAAATATAGTATAGAGAGGAATAAGCAAAAACTATTGCTCAGCGAGGGCAATTGGTCTCAAGGACGGAGATGAGAGGAGTTTGCAATGCAATTAGTCAAGCA
This sequence comes from Ehretia macrophylla, assembly GCA_037974665.1. Classification (NCBI taxonomy): domain Eukaryota; kingdom Viridiplantae; phylum Streptophyta; class Magnoliopsida; order Boraginales; family Ehretiaceae; genus Ehretia; species Ehretia macrophylla. The sequence continues at coordinate 32,086,893 of CM075780.1, forward strand.
ATACATACAAATATCATATAGAGGTACAACAAAGCCAACAATAAGGCAAGGCAAGTATTTAAAGCTGCAAAAACTCATTCAAAGGATACGATACTCTTTTCACGAGCAACTTTCAAACACAAATTCGATGACGACGCGCCAGCCCAAACCACTTTATAACACCAGTTTGGAATACCCCGAAAGTATCCATCAACCTACGACCCAAAACTCCCTGGGAGGCAACCCAAGCGAGAAGAGGGAATAGTAGCGGAGCTAGAGCAACCAACACTGGCAACCCGAGGCTACCCAGAGAGGCCCATCACTCACGTGCGAGACACTATGCAATGCAAGACTCGATATAAGGCGATAAACAAGCGATAAAGCCACACGTGGGAGAATAACAAAGTAGGTTACTCTCGCATGCAATAGCAGCAATTGATAAGCATTTCAATCCAAATCAATTCAAACAAGTATTTCAAGCAACCTTAAGCATTCTATAGGCATAAAATCAAGAAAACAAGCAAAAACACAAATCGGCCCCAACTATCAAAACACTACCATTTCCAAACGAGCCACGAGTTCTGGAAACCGACTTTGCCAATCCTCCTAGGTCACCATAAGGCACGTCTAAAGACCCTGAAACCTTACTTTACCCTAGAACTCGCGCAAAGCCCCGATTTCCCTCTTTCTCGTTTGAACTACAACTATACCAACCAAACACCCAACCAACACCATAATCGCACCAAAAGTGCTTCCATGGCCTCCTAAAACAATGCCAACACGCAAAACTAGAAAACGCCAAACTCGACCTAAACGACCCTGACTTTCACCAAGGCTTAATTCCCGTTTTTTCCATTACGCAACCCAAACAAACCATGCATTTAGGCATTCTAGCACACCTAGCACAATTCTACATCAACGGAACAACTTCATCGTTCCAAGGGTTTACTATTCACAAAACACTATTCAACATCCAAATTAAATTGCAATCTCAACATTTAACCGCAGAAAATGTTAAAAAGCTATAAATACACGTTCTACAATTGCCAAGGAACATTCTAGAAGCATCAAAATGATTTAAACCACAATCTACGGATAAAATCTAAAAATCATAAAGTTGATACACTAAACATTTAAATGCACAAATAACATGATTCCCTCACCTTAGGCACTCCTAGTCACTAGGAAAACAACGCTAGTTACGTCGGAAACCACCTCGTACGAGCTCACGCGAAGATTGAACGATTGGAAGGTTGAAAGGTTTTTTTTTCCTTGGAAGCTCATGGCCTGCACACTGTAATTTCAGCTTCTATTTTTTTTTTGTTATGTTTTAAGCTTATTAGGTGATGACTTGGTCAAATGGTCAAAGGCCTTGGTCAAACAACTTGAAACTTGGTCAAATGGCCTTATTTTGTGCATTTTAAAGCCATTCTAACTAGAAAAAAATTAATTAAAGCTAGCAACAATTAAAATATAAAATTTAAGTAATCTAAATACTAGTTTCACTATTTGCTGAGGACTAGAAACCATTCTCTAGCTATCGCTCCCTAAATGCAATGCACGTTGCGACAGCAAAGAAGTAACAATTAATTCTAAAAGAATTTAAGGAAATATAATTTCCAAAATAATAAACAAGAAATTTCACATTCCGAGCTCGGGTATTACAGGTGAAGTTGGCCAATGATGGGACATGCGATGAGGCATAATTGATGAGGCCAAGGAACTGTTGGATCTGTGTAACAGTTCTGAGTTCATCATGGAAGTCGAGGACTTTGCTTGATATGTGGTCCTGTAAAAGAATGTGTCCTTCTCTTATCTGCAAACCAAAAAAATCAATAGCATTTAGACCAATTTTCATCTTGGATTCAGCAAGAACTAATCCATGCTGGTAGGTTAGTTCCTGGAATTGTCGGAGATGTTGTTGGTGTTCTTCAGTTGTGTTACTGAATATCAAAACATCATCAATGTAGACAATACAGTGTTGCGTGAGTGGCCTATAAACATCATCCATTATGTGCTGGAACTCTGACGGTGCATTCTTGAGACTGAATGGCATGACATTCCATTCCTAATGACCCTGTGGAACAACAAAAGCAGTTTTGAATCTGTCAAATTTGGAAAAGAATTTGGCTTTGGACAGCTTCTGAAGGAGTTGTTCCTTTCTTGGAAGAGATAGAGTTAGATTTGGATTGCAATACATCTTTCTTTCTCTCAAACTGCCTACATCTTCCTTCTACTCTTAGCCTTTAGCCATGTCTTCCGCCTCCCGCTTCCCGCCTTACCCTTAGTGGTATCAGAGTCTAGTTAACTGTAACACTTCCCTATTCTGGTATTGAAGGTCTTAAACTATACTTGTGTGTTGAACACTAGAGTATTTGGCAATAGGGCAATAGCCGTTAAAAAGTGAATGAAAGGCGCAGTAAGTCCCGCAGTAAGTCCAATTGTAACCAGTGTATCCACCATGGCTGATTTTCCCTTGCTAGAACAAGAAATTTTTGCTAACAACTCTGAAGTCACTTCCTTTGATCCTTCCGCATCTCATTATGAGATAGACATAACCCAAACACCTCCATCTACCAAACCATGTGAACTCTTCAAACTCTCTCCGTTAAACACATACTCATATTACCAAACTTCCAGCTTCCCTTGTTCCAGGTCTTATTCCAGCTAGTTCCAGTTCAAATCCAGATCCCACTGATGGCCAGTCTCAGACATTTTATGATTTGAGTTTAGACCAGCAAGCTCAATTTCTTGAAGCCCTACCTGAAGAGATCAAGATAAAGATACTCCGATCATTCGCCAGAAGCCGGATCAGTGATTTCTTTGAAGAATTCGTTGAAATCAAGCTCAGAAGAATTATTGATCTGTTATCCTCTGTCTATTATGTTTGCAACGTTGTTCATTACAATCTCCAGCATGAAGAACCATGTGATACTGTTCTTGATTTTAATAATTATGACTTTTCAAAGATGCAATTCTTGTATCTTTGGTATTGGCTTAATTATCCTATGGCAGTTCTTTTTTATCCAGAGCTCATTCAGAGACATGTTCGTGTGTTCCCAGAATCCCGCTTTGTCAAGCTATTCTCACAGGTGTTTTAGTCATTTGATCCGCCAACATTCACCACCAGTCAAATTATTCAGCACCAGCAGGTTTTCATCATTCGCCTCACAGATGTTTGGAATCGTGCCATTCCAACAACCATCATTCCAATCAACCATTTCCACCGTCGACAGGAGCCTTGGGAATATTTTATTTCTTGGGAACAATGTCTTATTGTCAAGAGAGCCACTGCTAGAGCCCATGTTCTAGATGTTTCGGATCCCTGAGAATTTTGGCACGTCCGCTTCCCAGATAGCCCCACTTTTCATGAGCATCTTCTCACCTTCCAGAATTTTTGGCAAGAAGATGGCTATTCCACTGCAGACCTTAGGTCTAACTACGACCCATGGGGAGGAGAACTTAGCCAGAACAGTCAGGAGTAGTGGGATGATATCGATCTTAATAATGACAGATGGTGACTCATTGCAGACAGGATTCCAAGAATCCCGGGTGGACCCCATGACGAAGCTTCGTGTCTTGTAAATAGGGTTGTCATGTTGTAATAATAGGATATGACAAGAATCTTTTGCCACATTAGATTCCCTTTAGGTTATGTCTAGTTTGTCTGTTCGTAATAAGTGAGATTTCTTTTATTAAAGGAAGCTGCTTTAGTCCTTGTCAGGAATAGTAAAGATTCCACTTGTAATTATTTGCTTTGTAATGGTTTGCCTATAAATAATGAAGAATCCCTGACTAAAGGGGCAGAGTTAGATAGAATCAGATTTGGATTGCAATACGTCTTACTTTCTCTCAAACTCCCTACATCTTCCTTCTACCCTTAGCCTTTAGCCATGTCTTCCGCCTCCTGCTCTCCGCCTTCCCCTTAGTGGTAAAGATATTCTCTTTGCCAGGGATGTGTCGCATTGTCCAATTGAATTGGGAAATCCATTTTGTCCATCGGATGAGTTGTGGATCTAGAATATCATTCTGCTTTCTTCTGAGAATGCCTGAAATCCTTTAAAATATGTTTCAATAATAAAAGGATTTTGAGCAAGATAAAACTTGAATTTTTTGATTCCCTAAATAACTGCAAGAACTTCTCTTTTGAAAGAGGGATAATTGCGTTGTGCTGGCGTAAAATATCCTGATTTGTAACCACAGACTTGTCGGTGTCCATTGTCTTCTTCAATGAGGACTGCTGCCCAAAAATGAAGGGAAGCATCAGTCTGCAAAATGAGTTGTCCCAGACCTGGGATCTTGAGAGGAAGAAGTGCCTTGCATAACTCCTTTAGCTTCTGAACTGCAACTGTGGCTTATGGAGACCAATTTCCAAGGTTGGATTTTCGGAGGTACTTGGAAATCTGGTTGGTATAGTTGGCCAATGATGGGACATACAATGAGGCATAATTGATGAGGCCAAGGAACTGTTGGATCTGTGTAACAGTCTTGAGTTCATCAGGAAAGTCGAGGACTTTGCTTGATATGTGGTCCTGTAAGAGAATGTGTCCTTCTCTTATCTGCAAACCCAGAAAATCAATAGCATTTAGACCAATTTTCATCTTGGATTCAACAAGAACTAATCCATGCGGGTAGGTTAGTTCCTGGAATTTTCGGAGATGCTGATGGTGTTCTTCGGCTGTATTACTGAATATCAAAACATCATCAATGTAGACAATACAGTGCTGCGCGAGTGGCCTATAAACATCATCCATTTTGTGCTGGAACTCAGACGGTGCATCCTTGAGACTGAATGGCATAACATTCCATTCATAATGACCCTGTGGAACAACAAAAGCAGTTTTGAATCTGTCAGCTTCAGTAATACCAATTTGCCAAAATCCATATTTCATATCAAATTTTGAGAAGAATTTGGCTTTGGACAGCTTCTGAAGGAGTTGTTCCTTTCTTGGAAGAGGGTATCTGATATCCTGCAATTGATCATTGAGTTGGCGATAATCTATCACCAATTGCCCATGGAGATCTGGATAACTTGCCCATGGAGATCTTGTTCAGATCTTTTGTTGACATAAAAAGGAATAACTTTCCCACGGAGATCTGGATGGTCGGATGAGACCTTGCTCGAGTAATGCTTGAATTTCAGCTTGACAAAGATTTTCATCTTTTGGCATTCCTGGATGAGAGGCAGTTTGGTATGTCATCTTTCTTTCTTCAGCGAATTCATCATCTTGAATGGCTAAAACCTGTGAGGGTAATTTCTGCAAGGATACCCAAGGGGTATATTGATTATGCAGGAGTTGGAAACCATCTGTTTGAAATGAGAATGGAGCAAGTAAGGTGAGGAAATCCATTCCTAAGAGAATGTCTTCACACCATTGATCATACTGATAAAAGTTGTGTCGGACTGAGACATCTGGGGATAAGTGTATGTGAATGGTCATGGAATGTGCTTCACTTGCAAATCCACTTCCAAAAGCAATGGTAAAGGTTGCTCTAGAAGATATCCAAAATTCAGGAGGAAGACACTTAGATTTCATGAAAGAAATACACGATCCTGTGTCTAGAAGTGCAGTACCAGTGATAGGAACATATCCTGGAGGGTTTACAACAAGCTTTATGTATGGCTTATAGATTTGTCCTGGGGTAAAGGTAGCTTTGGAAGTGGTAAGGATTGGTTGTTAAGAGGTTTTGTGTATTTTGGCTATGGAGAGGTTTGGTTCTGAATTAGAGGATTCGGATTCTGAGGTGAGATTTGAGGATGAGGCTGTATCAAGGGTAAGAACGGCATGATCTGGTTGAGAAGTCCATGTGTATAGTTGGTCATCAAAGTTTTGAGTTGAGATGAATTGAACAAGCTTGGCTGGCAGCTTCTTGGTCTTTTTGAGGTAACAATCCTTTGCAAAATGTCCTTTCTTTCCACAAAGAAAACATTTAGTGGAAGAGGAAGGTTTTGCTTTTTTCTTCACAAATCTGAACTTCTTGAAAGGTTTTCTGGACTTGTAAAACCTTTTCTGATGTTTGTGCTTCTTGTATTTGTGACACGAACATGGAGAGTAACTGTGAGTGTGACAGCCGAACTTTTGGAAATCTTTTCTGCAAAAGGTATCCATTGTTTTCTGCTCGTTGCTTTTGAGGAGCTTGCCAAGTCGCTTGGACTCGCACTGGTCTTGAATGAACTTTCTGGTCATCTGGTACAAGTGAGCAAGACTCACCTGTCTAAGATATCTCTTATCTCAAGAGTAGGATTTCGGAGAGATTCTCCATTTATCCATGCATCCATTTTCTCAAGATATTTGAGTCTGTCATCAGGAGGAATTGCATCAATGTTCCAGAATTGCTTGTGATCTGGAGCATATGGGATGAAAACATTTCCTTCAATGTTTTGTTGTCTTTGAGGTTGTTGTTGTGGAACCTGTGGGACTTGTGCTTGTGTTTGGTTTCTGTTGTCTCCTGCTTGGGAAGTTTCTCCTTGGTCACTGGTTGCTTCTGAATCATTAGGATTAGTTTGTATAGGGTTGTGTGTACGTGTCCTTGTGGTGTCCGTGTAGAATGGTGTCACAGGGGTCTGCATAAGAACTGGTCCTTTGTATGGTGGAATCGTCTGAGAGGATGAATCCTTTTCAAACGGATCAAAGGAATCAAAGGACGAAATGACTAAGGAAATTTTACTAGGACGTTCTCTCTCGTCTTCATCACCCCACCTAGTTGGGATAATTTTCTCTTTGGTGCAATAATGAGGAGGTGGTATGAGATCAACCCAATAAGGTTTTTTGTAGTTTCCACTTGGAATCCAGACTGCATGATCTGGCTTTGGATTATGCTTCCAGGGATGAGAGAACTGCTTCTTTGGCTTAGCTGGCTGTTTGAGCTTTTGAGCGAGTCGTTCTCTTTTTCTCTTGAATTCGTCTGAATCAAGATAATGCTTCTCTGGCGATAATCTATCACCAATCTTTTCTTTCCTCGAACTTGTTCAGATCTTTTGTTGACATAAAAGGCATAACTTGCCCACGGAGATCTGGATGGTCGGATGAGACCTTGCTCGAGTAGTGCTTGAATTTCAGCTTGACAAAGATTTTCATCTTTTGGCATTCCTGGATGAGAGGCGGTTTGGTGTGCCATCTGCCAATTCTCTTTGTAAGGTAGAGAGACAAAGTGTTTCTCTCTTTCCCAAAACTTGTTTGGAAGATCACCGCAATAGGAAAGGAGGAGGCTTCTTTCTTTAGCAAATTCATCATCTTGAATGCCTAAACCCTGTGAGGGTAATTTCTGTAAGGATACCCAAGGGGTATACTGATTATGCAGGAATTGGAAACCATCTGTTTGAAATGAGAATGGTGCAAGTAAGGTGAGAAAATCCATTCCTAAGAGAATGTCTTCACAGCATTGATCATACTGATAAAAGCTGTGTCGGACTGAGACATCTGGGGATAAGTGTATGGGAATGGTCTTGGAATGTGCTTCACTTGCAAATCCACTTCCAGAAGCAGTGGTAAAGGTTGCTCTGGAGGATATCCAAAGTCCAGTCGGAAGAGGATACGGATTGTACAGAGATTGTAGAGGATTTGTACACTACTATAAGGGCTGCTGGCTTGGTAGGTAATAGAGATTTGAACTTTTGTGTGAGTTGAGAAGTTTGGTAATATGAGTATGTGTTTAACGGAGAGAGTTTGAAGAGTTCACATGGTTTGGTAGATAGAGGTGTTTGGGTTATGTCTACCTCATAATGAGATGCGAAAGGATCAAAGGAAGTGACTTCAGAGTTGTTAGCAACAACTTCTTGTTTTGGCAGGGAAAGATCAGCCATGGTGGATACACTGGTCACGACTGGACTTACTGCGGGACTTACTGCGCCTTTCATTCACTCTTTAACGGCTATTGCCCTATTGCCAAAGACTCTAGTGTTCAACACACAAGTATTGTTTAAGACCTTCAATACCATAATAGGGAAGTGCTACAAAGCCTAATAATACAAAGCGGAATCTTCACTATTCTTGACAAGGACTAAAGCAGCTTCCTTTAATAAAGGAAAAGCTGTCATGACAAAAATAGATTTCTAATAATTCACAATAAGACAAACCTGATGCGACTAAAGCAGTTTCCTCTAACAAAGGAAATCTCACTTATTACAAACAGACAAACAAGACATGACTTCAAGGGAACCTGAAGTGACAAAAGATTCTTGTCATATCCTATTATTACAACATGACAAACCTATTTACATGACACGAAGCTTCATCATGGGGTCTACCCAGGATTCCTGGAATTCTATCTGCAATGAGTCACCATCTGTCATTATTAAGATCAATATCATCCCACCACTCCTGACTGTTCTGGCTACTAAAATCATCTCCCCCCCACGGGTCGTTGTTAGACCCAAGGTCTGAAGTGGAATAGGCATCTGGCTTAGAGAAATTCTGGAAGGCGAGGAGATGCTCATGAAAAGTAGGGCTATCAGGGAAGCGGACGTACCAAAACTCTGCGGGATTAAAAACATCTAGACCATGAGCTCGAGCAGTGGCTCTCTTGACAAGATATCAGATACCCTCTTCCAAAAAAGGAACAACTCTTTCAGAAGCTGTCCAAAGCCAAATTCTTTTCCAAATTTGATACGAAATAAGGATTTTGGTAGATTGGTATTACTGAAGCTGACATATTCAAAACTGCTTTTGTTGTTCCACAGGGTCATTATGAATGGAATGTCATGCCATTCGGTCTCAAGAATGCAATGTCCGAGTTCCAGCACAGAATGGTAATGGAATATGCTTCACTTGCAAATCTACTACCAGAAGCAGTGGTAAAGGTTGCTCTAGAAGATATCCAAAATTCAGGAGGAAGACACTTGGATTTCATGAAAGAAATACATGATCCTGTGTCTAGAAGTGCAGTAACATTGATAGGAACATATCCTGGAGGGTTTACAACAAGCTTTATGTATGGCTTATAGATTTGTCCTGGGGTAAAGGTAGCTTTGGAAGTGGTAAGGATTGGTTGTTCAGAGGTTTTGTGTATTTTGGCTATGGAGAGGTTTGGTTCTAAATCAGAGGATTCGGATTCTGAGGTGAGGTCTGAGGATGAGGCTGTATCAAGGTTAAGAACGGCTTGATCTGGTTCAGAAGTCCATGTGTATTGTTGGTCATCAAAGTTTTGAGTTGAGATGAACTGAACAAGCTTGGCTGGCAGCTTCTTGGTCTTTTTGAGGTAACAATCCTTTGCAAAATGTCCTTTCTTTCCACAAAGAAAACATTTAGTGGAAGAGGAAGGTTTCGCTCTTTTCTTCACAAATCTGAACTTCTTGAAAGGTTTTCTGGACTTGTGAAACCTTTTTTGATGTTTGTGCTTCTTGTATTTGTGACACGAACATAGAGAGTAACTGTGAGTGTGACAGCCAAACTTTTGGAAATCTTTTCTGCAAAAGGTATCCATTGTTTTCTGCTCGTTGCTTTTGAGGAGCTTGCCAAGTCGCTTGGACTCGCACTGGTCTTGAATGAGCTTTCTGGCCATCTGGTACAAGTGAACAAGACTCACCTGTCTAAGATCTGCAACATTGGCTCGTTTGAACTTTGTTTCAAGCAATTCAGGAGGTGGTTGTGGCATGTTGAAGACAAATGCCTTTTTGATGGTTTCTGTATTTTTTCCAAAGATAAAATACAGAGCTTCCTATATGAGATAGTAATTTCCATGTTTTGCAACATCACAGCTTTTGTTGAGTAAGAACTCCTTTTCTGCCTTTTCAATCTCTTGGGCTGTTTGACCTACGAAAATGTTTCGTAGACATCTTAGGAATATCTGAATAGGATCTGCATCTGTCAGGATGATCTGTCTTTCTTCTTCTGTCAGCATCCTTGTCCACCAACTGCGGAGTGATCCTGTAAAAGCAGCAACAAGACGGTCAATGATATCTCCTATCTCAAGAGTAGGATTTCGGAAAGATTCTCCATTTATCCATGCATCCATTTTCTCAAGATATTTTAGTCTGTCATCAGGGGGAATTGCATCAATGTTCCATAATTGCTCGTGATCTGGAGCATATGGGATGAAAACTTTTCCTTCAATGTTTTGTTGTCTTTGAGGTTGCTGTTGTAGAACCTGTGGGACTTGTGCTTGTGTTTGGTTCCGGTGTTCTCCTGCTTGGGAAGTTTCTCCTTGGTCACTGGTTGCTTCTGAATCATCAGGATTAGTTTGTACAGGGTTGTGTGTACGTGTTCTTGTGGTGTCCATGTAGAATAGTATCACAGGGGTCTGCATAAGAACTAGCCCTTTGTATGGTGGAATTGTCTGAGAGTACGAATCCTTTTCAAACGGATCAAAGGAATCAAAGGACGAAATGACCAAGGAAATTTTACTAGGACCTTCTTTCTCGTCTTTATCACCCCACCCGGTTGGGATAATTTTCTCTTTGGAGAGATAATAAGAAGGTGGTGTAAGATCAACCCAATAAGCTTTTTCGCAGTTTCTACTTGGTATCCAAACTGCATGATTTGGCTTTGGATTATGCTTCCAAGGATGAGAGGACTGTTTCATTGGCTTAGCTGGCTATTTGAGCTTTTGAGCGAGTCGTTCTCTTTTTCTCTTGAATTCGTCTAAATCAAGATAATGCTTCTCTGAAGAAGATTTATGCTTGTTGATCATGTTGATGCTGTTCCAAGTACGAATTAGTTCGGAAGAGGATACGGATTGTACAGAGACTGTAGAGGATTTGTACACGGCGGTAAGGGCTGCTGGCTTGGTAGGTAATAGAGATTTGAACTTTTGTGTGAGTTGGGATGTTTGGTAATATGAGTATGGGTTTAACGGAGAGAGTTTGAAGAGTTCACATGGTTTGGTAGATGGAGGTGTTTGGGTTATGTCTACCTCATAATGAGATGCAGAAGGATCAAAGGAAGTGACTTCAGAGTTTGATATGAAATCAGGATTTTGGCAGATTGGTATTATTGAAGCTGACAGATTCAAAACAGCTTCCTGTCTGAGATAGTAATCTCCAAGTTTTGCAACATCACAACATTTGTTGAGTAAGAACTCCTTTTTCGCCTTTTCAATCTCTTGGGCTGTTTGTCCAACGAAAATGTTACATAGACATCTTAGGAATATCTGAATAGGATCTGCATCTGTCAGGATGATCTATCTTTCTTCTTTTGTCAGCATCCTTGTCCACCAACTGCGGAGTGATCCTGTAAAAGTAGCAACAAGACGGTCAATGATATCTTATATCTCAAGAGTAGGTTTTCGGAGAGATTCTCCATTTATCCATGCTTCCATTTTCTCAAGATATTTGAGTCTGTCATCAGGAGGAATCACTCAGGGTTAAGGGAAGGAGCGGGAGAGAAAATCAACAAGGATATTCTCTTTGCCTGGGATGTGTCGCATTGTCCAATTGAATTGGGAAATCCATTCTGTCCATCAGATGAGTTGTGGATCAGGAATATCATTCTGCTTTCTTCTGAGAACACCCTGAAATCCTTTAAAATTTGTTTCGATAATAAAAGAATTCTGAGCAAGATAAAACTTGAATTTTTTGATTCCCTGAATAACTGCAAGAACTTCTCTTTTGAAAGAGGGATAATTGCGTTGTGCTGGCATGAAAGATCCTGACTTATAACCACAGACTTGTCTGTGTCCATTGTCTTCTTCAATGAGAACTGCTGCCCAAAAATCAAGGGAAGCATCAGTCTGCAAAATAAGTTGTCCTGGACCTAGGATCTTGAGAGGAGGAAGTGCTTTGCATTTTCCTTTAGCTTCTGAACTGCAACTGTGGCTTCTAGAAACCAATTTCCAATATTCGATTTTCGGAGGTACTTGGAAATCTGGCTGGTGTAGTTGGCCAATGATGAGACATGCGATGAGGCATAATTGATGAGGCCAAGCAACTGTTGGATCTGTGTAAGGGTAAGGCTGGAAGCGGTAGGCGGAAGACATGGGTAAAGGCTAAGGGTAGAAAGAAGGAAGATGTAGGCAGTTTGAGAGAAAGAAAGATGTATTGCAATCCAAATCTGACTCTATCTGACTCTGCCCCTTTAGTCAGGGGTTCTTCATTATTTATAGGCAAACCATTAGAAAGCAAATAATTACAAGAAGAATCTTCACTATTCCTGACAAGGACTAAAGCAGCTTCCTTTAATAAATGAAATCTCACTTATTACAAACAGACAAACTAGACATGACCTAAAGAGAATCTGAAGTGACAAAAGATTCCTGTCATATCCTATTATTACAACATGACAAACCTATTTACAAAACACGAAGCTTCATCATGGGGTCCACTCGGGATTCCTGGAATCTTGTCTGCAATGAGTCACCATCTATCATTATTAAGATCGATATCATCCCACCACTCCTGACTATTCTGGCTACTAAAATCATCTCCTCCCCACGGGTTGTAGTCAGACCCAAGGTCTGCAGTGGAATAGGCATCTGGCTGAGAGAAATTCTGGAAGGAGAGGAGATGCTCATGAAAAGTGAGGCTATTAGGAAAGCGAACGTGCCAAAACTCTGCGGGATTAGAAACATCTAGACCATGAGCTCGAGCAGTGGCTCTCTTGATAGTAAGACATTGTTCCCAATAAATAAAATATTCCCAAGGCTCTTGTCGGAGGTGGAAATGGTTGATTGGAATGATGGTTGGCGGAATGGCACGATTCCAAACATCTGTGAGACGTATGATGAAAACCTTCTGGTGCTGAATAATTTGACTGGTGATGAGTGTTGGTGGATCAAATAACTGAAACACCTGTGGGAATAGCTTGACAAAGCGGGATTCTGGGAACACACGAACATGTCTCTAAATGAGCTCTGGATCAAAAAGAACTGCCATAGGATAATTAAGCCAATACCAAAGATACAAGAATTGTATCTTTGAAAAGTCATAATTATTAAAATCAAGAACAGTATCCCATGGTTCTTCATGCTGGGGATTGTAACGAACAACGTTGCGAACATAATAGATAGAGGATAACAGATCAATAATTCTTCTGAGCTTGATCTCAACGAATTCTTCAAAGAAATCAGTGATCTGGCTTCTGGCGAATGATCGGAGTATCTTTATCTTGATCTCTTCAGGTAGGGCTTCAAGAAATTGAGCTTGATGGTCTGAACTCAAATCATAAAATGTCTGAGACTAGCAATCAGTGGGATCTGGATTTGAACTGGAACTGCCTAGAATAAGACCTGGAACAAGGGAAGCTGGAAGTTTGCGTCCATCTAGATTTACCATGCATACAACTTTTTCGGATGGTAGAGCTTGAGGGAGAAAATCAGCAAGGATATTCTCTTTGCCAGGGATGTGTCGCATTGTCCAATTGAATTGGGAAATCCATTATGTCCATCGGATGAATTGTGGATGTGGAATATCATTCTGCTTTCTTCTGAGAACGTCCTGAAATCCTTTAAAATCTGTTTCAATAATAAAAGAATTCTGAGCAAGATAAAACTTGAATTTTTTGATTCCCTGAATAACTGCAAGAACTTCTCTTTTGAAAGAGGGATAATTGTGTTGTGCTGGTGTAAAAGATCCTGACTTATAACCACAGACTTGTCTGTGTCCATTGTCTTCTTCAATGAGAACTGCTGGCCAAAAATCGAGGGAAGCATCAGTCTGCAAAATAAGTTGTCCTAGACCTGGGATCTTGAGAGAAGGAAGTTCTTTGCATAACTTCTTTGGCTTCTGAACTGCAACTGTGGCTTTTAGAGACCAATTTCCAATGTTCGATTTTCGGAGGTGGCTGGTGTAGTTGGCCAATGATGGGACATACGATGAGGCATAATTGATGAGGCCAAGCAACTATTGGATCTGTGTAAGGGTAAGGCGGGAAGCGGTAGGCGGAAGACATGGCTAAAGGCTAAGGGTAGAAAGAAGGAATGTAGGCAGTTTGAGAGAAAGAAAGATGTATTGCAATCCAAATCTGACTCTATCTGACTCTATCTGACTCTGCCCCTTTAGTCAGGGGTTCTTCATTATTTATAGGCAAATAATTACAAAGCAAATAATTACAACCAGAATCTTCACTATTCCTAACAAGGACTAAAGCAGCTTCCTTTAATAAATGAAATCTCACTTATTACAAACAGACAAACTAGACATGACCTAAAGGGAATCTGAAGTGACAAAAGATTCCTGTTATATCCTATTATTACAACATGACAAACCTATTTACAAAACACGAAGCTTCATCATGGGGTCCACCCGGGATTCTTGGAATCCTGTCTGCAATGAGTCACCATCTGTCATTATTCAGATCGATATCATCCCACCACTCCTGACTGTTCTGGCTACTAAAATCATCTCCCCCCATGGGTTGTAGTCAGACCCAAGGTCTGCAGTGGAATAGGTATCTGGCTGAGAGAAATTCTGGAAGGCGAGGAGATGCTCATGAAATGTAGGGCTATCAGGGAAGTGGACGTGCCAAAACTCTGCGGGATTAGAAACATCTAGACCATGAGCTCGAGCAGTGGCTCTCTTGACAGTAAGACATTGTTCCCAAGAAAAAATATATTCCCAAGGCTCTTGTCGGAGGTAGAAATGGTTGATTGGAATGATGGTTGGCAGAATGGCACGATTCCAAACATCTATGAGATGTATGATAAAAACCTGCTGGTGCTGAATAATTTGACTAGTGATGAGTGTTGGCGGATCAAATGACTGAAACACCTGTGAGAATAGCTTTACAAAGCGGGATTCTGGAAACACATGAACATGTCTCTGAATGAGCTCTGGATCAAAAAGAACTGCCATAGGATAATTAAGCCAATACCAAAGATACAAGAATTGCATCTTTAAAAAGTCATAATTTTTAAAATCAAGAATAGTATCCCATGGTTCTTCATGCTGGGGATTGTAACGAACAACGTTGCGAACATAATAGACAGAGGATAACAGATCAATAATTCCTCTGAGCTTGATCTCAACGAAATTCTTCAAAGAAATCAGTGATCCGGCTTCTAGCAAATCATCGGAGTATTTTTATCTTGATCTCTTCAGGTAGGGCTTCAAGAAATTGAGCTTGCTGGTCTGAACTCAAATCATAAAATGTTTGAGACTGGCCATCAGTGGGATTTGGATTTGAACTGGAACTACCTGGAATAAGACCTGGAACAAGGGAAGTTGGAAGTTTGCGTCCATCTGTATTTACCATGCAGACAGCTTTTTCGGATGGTGGAGCTCGAGAGAGAAAATCAGCAAGGATATTCTCTTTGCCAGGGATGTGTTGCATTTTCAATTGAATTGGGAAATCCATTTTGTCCATCGGATGAGTTGTAGATCTGGAATATCATTCTGTTTTTTCTTCTGAGAACGCCCTGAAATCCTTTATAATCTGTTTCCATAATAAAAGAATTCTGAGCAAGATAAAACTTGAATTTTTTGATTCCCTGAATAACTGCAAGAACTTCTCTTTTGAAAGAGGGATAATTGCGTTGTGCTGGCGTAAAAGATCCTAACTTATAACCACAGACTTGTCTGTGTCCATTGTCTTCTTCAATGCGGACTGCTGCCCAAAAAATCAAGGGAAGCATCAGTCTGCAAAATGAGTTGTCTTGGACCTGGGATCTTGGGAGAAGGAAGTGCCTTGTATAACTCCTTTAGCTTCTGAACTGTAACTATGGCTTCTGGAGACCAATTTCCAATGTTGGATTTTCGGAGGTACTTGGAAATCTAGCTGGTGAAGTTGGCCAATAATAGGACATGCGATGAGGCATCATTGATGAGGCAAAGGAACTGTTGGATCTGTGTAATAATTCTGAGTTCATCAGGAAAGTCGAGGACTTTGCTTGATATGTGGTCCTGTAAGAAAATGTGTAATACCCGAGCCTGGAATGTGAAATTTTCTTGTTTATTATTTTGAAAATTATATTTCCTTAGATTCTTTGAGATTTGATTCTTACTTCTTTGTTGTCGCAAAATGCATTGCATTTCCGGAGCGATAGCTAGAGAGTGTTTTTTAGTCCTCAGCAAATAGTGAAACTAGTATTTAGGTGACTTAAATTTTATATTTTAATTGTTGTTGGCTAGAATTAATTTAGTGATAGTTATTTTAGCTTTAAAATGCACAAAATAGGCTATTTGACCAATTTTAAGTTAGTTGACCAAGGGGGTTTGACCTTTGACCAAGTTGGCATCCTTTATGAAGCAAAATAACAAAGAAAAATAAAACAAAAAGCTGAAATTTAGACCTTGAGCTGGCCGAAATATTGAAGAGAAAAAAAAACCATTTTCAACTTCCAATCTTAAAATCTTCGCGTGAGCTCGTGTGGGGTTGTTACCGAGCCATCCAGCGTTATTTTCCTCGCGACTAGGAGTGCCTAAGGTGAGGGAAGCACGTTATTTGCGCATTTAAATGATATGTATGTCAACTTTGTGATTTTTGAGTTTTATCCGTAGATTGTTGTTTAAAGCGTTTTAATGCTTCTAGAATGTTCCTTGACAATTGTAGAACATGTATTTATAGCTTTTTAACATTTTTTGCGGTTAAATGTTGAGATTGCAATTTAAATTGTTAGTTGAATAGTAGTTTGTGAATAGTAAACCCTTGAAACGATGAACTTGCTCCGTTATGCTGTCCGTTGATGTGAAAAGATGCTAGATATGCTAGAATGCCTAAATGCATGTTTTGTTTGGATTGTGTAATAGAAAAATCGAGAAAAATGCCTTGGTGAAAGTCAGGGTCGTTTAGGTCGACTTTACGTTTTCTCATTTTGCGTGATGACATTGTTTCGGGAGGCCATGGAAGCACTTTTGGTGCGGTTGTGGCGTTGGTTGGGTGTTTGGTTAGTATAGTTGTAGTTCAAATGAGGAAAGGGAAAAATTGGGGCTTTGCGTGAATTCTAGGTTAAGTAGGGTTTCGGGGTCTTTAGACGTGCCTTATGGTGACCTAGGAGGATTGGCGAAGTCGGTTTCGAGAACTCGTGGCTCGTTTGGAAATGGTAGCGTTTTGATAGTTGGGGCCAATTTGTGATTGTGCTTGTTTTTTTGATATTATGCCTATAGAATGCTTAAGGTTGCTTGATATACTTGTTTGAGTTAATTTTGATTGAAATGCTTATCAACTGTTGCTATTGCGTGCGAGAGTAACCTACTTTGTTATTCTCCCACGTGTGGCTTTATTGCTCGTATATTGCTTGTATCGTGTCTTGCATTGCATAGTGTCAGGCGCGTGAGTGATGGGCCTCACTGGGTAGCCTCGGGTTGCTAGTGTTGGTTGCTCTAGCTCCGTGTCCTATTCCCTCTTTTCGCTTGGGTTGCCTCCCAGAGAGATTTGGGTCGTAGGATTGATGGATACTTCCGGGGTATTCCAAACTTGTGTTATAAGGTGGTTTTGGGCTGGCGTGTTGTCATCGAATTCGTGATTGAAAGTTGCTCGTGGAAAGAGTATCGTATCCTTTGAATGAGTGTTTATAGTTTTAATGTTTGCCTTGCTTTATTGTTGGTTTTGTTTGTATCTCTATATGATATTTGTATGAATTGCTTGACTAATTAAAGTACGGTAGCAAGTCAAATCAATCTCCTCCAATAGAAGGCTCTGATCTGACCAAAATCAAATCAGTATATTTTTCTAGTTATATAGAGTCTAACACCGTAAAGATAATGTAAGAAATCATCTCATCACTTTGAGCCTAGTGGGCTCTTTCCCATCTAGTAGCCTAGCCTTTACGATAACAGCATAAGAGAAAGATGTTTTACTTTTTTTGGAAAATGAAGACTGAATCTCTCCTTGGCAAAGGGGATCCCTCTTCCCCTTTCTCTAAAATAATAAGGGTTCCAAAAAGCTTACCTTATATTATAGAAAAGTTTTCGAAAGGGGCAGGTTCAATTTTGAAGTCTATCTTCTTCAATGGATAAGATTCAAAGGGCTTGACTGCACCTTCATCTGCGACTTACGGAAAAAGGCGAATCCAAGGGCTCTTTACTAATATAATATCATAGGGGACACTTCCTTGAAGAAAGCCGTACTCCCATCAGCTTTCAAGTAGATAAAGAAGTTCAGGCTAGTGACATCAACTATCGGCTATTGGCCTTTGTGAAAGCTTCTCCTCAATATGTTTGATCCCTTTCCAAACCTTCTTCTTCGTCAATGATTATGGGTCGCTCCTGTCCTGTAGTTCGATACACTAGTCTAAGGCCAGTTGCTTATACAACATCTAGAGTTTATAGTACAATCAGCTTTGGTTATTGCTACACCATCTCTAGACAAACGGTTTGATTCAAGCCACTCCACTACTGGTACAGTAGCACCCTGCCTTAATAATTGCATAGGCACCCGGGAACCCTACTCAATAAAGAAGGGGACTCCCTAAATGAGACTGCTAGCTGGTATGGAGGGACTCGCTTTGCTTGCTTCCTTGTCAAATATGCCTTATCCGTCTTACTTTAATATGAATGGTAAAAGAAAAAAGAAACTTCCTGCAGATTGCTCGAACCACGTAATCTAATCAATGCGCCTATTCCCCTAAATCAAGACAAAAGGGATTCCGGGTAGTTTATTTATAAACCAGCGATACCACTATAGGATGGTGAAAGGCCCCATCTTTAGTCTCGTCCTTACACTAGACCAAGGGGAATCACGACTGCTTCTTTGCTAAAATGACGAGGAGCTAGAAAGGCAGATAGATTGGGTAAGGGAGTACGAGTTGATGTCGATAACCATTGGCACTCGAGCCAACCTAAATAGCATCGATGAGTATTGGTCAGATAACGACTAGCTCTTTCGACTTGGGTAAAACAAGACTGTCCTTCAGGTTTTAAGTCACACAGCTGATCCGCGACATCCTTTCTTATAGCCGCTAAGTCGTGTTTTTTAGGAATGTTAATGCTTTTATTAATGCCCCATTCATCTCAAAATGAAGTCATAACAAGGTAGCCGTAGGGACACCTGTGGCTGGATTGAATCCTTCGCTTTATTATGATATAGAGTGTTTGAAATTGAGTGGCATTTGGGCCCATAGATAGAGTCGCTGAGAAGCGTTGAAATACTTTTCGACAAGGGCATAAAGCATAAGAATAAAAGTGCTCTTTCCATTAGAATATAATAGAAAAAGGAACTCGGACTCGGTAACGGAATAACTATCTTGTATCAAGAAGAACGAAAACAAATGGTGCATTTAGGTGATTGCCATATCATATTGGAATCTCAACTAGGGCATGAGGGGCAGTCTATTATTCCAATCCAACAAAGACGACCGGAGAACTGCCAGTTCTCCTCATCCAGTCTAGATATCCATCCAAGAGCCAGGATTCACTCCAACTGGAGTCTTTCTTGTTGCAAAGCCGTTCAAGTTCAAGCGTCACTATAATATATACTAAGACAAGAAGGGAGAAAAAGCTAGGCATTCCTAGGAAAGCCCTTGCTTAAGAGGAAAGACTGATTGTTACATGAGAGGGTATGTACTGTCAGAACGAAAGGGGGAACGAACAAGCATTCATCTCTACCTCTCCAAGTGACTACTACTAAGTGGATATTCTTTGTGGAAGAAAGACCACGACCGGACCTAGGCCCCCCTCAATAGGGTCTCTCCTTTCTTTTCTAAGGTATGCCACCTGTCTGTGAAATTCTCTGTCGCCTACTCTACTAAACTAATAAGATTGAATATTAAAAGGAAGACGCACCTGGGATCGGATACATCTTCAATCCTTGAATGTCGGTTTTTTTTTTTTTTTCAGTCATTCGATGAGAGAAAAAGTCAAAGTGGGCAAGGTCCTTTCCTTTATGAACCCATAACGAATGGTTCCAGTGAAGAGGTCTTATAGCCATAAGTCAATCAATCCACCGGTTTATTTTATGATTGATTAGAAAGACCAACCCTAGCCCTAGTGAGAAGATGGTTAGATGCTAATTGAAAGAGGGGTAGTTTTATCCATGATGACCGGGTGGCTCTCTTTGCCCTTTCGATCTACTTCCTAAACTAAATGAGGATCTAGCTTTGGATGATGTCCTAGCTAGAGAGTCAACCTTTGAATATTAATGCCTACCGTATTGGAGATTCCAACTATAACTATTATACATTTATGCATTTTCTTTTTATGCGACAGGTATGTGACCTTGGGAATTAGGTTCGGGAGTTGCTTTAGCAATTTAAACTGGTTTCAGGTGTCAGTAATAGAAAAAGGTTGAGAAAAACCATGGAGGTTGACAAACCATTGTTGTTGGGAAAGCCTCTCATCGAGAAGAAAAAAGAAAATAGGACAATAGCTGACTAAACCTCTGGGCTTTTTTTTTTCTGTAAAGATCCTTTTCTTAAAGAGACATTTCTACACTCATTTCAGATCATAGAGGTTGGGCTTCAGTCGAACAACCTTCTCCCTCCCTTCCACCGATGAAACTACTCTTGCAAAGTCAAAAGGTAAAGGTTCACGTCTTCGTAACTAATCAAAGCATTGGAATGAAACCGTGGGCTTACAGGTATAGATAGCTTGGTTTTTGAATAGATAAGACCTTCCTATAGAGGATATTCGGTCGGGATAGGCTAAGCTAATCAGCAGGCTTATTCAGACATGTTTATGGGCAGATAGCAGATATTGATTCAAAACTCTTCCTTAGTGGCTTAGGCTTAGTCGACCTACCTTCGTTGAGGAGCTACAGACTTTAAGAAACTGCCATAGATTGCAGTTTACCTAATGTTCTAACAGCTATCTAGTTCTACCAGCTATAAGCCGGAGATGGTCTCAGTCAGCTAATCGGAAGGCTTATCCACACATGATAGCGAGATTCTGACCTAAAGGTAAAGGGCCTTCCCTGCGGGGCCTTACACACTCAGCTTGCAGGAAAACCGTGTCCTAGGCATATTGATTCTAGTCGCATAAAGGCAGAAAGAGAGAATGCCATGTTTAGATAGATAGGTAAGCGTGTAGGGGAGTCTTACCCAGTTAAAACTTGAATGCCTGCAGTCAGGCAGCCTGGATGAACCTTGTAGCCATTAAAGGAAGAAAGAGCTGCTAAGCGCGCAATAAGAGAGAGACGTTTGACGATCTTTCCTATACCTATTGGCCTTTTTCGAGTTATCTTTCGCTCATTCACCAAGAATTAGATTATATGAGAAAGTTGACTGCTAAAGAGCTTCTTTCGCTTTTCCTGTACCTGACTCGGGTTTATAAACGTTCTTTGGCGTAGTCTTTTTCCTTAACCAAGACTAGCAGTTTCCACAACTCTTTCAAAGCTAGTGTAGGTAGAAAAGCTTTCAGCAAGGGAGTAGACTGAACCTTTGTTCGTACTGGAGGGCAAACCCTTCTATTGAGGCCTTAAAGTTTTCCACTAGAAATGTCTCTATGCCAAGCTTCATGCCTTTATTTTGAATGACTTTTTAACAAGCTGTTGAACTTCCCGCCCCGGGATTGTGACTTATTTACCATAGGAAGTAGTCCAATCTTTTTCACAATAAGATAAGCCAATCCTGGAAGAATAACACAGGAAGGATCAGCACTATCAGCCAGGATATATATTAGACAGAATAGACTTTCGAAATATAGTAAGATGAAAATGAAAGGCAAGCAGGAATAAGAAGAAGACTAGCAGAGAGGGTGACGTGAGGGATAGGGATGTCGCTTATCAGCTCTTTTTGAGATAGATATTCCCGACACCTCATATGTGAAAACGGAATATTGATTGTTTATATGAGGTTTCTATGAAACTATATGATCTTGTTTGCATATCCGTTGTCTTGCTATTGATGTTGCTGCTGATTTCATTGGGTATGCCAAATCTCGTCATGATATTGGCCTTGATAAAAATGACATGATTGGCATTGACTGTTGTATATGAAGCTACCTCCAGCCATTTGATGAAATAATCCACTGCTACCAAGATATACTCATGGCCATTAGAGGACTTGGGAGAGAATTTGCTGATGATGTCGATCCCCCATGTTGAAAATGGCCATGGCGCAGTGAAATTGCGAAGATCCATTTCTGGGGTGTGTCTTAGGTTCCGTTCCCGTGCTCTTGGCATTGAAAGCATCTTTTTACATAATTTTCGCAGTCTTTCTCAATTTAATAGTACCCATTTCTTATGATCTTTTTGGCCATCACGAGACCATTCATGTGGGGATCCAAATCTTCTTCGTGCATCTCTTCCATCACCCTGCTTGCCTCTTCGTTGTCTATACAATGGAGCAGTCTTTGGTTGAAGGATCTTTTGTAGATAATTCTGTCTGCTCTTCTTCCTCACTGATCTGCAAGCAATAGGCTTGTCACGCCCCAACTCGACCCCACCTACGATCAGTCAGGACGCAACGGAATTTCGGCGGCATAACGACAGTAAACAGATTTCCGAGGTTCTAAACCAACCTCATTAAACATCATACATCCATTAATTCTTCAATACAAACAACAACATACAACACAACCATATTATACAATAAAACATCCTCGTTATACGCCTCCGTTCCAACATGACATACAATACCTCAACTTTATCATACATGTCAAAAGTAAGTTGAGACACATTTACAACTTAATCATAAACAAAAGAAAACCGCTAAGTTAACATCATTTGGTTCATCATCTTTTCAATATCTATTACATTAAGAACCATAAGGCATATAAAGTCTATTAAACTAATATACAAGACATTTAAACAACATAAAGTCATGGATAAGACTCGGGAACATATGACTCATCCACGAAAGGCACATTTTCCACATTCTCCTCTTCAGGAGGCACGTACCCGTAATCTTGTGAAAGTACACCTGAAACATGCATTAATAGAGAGTGAGCTTATATACATAAGCCCAGTGAGGATCCGATAGATCTCGACAGTATTCACTACGCTCCTTGGATTTAGTCCTTTGAGCAAGTAAACACACAACAACAATAATAACATAAATAAAGCTATCATCACATAACTATATAACCAATCAATAAGGATACTCTATTTGGTGTAGCTCCAAACGCCATCACGATCTCAACCGTTATTCTTATAACTCCCCATTACTCACGCACCCGAGGTACCTCACTAGCCCCTCCCTCCATGACACCTCCGTCATGCGAGCTAGGGGTAGCCTATGGCAGTCATGCCGTTATCAACCCGACAGCCCGACGCTGCTCGAGAGGTGGCACACACATACCAAGACTCCATATTCATCAATCATCAAACAAGCATAAATCAATCAATCAATTGGGAGATCAGCAACAAGAGTGCCCGATTCCCGCATTCAATAATAATCAATCAATAACATCAATATAACATCAATATTAAATTAAACAACAAACAACGTAGTTAGATGACAAAGTAGGCCATCTAACCGGACATGCATAATATACATAATTAAACTCTAAATTACTCAACAACAACTCACCATTCATCACTCGAACACTACCCAACCATCTAAGGCATCGTTCAAGAAATTAAAGAATGACAACCTAAACTTCTAAAATTCATAACTTACAATCTACTAATCCAAACATTGCCAAATCAGTTCCTATCACTCGCCCATTCAACCTACTACATTAGCCCTCTCGGAAATCCACCATAACACCTCCAAATCATGCCCGATAACCCTAAAACCCTATGACGTCATGGCTGGATTTTCTGGATTTTCACACAAACAATGTAATCGAAAATTCGGCATTACAACAGCACTAACACGTAATTATCAAGTATTTAGAAATCGACGGCAATCGATTTCGAGCAACGCAACTCAATTAAATCAACTTTGAACATTTTAATCAAAATTAAATACCCGGAAAATAAAAATTATGCTATATCCGACAGAAACTCGTAGTATTAGTATATAATGATCCCTAGCATGCAAGGAGCAATAATCTAACATCAGATTACAATTCTAACGGTTCAATCTTCATTTATTCGCAAAAACACAAAAATGACATTTTGAGATCTAGAATTTTTCTCTCACCTTAGATGCGATATAAGCCTAGGAATGCATGCTATGCGTGCCCAACAAGCAGAATCCAAGTCGGTGCGAAGTTTCACGGACAAAAACTAGGTTTTTCTTTGAAAAATTGGATTGAAAAGCTTGAGTTTTCTCTTCTCTTTTCTCCCTCTTTTCTCTCGGCAATGTGTGTGTTTGTGGAGTGTGTTTTGTGTTGTGTGAGTGTGTGTTGATGACAAGGAGTATTTAAAAGCTTGGTCAATTAAAAAAATGCAAAGTCAAAGTTAGTTTAAATAGGTATTTTTGTGTTTTTAATGACTTTAATTGCATTTTAGTGCTCACCAAGTTAAAAATAATTATGCCACCCCCAAGATATCTCAAGTGGATTATTTTTTGGTGACAAGAAGTTTTACAATCAAACAATTCTACCCGAGTCGGCTTAAAACTCGATTTTCGCAAAAGTCGGTGTAAAAACCCTAATAAATTCTTAAGCCGATTTTAAAACCGTTTTCATCAAACACAGGTCTATTAAAGTCCGTGGACTAGGTCTAGAAGGGTTAAAAAGACCAGTTTCAAAATTATAGCGGACGTGTTTCGAAAACACTATTCACTGAAAATCGACGATAAAATTTCTAACTCCGTTTTTGATGAAAATTTCATGAATGCACATTTAGCACGTATTAGAAGTATTGACATCAAAATTATAACTTTCTAGGTCCTATAGCACATAAACAGATCATATGCACGCAAAACGAGGTAAAGCACGTAAAACGAGATAAGCAGAAAAGTGGGGTTTCACATTCTCCCCTCCTTAAAACAATTGCGTCCGCGCAATTCTCAAATTGATAGACAATTAAATCCTCAATCGTTACACTTAATAATACTTCTCTTAGTTCTCATTTATCTCTTAGGATGACACTTAACCAAAGACCTCAAAAGAACAATCGCTGTTGACTGCAAGTTGATGATCATAGTTCCAAGACAATCTCCAATTCATAATTCTCTCCTACCTAATATCTTATTGCATATGAAAGAAATCACAACTCCAAAGTCCTAGCATGATACCACTAATTATCAATCACCCCCTACTACACAAAAGAGCTCTATGAACACCCCGAGGGTTTTAAAAACTCAATCACGATAACATGAATGATTACTGATCAAGGAAATATCTCAAAAGTGACATTTGTCAGAATATGGCTCTTATGAAATTCACAAGGAATTAAGAATATGGAAAGTCATATTCGAGCCAACAATCAAGGGAGCAAGAGGTCAAACAAGTTAGAGAATCAATAGGCTAATAGTTTAATAAGAAAGCATGATAACTAAGATAAGAAATGTCTCAGCACCTTTCAGTTAAATAAGTACGAACAAAGGATGATGACGAGTCAACACAGTGCTGAGTATGTTAAACAAAAAAATTCCTGAACAAGTAGATATTTCAATTCTCAATGATTGTTCAAGGAACCAACAAGTAAGTTGTACTTGAGGTGAAATGAAATTAAGAGATAAGAGATGATTAATTCAATAGAAAACATGAGTGGCAAGATAATGAGTATCTCAGCATACAATAACCAAAGAAGTATAAATAAGAAGGGACAATGCTGAGTATATTAAATGAGCAATTACTAGCAAAGTAATGGCTCAGGATTTAATAATAAAACAATATGATTAACAAAGATCAACAAGAATATCAATGATGTACTTAGGTAGAGAGTACATCAAACAAGTGGAATTCGAACAAGTAAAATGGTATACCAAAGGAAAAATTACTTTCAAATGAATAGTAATAGGATGAAATGAAATATTGAAATCAATGGCTGGAGATATAGAATGAAATATAGAAGTCTCAAACCTTAACTCCAATAAGCGACATTGCTATAAGAAACAAATATGAATGTTAAGAATATAAACAATGTCAAATGAGTATAGGATCCATTAATCCAATAAGCAAACTTTCAAGAAACAATTGATAGGCTAGAAAAATGTAACTCTCTCTCAAATAAGTGAGAATAGAGTAAAAGATAATAATAACACTGATAGAATTATGAAGTACAAGAAGGGTGTCCCACCTACACATTTGAACACCAACAAGTCAAATCCTATAATTTATCTTCCTCCAAAACAAGACACTAAGGAGATCTAGAGAACATAAGGAGTCATAACAATCACCAAACAAGATAAATCACTCCAAAATTTTACATTCCGTACCAGACCAATCACTAAACGAGATAAATCACCGATTACCCAACAAGATTAACTAATGAGGACTCCAAAATCTGATAACACAATACATATTCATATTAACCCATTATAACACAACAGAATCCCCAATCAACAATTTAGAAAGTCACACCACCTAGAACTCAAAAGCTTGATATAGGCAAGTAAATGTTCAGCCATCGAAATGCATTCTTATTTCCTCAAATAATTCTATCTCCCAACAATTACATCTTCGAATAAAGTAACTTTAGTCAAGAATCACTCCAATTGTCTCCAAGGTCTAAAGATCAAAACTCCAAAATATCCATTAATAATATAGCAATCCCAAATAGTAGAAATATTCACATGTTATACCACAATCTAGTCCATTCACAAATATACATCACTAATTCCTCAAATAAATTCATTCTAAAATGACCTCAAGAAAGTATAGTCTGAGTTGAGACTCCAAAAGTGTCTAATCACAACCTCACAAAAACCTCAACTTATGATTCATCTCCAAGTAATAACAAGTTAAACATGGCAACAAAAGTAATTATAATCATCAAGATACGTTGCTATTTCCTCGAACAACTTCATTCTCGCTAAAGGAACATCAAGATCAATTCACTAAGCCGAAACTAAAATCCATAAACATAACAATTAAAATCTCACTGATAAACTTCTAGAATAATAATAATTCAAAATCATGGCCTACCACTATTTCCGAAAACTCTTGCAACCACCCTAGACATTAAAAGGTCACTCACGAGTTAAAACATGTGTGCAACTATATCATATGAAAGACAAGTACAACGTAATGCACAATTATCATACAATGCAACATTATCACATAACACACAATTCAACATATAAGAAGCCAACATCACATAAATAGGTTATATCACAGAAATAAGTTATCAACAATTAAAGTCACATAAGCAACAAACTTCACATAAGACAAGTTCATCACGTAACTCAAATTGGTCACTTAAAGTACATTGAGCACCTAAAGCACATTGTTTCACATAATCTAGTTATAAACAATTAAAAGCACATAAACAACTAACTTCACACAAGGCACAAAATCACATAAAACACAATTGTCACATAATACACATTAATCACATAATGCACATTAATTACATAATGCACATTAATCACATAATGCACATTAATTACAACACATTGAGTACGTATAGCACGTTATCACATAAAACATATTGACCACATTAGTTCACTTAACACACAAGGTACATTGGTCACATAGAAAGTTAGACACATAAGTAAATTAATCACATAAACATATTAACATATGTTTCACTTTTCTTTCACTTAATACATACTTGCATGCTTAGACCACTACCCACATTCCGAGGATACCCCGGCTGACAGCTAACATGCGCTCTGATACCACTTAAACTGTCACGCCCCAACTCGACCCCACCTACGATCAGTCAGGACGCAACGGAATTTCGGTGGCATAACGACAGTAAACAGATTTCCGAGGTTCTAAACCAACCTCATTAAACATCATACATCCATTAATTCTTCAATACAAACAACAACATACAACACAACCATATTATACAATAAAACATCCTCGTTATACGCCTCCGTTCCAACATGACATACAATACCTCAACTTTATCATACATGTCAAAAGTAAGTTGAGACACATTTACAACTTAATCATAAACAAAAGAAAACCGCTAAGTTAACATCATTTGGTTCATCATCTTTTCAATATCTATTACATTAAGAACCATAAGGCATATATAGTCTATTAAACTAATATACAAGACATTTAAACAACATAAAGTCATGGATAAGACTCGGGAACATATGACTCATCCACGAAAGGCACATTTTCCACATTCTCCTCTTCAGGAGGCACGTACCCGTAATCTTGTGAAAGTACACCTGAAACATGCATTAATAGAGAGTGAGCTTATATACATAAGCCCAGTGAGGATCCGATAGATCTCGACAGTATTCACTACGCTCCTTGGATTTAGTCCTTTGAGCAAGTAAACACACAACAACAATAATAACATAAATAAAGCTATCATCACATAACTATATAACCAATCAATAAGGATACTCTATTTGGTGTAGCTCCAAACGCCATCACGATCTCAACCGTTATTCTTATAACTCCCCATTACTCACGCACCCGAGGTACCTCACTAGCCCCTCCCTCCATGACACCTCCGTCATGCGAGCTAGGGGTAGCCTATGGCAGTCATGCCGTTATCAACCCGACAGCCCGACGCTGCCCGAGAGGTGGCACACACATACCAAGACTCCATATTCATCAATCATCAAACAAGCATAAATCAATCAATCAATTGGGAGATCAGCAACAAGAGTGCCCGATTCCCGCATTCAATAATAATCAATCAATAACATCAATATAACATCAATATTAAATTAAACAACAAACAACGTAGTTAGATGACAAAGTAGGCCATCTAACCGGACATGCATAATATACATAATTAAACTCTAAATTACTCAACAACAACTCACCATTCATCACTCGAACACTACCCAACCATCTAAGGCATCGTTCAAGAAATTAAAGAATGACAACCTAAACTTCTAAAATTCATAACTTACAATCTACTAATCCAAACATTGCCAAATCAGTTCCTATCACTCGCCCATTCAACCTACTACATTAGCCCTCTCGGAAATCCACCATAACACCTCCAAATCATGCCCGATAACCCTAAAACCCTATGACGTCATGGCTGGATTTTCCGGATTTTCACACAAACAATGTAATCGAAAATTCGGCATTACAACAGCGCTAACACATAATTATCAAGTATTTAGAAATCGACGGCAATCGATTTCGAGCAACGCAACTCAATTAAATCAACTTTGAACATTTTAATCAAAATTAAATACCCGGAAAATAAAAATTATGCTATATCCGACAGAAACTCGTAGTATTAGTATATAATGATCCCTAGCATGCAAGGAGCAATAATCTAACATCAGATTACAATTCTAACGGTTCAATCTTCATTTATTCGCAAAAACACAAAAATGACATTTTGAGATCTAGAATTTTTCTCTCACCTTAGATGCGATATAAGCCTAGGAATGCGTGCTATGCGTGCCCAACAAGCAGAATCCAAGTCGGTGCGAAGTTTCACGGACAAAAACTAGGTTTTTCTTTGAAAAATTGGATTGAAAAGCTTGAGTTTTCTCTTCTCTTTTCTCCCTCTTTTCTCTCGGCAATGTGTGTGTTTGTGGAGTGTGTTTTGTGTTGTGTGAGTGTGTGTTGATGACAAGGAGTATTTAAAAGCTTGGTCAATTAAAAAAATGCAAAGTCAAAGTTAGTTTAAATAGGTATTTTTGTGTTTTTAATGACTTTAATTGCATTTTAGTGCTCACCAAGTTAAAAATAATTATGCCACCCCCAAGATATCTCAAGTGGATTATTTTTTGGTGACAAGAAGTTTTACAATCAAACAATTCTACCCGAGTCGGCTTAAAACTCGATTTTCGCAAAAGTCGGTGTAAAAACCCTAATAAATTCTTAAGCCGATTTTAAAACCGTTTTCATCAAACACAGGTCTATTAAAGTCCGTGGACTAGGTCTAGAAGGGTTAAAAAGACCAGTTTCAAAATTATAGCGGACGTGTTTCGAAAACACTATTCACTAAAAATCGACGATAAAATTTCTAACTCCGTTTTTGATAAAAATTTCATGAATGCACATTTAGCACGTATTAGAAGTATTGACATCAAAATTATAACTTTCTAGGTCCTATAGCACATAAACAGATCATATGCACGCAAAACGAGGTAAAGCACGTAAAACGAGATAAGCAGAAAAGTGGGGTTTCACATGGCTGGTTCCTCTAACAACGTGATCTCTTTTTCTACGAAAGATTTTTTGTAGAGTATGACAATGGTTGATGCCAGATTGGCGAGGGAATCCGCCTCTTCCTCTTATTCTTTTTCCTTTCTCGGCTGTTCTTGTCCTTGTAGGTCTTACTTTGGCTATTGACTCTGTTCTGTCTATAGTAAGACATTCTTTCGCTGCCTTCCCTGTCTGTGTATGAGGACTTCTCGGCCTGTAGATGGGCTTTCAGGAGCAGGTATAGTGGAAGGAAGCTACTAGGCTGTTGTGGAAGGGTAGGAGCCCCTTGTTCTTCTTCCCCTTTTTATGGGTCAAAGCAGGAAAGACTTAAAGGTTCCAAGCTCTAGTTGAAGTAGGAATTCCTATCTAAAGCCTCTTTCTTCCCTGTGAGGGAGATTCTTCCTTATTCATACCAAATGAAGGGATGCTTGGTCTCATTCGAGTACCATTGCCCAATCGGGGAGTCAAGTCTGTCTGCCCTTTCAAAGGGTGGTCAGATGTGAAAGAGTAAGGAGCCCTTGTTCGTTTTGAGTGGGTGCCCCGTTGTCTATGGGGAAGGAATGGATTAAAAGTAAGACTATGTATAGCTCTCAATTCCTTGTTCTTTCTTGTCTGGTAGTTAAGGAGTTAATGCAAATAAAAGAAGAAAGAGACTCAACTCTGATGTCGGAATATTGTCTACGTAGTTCTAATAGGTTCTATTTCTTCCCGAAGGGGAATACCTTATTTATCTATTTGAATCTTACACGTTCCAACTTCTTAGGTAGTGACGGTGTCTTAGTTCGCGGTTCATGGGAACCGTTTCAGTCTTTTGTGGACGTAGTTCAGAAGTAGTTCTACCGACATCCAGAGCTTCTACCAAGGCAAGCGAAATCCTCATCTATTGCTATAGATTCGAGAATAGGCATCGAGTCCTTTGACGATAGATCTTAGAAAGTCAAAATTGGCTCACACTTAAACGAAACGAAAATAAGGCCGGATTCATCCTTGATCTTCCTACCCCTTACTATAAAGAAAATGGGGAATATCACCCGGGAATGATCTATGCTCCTCATTCCTCCTCTTTACGCTACTATAGCTCGCAGAGGCATTGCTCTAACTGAAATCTCATTCTCTCATCCGTATCAGTCTTTACCCATAGGAGAAAGAGGGTCACTTCTATGGCCAAATATCACATGCTAGTCATCCCCCTATCACTACAACCCAATCTACTCAACTATCAACCACCTCCATGCTTACTTATATTGAATCAGTCTATATCTTTAGATCTTCCAAGTAAGCTTCATTACGATAGGACTTTCCCCTTAGATGCATATCCGCCTAACTTCACCCCAGTTGAAGACCCCACCTTTTCCTCATTCTCCTATGGGGCTTTTTCCGATTTGATATTAGGATTTCCCTTGGGATTCAACCTCATTGCTGTCAGCCTAGTAAGAAGGGCATTCGCGGGCAGCTTTCGAGAAGAAATAAGCGGTCTTAGGCCTTGCCTTCAGTTCTTACGACTCTGAGTTGGATTTCCTATCAGACTAGAAGCAAGTCTAGCGAAGTCACCTCGGCATTCAATTTGTGTTGAGTTTGAGTGAACACCCGGTGAAATGGATTTTGGAAAGAATAGCAGGCAAAGTAAAGTCCTTGCTACGAATTCTGGGTAACATTTTGTATTCCTTAAGGTCACAGGAGAAACTGACTTCCTGTTGTCGCCCCTAGGCTATGTGACCAGCAGTATCTATTTCACTTTCAAAGAGACTTTTGTCAATTTAATAGTTTGAGTCAAGCATTCTCCGAGACCGAGAAGATGAAGCAGATAAATCGGTAGCTATTCTCTCGTAGCGACTCCGAACGAATGCTTAGTTTGACCAAGAATTGCTATTGCCTAAGGCGAACGAACGCTTAAGGAAAGGCTCCATCCCAACTGTGGAAAGCTGTCCAATTCAAATTGCTAACATGCTAAGACTTCTACTCCTACAAGGCGAAATGGCCACCACCTACCTAGGTAAACCAATTGACTTGCTAACAGCCTTTCTATATGCAACTCATTCTCTTCCGAAAGAGCTGACTTTTGATGGCATGAGGTTGTGAAGTCCCACAATGGATATTCCTCCAACAGCTGATTCGATACCATCCATACAAGCAACGGATTCTACCCCCTGACTTGATTCATCGGAGATTGACGGGTGTGATCGCAAAAACACTTTTGGCGGGTAAGACCTCTAATGCCATGAGTGGAATTAGTCCTAGGCACACTAGATAAGAGTAAGTAAGAGCCAATTAACATTATCTTTCTCACTGGGAAAAGAGCTTATTATATTATATCTGTGCCAAGCTTAGGAAAACTGGTAATTCCTTCAATAGCAGCTGATTCAGTACATCAATTCCTTGCCAATGGCTCGCTTCGAAAGAAAGAAATCTTCTTTATACAATTCTCAGTCATATTCAATCTTGAAAGAACTCTCTCACTTCTTCCCTATTCCCGCCTTAGGAACACTCACTTCCGTTGATGAGGTACTCACTGAGGCAACAATCCCATAAAGGAAGGGGTCCAATCTGCATGTGTTAAGCACTCTGCATTTAAGAGAAGCTAGCGTTCGATTCCATGCTTCCCTATGCTATCGAATCGCGGACGATGTCGATGCATATGGACGATCTCTTGCCGCTGTCGGAGAAGGAGCTGGGATCTTATCAGCTTCGGAGGTTGGAGGAGGTTAATCAATAGGGGAATCAGCCCTAAAAATAATAAAGTAGACCAATCGATTTGGATTACAGATTTTCTCCATTGAGAATCGGTCTGAAGGCTTTTTCAAAAGTCAAAGAAAGGAAAGGAGTAGATAGATTGGCTCCCTCCTGCTAGAATGGATAAATGCACCTTGGTTTTTTTGGATAACTGATCACTTCTTGGGTAACAGTTGTAGTGGCAGCCAAGTCCAACCGGCTAGCCAATAGCTGGAATAGAGTATGCTATGAAAAAAGAACCTTATTAATTTTCAGGAAAATATCCCGTTTTCCTTTGCTTACCCTTCAGACCAAAAAAGATTATATTTTATTTAGTGTCATGACTATCGGCCATGGTCGATAGAAGAGATTAAATTACTAATTATTAAACAAAAAAAGTATTTGAATTATCACTAGCTCGAAATGCATGTATAAAAAAAGCTTGTTGGGTTAGGAAAGGGAGCACTAGTAAGAAGAGGCCCTTAGAAAGCTTAACTTGTTAGAGCGAGAAGATTGGCAGAACTGAGAGTCTTACTACTCTTATCTACGGTATAACTTTTCAAACTCTTATCCAAGATATCCTTGGGAGGCTTGCTATCTATGGTATCCTCGGTAGGACGATTAATGGCTTTTATCTAGCTATTGCCCTGTTTTAATCCTATTCGATCGTATAGAACTCTACTAGATACCCTAGCTATTCCGCCCTATCAAAGCCCTCTCGAGCAAGGGGATGGACGGACAACAACCCTTGAGGGAAAAGCAGAAGCATAAGCACTTAGACTAGATGTCCTCAGATATGCAACCAACTGTCCTAGTAAACTACCTTGGCTGGTGTTGGCGTATGGGTTCTAGCTCAATCAGAAAAAGTTTAAGTGAATCTTCTGCGACTCCCCCTTGCTACTAGCTCCTAGCTCGTGGGTACCGCTCATTTCATTGTTGAAAGTTTAGATTCTTTATCTTCCATGGTTATTAGTTGTTTTGGAGACTCCACTAGTTAGAGTAGCCATTCCTTAATTAATAGTAGTTGGGAAGGTTTCCACTCGATGAAGTTGAGAAGACGTGGCTAAAAGTAGGCAAGGCTTTCCATGTTGGTTCCCATGATATACCCTGTAGTAATGGTATCTGGGAAACCCAGGGCATATACCGATTTAATAAGGTTGGCAGTGCCGACCGCAATCGGGCATAGATTGATCTAATTGAAATAGATCTCTTGTTAGGAGAATTTAGTAGGAATAAAAACCTGCCTGATTCCCTTAACCGAAAGGAAATGCTAGTCATATGTCAGTATCCCGAAATCTTCTATGTTGTCATGAGAAATTCAGATTCTGTCACAACGGATTTTTCCTCATACGGATCTAAGCTCTCGAAAGTGCCTTCCTTCCATTGCTTTCAGGAGAGATCCGGTGCAGCTTCTTTGTGAAATCACAGGACTGCCTCAAAGCTGAGGTTCTAAAGCTGATAACCAATCTGGGACTCTTTCTTTCAAAGTATCAACACCGGAATGGGAATTGTCTTGTTTGATACAAAGGAAGCTCAGCTGCTCTACTTTCGACGTGCAAAAATGAAAACATTTAGCCGGTTCAAAAGAATAAATAAGATAAGGCGATTGATAAAGCAATCAGACTCATAGGTGCGGAAAACAAGCTGTGTTGCTAAAGGCAGGCAGCTTCACAACAAAAAAGGGTATATACTCTGGGGATGCCCTCTGGAAACTTTGTAAAAGTGCCTCCGGTAGGAAGGTCTTTGTCTACAGCCTCTTCGACTTTAGCTTTGACATTTTCTCTAGGGCTGGTTGAAGTTCTGGGCTTTTCTTTCCATTAGTAATCTGGGCTTGTACTTGAATCGAGATATCCTTGGTCTTCTTTGACCCTCGAATTGAATAAGCTCTTCTTCCTCAAGTTTTTAGCTTGGAACAAGAATGGATAGAGTTGACTCAGCTGCGATTGCTCTTGTTCTCTTTGCTCTTTAGAAAATGGTTTCTGTGAACAAGGAAGAAGGGCTGCCATTGAATCAGTTTCTTTTGGTTAGAAATTGAATAAGAGAAGAAAGATCGTAGCTATAATGCTCTCACAGGTGGGCAAAGGAATACAACAGAGCAATCCAGCTGGCATTGAAAACAGATGTTGATTAAGAGTTCATAGTAGTTCAATCAAATCCCCAGGCAGGCGAGACAGAGATACATATATTCAAAGAAAAAAAGCTGTTATCTTAACTGATTCTTATCTCAAGGCAGCTAGGGACAGACAAGAGGATGAGCTACTAGTACGAGTAGTGGTTCGGCAGCGTCTTCGATGCTTTGAATAGCGTAGTAAAGTAGCCAAACAAGGGATGCAAGGATAAGATTCCTCTCCGATCACAGTGCAAATGCAATGCCATATTACATAGAAATAGATGCGGTATTACGGGTTGAATAAGATGTTTTTGCTCAAGTGGAATCAACAAATGTGGAAACTTATCGTATAAATAAAAGTGAAATAAAGAAGTCTTCCTTGCCCGATGTCTTCTCTGAAAGGACTGAGTGCACTACTAGGAGTAAGGTTTACCTACTAAGAGTGAGACTAGGGAGCTCTATGAGTACGGTATGCGGGAACTCCTTTTTCTGTTTTCATAAGCTAATCACAAAGAAGTCTTGTTGGATTAGTGAGGTTCGTAGCCCTTTGATTCTTGAGAGATAGGAATTTCATACAAGTGAAAAATACAGCAAAGTCAAAGCAGGGGGCGATATCTGGTGAGGATATGGGTAGGGTTAGTAGGTACAAGGAAGGGAAAGACTTACTAAAAGACAAGACAAAAGACTGGCTTTCTTACTGCCTTGGCTCTTAGGACTTCTTACAAGGAATGGGAAGATAGAGAGGCGCATACTGTCCTACTTTATTCCTTTTTCTGGCCTTACTACGTGCAGGCTTCTAGGAATCTTTTCAAGCACAGACAGATGAAAGCATAGATGAAAACAGGGAAATTCTTAAGGACATCAATGCTACACTCACTAGTAACGAACAGCAGGAATCGCATACAAAAGTTGACAATAAGTATGCCAATCCACTGGTGAAGATAAAGGCACATCCTGAGAAAGAAACTCTAAAATGCTCGGTGAAGGGCCATAGAAGTGCACTTTTAAAGTGCATTAATCAGGCTGTGAAGGTCACAGGGGGGCTATGAGACCCGATTAAACGTAGGAATTAGTGCTGGAAGCCCTAGTATTAAGCAAAAAATGAAAAGTAGCCCCAAGCTTATTCATAAGCTCAAGATAGCCAAGATGGATGGAATAGGGCTAGTTTAAGACAAGACAGACCCATCTATATTCTCCTGCTCGCGTTTACAAGGTTTCCCACTCGCTTTATTGAGTTACAACCCTTATTGGGTTCTACAAGGAAGCATCTCGATAGGTCCGCAACTTGTGCTGTGGTTGATGCCCCACCCGAGCTCTAATTCCATACTTGATTTGCCGGTTCTTCGTCCGAGAGGCCCCCTGAGGATGCGGGAAGCCAATGATAGGAGTGGTTAACTGGACTCTTCTTCGAAGGATTTCATCAAATCAGACTTTAGCTCGGCTAGGGCACCTGATCTAGCGTATTCGTGCTATCCAACACGAAACCAAGAGACGGGACGCTTGAGCAAGGCTTATTACGCATCTCTTTGTTGATATACGTAATCAAATTATGGTGAACGGTCCCTCTTCAGGTTGTCTCAATTCCCGATAACGCCCGCACTAACAACAAGAATCGCCTGAGCCAATTAGCTGTTGCCGACTGTGTTTCACTCCACCTCGCTTTTGACCTTAGCTCCTATGCTTGCTGCTGACCCAACCACCATAAACAGAATACCAGTTCCCGACCAGACAGAAGAAACAACTAGAGTGGATTTCTTTGTTGGACCGATAGACCGATCAAGACCTGTTACGAGCAATAGCGTCAACCACTTTTCCAAAGACCAATACACAAGCGATTCGCCATAGTCTAATCGATTGAGGAGAACAGCCAATGACCTAGCTTGAGATTGAAATCAAGATAATATTGAAAATAGATTCTTCCTTTTATCTTCGCAGAAGGCCAGATTGATGCTTATTATCAATCCTTGTGAGAGCTTATATGGGAGCCCCTATGCGATGGCTTTAACACGCCCTCCCTCTTATAAGAAGAAATGCCCATACTATTGAACTATAGCCCCTTTTACGAGATGAACTTAACAGAGAAGAGGGGAGGGATACATATTTATTATTTATAAAAAAAAAAAAGAAAAAGCTATTAATTAACCAATGGATTTCCCTCGCTTAGCAACAGAAGAAAGATGAACTGGAACAAAGCGAGCAAGGGATTCATGATTAGCGGATTAGCTAAATTAAGCAAACAAAAGGCAAAGCATGAGCGGCAAGAACCAAGGGCATGCCTGACCTGAGCTCCTACTCCTAGGCTAGAGCAAAAGCTGAGAAGAAGAAGGAACATTCTAAAATGTTAAATACACGGATTCGATCGACCGGGGACCTCTTCCTCTTTCCGAGAGATTGAAAAAAGAAAAGTGCTTTCGCCTTCTCAACATTGCCGCCCTCATATCTAAGGGAAGACAAGCATATAGTTTCCCTAAAAGAAGGGCCAGTCCAATTAAGCGCAAGATACTACTTAACGTTGGAGGACATAGACTTAGCAGTGTCTTCGGGGTTTATCGTAAATAGGGTAAGATTGGTTTCAACTAGCATATGGGCACGATTGAGCATCGAGTCCTTAGCAATGGACTGCCTAATATGTAGGAGATAGATGTTGTCGACGCTTATTGCTCGTGACGACCCTGCCGCCACATAAGGCTCGAAGACCTCTGACAGAAGTTCGCGGGCTGCTGAAGAAAACTAACCAAAGCAAGCACCTTTCGAAATGATCTGGTTCGACAATTTATAGGGCTTTTCTCATAAATGTTCAGTCAGGTCGTCATCGAAAGGTTGCCCCAGCCGGCAGTGAAAAAATAATCATCAACGATGATTCGAAATCATATGTCAATTCCTACAGAGCAGGGGGTGTATCGAAGCATACATCCTAAGTCAGGGCATCCTGAGCCAATGCCAAAAGTGTTTTATGGTCGAAACACTCGACCCTCAAGCTACTAATCCAACCTGGTCTCGTCCTATACATTAAGGGGACCCATTTGTTTGAGCTGACACTTTTTAAGGACAGGTAGCTGTAAAGGTTATTACCGTACTGCCTCAATCACTTCCTTGAAAGGGTCTCATCCTCCTCCGAACCTTTGTAATTGGCTTCGACCGTAGTCTGAATCTTTGGCCGCCTCTCGTGTGTCTCTTTCAAAATATCTAAATAGTTTTCTACTGGCCGGCGTCCTTAGGAGGTCTTCTTCGAGATGTAATTAACTACTAAATCATGTATCCTCCTTGAGAAAGCTGGCTTGCACAACATAACGAGAGAAGCGCGTAATTGCTCTAAGTGCGAGCGTGCACGCTACTACTACATCATAAAGAAAAAAGAGGTAACAAAGCATTATTTGTGTAACATAAGGGAAAACAGCTAGCGTGAAAGCCGTTGCTTGTTCCCTGAAGCTGAAAGCGGCGTAAGCAAAATCGATTGAGTACCAGTACTGCCTTGCCCAAAGTTACCAAAGAAAGTGGAACCCTTGAAAGAGAGACGTAGGCTCGAAAGCAAGAGATAGAAGGTTTCGTTTACCACTGGAACTGGAGTAGGGGAACTAGCACGACGAACAATGCTTGGCACTCTATCAAGTGAGCCCCTCTCATTCTCTATAAGCCCTATGCCCTGTATAAGCATTCTTAGCTCAATACCCTTTTACCGTCTTCCTTCTCACGCTAATGAAAGCCCTTACAGAACAACTACTGCGAGAGCCTTTCTTTCCCCTATACGGACGGATACTCTATTTGGTCAAAGTCACTTTCCAGAAGAGCCAAATTTCATTCTTCTTGTTGTTGTTAAACAGGCTGTGCCTTTGGTCGCCTATGATAGGGGGGCCTTCTCCACTCCTTGTTGAAGTAGCAAAGCTCATTGAGGCAAACCTAGATAGAAAGAAAAGTTTCATTTTCCTTTTATTAGTCTGAGTTCATCTTTTTTGCTTGAAAGCGTGTACACACACTGAAAATAGAGAAAAATATCCCTTTCTTTAAATAGGTAGCTCACTGGAGCAAGCAACGAAGTGCCATAGGGTTTAGGATAAACAACTACTGAAGTAGGTACAATCTCTTTATGGATCAATCAATCTATAGAGTTCATAGATAAGGAAAAACCTGAGATTAGACTTGGAGAAAGCAGCATTGAATACGAAAAACAAAGGCGAAGGTTCAGGAATCGACCTTTCTAAAAAGGAAACTTGTCAAAGCTGATGGAAGATTCTTGTGTCTTGGCTTCGCCGTGTTAGAACATGAAATATTGTCTTTTAGGTGTGCTGTTATTGATTGGTGCCCTATCTTTATTTTGCTGTTTTCGTTATTACTGGATGGGGAAGAAGAAGGGTAGACTGTATCTAGGCAGCGAAACCCAAATACAACAAGAGTGTAAGAATCCAATAGGATTGGAGCTTGCTTGCTTTAGACTTGCATCAAGAAAAGGGGGACAACCCGCCCCCAAGTAGCATCCTTTGAACGTTTAGTCATCTCTCTCTCCAAAAAGTACTAGATTGACGTATCACAAGGACCTTTCCTTTCTTTGTCTTTCTCGCTATAAGCGATCTTGTACGCTTCTGGTGCAAGAACTGAACTGATTCCACACCGGACCACCAATAATGACTTTTATGTACCAAAGCCCTATAGCCCCACCTAAATACCTACCCTTACTTCCTTATGGGCTAGATGAAGAGAAAAAGCAGGACTGACTGACAAGATACTGATTTAAGCTACTAACAGCATTGGATCATACAGGACAGGACTTGATATAAGCAGTCCCGAAGGGAATAAGCACTAAACTAAGCATAAAGAGGTAATCTACCCGGGGTTGAAGCAACATACGGAGCTATGACTCATGAGGTTCTGCCTTTTCCAATGGTAGACTAGAAAGGTGGCATCCTTAGGAGGGACCTTGGGAATAAGCGCTTAATCCAATTAATAGAATAGATCACTATCTCGCTGGCTGGAATCGGTTTGCCCACTAAACTAACAATGATTCTCTACCAACTAAGATATTAGAATATACGTGTTATGTCGAATTCATTCTATTCAATATCTGTTCTCGAAGCCATACTTTTGTTCTTAAAGAACCTTGCAATCGAGACCCTGTTAGACGGCTTCGTCACTATTAGTGTTGACTGCTGATATCCCAGGTCACATTGCGTGCGGGATATGTCGACCGGTAATACGAGGTCGTTTAGATCATCTCTCATTCACAAGGCTGTCTGGAGAAAAGGGGATAGGAAAGAAGATTATAGACTAGTGTCCAGAGACAGAGTTCAGTCAAAATCAGTCTCATTCCATCACATCGTATAAAGTGGAAGAAAAAAGGTTAAATACATACGTAAGCGACGATGCGGTCTTCAAAGCAAACCAAGTGTATCAAGGCTACTAAGGTCTTGTACCACCGATCATTCGCTCACTTTCTTGCTTGTTGATGCAAGGAAGTTAAATCTATAAGATATGCAACGAATACCCACTTCCCCTCAACACTGACTCTAACACCAAACCTCACTCACCTTGAACGCTTTGAAACTACCTTCACGCCCTTCCTTCTCTTTCGAATGAGAAAGTCAAAATATCATAAGAGAAAAAGAATTGACAAGAGCTTATTCAGTTAGTCAGAAAGCTAGATCAAGAAAGCTGCACCCAATAGAGCAACGCCTTGAGTAGACCGATAAGGTCTCGCGAAGCCGGTCACCGTACGCCTACGATCCTATCTGACTATTGAGGAGAACTTACCTCATCTGTTTTAACATCTCGATTGGCATTGGTAGCCTCTTCTCTTAAAGAGAAATGTAACCAGGTCGAAGAGGTCATTCTATTGATTAAGGAAAATAGAGTTGGAATGTGGTCTCGTAGCCTTCCGTTACCCATAAGACCAAGGATGTTTAAAGCCAACGAAAACTCCTGCACGAAGCGAGATTAGAGCTTTCTTTGCTATATTCTATGTTAGTTGGCTTCCAGTCGAGTGGTGTAGGACGGACTATCGGAGCTAGTACGAAGATCAGAACCAAGCTTCCGAGATCAATCAGTGTCAAAATAGGACTCAGGGGAGAGGGATGATAGTCCTGATTTCGCGGCATCAGCATGACATTCCGCCGTTCCCAGCTGCCCTATATTTTCTTCCGCGGAATTACTAACGTCTCTTTACGTCACCGAGCGAAGTGTTCACTTTGCTTGGATCTCGATCCAGATAAAAAAGTGAGTTCGGTCGAGTGCCGCCTATCAAAATCTCGCTTATCTCTAAGGTTCACCCAATGAAGATGCTAGCATAGAGATTTGACGCATCCCTTTGTATAGGAAGCTTTTCAATCGGTAAGGTACTCTAGGGCCCGGGCTCACATGCCTTCTGGTCAAGGGTAGGGATCCCTTTCTTCTTTCCCTTTTACTTGAGAGTTGCACTGGCTATTAGGCCTATTAACTCAATAGGACTACAGTCTTGATTCTTGGTCATTGGTTGCTAGGAGCGAAAGAGGCAGGAAAGAAAGATAAGACCTGGAATGAAGGAGAGTGAAGAAAGTTTCATTTCTCTCTATGGAAGCATCAGGCACAAGTAAATATGCCACCGGTTAAGAGTTGAAGATTGTGCTTCATATTCTTTATGTATGTATTATCCATTCATTCAGATTTCAAACAAGCCTTAGGTTGACTCCCGACATGGGCGAGTAGGGATTCTAGGACAGTTTCAAGCAGCTTCTTAGGGCTAGTTACTATCATATCCAAATTTGCCTTAGCTAGCCAAGCTAGTTCGGTTCCATCCCTACCAGTAATCTATAGGTATTTCCCTGAAAGAGCTAATGATAATAGATAGATTTATCTTAAGATTCTAGAGAAGAAATAGCTTTGTTCCCCTTCGCCTATCTAATCTTCTTTCTCTATAGGAGACTACTCTACTAGTATACTTATTCAGCTGGAGCAGTATCTATTTAGTAAGTTTCAGGCCAGGCCATTGCTTATGGATAAGCCGTAGTTTTCCCTCCAAATGCGAAAACCTATATAGTTTGAGTGCTGAGCCCTGTGCTTTGCTATCAATTTTCCTCAGAAAGAAAAAAGGCTTAATTAAGTTGGGATCTCCTTTAGTTCTTACCGTCTAGGTATACTCTGACGCTTTCCGCTATCAGAACCTTTGAGCTAACAGTAGGATATATTAACAAGTTCAATAGCCAGCTTATCTCTTAATCGTACGCTTACGAGCATATCTTAGTTCTATCTCGTGGGAGTCCATCTTCCTTCCCTTTTGTTTAAGTTTGAGTTCCATTCGCTAGCAGCGACAGCTACTCTTGTTATCGCCTTAACCGCTGTAGGGGCTATCACTTTACCCGGCCTAGAAAGAGGTTTTATATCTCCAACTAGGCCAACCAACTCTCTGGTTTTGCCACTGTAGCCCCTTGTCGCGCTCCTGTAGCGGTCAAAGCAATTGGATCTTAGGCGGTTCCAGTCCCCTCGCCGAAAGAAAATTGGAAGGCAATCTCACTCTACCTCGGGAACATAAGAACTAGTTATAGAAAACGGAAGTCTGAGTTCTTGCTTTTAGACGTTCAGTCAGAAGGGATCTTAGACCCTCGGGATCCTGCACACATTGGCCGGGCGAGAGCTTTGATCGATCCAATCCGACAACAAGTGACCTGAAAGAAAGAACTCGAGTTTACGCTTTCTTCGTTCAGTCAGATTGGAGCTTATGCTGGTAGAAAATGGAGTCGAGTATACGGCCCTCAGCTACCCAGATGGCATCTCCTTCTCTTACTTATGAATTAAGAAAAAACACGACACTTAATTTAACGATGAAAGCGGACACTTCAAGAAAGGCATAAATAAGGTAGACGCGTGTAGTTCATTTATTTAAGTAGTCTTATCACAGAGAGGAAATACCTAAGCACCTAAGGAAGTAATCCAACAATTGTCTTACACTCTTCTTATTAGCTTCCTCATTCATTAGCTCTTCAGCGCTTTTTCGGTATTTCGCTTTCCTTCTTTTAGGCCCCACTGTAACTCCTCATTAAACTGTTGTTTCAGCTTCGAGGCTTTCATTCCTGTCTTTTCAGCGTATAAACTTGCAGGTTCGGGAGCAGAATTATCGTAGAAAATGAAAGAAATCCTCATCGCTTATGCAATTGAGGACAGAGAAAAGTATGGGACTTTTTGGGCGTCAAAGTTGCTTTCTTCTCTTATGAGATTTTGAGTTGTTGGATAAAAAGAACGCTCCTAAATTCAGCCTTTCTATTATATATGATACCGCCAAATGAAAGCTGTATTTTTAAGAAGAAAGTGACAGTCACACCGCTAATAGGCAGAAG
The DNA here is from genome assembly GCA_037974665.1 of Ehretia macrophylla. Taxonomy (NCBI): domain Eukaryota; kingdom Viridiplantae; phylum Streptophyta; class Magnoliopsida; order Boraginales; family Ehretiaceae; genus Ehretia; species Ehretia macrophylla. The sequence continues at coordinate 32,129,878 of CM075780.1, forward strand.
AAGAGATTACCAGCTACTAACTCTAATAAGACTAATATCCGTATTGCAGAAAGAAGGTCAACATCACCCCAGGTAATCACAGCTTTCTTCCCCTCAAGTCAAAGAGTAAGTACTCGCTTTCGAGCTAACCAACCATGGAACTACCTACCAACAAGCAAGAAGAGTTCTTATTCGCGGCTAACTAAGCATTCGTTTGGAGTTGACAAGGGAGAGGGCTTACTTTCCTATATTATGTTATGATGGATAGGCTGGCTGTACTCCCTTTGAGGTAAGAACAATTCTTTTTGATTCAATTGCAAGAAAACAACCTCTTATGATTATGATACGAACACTAAGCCAAACATTTATATGGATTCCTAAAAAATGAAATAATAGACTATCATGTCATAATACCTGACAGACGCATCACTTTGTTTGTTAGTTGCCCTTTTTACTGGCAAAATCAGATCAAGAATAGCCTTTGGCTAGGAAAGCACAGTCAGACTAGTGCAAGGCCCAAAGCACCAAGACTGCTTATTCCACTAAAACAGCAAAGAGAGAGGACCAGGACAGTAAAGAGACAAGACCTCTTATGCTGGAAAAGTAAGAAAGTCGAGTCAAAAGTGCTAACGTGCAGCTCCCATTCCGAATCCAAGAGAAACCTAAGAGAAGACCATGCTACCATTAAGCATGCTAATGGATGCAAGAAGAGCCAACTACTTTCTTTGGGATCAACACTTGTGGTACAATCCATTTCTTTTATAGTACACAACCGAGTCTCTTAATAAAGAGAAGTTGGGGACATAGTAAACCTCATACTATAAGAGCGATTCCCTGGGACGTAATCAACGGGAGAAACCACTTGCTCTTTCGCGACTAGATATAGAACTCTATTTGGAAGTGCAACTGGCTTTCGAACCTCCACTGAGAAACCATAGCCCGCTCTTCGCTTCCTCTTTCTTTGGTCGAGTGAGCTTTCGCTTCCTTGTCGTATCCATAGTGGCAGCCTTCGCTTCCCCGCCTGACACTTTCATTTCGTATTCGGTAGAAAACCTTCGCATTCATGAAGGGACATCGAGTGCAATCTGTTCCTCACCCTTGTCCACTAGACATGCTACCTCAATTTGTGCGACCCTAAAAAAAAATGTCCCGTGCCACGCCACCTAGCTCTGCATAGATGGGTCGGGTAGGTGTGCCGATTCACCCCTTCCTCATCCATGGGGTCTCTGGCCTTTCTTTATCTCTGTGATGATACTACAAGGCAGGTTCTTGTGCCCGCTGTGTCCCTCCCTCGTTTTGTCCCCGACTCTTGTGAGCCTAGTGATTGAACCCTTGTTATTAGTTGGATTGACGCCGTTGTTTGCCTGAGCCTGTGAAGCGGTAGAAATAATCGCCACCATATTGCACTTAATCGAAAGGACCCTGCCTAAACTACCAAAAAGGCTTCGATTCGAGATTCTAACTCTAAATGGATCTCTAATTGGCTTTTTCACTTGCTTAAAACATCTATAGTACTTCCTCCCTTTAACCGTTATATAATGGATCACCATAGAAAGGCTTAGCAGAATGACAGGATTAAACTGGATTTCCCCGCTTACTCACTGTATGGATTGTCCCTTGCTGAAACTAGATATCCTTCTGCCACAGACAGACTCAGAGGATTCTGGTGGGATTGAATCCTGTCAAGGAAGCGACACTCTAGAGGGGAAGGAACTGTCTAAAAAAGAGCTCATTTGCTCATTCGTTTACACCCTTACATGAGCACTTACAAGATAGGGAGAAAGACTAGACATATTAAAATGGGACTTTGCTATTGGTTAGCGAGTCAGAGATGATTACTAGGGCTCCCAACAAGACTATAATTGCTAGTAAGATTCATGAAAGACTTTCTAACTACAGAAAATATGCTCGGCCTAGTACTGGTAGACACCTTATATCTATTAGTATTATTTCTCGTAGTCTCCCGTAAGTTCAGGTACGCTTGGTATGAAACGTATTCCTTAGGCCCTTAGTCAAAACGCAGGGAAGAGAGAAGCAACTAAAACTGTAATTGTAACTGGATACCCTTCTTCACTAGCCTCACTGGCTTCCACAGACTCAGGGGTTTTATGTACTACTGGAAATAAGATATACTAGAATGGAATATGCTAATATAGGAGGTAATATCCCATCGATAAGGAAGGACTTCAATTCAATTGTTTCGATGGGACTAGACAAATTAGAAACATCCAAGGGATCTAAAAAAAAAAGGAAGTCAGAACTTGCTGGCTTTACTTGCTTTGCCTTCAAAAGAGGTTATGGTTACACTTCCTCTTTCTGGCTTGCTCATATCATAAAATCACTTTCTTGACCTGGTCGGGGTCTAAACTTTCCACTTGTACCAGTATTGAGATGTTTTGGATTTGGATTTGGATTTGGATTTGGAGTTGGAAGTGGTATCATCAAGGTAACTAAACTCATCTTTTCTGTACAGAGAAATAAGCATAGAAAAAAAATGACCAGGTTCCATTTCTGTTTCTATGATTGAGATTTACCATTATTATGAGAAAGGGGAGATAGGCTTCCTTGGTCCTACTTACCTTACTTATGGAAGACAACACAACGTTGAGCTGTAAGTACATTAAGGAGAGTGCAAAACACCAGAGAAAAAACCCATCTTCCTTGATAGTGGGAACTCTCTCTTATTGTCTTGCTAGCTTGCAACCATAGCATCTTACAGACCCTACAATCGGGACCTTCTTTCTTACCCTCATGGGAGAGACCGTATTCCTTTCTTTCCTATTTAGAACTACAGATTTGTCTTTGTCGCGGACGTGCATCGGCGGCCCCCTTTCCACTTCAATCGTGGAAAGTCAGAAGCAAGAATCATTGATTGCTAACCCCCTTATCTACGACAACTCCAAATCAACTAATTTTCCTTCTAGTTGAGAACCACTAAGGGTAAGAGCAGCATCTTAGGTCTGACGAGAGCCTGATCTACTCTACGACAACCCTAATTGTTGTATTCTCGGTCCCCTACCTTTACTATTATTAGTAAAGCCCTCTCCTTGGGATCCCCATCTGTGTAACATAAGCTTTATTGTATTGCGCGCTAAACTATTTAGCTTTTTCCTAGTGCTTCCACCCGCGGTTCTTCGTTCATCAGCTCTTTATTGATTTTAACTCGACACACTACCCCTGCTTTGGCTTGTAGGCTTGTTTGTTTCGTAACCTCTGGTCTGGAAGCAGCTTATGCCCCGGACTTTATTGAGCATCGGGATAGGAATATTAATAAGGCTATGTGCGAACTCTCGTAGATCACTCCCGGATGTAACCCTTTTGCTATCTCGTAGCGTAGCCCATCCTTATGCTATCCATAAGCCTTCTTGTTGACAACCACATAGGGATAGGAAGATGTTGAACAAATAACGAGTTCAGTCAAGCAGGATGTTAAAACATAACTTGCTCGACCACAACACAGGGAAATGAATTCACTTATTTGCTAGTCTTCTTCGCCCTCTATACCCTGATGTTAGCCAATAGTCTGATTCTAGCTTTGCCTGATTGTTGTATTCTACGCTCCCTGATGGTATTGCTAGAACAGAAGCCTGATAGTTGCCCTCGAGTCTCACTACTTCTATTACCTGATCGCACCCGGATGCCTAATATCATTCAGAATAGGAGAGCACACCTTGGATGTAACCCTTCTTTCAGTCTTATCTGCCCCCTTATTAGGCTTTCAGTGAAGTGAAGGAAGAAGGGTTCTTATAAGATAATAAGGTACCGTTCGGACCCCTTATTCGCAAGGGTTCCTCACTCAAGTAAGGGTGATAACGGGAAGAGAGTTATCTATTAGCTAGGCTAGTGGAGGTCCTCAATCGATCTCTAGCCGTGTCTACGCCATATCTATCTCAAGTGTTAGTTTTCAGCGGTAAGGAGTTGAAGGGCCATGTTTAACAATGTTGTCCACTGGAACCCATTCCATGGTTTTGTTGCCTTCGGCTTTGCTGAGGTTATCATAGAGATTTTAGGCAAACCTTCTTCCTCCTTAATCTTTAGCTAAGCACGAGTTTGCGGAGGTGTAATGAGTTGGGATGGATCGAACTTTCCTACTTCGGGCTCTGTTACCAGAAGATGCCGCTTCATCAGCTTTGCGCTCATGTGAAATGATTAAATCCTGATAGTCTTCCTTTCTTTGCTTCATGCATTACCGCTCGATATACTTTTGCATTTCGATCATGCGATAGCTTTGGTCAGGGTCTTCTAGAGGTGATTCTTCCACTGACTCGCAAGGTATAAAGTTGACAGTTGTGGTCACTTATGTGAGTAGACGCATCATGGGGCTCGACCCAGTGGGAGGGCTAGTGGACCACTGTGGATGAGGTATCATTAGAGGTGGAGCTAGAGCTTCCATGTTTCTTCTCGGGTAAAGGACAAGATAATCAAACTTTCCTGATGGGTCTCCGAGAAGGTCTACCTCAGGATCTCCTGCTTCATATCGTTCCCGTCATTTTTGCTAATAAGTTTGATTCTTTCTCGGCTTAGGCTTCCGTTCTCTCTCGGCTTCGAGCTCGAGATCAGTTTCTTGTGCATTTTGGAAACAATCATCACAGTCGCAGATGTCCTACCATATGTGGCATGTTTCAGTCTTCCCTTGATAGATGGGTAGTCCATCTAAAGAGTAGGCGATGATGGGAAATTCAGAGGCTACAGTGGGCCAAAGTGTTCTATTTTTTATTTGAAGGGCAAAAGCAATAAATGTGAATGCTGGCTGATGTTGTGTTGTGCCAGTGGGCTGAGATGGTTTCGATTCTGAGGGGCCTGCCGAGCGAACCATGTTGATTTTAGGGATATCATTCTCTGTTTTCAATTCTCAAGTGAACTTTGGTTCCAGGTGGCGTGATAAGCTGAGACGGGTCGTCTATTCTTGCTACTGATTTCATTACTAAAAGGTTCTGCACTGTTGTTGTTCCCATGCGGCGGGAGGGGATTTTGGATTACATTGGGCTTACTTTCTTTCTCAAGTTCAAAGCATAGCAGGTGTTGTTCTTGGAAATCTTGGATCTTGTGTCTTAAAGCGAAACATCTGTCAGTCGTATGACCTGAACTTCTCCTCATTTTGGCCCAATTTCTGTTCTTTTGGTCTGTGCTCTCCTCGGGATAGTGCTCGTTCCTGACTGTTCTAGCAGCGACTACAGTGCCTGTATGTTAACCAGGCGCCCTGATTTGACTCTATCTTCCACTCGCTCACCTACTATGACCAGGTCTGCGAAACTTGACGTAGTGTGCTCGATAAGGTGGGAGTAGTATGGATCTTTCAATGTGTTGAGAAAAGCACCGACCATCTCTTTTTCAACCATCGGGGGTTTGACCTGTGCTGCGAGTTCCCTCCATCGTTGGGCGTATGCCCTGAATGACTCGCTACTCTTTTTCTGCATACGTTGGAGCTCGAATCGGTCCGGTGCCATTTCAGTGTTGAACTTGTATTGTGACAGGAAGGAAGTGGCTAGGTTAGACCATGTTCGGATCCGACTGTGGTCTAATTGGATAAACCACCTCTGAGCAGGGCCGGTCAGACTTTTTTTGGAATTGCTGGATGAGTAGTCTTTCATTATCGCCGTATAAACACATTTCTCTACAATAGACTTTCAAATGGGTAAAAGGACAGCCTGTTCTATCATATTTGTCTAAGTCTGGAGTTTTGAACTTGTGGGGGAGTTTCATATCCGGGAAAAAGCATAGGTCAGAGAAACAGGTACTGCCATAAGAGTCGATCCCTGTAGGCTTTTGACCTTTTCTTCTAAGCTCTCTAGCTGATTGGCTACCTTCTTTTCTTCGGCTTTTTTCTTCAACTTGTTATCCTGATTACCCTCTTGGGACTCTGAGTGGTGACGGGAGGATTGCTGGTGACCTGAGAGGATCCTGGTCCTATTTTGAATCTCTCTATTAGAACTTATACAAATATGGATTCTAGGTCTATTGAAAATATAAAAGATACTGCTATTCCCACAACTGCCACTCCTCTAACTAGATCGCTGGGAACTGGCATTAGAACTCCATGGGCTTATGTGCCTTAAAATAAGGCTCGAAATGCATCTGAAACTGCTTCATTTGGACCGTTTAGCTCGTTTAGACCGTTAGACACGCTAGGATAGAAAAAGTAGCCACGTTACGTTAAGCCTCTTAGCCAAGGTCTTATAGGTATGCCTCGTATGCTCGGTATGAAACTTATTGCTTATGCCCTTCTTTAGCTATTATGCTCGTTAGCATGTTATTAATTGTGGTAGAACCTGGTGAACTTGGCGTATCCCCCACATGATATCGTTATTTGTCTATAAGGGTGTCTACATGTAAAGGGTATTTCAGCATCATTGTCGCTACGAGAAAAGAAAGAAGTAGGGCAATAAAAAAGCAGGTATGTAAATAGATGGGCTCACGCTCTCTACCCCTCTCTTGATATGATAGTAGGAGTCCCTACTATGGCACTATCTGACGTTAAGACGAAGATGAGGGGTTCTTCTGCTTCTTCCCTATCAAGTTGAGGTCTCTCGAGCCAGCTTGTTTGGTTTATCGGTCCCCCCATAATAGCATTTGGCGTAGAATGAGAGGCTAATAGATAGAGTAGGCAGCAGAAGCTCAACAAAGTTCCATGAGGGATTATTAAGAGTCGCTGAAGATTATAGGACATCTGACTTTGTCGCCTCTTTAAGGCATTCCCTCCCAGGGAAGTTGTTTGTTCCAGTCACTAAGCATCCTCCCTTTTGGGAAAGGATTGAATTGCGTAGAATGGGACATTTAAGTTTTGTACGGGATTGAGTGTCTTTCTTTGGATGCCCCCAATGCCTAACCTAATAGGGGATTCCCCATAAATGGATCAAGAAAGTAGGGCTCTAATCTTTCAACGCCTTTCGTGGTTTAGGAAGAAATCTCAAGAGTCCGCCTAAAGAGATGAAGGAATGAATGCGTAAAGTCAAGAGTACGCCGTCTGAAAGCGGGGCTATTAGGGGCCAACTCATAAATTCGAATGCTACTCTTTATGGTTCCAACCCCTATTTTAAAATAAAGACTCTTCGGGATGCCCTTTTTTCATTCTGCGGGAAGTGCTAATCGTAGCTGGGTCAACGACTTCTTTTGGTATGGGTGTCATGAGACGCTATCTTAGATGAGAATAGGCAAAGACGCAGCCGAAGCTGCCTCTGAGGAGATGGCCTAATTTCTATTCTATCTATGGAAATTTCAATCAAGAATAATCGCTTTAAAGTCACGTTGAGGCAACATAATAGTTGGCACGAGAAACCTTCTCAGCGGAGTCAAAGTCTTTATTTTAAAATAGGGGTTGAGATCGAGGGTAGTTTGATTATGGGAACTGAGGCCGGAGACTGTGACGCCGCTACTAGTATGCTTATCCAAAAGGCAGGGGTAGCCTGAGAATGCCACTCCCCCTTGACCGTAAGATGGTTGTCCCATGTTATCCATAGTTTGGGAAAGGGTTCGATCCCCATCGTCGATGAGTAAGCCATTTTTTTCCTATATGTTCCGTGGCATGAACAAGAAGCATCCTCTGATCAGATCTCAGTCTATCTATTTACTTCATAGGGCCTTCTCTATAGCCGAAGACTCGTTAGTGTGAGGTTTGTCACGTCAAATCAAGTACTAGTAAGAACATAAGGGCATCTAAGGTATGAAAACCTGTCTAGGAAGAATGCACCGAAACATCATACTAAAAGCGCTTCCTTACTAGAATAATGTATGAGGATGGACAAATCGAGTGCATTTCCACTCACGGAGAAGGGGAGATTTACACTAGATTTCAGAAGTAGGACAAAGAGAGGCTTTTTTCGAGTCTTTGTCTTCGATACCTCCTCTTAGGGCAGGGAAGTAGCCTTCTATCTCCGACCGAGCAAAGCGCCTTGCTGGTTCTAAATAAGAGAGTAGACGTGTGTTTGGTTTTGTTAGGATTTTCGTATCTGCCCACCTTCCTTTATTTCAAGGTGAGATAGGTGCTCTATAGTCTGGTCATTTTTTGAGTATCTGAACCATAAATTATGCCATACTATTATATGGATTTCTTCCACGTGCAAATCTACTCTCTTGGGCTATCTCCCGCGTAGGAATGTCTTGTATCGGCCTATTTCTTGCAAGAAATCTATGTGAGGTTAGTTTTGTCAAATAAAGTAAAGGTCGTGGTCCAATACTAGCTGTATCTCCGTGTTACTTAGAATATACAGAAGAGGGGGAACTATTCGAGTCCTCCACAACTGATTATGTAAGAGTTGGGCGGGGGATGAGTTGATGTTGTTGGAGTTAAATGATACAAGCATAAAAGAAAGAAACCAGATATACCATAAGATTGTGTAATAGACTAGTCGGTTATTTATTGTTCCTACAGAAAAGAGTAGGGTGCCCTACTAATTGTCTAAGAGACTAGTTCGCTCTTCTTGCAGCTAGGCATAAATCTAAATAAAGTGAGGCCTCCTATAGTAGGGTCCCAATAAGTAGAAGTTATCTTTTTGGCCCCGAATATGCCTTCTTTGTATTAGTACAAGAATGTGTCTATCTCCAAGGGAAATAGGTATAGAAAGAGTCTCGGTTCATTCTACGACACAAGGCTTTTGTCGCATAAAAAGCCAGTCCCCTCCTGATCAAGTTGACCTACCTCTATCACTAAACTAGACCAAATGACGTCGTGTAATAAATCTGCGGGTACTACACAGTATTGAGGTTCCGGCTGAGTTCTTACAATAGACGCCCCAATCAGAAATCTTACAAGGCCTAGTGTTGCTAGAGTATGTGTATTGGTTGATCTCTTGAAGGATATACCCAATCTTGGCTGGGGATGGGAAAGTTTGGGCGCTGACAACGAATCATTTACGAGAATCCCCCGAAGTCTTGTTCCTTCTGTTGTATGAGAGGCCACAGCCTAGATGAATGCAAAGCCAGACCTGTTCTAAATAAAGGCAAAGAACCTTTGCAAGATGATACTACGAACCCTAATGGAGCCAAGGAGAAAGCAGTTGCAGGCCAGGGTGAGACTTCGAAAGCTGTTGAGAGTGTAAAGCCAGTCACACAAACAGATCAAAACAAAAAGAAAGAACAGCGTGTGATTGAGAGGTTTTCGGTTGCGCCTAGTCTGGATGACCATGAAGTACAACGAGTTAATGCTGCTATAAATGAGGAAGAAGCCAATGTTCTTGATAATAATAATCAGAAAGGCGAGATGGCAGGTGGTGTTGAATATCCGGATTTGGGATCACATACTTCATTGATTCCTTTGTTGGCTGGTCCGGCATAGGAACAAGAAAGAGATCTCTTATTGGTGCAGGTTCGTCCCTCATTCCTTTGTAACCGATGGTATAGCTTCCCCAAAGGCTGCTTCTAATGGGTCAATGTGATTATATAAAGATTCACTCCAATGGTTCCTAGCCGGCCAACTGGAACAACTTGACTAGGAAATGAAGAGGGCAGAGATTGTAGCTAACATTGTCTCGACTCCTTGGCTTGCTTAATGCTTCTCCATCAACTGTAGCGAGAAGGGCAGCAAGAAAACTAAAGCGCTAACTCCTTAGCACAAGCGCTAAGCGATAATAATTCATTGTGGAAAGTCTTTTTTTAGTACTTGTTAGCGTCCCTTCCCCCCTTTCTATGTACCCAGTCTACGAACCTGGCCTAATCTAACAGGCCTGGAAGGCCCTGAAAACACCGATGCAGCATGGTTTCATAGTGTAGGATGGCTCTTACTAGAACTTCTTAACTCAATTATCAAGATTAGAGAACAACGCCAGCCCCTGCCCCTTTCTCTAATAATAAGGCAAACCGAGAAGCAGATCCCAGCTTAGAAAGCGAGGCTGGTATTGGTTCAGAAGCAGGCCTCGGAACCCACATCAGTACTTCCCAGCTTAAAGTCCCTGGAGCCCCTTTGTGAATCCTTTGTTTAAACTGTGAACCCTACTGTATCGACTTACTCATCTCGACCAGGTGACCCGGTTGAGTCTGGTCTTGAAGCATCATAGTTCGAAAAGTACAGTATCCCGTCAGGAGGTCTCATCAGGAAGGGGGAAGAGGCATTAATCATTTTAGTCTCGCTTTCGTCCGTGCTTTTACTCTCATGGATATCTGGCTTGAATCGCTCGTTTAGTGCCCTCGCTCATTGATATATGGCGTATAGAGGAGAAGCTTAGCTTGTTTACTTAGTTAGCTCGATATGTTCTTTATTATTATTATAAAAATAGGAAGAAGAAGAAAACAAATGAATCTCTTGATCTCGGAAAAGAATAATCTTTCTAACATCAACACTTGGACTTCGGTACATTAGGCATAGAAGGAAGGATTCTAAACCAGGTTCGAAAACAATCTGTTCTTTGTTCAGGATGAAGGGAAACGGCTAGTTCTAAACTAGAGAGAGATCATGAAGCCGGGACTGCCTGAAAGCATCATACAGGTCATCTTGCCGAAAATATGTAGTTGATCATCCTGGTGCAGAAAAAAGAGAAAAGGATAGTCGTTTAAGACGAGTAACAAGCTCAATTGACAACTGGTTTCGAACGATTGAAATGGGGTACAGAACAGAAAGAAGATTATGTTCCTGGTCTTGGCTGCTCAGTGTGATACAAATGAAGACGGATCAGGAGAACGAGAGAGATGTTGGTCTTGTAAGGCGCGGGTCTTGCCTAAAAAGAATATACTAATACTTTCCTTTCCCTATGGTCAAGCTGTTTCACTCCTTAGCACAAGCGCTAAGCGATAATAATTCCTTTATTTATTAGTATTGTATTAGTTGAGACAATAAATGCTTTCGCGTTGTTGCTCACTTTAATTAGTCTATAGCAGCCTTTACTAATACTAATAAAAGCTTTCTAAAGCTCAATCCCTTGCTTGTTGCTCCAACTTAGGAGTAGGGGCTCTAGAGCCTTTTTTGCGGGCTGCTATGCTAGTTGTAGCGCGTTAGATTTACTAATATAATATCAAGTAAAGGGGACTTTATCATGATCTTACGAATCTACAACTCTATTTACTAAGCGAGACTCTACCCAGATCTAAAGAATTTGCCAAAGAGCCTTCTTCTAACTAGGAGAGTCAGCAAGCTATCGGAAGCGAAGCTTCTGGCTCCCCCTTTGAATTTCCAATTCTTCTTTTTCGTTCTACTTAGGTGGAGCAATCCGAACTCTCGACAGAATATAAAAGAGGTTTTTATTCTTGTGTAGACACCTCAACGAACTCATGTGGACACTCTTCAGCCCGGGGATAATCTCTCAAATACACATTAAGATGTTGACCCATTTTTCTTTTCTTTGTTGATTCCTCTCAATGAAATTTGCCATGTTGCACTAAGGTTACTCACGGATGTATGCATGCGGTCCGGGAACACTTTGGGGATCCGACTATGACTATGAAATAGAACCCCCTTCCTTATGGCCTTTTATCAGTTCATCTTCAGTGACTCCAGTCATTTCATCTTTTACCTCTATTTCGAGGTATAGATTGAAATAAAAATATGCCCGACTCATCAGGCCATTTTCTTGTATTTCCCTAGCTATTACTCCAAGATTCTCACTTTATTCTTTGTCTGGAGTACTCAAAATCTCCCTGACTCGATCAATATTTTGGTTTATTCGGTGTGGCTCGTCGGCGAGTGGCCTTTTTTCCTCTTCCCTTAATTCATGGACGAGGTCATAAATAGAATCCTCATAAAAGGTGATTTTATCCCCCTCTTTTTTGAGTCAAACAAATCGGGGTCTGGGGTACTTGGATCCTCTTCTATAGGCTGCTGCCCTTCCCCATCCAAGAAATATTTCATCTTGGTTAACGGAAGAGGGAAAAGAGAAATTCAGAAAGAAATCCACTGGCTGAGAATCCATAAACAGATAGAGGGACAAGGAGAGATCTAAAAATGGTTCGAAAGTATGAGTTACCAAAAAAAGCTTGAAAATAAGGAGTCGCCAAAAATAGCCAACAATAAAGGGAAAAATCACTACACAAATTCGTTCAAGGATCCTTTTTTTCATGTGAGATTATTTCATTTCCTTTCTTATCAGAGAAGGGGCCCTTAGGGAGCGGGGCTTATTTATTGAAAAAAGGCTGAGTTTCTTCCTTTCTAGCCTGATAGCCACTTGTGCTCCGAGACGGATTCTGTTACTGCAATCCCCAAGAGTATTATTGCTAGTGAGATCGCAAAAGCCCTTGATGGCCTTTGTTCCCTCGCCACCTCCTCTGCACTTATCCTGAGTGGATTGATAATTTGGTTATCCGAGGGTAAAAACTAGTCCCTCGCCACCTGGATAAGGGGTTCGTTTCAATACTCACAGGGACTACTGACTTGATGAGTACTGCATACATGTGCAAGGAAGATTTTTAGCCCCAACGACAAACGAACCTACGTTCCGGGCATTTTCGGGGAGTAGCCCGCTTCCCACAATAGGGAAATTCCTCGCACATAATTAAGGGAGCCATTGAAAGGTGACTAAAACACCAGAAACGGCGACTACCCTAGTTAATGATAGAGGCAAGAACACTTTCCGGCCAAGTCCCATTAATTGATCATAACGATATCGTGGAAATGCTGCACGGACCCATATATATAGGAACAGAAACAGAATCACCTTGATACTAAACCAGATCGAGCTCGGGATCTTCTTGGAAATGGAAAGATCTAGGATATGCAGCCAACCTCCTAGAGAGAGCGATGTGCATAGACCAGGTAAGTAAGGATGCAGCTCCGTGGACCGCTCGTCGGGCCTGATAGGTGGTGGTATCATACCCTTCTCAAAGGAACCGTACGTGACACTCTCGCTGTCGGTAGAGCATCTTCAAACCAACCTGTCCTCCGTACTCCATTCATCTCCCTATCGGTCGAGCATCTTCAAACCTCTCCCGTTGGTCGAGCATCTTCAAACCTCGGTAAGCGGTTTTTTTTTTCATTCATTCATTGATTGATTCAAGGTAGCTTTAGCTTGCTTTCAAGTCCAAGCGCTAGCAGTGGTAGAAGCTAGTCGCCAGAAGCGAACTTCTGGGCCGGAATGGCTTTTTTATGTTGAAAGCCCCAAAACTAGCTATCTTATAGCAGAAAACTAAGGCAAGCCTACTCAACTAATCTCATAAGTAAAGGCTTGTTCGCATCGCAACTAATAGAAAAAAACAAAGATGACTAGACTAAAGTATAGCCTTGTTGTTCGGGTCTTGACCGGATCCGAGCTTCCTAAGCTCTATACTGTTGGGGAACTCTGCAAGGGTCTTACCACCTTCTTGATTGACTATACTTGAGTCTTTGGAGTACTTTGGGATTATATTCCGCGCCGAGGATTTGTGCTTGTGTGCCAGGGTAAATATTGCAGACCAGCGGATGTGGTGGTCGACAATCGTTCGAACTTGGTAAAAGTTGTCGCGGCACCTGTAGTAGGACAGAGGACTTATCGTGATGCCTGCGGACTAATTTACAATGTCTCCGTCGCTGACGTTCGTCAAGCAGACCACGTGTATTGGCCAGGGTCTTCTTTGGCTAATGAGACCCCGATCCCGAAGCCTTCGGAGTATTTTTTTGATAGGCGCCTCTATTTGTATGGAGAATTCGCTGCTGATAGATCTCGTCCAGTGTCCCCCTCATTCCCCCTTAGCCTTCCGCCCCGCGGGAGTATATAATGACAACTTTCGGGCATGAGTGCTCGATCGTGAGACTGCCTGTTGAACGTCCGATGGCACCTTGCTCCGACCTGAGCTATGCAACAACGAGATCCCTCTTGATCCTTGCCGGATGTGCTTGATGGTCCCCCATAATACGCTCTCTTGGGGACTTCTTACTCCAGCTGTTCCAAGAGTCTCCGCTAGTTGAACATCGTCTAGTAGACTCCCTGTTCCGCTCATCCCGTTCGTCAACTATTTGATCGGGATACTATTACCTAGGTTCCTAAACTTGGAATGGATGGCAGAGCGTAGGTGGCAAGTAGTTATATGGATACGGTGCTTTACCCATAGACGCTTCTCCAGCTCTCGCAAGAATTGTATGGGAGTCGTCCTCGGAGGGACTTCCCGAATGACCATACCAAGGAATTCTACCGTACTCCGTGCAACTATTGTTCTTGATCCTGCAGAGTCTACCCAAAGGTTCAGGCCGGATTGTAAGAAGTGGGCGATACATTTTTGTATTTCTATGAGAAGCTCTACGGCACCCACGATTCCCAGTAGGAAGTCGTCGGCATATTGTGCGTAACAAATCCTTATTAAGTAACGGGTTTTTAAGGGGGCCAACTTACGGGCCAGGCCTCTCTCTGACCTGATAACTAGTATCGCCTCCCTGCCCAGCTCTATCAGCAGGCCCCTTCTTTTACAATACATAAAAAAGTGTTTCATGGCCTAATTATTATTACAGCCTTCTCTACTATAGAATTTGGCCTTCGGGGTCAACCTGGCGGTTTCTATGATGAAGGTGGCGCAAAGGAGGCTCGAGGGTTTATTAAGAAAGGCAGTAAGGGCCGACGAAGGGGGGAAAACGAAAGGAATTTTCTGGTCCCCCCTGAGCCAGGGGGTGCTTGTGGGGGGTGTGCCACGACAAAACAAGCGAATGAAAGGCCGCTTTGCGTTGGATGCTCTTTACCCTCTTCACAATGATGGCTCTATTGTCTTGGGGAGCGTTGAAGCTTGCTTCTTCTCTAGAGTTTTCTTGGTCATCAATAGGACCTATCCTTAATAGAACCGATCTGATTCTCTGAACAATCGGAATTTCGTACTTATGTCGGATACTCCCTATCTCCTGATTGAGCTTGTGTAGGTAGATGTTGCCTGGTAGGGCCGATAGTAATATACTGTGTGGGACGGAGTAAGGTAACTTCTCACCTCCTACGAGTCGTCCGGCGTAAAAGACTTTCTGAATGGGGTAAAATAACTTGGGATCATCGATCTCTTCCTTAAAGATTGGGATGAGTCGATGTCGGTCGATGGTGTGAAAACACTTCTTGATGTCGAATTCCAAAAACCAGCGAGAGGTTCCCCACTCTTCTTTGATCCGTCTTAGGACCGAGTGGCAGCCTCGACCCGAGCGGAAGTGCGATGTGTTTGGAAACTCGAGATCGTAAATGGATTCGAGTACCATTCTGATTGCCTCTTTCATGATCCTTTCTATAGGTGGAACTACTGTGAGCGGTCTAAACTTCGACCTTTATTTCTTTCTTCATATTGTAAAGGGGAGCAAAGCCCGTTTTTTGCTCCCTCTATTGATAGATCAAGGGGCCTCCTGTCGTCGTTTCAGTGACTCATAGGGCTTCCCTCAGCTTAGTATTTTTCTTTCTTGAGAATGGTCGCCACCTCTCCCAGGACTGGAATGATTATCCCTGCACGATGGGTCTACATCCATCCCTGAATATCGTCGGGTACTGTTAACTTCTCCGCCATTCTTGTAACTATTACCTGTAATCCATGCAGGTGTGTCCGCACCCCCTGAGTGGATGAGAAAGAAAGGATTTCTCAGAGCAACCCCCTAGGTTCCAGACCCAAGAGTCAACTTTCCCGTATAAGCATTCGGTACATGTATCAGTCCGTGAAAGAGTGAAAGGGTCACTACTACTGAGGATCTTCCCCCTAATCTTAGATAGGTCGTCTGAGGGTTCGCCGCGGTTCATTACTGTGCTTACATACTAGGCTACCCTTTTCCGAAAGCTCCACGGGACCACCTACCACTAGTCTTCGGCCGGAGGGGTTTATTGCACTAAAATGCCGGGACGCAGGCTCCCGAAGAGGGAAGCCCAACGAATGTCAGATGCAAAGCCCCGTACCTCATTAAGATCATATTGGCATATTCTCCCAAAAAAGAAATAGCAGACCCCATTGAAGACGAGAGTGAGGTACAACAAGGCCATTTATGTCCACCGCCCTTCTCACAGAGCCGTACGTGGATGTTACCGCTCATACAACTCCCAGCCAGCAAGCAGTTAGCCTTCCTCTACAAGGAATGGAAGTGTGAATGAATCGACATCAAATAGAGGCATTTTTTTTCTTTTCAGCAATAACATGATAAGAGCATCCCTTTCACAAAACCTACGGAGCCCCCTATCCTGCCACTTCAGCACCTTGTGATCTTCTCAAAGATCATTACGAGCCCTCTCCGTTAATGTTTTTATAGATTCCAAAAATTCCATGGTGGATCAGGACGAAAATGAATCTGGAAATTTAGGACATACTCATCCTGTAGCTTCTACTCTCCTCTGGGGAGGGGTTTTTTTATAGAGAAAAAGGTGAGTCGAGGGTAGCCTCCCGCTTGACCGATTTCTTGAAATCGGAAGAAGATCTCTCATCTGCTGACCCTGAACAAGAAGGAGCTGCTCTCGATGTGAGATCAGCAACAAAAGAAAGAAGAGGAATTGGATGCCCCAGAGCCGGATAAGCCTTAAAAAACACACACAACGGACCGGACACAAACAAAAGAAAGAAGAAAAGGGCCATGATCCTATGTTCGTTTTCGCCCTGCCCTGATGATACGCTCCTAGCTCGTAGAACTACATACAGGAAAAAGAAAAAGACTCTCTCCATTACTTTGAGAAGAGAATCGTTGGTTTGACCGACGGACTACGTAGGAAATACAAGATCTAGGCAAGCCCTTACATGTTCTCCCCTTGCCCTTTTTCGATAGAAGAACTACTTATCGTCTCTTGGGTAGCGGTCGATCGGTTTGCATCTATAGTCAATCAATAGGTTCGTGGATTTCTTCTACTATATGATAAATCGCCATCTCGTAGCACCACCACGACACTGATTCTCTGACAAAACCCCCGATTTCCCGACAGTTAGGTAGCCGATAGTAGTAGAAGCTCTAAGGCCGCTATTCCTGACAATGAATATAGTAAGGCCTTTACCGATCTGTTCTAGTCATCCGTTCTTCAAACGTTGTCTATATCAAAATAACCTAGTGAACATGATGCTTCTTCAAAGAATTGTTTATTTAGATTTGATTTATCTTTTTGTATTTTTTATTCGAATTAGGACTTTTGTTTTCCTCCGGTATGCTGCTCCATCATCTTCTATCCTGCGCCTAAGTAGTTGAAGAGGCCAAGTTGCATAATCGTTTTGGTTTCTAATTCTACTTCGCTTGTTTGCGCGAACTCCTCTTTGCTTGAAAAAGAATATATTACTTCGTTACCTTTCTCTGAGCTCCTAGGCAACAGATCCTACTCCCTAAGAAGAGTCATTAAGAGAGAGGGATCCATTTAAAGGAATTTGTACTGTTTGAACTTACCTATTTGCTTATTAACATAACAAACAAACACAGCCATCTTCGCTTACCCTTTTGCCTACCAATGATACAGGAAGGCTTACCTCAGACCCGAAACCCCTGTTGCCTGCCTGGGATGAGCGTCCTCTGATCTAAGTACGAGCTTCTGTTTGCTTTCTAGCAATGAGCTAGCTTAACTCTGATTGTTTAAGGCTTAATACAGTCATATTGGATCTCCTATTCGTACTGCTACCAGGAAGATAAAGATGAATTGTGTATATGATATGGTTTGCTATCTTCCCGAGCTGCTGCCTTTACCTTCTTCGGGGGGTCTCTTGCACATTATAATGCGAGTTCGGATGCTTGTATAGGGATTCTATCAAATTCAATTTCGTGAGATTAGATGGGCTGGGCATCGACTCAGAGCGATATCCCTACTGAGCTAGCATAGCGAGGATTGTTTTTTTTTTTTTTATTGCTTATTGCTCTCTCTTTCGGTCGTACATACGGGGGGGCAGTTTCGGGTTGTTAGGCAAAAACAAGGCAGAAAATACCCGAACGAAAGAAAGCAAGATAAGAACCATATTTTCATAGTTTAGAAACTAAGTGATTTCCATACCTATGTTGCATTTTTTTTTCTTTTAGACCGATAGTTGGTTGAAGAATAAACATAAGGTAGGTTTTAGTTAAGTTCATGACGTAGTATGACGTGGTATACCTAATCGTTTGGTGCCATTTCCGTCTTTCAGGCTAAGGCAACTAAATTGGTCACAGCAGGAAACCCATCAATCTTGGGTTTCAGTTCTTTGATCGAGTTGAGGTTTTTCTTCTTCCAACGAAGTCCTTTGCTGGGGGCAGAGTGCGTCCATTCTTTTTTAGTCGAGTCAAGAGATTAGCCTTTCAGTCGAACAGCTTCCATCAAATCATGAGTTCGGACTTTGGCCCTTGATTCGTACTAGCAATTAGGAGATCGTCCTCGGACAAAGAGCTCAACAGCCTTAGATTTTATGCCGACTTTGGATCAAACCACTTCTTTGGCAGAGCACTCAAATCAGTAGAGACACAGGAATCGAATATGGTAGCTAAAAAAATAAATTATTGGTGTGTTAAACATAGTTGTCTGATCCGTTTAAGGTTTCACTTCCGCTGTGAACAAATCCCCTGCATCATGATCCGTTGCTAGAGGTCCAACAACAGTAGCCGCTAGTATGAGGATTCGTTGCTCATATCAGATGCAAACAAGCTCAGTCTCAATATGTGCATTAGAGAAGGGGTTGACACTTCGATTAAGAGGCTAACGAGCGTCCCACCTTCCTGTCTTGACTGGTAGGCACAATCGCTTGAGTCTAGTTCTTGTGCGAAGGAATCGCTTTTAATGAAAATTTGGCTTTAGCAGTCAGCCATTAGCCCTCTTCAAGCTATCGAATATAGATAGGAGATCCACTTCAATTTCTCTCCTCTACTACCTCTCCAGCTTGGGAATACTTATTTCTATTGACTATATATGTGTAGTCATAATGCTAGTTCAAACTATCTTCTGGATAGAGTCAAAAAAGATATACGTAGTTGCAGTAGTTCAAGACGGGCAGGTAGTGTGAAACCCCACTTTTCCTGCTTATCTCGTTTTACGTGCTTTGCCTCGTTTTGCGTGCATATGATCTGTTTATGTGCTATAGGACCTAGAAAGTTATAATTTTGATGTCAATACTTCTAATACGTGCTAAATGTGCATTCATGAAATTTTCATCAAAAACGGAGTCAGAAATTTTATCGTCGATTTTTAGTGAATAGTGTTTTCGAAACACGTCCGCTATAATTTTGAAAATGGTCTTTTTAACCCTTCTAGACTTAGTCAACGGACTTTAATAGACCTGTGTTTGATGAAAACGATTTTAAAATCGGCTTAAGAATTTATTAGGGTTTTTACACCGACTTTTGCGAAAATCGAGTTTTAAGCCGACTCGGGTAGAATTCTTTGAATGTAAAACTTCTTGTCACCTAAAAATAATCCACTTGAGATATCTTGGGGGTGGCATAATTATTTTTAACTTGGTGAGCACTAAAATGCAATTAAAGTCATTAAAAACACAAAAATACCTATTAAAACTAACTTTGACTTTGCATTTTTTTAATTGACCAAGCTTTTTATTATATAATGTCATCAACACACACTCACACAACACAAAACACACTCCACAAACACACACAAAACCGTGGCTCCTTGGAGGAGAAAGATAAGGCATTTTCAAAGCATTTTTCTCACAGATTTTGCGTTTCAAAGCCGAATTGAGTGATTCAAAGCTTGAAATTGATTGTTTGGCATCCATTCTACACATTTCTTGCATCAAAACACATCAAAGGTGAGAGAAAAATTCTAGATCTCAAAATGTCATTTTTGTGTTTTTGCGTATAAATGAAGATTGAACCGTTAGAATTGTAATCTGATGTTAGATTATTGCTCCTTGCATGCTAGGGATCATTATATACTAATACTACGAATTTCTATCGGATGTAGCATAATTTTTATTTTCCGGGTATTTAATTTTGATTAAAATGTTCAAAGTTGAATTAAATGAGTTGTGTTGATTGAAATCGATTGCCGTCGATTTCTAAATACTTGATAATTACGTGTTAGCGCTGTTGTAATGCCGAATTTTCGATTACATTGTTTGTGTGAAAATCCGGAAAATCCAGCCATGACATCTTAGGGTTTTAGGGTTATCGGGCATGATTTAGAGGTGTTATGGTGGATTTCCGAGAGGGCTAATGTAGTAGGTTGAATGGGTGAGTGATAGGAACTGATTTGGCAATGTTTGGATTAGTAGATTGTAAGTTATGAATTTTAGAAGTTTAGGTTGTCATTCTTTAATTTCTTGAACGATGCCTTAGATGGTTGGGTAGTGTTCGAGTGATGAATGGTGAGTTGTTGTTGAGTAATTTAGAGTTTAATTATGTATATTATGCATGTTCGGTTAGATGGCCTACTTTGTCATCTAACTTAGTTATTTGTTGTTTAATTGATTATTGATGTTATTGATGATGATGATATGATTATTGATGATGATAAAATGATATTGATTGATTATTATTGAATGCGGGAATCGGGCACTCTTGTTGCTGATCTCCCAATTGATTGATTGATTTATGCTTGCATGATGATTGATGAATATGGAGTCTTGGTATGTGTGTGCCACCTCTCGGGCAGCGTCGGGCTGTCGGGTTGATAACGGCATGACTGCCATAGGCTACCCCCAGCTCGCATGACGGAGATGTCATGGAGGGAAGGGGCTAGTGAGGTACCTCGGGTGCGTGAGTAATGGGGAGTTATAAGAAGAACGGTTGAGATCGTGATGGCGTTTGGAGCTACACCAAATAGAGTATCCTTATTGAATGGTCATATAGTTATGTGATGATAGCTTTATTTATGTTATTATTGTTATTGTGTGTTTACTGACTCAAAGGATTATTCCAAGGAGTTTAGTAGACCTTGCTCGAGATCTATGGGATCCTCACTGGGCTTATGTATATAAGCTCACTCTCTATTAATGCATGCATACAGGTGTACTTTTACAAGATTACGGGTACGTGCCTCCTGAAGAGGAGAATGTGGAAAACGTGCCTTACGTGGACGAGTCATATGTTCCTGAGTCTTATCCATGATTATATGTTGTTTAATGTCATGTATATTAGCTTAATAGACTTTTATATGCTTTGTGGTTCTTATTGTAATAGATGTTGGAAGATGATGATCCAAATGGTGTTAACTTAGTGGCTTTCTTTTGTCTATGGTTAAGTTGTAAATATGTCTCAACTTATTTTTGAAATGTATGATAAGGTTGAGGTATTGTATGTTATGTTGGAACGGAGGCGTATAACGAGGATGGTTTATTGTATATTATGATTGTGTTGTGTGTTGTTGTTTGAATTAAGGAGTTGCTGGATGTATGATGTTTAATGAGGTTGGTTTGGAACCTCGGTGTCCTATTTACTGTCGTTATACTGCTGAAATTCCGTTGCGTCCTGACTGATCATAGGAGGGGTCGAGTTGGGGCGTGACAGTTTAAGTGGTATCAGAGCTCATGTTAGCTGTCAGCCGGGGTATCCTCGGAATGTGGGTAGTGGTCTAAGCATGCAAGTATGTATTAAGTGAAAGAAAAGTGAAACATATGTTAATATGTTTATGTGATTAATTTACTTATGTGTTTAACTTTCTATGTGACCAGTATGCCTTGTGTGTTAAGTGAACTAATGTGGTCAATATGTTTTATGTGATAACGTGCTATACGTACTCAATTTGTTGTAATTAATGTGCATTATGTGATTAATGTGCATTATGTGATTAATGTGTATTATGTGACAATTGTGTTTTATGTGATTTTGTGCCTTGTGTGAAGTTAGTTTTTTATGTGGTTTTAATTGTTTATAACTAGCTTATGTGAAACAACGTGCTTTAGGTGTTCAATGTACTTTAAGTGACCAATTTGAGTTACGTGATGAACTTGTCTTATGTGAAGTTTGTTGCTTATATGACTTTAATTGTTTATAACTTACTTCTGTGATATAACCTGTTTATGTGATGTTGGCTTCTTATATGTTGAATTGTGTGTCATGTGATAATGTTGCATTGTATGATAATTGCGCATTACGTTATACTTGTCTTTCATATGATATAGTTGCATACATGTTTTAACTCGTGAGTGACCTTTTAATGCCTAGGGTGACTGTAAGAGCTTTCGGAAATAGAGATAGGCCATGATTTTGAATTATTATTATTCTAGAAGTTTATTAGTTAGATTTTAATTGTTATGTTTATGGATTTTAGTTTCGGCTTAGTGGATTGATCTTGATGTTCTTTTAGCGAGAATGAAGTTGTTCGAGGAAATAGCAATGTATCTTGATGATTATAATCACTTTTGTTGCCATGTTTAACTTGTTATTACTTGGAGATGAATCATAAGTTGAGGTTTTTGTGAGGTTGTGATTAGACACTTTTGGAGTCTCAACTCAGATTATACTTTCTTGAGGTTATTTTAGAATGAATTTATTTGAGGAATTAGTGATGTATATTTGTGAATGGAATGAAGTGTTGTATAACATGTGAATATTTCTACTATTTGGGATTGCTATATTATTAATGGGTATTTTGGAGTTTGGATCTTTAAACCTTGGAAACAATTGGAGTGATTCCTGACTAAAGTTACTTTAATTGAAGATGTAATTGTTGGGAGATAGAATTAATTGAGGAAATAAGAATGCATTTTGGTGACTGAACATTTACTTACCTACATCAAGCTTTTGAGTTCTAGGTGGTATGACTTTCTAAATTGTTGATTGAGGATTCGCTTGTGTTATAATGGGTTAGTATGAATCTGTATTGTGTTATCAGATTTTGGAGTCTTCATTAGTTAATCATGTTGGGTAATCGGTGATTTATCTCGTTTAGTGATTGGTCTGGTACGGAATGAAAAATTTTGGAGTGATTTATCTTGTTTGGTGATTGTTATGACTCTTTAGGTTCTCTAGATCTCCTTAGTGTCTTGTTTTGGAGGAAGATAGATTGTAGGATTTGACTTGTTGGTGTTTAAGTGTGTAGGTGGGACACCCTTCTTGTACTCCATAATTCTATCGGTCTTATTATTATCTTTTACTCTATTCTCACTTATTTGAGAGAGAGTTACACTTTTCTAGCATATCAATTGTTTCTTGAAGGTTTTGCTTATTGGATTAATAGATCCTATACTCATTTGACATTGTTTCCATTCTTAACATTCATATTTGCTTCTTATAGCAATGTCGCTTATTGGAGTTAAGGTTTGAGACTTCTATATTTCATTCTATATCTCTAGCCATTCGTTTCAATATTTCATTTCATCATATTACTATTCATTTGAAAGTAATTTTTCCTTTGGTATACCATTTTATTTGTTCGAATTTCACTTGCTTGATGTACTCCCTACCTAAGTACATCATTGTCATTCTTGTTGATCCTTGTTAATCCTATTGTTTCATTATTAAATCCAGAGTCATTACTTTGCTTGTAATTGCTCACTCAAAGTACTCGGCACTGTCCTATTGTTATCATTTCTTATTCGTACTTCTTTGGTATTGCGTGCTGAGATACTCTTGCCACTCATGTTTCTATTGAATTAATCATCTCTTATTTCTTAATTTCATTTCACCTCAAGTACAACTTACTTGTTGGTTCCTTGAACAATTATCGAGAATTGAAATATCTACTTGTTCAGGAATTTTTGTTCAACATACTCAGCACTGTTTTGACTCGTCATCATCCTTTGTTCGTACGTATTTAACTGATAGGTGCTGAGACATTTCTTATCTTAGTTATCATGCTTTCTTATTAAACTATTAACCTCTTGATTCTCTAACCTGTTTGAACTCTTGTTCACTTGATTGTTGGCTCAAATATGATTTTTCATATTCGTATTTCCTTGTAAATTTCATAAGAGCCATATTCTGACAAATGTCACTTTTGAGATATTCCCTTGATCGGTAATCATTCATGTTATCGTAAATGAGTTTTTAAACCCTCGGGGTGTTCATAGAGCTCTTTTGTGTAGTAAGGGATGATTGATAATTAGTGGTGTCATGCTAAGACTTTGGAGTTGTGATTCATTTCATATGCAATATGATATTAGGTAGGAGAGAATTATGAATTGGAGATTGTCTTGGAACTATGATCATCAACTTGCAGTCAACAGAGTTTGTTCTTTTGAGGTCTTTGGTTAGGTATCATCCTAAGAGATAAATGGGAATTAAGAGAAGTATTATTAAGTGTAACGATTGAGGATTTAATTGTCTATCAGTTCGAGAATTGCGCGGACGCAATTGTTTTAAGGAGGGGAGAATGTGAAACCCCACTTTTCCTGCTTATCTCGTTTTACGTGCTTTGCCTCGTTTTGCGTGCATATGATCTGTTTATGTGCTATAGGACCTAGAAAGTTATAATTTTGATGTCAATACTTCTAATACGTGCTAAATGTGCATTCATGAAATTTTCATAAAAAACGGAGTCAGAAATTTTATCGTCGATTTTTAGTGAATAGTGTTTTCGAAACACGTCCGCTATAATTTTGAAAATGGTCTTTTTAACCCTTCTAGACTTAGTCAACGGACTTTAATAGACCTGTGTTTGATGAAAACGATTTTAAAATCGGCTTAAGAATTTATTAGGGTTTTTACACCGACTTTTGCGAAAATCGAGTTTTAAGCCGACTCGGGTAGAATTCTTTGAATGTAAAACTTCTTGTCACCTAAAAATAATCCACTTGAGATATCTTGGGGGTGGCATAATTATTTTTAACTTGGTGAGCACTAAAATGCAATTAAAGTCATTAAAAACACAAAAATACCTATTAAAACTAACTTTGACTTTGCATTTTTTTAATTGACCAAGCTTTTTATTATATAATGTCATCAACACACACTCACACAACACAAAACACACTCCACAAACACACACAAAACCGTGGCTCCTTGGAGGAGAAAGATAAGGCATTTTCAAAGCATTTTTCTCACAGATTTTGCGTTTCAAAGCCGAATTGAGTGATTCAAAGCTTGAAATTGATTGTTTGGCATCCATTCTACACATTTCTTGCATCAAAACACATCAAAGGTGAGAGAAAAATTCTAGATCTCAAAATGTCATTTTTGTGTTTTTGCGTATAAATGAAGATTGAACCGTTAGAATTGTAATCTGATGTTAGATTATTGCTCCTTGCATGCTAGGGATCATTATATACTAATACTACGAATTTCTATCGGATGTAGCATAATTTTTATTTTCCGGGTATTTAATTTTGATTAAAATGTTCAAAGTTGAATTAAATGAGTTGTGTTGATTGAAATCGATTGCCGTCGATTTCTAAATACTTGATAATTACGTGTTAGCGCTGTTGTAATGCCGAATTTTCGATTACATTGTTTGTGTGAAAATCCGGAAAATCCAGCCATGACATCTTAGGATTTTAGGGTTATCGGGCATGATTTAGAGGTGTTATGGTGGATTTCCGAGAGGGCTAATGTAGTAGGTTGAATGGGTGAGTGATAGGAACTGATTTGGCAATGTTTGGATTAGTAGATTGTAAGTTATGAATTTTAGAAGTTTAGGTTGTCATTCTTTAATTTCTTGAACGATGCCTTAGATGGTTGGGTAGTGTTCGAGTGATGAATGGTGAGTTGTTGTTGAGTAATTTAGAGTTTAATTATGTATATTATGCATGTTCGGTTAGATGGCCTACTTTGTCATCTAACTTAGTTATTTGTTGTTTAATTGATTATTGATGTTATTGATGATGATGATATGATTATTGATGATGATAAAATGATATTGATTGATTATTATTGAATGCGGGAATCGGGCACTCTTGTTGCTGATCTCCCAATTGATTGATTGATTTATGCTTGCATGATGATTGATGAATATGGAGTCTTGGTATGTGTGTGCCACCTCTCGGGCAGCGTCGGGCTGTCGAGTTGATAACGGCATGACTGCCATAGGCTACCCCCAGCTCGCATGACGGAGATGTCATGGAGGGAAGGGGCTAGTGAGGTACCTCGGGTGCGTGAGTAATGGGGAGTTATAAGAAGAACGGTTGAGATCGTGATGGCGTTTGGAGCTACACCAAATAGAGTATCCTTATTGAATGGTCATATAGTTATGTGATGATAGCTTTATTTATGTTATTATTGTTATTGTGTGTTTACTGACTCAAAGGATTATTCCAAGGAGTTTAGTAGACCTTGCTCGAGATCTATCGGATCCTCACTGGGCTTATGTATATAAGCTCACTCTCTATTAATGCATGCATACAGGTGTACTTTTACAAGATTACGGGTACGTGCCTCCTGAAGAGGAGAATGTGGAAAACGTGCCTTACGTGGACGAGTCATATGTTCCCGAGTCTTATCCATGATTATATGTTGTTTAATGTCATGTATATTAGCTTAATAGACTTTTATATGCTTTGTGGTTCTTATTGTAATAGATGTTGGAAGATGATGATCCAAATGGTGTTAACTTAGTGGCTTTCTTTTGTCTATGGTTAAGTTGTAAATATGTCTCAACTTATTTTTGAAATGTATGATAAGGTTGAGGTATTGTATGTTATGTTGGAACGGAGGCGTATAACGAGGATGGTTTATTGTATATTATGATTGTGTTGTGTGTTGTTGTTTGAATTAAGGAGTTGCTGGATGTATGATGTTTAATGAGGTTGGTTTGGAACCTCGGTGTCCTATTTACTGTCGTTATACTGCCGAAATTCCGTTGCGTCCTGACTGATCATAGGAGGGGTCGAGTTGGGGCGTGACAGGTAGTAAAGGCAAGCGCATAGGTAGGGGATAGGCATTCAAATCACTATCTTCAAATAGTGTAAGTGTATATAAGAGAAAGAGCGGCGCGTGCATCTTTTTTTAGACAAGTCTAGTTGGAAAGGGAATTGTTATAGCAAGCATGAGCGGGAATGAGCAATGACTTGACTTTAGTTCTAAAGTTCGAACGGGGATGGCAGGACAGCTTTGCTTAAGACCGAAATGCCCGGCCATACGTCCTCTTTAGTCAGTTGCATATCGGTAAGCATAATTCTAGCAATACAAATAGGCGTGGTAGACGAAGGAGCTGTTTTCAACAAATCAATATATGGATGCTTGTTGAATCCACACGATTCCGCCTCAGAATGCCCTTCGTGCCTAAAAGGTTAGTTCAAGGGCTTTGATAGGAAATACACGCCCTAGTTATCATTTCATATTCAATTTTTTTTTTCTCACCCCTGGTCAGCTTGACAACCTCGGAATCAGTCATACTTGATTTGACTAGGTTAGAGAAGATGACGGGAAGACTAATCCAATTAGCGAAAATCATATCAAAAGGCATGTCTGCAATGCGTTCGGCATTCCTCCAATCCCAAGTAGCTCATTCGTCACTTTACAATCCTCCGAACATTAGTTCTCCCATATCCACCTTCATAAATCCACAAAAGTCCCCTCCCATAAATTCTCAAAATCCATATGCCAGTCACAATACTTATATTAAGTGGATCATGATGCAGAAACTGAGGCTCGAAATGCATAGAATATTGCTATGGCTTCTCACCCCCCGTCTTCATTTTTCAAAATATGCTACTCCATGAGTCCCGTAAGGAAAAGAGTACATGGTCATTCCTCAATTCTCGGCACCATCGGGTCTACTTCTTTCTAAGCATCATCATCATCTCAGCTCTTGCCATTCAACCCATATCTAATGTAGTCCACAACTTTTCCAGGCCATTCAATCCCCGTCATTCCACTTTAGCTCACCTCCAACCACCTCGCCCTTATAGCTTATGGCCAAATCACATTCCCCCTGGAAGATGGACGAGTATGCAAAGAGATTAAAGAAGGCTTATGATTTTTGGAAGAAAAGGCAAGGCCCATTTCAATAATTGAACAGGGGAGGAAAAAGCGATAAATACATAGGCAAACCTATCTTGCGCACGTATCCGTGTAGAACTTGACATACATGAGGCTCCTGATCGATTTAACAACTCCTATTTGGAGAAAAGAGTTCAATAATATAGCAAACACAGGCTTTGGACTATGAACAGCTACCCTTGTAATAAATACGGCTGGGGGATGATGTCCTAAACAAAACAAACCTATCCAACTACTAAATTCCAATCAGGCAGAAGTAAACCTGATCAGCCTTTACTTTTGAATTCGCCATGGAAGAAAGAACAATTGTTTAGTCTCAACAACTAGAACATAATCCCACAGAGAATATAAGGAATTTAGATGTTCCGTTGACACAGAGGGGAAGCCAACCTTGGGAGGTGACACAGACCTATCAACGCGGTGGGAGGACTGAAAGAAAGAAGCAAGATACGAGAAGTTGAAATCCACTCTATCAATGATACAATTCAGAATAACCAAAGTGAAATCTTACAAGAAGATCTACCACTTCAACAGTTCTACAATAATGAAGAAAAAATGATTGACAAAGGTAAGCGAGTCCACCTGAAACTGAGAAACTCGTAATCAGAAAGTGAGTCAGTGAAAACTCATTTCCAACAAGAAATAAGGAGGAAGAGGATTAAAGATGCTCGACCGATAGGGAGAGGATCAGTCAAAATGGCTAGTGATTCTGACTGATACATCAAAATTGCCTCCCCTATTTGTAAAGTACTCAAGAGACAAAAAAGACCCGGTTAGGATGAACCGGTTATCTTATGAAGAAACTTATCCTAGAACATATTCGGCTTAGGAAACAGAAGAAAATGAGAATAATAGTAAAACAAGATCAGATTGACTATTATTGCATGAAATTCCACTGAGCAGCCCAGCTTACTAAGCCAAGAATACCTACTGGAATCGCTTTCAGTAGTGTTTATCCCTATTCCAACACCCCTTTAATCAACTCAAAATTGGCCTGATTCGGAAGAAGAGAATGAAGGCCTCACTTTCTAACAATGAAACTCACGACTCCTTACTGGAGAAAATTGGGCATACCAAAAAACTCTAGCTCATTGATTGACATCCCTAATCTATATGGACAAAGATTATCCCTCATTAAAAAGGCAGGAACTAATAATTTGAATATGGAATGTTTATACATGGGGGATTCTAACCAGATCAGACTCACCCTTAACTAGATAAGGATAAAAGGGCGGTCGAAGATCTGCTAATCGTCTCATGTCTACATTCAGAGAACTGCTCAGTATAATCTAACTGGAATTAAAGAATTTGGTTTTTACCTGGTCTAATCGACAAGATTGAGTAGAATCTGGGAAATGACCGGGAAGGTATCATGGAGAACGAATCTATCTTACTTGAATCCATTCCTACCACTACTTGGAAGGGCTGATCATAGACCTATATTAATGACAACCAAGGATAAGCCCTATACTTTTGAGGATGGATCAACAATAATGGCTTCTGAATGCAAAATGTATACAATTGATTGAGGAAACTTAGAATGAAACTTCCAGAAATTTGAAAGCTCCTGCCTACTACTACTAGTACTAGTAGCAGTAGCAATACAACAAACGACTAAAGGCCCTACTGAAGATTCAAAAGGCGAAGGAAATGTCAGTACAAAACAAGCAGAAAACACGTGAATGGAAAAGGAAGATTGGAAGCTCAACTTTAAGTCAAGAAGGGTAGAGGAGCCGATGCGCCTACAATCTCGATAGTTTTGGTTAAAAGGTTTTTTCTTTTTTCCATGCATCTATCAAGAAACGCGGAATCCATACTTTCATCAATTTGAAATGCCCAACAGGCCGAGTTTTGGTTCAGCATAAGGAGATAAGGACAGAAGTTATGAAATTGTTCTAACACTTATCCATCTTATCAAGGCAACAACATATAGCAGCAGTCCATCAAATGTTTAAAAAGTTTTCACGGAAATTTTTTTTTCAATCCGGTAAGCTATCTATCAACAACAGTGGGGTTATTCATAGTAAAAAACTAGACAACTAGATGGATTGCAACTGAACTTTAACTTCTACTTAGTTGATTAATTCAGGGGCAGTGCTGGAACATAATTAAGGACGATCACCATCTCCATATGGTAATTGAAGTCAAATAGGAGCAAACCTGGTACAATTCAATCCTTCTTCCTAGCAATAATTCCCAAAAAAAAACAAAACATCACTAGACTGGGGCCCATTGCTATGAGGACTACACTGTATAAGAGAATGACTAAGGGAACTACCAATATATTGAAAGACAGACAGGCTCTTTAAAAAAAAAGGGTGCCCTCCTAAACTCATTTTGATAAGAAAAGATATTGATAATTATCCCAAGGAGGCTTACTACTCAACTGATAGATCAGGTGAGCCAGCCATGATCACTAAACTAGCCAAAGCAGCAGCATATGAAAATGTTAATCATGGGTTTCTATATGCTTAAGGAAAATGGGATTTGTAAAGTAGGATACGAAAGTTTATTTATATATAATAGATAGCACCTATAATCCATGGACGACCAGTGGAGTTCATAAAAGAATCCAAAGAAAGGTCCGCGACAAAGCTGTCCACTCTCTTCATATCTCTACTTACTGGTTGGGTGAAAATAAGACTGTAATAATAACAAAGCCAGATAGAGATACTGTTCGTTCGAGGCTTCAAAACTATATTTCTTGTTTCCCCGGGGGAAGACTTTTTCTATACTTTGGTCATTTAAAAAAACCCCAGACGACGACGAATACTAAAACAATTGGGATTCAAAGAAGGATTAACAGATGATCTACAGACTTACTTGGCTTGGTCCTAGTTTATAGGCATTAAGACAATCTATAACTAGTTGGAAGGGGCGCAAGGTTTG
Source organism: Ehretia macrophylla (assembly GCA_037974665.1). NCBI lineage: Eukaryota > Viridiplantae > Streptophyta > Magnoliopsida > Boraginales > Ehretiaceae > Ehretia > Ehretia macrophylla. The sequence goes on from CM075780.1 coordinate 32,160,344, forward strand.
AAGACGCTCGACCAACGGGAGAGGTTTGAAGATGCTTGACAGAGGTATGAAGCTACAGTAAGAAAAAATGCAATCAAAAGAAGCTTGCCTTAGTCTCAAATAGGGCTTAGCCTCAGTGGCAGACAACTCTTATTAAACATGTCTTTTCAGCTTATACCAATCACATGGCTAGCATACTACTGGCATAAATTTGGTTTAGGAATGAAGTTTTCCCGATTGTCGAAAGCAGAGTCTGCCGAAACTATTGTTGGGGAAGAAAGGAGCAGAGAAAGACAATAATATATGGAATTGGAAAGGAATTCCAGATCATTTAGTTTTAAGGTTTGGTTTGGGGATATGGATGGAATGGAGAGGTAAGAAAGAGTCTGGTTTCACAGGCTTGATCAACTGTGTAATCATGGATCATCAACAAATCCCTAAATGTTTCTTTATACTGTCGCCACGAAAAAGGTTCAGGTAGGGAGGACTCTTAGATTATCAAGTTTTAGAAAGCCTTTATGAAAATCCATTTCCACCTATGTTGTGCCCTTCCTCCCAAAGCATTCCTGCATCTGTTATTCCAGGTCTCACCCTGTAAAGCAAAGTTGGACAAGGGGGAAAAACATGGAATTGATAGGGAACCGTAGCCAAGTGGCTAAGGCATGAGTCTGCAAAACTTCTATTCATCGGTTTGAATCCGACCGGTTCCTATAGCGCCATTCTATCCATCATTTTTTTTACATGGTTAGTGGATAGAATGGGGGTCCCCGGATCAAAGGTTCAAAGTTGAGAAATCTTGAAGTGAGATTTTCTTTTTGAAAATTCCAGTTTCATTCATTTATACCAAAAATATCCACGCTGGCGGGTTCTCACCCCTTTCAGTGCATAACTTTCAGCTCTCTCCCCCAAGCTCAATCTATTTTCTGAGTTTTTCCATTCTGAAGTTGACATATACGGATCAAATTCTCCCAGCTCGGAGAGGTTCATGCTTGATCTCAATGCCCTTACGAGGTAGTGGGGTCCGATGGAGGAAGAGCCACGCAAACAAACTTGGATCCAACTGAAAAACGGAATGGAATACTCTAAGATGCTTCATAGCTCCTTCATCTTCTTAGCAGTCGAGTTACTTCATCCTCTGTCGAGCCAACTCCATTCCTCTCCCTATCGGTCGAGCATCTTCAAACCTCGCCCATTTCTAAAACCTTTATATATGTAAGAGAAGCTCGAAGAGCTTTCTTCGATTAATAAGGTTGCTTGAGCACATTAATATTCTATTAATATCATATCGATCAAGGCTTTCCTTTAGTTTGATTGCAACTAGTGGTTTCAGAATATTCCTTGCGCTAAGCGGTTGTGCTAAGTCTTCATTGGCTCTCTTCTCCTCTATAGCTTTTGTTTGAGATGAGCTTCCGGCTTTGGCGATTGTACTTTCTATCCCTTACAACATAGGGCTTACGGAAAGAGTAGTTGAAGAAGCCGAGACAAGAAATAAAAACAAGTCCCGCTTCGCTTTAAAGGATGGGGGGGAGAGAAAAACTATATTTATCGGTTCGTAGATGTTTTATTTGATCTAGTAAGGATAGCTATCGTAAGATTCCCAAGCACTATCCTCAGTTACAGCCCCAGGTCCATATAAAGTAGTCAATCTACCAGCAGCAGAGGCTCCAGATACATGTCCACCTGTTTATCTACTACCATAAGCGAGAGCAGTTGCAGATATCGAGTGTTGTGAGGGCTTTCATTTTCGCGTTAAAGGCAATCTGTTATAGCACTAGGAATCGGTGCCGTTAGTCTAAGCTAAAACTGGGGGGCTTTGGAATCCATTCCGTATTTCGTACGCTAGGAAGCCGATCCGAATTTTCATCATAGCCTTTGCTTGAACCGAAGAGAGCGATGCAAACAGTTCAAGAGGTCGCAGATAAAACCCTTAGCCGGGTTTCATAAGTACTCTCAGTCAATCATATCATTCTCCAGACGGGGTAGGATATGGGCACGTTTATTGGAGCAGTTGGGAAGAACACCGGCCGATTTCTTTTTTCAATCCTTAGAAAAAGGAGCTTGGTCAGCCATGTTCCCTACGTACCCTCTCATTATTCCCATGATTCCCCATTGCACCTATTCTCTGCAACCGTAGGTTCAGATCTATCTCGGGTACGGTCACTGCACTCCAATCTTTGCCTCGGTTGGTGCACCTATGGTTCTTATGGTTGTTGATGCCAAGAAAGATAAGGAAAATGTTCATATTTCTCCTATAGTTGCAAAGGATATTGCTTACTACATATTCGAGTGAAATGGCTGGTGGTAATGATGCATGGTAAGGTCGCTGCTAACAAATCGTATGTGCATGGAGAATGATATGGATTAAAGCTCCATTTCCCTCTCGGTACTTAGATCTTCCTCTCAAATTTCTCCCATTCCTTGTTTCCTTTGTTCCGCCGACTATATTGATTGGATATCGCTGGGCCTGCCTATGAAGAAAGTATACCGATTATCTCATAAAGCCATTGAATTCACCTTGGTTGTCCTACCCATTTGTTATATCTTATTCCCACCTTGTTCTATTGCTCTTTCTCGATGGTATTCCGGGGCCCTAGACCTCATTCTCTTTGATACGCTTATTCAATTGATAGTGGCCCCTCCCTACCTTACTTTAATTGGGGAGGATTGAAGTAAATAGCGGGTACGGGAGCTTGACCAGGAACAAGATAACGAGAAGTAGGTTTGCCTGGGGCGGGCTCACTTTTCTGCCATTTCCTCTCACGATTTAAGAATTTGCTCAAGCAACCTATCAACCTAATAATAAGAAAGGAGATGCTAGTTGTAGCGCGCTTTCGCCCCTATAGATTAAGGATTTTCTTCTGCGAGACTCCATCTAAATCCGCCACTCGTAGGTTGGTTTTTCATTCTTTTTATTGAGACTATGCTCTCAGTTCCATTCTTCGTCTTCCTAGTCACAGTATTCTTGCTCAACCCAATATGAATTTTAGAGTGCCGTGCCGGGACGATAGGCGCGCCGCAGTCACGCATTCGAGCAAGAGCCTTTGTTTTTCTTCGCTATGTAAATAGAGGGCTGGAAAAGGTACACGACCCTCAACAAAAGAATGGATTAAGGTGATAGAGTGTTATCAGGAGACGCTAGGCTTCGGAATTGAAAAAGTGCTTCTTTTTTTTTTCGTCAGCGAATTTCGCTCATCAAGTTCTTTTTTGATCTGCCTTAGAATACCACAATATTCGTCTTTTTAGGGTTAATTCTCTCAATGGTGAATCAATCATTCGATATCCTTTGACTTTTGAGATGACGGAATGGAAGAAAAGTAATGAAACCTGCAATGGCTACTGAATAACCTCCTTTTACTTTCTCAATAATAAAGCCTTTGACCTTTGTATTCGTTCGCCAAATCTTGTTTAGTTCCATCCAAGCTCGCTTTTGTCTGAATCTTCGTGGAAGAAGAAGAAGCGGTTCACCAGCGACTACATCTGTGGATCCTACCAAATCATTAAACCTGGCGGCTGCTCGCTCTTTGATCAGTGATTCACCGGCCACTAGATCGATGAAGAATCTCTCCAAAATCTTCTCTTTGATTAGTGATTCACTGGCCACTAGATCCAGGGATCCCACCTTATTCTCAAACCTGGTGGCTCGGTTGATTGGCACTCCTGTAGGCTCATCTTACATACAAATTCTAGGGGTCCCAAGTCCTGTATCCACCAAGAACATTTATTCCCTTAAGCGTAAAACTTGAGATTGTAAGGTATTTCTACTACATAAGAAAAAACTGGAATTAGATCTTGGAAATGATTGACTCAAATAGATGCTCATCAAAAGATTTTTTTTCCTCCTCTTCCTATTGATCAAAAGCATCCAGCAGCGCAACGCTAGTAGAAAGACTTAAGCTACTAAGCTAAGCTACTGTTGGGGAACTCGGTAGAAGAGATTTGCCGTTTCCGCCTTTCTATGCTTCACAATAGCTCCCCCCTCAAAGTACGCCACCACTTAGGCCTTGAAAACTCATTCGCTTGTCAATTCTTGGTGCAATACTCACTCGTAAATGATTGGTGTAACGCCCCGATCCCTCACGAGACCGGAAGCTCTAATAACCATGCTATTCTCAACCCAATACCAAACCCGGTCACAAAATTTTAGGGAAAAACGGACAGAGTTTCCCCTGTACTGTGGACATTCTGAAAACCTATAAACAATCAAATAAAACCACGAAGCAAAAGGAACAACATCTGTAATTGAAATTCAAACTTCAAGGGCATCCGAGCCTTAAGCAACACAAGACAATATAAATACACACAAGCATGCAACAATAGTCCTAAAATCTTTGTCTTCATTCGCTTATCATACCATTCTATGTTAGCAATTAAACATTCTCATAAATTAATGCCAACCATACATCCGTTCATTCACACCCAAGCATGCAACGTAGCTAGAAGCAGAAACATAAGTTATTACATGCCACAATTCCATAACACTTGCTACATCCACTTAGCTTTCAAACTTACAACTACTCAAATATATATACATAAGCCCTTAGGCTCCCAAATAGAATAGATAGTAGAACAAGTAAGGTCTTCCACAGTTTAGCAGACAATCACTCAAATCTCAAGTAATAGCACACAGCAATCAGGTCAATTCCTCCAACTGCATCACCTGAAACATGTTTAGCGAGGTATGAGCAATCACAATTGCCCAGTGAGGGATAAGGTCTACCGGGGACGTGCAATGCAGCAGTTAGTACAAATAAAGCATTTTACAACCAAAGAACAATTAAAACAACAAGTTACCACACATTAAAAAGGATACGATACACTTTGACTTCTGTAACGTCCCGGCTAAGCGAATACCCCGAAGGGCAGAGGCACACCAGCGACGCCATGAACTGAAATCTCGATGTAATAATGACACTGATATCGATAAGCCGGCATCCCCTTATAACTCCAAAATGGGTGTACTCCGGATGTACCCCGAAATCCTACGACCCAACTCTCCCTGGGCGGCATCCCAAGCGAGAGAGGGACTGGGCAACCATGGTAGCCGAGGTGGACCGGCAAGCCCGATGCCGCCCGGTTTCCCCGACACTACCATGCCCGAATGGTTGCGCAACCACGATGCAATGTACTCAAAATGATAACAATAGTATAAATCAATAAACACATGGTTGAGGGACAACAAAGTAGGTTGCCCTCACACACAATATATAGACAATAAGTGCACATAATCTAAGTATAAGTAAATAAACTATTATGCACATAAGGATGAAGTCTCCCTCATCTCTACCAAGCTCCAAAATGCAAGATTGGATTCAAATCACCCTCAATCACCTTGAACATAAAGTTAAAAATTGTTTCAATTACTCGTTAACTACAACATTCATTAATTTACCAACTAGGTTAGCTAACTCATAGTTTACTTAATTAACATACAACCAAGTAATCTTTCAAGTAATATAATATACAAACGATATAACTAACAAGCAATAATACCATGATATAAGCATGTTCCACAATCATTTAAAAGAGCATTTTAAGCATAGATAACCATATTTAATTCCATAATAGTACTATCAATTTATAAAGTCATTAATCCATACTTATTCTCATTATAATTAACTCAATATAAAACTCAAGAAAAACACTTAGAACTATGGCAATACAATTACTATAAACAAGAATTCACTTAGAATCTTCAATTCGGAAAGCAATTATGCAAATTACAAAGGAGCATATTCAAGATTCACATAAAACTATACCAAAAGCTCCAAAACATCTTGAAACCACATTTAAACACATATGGAAACATGCCAAGGTCTTAGATGCGAGTGACAAACGAATTTACCCTTAAACCCCTTTGTTTTTCATCCGTTTTCCTTCCAAACTCATATCAATTATTCAAATTCAAGGGAAAGCTATACCAATCTTCTAATTAACCCTTAAGGTACCCTTACAACCCACAAATACGTTCAATTACCTGCAATTACCCCAAAAGACCCAATTTCCCTCTTATAGCTTTGAACTACACCTACCTTAACCGGGCTTCAAACAAGAGTTAGCAAAGGTTTTATAGCACCTAGGTAGCCTAAGAACACTAAAAGTGAAGCCCGAATCCACCCGGATTAGCATTAACCCCGAAACCCCTTTTAAAAAGTCGGCTAATTCACGTTTTATTCAAGTTTCGAGCAATTTGAGTGCACGGGGCTATTAGACTACCCTCATGAGCACCTAAGGCATCTATTAGAAGCATTGAATCAAGCTAATACGCACAATTACACAAAACCCTAGAAATCCCGTCACTATTCACCCCTACGAATCAACCATTGATTTCTACCATTTAAAATGTGAAACAATAGCATAAATGTGGTCTCTACTACACGTATACAACATATATAAGCTTATTTGAGCATTGCAATAGCATTAGACAACATTTCTAACAAATCAAGAAAATAGCAAAATTTCTAAAATGCACAAATAAGCATGAAAAACCCTCACCAATGCGCGTAGGAACTCTCGGGAGGCTAGCAAACACCTCAAACTACTTGCTCCTTGCTTGGCTTGGCTTGGCTTGAAGATTTGATGAGCAAAATCCTCTCATTCTCCTCCTATGTTGATTCTCGGATTTGCTACAGTAATTTCTGCATCTTCCCCTTTTTTTTTTTTTTTGCTTAGTTATGACTTGTTTGTGTTTGGTTGATTATATATTAGGGTGGGGCCTATTTGGGTGAGTGTATGGTCTAATAAAATGAGCCTAGTTAACTTAAAAACGAGTCAATGATTGCAATTTTGTGCTAGCTAACTAAAACATATTGTTCATACGTAACACTATTCACTAGTTCACTAAACTATTTTCTAAACGAAGGTTCCTATCGCTCCTAGCTCAAATGCATATTTTTCTCATTCCTAAAACAATTAATATGATTTAATAAAAATGCTAATTCATTAATATAATGCAGTTGAAAAATAGAATGAATAGTAACTAAGAAAGACAACAAGTAAAGCACAAAATTAAATGCGCAATTAACGGATGCAACAGTTAAAAATGTGTATGGTAGAATCTCGGGCGTCACATCCTCTCCCCCTTAAACAAATTGCGTCCACGCAATTCTTCTTCCAAAAGAACTCCGCATCAACTGAAAACCAACTTCAATTACTCTTCATCAGTTGCTGAGCAAGAATACCGTATACGAATTCTCGTAAGAACCCATTAAGAAATCCCAGTAGTACTGCCAGCGAATCCCCAAGTAATAAGGCCAAATAAAGGCTCCATTAGAAATGCTACTTAGAAATCCGAATAAGAATCCCACTGGCACAAATACCATAGAAAAGTAGAATCCCAACTAAGTGCAGCGAGAAAATACTAATAAAAGACCCGAGTAAGAGTACTGTAGATAATACCATTTAATAAGGCTGAAAAGAATCCCATATACTAAGCCTTTCGAGAGATGCTGACAAAAGAATACCAGGAGGAGTCCCAATAAGAAAATACCAAGAAAATGCTCCAGAGAACCGTCATATAGAAATCCCGAAAGAAGCCACTCATTTAAGACTGCTGAGCGTAAAAGAACACCTTAATAGAATGCCAATAACCGAGTTTCAACTATAAACACTAACTCCCAAACGAAGGCTGATCAAATGCCTCTCATTCCCACTAATCCACATGGCTTAGAAGGCCTACCACTAATCAGGTCTCTTCTGGGGGAGGAAGAAGTCTTTCTTACCATTTCAACGAGACATGTATGAATGCCAAGATATCACATTTACACATATAGATTTTAAACTATTATGCAAACATGTTTATATAAGAGTTTATAAAACAGTTTAATCAACAAGACAATTTAAATATGAGTCACGACATAACCAATCCAAATCACCACAAAACTTAATTCAAAAACATTTAAGTACACACATTATCAATAATTTAAGCAAATAATGATTCACGAGGTCACTTCGATTACGAGGCCAATTCGATTCACATTTAGTCATTTCATTTCACTTCACTTAACAAACATTCAACACATAATGCACAACTATATCACATGGATGCACACATTCAAGTCAAGACACCCAACCTCACGTACAAACACACACTTCCAAAACACACGTAACAAGCACACATTCAAGGCTTACTACCCAACAGACCGAGGACCCTGTCCCGGCTAAGAGCTAACTAAGCTCTGATACCACCTGTAACGCCCCGATCCCTCACGAGACCGGAAGCTCTAATAACCATGCTATTCTCAACCCAATACCAAACCCGGTCACAAAATTTTAGGGAAAAACGGACAGAGTTTCCCCTGTACTGTGGACATTCTGAAAACCTATAAACAATCAAATAAAACCACGAAGCAAAAGGAACAACATCTGTAATTGAAATTCAAACTTCAAGGGCATCCGAGCCTTAAGCAACACAAGACAATATAAATACACACAAGCATGCAACAATAGTCCTAAAATCTTTGTCTTCATTCGCTTATCATACCATTCTATGTTAGCAATTAAACATTCTCATAAATTAATGCCAACCATACATCCGTTCATTCACACCCAAGCATGCAACGTAGCTAGAAGCAGAAACATAAGTTATTACATGCCACAATTCCATAACACTTGCTACATCCACTTAGCTTTCAAACTTACAACTACTCAAATATATATACATAAGCCCTTAGGCTCCCAAATAGAATAGATAGTAGAACAAGTAAGGTCTTCCACAGTTTAGCAGACAATCACTCAAATCTCAAGTAATAGCACACAGCAATCAGGTCAATTCCTCCAACTGCATCACCTGAAACATGTTTAGCGAGGTATGAGCAATCACAATTGCCCAGTGAGGGATAAGGTCTACCGGGGACGTGCAATGCAGCAGTTAGTACAAATAAAGCATTTTACAACCAAAGAACAATTAAAACAACAAGTTACCACACATTAAAAAGGATACGATACACTTTGACTTCTGTAACGTCCCGGCTAAGCGAATACCCCGAAGGGCAGAGGCACACCAGCGACGCCATGAACTGAAATCTCGATGTAATAATGACACTGATATCGATAAGCCGGCATCCCCTTATAACTCCAAAATGGGTGTACTCCGGATGTACCCCGAAATCCTACGACCCAACTCTCCCTGGGCGGCATCCCAAGCGAGAGAGGGACTGGGCAACCATGGTAGCCGAGGTGGACCGGCAAGCCCGATGCCGCCCGGTTTTCCCGACACTACCATGCCCGAATGGTTGCGCAACCACGATGCAATGTACTCAAAATGATAACAATAGTATAAATCAATAAACACATGGTTGAGGGACAACAAAGTAGGTTGCCCTCACACACAATATATAGACAATAAGTGCACATAATCTAAGTACAAGTAAATAAACTATTATGCACATAAGGATGAAGTTTCCCTCATCTCTACCAAGCTCCAAAATGCAAGATTGGATTCAAATCACCCTCAATCACCTTGAACATAAAGTTAAACATTGTTTCAATTACTCTTTAACTACAACATTCATTAATTTACCAACTAGGTTAGCTAACTCATAGTTTACTTAATTAACATACAACCAAGTAATCTTTCAAGTAATATAATATACAAACGATATAACTAACAAGCAATAATACCATGATATAAGCATGTTCCACAATCATTTAAAAGAGCATTTTAAGCATAGATAACCATATTTAATTCCATAATAGTACTATCAATTTATAAAGTCATTAATCCATACTTATTCTCATTATAATTAACTCAATATAAAACTCAAGAAAAACACTTAGAACTATGGCAATACAATTACTATAAACAAGAATTCACTTAGAATCTTCAATTCGGAAAGCAATTATGCAAATTACAAAGGAGCATATTCAAGATTCACATAAAACTATACCAAAAGCTCCAAAACATCTTGAAACCACATTTAAACACATATGGAAACATGCCAAGGTCTTAGATGCGAGTGACAAACGAATTTACCCTTAAACCCCTTTGTTTTTCATCCGTTTTCCTTCCAAACTCATATCAATTATTCAAATTCAAGGGAAAGCTATACCAATCTTCTAATTAACCCTTAAGGTACCCTTACAACCCACAAATACGTTCAATTACCTGCAATTACCCCAAAAGACCCAATTTCCCTCTTATAGCTTTGAACTACACCTACCTTAACCGGGCTTCAAACAAGAGTTAGCAAAGGTTTTATAGCACCTAGGTAGCCTAAGAACACTAAAAGTGAAGCCCGAATCCACCCGGATTAGCATTAACCCCGAAACCCCTTTTAAAAAGTCGGCTAATTCACGTTTTATTCAAGTTTCGAGCAATTTGAGTGCACGGGGCTATTAGACTACCCTCATGAGCACCTAAGGCATCTATTAGAAGCATTGAATCAAGCTAATACGCACAATTACACAAAACCCTAGAAATCCCGTCACTATTCACCCCTACGAATCAACCATTGATTTCTACCATTTAAAATGTGAAACAATAGCATAAATGTGGTCTCTACTACACGTATACAACATATATAAGCTTATTTGAGCATTGCAATAGCATTAGACAACATTTCTAACAAATCAAGAAAATAGCAAAATTTCTAAAATGCACAAATAAGCATGAAAAACCCTCACCAATGCGCGTAGGAACTCTCGGGAGGCTAGCAAACACCTCAAACTACTTGCTCCTTGCTTGGCTTGGCTTGGCTTGAAGATTTGATGAGCAAAATCCTCTCATTCTCCTCCTATGTTGATTCTCGGATTTGCTACAGTAATTTCTGCATCTTCCCCTTTTTTTTTTTTTTTGCTTAGTTATGACTTGTTTGTGTTTGGTTGATTATATATTAGGGTGGGGCCTATTTGGGTGAGTGTATGGTCTAATAAAATGAGCCTAGTTAACTTAAAAACGAGTCAATGATTGCAATTTTGTGCTAGCTAACTAAAACATATTGTTCATACGTAACACTATTCACTAGTTCACTAAACTATTTTCTAAACGAAGGTTCCTATCGCTCCTAGCTCAAATGCATATTTTTCTCATTCCTAAAACAATTAATATGATTTAATAAAAATGCTAATTCATTAATATAATGCAGTTGAAAAATAGAATGAATAGTAACTAAGAAAGACAACAAGTAAAGCACAAAATTAAATGCGCAATTAACGGATGCAACAGTTAAAAATGTGTATGGTAGAATCTCGGGCGTCACAATTGGTGTCAAAATTTTTCATTGATCAAGTATGATCAGTCTCATCCGTGTAAGAATTAGGAATTCCTCTTCCAAGTCGTCCCAGAATGGGCGTTATGGCAAAGAACAAGAAGAAAACAAAAGGAGAAATTTGTCCAATAGTAACAAATGGTGCCTTCGCAAGTTGACATCCGATCCAACCTAGTAGTAAGCGATCCGCCAAAAGCAACCAAAATATTCCTTGGTGAATCGGGCGAAAACTTGAACTACGTACATATATACTTTTAAAAAAAGGTAAAGCCAACAGACATAAAAACTGGTGCAACTGCGGCTACACCTCCCGCTTTGTCAGGTATACTACGAAGAATGGCATAGATCGATAGGAAACACCATGCTGGCACAATATGAGACGGGGTGGGCATCGAATTAACAAGTATATAATTATCAGGATGCCCCAAAACATTAGGAGCATAAAAAATCCAAATGGAAAAAAAAGATAGCAGAAGCTACCCAACCTACTAGATCATTTACATAAAAATAAAGGTAAGAAGATATTTTATCCATCTCTAAATGTACACCCGATGGATTATTTGATCCATATTGATGCAATGCGGCCAGATGAAGAAAACTGACACCTACTAAAATAAAGGGGAGTAAATGATGAAGACTAAAAAAATGATTTAAGGTGGCATTGTCCACGGAAAAACCACCCCAAATCCAGGTTATTATGGTATCTCCTACTACAGGTATGGCGCTAGCTAAGCTTGTACTTACTGTAGCTCCCCAAAAGCTCATCTGACCCCAAGGTAGTACATATCCTATAAAAGCTATCACAATCATTAATAGGAAGATTACAACTCCGAGACACCGAACAAATTCCCTAAGACTGCTATAACTCGCATAATATAGACCACGAAAAATATGAAGGTGAACCACAATGAGAAACATACTTGCCCTATTAGCATGCATATAATGGAGCAATCAGCCCCCTTCAACATCTCTCATAATGTGTTTTACGCTGTTGAAAGCTAGATCCACATGAGGTGTGTAATGCATAGCTAAAAAAATACCAGTCACTATCTGAATGACTAAACAAATACCAGCTAACAAACTGAACCCCCACCAATAACTAAGATTGCTCGGGGTTGGATAATCTATCAAATGCTGATTAAGTGTGGAGGATATAGGTTGTTTAAGGAGAGATAATTGTTGGTTCTTTCTAGTCATTTCTTTCTTTTTTCTTTTCTATCGTGACAACTCTTGTTCCCCCACCTTTTAGCGTGCTGGGGCCCTACTATATATATTAAAAGATAGAGTACCCTTTCTTCCACCTCCAAAGGATGGAGAGGGTATATGGCGAAAGAAGTGTCGAAGGGGTCGGGTCATCCTAGGTTACTGAAGAGTCGTCCGACTGCTCAGTGACCGAATCATAGAGGTTTTTACCACTTTCACTTTTCTCCAGCACTCTCGGACTGATCATCTTGCTGCAATAAAGCAAGCTTAGGAATGAATCTAATTGAAATTTAGTTCTCTATCCGCTTGGAAGATTATTCTTTCCTCTATGGTGAAAGAGGGCAAGGGTGTGTGGGAGAAAGAATTCTAAAAGGAGAGAAGATTTCGTCCACCAAGCGGGACAGAGTGCGACCCCTAAGCAATTAGGGGTTCTCGCCCATCTCTTGGGGGTCCATATCATTTGAAAACTTTTCCTCTTCCATTAGCATAGCTAAATTTGAAAAGGATGACTCAGCCTCAGGAAAAGTAAGCCCCCCTTGCCTTGATTGAATTTGGCTTCGCTACACCCTGAATCAATCAAAATATTAATCTGATTCATCCCACATTTCATTTGGGCGAAAGGGAGGTTATGAGTCACCTGGGCTACGGATTTGTCGGTTGGTTGATTCTCGAAATCACCTCTTGAAAAAAAAAGGCCAAAGGGTCCAAACCCACAAATGAATAGGAAGCGAGGTGAAGGTCTTTCATTAAAAGGAGGAAAAGATAGGTGGGGCTTTGTTCTGGGGGGGCTGCCTTGCGCAGCTTTAGAAAAGAGAGAATCTCAGAAAGTCACTATCTCCAACCTTTTCTACCTATCTTTAGAAGTAGGGCGAAAGAAAGTCAATATGATATTTGCCTTGGTTTTTCCAACGAAACTAAGCACTCTTTTTCTTTCTCATTCGGAAGGCTCAGTCCCACACTCTGACTTCAATGATGGGAACAACCTCCATACTCCGGCGCTCCAATGAACAAGGGTTCTTTGCCTTACTATATTTAGAATAGTGGTCGATCCCTTGGAAGTTACGTTATGTTCACGCGGTGATATTCTATCCTTCCAAGAGTATGTCTGGGGAGCATACTTGACAGGAAGTGGTAGAGAGGTCCCCCACTTCGATTCCCGCCCCGTTGGTATTTCCGATCCGAGATAAGGGATTACTCCGTTAGGCCTTTTCGGTCTGGAGCCGGCCGGTAATGGACCTACTCACCTTGTTTGTAGACCAGCTGCGGAGCTAAGCCTTGTTCTATTGGTTTGGTGGTTGTTACCAAGACGATTTCTTTATGCCCATCAAAGGACCTCGAGATGCTAATCCACGAAAAACAATACGAGAAATTCGAAAGAACTCATACGGAATAAGGGCGACCTGTGGAAATACATCGGTTTCTTACTCGTGCAAATGAACAATTTCTTGGCAACTTGGACATCTTATAACGATGTTTGTCCCACATATCAGACGGAAGATCGGGATCTTTACAAAAGGCTTTATAAAGCTTTCGTCTCAATTCATATTTAGCCGCGAGCAGTCTACGTTTGTGATCTCGTATATTTTGCTTCTCCGACATCTTACTGAGTTTCCCCCTCATCCTTTTGTAAAAAGCCGCTCTACGGTGGTAAAGTCTCATCTTGTGTGTTGGCCGAAGTGACAATAGTCACATTGAACACTCGAATATGTTCGAAGATCTCGAAATGATCTTCCCGTTCCGGGGAAAATTCGCAAAACTCCGTTTCCATCGAGAATTGAATGGAGTTTTCCCGTATTTCGATCGGAGAATCTAACATAGACATTACTGTGGAGATTCTGACAAAAAATTTAGACATTCCATGCCCTCGGAGAGTGCTTTGTCGTGCTAGGTCACTGACATATCCTTTTTTTTCTTTATTTGACCCCAAGAATAGATTGGATCGAAATGACTTTCCTGTCGAAGCCCTTTGTGTCTGTATTAATTTCTGACCGCGCGGAATCTCCATAGCCAATTTTTCATTTTTGATAGAAGGTTCTGCCTTTGGTACTACTTTTATTTTACACAATCCAGAAACCTCCATAACGTTGGTGTGATTCGGTTTGAGCAACGGATCCTGACGTGATACATCTTCGTAATGAAAATATAATGGAACCAATTTTTATTAGTTTGACCAAGGCCTTGACTAGTTAACTAGCTTGTCATCTTTTAATAGCATATTACAGAGCAAAAATAAAAAACAAAAGCCGAAAAAAGAAGAAGGAGAAGGCCGAAACCTTCAAGGAAAAAAAAAGAAAAAGAATTCAACTTTCAAATCTTCAAATCTTCGTGAGAGCTTGCACGGGGTTGTTTCCGAGGCATCCAACGAGGTTTTCCTAGCATCTAGGAGCGTCTAAGGTGAGGGAAGCATCCTTATTTGCGCATTTGAAAATGTTGTACATAAACTTTAATTTTTGGGTTTTAGCCGTAGATTGTTATTTTATTCGTTTTGATGCTTAAAGAATGTTCCTTGACAATTGTAGAACATGTATTTGTAGACTTTTAGCATTTTCTACAGTTGAATATAGCAATTGCAATTTTAAATGCTAATGGAATAGTAAAATATGAATAGTAAACCCTTGTTACGTTAAAGTTACTTTGTTTTGCATTCTGTTGATGTAGGAATGTGCTAGATATGCTAGAATGCCTAAATGTATGGTTAAATTGGATTGTGTAATGGAAAAACGGAGAAAAATGGCTTAGTGCATGTTGGGGTCGTTTAGGTCGAGTTTAGCGTTTTCTCATTTTGCGTGATGGCGTTGTCTCGGGAGGCCATGGAAGCACTTTTGGTGTGGTTATGGTATTGGTTGGGTGTTTGGTTAAGATAGCTATAGTTCAAACGAGCAAAGGGAGAAATCAGGGCTTTGCGGGAATTCTAGGGTAAAGTAGGGTTTCGGGGTCTTTAGACATGCCTTATGGTGACCTAGGAGGATTGGTGAAGTCGGTTTCCCAAACTCGTGGCTCGTTTAAAAGTAGTAGCGTTTTGAAAGTTGGGGTCGTTTTGTGTTTTTGTTGGTTTTCATAGTGTTATGCTTGCAGAATGCTTATTATTGCTTGTTATGCTTGTTAAAGATGATTATGATTGAAATGTTTATCAATTGTTGCTATTGTGTGCGAGAGTAACCTACTTTGTTATTCTCCCACGTGTGGCTCTATTGCTCGATTGTTGATTGTTGCATTGTATATTGTATTGCATTCATAGAGTCAGGGGTGGTGTGATAGGCCTCTCTGGTAGCCTCGGGTTGCCAGGGTTGGTTGCCCTAGCTCCGTGTCCTATTCTTTTTCTTGCTTGGGTTGCCTCCCAGGGAGATTTGGGTCGTAGAATTGATTGGATACTTCCGGGGTATTCCAAACTGAAGTTATAAGATGGTTGGGCCGGCGCGTCGTCATTGGATTCGTGATTGAGAGTTGCTCGTGGAAAGTGAATTGTGTCCTTTAATTGAATGGTTATAGTCTTAATGCTTGTCTTGATTTATTGTTGGCTTTGCTTGTATCTCTATATGATAATTGATTGATCTACTTAACTATTTGCATTGCATTCTCCTCTCACCTCTGTCCTTGAGACCAATTACCCTCGCTGAGCAATAGTTTTTGCTCATTCCTTTCTATACTATATTTTACAGGAGTAGTTGAAGCGGATCCTATTGAGGTAATTGAGGAGGAGGAGCAAGTGGAGGTGTTTCCTTAATAGCACTTTCTTTGCTTAGCTGGTGGTTGGTTGCCAGTCTTTTGTGCGGGCTATGCTTGATGTGTATATTGCTTGTTGACGCTTCATTTTGAGGCTTGTAGCCTTGTATGTAGTTTCTATTTTGAGGCCTCTATGCTCTTATGTTGTAAAAGTTGAAAGATAGTAAGGTTGTAAAGATATACTTACGCGACTAGTAAGAACTACATGCTAATGGTTTAATTGCTTAGTGGCACGAATACTTGTGTAGTATGCATGTCATTTTTGGTTTGCAAAGTTGGTTAATGAGAAGATGTATGTTTTCTAAAAGGAAGTTGATTTGATTTGAATGATTATTGTCGATTTCGCGAGTATTATATTGAATGTAGGGTTCTCGGATCGTCCACGGTACAGAGGAGACTCCGTCTGTGTGTTGGGTCCGAGCTTGGCCTTTTGCGGGGTCGGGTTGGGGCATGACATCTTTAGGTGGTATCAGAGCATGATAGTATTGCATGAGCCGAGATATGTTTCTCGGTCTGTGGGGTAAAGGACTAAAATGATAAAGTGTTAATGTATGATTGTTAAGTGAAAAGTGTTATAGCATGACTATGTGAATTTGGGTGCTTATGTGTTTAAGTGAATTTGTTTGGCTTGTCAATCTTGTGTTATGTGAATTGTGTGATAGGATATTTGATAGTTATTGACTTGAGTTTTATCTAATCTTATGTGCTATATTTCTGTCTATAAACTGCTTTTATATGTTGCCAGCTATTGTAAGTTGTTACTATGCCGCCACGTCGTAGTACTCAAGGTCAAGGGGCAGATGAAGAGGCAGCAGAACAGGGTCAGCAACCGACGCCTGAACAGCTTATGGCTACTATGACCACTGTAGTTGACCGGATTACTCAGGTACTGCATGAGCAGAGGTAGGAAATGAATAATCCCTAGGGAAATCAAGCTAATCCTAGTGGAGAGGGGCCTAGGGCTGAGAATAATCAGTTGGAGAAATTCCTGAGGCACGAGCTGGGTAAGTTCTTCAGAGAACTGGATGACGAGGCAGCCGAGAGATGGATTAACCGTGTTGAGAAAATTTACGCTGCTTTGAGGTACACTGACGAGGCAAAGATAGCTTATGCAGCATTTCTGTTTGAGGGCGACGCAGAACAGTGGTGGAACACTGTTAGGTTGAGGTGGGACTGTGAGGATGTTCCGCATTTGTGGGATGATTTCGTGAGTGAGTTTCGGGACAAGTATATTGCCGAGATGGCTAGGGAAAGGCGAGAAGACGAATTTGTGGCCCTGAAGCAAGGAAACATGACTGTCGCACAGTATGAGGCTAGGTTTGTCAGCTTGTCGAGGTATATGCCTGAGCTGGTGCAGCCAGCTAGGAGGATGATTCATAGGTTTGTTCGTGGGCTAAGAATGGATATACAGCTGCATTTGACTGGGCAGACTTATACTACTTTTCCCGAGGCATTCCAAGCAGCCTCAAAGTTTGAGAAACGGAAGGCAGAGATGATAGCTAAGAGTAGCCAGCCGGGTAAGAAACAGTACTTGGGCCAGAGCAGCCAGAGTCAGCAGAGGCAGCATCAGACTTTTGTTCAGGTTCCTCAGCAGCGCCCGTATCAGCCTCAGTATCAGATTCAGGGGAGACCAGCTATGACTAGACCCCAGCAAGGAGGTACAGTTCCTACCACTGCCATAGCCCCCGCACCTACGAGAAACACTGTTGTAAGGCAAAATCAGCAGTGTAAGTTTTGTAATCGATCGGGGTACGTTGAAGCTAATTGCTGGAGAAAGAGTGGTAAGTGCATTAGTTGAGGGAGCGATGAGCATAGGGTGAAAGATTGCCCTAATTTTAAGAATGTTCAGGGTCGGACTGGAGGCCAGGGTGTGCAGAACAGGGCTGCAAGTGCAGGTCCAGCACAGACGGTTCAGGCTAGGGTTTTTGCACTAGATGCGGAGGAGCTACCCGATACTACAGCAATAGTGGAAGGTACATTTCTTCTTAATACTCAGCCAGTTAAAGTTTTGATTGATCCCGGAGCTACACATTCGTTTATAACTCATGCATTTGCACGATCTGTGAATGTTTGCATTGATAAACTGCCGCATAAAGTTGAAGTTAGTACGCCTTTGGGTGCGAAATTTGTTACTAAGTCTATTTGCAAATCTTGTGTTATATGCATTGAGAACCGTAAATTTCCTGCTGATTTAATTATAGTACCCTTCCGTGACTTTGAAATCATATTGGGAATGGACTGGTTGGGGAAATACTATGCTCAGTTGGATTGCAGAACAAAAATTGTTTATCTTCAGCTTCCTGACCTACCAGTACTAGAGATTGTTGGGAACTGCAGGGCTGCCCGAATACCTCTTTTATCATCAATCAAGGCTTCTAAGTTGTTGAATAACGGTTGTGAAGCTTACCTAGCTTATCTAATCAATCAACCTACTGATAAGTTGAATTTGAATGAGGTTCCAATTGTTAAAGACTTCTCTGGTGTATTTCCTGAGGAATTACCAGGTTTACCACCGGATAGGGAGATTGAATTTGTGATTAACCTTATGCCGGGTACTGCGCCAATTTCTAGAAGTCCTTATAGAATGGCACCAGCTGAACTTCAGGAATTGAAAATTCAGCTTCATAACTTGCTTGAAAAAGGGTTTATACAACCTAGTTCTTCGTCGTGGGGTGCACCTGTGTTGTTTGTGAGAAAGAAAGACGGCACACTACGGTTATGTATTGATTACCGGGGACTTAATCAAGTCATGATTAAGAACAAATACCCATTGCCGTTGATTGAAGAATTGTTTGACCAATTGCAGGGTACAAGTGTTTACTCCAAATTTGACTTGAGGCAGGGTTATTATCAACTCAGGATTCGGAGTGATGATATATCCAAGACGACATTCAGGACTAGATATGGCCACTATGAATTTGTTGTGTTACCGTTTGGATTGACGAATGCACCAACCACATTCATGGACTTAATGTAGAGGGTTTTTCGACTTTATCTTGATCAATTTGTCGTAATCTTTATTGACGACATTTTAGTGTAGTCTAAGAATGAGGCTGAACATGAACAACATTTGAAAATTGTGCTACAGACTTTGCAAGAAAACAAGTTTTTTGCTAAATTCAGCAAGTGCAAATTCTGGTTGAATCAAATATCTTTTCTGGGCCATATCATTTCACATCAAGGAATTTCAGTAGACCCAGCTAAGATTGAAGTTTTTTCGTCTTGGAAGAGACCTGAAACGGTGTCAGAGATTCGGAGCTTTCTGGGGTTAGCAGGTTACTATCGGAGGTTTGTTAAAGACTTTTCCAAAATTTCTAGGCCTTTAAGCCAGTTGACTCGAAAGAAAGTTACTTACAACTGGGATGCTAAATGTGAATCCAGTTTCCAAGAACTGAAGAAGAGACTAACTACAACTCCTATACTAGCATTGCCTGAGGGTACAAAAAACTTTGTTGTCTACAGTGATGCATCTAAAGAAGGTTTGGGCTGTGTTTTAATGCAGAATGGTAAGGTGATTGCCTATGCTTCTAGGAAGTTGAAACCTTATGAAGTCAATTACCCTACACATGATCTTGAGTTAGCTGCAGTTGTGTTTGCTTTGAAGAAGTGGTGTCATTACTTGTGGGGTAGCAGATTTGAAATTTTTACTAACCACAAGAGTCTCAAATATTTATTTTCACAAAAAGATTTGAATATGAGGTAGCGAAGATGGCTAGAGCTATTAAGTGGCTACAATAGTTCTATAAACTACGTGCCAGGTAAGGCAAATGTTATTGCAGATGCTTTGAGTCGAAAGGCTACTGTTGCAAGTCTAATTATCAAGGATTGGGAGACTTTGGAAGAAATTTGTTCATGGAAGCCAGAATCTACTGAAGAAGGAATTCGCTTTGCTAGCTTACAAATTCAGTCGGGATTGCTAACGCAAATCAGGGAGGCTCAGAAGACTGATCCTCACATCTTGAAAATCCAAGAAAAACTAAAAGGGGGAGAGTCGAAGTTTAAATTACATGCATATGGTATCTTCAGATTCAAGGACAGAGTGCGTGTTCCTGGTGATCCGACTTTGAACAATGAGATTCTATTCGAGGCACATAATTCAAGATACACGATTCACCCGGGTAGTAATAAAATGTATAGAGATCTGAAACAACACTTCTAGTGGAACATTATGAAGAGGGAGATTGATGGGTATGTATCCAAGTGTTTAACTTGTCAGAGGGTTAAAATGGAGCATCAGAGGCCAGCCGGGCTTCTGCAACCGTTGTCGATTCCGTAATGGAAATGGGTGCATATAACAATGGACCTTGTGACTTATCTTCCTAGATCTCCGAGAGGATGTAATTCTGTTTGGGTTGTTGTGGACCGATTGACTAAGGTTTCACATTTCATTTCCGTGAACAAACAGGAAAGCCTTGATAAACTAGCTGAGCTTTATGTTGCTAATATTGTGAGACTTCATGGGGTGCCACAGAGTATAGTGTCAGATAGAGATCCTAGATTCAGACCATGTTTTTGGTAGAAGTTGCAAGAGGCCATGGGAACTAAATTGAGCTTCAGTACTGCATACCATCCACAAACTAATAGCCAGTCTGAGAGAACCATCAAGATCTTGGAAGACATGCTTCGGGCATGTGTGTTAGACTTTGGGAAGAATTGGGAGAAGTTTTTGCCTTTAGCGGAGTTCGCCTACAATAATAGTTATCAATCTACTATAGGTAGGCTCCCTACGAGGCGTTGTACGGTCGTAAATGCAGATCCCCATTGTATTGGGAAGAGGTTGAAGAGATGAGAACAGTTGATCCGACTGTGTTACCTGAGATTATTAAGATGGTGGATAATGTTCACCTTATTCGCCAGCGTATGCTTACAGCTCAAAGTCGTCAGAAGAGTTATGCGGATAAGCACCGTCAGGATCTTGAGTTTGCTTTGGGAGATTGGGTGTTTCTTAAGATTTCTCCTCGAAAGGGATTGATTCGGCACGGTAAGAGCGGGAAACTTAGTCCCAAGTATGTGGGTCTGTTTGAGATCACCGAAAAGGTGGGTCCTTTGGCTTACCGGTTAGCTTTACCTCCGAGCTTGTCGAGATTGCACGATATTTTCCACGTGTCAATGTTAAGGAAATACTATCCATATCCTTCACATGTACTTGAACCCGAGACTTTGCAGATTGAGGAAAAGTTAACTTATGAGGAGAGACGGATTCAAATTGTGGATTGAAAAGTTCAGGAACTTCGCAGAAAGAGTATTCCGTTGGTAAAGGTTCTGTGGAATCATCACGAGTTTCAGGAAGCGACTTGGGAAAGAGAGGACCAGGTTCGGAGTCAGTATCCGGAGTTGTTTGTCGACTAGGTAAGAATTGCGTGGACGCAATTGTTTTAAGGGGGAGAGGGTGTAATACCCAAGCCCGGAATGTGGAATTTTCCTGTTTATTTTTTTGAAAATTATATTTTCTTAAATTCTTTGAAATTTAATTGTTATTCATTTGTCGTCGCAAAGTGCATTGCATATCGAGAGCGATAGTTAGAGAGCGGTTTCTACTCCTCAGCAAATAGTGAAAACTACTAATTTGCGTTTTAATTTTAGTGTTTTAGTTGTTGTTGGCTAGAAATATAATTGCATTAGTTGTTTTAACCTTAAAATGCCTAAAATAAGCTTATTTGACCAATTTTTATTAGTTTGACCAAGGCTTTGACTAGTTGACTAGCTTGTCATCTTTTAATTGCATATTACATAGCAAAAAAAAAACACAAAAGCTGAAAAAAAAAAGAAGGAGAAGGCCGAAACCTTCAAGGAAAGAAAAAAGAAAGATTTCAAATTTCAAATCTTCAAATCTTCGTGAGAGCTTGCACAGGGTTGTTTCTGTCACGCCCCAACTCGACCCCACCTACGATCAGTCAGGACGCAACGGAATTTCGGCGGCATAACGACAGTAAATAGATTTCCGAGGTTCTAAACCAACCTCATTAAACATCATACATCCAGTAATTCCTCAATATGAACAACAACATACAACACAACCATATTATACAATAAAACATCCTCGTTATACGCCTCCGTTCCAACATGACATACAATACCTCAACTTTATCATACATTTCAAAAGTAAGTTGAGACACAACTACAATTTAACCATAGACAAAAGGAAGTCACTAAATTAACATCATTTGGTTCATCATCTTTTCAATATCTATTACATTAAGAACCGTAAAGCATATAAAGTCTATTAAACTAATATACAAGACATTTAACAACATAAAGTCATGGATAAGACTCGGGAACATATGACTCATCCACGAAAGGCACATTTTCCACATTCTCCTCTTCAGGAGGCACGTACCCGTAATCTTGTGAAAGTACACCTGAAACATGCATTAATAGAGAGTGAGCTTATATACATAAGCCCAGTGAGGAACCGATAGAGCTCCACAGTATTCATACGCTCCTTGGATTTAGTCCTTTGAGCAAGTAAACACACAACAACATAAATAAAGCTATCATCACATAACTATATGACCATTCAATAAGGATACTCTATTTGGTGTAGCTCCAAACGCCATCACGATCTCAACCGTTCTTCTTATAACTCCCCATTACTCACGCACCCGAGGTACCTCACTAGCCCCTCCCTCCATGACACCTCCGTCATGCGAGCTGGGGGTAGCCTATGGCAGTCATGCCGTTATCAACCCGACAGCCCGACGCTGCCCGAGAGGTGGCACACACATACCAAGACTCCATATTCATCAATCATCAAACAAGCATAAATCAATCAATCAATTGGGAGATCAGCAACAAGAGTGCCCGATTCCCGCATTCAATAATAATCAATCAATAACATCAATATAACATCAATATTAAATTAAACAACAAACAACGTAGTTAGATGACAAAGTAGGCCATCTAACCGGACATGCATAATATACATAATTAAACTCTAAATTACTCAACAACCACTCACCATTCATCACTCGAACACTACCCAACCATCTAAGGCATCGTTCAAGAAATTAAAGAATGACAACCTAAACTTCTAAAATTCATAACTTACA
Organism: Ehretia macrophylla; assembly: GCA_037974665.1. Lineage (NCBI taxonomy): Eukaryota > Viridiplantae > Streptophyta > Magnoliopsida > Boraginales > Ehretiaceae > Ehretia > Ehretia macrophylla. Next base: position 32,183,502 of record CM075780.1, read on the forward strand.
ATCTACTAATCCAAACATTGCCAAATCAGTTCCTATCACTCACCCATTCAACCTACTACATTAGCCCTCTCGGAAATCCACCATAACACCTCCAAAACATACCCGATAACCCTAAAACCCTATGACGTCATGGCTGGATTTTCCGGATTTTCACATAAACAAGGTAATCGAAAATTCGGCATTACAACAGCGCTAACACGTAATTATCAAGTATTTAGAAATCGACGGCAATCGATTTCGATCAACACAACTCATTTAAATCAACTTTGAACATTTTAATCAAAATTAAATACCCGGAAAATAAAAATTATGCTATATCCGACAGAAACTCGTAGTATTAGTATATAATGATCCCTAGCATGCAAGGAGCAATAATCTAACATCAGATTACAATTCTAACGGTTCAATCTTCATTTATACGAAAAAACACAAAAATGACATTTTGAGATCTAGAATTTTTCTCTCACCTTAGATGCGATATAAGCCTAGGAATGCGTGCAATGCGTGCCCAACAAGCAGAATCCAAGTCGGTGCAAAGTTTCACGGACAAAAACTAGATTTTTCTTTGAAAAATTGATTGAAAAGCTTGAGTTTTCTCTTCTCTTTTTCTCTCCTCAAACTCACGGCAATGTGTGTGTGTGTGATGGTGTTTTTGTGTTGTGTGAGTGTGTGTAGGTGACATTAGCTTATAAGGTCAATTATTTAATTAAAGTCAAAGTTATTTTAATAGGTATTTTTGTATTTTTAATGACTTTAATTGCATTTTATTGCTCACCAAGTTAAAAATAATTATGCCACCCCCAAGATATCTCAAGTGGATTATTTTTAGGTGACAAGAAGTTTTACATTCAAAGAATTCCACCCGAGTCGGCTTAAAACTCGATTTTCGCAAAAGTCGGTGTAAAAACCCTAATAAATTCTTAAGCCGATTTTAAAACCGTTTTCATCAAACACAGGTCTATTAAAGTCCGTGGACTAGGTCTAGAAGGGTTAAAAAGACCAGTTTCAAAATTATAGCGGACGTGTTTCGAAAACACTATTCACTGAAAATCGACGATAAAATTTCTGACTCCGTTTTTGATGAAAATTTCATGAATGCACATTTAGCACGTATTAGAAGTATTGAAATCAAAATTATAACTTTCTAGGTCCTATAGCACATAAACAGATCATATGCACGCAAAACGAGGTAAAGCACGTAAAACGAGATAAGCAAGAAAGTGGGGTTTCACATTCTCCCCCCCTTATAGAAATTTCGTCCTCAAAATTCTTACTTGATGTACGGAAAAGATCTGGGTATTGCTGCTGCATCTGATCTCGTCTCTCCTACGTAGCTTCCTCAATGCCGTGATGCTTCCACAACACCTTAACCATCGGAATCCTCTTCGTCCTCAACTCTCGGTCCATCTGATCTAGAATACGAATCGGACGCTCGTCATAAGTCAAATTCTCTCGAAGCTGTAACGGCTCTGGCTCAAGAATATGAGAAGGATCCGGATTGTATTTCCGCAAATTAGACACGTGAAACACATCGTGGACATTAGAGAAGTTCTCCGGTAAAGCCAACCGATATGCCAACTTACCAACCCTGCCAGTAATCTCAAACGGCCCAACAAATCTCGGACTCAGCTTACCACCTTTACCATAACGAACAAACCCCTTTCGAGGAGACAATCTCAAGAAAACCCGATCTCCAACTGCAAACTCCAAGTCTCGACGACGCTTATCAGCATAACTCTTGAATCTACTCTGCGCCGTAAGCATTCTCTGCCTGATCAACTGAACATTCTCAATCTTCTCAAGAAGTTCTGGCATAATAGTCGGATCAATAGTCTTCATCTCTCCTACCTCGTCCCAATATAAAGGTGAACGGCACTTACGACCGTAAAGAGCTGCAAAAGGTGCCATTCCAATAGTAGCTTGATAACTATTGTTATAGGCAAACTCGGCAAGTGGTAGATGTTTCTCCCAGTTCTTCCCGAAGTCCAGAACACAAGCCCTAAGCATATCTTCCAGAATCTGAATAGTCCGCTCAGACTGACCGTCGGTCTGTGGATGATACGATGTACTGAAGTTCAACTGAGTACCCAAAGTCTCCTGAAGTTTCTCCCACAAACGAGAAGTAAATCGAGGATCTCGATCAGAGACAATACTAGATGGAATACCGTGAAGTCTAACAATCTGATCCAGATAGAGATCCGTCAGCTTTGTAACCTCATCTCCTAACCTCATCGAGATAAAATGAGCTGTCTTCGTCAAACGATCCACGACAACCCAAACTGCATCATTACCCCTTGGTGATCTAGGCAAACCAGTGACGAAGTCCATCGTAATATGCTCCCATTTCCACTCTGGTATAGCCAACGGCTGAAGCAAACCTGCTGGTCGTTGATGCTCGGCTTTCACTCTCTGACAAGTCAAACATCTAGACACAAACTGAGCAACCTCCCTCTTCATGTTGTTCCACCAGTAATGCTGTTTCAAATCCCGATACATCTTGGTTCCACCGGGATGAATAGTATATTTAGAATTATGAGCTTCCTCCAGAATACCTCGTCTCAAGCCCGGTTCATCGGGAACACAAACCCTGTTCCGAAACCGAAGAATACCATCCTCATGCACTTTAAAGTCAGACTGATCATCCGAAATCTGATCCTTGATCTTCTGAAGTTTAACATCAAGCTGCTGAGCTTCCCTGATCTGAGACAACAATAAAGGCTGAATACGGAGATGTGAACACATCACCCCAACCTGAGTGAACTCTGGTCTCCAATAACTAAACTCCTCAAGAACCTCCCACTTCTTGACAGCCAAACAAGAAATACTAGCCTTCCGGCTGAGAGCATCTGCCACAACATTTGCCTTTCCAGGCAGATAATTGATAGAACAATTATAATCTCCAAGAAGCTCCATCCACCTCCGCTGGCGCATATTCAACTCCTTCTGTGAGAATAAGTACTTAAGACTCTTATGATCAGTGAAAATCTCAAACTTACTGCCCCACAGATAATGACGCCACTTTTTCAGTGCGAAGACAACTGCTGCCAACTCAAGATCATGAGTCGGATAATTCACCTCATAAGGCTTCAACTTCCTGGAAGCATAGGCAATAACTCGGCCATCCTGCATAAGAACACATCCCAAGCCCTCCTTGGATGCATCGCTGTAAATGACCATATTATCGGTCCCCTCTGGTAGAGCAAGTACTGGAGCGGTAGTTAACCTCTTTTTCAACTCCTGAAATCCACTCTCACACTTCTCGTCCCAATTAAAGATAGTCCGTTTCTGAGTCAACTTAGATAGTGGCCCCGCAATCTTTGAGAAGTCCTTGACAAACCTACGGTAATAACCCGCCAAGCCAAGAAAACTACGGACATCAGTAACACTCTCTGGCCGCTTCCAAGACATCACCGATTCAATCTTAGTGGGATCTACGGAAATACCACTCTGTGTAATAACATGGCCAAGAAAAGAAATCCGTTGCAGCCAAAATTCACATTTGCTGAACTTGGCAAACAACTGATGCTCCTGCAACTTCTCTAATACAAGCCGTAGATGTTGCTCGTGCTCCAATTCAGATTTAGAATAGACCAAGATATCATCAATAAAAATCACCACGAACTGGTCCAAGTACGGTTGAAAGACTCGATGCATAAGATCCATGAATGCTGCCGGTGCATTAGTCAATCCAAAGGGCATGACAACAAACTCATAATGCCCGTACCGAGTCCTGAAGGCAGACTTCGGAACATCCTCCGCGCGAATCCGAAGCTGATAATACCCCTGCCTCAAATCAAATTTAGAATAGACTTTGGCTCCCTGAAGTTGATCAAACAACTCATCAATTAGTGGCAAAGGATATTTATTCTTGATGGTTACCTGATTCAAACCACGGTAATCTATACACAACCTCAAGGTACCATCCTTCTTCTTTACAAATAAAACAGGAGCTCCCCAAGGTGAAGAACTCTGCTGAATAAATCCTTTCTCCAACAACTCCTGTAACTGAGTCTTCAACTCTTTCAACTCAGCTGGTGCCATCCGGTACGCCGATTTAGAAATAGGTTGAGTACCGGGAACAAGATTAATCACAAACTCTATATCCCTCTCAGGCGGCAACCCTGGCAACTCCTCGGGAAATACATTAGGATATTCCCGGATAATAGGGACTTCCTCAAGCTGTAGCTTAACAGATGGCTTGTTGATCAAATAAGCTAGATAACCCGAATACCCCTTACTCACCAACTTAACGGCTTTAGTTGCTGAGATAACAAAACTCGTCTTAGCACCCCGGTTACCCGCTACCTCAACTACTGGCTGATCTGGCAAACGAAACTGTACTACCTTGGTTCTACAGTTCAACTGGGCATCATACTTAGAAAGCCAATCCATACCCAAGATAACATCATACCCCCGGATAGGAAATAAAATAAGGTCCGAAGGAAAATTATGCCCTTTAACATGTATTATACAATCCTTACATACTAAGCCAGTAACATACTTATTAGTCAAAGAGGTACTAATTTCAACCACATAAGGCAATCTTTCAGGTTGCAATTTAACACGTTGCACACAAGCAGGAGTAATGAAAGAATGCGTAGCACCAGAATCAATCAACACTTTAACAAGTTGATCAAGTACAAGAAAGTTACCTTCCACAACTGCAGTCTCCTCAGGCATCTCCTCTAAGTCAACTGCATAAGCCCGAGCCTGAACCCGCTGCTGCTGTGGTACACTGCCCGTAGGCCTACCCTGGTAACCCTGAGTCGCTGCCCGACCCTCAGTCCTCGCATACTTAGGGCAATCCTTCGCCCTATGATCGATGCTACCACAACCCAAACATGTCCCTGCCTTTACCCTGCAGTCGGACTCTACATGCCCTGAGCGCTTGCAGTAATTACACTGCGATGATGTGGCACTAACACTGCCCCTAGAATAACCAGAAGCTGAAGAAGCAGCTGATACAGCCTGCTGCTGAGGTCTCACCACACTAGGCCTAAACTGACCCTGAGACTGGGCTGGCCTAAACTGAGTCTGAACCTGATATGGCCTCTGCTGAAACTGAGGCCGATAGTAACTCTGCTGACTCTGTGGCCTATAAGAACCATGCTGGGCAGGTGGCCTGTAGACAAACTGCTGTACTGGAGGCCTATATAAAACCTGCTGGCCCTGTGGCTGATACGGCCTCTTACTAGGCTGACTGGAGACAATCTGATCCCCTTTCCTCTTCTCTAACCTAGAAGCTGCCTCAAAAGCCTCAGTGAAAATATCATATCGATTCAGAGCCATCACATCCTGAATCTCGGGCCGCAACCCCAACATAAACCTGCGAGTCCTCCGCTCCTCGTCTACCACATACTCCGGTGCATACCGGGACAATCGAGTAAATGTGGCCTCATATTGAGCCACTGTAGCATCTCCCTGGACCAAGGCTAGAAACTCGGCCTCTCTCCGTTCCCTGCAAATCCTCGGGACATACTTTGCTCGGAAAGCCATCAGAAAGGTACCCCAAACATAAGGAATACCCTGTGCCGCCCAGCTAGTCCTTACCGTGCGCCACCACTCCTCTGCCTCGTCATCTAACAAATACACGGCAAAAGAGACTTTCTGCTCATCAGTATAGCCAAGTGGATCATAAATCTTCTCCAACTTGCTAATCCATACCTCCGCCTTCCTATCATCCGGCTCCCCCTGAAATCTCGGTGGGTGATATCCTAAAAACTCCTTCAGGGTACCTCGCCCGTGGTTTCCACCCAGAATATTCAGAAGCTGAGCCTGCATAGCCTGATTCTGGGCAGCCTGCCCTGCTAATAACTGTGCCTGACTAGCCACTAACTCTGCAATCCGTTCCATAGCTGCTCCTAATCGGTCATCACCCCCGTCACGGCCCGGTGCCACGTTACTCGGAGTCTCATCAGTCATCTCAGACCTACCTCTGGTTCTCGGTGGACCGGCCATTCTACTAATCAAAGAGTTAGCACAGTTATAGCACGTAGACATGTTATAAACAACTATTAACACATAAATAACAAACTCATACAAAACACATAAACAAATTGATCACATAATCACATAAGCACTTAAATCACAAAATCACTTAATCAATTAATCATACCAATACATATTTCATTTTTCTTTCCTTTCATACATATTTCATGCTAAGACCATTACCCACATTCCGAGAATACCCCGGCTGACAACTAACATGAGCTCTGATACCACTTAAACTGTCACGCCCCAACTCGACCCCACCTACGATCAGTCAGGACGCAACGGAATTTCGGCGGCATAACGACAGTAAACAGATTTCCGAGGTTCTAAACCAACCTCATTAAACATCATACATCCAGTAATTCCTCAATATGAACAACAACATACAACACAACCATATTATACAATAAAACATCCTCGTTATACGCCTCCGTTCCAACATGACATACAATACCTCAACTTTATCATACATTTCAAAAGTAAGTTGAGACACAACTACAATTTAACCATAGACAAAAGGAAGTCACTAAATTAACATCATTTGGTTCATCATCTTTTCAATATCTATTACATTAAGAACCGTAAAGCATATAAAGTCTATTAAACTAATATACAAGACATTTAACAACATAAAGTCATGGATAAGACTCGGGAACATATGACTCATCCACGAAAGGCACATTTTCCACATTCTCCTCTTCAGGAGGCACGTACCCGTAATCTTGTGAAAGTACACCTGAAACATGCATTAATAGAGAGTGAGCTTATATACATAAGCCCAGTGAGGATCCGATAGATCTCGACAGTATTCACTACGCTCCTTGGATTTAGTCCTTTGAGCAAGTAAACACACAACAACACAAATAATTCTATCATCACATAACTATATGACCATTCAATAAATGATACTCTATTTGGTGTAGCTCCAAACGCCATCACGATCTCAACCGTTCTTCTTATAACTGCCCATTACTCACGCACCCGAGGTACCTCACTAGCCCCTCCCTCCATGACACCTCCGTCATGCGAGCTGGGGGTAGCCTATGGCAGTCATGCCGTTATCAACCCGACAGCCCGACGCTGCCCGAGAGGTGGCACACACATACCAAGACTCCATATTCATCAATCATCAAACAAGCATAAATCAATCAATCAATTGGGAGATCAGCAACAAGAGTGCCCGATTCCCGCATTCAATAATAATCAATCAATAACATCAATATAATATCAATATTAAATTAAACAACAAACAACGTAGTTAGATGACAAAGTAGGCCATCTAATCGGACATGCATAATATACATAATTAAACTCTAAATTACTCAACAACCACTCACCATTCATCACTCGAACACTACCCAACCATCTAAGGCATCGTTCAAGAAATTAAAGAATGACAACCTAAACTTCTAAAATTCATAACTTACAATCTACTAATCCAAACATTGCCAAATCAATTCCTATCACTCACCCATTCAACCTACTACATTAGCCCTCGCGGAAATCCCCCATAAACCCTCCAAAACATACCCGATAACCCTAAAACCCTATGACGTCATGGCTGGATTTTCCGGATTTTCACATAAACAAGGTAATCGAAAATTCGGCATTACAACAGCGCTAACACGTAATTATCAAGTATTTAGAAATCGACGGCAATCGATTTCGATCAACACAACTCATTTAAATCAACTTTGAACATTTTAATCAAAATTAAATACCCGGAAAATAAAAATTATGCTATATCCGACAGAAACTCGTAGTATTAGTATATAATGATCCCTAGCATGCAAGGAGCAATAATCTAACATCAGATTACAATTCTAACGGTTCAATCTTCATTTATACGAAAAAACACAAAAATGACATTTTGAGATCTAGAATTTTTCTCTCACCTTAGATGCGATATAAGCCTAGGAATGCGTGCAATGCGTGCCCAACAAGCAGAATCCAAGTCGGTGCGAAGTTTCACGGACAAAAACTAGGTTTTTCTTTGAAAAATTGATTGAAAAGCTTGAGTTTTCTCTTCTCTTTTTCTCTCCTCAAACTCACGGGAATGTGTGTGTGTGTGATGGTGTTTTTGTGTTGTGTGAGTGTGTGTAGGTGACATTAGCTTATAAGGTCAATTATTTAATTAAAGTCAAAGTTATTTTAATAGGTATTTTTGTATTTTTAATGACTTTAATTGCATTTTATTGCTCACCAAGTTAAAAATAATTATGCCACCCCCAAGATATCTCAAGTGGATTATTTTTAGGTGACAAGAAGTTTTACATTCAAAGAATTCCACCCGAGTCGGCTTAAAACTCGATTTTCGCAAAAGTCGGTGTAAAAACCCTAATAAATTCTTAAGCCGATTTTAAAACCGTCTTCATCAAACACAGGTCTATTAAAGTCCGTGGACTAGGTCTAGAAGGGTTAAAAAGACCAGTTTCAAAATTATAGCGGACGTGTTTCGAAAACACTATTCACTGAAAATCGACGATAAAATTTCTGACTCCGTTTTTGATGAAAATTTCATGAATGCACATTTAGCACGTATTAGAAGTATTGAAATCAAAATTATAACTTTCTAGGTCCTATAGCACATAAACAGATCATATGCACGTAAAACGAGGTAAAGCACGTAAAACGAGATAAGCAAGAAAGTGGGGTTTCACAGTTTCCAAGGCATCCAACGAGGTTTTCCTAGCATCTAGGAGCGTCTAATGTGAGGGAAGCATCCTTATTTGCGCATTTGAAAATGTTGTACATAAACTTTAATTTTTGGGTTTTAGCCGTAGATTGTTATTTTATTCGTTTTGATGCTTAAAGAATGTTCCTTAACAATTGTAGAACATGTATTTGTAGACTTTTAGCATTTTCTACAGTTGAATATAGCAATTGCAATTTTAAATGCTAATGGAATAGTAAAATATGAATAGTAAATTCTCGTTACGTTAAAGTTGCTTTGTTTTGCATTCTGTTGATGTAGGAAGGTGCTAGATATGCTAGAATGCCTAAATGTATGGTTAAATTGGATTGTGTAATGGAAAAACAGAGAAAAATGGCTTAGTGCATGTTGGGGTCGTTTAGGTCGAGTTTAGCGTTTCCTCGTTTTGCCTGACGGCGTTGTCTCAGGAGGCCATGGAAGCACTTTTGGTGTGGTTATGGCATTGGTTGGGTATTTGGTTAGGATAGCTATAGTTCAAACGAGCAAAGGGGGAAATCGGGGCTTTGCGGGAATTCTAGGGTAAAGTAGGGTTTCAGGGTCTTTAGACATGCCTTATGGTAACCTAGGAGGATTGGTGAAGTCGGTTTCCCAAACTAGTGGCTCGTTTGAAAGTAGTAGCATTTGGAAAGTTGGGGTCGTTTTGTGTTTTTGTTGGTTTTCATAGTGTTATGCTTATAGAATTCTTAATATTGCTTGATATGCCTATTAGAGTTGATTCTGATTGAAATGTTTATCAACTGTTGCTATTGCGTGCGAGAGTAACCTACTTTGTTATTCTCCACGTGTGGCTCTATTGCTCGATTGCTCGATTGTTGCATTATATATTGTATTGCATTCATAGAGTCGGGGGCAGTATGATGGGTCTCTCTGGGTAGCCTCGGGTTGCCAGGGTTGGTTGCCCTAGCTCCGTGTCCTATTCCCTTTCTTGCTTGGGTTGCCTCCCAGGGAGATTTGGGTCGTAGAATTGATTGGATACTTACGGGGTATTCCAAACTGAAGTTATAAGGTGGTTGGGCCGGCGCGTCGTCATTGGATTCGTGATTGAGAGTTGCTCGTGGAAAGTGAATTGTATCCTTTAATTGAATGGTTATAGTCTTAATGCTTGTCTTGATTTATTGTTGGCTTTGCTTGTATCTCTATATGATAATTGATTGATCTACTTGACTATTTGCATTGCATTCTCCTCTCACCTCTATCCTTGAGACCAATTACCCTTGCTGAGCAATAGTTTTTGCTCATTCCTTTCTATACTATATTTTACAGGAGTAGTTGAAGCGGATCCTATTGAGGTAATTGAGGAGGAGGAGCAAGTGGAGGTGTTTCCTTGATAGCACTTTCTTTGCTTAGCTGGTGGTTGGTTGCCAGTCTTTTGTGTGGGCCATGCTTGATGTGTACATTGCTTGGTTGACGCTTCACTTTGAGGCTTGTAGCCTTGTATGTAGTTTCTATTTTGAGGCCTCTATGGTCTTATGTTGTAAAAGTTGAAAGATTGTAAGGTTGTAAAGATATACTTACGCGACTAGTAAGAACAGCATGCTAATGGTTTAATTACTTAGTGGCACGAATACTTGTGTAGTATGCATGTCATTTTTGGTTTGCAAAGTTGGTTAATGAGAAGATGTATGTTTTCTAAAAGGAAGTTGACTTGATTCGAATGATTATTGTGGATTTCGCGAGTATTATATTGAATGTAGGCTTCTCGGATCGTCCACGGTACAGAGGAGACTCCGTCCGTGTGTTGGGTCCAGGCTTGGCCTTTTGCGGGGTCGGGTCGGGGCGTGACAGCTTCTGAATCATCAAGATTATTTTGTACAAGGTTGTGTGTACGTGTTCTTGTGGTGTCCGTGTAAAACGGAGTCACAGGAGTTTGCATAAGAACTGGCCCTTTGTATGGTGGAATCGTCTGAGAGGATGAACCTTTTCAAACGGATCAAAGGAATCAATGGACGAAATGACTGAGGAAATTTCACTAGGACCTTCTTTCTCGTCTTCATCACCCCACCCGGTTGGGATAATTTTCTCTTTGGAGAGATAATGAGGAGGTGGTGTGAGATCAACCCAATGAGCTTTTTCGCAATTTCCACTTGGTATCCAGACTGCATGATCTAGCTTTAGATTATGCTTCCAAGGATGAGAGGACTGCTTCTTTGGCTTAGCTAGCTGTTTAAGCTTTTGAGCGAGTCATTCTCTTTTTCTCTTGAATTCGTCTGAATCAAGATAATGCTTCTCTGAAGAAGATTTTTGCATGTTGATCATGTTGATGCTGTTCCAAGAACGAATTAGTTCGGAAGAGGATACGGATTGTACAGAGACTGTAGAGGATTTGTACACGGCTGTAAGGGATGCTGGCTTGGTAGGTAATAGAGATTTGAACTTTTGTGTGAGTTGGGAAGTTTGGTAATATGAGTATGGGTTTAACGGAGAGAGTTTGAAGAGTTCACCTGGTTTGGTAGATGGAGGTGTTTGGGTTATGTCTACTTCAAAGTGAGATGCGGAAGGATCAAAGGAAGTGACTTCAAAGTTGTTACCAATCTGCCAAAATCCAGATTTCATATCAAATTTTGAGAAGAATTTGGGTTTGGACAGCTGAAACCTGTGAGGGTAATTTCTATAAGGATACCCAAGGGGTATTGTAATAACCGAGCCCGGAATGTGGAATTTTCTTGTTTATCTTTCTGAAAATTATATTTTCTTAAATTCTTTGAGATTTAATTGTTACTTCTTTATTGTCGCAAAGTGCATTACATACCGAGAGCGATAGTTAGAGAGCGGTTTCTAGTACTCAGCAAATAGTGAAAACTAGTATTTAGTGTTTTAATTTTAGTGTTTTACTGGTTGTTAGCTATAATTAAAATTTCATTAGTTATTTTAGCTTTAAAATGCATAAAATAGGCTAAATTGACCAACTTAAGTTAGTAGACCAAGGGCTTGACCTTTTGACCAAGGCTTGTCATCTTTTTAAGCTTATAATACGTTGCAAAATAATAATAAAAAAACAAGCTGAAAACAGTAAGGTGCAGGCCGAAACCAAGAGAGGAAAAAAAAACATTTCAACTTTCAAAACTTCAAATCTTCGCGTGAGCTTGTATGGGGTTATTTCCGAGGCATCCAGCGTGGTTTTCCTTGTGACTAGGAGTGTCTAAGGTGAGGGAAGCACGTTTATTTGCGCATTTGAATGTTATATGTATCAACTTTAAATTTTTGGGTTTTATCCATAGTTTGTTATTTTAATCGCTTTGATGCTTAAAGAATGTTCCTTGACAATTGTAGAACACGTATTTATAGCTTTTTAGCATTTTCTGCGGTTGAATATCGAAATTGCAATTTAAATTGATAATTGAATAGTAAATTATGAATAGTAAACCCCCGTTTCGATGAAGTTGCTCCGTTATGCATTCTGTTCATGTGAAAATATGCTAGATATGCTAGAATGCCTAAATGCATGATTTGTTTGGATTGTGTAATGGAAAAATGAGGGAAAATAACTTGGTGAAAGTTGGGGACGTTTAGGTCGAGATTAGCGTTTCCTCGTTTTGCGTGATGAAATTGTCTCGGGAGGCCATGGAAGCACTTTTGGTGTGGTTATGGCGTTGGTTGGTGTTTGGTTAGGGTAGTTGTAGTTCAAACGAGCAAAGGGGGAAATCGGGGCTTCTCGTGAATTCTAGGGTAAAGTAGGGTTTCGGGGTCTTTAGACGTGCCTTATGGTGACCTAGGAGGATTGGTGAAGTCGGTTTCCAAAACTCGTGGCTCGTTTGAAAGTAGTAGCGTTTGGAAAGTCGGGGTCGTTTTGTGATTTTGTTTGTTTTCTTAATGTTATGCCTATAGAATGCTTAATATTGCTTGATATGCTTGTTAGAGTTGATTCTGATTGAAATGTTTATCAACTGTTGCTATTGCGTGCGAGAGTAACCTACTTTGTTATTCTCCCACTTGTGGCTCTCTTGCTTGATTGCTTGATTGTTGCATTGGATACTGTGTTGCATTCATAGAGTTAGGGGCGGTGTGATGGGCCTCTCTGGGTAGCCTCGGGTTGCCAGTGTTGGTTGCTCTAGCTCCGTGTCCTATTCCTTTTTCTCGCTTGGGTTGCCTCCCAGGGAGATTTGGGTCGTAGAATTGATGGATACTTCCGGGGTATTCCAAACTAAAGTTATAAGGTGGTTTGGGTCGGCGCGTCGTGATCGAATTCGTGATTTAAAGTTGCTCGTGGAAAGTGAATCGTATCCTTTGAATGAGTACTTATAGTTTTAATGCTTGTCTTGTTTTGTTGTTGGCTTCGTTTGTATCTCTATATGATAATTGAATGAATTGCTTGACTATTTGCATTGCATTCTCCTCTCATCTCCGTCCTTGAGACCAATAACCCTTGCTGAGCAATAGTTTTTGCTCATTCTTTTCTATACCATATTTTTACAAGAGTAGTTGAAGCTGATCCTATTGAAGTAATTGAGGAGGAGGAGCAAGTGGAGGTGTTTCCTTGATAGCACTTCTTTGCTTAGCTGGTGGTTGGTTGCTAGACTTTTGTGCGGGCCATGCTTGATGTGTTTAATGCTTGGTTGACGCTTCATTTTGAGGCTTGTAGCCTTGTATGTAGTTTCTATTTTGAGGCCTTTATGGTCTTATGTTGTAAAAGTTGAAAGAATGTGAAGTTGTAAAGTTGTACTCTTATGACTAGTAAAGAATTGCATACTAATGGTTTAACTGTTTTAGTGGCACGAATACTTGTGTAGTATGCATGACATTTTTGGTTTGCAAAGTTGTTAATGAGAAGATGTATATTTTCTAAAAGAAAGTTGTCTTGATTCAAATGTTTATTATGGCTTTCGCAAGTATTATGTTGAATGTAGGGTTTTCGGATCGTCCACGGTACAGAGGAGACTCCGTCCGTGTGTCGGGTCCGGGCTTGGCCTTTTGCGGGGTCGGGTCGGGGCGTGACATCTTTAGGTGGTATCAGAGCATGATAGTATTGCATGAGCCGGGATATGTTTCTCGGTCTGTGGGGTAAAGGTCTAAAATGCTAAAGTGTTAATGTATGATTGTTAAGAGAAAATGTTATAGTATGACTATGTGAACTTGAGTGCTTATGTGTTCAAGTGAAATGGTTGGCATGTCAATCTTGTGTTATGTGAATTGTGTGATAGGATATTTGATTGTTATTGACTTGAGTGTTATCTAATCTTATGTGTTATATTTCTGTCTATAAACTGCTTTTAAATGTTGCCAGCAATTGTGAGTTGTTACTATGCCGCCACAACGTAGTACTCAAGGTCAAAGGGCAGATGAAGAGGCAGCAGAACAGGGTCAGCAACCGTTGCCTGAACAGTTTATTGCTACTATGACCACTACAGTTGACCGGATTACACAGGTACTACATGAGCAGAGGCAGGACAGGAATTATAATCCCCAGGGAAATCAAGCTAATCCTGGTGGACAGGGGCCTAGGACTGAGAATAATCAGTTGGAGAAATTCCTGAGGCACGAGCCGGGTAAGTTCTTTGGAGAGCCGGATGACAGGGCAGCCGAGAGATGGATTAACCGTGTTGAGAAAATTTTCGCTGCTTTGAGGTACACTGATGAGGCAAGAATAGATTATGCGGCATTTCTATTTGAGGGCAACGCAGAGCAGTGGTGGAACACTGTTTGGTTGAGGTGGGATTGTGAGGATGTTTCGCATTTGTGGGATGATTTCGTGAGTGAGTTTCGGGACAAGTATATTCCCGAGATGGCTAGGGAAAGGCGGGAAGATGAATTTGTGGCCCTGAAGCATGGAAACATGATTGTTGCACAGTATGAGGCTAGGTTTGTCAGCCTGTCGAGGTATATGCCTGAGCTGGTGCGGCCAGCTAGGAGGATGATTCATAGGTTTGTTCATGGGCTGAGAATGGATATACAGCTGCATTTGACTGGACAGACTTACACAACTTTTCCCGAGGCATTCCAAGCAGCCTCGAAGTTTGAGAAACAGAAGGCAGAGATGATAGTTGAGAGTAGCCAGCCGAGTAAGAAACAGTACTTGGGCCAGAGCAGCCAGAGTCTGCAGAGGCAGTATCAGACTTTTGTTCAGGCTCCTCAGCAACGTCCGTATCAGCCTCAGTATCAGATTCAGGGGAGGCCAGCTGCGACTAGACCCTAGCGGGGAGGTACAGTTCCTACCACTGCCAGAGCCCCTGTGACGTCCGAGATTTAGCCATGCATTCAATTACTGTTGCATCCTTTATTTGCGCACCTCTTTCTATGCCTTATTAATTGTCTTCTTAAATTATTATTCACTCTGTTTTTAAACTGCATTCTATTAGTTAATTAGTATTTTTATTAAATCATATTAATTGTTAAAGTAGTGTGAAAAATGTGCAATTGAGCTAGAGGCGATAGGAGAGCTCGTTTAGAAAATAATTTTTGTAGTTGTATGAATAGTGTTACGTAACATAACTTAGGGAATGAATTAGCTAGCATTCATTTTACTATCTAGGCTCGTTTTAAGCTAACTAAGCGCATTTAGTGAACCATTTAAGCAAGCAACTTAGCCCCATTTAATATATAACTCACACAACACACACATTAGCTCATAACTTAGCAAAACAAAACAAAAAAAGAGAGCATGCTGAAAACACTGTAGCAAATCCGAGAATTGCATTGGAGAAGAAATAGAGTTTTTTTGCTCAACAAATCCTCATTCCAAGCCAAGCCAAGCTAGGTGCAAGTGGTTTAGGGTGTCTACTAGCCTCCTAGGAGCTCCTACGCGCATTGGTGAGGAATTTCACGGCTTATTTTTGCATTTTAAAATAGTTTCTATTTTCTTGATTTGTTGAAAATGTGTTCAAATGCTATTGTATTGATTATCTATGCTATTATACCTTGTATATGAGTGCTAGAGAACATATTTGAGCCATCGTTTCGCAATTTAAACGGTTAGAATCGTTAGTTTGATTTTTAGGGTGAATAGTGACGTTTTTCTAGGGTTTTGCATAATTGCTCGAATTAGCTTGATTAAAGGCTTCTAATAGATGCCTTAGGTGCTAGTGAAGGTAATATAATAGCCCCGTGCACTTGCATTATCCTTAAATCGCTAAAAATGTAAAATAGTCGACTTTAATTTGGGGCTTTCGAGGTTAATGCGAATCCGGGTGAATTCGGGCTTCAATTCTAGTATCCTTAGGCTACCTAGGTTCTATAGAAGCCTTGATATCCTTTGTTTGAAGCCCGGACATTGTATGTGTAGTTTAAAGCCATAAGAGGGAATTTGGGGCTTTCGGGGTAAACGCAGCCATTTGAATGAGTTAGAGGGTTGAGAGGGTACCTTGAGGGTTAGTTAGAAGGTTGGGAGAGTTTCCTTTGAAAATGGAATCATTAACCTTGGTTTGGAAGAGAAATAGTTTGAAAAACAAAGGGGTTTAGGTGCAATTTTGGTTGACTCACACTTCTAAACCCATGGCATGACTCCTTAAGTGTTTATATGTGGTTTCAAGTCGATTTGGAGCTTTTGGTATGATTCTATGCTTATTTTGTATATGTTCCTTTGTAAACTGCTTATTAGCTTCTATAATTGCTTCTATGCTAATTTCTTGGAGCTCCACATATTTTGTTGATCCTCATATGTGTTAATGCTTATATTATTGCTATTAACTTGCCATCGTTAAGTGCATTGCATCGTGGTTGCGCAACCATAGTGTCAGGGGCGGATGTGTTGAATATCGGTTGGGCGGCAGAGGGCTTGCCGGTGGATATTCAAACTCCGTACCCTAGTCCCTCATTCGCCTGGTCCGGAGATTGCCAGGGGATGTTGGGTCGTAGGATTATCGGGGTACATCCGGAGTACACCCACTGGAGTGTTTGGGATTATGCCGGCTTATCGTGATCGTGCTCGTGGTTCGTGGATCGTGAATGAAGACCAGTGAAGATTGGTGTATAGGGGATTGTGTGAAATGTATCCTTTTAAATGTGTGGTTACTTATGTTATCATTGATTCTTAAATTGTCTAAGTGATATTGTTGTATAACTGTATTATCTGTTGCATTGCACGCCCCGGGACTATATCCCTCACTGGGCAACAATGGTTGCTCATACCTCGCTAACATGTTTCAGGTGGCACAGTTGGTGGAGTTGCCTTAGCTGCTGTGTGATATTTGTCTGAGGTGGATGTGCTTTCTGGTTGCTATGTGAAGAATTTGTTGTCCTATGTATAATCTATTTTGGGGCCTTAAAGCTCATGTATGTATTTGAGTAATATGTAAGCTGGAAGTCTGATAATGTAGTAGCAGTGGTAATTCTATGGCTTGTAATAACTTATATTTCTATTTCTAGTTGCTTTGCATGCTTGGGAGTGAATGGCTTAGTGTAGAATGTTTTATCTCTAAGTATGTTTTAATGTTATCCTAGAATGGCATGGTTATTAGACTATATTATAAACAAGTTACTTGCATGCTTGTGTGGTTTTAGAACTGTTGTTTGCTTCAAGGCTCGGATGGCCGTGAATCTTTAAATATTTAGCCATGAAAAGTTTGTTTACCTTGTAGTTACCTTATTTGAGAATTTACAGGTTTTCAGAATGTCCATAGTACAGGGGAAACTCTGTCCGTTTTTCCCCTAAAATTTTGTGACCGGGTTTGGTATTGGGTTGAGAATAACATGGTTATTAGAGTCTCCGATCTCGTGAGGGATCGGGGCGTTAC
The DNA here is from genome assembly GCA_037974665.1 of Ehretia macrophylla. Lineage (NCBI taxonomy): Eukaryota > Viridiplantae > Streptophyta > Magnoliopsida > Boraginales > Ehretiaceae > Ehretia > Ehretia macrophylla. The sequence goes on from CM075780.1 coordinate 32,200,872, forward strand.
AGCCCCCGTACCTACGGGAAACACTGTTGTAAGGCAAAATCAGCAGTGTAACTTTTGTAATCGATCGGGGCACATTGAGGCTAATTGTTGGAGAAAGATTGGTAAATGCGCTGTGTGACGCCCGAGTTTTAGCCATGCATTCAATTACTATGGCATCCCTTGTTTGCGCATTTCCTTCTGTGCATTATTAACTGTCTTCTTAAATTACTATTCACTCCGTTTTTAACTTCATGCTATTAGCGAATTAGCATTTTTATTAAATCATATTAATTGTTAGAGTAGTGGGAAAAATGTGCATTTGAGCTAGAGGCGATAGGAGAGCTCGTTTAGAAAATAATTTTTGTAGTTGTATGAATAGTGTTACGTAACATAACTTAGGGAATGAATTAGCTAGCATTCATTTTACTATCTAGGCTCGTTTTAAGCTAACTAAGCGCATTTAGTGAACCATTTAAGCAAGCAACTTAGCCCCATTTAATATATAACTCACACAACACACACATTAGCTAATAACTTAGCAAAAAAAAAAAAAGAGAGCATGCTGAAAACACTGTAGCAAATCCGAGAATTACATAGGAGAAGAAATAGAGTTTTTTTGCTCAACAAATCCTCATTCCAAGCCAAGCCAAGCTAGGTGCAAGTGGTTTAGGGTGTCTACTAGCCTCCTAGGAGCTCCTACGCTCATTGGTGAGGGATTTCACGGCTTATTTTCGCATTTTAAAATAATTGCTATTTTCTTGATTTGTTGAAAATGTGTTCAAATGGTATTGTATTGATTATCTATGCTATTATACCTTGTATATGAGTGCTAGAGAACATATTTGAACCATTGTTTCGCATTTTAAACGGTTGGAATCGTTAGTTTAATTCATGAGATGAATAGTGACATTTTTTCTAGGGTTTTGTGTAATTGCTCGAATTAGCTTGATTCAACACTCCTAATAGATGCCTTAGGTGCTAATGAAGGTAGTTTAATAGCCCCGTGCACTTAAATTGCTCTAAAATCGCATAAAACGTAAAATAGTAGACTTTAATAAAGGGGTTTCGGGGTTAAGACGAATCCGGGTGGATTCGAGCTCTACTTTTGGTATCCTTAGGCTACCTAGATGCTATAGAAGCTTTGCTAATCCTTGTTTGAAGCCCGGATGAGGTAGGTGTAGTGTAAAGCTATAAGAGGGAATTTGGGGCTTTCGAGGTTATTCCGGGCATTTGAATGAGTTAGAGGGTTGAAAGGGTTCCTTGAGGGTTAGTTAGCAAGTTGGTAGAGTTTCCCTTTAAATTTGAATCATTAACTTTGGTTTGGAGGAGAAATAGCTTGAATAACAAAGGGGTTTAGGTGCAATTTCGGTTGTCTCGCACTTCTAAGACCTTGGCATGACTTCTTGAATGTTTAAATGTAGTTTCAAGTTGGTGTGGAACTTTTGATGTAATTCTAATTATATCTTGTATATGCCCTTTTGTAAAACTGCTTATTTGCTTGTATAAACTGCTTCTATTCCAACTGCATTGAGGCAACTTCGAGCTTAAAACTGTATTAATTGGAGAAGGATTAGGGGTTGAATTATATATCATTAGAAAACCTTACGAGTCTAGTTTCTACAGCTTTTTACGGTGCATTAATCGGAGTTGTCTAGAGCAAGTTGTGATCATTTTGGTGAGATGTGTCAGAAATGCCCTGTTACGCGAGAATCTGAATTTTGTTGTTATTTTGCTATAGTAATGATATAATTCAGTTCTAATTGGATGTATTCGATCAAGACCTTATTGTGTAGTGTCCTTGGATGATTAATAACGTAATGGGGCTCTTATAGTTATGTTGTTTTCATGAATTGTAATTGAAATCTAATTGCTAGTAAAGTTAATTTAAATTGAAAGCTATTCTATTCGACTGTGAATGAGAAATGCTAGTAGAGTTGTGATGGTCACCACCTTTAGACATAGGTAATGTTTCTATATATGCTAAACAATTCAACTGTTAGAATTAGTTGTTGTTATCAATGTGCAACTAGTGAACACTTAGAAAGGTCAAGTAAACTATGTGGAAGAATGTGTTTAATGCTTTTTGAAACTACATGTAAGGTTAATTGTAAGTTGATAGTTGTCTATTATATGTTAAATGTAATTAACTTAAGTTAATACTACTAGTGATATGTTAGAATCTTAGCTTGAAGTATAGTTATTTTACTAAAATAGTATGTTAGTTATTAAATGGTTGATAGTTAACTTTTCTATTAGTTGATAAATGCATTTCTTTCCCTATGTGCTAATGTTGGGCTATCTTCATAGAGATATTACTAACTATTGTAAGTAAAGTAGAATATGAATTAGAAGTTCATTAAAGTAGTAAAAGACTGGGTAGTGTCATTGTGAATGAATGTGTCATTTGAACATTAAAGTAACCTAACCTTTATTATCTATATATCCTTTGGAGAAATTCTTTGAGTTGAGTTAATGGCTAGTTTATTGTTATGTGGAATGAATTAATTTCTTGTACAAGTTATTAACTAAAGTAAAATGAGAAATAGTATGAGTAACTGCAGGCTCATGTGTTGATTTTAGTTAAACTAAATTCTAGCTCGATTTATATCTAGTTATAGCATGCTGGTTGAATCATTCTCATTTAAGTTTTTGAACTATCTTCTTAATTAACTTGTAGACTATTGAAAATATGGAATATATGTTAAGTTAAAGTATATAAAAGTGGTATTTTGTTAAAAATAGAATTCTAATAGATATTGTATATATGCTAAATAAGCGAAGTTATAAGTTAGCTAACATAGAATGAATGTTGTAGTTAAAGAGTAATTGAAGTAATGTTTGCTCATAGGTTCAAGGTGACTGGAAATGATGTGATTCAAACTTACATCTTGGAGCTCGGTAGAGGTGAGGGAGACTTCATCCTTATGTGCATAATAGTTTATTTACTTGTACTTAGATTATGTGCACTTATTGTCTATATATTGTGTGTGAGGGCAACCTACTTTGTTGTCCCTCAACCATGTGTTTATTGATTTATACTAATGTTATCATTTTGAGTGCATTGCATCGTGGTTGCGCAACCATTCGGGCATGGTAGTGTCGGGGAAACCGGGCAGCATCGGGCTTGCCGGTCCACCTCGGCTACCATGGTTGCCCAGTCCCTCTCTCGCTTGGGATGCCGCCCAGGGAGAGTTGGGTCGTAGGATTTCGGGGTACATCTGGAGTACACCCGTTTGGAGTTATAAGGGGATGCCGGCTTATCGATATCAGTGTCATTATTACATCGAGATTTCAGTTCGTGGCGTCGCTGGTGTGCCTCTGCCCTTCGGGGTATTCGCTTAGCCGGGACGTTACAGAAGTCAAAGTGTATCGTATCCTTTTTAATGTGTAGTAACTTGTTGTTTTAATTGTTCTTTGGTTGTAAAATACTTTATTTGTACTAACTGCTGCATTGCACGTCCCCAGTAGACCTTATCCCTCACTGAGCAATTGTGATTGCTCATACCTCGCTAAACATGTTTCAGGAAGTGCTGAGGGTGAACCCCAACTAGTTGAGGTGCTAGTGGAAGAGGAAGAAGTTCAGGCTGAGCCTTTGCCTTAGTTGTTGTGTGTTTGTTGTCTAAGGCGGATTTGCCTTCTTGTTGTTACATGGTGTACTTGTATTGTTATAGCATGATCTATTTTGTGGCCTTAAGGCTATGTATATTCTTGTAGTTGCAAGTTGAAAGTTGTTGGTTGTAATGTTAGCTTTGAGATATTATGGTTTGTAATAACTTTTAATTCTCCTTTTAGTTCTTGCATGCTTGGGGGTGTATGTTTAGAGGTGTTGATTTCAACTTCTAAAATTGCTCTAATGTTAACATAGGATGACATGTTAAAAAGGTTTAATGAAAAGTTAAGTTGGGTGCATGCATGTGTGATTTGGAGCTGTTGTTTGTCTCCTGGCTTGGATGACCTTGAACCTTTGAATTTTAATTATAAAAGCTTGTTTTAGTATATTGTGGCTATTTTGAGCATTTACAGGTTTGAAAAATGTCCGCGGTACAGAGGAAACTCTGTCCGTTTGTTTCCTAAAATTTTGTGACCGGGTTTGGTATTGGGTTGAGAATAGCATGGTTATTAGAGCCTCCGGTCTCGTGAAGGATCGGGGCGTTACAGGTGGTATCAGAGCTTAGTTAGCTCTCAGCCGGGATAGGGTCCTCGGCCTGTCGAGTAGTAATCCTTGTGTGTGTGCTTGTTAAGTGTGTCTTGAAAGTGTGTGCTTGAATGTGTGATTGTGTGTCTTGAATTGATTGTGTGCACCTATGTGATATAGTTATGTGTTATGTCTTAAATGTGTGCTGAGTGAAGTGAAATTGCATCGAATTGACCTCGTGAATCGTTATCTGCTTGAATTATTGATTGTACCATATGTACTTGAGCATTTTGAATTAAGTTTTGTTGTGAATTGAATTGGTTTTGTTATGATTCGCACTTGAATGATTTTGTTGCTTACATTGCTTTATATGCTCTTTTATAATCATGCTTTTATAATAGTTTAAAGAATGTTTATACATATGCAATAGTTTGGCATTCATAGAAAGTCCGCCGAATGGTAAGAAAAACTTCTTCCTGCCCTGAAGGGAGGTGATTAGTGGCTGGCCTTTCAAGTTATGTGGATTAGTAGGACGGTGAAGCGGTTGATCAACTCTTTTATTTGGGAATTGGTGTTGTAGCCAGAGCTCAATTATTGCGATTCTTCTAAGGCCTTCTTCAGTGTTTAGCGGTCATAAATTAGTGGCTTCTTTTGGGGTTTCTATATGACAGTTCTCTGGAGCATATTCTTGGTATTTTTTTTATCAGGTATTCTTTTGGTATTCTTTTGTCGACATCTCTCGGAAAAAAATTGGTATATGGATTCTTTTCAGCCTTATTATCTGGTATTATTTACAATACTCCTGCTCGGAACTTTTATTGGTATTTTCTCGCTGCTCTTAATTGGGATTCCATTCTTCTATGGTATTCATGCCAGCGGGATTCTTATTTGGATTTCGAAGTAGCATCTTTATTGGAGCCTTTATTTGGCCTTATTAAGTGAGGTTCACAGACAATACTACTGTGATTTCTTAATGAGCTCCCACGAGAATTCGTATATGGTATTCTTGCTTAGCAACTGATGACGAATAATCGGAGTTGGTTTTCAGTTGATGAGGAGTTCTCTTGTGAAGAAGAATTGCGTGGACGCAATTAGTTTAAGGGGGAGAGGATGTGACGCCCGAGTTTTAGCCATGCATTCAATTACTGTTGCATCCCTTGTTTGCGCATTTCCTTCTGTGCATTATTAACTGTCTTCTTAAATTACTATTCACTCCGTTTTTAACTTCATGCTATTAGCGAATTAGCATTTTTATTAAATCATATTAATTGTTAGAGTAGTGGGAAAAATGTGCATTTGAGCTAGAGGCGATAGGAGAGCTCGTTTAGAAAATGATTTTTGTAGTTGTATGAATAGTGTTACGTAACATAACTTAGGGAATGAATTAGCTAGCATTCATTTTACTATCTAGGCTCGTTTTAAGCTAACTAAGCGCATTTAGTGAACCATTTAAGTAAGCAACTTAGCCCCATTTAATATATAACTCACACAACACACACATTAGCTAATAACTTAGCAAAAAAAAAAAAAAGAGAGCATGCTGAAAACACTGTAGCAAATCCGAGAATTGCATAGGAGAAGAAATAGAGTTTTTTTGCTCAACAAATCCTCATTCCAAGCCAAGCCAAGCTAGGTGCAAGTGGTTTAGGGTGTCTACTAGCCTCCTAGGAGCTCCTACGCTCATTGGTGAGGGATTTCACGGCTTATTTTCGCATTTTAAAATAGTTGCTATTTTCTTGATTTGTTGAAAATGTGTTCAAATGCTATTGTATTGATTATTTATGCTATTATACCTTGTATATGAGTGCTAGAGAACATATTTGAACCATTGTTTCACTTTTTAAACGGTTGGAATCGTTAGTTTAATTCATGAGGTGAATAGTGATATTTTTTCTAGGGTTTTGTGTAATTGCTCGAATTAGCTTGATTCAACACTCCTAATAGATGCCTTAGGTGCTAATGAAGGTAGTTTAATAGCCCCGTGCACTTAAATTGCTCTAAAATCGCATAAAACGTAAAATAGTAGACTTTAATAAAGGGGTTTCGGGGTTAAGACGAATCCGGGTGGATTCGGGCTCTACTTTTGGTATCCTTAGGCTACCTAGATGCTATAGAAGCTTTGCTAATCCTTGTTTGAAGCCCGGATGAGGTAGGTGTAGTGTAAAGCTATAAGAGGGAATTTGGGGGCTTTCGAGGTTATTACGGGCATTTGAATGAGTTAGAGGGTTGAAAGGGTTCCTTGAGGGTTAGTTAGAAGGTTGGTAGAGTTTCCCTTTAAATTTGAATCATTAACTTTGGTTTGGAGGAGAAATAGCTTGAATAACAAAGGGGTTTAGGTGCAATTTCGGTTGTAACAAAGGGGTTTAGCTTGAGATATTATGGTTTGTAATAACTTTTAATTCTCCTTTTAGTTCTTGCATGCTTGGGGGTGTATGTTTAGAGGTGTTGATTTCAACTTCTAAAATTGCTCTAATGTTATCATAGGATGACATGTTAAAAAGGTTTAATGAAAAGTTAAGTTGGGTGCATGCATGTGTGATTTGGAGCTGTTGTTTGTCTCCTGGCTTGGATGACCTTGAACCTTTGAATTTTAATTATAAAAGCTTGTTTTAGTATATTGTGGCTATTTTGAGCATTTACAGGTTTGAAAAATGTCCGCGGTACAGAGGAAACTCTGTCCGTTTTTTTCCTAAAATTTTGTGACCGGGTTTGGTATTGGGTTGAGAATAGCATGGTTATTAGAGCCTCCGGTCTCATGAGGGATCGGGGCGTTACACGCTGGTTGTGGAAACGATGAGCATAGGGTGAAAGATTGCCCTAAGTATAAGAATGTTTAGGGCCGTACTGGAGGCCAAGGTGTGCAGAATAGGGCTGCAGGTGCAGATCCAGCACAGAGGGTACAGGCTAGGGTCTTTGCACTAGATGCGGGGGGAGCTACCCGACACTACAGCAATAGTGGAAGGTTCCTTTCTTCTCAATACTCAGCCAGTTAAAGTTTTGATTGATCCCGGAGCTACACATTCGTTTATAACTCATGCATGTGCACGATCTGTGAATGTTTGCATTGATAAACTGCCGCATAAAGTTGAAGTCAGTACGCCTTTGGGTGCGAAATTTGTTACTGAGTCTATTTGCAAATCTTGTGATATATGCATTGAGAACCGTAATTTTTCTGCTGATTTAATTATACTGCCCTTCCGTGACTTTGAAATAATTTTGGTAATGGACTGGTTGAGGAAGTATTATGCTCAGTTGGATTGTAGAACAAAAATTGTTTATCTTCAGATTCCTGACCTACCGGTACTAGAGATTGTTGGGAACTGCAGGGCTGCTCGAATACCTCTTTTATCATCAATCAAGGCTTCTAAGTTGTTGAATAAAGGTTGTGAAGCTTACTTAGCTTATCTAATCAATCAACCTACTGATAAGTTGAATTTGAATGAGGTTCCAATTGTTAAAGACTTCCCTGGTGTATTTCCCGAGGAATTACCGGGTTTACCACCGGATAGGGAGATTGAATTTGTGATTGACCTTATGCCAGGCACTGCGCCAATTTCTAGAAGTCCTTATAGAATGGCATAGGCTAAACTTCAGGAATTGAAAATTCAGCTTCAGAACTTGCTTGAGAAAGGGTCTATACAAAATAGTTCTTCGCCGTGGGGTGTGCCTATGTTGTTTGTGAGAAAGAAAGAAGGCACGCTACGGTTATGTATTGATTACAGGGGACTTAATCAAGTCACGATTAAGAACAAATACCCCTTGCCGTTGATTGAAGAATTGTTTGACCAGTTGCAGGGTGCGAGTGTTTACTCCAAATTTGACTTGAGGCAGGGTTACTATCAACTCAGGATTCGGGGTGACGATATACCTAAGACGGCATTCAGGACTAGATATGGCCACTATGAATTTGTTGTGTTACCGTTGGGATTGACGAATGCGCCAGCCGCATTCATGGACTTGATGCAGAGGGTTTTCCGACCTTATCTTGATCAATTTGTCGTAATCTTTATTGACGACATTTTAGTGTACTCTAAGAATGAGGCTGAACATGAACAACATTTGAAGATTGTGCTACAGATTTTGCAAGAAAACAAGCTTTTTGCTAAATTCAGCAAGCGCGAATTCTGGTTGAATCAAATATCATTTCTAGGCCATATCATTTCAGATCAAGGAATTTTAGTAGACCCAGCTAAGATTGAGGTTGTTTCATCCTGGAAGAGACCTGAAACGGTGTCAGAGATTCGGAGTTTTCTGGGGTTGGCAGGTTACTATCGGAGGTTTGTTAAAGACTTTTCCAAAATTTCTGGACCTTTAAGCCAGTTGACTCGAAAGAAAGTTACATACAACTGGGATGCTAAGTGTGAATCCAGTTTCCAAGAACTGAAGAAGAGACTAACTACAGCTCCTATACTAGCTTTACCTGAGGGTACAGAAAACTTTGTTGTCTACAATGATGCATCTAAAGAAGGTTTGGGCTGTGTTTTGATGCAGAATGGTAAGGTGATTGCCTATGCTTCTAGGAAGTTGAAACCTTATGAAGTTAATTACCCTACACATGATCTGGAGTTAGCTGCAGTTGTGTTTGCTTTGAAGAAGTGGCGTCATTACTTGTGGGGTAGCAGATTTGAAATTTTTACTGACCACAAGAGTCTCAAATATTTGTTTTCACAAAAAGATTTGAATATGAGGCAGCGAAGATGGCTAGAGCTATTAAGTGGCTACAATTGTTCTATAAACTACGTGCCAGGTAAGGCAAATGTTGTTGCGGATGCTTTGAGCCGAAATGCTACTATTGCAAGTTTAATTATCAAGGATTGGGAGACTTTGGAGGAAATTTGTTCATGGAAGCCGGAAGCTACTAAGGAAGGGATTCGATTTGCTAGCTTACAAATTCAATCGGGATTGCTAGCACAAATCAGAAAGGCTCAAAAGACTGATCCTCACATCTTGAAAATCCAAGAAAAAGCAAGAGGGGGAAAGTCGGAGTTTAAATTACATGCAGATGGTATCTTCAGATTCAGGGACAGAGTGTGTGTTCCTGGTGATCCGACTTTGAAGAATGAGATTCTATCCGAGGCACATAATTCAAGATATACGATTCACCCGGGCAGTACAAAAATGTATAGAGACTTGAAACAACACTTCTGGTGGAACAACATGAAGAGGGAGATTGATGGGTATGTATCCAGGTATTTGACTTGTCAGAGGGTTAAAGTTGAGCATCAGAGGACAGCCGGGCTTCTACAACCGTTATCAATTCCGCAATGGAAATGGGTGCATATAACAATGGACCTTGTGACTGATCTTCCTAGATATCCGAGAGGATGTGATTCTATATGGGTTGTTGTGGACCGATTGACTAAGGTATCACACTTTATTTCCGTGAACAAACAGGATAGCCTTGATAAACTAGCTAAGCTCTATGTTGCTAATATTGTGAGACTTCATGGTGTGCCACAGAGTATAGTGTTAGATAGAGATCCCAGATTTATATCTCATTTTTGGCAGAAGTTGCATGAGGCCATGGGAACTAAATTGAGTTTCAGTACTGCATACCATCCACAAACTGATGGCCAGTCTGAGAGAACTATCAGGATCTTGGAAGACATGCTTCGGGCATGTGTGTTAGACTTTGGAAAGAATTGGGAGAAGTTTTTGCCTTTAGCGGAGTTCGCCTACAATAATAGTTATCAATCTACTATAGGTATGGCTCCCTACAAGGCGTTGAACAGTCGTAAATGCAGATCCCCATTTTATTGGGAAGAGGTTAGAGAGATGAGAACAGTTGATCCGACTGTGTTACCTGAGATGATTAAGATGGTAGATAATGTTCAACTTATTCGCCAGCGTATGCTTACAGCTCAGAGTTGTCAGAAGAGTTATGCAGATAAACACCGTCGAGATCTTGAGTTTGCTTTGGGAGATTGGGTGTTTCTTAAGTTTTCTCCTCGAAAGGGATTGATTCGGCACGGTAAGAGCGGGAAACTTAGTCCCAAGTATGTGGGTCCGTATGAGATCACCGAAAAGGTGGGTCCTTTGGCTTATCGGTTAGCTTTGCCTCCGAGCTTGTCGAGACTGCATGATGTGTTCCACGTGTCAATGTTGAGTAAATACCATCCAGATCCTTCACATGTACTTGAACCAGAGCCTTTGCAAATTGAGGAAAAGTTAACTTATGAAGAGAAACCGATTCGAATTGTGGATCGGAAAGTTCAGGAGCTTCGCAGGAAGAGTATTCCGTTAGTAAAGGTTCTGTGGAATCATCATGGGTTTGAGGAAGCGACTTGGGAAGTAGAGGACCAGGTTCAGAATTAGTTTCCGGAGTTGTTTGTCGACCAGGTAAGAATTGCGTGGACGCAATTGTTTTAAGGGGGAGAAGGTGTAATAACCGAGCCCGGAATGTGGAATTTTCTTGTTTATCTTTCTAAAAATTATATTTTCTTAAATTCTTTGAGATTTAATTGTTACTTCTTTATTGTCGCAAAGTGCATTGCATACCGAGAGCGATAGTTAGAGAGCGGTTTCTAGTCCTCAGCAAATAGTGAAAACTAGTATTTAGTGTTTTAATTTTAGTGTTTTAGTGGTTGTTAGCTAGAATTAAAATTTCATTAGTTATTTTAGCTTTAAAATGCATAAAATAGGCTAAATTGACCAACTTAAGTTAGTTGACCAAGGGCTTGACCTTTTGACCAAGGCTTGTCATCTTTTTAAGCTTATAATACATTGCAAAATAAAAAAAATAAAAAAACAAGCTGAAAACAGAAAGGTGCAGGCCGAAACCAAGAGAGGAAAAAAAAATATTTCAACTTTCAAAACTTCAAATCTTAGCGTAACCTTGTGCGGGGCTGTTTCCGAGGCATCCATAGTGGTTTTCCTAGCGACTAGGAGTATCTAAGGTGAGGTAAGCACGTTTATTTGCGCATTTGAATGTTATATGTATCAACTTTAAATTTTTGGATTTTATCTGTAGTTTGTTATTTTAATCGCTTTGATGCTTAAAGAATGTTCCTTGACAATTGTAGAACACGTATTTATAGTTTTTTAGCATTTTCTACGGTTGAATATCGAAATTGCAATTTAAATTGATAATTGAATAGTAAATTGTGAATAGTAAATTCCTGTTTCGATGAAGTTGCTCCGTTATGCGTTCTGTTGATGTGAAAAGATGCTAGATATGCTAGAATGCCTAAATGCATGATTTGTTTGGATTGTGTAATGGAAAAATAAGGGAAAATGCCTTGGTGAAAGTTGGGGATGTTTAGGTCTAGATTAGCGTTTCCTCGTTTTGCGTGATGGAATTGTCTCGGGAGGCCATGGAAGCACTTTTGGTGTGGTTATGGCGTTGGTTGGGTGTTTGGTTAGGGTAGTTGTAGTTCAAACGAGCAAAGGGGAAAATCGGGACTTTGCGTGAATTCTAGGGTAAAGTAGGGTTTCAGGGTCTTTAGACGTGCCTTATAGTGACCTAGGAGGATTGGTGAAGTCGGTTTCCAAAACTCGTGGCTCGTTTGAAAGTAGTAACGTTTGGAAAGTCGGGGTCGTTTTGTGATTTTTTTTGTTTTCTTAATGTTATGCCTATAAAATGCTTAATATTGCTTGATATGCCTGTTAGAGTTGATTCTGATTGAAATGTTTATCAACTGTTGCTATTACGTGCGAGAGTAACCTACTTTGTTATTCTCCCACGTGTGGCTCTGTTGCTTGATTGCTTGATTGTTGCATTGGATACTGTGTTGCATTCATAGAGTCAGGGGCGGTGTGATGGGCCTCTCTGGGTAGCCTCGGGTTGCCAGTGTTGGTTGCTCTAGCTCTGTGTCCTATTCCCTTTCTCGCTTGGGTTGCCTCCCAGGGAGATTTGGGTCGTAGAATTGATGGATACTTCCGGGGTATTCCAAACTGAAGTTATAAGGTGGTTTGGGCCGGCGCATCGTCATCGAATTCGTGATTGAAAGTTGCTCGTGGAAAGTGAATCGTATCCTTTGAATGAGTGCTTATAGTTTTAATGCTTGTCTTGTTTTGTTGTTGGCTTCGTTTGTATCTCTATATGATAATTGAATGAATTGCTTGACTATTTGCATTGCATTCTCCTCTCATCTCCGTCCTTCAGACCAATAACCCTTACTGAGCAATAGTTTTTGCTCATTTCTTTATATACCATATTTTTACAGGAGTAGTTGAAGCTGATCCTATTGAGGTAATTGAGGAGGAGGAGCAAGTGGAGGTGTTTCCTTGATAGCACTTCTTTGCTTAGCTGGTGGTTAGTTGCCAGACTTTTGTGCGGGCCATGCTTGATCTGTTTAATGCTTGGTTGACGCTTCATTTTGTGGCTTGTAGCCTTGTATGTAGTTTCTATTTTGAGGCCTTTATGGTCTTATGTTGTAAAAGTTGAAAGAATGTGAAGTTGTAAAGTTGTACTCTTATGACTAGTAAAGAATTGCATACTAACGGTTTAACTGGTGGTATCAGAGCATGATAGTATTGCATGAGCCAGGATATGTTTCTCGGTCTGTGGGGTAAAGGTCTAAAATGCTAAAGTGTTAATGTATGATTGTTAAGAGAAAATGTTATAATATGACTATGTGAACTTGAGTGCTTATGTGTTCAAGTGAAATGGTTGGCATGTCAATCTTGTGTTATATGAATTGTGTGATAGGATATTTGATTGTTATTGACTTGAGTGTTATCTAATCTTATGTGTTATATTTCTGTCTATAAACTGCTTTTAAATGTTGCCAGCTATTGTGAGTTGTTACTATGCCGCCACGACGTAGTACTCAAGGTCAAGGGGCAGATGAAGAGGCAGCCGAACAGGGTCAGCAACCGTTGCCTGAACAGTTTATGGCTACTATGACCACTGCAGTTGACCGGATTACACAGGTACTGCATGAGCAGAGGCAGGACATAAATAATAATCCCCAGGGAAATCAAGCTAATCCTGGTGGACAGGGGCCTCGGGCTGAGAATAATCAGTTGGAAAAATTCCTGAGGCACGAGCCGGGTAAGTTCTTTTGAGAGCCGGATGACGAGGCAGCCGAGAGATAGATTAACCGTGTTGAGAAAATTTTCGTTGCTCTGAGGTACACTGATGAGGCAAGAATAGATTATGCGGCATTTCTGTTTGAGGGCAACGCAGAGCAGTGGTGGAACACAGTTAGGTTGAGGTGGGATTGTGAGGATGTTCCGCATTTATGGGATGATTTCGTGAGTGAGTTTCGGGACAAGTATATTCCCGAGATGGCTAGGGAAAGGCGGGAAGATGAATTTGTGGCCCTGAAGTAGGGAAACATGACTGTTGCACAGTATGAGGCTAGGTTTGTCAGCCTGTCGAGGTATATGCCTGAGCTGGTGCGGCCAGCTAGAAGGATGATTCATAGGTTTGTTCGTGGGCTGAGAATGGATATACAGTTGCATTTGACTGGACAGACTTACACTACTTTTCCCGAGGCATTCCAAGCAGCCTTGAAGTTTGAGAAACAGAGGCAGAGATGATAGCTGAGAGTAGCCATATAACACCCCAATCCCTCTCGAGACCGGGAGTTCTATCAATCAATCTATTCACAACCCAATTATAAACCCGGTAAAATTTTTAGGGAAAGACGAACATAGTCTCCCATGTTTCTAGGCAAAATGTAAAACCTGTAATAGCATATAAGTGGACCAGCACTGTGTCCAACCATACAAAACTTCCTCAAGGCCATCCGAGCCTTGGTTCTCAACAATTAAACACAAGTAAATGTACAATTCCAAGTACCCAGACTTTTCTAACTTTTCTTTAAGCAATACAAAACATGCATTAAAGTTAAGCTATACTAACTAGATACATAAACTAACCTATCAAACCACTTCAATAATCTAATAAAACTTAAATTACATTCCTTTTGACATTAAATACATACAATACATGAAACATACATCTTTGCATCTTTAACAACTCAAGCCACATAGTACGCAAGACAACTCTTCAAGCACGAACTTTCACGTAATCACGAACTTCCAGCTAACATGGTATTTCCTGAAATGTGGTGGTGAGGAGTGAGTATACTCAACACGTATACTCAGTGAAGGCGAGACAGTTATCGAGGTGGAGAGAAAGAAAGTCGTGCATTACAAATAAGACAGTTAAGCAATATAACTGACATGTAAGCAATCAATGTAAACAATCAATACAATAAACAATTAATAAAAGAATTAACACAACCATTGAAAGCTATACCACACTCTGAAGGTCACGGTTCACTCAAACGAGTAATGTACCGATCATGATTTCGATGACTTTAACGATGACGCGCCGGCTCACCCACCTTATAACTTCCGTTAGAGTACTCCGGACATACTCTGTCAATTCTACGACCCAAAACTCCTGGGCGGCAACCCAAGCGAGAAAGGGAATAGGACACGGAGCTAGAGCAACCAACACTGCTAACCCGAGGCTACCCAGAGAGGCCCATCACTCACGCGCCTGACACTAATGCAATGCAACACGAGACATATAACGATAATCGAGCAAGGCACTGAAGTACAGGTTAGTAACAACATGCGATACAATAAGCATTTACAATCAATAAAATAACAAGAACAACATTATCAAGCATTATCAACAATTGATATACAATTCAATCATAATCAAGTATAACGAGCATAATAATCCACAATAAGCATTATATAAGCAAGTATTATAAAAATCAATTAAAACACTAAATGACCCCAACTTTCTCAATGCTACTACTTCCAAACGAGCTACGAGTTTTGGAAACTGACTTCACCACTCCTCCTAGAATACCATAAGGCACGTCTAAAGACCACGAAACCTTACTTTACCCTAGAATTCCCGCAATGCCCCGATTTTCCCCTTTGCTCGTTTGAACTACAACTACCTCAACCGATCACCCAACCAATGTCATAACTACACCAAAAGTGCTTCCATGGCATACTATGACAATGCCTTCACGCAAAATGATAAAATGGCAAACTCGACCGGAACGACCCCAACGTGTACCAAGCCATTTTTCTCCGTTTTTACATTACACAACCCAAATAAATCATACATTTAAGCATTCTAGCATATCTAGCACCTTCCTACATCAATAGAACGCAACTCGGAGTAAAATTTCAAACAGGGGTTTACTATTCATGTTTTTCACTATTCAATCAGCATTTGAAATACAATAATCAATTTTAACCACAGAAATTGCTAAAAACTTACAAAAGTAAGGTCTACGAGCATCATAGAACATATTTCAAGCAACAAAACGAATTAAACAACATTTTATACGCAATTTCTAAAAATTAAAGTCTTGACATCATATTTTCTAATGCACAAATAATGATGCATCCCTCACCTTAGCTGCTAATAGACGCTAGGAAAACAACGTTAGAAGCCTCAAAAATGATCCCATGCAAGCCCTCGCAAAGATTTGAAGATTTGAAGTTGAAAATTCTTTTTTTTTCTTTTCTCCTTGAACTCTTGGTTTTCTCTCTTTATTTTTCAGCTTTTCCTTTGTTTTTTTATGTTATTTTATGCTTATAAAAGATGACAACAATAGTCAATGGTCAAGGCTTCGGTCAACCCGTTAAAGCAAAACAACTATGCGCGACCGTACGAAAACGACCATAACTTCTTCTAGAAAGCTCCAATTCACGAACGGTTTAAAGCCTCAGAAACTAGACTCACAGAGCTTTCCAACCATATATAATTTGCTACTTAACTCTTCCCCAATTGATTCAGATTTAATTCCAAAGTTGACCCAAAATTTGACTAACTTAACATTGTATTTTTTTATTTCTAATCCCAAGTTTGCCCTTTATTAAACATTTCAAAAATTCACACCTTGTCTTAGTTGGTCAATGTAGATGAAAGTTCAACTAATATAGTCAAAGAAGGTGAAAGGTCAATAAATTGCAATTTAAATGAACTTTAAATGCTATTGAATACATGCTAGGTTCGGGGTATCACATCCTTCCCCCCTTAAAACAATTGCGTCCTCGCAATTCTTCTTCCAATAGGTCTCTATATCATCTGACATACAAATTTGACTAATCTTCATCGATTGCTGAGCAAGACACTACATAAGGACACAAGAAGAAAACCCATCTAAAACCCTAATAGTACAGTCTGAAAATTCCAAGGTAATAAGGCCAAATAAAGGCTCTAGAGAATACCAAATAGAATTCCGAATAAAAATTTTACTAGACATGAATGTCATAATAGAATCCCAACTAAAAGTACCGAGAACATACCAATAGACAGTCTGAAGTAGAATCTAAACGAGAATCCAAGTACAACTCAGGAAGACTCCATACAAGAAATCCAGTCAATCATATTATAAAAGTTCTAAGGAAGTCTTCCAAAATATAGCTCCAGAAGCATCAGAGAGAATGTCGTGAAGGTGTACCATATACCATTGAAGAATTCCAATCACGATTGCCAATAAAATATCAAGAAAGACTAGAGAAGAGATACTGTAGATAATATTATGCAGTAAGTCCGATAAGAATTCCAATTGCCAAATCCACTGAGAAATGTCCACAGAGAATACCAAAATAATGCGCCTCATGCAAAACTGATCATCGTAAGTAAACTCAAATCAAAGTTTCCCCAGAAAAAAAATGCAGAAAGAACACCAAAGGCCGATTAGAATCCCAACCAAGTCTTCCGCGGAATGCCAATATAGAAATACCCGACGAATGACCAACAAGGAAATATTAAGAAAATGCTCCAAAGAATAATCATGTAGAACTCCAAAGAAAGTCATTTATTTACTGAGCAAAGAAGATAACCTTAGAGGAATCCCAATAAACAACTCCAACAATAAATACCAACTCCCAAATAAAGGGCTAGTCAAATACTGCTCATTCCCGTCAATCCACATAACTTGAATGGCCTGCTACTAACCACTTCTCTTCAGGGGAGGAAGAAGTCTTTCTTGTCATTTCAACAGGACATGTATGAATGCCAAGATATCACATTTATACATACATGCCTTAAACTATTGTGCAAGCAAGTTTGTAAAATAGTTTATAAAACAGTTTGTTCAACAAAGTCACTCAAGCACGACAATCAAGTCAAGCACAACATAATCAATTCAAATTACAGCACAACCAATTCAAGACATTCCAATACACACATTACAAGCAATACTTCAAGCAACTAACAATTCACGAGGTCGATTCGATTCATGAGGTCAATTCAATGCACAACTAGACACTTCACTTTACTTGAGAAACATTTAACACATAACACATAACTATATCACATAGGTGCATACATTCAAGTCAGGACACACAATCTCATATTCAAGCATACATGTTCAAGACATACTTAACAAGCACACATTCAAGGGTCACTACCCACCAGACCGAGGACCCTGTCCCGGCTTATGAGCTAAACAAGCTCTGATACCACCTGTAATACCCCGATCCCTCTCGAGACCGGGAGTTCTATCAATCAATCTATTCACAACCCAATTCCAAACCCGGTCAAAATTTTAGGGAAAGACGGACAGAGTCTCCCTTGTTTCTAGGCAAAATGTAAAACCTGTAATAGCATATAAGTGGACCAGCACCGTGTCCAACCATACAAAACTTCCTCAAGGTCATCCGAGCCTTGGTTCTCAACAATTAAACACAAGTAAATGTACAATTCCAAGTACCCAGTGTAATACCCGAGCCCGGAATGTGAATTTTATTTGTTTATTATTTTGAAAATTATATTTCCTTAAATTCTTTGTGAATTAATTGTTACTTTCTCGCCGACGCAACGTGCATTGCATTTAAGGAGCGATAGCTAGAGAACGATTTCCAGTCCTCAGCAAATAGTGAAACTAGTATTTAGATTACTTAAATTTTGTATTTTAAATGTTGCTAGCTTTAATTGATCTTACCTTAGCTAAAATGGCTTTAAAACGCGCAAAATAGGGCCCTTTGACCAAGTTTTAAGTAGTTTGACCTTGGACCTTTGACCTTTGACCATTTGACACCTTAATTAAGCTAAAAACTAAGCAAAATAAAAGAGAAACAGCAGCAAAAAAAAGAGCAGCAGGCCGTGAGCTTCTTTGAGGAAAAAAAAAAACCTTTCAACTTCCAAACGATCAATCTTCGCGTGAGCTCGTGCGGGGCGATTTCCGAGGCAACTAGCGTTGTTTTCCTAGCGACTAGGGGTACCTAAGGTGAGGGAGGCATGTTATTTGCGCATTTATACGTTGTGTATGTTAACTTTGTCAATTTTTAGATTTATCCGTAGATCGTTATTTAAAGCGATTTGATGCTTCTAGAATGTTCCTTAGCATTTGTAGAACATGTATTTATAGCTTTGTAACATTTTCTGCGGTTAAATGTTGTGATTACAAATTAAATTGTGAAATGAATAGTGTTTTATGAATAGTAAAACCTTGAAACATTGAAAATGCGCTGTTATGCTTTCCGTTGATGTAGAAACGTGCTAGGTATGCTAGAATGCTAAAATGTGTGGTTTGTTTGGGTTGCGTAGTGGAAAAAATGAGAATTAAGCCTTTGGGAAAGTTGGGGTCGTTTTGGTCGACTTTTGCATTTTCTCGTTTTGAGTGTTGGCATTGCTTCGGGAGGCCATGGAAGCACTTTTGGTGCGATTATGGCGTTGGTTGGGTGTTTGGTTGTTATAGTTGTAGTTCAAACGAGAAAGGGAGAAATCGGGGCTTTGCGCGAGTTCTAGGGTAAAGTAAGGTTTCGGGGTCTTTACACGTGCCTTATGGTGACCTAGGAGGGTTGGCGAAGTCGGTTTCCAGAACTCGTAGCTCGTTTGGAAATGGTAGCGTTTTGATAGTTGGGGCCGATTTGTGTTTTTGTGTGATTTCTTGTCTTTATGCTTATAGAATGCTTATAATTACTTGGAATACTTGTTTGAGTTGTTTTGGATTGAATTGCTTATCAAATTGCTGCTATTGCGTGCGAGAGTAACCTACTTTGTTATTCTCCCACGTGTGGCTTTATCGCTTGTTTATCGTCATGTATCGAGTCTTGCATTGCATAGTGTCTCGCGCGTGAGTGATGGGCCTCTCTGGGTAGCCTTGGGTTGCCAGTGTTGGTTGCTCTAGCTCCGCTGCTATTCCCTTTCTCGCTTGGGTTGCCTCACAGGGAGATTTGGGTCGTAGGTTGATGGATACTTCCGGGGTATTCCAAACTGGTGTTATAAGGTGGTTTGGGCCGGCGCGTCATCATCGAATTCTTGAATGAAAGTTGCTCGTGAAAAGAGTATCGTATCCTTTGATTGAGTGTTTGCAGCTTTAAATACTTGCCTTGCTTTATTGTTGGCTTTGGATGTATCTTTATATGTTTTGTATGTATTGCTTGGCTAATTGCATTGCATACTCCTCTCATCTCCGTCCTTGAGACCAATTGCCCTCACTGAGCAATAGTTTTTACTCATTCCTTTCTATACCATGTTTTTACAGGAGTAGTTGAAGCAGACCCTCTCGAGGTAATTGAGGAGGAGGAGCAGGTGGAGGTGTTTCCGTGATAGCACTTCTCTGCTTTGGCTGGTGGTTGGTTACCAGTTTTTGTGCGAACCTTGCTTGCTATGTATATTGCGTGAAGGTCGCTTAGTTTTGAGGCTTGTAGCCTTGTATGTATTTTCCTATTTTGAGACCTTTAATGGTCCTATGATGTAATGGATTAAAGTTTGTAAAATTGTAAACTTATACTCTGATGACTAGTGAAGAAATGCACGCTAATAGCTAACGGTTTAGTGGCATAAATACCTGTGTAGTATGCATGGCATTTTTGGTTTGGAAAGTTGGTTAATAAGAGAATGTATATTTTAAAGAAAGTTAGCTTGTTTTGATTATTTTATGGCTTTCGCAAGTATTGTATTGATTTTAGGGTTTTCGGATCGTCCGCGGTACAGAGGAGACTCCGTCTGTGTGTCGGGTCTGGGCTTGGCCTTTTGCGGGGTCGGGTCGGGGCGTGACACCCAGACTTTTCTAACTTTTCTTTAAGCAATACAAAATATGCATTAAAGTTAAGCTATACTAACTAGATACATAAACTAACTTATCAAACCACTTCAATAATCTAATAAAACTTAAATTACATTCCTTTTGACATTAAATACATACAATACATGAAACATACATCTTTGCATCTTTGACAACTCAAGCCACATAGCACGCAAGACAACTCTTCAAGCACGAACTTTCACGTAATCACGAACTTTCCAGCTAACATGGTATTTCCTGAAATGTGGTGGTGAGGAGTGAGTATACTCAACACGTATACTCAGTGAAGGCGAGACAGTTATCGAGGTGGAGAGAAAGAAAGTCGTGCAATGCAAATAAGACAGTTAAGCAATATAACTGACATGTAAGCAATCAATGTAAACAATCAATACAATAAACAATGAATAAAAGCATTAACACAACCATTCAAAGCTATACCACACTCTGAAGATCACGGTTCACTCAAATGAGTAATGTACCGATCATGATTTCGATGACTTTAACAATGACGTGCCGGCTCACCCACCTTATAACTTCCGTTAGAGTACTCCGGACATACTCTGTCAATTCTACGACCCAAAACTCCCTGGGCGGCAACCCAAGCGAGAAAGGAAATAGGACACGGTGCTAGAGCAACCAACACTGGCAACCCGAGGCTACCTAGAGAGGCCCATCACTCACGTGCCTGACACTAATGCAATGCAACACGAGACATATAACGATAATCGAGCAAGGCACTGAAGTACAGGTTAGTAACAACATGCGATACAATAAGCATTTACAATCAATAAAATAACAAGAACAACATTATCAAGCATTATCAACAATTGATATACAATTCAATCATAATCAAGTATAACGAGCATAATAATCCACAATAAGCATTATATAAGCAAGCATTATAAAAATCAATTAAAACACTAAATGACCCCAACTTTCTCAATGCTACTACTTCCAAACGAGCTACGAGTTTTGGAAACCAACTTCACCACTCCTCCTAGAACACCATAAGGCACGTCTAAAGACCACGAAACCCTACTTTACCCTCGAATTCCCGCAAAGCCCCGATTTCTCCCTTTGCTCGTTTGAACTACAACTACCTCAATCGATCACCCAACTAATGTCATAACTATACCAAATGTGCTTCCATGGCATACTACGACAATGCCTTCATGCAAAATGATAAAATGCCAAACTCGACCAGAACGACTCCAACGTGTACCAAGCCATTTTTATCCGTTTTTACATTACACAACCCAAATAAATCATACATTTAAGCATTCTAGCATACCTAGCACCTTCCTACATCAATAGAACGCAACTCGGAGTAAAATTTCAAACGGGGGTTTACTATTCATGTTTTTCACTATTCAATCAACATTTGAAATACAATAATCAATTTTAACCGCAAAAATTGCTAAAAACTTACAAAAGTAAGGTCTACTAGCATCATAGAACATATTTCAAGCAACAAAACGAATTAAACAACATTCTATACGCAATTTCTAAAAATTAAAGTCTTGACATTATATTTTCTAATGCGCAAATAATGATGCATCCCTCACCTTAGCTGCTAATAGATGCTAGGAAAACAATGTTAGAAGCCTCGAAAACGATCTCGTGCAAGCCCTTGCAAAGATTTGAAGTTAAAAATTCTTTTTTTTTCTTTCCTCCTTGAACTCTTGGTTTTCTCTCTTTATTTTTCAGCTTTTCTTTTGTTTTTTGTGCTATTTTATGCTTATAAAATATGACAACAATAGTCAATGGTCAAGGCTTCGGTCAACCCGCTGAACCAAAACAGCTATGCGCGACCTTACGAAAACGACCATAACTTCTTCTAGAAAACTCCAATTGACGAACGGTTTGAAGCCTCGGAAACTAGACTCATAGAGCTTTCCAACCATATATAATTTGCTACCTAACTCTTCCCCAATTGATTCAGATTTAATTCCAAAGTTGACCCAAAATTTGACTAACTTAACATTGTATTTTTTTATTTCTAATCCCAAGTTTGCCCTTTATTAAACATTTCAAAAATTTTCACCTTGTCCTAGTTGGTCAATGTAGATGAAAAGTCAACTAGTTTGGTCAAAGAAGGTGAAAGGTCAATAAAATGCAATTTAAATGAACTTTAAATGCTATTGAATACATGTCAGGTTCGGGGTATCACACCTTTCCCCCCTTAAAACAATTGCATCCTCGCAATTCTTCTTCCAATAGGACTCTGTATCATCTGACATACAAATTTGACTAATCTTCATCGATTGCTGAGCAAGACACTACATAATCACACAAGAAGAAAATCCATCTAAAACCCCAATAGTACAGTCTGAAAATTCCAAGGTAATAAGGCCAAATAAAGGCTCTAGAGAATACCAAATAGAATTCCGAATAAAATTTTTACTAGACATGAATGTCATAATAGAATCCCAACTAAAAGTACCGAGAACATACCAATAGACAGTCTGAAGTAGAATCTAAACGAGAATCCAAGTACAGCTCAGGAAGACTCCAGACAAGAAATCCAGTCAATCATATTATAAAAGTTCTAAGGAAGTCTTCCAAAATATAGCTCCAAAAGCATCAGAGAGAATGTCGTGCAGGTGTACCATATACCATTGAAGAATTCCAATCACGATTGCCAATAAAATATCAAGAAAGACTAGAGAATAGATACTGTAGATAATATTATGCAGTAAGTCCGATAAGAATTCCAATTGCCAAATTCACTGAGAAATGTCCACAGAGAATACCAAAATAATACGCCTCATGCAAAACTGATCATCATAAGTAAACTCAAATAAAAGCTTCCCCAGAAAAAAAATGCAGAAAGAACACCAAAGGCCGATTAGAATCCCAACCAAGTCTTCCGTGGAATGCCAATATGGAAATACCCGACGAATGACCAACAAGGAAATATTAAGAAAATGCTCCAAAGAATAATCATGTAGAACTCCAAAGAAAGTCATTGATTTACTTAGCAAAGAAGATAACCTTAGAGGAATCCCAATAAACAACTCCAACAATAAATACCAACTCCCAAATAAAGGGCTAGTCAAATACTGCTCATTCCCGTTAATCCATATAACTTGAATGGCCTGCTACTAACCACTTCTTTTCAGGGGAGGAAGAAGTCTTTCTTGCCATTTCAACAGGACATGTATGAATGCCAAGATATCACATTTATACATACATGCCTTAAACTATTATCCAAGCAAGTTTGTAAAACAGTTTATGTGACGCCCGAGTTTTAGCCATGCATTCAATTACTGTTGCATCCCTTGTTCGCACATTTCCTTCTGTGCATTATTAACTGTCTTCTTAAATTACTATTCATTGCATTTTTAACTTCATGCTATTAGCGAATTAGCATTTTTATTAAATCATATTAATTGTTAGAGTAGTGGGAAAAATGTGCATTTGAGCTAGATGCGATAGGAGAGCTCGTTTAGAAAATGATTTTTGTAGTTGTATGAATAGTGTTACGTAACATAACTTAGGGAATGAATTAGCTAGCATTCATTTTACTATCTAGGCTCGTTTTAAGCTAACTAAGTGCATTTAGTGAACCATTTAAGCAATCAACTTAGCCCCATTTAATATATAACTTACACAACACACACATTAGCTCATAACTTAGCAAAACAAAAAAAAAAAACAAAAAAAGAGAGCATGCTGAAAACACTGTAGAAAATCCGAGAATTGCATAGGAGAAGAAATAGAGTTTTTTTGCTCAACAAATCCTCATCCCAAGCCAAGCCAAGCTAGGTGCAAGTGGTTTAGGGTGTCTACTAGCCTCCTAGGAGCTCCTACGCGCATTGGTTCAAGGTGACTGGAAATGATGTGATTCAAACTTACATCTTGCAGCACGGTAGAGGTGAGGGACCTGCATCCTTACGTGCATTATAGTTTATTTTCTTGCTAAAAGAGTATATTGTTTAGTATAATTGCGTAATTGATATATGCTTATTGTTGCTAAATTGTAACTTGGTGCGAGGACAACCTACTTTTTGTCCTTAAATGTGTTTACTGATGATATTGTCATTGTTATCATTCTTGTATTGCATCGTGGTTGCGCAACCTCATTGTCGCGGCGGATGCGATGGCCTCGCTGGGCGGCATCGGGCTTGCCAGTGTTGGTTGCCTTAGCTCCGTCTGCTATTCCCTCACTCGCCTGGTCCGGAGATTGCCAGGGGGTGTTGGGTCGTAGGATCGGGTACATCCGGAGTACCCATTGGTGTAAGGGATGCCGGCATATCGAGATCGAGATCGTGGTTCATGGATCGGGGATCGAAGATTTGGAATGATAAGGGTTATCGATTGTATCCTTTTAAAATGTGGTATTAGAATTGTTATTCACCGTTTATCTATTGTATTAATTGTGTTAAGTTGCTGCATAGCATGTCCCCGGTAGACCTTATCCCTCATTGAGCAATTGTGATTGCTCATACCTCGCTAAACATGTTTCAAGAAGTGCTGAGGGTGAACCCCAACTAGTTGAGGTGCTAGTGGAAGAGGAAGAAGTTCAGGCTGAGCCTTTGCCCTAGTTGTTGTGTGTTTGTTGTCTAAGGTGGATTTGCCTTCTTGTTGTTACATGGTGTACTTGTATTGCTATAGCATGATATATTTTGTGACCTTAAGGCTATGTATATTCTTGTAGTGGCAAGTTGAAAGCTGTTGGTTGTATTGTTAGCTTTGAGATATTATGGTTTGTAATAACTTTTAATTCTCCTTTTAGTTCTTGCATGCTTGGGGGTGTATGTTTAGAGGTGTTGATTTCAACTTCTAAAATTGCTCTAATGTTATCATAGGATGGCATGTTAAAAAGGTTAATAAAAAGTTAAGTTGGGTGCATGCATGTGTGATTTGGAGCTGTTGTTTGTCTCCTGGCTTGGATGACCTTGAACCTTTGAATTTTAATTCTAAAAGCTTGTTTTAGTATATTGTGGCTATTTTGAGCATTTACAGGTTTGAAAAATGTCCGCGGTACAAAGGAAACTCTGTCCGTTTTTCACTAAAATTTTGTGACCGGGTTTGGTATTGGGTTGAGAATAGCATGGTTATTAGAGCCTCCAGTCTCGTGAGGGATCGGGGCGTTACAGGTTGTATCAGAGCTTAGTTAGCTCTCAGCCGGGATAGGGTCCTCGGCCTGTCGGGTAGTAATCTTTGTGTGTGTGCTTGTTAAGTGTGTCTTGAAAGTGTGTGCTTGAATGTGTGATTGTGTGTCTTGAATTGATTGTGTGCACCTATGTAATATAGTTATGTGTTATGTCTTAAATGTGTGCTGAGTGAAATGAAGTTGCATCGAATTGACCTCGTGAATCGTTATCTGCTTGAATTATTGATTGTACCGTATGTACTTGAGCATTTTGAATTAAGTTTTGTTGTGAATTGAATTGGTTTTGTTATGATTCGCACTTGAATGATTTTGTTGCTTACATTGCTTTATATGCTCTTTTATAATCATGCTTGCATAATAGTTTAAAGAATGTTTATACATATGCAATAGTTTGGCATTCATACATAGTCCGTCGAATGGTAAGAAAAACTTCTTCCTCCCCTGAAGAGAGGTGATTAGTGGCTGGCCTTTCAAGTTATGTGGATTAGTAGGAACGTGAAGCGGTTGATCAACTCTTTTATTTGGGAATTGGTGTTGTAGGCAGAGCTCAGTTATTGGGATTCTTCTAAGGCCTTCTTCAGTGCTTAGAGGTATAAATGAGTAGCTTCTTTTGGGGTTTCTATATGATATTTCTCTGGAGCATATTCTTGGTATTTTTTTTTATCAGGTATTCTTTTGGTATTCTTTTGTCGGCATCTCTCGAAAAAAAATTGGTATATGGATTCTTTTCAGCCTTATTATCTGGTATTATTTACAATACTCCTGCTCGGAACTTTTATTGGTATTTTCTCGCCGCTCTTAGTTGGGATTCCATTCTTCTATGGTATTCATGCCA
Organism: Ehretia macrophylla; assembly: GCA_037974665.1. Taxonomy (NCBI): domain Eukaryota; kingdom Viridiplantae; phylum Streptophyta; class Magnoliopsida; order Boraginales; family Ehretiaceae; genus Ehretia; species Ehretia macrophylla. The sequence continues at coordinate 32,226,905 of CM075780.1, forward strand.
GCTGGATTCTTATTTGGATTTCGAAGTAGCATCTTTATTGGAGCCTTTATTTGCCTTATTAAGTGAGGTTCGCAGACAATACTACTGGGATTTCTTAATGAGCTCCCATGAGAATTCGTATATGGTATTCTTGCTTAGCAACTGATGACGAATAATCGGAGTTGGTTTTCAGTTGATGCGGAGTTCTCTTGTGAAGAAGAATTGTGTGGACGCAATTAGTTTAAGGGGGAGAGGATGTGACGCCCGAGTTTTAGCCATGCATTCAATTACTGTTGCATCCCTTGTTTGCGCATTTCCTTCTGTGCATTATTAACTGTCTTCTTAAATTACTATTCATTCCATTTTTAACCTGCATTATATTAGTGAATTAGCACTTTTATTAAATCATATTAATTGTTAGAGTAGTGGGAAAAATGTGCATTTGAGCTAGAGGCGATAGGAGAGCTCGTTTAGAAAATAATTTTTGTAGTTGTATGAATAGTGTTACGTAACATAACTTAGGGAATGAATTAGCTAGCATTCATTTTACTATCTAGGCTCGTTTTAAGCTAACTAAGTACATTTAGTGAACCATTTAAGCAAGCAACTTAGCCCCATTTAATATATAACTCACACAACACACACATTAGCTCATAACTTAGCAAAACAAAAAAAAACAAAAAAAAGAGAGCATGCTGAAAACACTGTAGCAAATCCAAAAATTGCATAGGAGAAGAAATAGAGTTTTTTTGCTCAACAAATCCTCATTCCAAGCCAAGCCAAGCTAGGTGCAAGTGGTTTAGGGTGTCTACTAGCCTCCTAGAAGCTCCTACGTGCATTGGTTCAAGGTGACTGGAAATGATGTGATTCAAACTTACATCTTGGAGCTCGGTAGAGGTGAGGGACCTGCATCCTTACGTGCATTATAGTTTATTTTCTTGCTAAAAGAGTATATTGTTTAGTATAATTGCGTAATTGATATATGCTTATTGTTGCTAAATTGTAACTTGGTACGAGGACAACCTACTTTTTGTCCTTAAATGTGTTTACTGATTATATTGTCATTGTTATCATTCTTGCATTGCATCGTGGTTGCGCAACCTCATTGTCGCGGCAGATGCGATGGCCTCGCTGGGCGGCATCGGGCTTGCTAGTGTTGGTTGCCTTAGCTCCGTCTGCTATTCCCTCACTTGCTTGGTTCGGAGATTGCCAGGGGGTGTTGGGTCATAGGATCAGGTACATCCGGAGTACCCATTGGTGTAAGGGATGCCGGCATATCAAGATCGAGATCGTGGTTCGTGGATCGGGGATCGAAGATTTGGAGTGATAAGGGTTATCGATTGTATCCTTTTAAAATGTGGTATTAGAATTGTTATTCACTATTTATCTATTGTATTAATTGTGTTAAGTTGCTGCATTGCACGTCCCCGGTAGACCTTATCCCTCACTGAGCAATTGTGATTGCTCATACCTCGCTAAACATGTTTCAGGAAGTGCTAAGGGTGAACCCCAACTAGTTGAGGTACTAGTGGAAGAGGAAGAAGTTCAGGCTGAGCCTTTGCCCTAGTTGTTGTGTGTTTGTTGTCTAAGGTGGATTTGCCTTCTTGTTGTTACATGGTGTACTTGTATTGCTATAGCATGATCTATTTTGTGACCTTAAGGCTATGTATATTCTTGTAGTTGCAAGTTAAAAGCTGTTGGTTGTAATGTTAGCTTTGAGATATTATGGTTTGTAATAACTTTTAATTCTCCTTTTAGTTCTTGCATGCTTGGGGGTGTATGTTTAGAGGTGTTGATTTCAACTTCTAAAATTGCTCTAATGTTATCATAGGATGACATGTTAAAAAGGTTAATGAAAAGTTAAGTTGGGTGCATGCATGTGTGATTTAGAGCTGTTGTTTGTCTCCTGGCTTGGATGACCTTGAACCTTTGAATTTTAATTCTAAAAGCTTGTTTTAGTATATTGTGGCTATTTTGAGCATTTACAGGTTTGAAAAATGTCCGCGGTACAAAGGAAACTTTGTCCGTTTTTCACTAAAATTTTGTGACCGGGTTTGGTATTGGGTTAAGAATAGTATGGTTATTAGAGCCTCCGGTCTCGTGAGGGATCGGGACGTTACAATTTGTAAAACAGTTTGTTCAACAAAGTCACTCAAGCACAACAATCAAGTCAAGCACAACATAATCAATTCAAATCACAGCACAACCAATTCAAGACATTCCAATACACACATTACAAGCAATACTTCAAGCAACTAACAATTCACGAGGTCGATTCGATTCACGAGGTCAATTCAATGCACAACTAGACACTTCACTTTACTTGAGAAACATTTAACACATAACACATAACTATATCACATAGGTGCATACATCCAAGTCAGGACACACAATCTCACATACAAGCATACATGTTCAAGACATACTTAACAAGCACACATTCAAGGGTCACTACCCACCAGACCGAGGACCCTGTCCCGGCTTATGAGCTAAACAAGCTCTGATACCACCTGTAACACCCCGATCTCTCTCGAGACCGGGAGTTCTATCAATCAATCTATTCACAACCCAATTCCAAACCCGATCAAAATTTTAGGGAAATACGGATAGGGTCTCCCCTGTTTCTAGGCAAAATGTAAAACCTGTAATAGCATATAAGTGGACCAGCACCGTGTCCAACCATACAAAACTTCCTCAAGGCCATCCGAGCCTTGGTTCTCAACAATTAAACACAAGTAAATGTACAATTCCAAGTACCCAGACTTTTCTAACTTTTCTTTAAGCAATACAAAACATGCATTAAAGTTAAGCTATACTAACTAGATACATAAACTAACTTATCAAACCACTTCAATAATCTAATAAAACTTAAATTACATTCCTTTTGACATTAAATACATACAATACATGAAACATACATCTTTGCATCTTTGACAACTCAAGCCACATAGCACGCAAGACAACTCTTCAAGCACGAACTTTCACGTAATCACGAACTTCCAGCTAACATGGTATTTCCTGAAATGTGGTGGTGAGGAGTGAGTATACTCAACACGTATACTCAGTGAAGACGAGACAGTTATCGAGGTGGAGAGAAAGAAAGTCGTGCAATGCAAATAAGACAGTTAAGCAATATAACTGACATGTAAGCAATCAATGTAAACAATCAATACAATAAACAATGAATAAAAGCATTAACACAACCATTCAAAGCTATACCACACTCTGAAGATCACAGTTCACTCAAACGAGTAATGTACCGATCATGATTTCGATGACTTTAACGATGACGCGCCGGCTCACCCACCTTATAACTTCCGTTAGAGTACTCCGGACATACTCTGTCAATTCTACGACCCAAAACTCCCTGGGCGGCAACCCAAGCGAGAAAAGGGAATAGGACACGGAGCTAGAGCAACCAACACTGGCAACCCGAAGCTACCCAGAAAGGCCCATCACTCACGCGCCTGACACTAATGCAATGCAACATGAGACATATAACGATAATCGAGCAAGGCACTGAAGTACAGGTTAGTAACAACATGCGATACAATAAACATTTACAATCAATAAAATAACAAGAACAACATTATCAAGCATTATCAACAATTGATATACAATTCAATCATAATCAAGTATAACGAGCATAATAATCCACAATAAGCATTATATAAGCAAGCATTATAAAAATCAATTAAAACACTAAATGACCCCAACTTTCTCAATGCTACTACTTCCAAACGAGCTACGAGTTTTGGAAACCGACTTCACCACTCCTCCTAGAACACCATAAGGCACGTCTAAAGAACACAAAACCCTACTTTACCCTAGAATTCCCACAAAGCCCCGATTTCTCCCTTTGCTCGTTTGAACTACAACTACCTCAACCGATCACCCAACCAATGTCATAACTACACCAAAAGTGCTTCAATGGCATACTACGACAATGCCTTCACGCAAAACGATAAAATGCCAAACTCGACCGGAACGACCCCAATGTGTACCAAGCCATTTTTCTCCGTTTTTACATTACACAACCCAAATAAATCATGCATTTAAGCATTCTAGCATATCTAGCACCTTCCTACATCAATAGAACGCAACTCGGAGTAAAATTTCGAACAGGGGTTTACTATTCACGTTTTTCACTATTCAATCAACATTTGAAATACAATAATCAATTTTAACCACAGAAATTGCTAAAAACTTACAAAAGTAAGGTCTACTAGCATCATAGAACATATTTCAAGCAACAAAACGAATTAAACAACATTATATACGCAATTTCTAAAAATTAAAGTCTTGACATTATATTTTCTAATGCGCAAATAATGATGCATCCCTCACCTTAGCTGCTAATAGACGCTAGGAAAACAACGTTAGAAGCCTCGAAAATGATCCCATGCAAGCCCTCGCAAAGATTTGAAGATTTGAAGTTGAAAATTCTTTTTTTTTCTTTTCTCCTTGAACTCTTGGTTTTCTCTCTTTATTTTTCAGCTTTTCCTTTGTTTTTTATGCTATTTTATGCTTATAAAAGATGACAACAGTAGTCAATGGTCAAGGCTTCGGTCAACCCGCTAAACCAAAACAGCTATGCGCGACCTTACGAAAATGACCATAACTTCTTCTAGAAAACTCCAATTCACGAACAGTTTGAAGCCTCATAAACTAGACTCATAGAGCTTTCCAACCATATATAATTTGCTACCTAACTCTTCCCCAATTGATTCAGATTTAATTCCAAATTTGACCCAAAATTTGACTAACTTAACATTGTATTTTTTTATTTCTAATCCCAAGTTTGCCCTTTATTAAACATTTCAAAAATTTCCACCTTGTCCTAGTTGGTCAATGTAGATGAAAAGTCAACTAGTTAGGTCAAAGAAGGTGAAAGGTCAATAAAATGCAATTTAAATGAACTTTAAATGCTATTGAATACATGCCAGGTTCGGGGTATCACAAGCCAGCCGAGTAAGAAATAGTACTTGGGCCAGAGCAGCCAGAGTCAGCAGAGGCAGTATCAGACTTTTGTTCAGGCTCCTCAGCAACATCCGTATCAGCCTCAATATCAGATTCAGGGGAGGCCAGCTGCGACTAGACCCCAGCAGGGAGGTACAGTTCCTACCACTGCCAGAGCCCCCGCACCTACGGGAAACACTTTTGTAAGGCAAAATCAGCAGTGTAACTTTTGTAATCGATTGGGGCACGTTGAGGCTAATTGTTGGAGAAAGAGTGGTAAATGTACTGGTTGTGGGAGCGATGAGCATAGGGTGAAAGATTGCCCTAAGTATAAGAATGTTCAAGGCCGTACTGGAGGCCAAGGTGTGCAAAATAGGGCTGCAGGTACAGGTCCAGCACAGAGGGTACAGGCTAGGGTCTTTGCACTAGATGCAGAGGAGCTACCCGACACTACATCAATAGTGGAAGGTAGCTTTCTTCTCAATACTCAGCCAGTTAAAGTTTTGATTGATCCCAGAGCTACACATTTGTTTATAACTCCTGCATGTGCACGATCTATGAATGTTTGCATTGATAAACTACCGCATGAAGTTGATGTTAGTACACCTTTGGGTGCAAAATTTGTTACTGAGTCTATTTGCAAATCTTGTAATATATGCATTGAGAACCGTAATTTTCCTGTTGATTTAATTATACTGCCCTTCCGTGACTTTGAAATCATTTTGGGAATGGACTAGTTGGGGAAGTATTATGCTCAGTTGGATTGTAGAACAAAAATTGTTTATCTTCAGATTCCTGACCTACCGGTACTAGAGATTGTTGGGAACTGCAGTGCTACCCGAATACCTCTTTTATCATCAATCAAGGCTTCTAAGTTGTTCAATAAAGGTTGTGAAGCTTACTTAGCTTATTTGATCAATCAACCTACTGATAAGTTGAATTTGAATGAGGTTCCAATTGTAAAAGACTTCCCTGGTGTATTTCCCGAAGAATTACCAGGTTTACCAACAGATAGGGAGATTGAATTTGTGATTGACCTTATGCCAGGCACTGCGCCAATTTCTAGAAGTCCTTATAGAATGGCATCGGCTGAACTTCAGGAATTGAAAATTCAGCTTTAGAACTTGCTTGAGAAAGGGTTTATACAACCTAGTTCTTCGCCGTGGGGTGCGCCTGTGTTGTTTGTGAGAAAGAAAGATAGCACGCTACGGTTATGTATTGATTATAGGGGACTTAATCAAGTCACGATTAAGAACAAATACCCCTTGCCGTTGATTGAAGAATTGTTTGACCAGTTGCAGGGTGCGAGTGTTTACTCCAAATTTGACTTGAGGCAGGGTTACTATCAACTCAGGATTTGGGGTGATGATATACCTGAGACGGCATTCAGGACTAGATATGGCCACTATGAATTTGTTGTGTTACCGTTTGGATTGACGAATGTGCCAGCCGCATTCATGGACTTGATGCAGAGGGTTTTCCGACCTTATCTTGATCAATTTGTCGTAATCTTTATTGACGACATTTTAGTGTACTCTAATAATGAGGCTGAACATGAACAACATTTGAAGATTGTGCTATAGATTTTGCAAGAAAACAAGCTTTTTGCTAAATTCAGCAAGTGTGAATTCTGGTTGAATCAAATATCATTTCTAGGCCATATCATTTCAGATCAAGGAATTTCAATAGACCCAGCTAAGATTGAAGTTGTTTCATCCTGGAAGAGACCTGAAATGGTGTCAGAAATTCAGAGTTTTCTGGGGTTGGCAGGTTACTATCGGAGGTTTGTTAAAGACTTTTCCAAAATTTCTGGACCTTTAAGCCAGTTTACTCGAAAGAAAGTTACTTACGATTGGGATGCTAAGTGTGAATCCAGTTTCCAAGAACTGAAGAAGAGACTAACTACAGCTCCTATACTAGTTTTACCTGAGGGTACAGAAAACTTTGTTGTCTACAGTGATGCATCTAAAGAAGGTTTGGGCTGTGTTTTGATGCAGAATGGTAAGGTGATTGCCTATGCTTCTAGGAAGTTGAAACCTTATGAAGTTAATTACCCTACACATGATCTGGAGTTAGCTGCAGTTGTGTTTGCTTTGAAGAAGTGGCGTCATTACTTGTGGGGTAGCAGATTTGAAATTTTTACTGACCACAAGAGTCTCAAATATTTGTTTTCACAAAAAGATTTGAATATGAGGCTGCAAAGATGGCTAGAGCTATTAAGTGGCTATAATTGTTCTATAAACTACGTGCCAGGTATGGCAAATGTTGTTGCGGATGCTTTAAGCCGAAAGGCTACTATTGCAAGTTTAATTATCAAGGATTGGGAGACTTTGGAAGAAATTTGTTTATGGAAGCCGGAAGCTACTGAGGTAGGGATTCGATTTGCTAGCTTACAAATTCAATCGGGATTGCTAGCACAGATCAGAGAGGCTCAGAAGACTGATCCTCACATCTTGAAAATCTAGGAAAAAGCAAAAGGGAGAGAGTCGGAGTTTAAATTACATGCAGATGGTATCTTTAGATTCAGGGACCGAGTGTGCGTTCCTGGTGATCTGACTTTGAAGAATGAGATTCTGTTCGAGGCACATAATTCAAGATATACGATTCACCCGGGCAGTACTAAAATGTATAAAGACTTGAAACAACACTTCTGGTGGAACAATATGAAGAGGGAGATTGCTGGGTATGTATCCAGGTATTTGACTTGTCAGAGGGTTAAAGTTGAGCATCAGAGGCCAGCCGGGCTTCTACAAACGTTGTCGATTCCTCAATGGAAATGGGTGCATATAACAATGGACCTTGTGACTGATCTTCCTAGATCTCCGAGAGGATGTGATTCTGTATGGGTTGTTGTGGACCGATTGACTAAGGTATCACACTTTATTTCTGTGAACAAACATGATAGCCTTGATAAACTAGCTGAGCTCTATGTTGCTAATATTGTGAGACTTCATGGTGTGCCACAGAGTATAGTGTCAGATAGAGATCCCAGATTTAGATCTCGTTTTTGGCAGAAGTTGCAAGAGGCCATGGGAACTAAATTGAGCTTCAGTACTGCATACCATCCACAAACTGATGGCTAGTCTGAGAGAACTATCAGGATCTTGGAAGACATGCTTCGGGCATGTGTGTTAGACTTTGGAAAGAATTGGGAGAAGTTTTTGCCTTTAGCGGAGTTCGCCTACAATAATAGTTATCAATCTACTATAGGTATGGCTCCTTACGAGGCGTTGTACGGTCGTAAATGCAGATCCCCATTGTATTGGGAAGAGGTTGGAGAGATGAGAACAGTTGATCCGACTGTGTTACCTGAGATGATTAAGATGGTAGATAATGTTCACCTTATTCGCCAGCGTATACTTACAGCTCAGAGTCGTCATAAGAGTTATGCAGATAAACACCGTCGAGATCTTGAGTTTGCTTTGGGAGATTGGGTGTTTCTTAAGATTTCTCATCGAAAGGGATTGATTCGGCATGGTAAGAGCGGGAAACTTAGTCCCAGGTATGTGGGTCCGTATGAGATCACCGAAAAGATGGGTCCTTTGACTTATCGGTCAGCTTTGCCTCCGAGCTTGTCAAGACTGCATGATGTGTTCCACATGTCAATGTTGAGGAAATACCATCCAGATCCTTCACATGTACTTGAACCAGAGCCTTTGCAGATTGAGGAAAAGTTAACTTATGAAGAGAAACCGATTTGAATTGTGGATCGAAAAGTTCAGGAGCTTCGCAGGAAGAGTATTCCATTAGTAAAGATTCTGTGGAATCATAATGGGTTTAAGGAAGTGACTTGGGAAAGAGAGGACCAGGTTCAAAATTAGTATCCAGAGTTGTTTGTCGACCAGGTAAGAATTGCGTGGACGCAATTGTTTTAAGGGGGAGAGGGTGTAATAACTGAGCCCGGAATGTGGAATTTTCTTGTTTATCTTTCTGAAAATTATATTTTCTTAAATTCTTTGAGATTTAATTGCTACTTCTTTATTGTCGCAAAGTGCATTGCATACCGAGAGCGATAGTTAGAGAGCGGTTTCTAGTCCTCAGTAAATAGTGAAAACTAGTATTTATTGTTTTAATTTTAGTGTTTTAGTGATTGTTAGCTAGAATTAAAATTTCATTAGTTATTTTAGCTTTAAAATGCATAAAATATGCTAAATTGACCAACTTAAGTTACTTGACCAAGGACTTGACCTTTTGACCAAGGCTTGTCATCTTTTTATGCTTATAATAAATTGCAAAATAAAAAAAAAAGCTAAAAACAGAAAGGTGCAGGCCGAAACCAAGAGAGGAAAAAAAAAGCATTTCAACTTTCAAAACTTCAAATCTTCGCGTGAGCTTGTGCGGGGTTGTTTCCGAGGCATCCAGCGTGGTTTTCCTAGCGACTAGAAGTGTCTAAGGTGAGGGAAGCACGTTATTTGCGCATTTGAATGTTATATGTATCAACTTTAAATTTTTGGATTTTATCTGTAGTTTGTTATTTTAATCGCTTTGATGCTTAAAGAATGTTCCTTGACAATTGTAGAACACATATTTATAGCTTTTTAGCATTTTCTGTGGTTGAATATCGAAATTACAATTTAAATTGATAATTGAATAGTAATTTGTGAATAGTAAATCCCCGTTTCAATGAAGTTGCCCCGTTATGTGTTCTGTTGATGTGAAAAGATGCTAGATATGCTAGAATGCCTAAATGCATGATTTGTTTGGATTGTGTAATGGAAAAATAAGGAAAAATGCCTTGGTGAAAGTTGGGGACGTTTAGGTTGAGATTAGCGTTTCCTCATTTTGTGTGAGGGAATTGTCTCGGGAGGCCATGGAAGCACTTTTGGTATGATTATGGCATTGGTTGGGTGTTTGGTTAGGGTAGTTGTAGTTCAAACGAGCAAAGGGAAAAATCGGGGCTTTGCGTGAATTCTAGGATAAAGTAGGGTTTCGGGGTCTTTAGACGTGCCTTATGGTGACCTAGGAGGATTGGTGAAGTCGGTTTCCAAAACTCGTGGCTCGTTTGAAAGTAGTAGCGTTTGGAAAGTCGGGGTCGTTTTGTGATTTTGTTTGTTTTCTTAATGTTATGCCTATAGAATGCTTAATATTGCTTGATATGCTTGTTAGAGTTGATTCTGATTGAAATGTTTATCAACTGTTGCTATTGCGTGCGAGAGTAAACTACTTTTTTATTCTCCCACGTGTGGCTCTATTTCTTGATTGCTTGATTGTTGCATTGGATACTGTGTTGCATTCATTGAGTCAGGGGCGGTGTGATGGGCCTCTCTAGGTAGCCTCGGGTTGCCAGTGTTGATTGCTCTAGCTCCGTGTCCTATTCCCTTTCTCGCTTGGGTTGCCTCCCAGGGAGATTTAGGTCGTAGAATTGATGGATACTTCCGGGGTATTCCAAACTGAAGTTATAAGGTGGTTTGGGCCAGCGCATCGTCATCGAATTCGTGATTGAAAGTTGCTCGTGGAAAGTGAATCGTATCCTTTGAATGAGTGCTTATAGTTTTAATGCTTGTCTTGTTTTGTTGTTGGCTTCGTTTGTATCTCTATATGATAATTGAATGAATTGCTTGACTATTTGCATTGCATTCTCCTCTCATCTCCGTCCTTGAGACCAATAACCCTCGCTGAGCAATAGTTTTTGCTCATTCCTTTCTATACCATATTTTTACAGGAGTAGTTGAAGCTGATCCTATTGAGGTAATTGAGGAGGAGGAGCAAGTGGAGGTGTTTCCGTGATAGCACTTCTTTGCTTAGCTAGTGGTTGGTTGCCAGACTTTTGTGCGGACCATGCTTGATGTGTTTAATGCTTGGTTGACGCTTCATTTTGAGGCTTGTAGCCTTGTATGTAGTTTCTATTTTGAGGCCTTTATGGTCTTATGTTGTAAAAGTTGAAAGAATGTGAAGTTGTAAAGTTGTACTCTTATGACTAGTAAAGAATTGCATACTAATGGTTTAACTGTTTTAGTGGCACGAATACTTGTGTAGTATGCATGACATTTTTGGTTTGCAAAGTTGTTAATGAGAAGATGTATATTTTCTAAAAGAAAGTTGTCTTGATTCAAATGTTTATTATGGCTTTCGCAAGTATTATGTTGAATGTAGGGTTTTCAGATCGTCCACGGTACAAAGAAGACTCCGTCCGTGTGTCGGGTCCGGGCTTGGCCTTTTGCGGGGTTGGGTCGGGGCGTGACAGGTATACTGATTATGCAGGAATTGTAAACCATCTGTTTGAAATGAGAATGGAGCAAGTAAGGTGAGTAAATCCATTCCTAAGATAATGTCTTCACAGCATTGATCATACTGATAAAAGCTGATCTTGAATGAGCTTTCTGGCCATCTGGTACAAGTGAGCAAGACTCACCTGTCTTAGATCTGCAATATTAGCTCGTTTGAACTCTGTTTCGAGCAATTGAGTAAGTGGTTGTGGCATGTTAAAGACGAACGCCTTCTTGGTGGTTTCTGTATTTTTTCCAAAGATAAAATACAGAGCTTCCTGTCTGAGATAGTAATCTCCAAGTTTTGCAACATTACAGCATTTGTTGAGTAAGAACTCATTTTCTGCCTTTTCAATCTCTTGGGCTGTTTGTCCTACGAAAATGTTTCGTAGACATCTTACTCAACAAATGTTGTGATACCACTAAGGGTAAGAGATTGAAAAGGCAGAAAAGGAGTTCTTACTCAACAAATGCTGTGATACCACTAAGGGTAAGGTGGGAAGAGGATACGGATTGTACAGAGACTGTAGAGGATTTGTACACGGCTGTAAGGGCTGCTGGCTTGGTAGGTAATAGAGATTTGAACTTTTGTGTGAGTTGAGAAGTTTGGTAATATGAGTATGTGTTTAACGGAGAGAGTTTAATGAGTTCGCCTGGTTTGGTAGATGGAGGTCTTTGGGTTATGTCTATCTCATAGTGAGATGCGGAAGGAGCAAAGTAAATGACTTCAGAGTTGTTAGCAACAACTTTTTGTTCTAGCAGGGGAAGATCAGCCATGGTGGATACACTGGTCATGATTGGACTTACTGCGAGACTTACTGCGCCTTTCATTCACTCTTTAACGACTATTGCCCTATTGCCAAAGACTCTAGTGTTCAACACACAAGTATTGGTTAAGACCTTCAATACCAGAATAGGGAAGTGCTACTGTTAACTAGGCTCTGAGACCACTAAGGGTAAGGCAGAGAGTGGGAGGCAGAAGACATGGCTAAAGGCTAAGGGTAGAAGGAAGATGTAGGCAGTTTGAGGGAAAGAAAGATGTATTGAAATCCAAATCTGACTCTATCTGACTCTATCTGACTCTGCCCCTTTAGTCAGGGGTTCTTCATTATTTATAGGCAAACCATTAGAAAGCAAATAATTACAAGTGGAATCTTCACTATTCCTAACAAGGACTAAGACAACTTCCTTTAATAAAGGAAATCTCACTTATTACAAACAGACAAACTAGACATGACCTGAAGGGAATCTGAAGTGACAAAAGATTCCTGTCATATCCTATTATTACAATATTTACATGACACGAAGCTTCGTCATTGGGTCCACCCGGGATTCCTGGAATCCTGTCTGCAATGAGTCACCATCTGTCATTATTGAGATCAATATCATTATTGGCTAAGAAGGCGAATCACTGATTTCTTTGAAGAATTCGTTGAGATCAAGCTCAAAAGAATTATTGATCTGTTATCCTCTATCTATTATGTTCGCAACGTTGTTTGTTACAATCCCCAGCATGAAGAACAATGGGATACAGTTCTTGATTTTAATAATTATGACTTTTCAAAGATGCAATTCTTGTATCTTTGGTATTGGCTTAATTATTATCCTATGGCAGTTCTTTTTGATCCAGAGCTCATTCAGAGACATGTTCGTATGTTCCCAGAATCCCGCTTCGTCAAGCTATTCTCACAGGTGTTTCAGTCATTTGACCCTCCAACACTCATCACCGGACAAATTATTCAGCACCAGCAGGTTTTCATCATACGTCTCACAGATGTTTGGAATCGTGCCATTCTGCCTCCCGCTCTCTGCCTTACCCTTAGTGGTATTAGAGCCTAGTTAACTGTAGCACTTCCCTATTCTGGTATTGAAGGTCTTAAAAAATACTTGTGTGTTGAACACTAGAGTCTTTGGCAATAGGGCAATAGCCGTTAAAGAGTGAATGAAAGGCGCAGTAAGTCCCGCAGTAAGTTCAGTTGTGACCAGTGTAGCCACCATCACTGATCTTCCCCTAGTAGAACAAGAAGTTGTTGCTAACAACTCTGAAGTCACTTCCTTTGATCCTTCCGCATCTCATTATAAGGTAGACATAACCCAAACACCTCCATCTACCAAACCAGGTGAACTCTTCAAACTCTCTCCGTTAAACCCCTACTCATATTACCAAACTTCCTAACTCACACAAAAGTTCAAATCACTATTACCTATCAAGCCAGCAGCCCTTACAGCCATGTATAAATCCTCTATAGTCTCTGTACAATCCGTATCCTCTTCCCGCCTTACCCTTAGTGGTATCACAGCATTTGTTGAGTAAGAATTCCTTTTCTGCCTTTTCAATCTCTTGGGCTGTTTGTCCTACGAAAATGTTTCATAGACATCTTAGGAATATTTGAATAGGATCTGCATCTGTCAGGATGATCTGTCTTTCTTCTTCTGTCAGCATCCTGGTCCACCAACTGCGGAGTGATCCTGTAAAAGCAGCAACAAGATGGTCAATGATATCTCTTATCTCAAGAGTTGGATTTCGGAGAGATTCTCCATTTTTCCATGTATCCATTTTCTCAAGATATTTGAGTCTGTCATCAGGAGGAATTGCTTCAATGTTCCAGAATTGCTTGTGATCTGGAGCATATGGGATGGAAACTTTTCCTTCAATGTTTTGTTGTCTTTGAGGTTGCTGTTGTGGAACCTGTGGGACTTGTGCTTGTGTTTGGTTCCGGTGTTCTCTTGCTTGGGAAGTTCCTCCTTGGTCACTGGTTGCTTCTGAATCATCAGGATTAGTTTGTACAAGATTGTGTGTACGTGTTCTTGTGGTGTCCGTGTAAAACGGAGTCACAGGAGTTTGCATAAGAACTGGCCCTTTGTATGGTGGAATCATCTGAGAGATGAATCCTTTTCAAATGGATCAAAGGAATCAAAGGACAAAATGACTGAGGAAATTTCACTAGGACCTTCTTTCTCTTCTTTATCACCCCACCCAGTTGGGATAATTTTCTCTTTGGAGAGATAATGAGGAGGTGGTGTGAGATCAACCCAATAAGCTTTTTCACAATTTCCACTTGGTATCCAGACTGCATGATCTGGCTTTGGATTATGCTTCCAAGGATGAGAGGACTGCTTCTTTGGCTTAGCTGGCTGTTTGAGCTTTTCAGCGAGTCGTTCTCTTTTTCTCTTGAATTCGTCTGAATCAAGATAATGCTTCTCTGAAGAAGATTTATACATGTTGATCATGTTGATGTTGTTCCAAGAACGAATTAGTTCGAAAGAGGATACGGATTGTATAGAGACTGTAGAGGATTTGTACACGGTTGTAAGGGCTACTAGCTTGGTAGGTAATAGAGATTTGAACTTTTGTGTGAGTTGGAAAGTTTGGTAATATGAGTATGGGTTTAACGGAGAGAGTTTGAAGAGTTCTCCTGGTTTGGTAGATGGAGGTGTTTGTGTTATATCTACCTCATAGTGAGATGCGAAAGGATCAAAGGAAGTGACTTCAGAGTTGTTAACAACAACTTCTTGTTCTGGCAGGGGAAGATCTGTCATGGTGGATACACTGGTCACGACTTGACTTACTGCGGGACTTACTGCGCCTTTCATTCACTCTTTAACGGCTATTGCCCTATTGCCAAAGACTCTAGTGTTCAACACACAAGTATTGTTTAAGACCTTAAATACCAGAATAGGGAAGTGCTACAGTTAACTAGGCTCTGATACCACTAAGGGTAAGGCAGAGAGCGGGAGACGGAAGACATGGCTAAAGGCTAAGGGTAGAAAGAAGGAAGATGTAAGCTGTTTGAGAGAAAGAAAGATGTGTTTCAATCCAAATATGACTCTATCTGACTCTAGTTGTCCTAGACCTGGGATCTTGAGAGGAGGAAGTGCTTTGCATAACTCCTTTAACTTCTGAATTGCAACTGTGGCGTTTGGAGACCAATTTCCAATGTTGGATTTTCGGAGGTATTTAGAAATCTGGCTGGTCTAGCTGGCCAATGATAGGACATGCGATGAGGCATAATTGATCAATCGAAGGAAGTGCTGGATCTGAGTGACAGTTCTGAGCTCATCAGGAAAGTCGAGGACTTTGCTTGATATGTGATCCTGTAAAAGAATGTGTCCTTCTCTTATTTGCAAACCAAGAAAATCAATAGCGTTTAGACCAATTTTCATCTTGGATTCAGCTAGAACTAATCCATGCTAGTAGGTTAGTTCCTAGAATTGTTGAAGATGCTGGTGCTATTCTTCAGCTGTGTTACTGAATATCAAAATATCATCAATATAGACAATACAATGTTGCGCGAGTGGCCTATAAACATCATCCATTCTGTGCTGGAACTCGGACGGTGCATTTTTGAGACTGAACGGCATGACATTCCATTCATAATGACCCTGTGGAACAACAAAAGCAGTTTTGAATCTATCAGCTTCAGTAATACCAATCTGCCAAAATCCTGATTTCATATCAAATTTTGAGAAGAATTTGGCTTTGGACAGCTTCTGAAGGAGTTGTTCCTATCCATTGTCTTCTTCAATGAGGACTGCTGCCCAAAAATCAAGGGAAGCATCAGTCTGCAAAATGAGTAGTCCTAGTCAGATTTGGATTGAAACACATCTTTCTTTCTCTCAAACAGCTTACATGTTGCAGGGACAAAAGAAGCCCATGATCATCTCAGACAAGGTTGTTATGACCAATATAATGACCTCCACAAGGCTTTCCATAGATATCGCCAGCAGAATCCTATTAACTGGAAAAAGCTTCAGAAGGCCGCTCCAGTTCGGAACCCTTCCGGACAAGTTCGTTCTTGGAACAGCATCAACATGATCAACATGCAGCAATCTTCTTCAAAGAAGCATTATCTTGATTCAGACGAATTCCAAAGAAAAAGAGAACGACTAGCTCAAAAGCTCAAACAGCCAGCTAAGCCAAAGAAGCAGTCCTCTCATCCTTGGATGCATAATCCAAAGCCAGATCATGCAGTCTGGATACCAAGTGGAAATTGCGAAAAAGCTTATAGGGTTGATCTCACACCACCTCCTCATTATCTCTCCAAAGAGAAAATTATCCCAACCGGGTGGGGTGATGAAGACGAGAAAAAAGGTCCTAGTCAAATTTCCTCAGTCATTTCATCCTTTGATTCCTTTGATCCGTTTGAAAAGGATTCATCCTCTCAGATGATTCCACCATACAAAGGGCCAGTTCTTATGCAAACTCCTGTGACACCGTTCTACACGGATACCACAAGAACACGTACACATAACCTTGTACAAACTAATCTTGATGATTCAGAAGCAACCAGTGACCAAGGAGAAACTTCCCAAGCAGGAGAACACCGGAACCAAACACAAGCACAAGTCCTACAGGTTCCACAACAGCAACCTCAAAGACAACAAAACATTGAAGGAAAAGTTTCCATCCCATATGCTCCAGATCACAAACAATTGTGGAACATTGATGCCATTCCTCCTGATGACAGACTCAAATATCTTGAGAAAATGGATGCATGGATAAATGGAGAATCTCTCCGAAATCCTACTCTTGAGAAAAGAGATATCATTGACCGTCTTGTTGCTGCTTTTACAGGATCACTCCGTAGTTGGTGGACAAGGATGCTGATAGAAGAAGAAAGACAGATCATCTTGACAGATGCAGATCCTATTCAGATATTCCTAAGATGTCTACGAAACATTTTTGTAGGACAAACTGCCCAAGAGATTGAAAAGGCAGAAAATGAGTTCTTACTCAACAAATGCTGTGATGTTGCAAAACTTTGAGATTACTATCTCAGACAGGAAGCTCTGTATTTTATCTTTGAAAAAAGTACAAAAACCATCAAGAAGGCGTTCGTCTTTAACATGCCACAACCACTTCCTGAATTGCTCGAAACAGAATTCAAACGAGCCAATATTGCAGATCTAAGATAGGTGAGTCTTGCTCACTTGTACCAGATGGCTAGAAAGCTCATTCAAGATCTGTGCGAGTCCAAGCGACTTGGCAAGCTCCTCAAAAGCAACGAGCAGAAAACAATGGATACCTTTTGCAGAAAAGATTTCCAAAAGTTTGGCTGTCACACTCACAGCTACTCTCCATATTCGTGTCACAAATACAAGAAGCACAAACATCAGAAAAGGTTTCACAAGTCCAGAAAACCTTTCAAGAAGTTCAAATTTGTGAAGAAAAGATCAAAACCCTCTTCTTCCACTAAGTGTTTTCTTTGTGGAAAGAAATGACATTTTGCAAAATATTGTTACCTCAAAAAGACCAAGAATCTACCAGCCAAGCTTGTTTAGTTCATCTCAACTCAAAACTTTGATGACCAACTATACACATGGACTTCCGAACTAGATCAAGCCGTCCTTAACCTTGATACAGCCTTATTCTCAGATCTCACCTCAGAATCAGAATCCTCTGATTCAGAACCAAACCTCTCCATAGCCAAAATACACAAAACCTCTGAACAACCAATCCTTACCACTTCCAAAGCTACCTTTACCCCAGGACAAATCTATAAGCCATACATAAAGCTTGTTGTCAACCCTCCAGGATATGTTCCTATCATTGTTACTGCACTTCTAGACACAGGTTCATGTATTTCTTTCATGAAATCCAAGTGTCTTCCTCCTGAATTTTGGATATCATCCCGAGCAACCTTTACCACTGCTTCTGGTAGTGGATTTGCAATTGAAGCACATTCCATGACCATTCCCATACACTTATCCCCATATGTCTCAGTCCGACACAGCTTTTACCAGTATGATCAATGATGTGAAGATATTCTTTTAGGAATGGATTTCCTCACCTTACTTGCTCTATTCTCATTTCAAACAGATGGTTTCCAATTCCTGCATAATCAGTATACCCCTTGGGTATCCTTATAGAAATTACCCTCACAGGTTTCAGCCATTCAAGATGATGAATTTGCTGAAGAAAGAAGCCTCCTCCTTTCCTGTTGCGGTGATCTTCCAAACAAGTTTTGGGAAAGAGAGAAATACTTTGTCTCTCTACCTTACAAAGAGAATTGGCAGATGCCACACCAAACCGCCTCTCATCCAGGAATGCTAAAAGATGAAGATCTTTCTCAAGCTAAAATTCAGACACTACTTGAGCAAGGTCTCATCCGACCATCCAGATCTCCATGGGCAAGTCATGCCTTTTATGTCAACAAAAGATCTGAACAAGTTCGAGGAAAGAAAAGATTGGTGATAGATTATCGCCAACTCAATGATCAATTGCAGGATATCAGATACCCTCTTCCAAGAAAGGAACAACTCCTTCAGAAGCAGTCCAAAGCCAAATTCTTTTCCAAATTTGATATGAAATCAGGATTTTGGTAGATTGGTATTACTAAAGCTGACAGATTCAAGACTGCTTTTGTTGTTCCACAGGGTCATTATGAATGGAATGTCATGCCGTTCAGTTAAAAAAATGCACCGTCCGAGTTCCAGCACATAACAGATGATGTTTATAGGCCACTCGCGCAGCACTGTATTGTCTACATTGATGATGTTTTGATATTCAGTAACACAGCTGAAGAACACCACCAGCATCTCCGACAATTCTAGGAACTAACCTACCAGCATGGATTAGTTCTTGTTGAATCCAAGATGAAAATTGGTCTAAATGCTATTGATTTTCTTGGTTTGCAGATAAGAGAATGACACATTCTTTTACAGGACCACATATCAAGCAAAGTCTTCGACTTCCCTGATGAACTCAGAACTGTTACACAGATCCAACAGTTCCTTGGCCTAATCAATTATGCCTCATCGCATGTCCCATCATTGGCCAACAACACCAGCCAGAGTTCCAAGTACCTCTGAAAATCCAACATTGGAGATTGGTCTCCATAAGCCACAGTTGTAGTTCAGAAGCTAAAGGAGTTATGCAAAGCACTTCCTCCTCTCAAGATCCCAGGTCCAGGACAACTCATTTTGCAGACTAATGCTTCCCTTGATTTTTGGGCAGCAGTCCTCATTGAAGAAGACAATGGACACAGACAAGTCTGTGGTTATAAGTCAGGATCTTACACGCCAGCACAACGCAATTATCCCTCTTTCAAAAGAGAAGTTCTTGCAGTTATTCAGGGAATCAAAAAATTCAAGTTTTATCTTGCTCATAATTCTTTTATTATTAAAACAAATATTAAAGGATTTCAGGGCGTTCTCAGAAGAAAGCAAAATGATATTCTAGATCCACAACTCATCCAATGGACAGAATGGATTTCCCAATTCAATTGGACAATGCGACACATCCCAGGCAAAGAGAATATCCTTACTCATTTTCTCTCTCACACACCACCATCCGAGAAAGCTGTATGCATGGTAAATCCAGATGGACGCAAACTTCCAGCTTTCCTTGTTCCAAGTCTTATTCCAGGTAGTTCTAGTTCAAATCTAGATCCCACTGATGGCCAGTCTTAGACATTTTATGATTTGAGTTCAGACCAGCAAGCACAATTTATTGAAGCCCTACCTAAAGAGATCAAGATGAAGATACTCCTATCATTCACCAGAAGCCGGATCACTGATTTCTTTGAAGAATTCGTTGAGATCAAACTCAGAAGAATTATTGATCTGTTATCCTCTGTCTATTATGTTCGCAACGTTGTTCGTTACAATCCCCAACATGAAGAACCATGGGATACAGTTCTTGATTTTAATAATTATGACTTTTCAAAGATGCAATTCTTGTATCTTTGGTATTGGCTTAATTATTATCCTATGGTAGTTCTTTTTGATCCAGAGCTCATTCAGAGACATGTTCGTGTGTTCCCAGAATCCCGTTTCGTCAAGCTATTCTCACAGGTGTTTCAGTCATTTGACCCTCCAACACTCATCACCGATCAAATTATTCAGCACCAGTAGGTTTTCATCATTTGCCTCACAGATGTTTGGAATCGTTCCATTCCGCCAACCATCATCCCAATCAACCATTTTCACCTCCGACAAGAGCCTTGGGAATATTTTATTTCTTGGGAACAATGTCTTACTGTCAAGAGAGCCACTGCTTGAGCTCATGGTCTAGATGTTTCTGATCCCGAGAATTTTGGTACGTCTGCTTCCCTGATAGCCCCACTTTTCATGAGCAACTTCTCGCATTCCATAATTTTTCTCAAGAGGATGGCTATTCCACTACAGACCTTGGGTCTGACTACGACCCGTGGGGGGGGGAGATCTTAGCCAAAATAGTCAGGAGTAGGATGATATTGATCTCAATAATGACAGATGGTGACTCATTGCAGACAAGATTCCAGGAATCCCGTGTGGACCCCATGACGAAGCTTCGTGTTTTATAAATAGGTTTGTCATGTTGTAATAATAGGATATGACAGGAATCTTTTGTCACTTCAGATTCCCTTTAGGTCATGTCCAGTTTGTCTGTTTGTAGCAAGTGAGATTTCCTTTATTAAAGGAAACCGCTTTAGTCGTGTCAGGTTTGTCTTATTGTGAATTATTAGGAATCTCTTTATGTCGTGTCAGCTTTTCCTTTATTGAAGGAAGCTGCTTTAGTCCTTGTCAGGAATAGTGAAGATTCTGCTTGTAATTATTTGCTTTGTAATGGTTTGCCTATAAATAATGAAGAACCCCTGACTAAATAGGCCGAGTCAAATAGAGTCAGATTTGGATTGCAATATATCTTTCTTTCTCTCAAACTGCCTACATCTTCCTTCTACCACTAAGGGTTAAGGGAAGGAGAGCGGGAGGCGGAAGACATGGCTAAAGGCTAACAGTAGAAAGAAGGAAGGTGTAAGCTGTTTGAGAGAAAGAAAGAGGTATTTCAATCCAAATTCGACTCTATCTGACTCTACCCCTTTAGTCAGGGGTTCTTCATTATTTATAGGCAAACCATTACAAAGCAAATAATTACAAGCGAAATCTTCACTATTCCTGACAAGGACTAAAGCAGCTTCCTTTAATAAAGGAAATCTCACTTATTACAAACAGACAAACTAGACATGACCTAAAACGAATCTGAAGTGACAAAAGATTTCTGTCATATCCTATTATTACAACATGATAAACCTATTTACAAAACACGAAGCTTCATCATGGGGTCCACCCGGGATTCCTGGAATCTTGTCTGCAATGAGTCACCATCTGTCATTATTAAGATCAATATCATCCCACCACTCCTGACTGTTCTGGCTACTAAATCATCTCCCCCCCATGGGTCGTAGTCAGATCCAAGGTCTGCAGTGGAATAGCCATCTTCTTGAGAAAAATTATGGAATGCGAGAAGATGCTCATGAAAAGTGGGGTTATTAGGGAAGCAGACGTGCCAAAATTCTCGGGGATCAGAAACATCTAGACCATGAGCTCGAGCAGTGGCTCTCTTGACAGTAAGACATTGTTCACAGGAAATAAAATATTCCCAAGGCTCTTGTCGGAGGTAGAAATGGTTGATTGGAATGATGGTTGGCGGAATGGCACGAGTCCAAACATCTGTGAGACGTATGATGAAAACCTGCTGGTGCTGAATAATTTGTCCAGTGATGAGTGTCGGAGGATCAAATGACTGAAACACTTGCGAGAATAGCTTGACGAAGCGGGATTCTGGGAACACACGAACATGTCTCTGAATGAGTTCTGGATCAAAAAGAACTGCCATAGGATAATAATTAAGCCAACACCAAAGATACTAGAATTGCATCTTTGAAAAGTCATAATTATTAAAATCAAGAATAGTATCCCATGGTTCTTCATGATGAGGATTATAACGAACAACGTTGCAAACATAATAGACAGAGGATAACATATCAATAATTCTTCTGAGCTTGATCTCAACGAATTCTTCAAAGAAATCAGTGATCCGGCTTCTGGCGAATGATCAGAGTATCTTTATCTTGATCTGTTCAGGTAGGGCTTCAAGAAATTGAGCTTGCTGGTCTGAACTCAAATCATAAAATGTCTGAGACTGGCCATTAGTGGGATCTGGATTTGAACTGGAGCTACTTGGAATAAGACCTGGAATAAGGGAAGCTGGAAGTTTGCGTCCATGTGGATTTACCATGCATACAGCTTTTTCGGATAGTGGTGTGCGAGAGAGAAAATCAGCAAGGATATTCTATTTGCCTGGGATGTGTCACATTGTCCAATTGAATTGGGAAATCCATTATGTCCATCGGATGAGTTGTGGATCTGGAATATCATTCTGCTTTCTTCTAAGAATGCCCTGAAATCCTTTAAAATCTGTTTCAATAATAAAAGGATTCTGATCAAGATAAAACTTGAATTTTTTGATTCCCTGAATAACTGCAAGAACTTCCCTTTTTAAAGAGGGATAATTGTGTTGTGCTGGTATGAAAGATCCTGATTTGTAACCACAGACTTGTCTGTGTCCATTGTCTTCTTCAATGAGGACTGCTGCCCAAAAATCAAGGGAAGCATCAATCTGCAAAATGAGTTGTCCTGGTCCTGGGATCTTGAGAGGAGGAAGTGCCTTCCATAACTCCTTTACCTTCTGAACTGCAACTATGGCTTCTAGAGGCCAATTTCCAATGTTGGATTTTCAGAGGTACTTGAAAATAAGGCTGGTGTAGTTGGCCAATGATGGGAAATGCGATGAGGCATAATTGATGAGGCCAATGAACTTTTGGATCTGTGTAATAGTTCTGAGTTCATCAGGGAAGTCGGACGGTGCATTCTTGAGACCGAACGGCATGACATTCCATTCATAATGACCCTGTGGAACAACAAAAGTAGTTTTGAATCTATCAGCTTCAGTAATACCAATCTGCCAAAATCCTGATTTCATATCAAATTTTGAGAAGAATTTGGCTTTGGACAGCTTCTAAAGGAGTTGTTCCTTTCTTGGAAGAGGGTATCTAATATCCTGTAATTGATCATTGAGTTGGCAATAATCTATCACCAATCTTTTCTTTCCTCGAACTTGTTCAGATCTTTTGTTGACATAAAATGCATGACTTGCCCACGGAGATCTGGATGGTCGGATGAGACCTTGCTCGAGTAGTGCTTGAATTTCAGCATGACAAAGATCTTCATCTTTTGGCATTCCTGGATGAGAGGCAGTTTGATGTGGCATCTGCCAATTCTCTTTGTAAGGTAGAGAGACAAAGTGTTTCTCTTTTTCCCAAAACTTGTTTGGAAGATCACCGCAACAGGAAAGGAGGAGGCTTCTTTCTTCAACAATTCATCATCTTGAATGGCTGAAACATGTGAGGGTAATTTCTGTAAGGATACCCAAAGGGTATACTGATTATGTAGGAATTGGAAACCATCTGTTTGAAATGAGAATGAAGCAAGTAAGGTGAGGAAATCCATCACTAAGAGAATGTCTTCACAGCATTGATCATACTAGTAAAAGTTGTGTCTAACTGAGACATCTGGAAATAAGTGTATGGGTATGGTCATGGAGTATGCTTCACTTGCAAATCCACTACCAAAAGCAGTGGTAAAGGTTGCTCTGAAGGATATCCAAAATTCAGGAGGAAGACAATTGGATTTCATGAAAGAAATGCATGAACCTGTGTCTAGAAGTGCAGTAACAGTGATAGGAACATATCCTGGAGGGTTTACAACAAGCTTTATGTATGGCTTATAGATTTTTCCTGGGGTAAAGGTAGCTTTAGAAGTGGTAAGGATTGGTTGTTCAGAGGTTTTGTGTATTTTGGCTATAGAGAAGTTTGGTTCTAAATTAGAGGATTCGGATTCTGAGGTGAGATATGAGGATGAGGCTGTATCAAGGTTAAGAACGGCTTGATCTGGTCTAGAAGTCCATGTGTATAGTTGGTCATCAAAGTTTTGAGTTGAGATGAACTGAACAAGCTTGGCTGGTAGCTTCTTGGTCTTTTTGAGGTAACAATCCTTTGCAAAATGTCATTTCTTTCCAAAAAGAAAACATTTAGTGGAAGAGGAAGGTTTTGCTCTTTTCTTCACAAATCTGAACTTCTTGAAAGGTTTTCTGGACTTGTGAAACCTTTTCTGATGTTTGTGTTTCTTGTATTTGTGACACGAACATGGAGAGTAGCTGTGACTGTGACAGCCAAACTTTTGGAAATCTTTTCTTCAAAAGGTATCCATTGTTTTCTGCTCGTTGCTTTTGAGGAGCTTGCCAAGTTACTTGGACTCGCGCTGATCTTGAATGAGCTTTCTGGCCATCTGGTACAAGTGAGCAAGACTCACCTGTCTTAGATCTGCAATATTGGCTCGTTTGAATTATGTTTCGAGCAATTCAGGAAGTGGTTGTGGCATGTTAAAGACAAACGGCTTCTTGATGGTTTCTGTATTTTTTCCAAAGATAAAATACAGAGCTTCCTATGATAACCCAAACCCAACATGCATTTAAAGGCATTTAATTGCATTTAACTAAGTGACATCTTAAATGTTGGCATTGAATTTGTGTTTATTTTTAGTTAAACATTTACTTGTAGCTTTATTTACATATTTCTTTTAGAAGTAATTGAAATAATACTTGAGTTAATTATTTTAAGGGAATATCAACTACTTTTCATATTATTGCTAATCGGTTTTATTTTTCTTGCAACTTAATGATCGGTTTTCAATTAAATGAAAAGTAGCTCCGAGCCGGAGTAAATTTTAAACTTTGATGCTTTCCAAAAATGATATATTTCTTAGATTCTTTGAGATTTAATTGTTATTCTTCTATTGACGCAAAGTGCATAGCATATCAAGAGAGATAGTTAGGAAATGAATTCGAGTCCTTAGCAAATAGTGAAACTAGTATTTTAGTGCCTTAAATTTTATAATTTAATTGTTGTTAGCTAGAATTTATATTTCCTTAGTTGTTTTAGCCTAAAAATGCATAAAATAAGCTTGTTTGACCAACTTAAGTGAGCATTGACCAAGCCTTGACCATTTTGACCTTGTGCCATCTTTTAATAGCCTAAAATAGCACAAAATAAAAGGAAAATCAGAGCTGAACAGAACATGAAAGGGCCGAAAAAATAAGGAGAGAAAAAAAAGAAAATTCAACATCAAATCTTTGATTCATTGCGTGAGCTTGCACGGGGTGGTTTCCGAGGCATCCTACGAGGTTTTCCTAGCGTCTAGGAGTGTCTAAGGTGAGGGTTTCATCGTTATTTGCGCATTTGAAATATTTGTATCTAAACTTTGATTTTTGGATTTTATGTGTAGATCGTTAGTTTGATCATTTTAATGCTTAAAGAATGTTCCTTGTTGATTGTAGAACATGTATTTATAGCTTTTTAACATTTTCTGCGGTTGAATATTGAAATTGAAATATAAATTGTATAATGAATAGGAAATTATGAATAGTAAACCCCCGTTTCGATGAAGTTGCACCGTTACACGTTCTGTTGAAGTAGAAAGGTGCTAGATATGCTAGAATGCCTAAATGTGTGGTTTAATTGGATTGTGTAATGGAAAAACAGAGAAAAATAGCTTAGTGAAAGTTGGGGTCGTTTCGGTCAAGTTTAGAATTTTCTCTATTTGCGTGAAGGCATTGTCGAGGTACGTCATGGAAGCACTTTTGGTGCAGTTGTGACGTTGGTTGGCTGATCGGTTGAGGTAGTTGTAGTTCAAACGAGCAAAGGGGGAAATCGGAACTTTGCGTGAATTCTAGGGTAAAGTAGGGTTTTGGGGTCTTTAGATGTGCCTTATGGTGACCTAGGAGGATTGGTGAAGTCGGTTTTCAAAGCTCGTGGCTCGTTTGGAAGTAGTAGCGTTTGAAAGTTGGGGTCATTTTTGGGATTTTGTGAGTTTTCATAGTATATTGCTTATAGAACGTTTATAATGCTTATAGAATGTTTATAATGTCTATAGAATACTTGTTATTGCTTGATAATGTTAGTTGGTGTTCTTCTTGTTACTTGTTTGATTGCAAATGCTTGTTAATGCTTATTACGCTTGTTAGAGTTGATTATTGATTGAAATGTTTAACAATTGTTGAATAATGCTTGATATCTCGTTTATCTCCTCTATCTGTGTTGTTGTGCTATCGCTCGTTTATCGCCTTGTATCGAGTCTTGCATTGCATAGTGTCCAGCGCGTGAGTGATAGGCCTCTCTGGGTAGCCTCGGGTTGCTAGTGTTGGTTGCTCTAGCTCCGTGGCTATTCCTTTTTCTCGCTTGGATTGCCTCCCAGGGAGATTTGGCTCGTAGAATTGATGGTTACTCCCGGGGTATTCCAAACTGGTGTTATAAGGTGGTTGCGCGCTTATTGTCATCGTTGTCAACATCAAGCTCGAGATTGATGTATCACTCATGAAATCGTATATTGCTCGTAAGAGTGAACCATAGCCTTCAAAGTGTGGTAGCTTTGATTGGTTGTGTTAATGCTCTCTTGATTGTTTTTTATAGTGTCGTTTGTATTGAATGCTTTCTTATTGACTTTATTGCTTAACTGTGTCTATTTGCATTGCACGATCTTCTTTCTCTCCAATTCGATATCTATCTCGCCCTCACTGAGTATACGTGTTGTGTATACTCACTCCTCACCACCACATTTCAGGAAATGCCATGTTGGCTGGAAAGTTCGTGATTTCGTGAAAGTTCATGCTTGAAGAGTTGTCTTGCATGCTATGTGGCTTGAGTTGTCAAAGATGCAAGATGTATGCTTTTATGTATTGTATGTATTTATTGTTAAAAGAAATGTAATCTAAATTAGCTAAATAGTTGAGGTAAATCGATAAGCTAGTTATGTAATCAGTTAGCATAGCTTAACTTCAATGCATGTTTGTAATGTCCCAAGGGAAAAGAATTAGAATGGCATGATAGTTTATTTCATGTAGTAGCTTAGTATGGTTTAATTGTCCAGTTTGAATGTACTTGTCAAAAATGAAAAGAGATAGGTTAGCTTTTAAATTGGAAATGTATGTATACTTGTTGAGTTTAATTGCTGAGAACCGAGGCTCGGATGGCCTTGAGGTGGTTTTGTATGGTTGGACACAGTGTTGGTCCACTTATATGCTGTCGCAGGTTTTACATTTCGCCTAGAAACAGGGGAGACTCCATCCGTTTTCCCTGAAAATTATGCCCGGGTTTGGATTTGGGTTGTGATTAGATCGTTTGATAGAACTCCCGGTCTCGAGAGGTATCGAGGTGTTACATGTGGTATCAGAGCTTGTCTAGCTCATAGGCCGGGATAGGGTCCTCGGTCTGGTAGGTAGTGATCCTTGAATGTGTGCTTGTTAAGTGTGTCTTGAAAGTGTATGCTTGTATGTGAGATTGTGTGTCTTTACTTGAATGTATGCACTTATGTGATAAAGTTATGTGTTATGTGTTAAATGTTTCTCAAGAAAGGTGAAATGTCTAGTTGTCTATCGAATTGACTTATTGAATTGGCATCGTGAATTGAATTGACCTCGTGAATTGTTATTTTCTTGAAGTATTACTTGTAATGTGTGTATAGAATGTCTTGAATTAGCTATGCCGTGATTTGAATTGATTATGTTGTGCTTGACTTGATTGTCGTGATTGAGTGACTTTGTTGAATAAACTGTTTTGTAAACTTGCTTGCATAATAGTTTAAGGCATGTGTATAACTGTGATATCTTGGCATTCATACATGTTCCGTGGAAATGGTAAGTAAGTCCTCTTCCTCCCCTGAAGAAAGTGGTTCACCGTTGGCTTTTCAAGGTGTATGGATTGGTAGGAAATGAATGGCATTTAACTAGCCTTGATTTGGGAGTTGGTGTTCCCTTTGGAGCTCAGTTATTGGCGAATCTCTAGGGTCCTCCTCTGTGCTTAACAGTTGTGAAATAGTAGGTTTCTTTTAGGGTTCTATTTGGTTGTTCTCTATGGCATTCTTTGGTTTTCTTAATGGGTATTCTTTGGAGACTTCGGTTGGCATTTCTCGGTGGATTTGGCTATTGGGATATCAATCGGCTTTACTGCACAGTATTATCTATGGTATATAAGTGTCTCGGTCTTTATTGGTGTGACATTGGCATCCCTAATTAGAAATTCTTCAATGGTATTTTCTGGAATTCTCAGTGGCCAATTATTTAGTATTTATTTATTAGACAAACTTGGCTACTTTCTTATTGGAGCATTGTTTCGGATATCTTCTTTAGTGTTCCTCAGTAGGTTTGGTATTTGGAATTCATATCAGACTTATTGTATAGTATTACTTACGGTATTCTTTGGAATTCTTATTGGACATTCTACTAGTATTTTCCTTATTGGCATTTATTGAAAGATCCTACACTTGGAATTCTGCTTGGACTTATTATCTTGTACTGTTTACGGCTTCTCCTTCGGCCTTTCCACTCAGGGGAATCTATACTTGCTGTTTGACTAAGATGTTGCGGTAGGAACTCAGTGATTGGAAGATTTCCTTTAGAGGTTGGCCTTTGGTATTCTTCTCTATATTCCTTTACAGAACTTTCAGCTGGGTCTATTTACGGTAATCAGCACTACATGAGGTGCATCTACTCTGGCTATCTCTTAACTTTCTTATTGGGTACTTGTTAGACTTCTATTGAAGATTCTTAAATAGGGTATTCCTTCAGTACTCTTCCTGCCATTAGTATGTGGTATTGATAACATCTACAGTATCTTTGCTTTAGTCTTTATTGGTATTATCTCGGCGCTCTTGGTTGGAATTTTTATTCTTCTTCGATATTCGTGTCAACGGGATTCT
The DNA here is from genome assembly GCA_037974665.1 of Ehretia macrophylla. Taxonomy (NCBI): domain Eukaryota; kingdom Viridiplantae; phylum Streptophyta; class Magnoliopsida; order Boraginales; family Ehretiaceae; genus Ehretia; species Ehretia macrophylla. The sequence goes on from CM075780.1 coordinate 32,255,623, forward strand.
TCAACCGATGAAGATTAGTCAGAATTGGATTTCAGATGATGCTGAGTTCTATTGGAAGAAGAATTGCGAGGACGCAATTGTTTAAGGGGGGAATGATGTGATAACCCGAACCCGGCATGCATTTAAAGGCATTTAATTGCATTTAACTAAGTGACATCTTAAATGTTGGCATTGAATTTGTGTTTATTTTTAGTTAAACATTTATTTGTAGCTTTATTTACATATTTCTTTTAGAAGTAATTGAAATAATACTTGAGTTAATTATTTTAAGGGAATATCAACTACTTTTCATATTATTGCTAATCGGTTTTATTTTTCTTGCAACTTAATGATCGGTTTTCAATTAAATGAAAAGTAGCTCCGAGCCGGAGTAAATTTTAAACTTTGATGCTTTCCAAAAATGATATATTTCTTAGATTCTTTGAGATTTAATTGTTATTCTTCTATTGACGCAAAGTGCATAGCATATCGAGAGAGATATTTAGGAAATGAATTCGAGTCCTCAGCAAATAGTGAAACTAGTATTTTAGTGCCTTAAATTTTATAATTTAATTGTTGTTAGCTAGAATTGATATTTCCTTAGTTGTTTTAGCCTAAAAATGCATAAATTAAGCTAGTTTGACCAACTTAAGTGAGCATTGACCAAGCCTTGACCATTTTGACCTTGTGCCATCTTTTAATAGCCTAAAATAGCACAAAATAAAAGGAAAATCAGAGCTGAACAGAACATGAAAGGGCCGAAAAAATAAGGAGAGAAAAAAAAGAAAATTCAATATCAAATCTTCGATTCTTCGTGTGAGCTTGCACGGGATGATTTCCGAGGCGTCCTACGAGGTTTTCCTAGTGTCTAGGAGTGTCTAAGGTGAGGGTTTCATCGTTATTTGTGCATTTGAAATATTTGTATCTAAACTTTGATTTTTTGAATTTATGCGTAGATCGTTAGTTTGATCGTTTTAATGCTTAAAGAATGTTCCTTGTTGATTGTAGAACATGTATTTATAGCTTTTTAACATTTTATGCGGTTGAATATTGAAATTGAAATATAAATTATATAATGAATAGTAAATTGTGAATAGTAAACCCTCGTTTCGATGAAGTTGCTCCGTTACGCGTTCTGTTGATGTAGAAAGGTGCTAGATATGCTAGAATGCCTAAATGTGTGGTTTAATTGGATTGTGTAATGGAAAAACGGCTTAGTGAAAGTTGGGATCGTTTCGGTCAAGTTTAGAATTTTCTCGATTTGCGTGAAGGCATTGTCGAGGTACGTCATGGAAGCACTTTTGGTGCAGTTGTGACGTTGGTTGGCTGATCGGTTGAGGTAGTTGTAGTTCAAACGAGCAAAGGGGGAAATCGGGACTTTGCGTGGATTCTAGGGTAAAGTAGGGTTTCGGGGTCTTTAGACGTGCCTTATGATGACCTAGGAGGATTGGTGAAGTCGGTTTCCAAAGCTCGTGGCTCGTTTGGAAGTAGTAGCGTTTGAAAGTTGGGGTCATTTTTGGAATTTTGTGAGTTTTCATAGTATATTGCTTATAGAATGTTTATAATGCTTATAGAATGTTTATAATGCTTATAGAATGTTTATAATGTCTATAGAATACTTGTTATTGCTTGATAATGTTAGTTGGTGTTCTTCTTGTTATTTGTTTGATTGCAAATGCTTATTAATGCTTATTACGCTTGTTAGAGTTGATTATTGATTGAAATGTTTAACAATTGTTGAATAATGCTTGATATCTCGTTTATCTCCTCTATCTGTGTTGTTGTGCTATCGCTCGTTTATCGTCTTGTATCGAGTCTTGCATTGCATAGTGTCCAGCGCGTGAGTGATGAGCCTCTCTGGGTAGCCTCGGGTTGCCAGTGTTGGTTGCTCTAGCTCTGTGGCTATTCCCTTTTTCTCGCTTGGGTTGCCTCCCAGGGAGATTTGGGTTGTAGATTTGATGGTTACTCCCGGGGTATTCCAAACTAGTGTTATAAGGTGGTTGCACGCTTATTGTCATCGTTGTCAACATCAAGCTCGAGATTGATGTATCACTCGTGAAATGGTAAATTGCTCGTAGGAGTGAACCATAGCCTTCAAAGTGTGGTATAGCTTTGATTGGTTGTATTAATGCTTTCTTGATTGTTTATTATAGTGTCGTTTGTATTGAATGCTTTCTTATTGACTTTATTGCTTAACTATGTCTATTTGCATTGCACGATCTTCTTTCTCTCCAATTCGATATCTATCTCGCCCTCACTGAGTATACGTGTTGTGTATACTCACTCCTCACCACTACATTTCAGGAAATGCCATGTTGGCTGAAAAGTTCGTGATTTCATGAAAGTTCGTGCTTGAAGAGTTGTCTTGCGTGTTATGTGGCTTGAGTTGTCAAAGATGCAAGATGTATGCCTTTATGTATTGTATGTATTTATTGTTAAAAGAAATGTAATCTAAATTAGCTAAATAGTTGAGGTAAATCGATAAGCTAGTTATGTAATCAGTTAGCATAGCTTAACTTCAATGCATGTTTGTAATGTCCCAAGAGAAAAGAATTAGAATGGCATGATAGTTTATTTTATGTAGTAGCTTAGTATGGTTTAATTGTCCAGTTTGAGTGTACTTGTCAAAAATGAAAAGAGATAGGTTAGCTTTTAAATTGGAAATGTATGTATACTTGCTGAGTTTAATTGCTGAGATCCGAGGCTCGGATGGCCTTGAGGTGGTTTTGTATGGTTGGACACGGTGTTGGTCCACTTATATGCTGTTGCAGGTTTTACATTTCGCCTAGAAACAGGGGAGACTCCGTCCGTTTTCCCTGAAAATTATGCCCAGGTTTGGATTTGGGTTGTGATTAGATCGTTTGATAGAACTCCCGGTCTCAAGAGGGATCGGGGTGTTACACCTCCGCTCTGAGATAGTAATCTCCAAGTTTTGCAACATCACAGCATTTGTTGAGTAAGAACTCATTTTCTGCCTTTTCAATCTCCTGGGCTGTTTGTCCTACAAAAATATTTCGTAGACATCTTAGGAATATTTGAATAGGATCTGCATCTATCAGGATGATCTATCTTTCTTCTTCTGTCAGCATTCTTGTCCACCAACTGCAGAGTGATCTTGTAAAAGCAACAACAAGACGATCAATGATATCTCTTATCTCAAGAATAGGATTTCGGAGAGATTCTCCATTTATCCATGTATCCATTTTCTCAATATATTTGAGTCTGTCATCAGGAGGAATTGCATCAATGTTACAGAATTGCTTGTGATCTGGAGTATATGGGATAGAAACTTTTCCTTCAATGTTTTGTTGTCTCTGAGGTTGCTGTTGTGGAACCTGTGGGACTTGTGCTTGTGTTTGATTTCGGTGTTCTTCTGCTTGGGAAGTTTCTCCTTGGTCACTGGTTGCTTCTAAATCATCAGGATTAGTTTGTACAGGGTTGTGTGTACGTGTTTTTGTGGTGTCCGTGTAAAATGGAGTCATAGGAGTTTGCATAAGAACTGGCCCTTTGTATGGTGGAATCGTCTAAGAGGATGAATCCTTTTCAAACGGATCAAAGGAATCAAAGGACGAAATGACTGAGAAAATTTCACTAGGACCTTCTTTCTCGTCTTTATCACCCCACCCGGTTGGGATAATTTTCTCTTTGGAGAGATAATGAGGAGGTGGTGTGAGATCAACCAAATAAGTTTTTTAGCAATTTCCACTTGGTATCCAGACTACATGATCTGGCTTTGGATTATGCTTCCAAGGATGAGAGGACTGCTTCTTTGGCTTAGCTGGCTGTTTGAGCTTTTGAGCGAGTCGTTCTCTTTGTCTCTTGAATTCGTCTGAATCAAGATAATGCTTCTCTTAAGAAGATTTATGCATGTTGATCATGTTGATGCTATTCCAAGAACGAATTAGTTCGGAAGAGGATACGGATTGTACAGAGACTGTAGAGGATTTGTACACGGCTGTAAGGGCTGCTGGCTTGGTAGGTAATAGAGATTTGAACTTTTGTGTGAGTTGGGAAGTTTGGTAATATGAGTATGGGTTTAACAGAGAGAGTTTGAAGAGTTCACCTGGTTTGGTAGATGAAGGTGTTTGGGTTATGTCTACCTCATAAGGAGATACGGAAGGATCAAAGGAAGTGACTTCAGAGTTGTTAGCAACAACTTCCTGTTCTAGCAGGGAAAGATCAGCCATGGTGGATACACTGGTCACAACTGGACTTACTGCGGGACTTACTGCGCATTTCATTCACTCTTTAACGGCTATTGCCCTATTGCCAAAGACTTTAGTGTTCAACACACAAGTATTGTTTAAGACCTTCAATACCAGAATAGGGAAGTGCTACTGTTAACTAGGCTCTGAGACCACTAAGGGTAAAGGAAGGAGCAGGAGGCGGAAGACATGGCTAAAGGCTAAGAGTAGAAAGAAGGAAGATGTAAGTTGTTTGGGAGAAAGAAAGATGTGTTTCAATCCAAATCTGACTCTATCTAACTCTGCCCCTTTAGTCAGGGTTCTTCATTATTCATAGGTAAACCATTACAAAGCAAATAATTACAAGCGGAATCTTCACTATTCCTGACAAGGACTAAAGCAGCTTCCTTTAATAAAGGAAAAGCTGACACAACATAAAGAGATTTCTAATAATTCACAATAAGACAAACCTGACGCAACTAAAGCGGTTTCCTTTAATAAAGAAAATCTCACTTATTACAAATAGACAAACTAGACATGACCTAAAGGGAATCTGAAGTGACAAAAGATTCCTCTCATATCCTAATATTACAATATGACAAACCAATTTACAAAACACGAAGCTTCGTCATGGGGTCCACCCGGGATTCCTGCAATCCTGTCTGCAATGAGTCACCATATGTCATTATTAAGATCTATATCATCCCACCACTCATCACTGTTCTGGCTAAGGGTAAGGCGGAGAGCGGGAGGTGGAAGACATGGCTAAAGGCTAAGGGCAGAAGGAAGATGTAGGCAGTTTGAGAGAAAGAAAGATGTATTGCAATCCAAATCTGACTCTATCTGACTCTGCCCCTTTAGTCAGGGGTTCTTCATTATTTATAGGCAAACCATTACAAAGCAAATAATTACAAGCGGAATCTTCACTATTCCTGACAAGGACTAAAGCAGCTTCCTTTAATAAAGGAAATCTCACTAATTACAAACAGACAAATTGGACATGACCTAAAGGGAATCTGAAGTGACAAAAGATTCATGTCATATCCTATTATTACAACATGACAAACCTATTTACAAAACACGAAGCTTCGTCATAGGGTCCACCTGGGATTCCTGGAATCCTGTCTGCAATGAGCCACCATCTGTCATTATTGAGATCAATATCATCCCACTCCTGACTATTTTGGCTAAGATCTCCCCTCCACGGGTCGTAGTCAGACCCAAGGTCTGCAGTGGAATAGCCATCTTCTTGAGAAAAATTATGGAATGCGAGAAGATCCTCATGAAAAGTGGGGCTATCAGGGAAGCAGATGTGCCAAATTTCTCGGGGATCAGAAACATCTAGACCATGAGCTCGAGCAGTGGCTCTCTTGACAGTAAGACATTGTTCCCCAGAAATAAAATATTCCCAAGGCTCTTGTCGGAGGTAGAAATGGTTGATTGGAATGATGGTTGGCGGAATGACACGATTCCAAACATCTGTGAGGCGAATGATGAAAACCTACTAGTGCTGAATAATTTGACTGGTGATGAGTGTTGGCAGATCAAATGACTGAAACACCTGTTAGAATAGCTTGACAAAGTTGGATTTTGGGAACACACGAACATGTCTCTGAATGAGCTCTAGATCAAAAAGAACTGCCATAGGATAATTAAGGCAATACCAAAGATACAAGATTTGCATCTTTGAAAAGTCATAATTATTAAAATCAAGAACAGTATCCCATGGTTCTTCATGCTGGGGATTGTAACGAACAACGTTGCAAACATAATAGACAGAGGATAACAGATCAATAATTCTTCTAAGCTTGATCTCAACGAATTCTTCAAAGAAATCAGTGATCCGACTTCTAGCGAATGATCGGAGTATCTTTATCTTGATCTCTTCAGGTAAGGCTTCAAGAAATTGAGCTTGCTGGTCTTAACTCAAATCATAAAATGTCTGAGACTGGCCATCAGTGGGATCTGGATTTGAACTGGAACTACCTAGAATAAGACATAGAACAAGGGAAGCTGGAAGTTTACGTCCATCTGGATTTACCATGCATACGGCTTTCTCGGATGGCGGAGCTCGAGAGAGAAAATCAGCAGGGATATTCTCTTTGCCAGGGATGTGTCGCATTGTCCAATTGAATTGGGAAATGCATTCTATCCATCGGATGAGTTGTGGATCTGGAATATCATTCTGCTTTCTTCTGAGAACACCCTGAAATCCTTTAAAATCTGTTTCAATAATAAAAGGATTCTGAGCCAGATAAAACTTGAATTTTTTGATTCCCTGAATAACTGCAAGAACTTCTCTTTTGAAAGAGGGATAATTGTGTTGTGTTGGCATAAAAGATCCTGACTTATAACCACAGACTTGTCTGTGTCCATTGTCTTCTTCAATGACGACTGCTGCCCAAAACTCAAAGGAAGCATCAGTCTGCAAAATGAGTTGTCCTGGACCTGGGATCTTTAGAGGAGGAAGTGCCTTGCATAACTCCTTTAGCTTCTGAACTGCAACTGTGGCTTCTGGTGACCAATTTCCAATCTTGGATTTTCTGAGGTACTTGGAAATCTGGCTGGTGTAGTTGGCCAATGATGGGACATACGATGAGGCATAATTGATGAGACCAAGGAACTGTTGGATCTGTGTAACAGTTCTGAGTTTATCAGGAAAGTCGAGGACTTTACTTGATATGTGGTCCTGTAAGAGAATGTGTCCTTCTCTGATTTGCAAACCTAGAAAATCAATAGCATTTAGACCAATTTTCATCTTGGATTCAGCAAGAACTAATCCATGCTGGTAGGTTAGTTCCTGGAATTGTCGGAGATGCTGATGGTGTTCTTCAGCTGTGTTACTGAATATCAAAACATCATCAATGTAGACAATATAGTGCTGCGCGAGTGGCCTATAAACATCATCCATTCTGTGTTGGAACTCAGACGGTGCATTCTTGAGACCGAATGGCACGACATTCCATTCATAATGACCTTGTGGAACAACAAAAGCAGTTTTGAATCTGTCAGCTTTAGTAATACCAATCTGCCATAATCTTGATTTCATATCAAATTTGGAATATAATTTGGCTTTGGACAGCTTCTGAAGGGGTTGTTCCTTTCTTGGAAGAGGGTATCTGATATCCTGCAATTGATTATTGAATTGGCGATAATCTATCACCAATCTTTTCTTTCCTCGAACTTGTTCAGATCTTTTGTTGACATAAAAGGCATGACTTGCCCACGGAGATCTGGATGGTCGGATGAGACCTTGCTCGAGTAGTGCTTGAATTTCAACTTGACAAAGTTGTTCATCTTTTGGCATTCTTGGATGAGAGGTGGTTTGGTGTGGCATCTTCCAATTTTTTCTGTAAGGTAGAGAGACAAAGTGTTTCTCTCTTTCCTAAAACTTGTTTGGAAGATCACCGCAACAGGAAAGGAGGAGGCTTCTTTCTTCAGCAAATTCGTCATCTTGAATGCCTGAAACCTGTGAAGGTAATTTCTGTAAGGATACCCAAGGGGTATACTAATTATGCAGGAATTGAAAAACCATCTGTCTGAAATAAGAATGGAGCAAGTAAGGTGAAGAAATCCATTCCTAAGAGAATGTCTTCACAGCATTGATCATACTGGTAAAAGCTGTGTCGAACTGAGATATCTGGAGATAAGTGTATGGTTATGGTCATGGAGTGTGCTTCACTTGCAAATCCACTACCAGAAGCAGTGGTAAAGGTTGCTCTGGAGGATATCCAAAATTCAGGAGGAAGACACTTGGATTTCATGAAAGAAATACATGATCCTGTGTCTAGAAGTGCAGTAACAGTGATAGGAACATATTCTGGAGGGTTTACAACAAGCTTTATGTATGGCTTATAGATTTGTCCTGGGGTAAAGGTAGCTTTGGAAGTGGTAAGGATTGGTAGGTTTTGTGTATTTTGGCTATGGAGAAGGTTGGTTCTGAATCAGAGGATTCTGATTATGAGGTGAGATCTGAGGATGAGGCTGTATCAAGGTTAAGGACAGCTTGATCTGGTTCAGAAGTCCATGTGTATAGTTGGTCATCAAAGTTTTGAGTTGAGATGAACTGAACAAGCCTGGCTGGTAGCTTCTTGGTCTTTTTGAGGTAACAATCCTTTGCATAATGTCCTTTCTTTCCACAAAGAAAACACTTAGTAGAAGAAGAGGGTTTTGATCTTTTCTTCACAAATTTGAACTTCTTGAAAGATTTTCTAGACTTGTGAAACATTTTCTGATATTTGTGCTTCTTGTATTTGTGACACGACCATGGAGAGTAGCTGTGAGTGTGACAGCCAAACTTTTGGAAATCTTTTCTACAAAAGGTATCCATTGTTTTCTGTTCGTTGCTTTTGAGGAGCTTGCCAAGTCGCTTGGACTCGCACTGGTCTTGAATAAGCTTTTTGGCCATCTGGTACAAGTGAACAAGACTTACCTATCTTAGATCTGCAATATTGGCTCGTTTGAACTCTGTTTCAAGCAATTTAGGAAGTGGTTGTGGCATGTTAAAGACGAACGCCTTCTTGATGGTTTTTGTATTTTTTCCAAAGATAAAATACAGAGCTTCCTGTCTAAGATAGTAATCTCCACGTTTTGCAACATCAAAGCATTTGTTGAGTAAGAACTCATTTTCTGCCTTTTCAATCTCTTGGGCTGTTTGTCCGACGAAAATGTTTCGTAGACATCTTATGAATATTTTAATAGGATCTGCATCTGTCAGGATGATATGTCTTTCTTCTTCTGTCAGTATCCTTGTCCACCAACTGCGGAGTGATCCTATAAAAGCTGCAACAAGATGGTCAATGATATCTCTTATCTCAGGAGTAGGATTTCGGAGAGATTTTCCATTTATCCATGCATCCATTTTCTCAAGATATTTGAGTCTGTCATCAAGAGGAATTGCATCAATGTTCCAGAATTGCTTGTGATCTCGAGCATATGGGATGGAAACTTTTCCTTCAATGTTTTGTTGTCTTTGAGGTTGCTGTTGTGGAACCTGTGGGACTTGTGCTTGTGTTGGTTCCGGTGTTCTCCTGCTTGGGAAGTTTCTCCTTGGTCACTGGTTGCTTCTGAATCATCAGGATTAGTTTGTACAGGGTTGTGTATACGTGTTCTTGTGGTGTCCGTGAAGAATGGTCCACAGGAGTTTGCATAATAACTAGCCCTTTGTATGGTAGAATTGTCTGAGAGGATGAATCCTTTTTCAAACGGATCAAAGGAATCAGAGGACGAAATGACTGAGAAAATTTTACTAGGACCTTCTTTCTCGTCTTCATCATCCCACCTGGTTGGGATAATTTACTCTTGGGAGAGATAATGAAGAGGTAGTGTGAGATCAACCCAATAAGCTTTTTCGCAATTTCCACTTGGTATCCAGACTGCATGATCTGGCTTTGGATTATGCTTCCAATGATGAGATGACTGCTTCTTTGGCTTAGCTGGCTGTTTGAGCTTTTGAGCGAGTCGTTCTCTTTTTCTCTTGAACTCGTCTGAATCAAGATAATGCTTCTCTGAAGAAGATTTATGCATGTTGATCATGTTGATGCTGTTCCAAGAACAAATTAGTTCGGAAGAGGATACGGATTGTATAGAGACTGTAGAGGATTTGTACACGGCTGTAAGGGCTGCTGGCTTGGTAGGTAATAGAGATTTGAACTTTTGTGTGAGTTGGGAAGTTTGGTAATATGAGTATGGGTTTAACCGAGAGAGCTTGAAGAGTTCTCCTGGTTTGGTAGATTGAGGTATTTAGGTTATGTCTACCTCATAATGAGATGCGAAATGATCAAAGGAAGTGACTTCAGAGTTGTTAGCAACAACTTCTTGTTCTGGTAGGGGAAGATCAGCCATGGTGGATACACTGGTCACGACTGGACTTACTGCGGGACTTACTGCGCCTTTCATTCACTCTTTAACGGCTATTCTCCTATTGCCAAAGACTCTAGTTGTAATACCCGAGCCCGGAATGTGGAATTTTCTTGTTTATCTTTCTGAAAATTATATTTTCTTAAATTCTTTGAGATTTAATTGTTATTTCTTTATTGTCGCAAAGTGCATTGCATATCGAGAGCGATAGTTAGAGGGTGTCTTCTAGTCCTCAACAAATAGTGAAACTAGTATTTTGGTGCCTTAAATTTTATATTTTAATTGTTGTTAGCTAGAATTAATTTGGTGATGGTTGTTATAGCATTAAAATGCACAAAAATAGGCAAATTGACCAACTTAAGTTAGTTTGACCAAGGGGTTTGACCATTGACCAAAGCTTGTCACCTTATAAGCTTAAAACATTGCAAAAAAAAAAACAAGCTGAAAAAAACAGTTGAGCAAGCCAAAACCAAGAGGAAAGAAAAAAAATATTTTCAATCTTCAAACTTCAAATTTTCGCGTGAGCTTGCACGGGGTTGTTACCGAGGCATCCAGCGTAGTTTTCCTAGCGACTAGGGGTGTCTAAGGTGAGGGAAGCACGTCATTTGCGCATTTGAATAATATGTATATCAACTTTATGATTTTTGGGTTTTATCCGTAGTTTGTTGTTTTAATCGTTTTGATGCTTAAAGAACATTCCTTGACAATTGTAGAACATGTATTTATAGCTTTTTAACATTTTCTGCGGTTGAATATTGAGATTGCAATTTAAATTGTTAGTTGAAAAGTAAATTATGAATAGTAAACCCTCGAAACATAGAAGTTGTTCCGTTATGCATTCTGTTGATGTGAAAAGATGCTAGATATGCTAGAATGCCTGAATGCATGATTCGTTTGGATTGTATAATGGAAAAAATGAGAAAAATGCATTGGTGAAAGTCGGGGTCGTTTAGGTCGAGTTTAGCATTTTCTCGTTTTGCGTGATGGCATTGTCTCAGGAGGCCATGGAAATACTTTTGGTGTGATTATGGTGTCGGTTGGGTGGTTGGTTAGGGTAGCGGTAGTTCAAACAAGCAAAGGGAGAAATCGGGGCTTTGAGTGAATTCTAGGGTAAAGTAGGTTTTCGGGGTCTTTAGACGTGCCTTATGGTGACCTAGGAGGATTGGTGAAGTCTGTTTCCAAAACTGGTGGCTCGTTTGAAAGTAGTAGCATTTTGAAAGTTGGGGTCGATTTGTGTTTTGTTGGTTTTTTCATAGTGTGGTGGTTAAAGAATGTTTATTGTTGCTTGTTATGCTTGTTAAAGATGAATGTGATTGAAATGCTTATCAATTGCTGCTATTGCGTGCGAGAGTAACCTACTTTGTTATGCTTGAGGCTTGTAGCCTTGTATGTAGTTTCTATTTTGAGGCCTCTATGGTCTTATGTTGTAAAGTTGAAAGAATGTGAAGTTGTAAAGATATACTCTTATGACTAGTAGAGAATTGCATACTAATGGTTTAACTGTTTAGTGGCATGAATACTTGTGTAGTATGCATGACAATTTTGGTTCGCAAAGTTGTTAATGAGAAGATGTATATTTTCTGAAAGAAAGTTGTCTTGATTCAAATGTTTATTATGGCTTTCGCAAGTATTATGTTGAATGTAGGGTTTCGGTTCGTCCACGGTACAGAGGAGACTCCGTCCGTGTGTCGGGTCCGGGCTTGGCCTTTTATAGGGTCGGGTCGGGGCGTGACATCTTTAGGTGGTATCAGAGCATGATAGTCTTGCATGAGCCGGGATATGTTTCTCGGTCTGTGGAGTAAAGGTCTAAAATGCTAAAGTGTTATTGTATGATTGTTAAGTGGAAAAAAAAATGTTATAGTATGACTATGTGAACTTTAGTGCTTATGTGTTCAAGTGAAATGGTTGGCATGTCAATCTTGTGTTATGTGAATTGTGTGATAGGATATTTGATTGTTATTGACTTGAGTGTTATCTAATCTTATGTGTTATATTTCTGTCTATAAACTGCTTTTAAATGTTGCCAGCTATTGTGAGTTGTTACTATGCCGCCACGTCGTAGTACTCAAGGTCAACGGGCAGATGAAGAGGCAGCAAAACAGGGTCAGCAACTGTTGCCTGAACAGTTTATGGCTACTATGACCACTACAGTTGACCGGATTACACAGGTACTGCATGAGCAGAGGCAGGACAGGAATAATAATCCCCAAGGAAATCTAGCCAATCCTGGTAGACAGGGGCCAAAGGCTGAGAATAATCAGTTGGAGAAATTCTTGAGGCACGAGCCGGGTAAGTTCTTTGGAGAGCCGGATGACGAGGCAGCCAAGAGATGGATTAACCGTGTTGACAAAATTTTCGCTGCTTTGAGGTACACTGATGAGGCAAGAATGGATTGTGCGGCATTCCTGTTTGAGGGCGATGCAGAACAGTGGTGGAACACTGTCAGGTTGAGGTGGGACTGTGAGGATGTTCCGCATTTGTGGGATGATTTCGTGAGTGAGTTTCGGGACAAGTATATTCCCGAGATGGCTAGGGAAAGGCGGGAAGACGAGTTTATGGCCCTGAAGCAGGGAAACATGACTGTTGCACAGTATGAGGCTAGGTTTGTCAGCCTGTCAAGGTATATGTGTAATACCCGGGCCCCGAATGTGAAAATTCTTTGTTTATTATTTTGAAAATTATATTTCCTTAAATTCTTTGTGAATTAATTGTTACTTTCTCGCCGTCGCAACGTGCATTGCATTTAAGGAGCGATAGCTAGATAACGATTTCTAGTCCTCAGCAAATAGTGAAACTAGTATTTAGATGACTTAAATTTTATATTTTAAATGTTGCTAGCTTTAATTGATCTTACCTTAGCTAAAATGGCTTTAAAACGCACAAAATAGGGCCCTTTGACCAAGTCTTAAGTAGTTGACCTTGGACCTTTGACTTGTTGACCATTTAACACCTTATAAGCTAAAAAAACTAAGCAAAATAAAAGAGAAACAGCAGCAAAATAAGAGTGCAGGCCGTGAGCTTCATTGAGGAAAAAAAAAACCTTTCAACTTCCAATCGATCAATCTTCGCGTGAGCTCGTGCGGGGTGGTTTCCGAGGCAACCAACGTTGTTTTCCTAGCGACTAGGAGTACCTAAGGTGAGGGAAGCATGTTATTTGCGCATTTATACGTTGTGTATGTTAACTTTGTCAATTTTGAGATTTATCCGTAGATCGTTATTTAAAGCGATTTGATGCTTCTAGAATGTTCCTTGGCATTTGTAGAACATGTATTTATAGCTTTGTAACATTTTCTGCGGTTAAATGTTGTGATTGCAATTTAAATTAATCAATGAATAGTAATTTGTGAATAGTAAAACCTTGAAATGTTGAAGTTGCGCTGTTATGCTTTCTGTTGATGTAGAAATGTGCTAGGTACGCTAGAATGCTAAAATGTGTGGTTTGTTTGGGTTGCGTAGTGGAAAAAACGGGAATTATGCCTTTGGGAAAGTCGGGGTCGTTTAGGTCGACTTTAGCGTTTTCTTGTTTTGCATGTTGGCATTGCTTCGGGAAGCCATGGAAGCACTTTTGGTGCGATTATGGCGTTGGTTGGGTGTTTGGTTGATATAGTTGTAGTTCAAACGAGAAAGGGGAAAATCGGGGCTTTGCGCGAGTTCTAGGGTAAAGTAAGGTTTCGAGGTCTTTAGACGTGCCTTATGGTGACCTAGGAGGGTTGGCGAAGTCGGTTTCCAGAACTCGTGGCTCGTTTGGAAATGGTAGCGTTTTGATAGTTGGGGCCGATTTGTGTTTTTGTGTGTTTTCTTGTCTTTATGCCTATAGAATGCTTAGAATTACTTGAAATAATTGTTTGAGTTGTTTTGGATTGAATTGCTTATCAATTGCTGCTATTGCATGCGAGAGTAACCTACTTTGTTATTCTCCCATGTGTGGCTTTATCGCTTATTTATCGCCTTGTATCGAGTCTTGCATTGCATAGTGTCTCGCGCGTGAGTGATGGGCTTCTCTGGGTAGCCTTGGGTTGCCAGTGTTGGTTGCTCTAGCTCTGCTGCTATTCCCTTTCTCGCTTGGGTTGCCTCACAGGAAGATTTGGGTCGTAGGTTGATGGATACTTCCGGGGTATTCCAAACTGGTGTTATAAGGTGGTTTGGGCCGGCGCGTCGTCATCGAATTCGTGTTTGAAAGTTGCTCGTGAAAAGAGTCTCGTATCCTTTGAATGAGTGTTTGCAGCTTTAAATACTTGCCTTGCTTTATTGTTGGCTTTGGTTGTATCTTTATATGATTTGTATGTATTGCTTGGCTAATTGCATTGCATACTCCTCTTACCTCCGTCCTTGAGACCAATTGCCCTCGCTGAGCAATAGTTTTTGCTCATTCCTCTCTATACTATGTTTTTACAGGAGTAGTTGAAGCAGACCCTCTCGAGGTAATAGAGGAGGAGGAGCAGGTGGAGGTGTTTCCATGATAGCACTTCCCTGCTTTGCTGGTGGTTGGTTACCAGTTTTTGTGCGAACCTTGCTTGTTATGTATATTGCGTGGAGGTCGCTTAATTTTGAGGCTTGTAGCCTTGTATATATTTTCTAGTTTGAGGCCTCTATGGTCTTATGTTGTATAAGTTGAAAGAATGTAAAGTTGTAACTTACACTCTTGTGACTAGTAAGAAAATGCATGCTATTGGAATTGATTAGTGGCATAAATACTTGTGTAGTATGCATATCATTTTTGGCTTGGAAAGTTGGATAATAAGAAATGTATGTTTTGAAGGAAGTTGGCTTGTTTTGATTATTATATGGCTTTCGCAAGTGTTATATTGATTTTAGGGTTTTCGGATCGTCCGCGGTACAGAGGAGACTCCGTCCGTGTGTCGGGTCCGGGCTTGGCCTTTTGCGGGGTCGGGTCGGGGCATGACATCTTTAGGTGGTATCAGAGCATGATAGTCTTGCATGAGCCGGGATATGATTCTCGGTCTGTGGGGTAAAGGTCTAAAATGCTAAAGTGTTTATGTATGATTGCTAAGTTAAAAGAAAATGTTATAACATGACTTTGTGAACTTGGAATGTTTGTGTGTTTAAGTGGAATAGTTTGGCAAGTTAAACTTGTCTTATGTGAATTGTGTGATAGAATATTGGATTTTTATTGACTTGAGTGTTATCTAATCTTATGTGCTATATTTCTGTCTATAAACTGCTTTTAATTGTTGCCAGCTATTGTGAATTGCCACTATGCCGCCACGTCGTGGTACTCAAGGTATAGGATCAGATGAAGAGGCAGCAGAACAGGGTCAGCAGCCGTTGCCTGAGCAGTTTATGGCTACCATGACTACTGCAGTAGACCGGATCACACAGGTACTACATGAGCAGAGGCAGGACCGGAATAATCCCCAGGGAAATCAAGCTAATCCTGGTGGACAGGGGTACAGAGTTGAGAATAACCAGCTAGAGAAATTTATGAGGCATGAGTCGGGAAAGTTTTTCGGAGAGCCGGATGATGAGGCAGCCGAGAGATGGATTGATCGAGTTGAGAAGATTTTCACCGCTTTGAGGTACACTGATGAGGCAAGAATAGATTATGCATCATTTTTATTTGAGGGTGATGCAGAGCAGTGGTGGAATACTGTCAGATTGAGGTGGGATTGTGAGGATGTTCCACACTTATGGGATGATTTTGTAAGTGAGTTTCGGGACAAATATATTCCCGAGATGGCTATGGAAAGGCGGGAGGATGAGTTTGTGGCCCTGAAGCAGGGAAATATGACTGTTGCACAGTATGAGGCTAGGTTTGTTAGCCTGTCGAGGTATATGCCCGAGTTGGTACAGCCAGCTAGGAGGATGATACATAGGTTTGTCCGTGGGCTGAGAATGGACATTCAGTTGCATTTGACTGGGCAGACCTACACTACTTTTCCCGAGGCATTTCAGGCAGCCTCGAAGTTTGAGAAACGGAAGGCTGAGATGTTAGCTGAGAGCAGTCAGCCGAGTAAGAAGCAGTATTTGGGCCAGAGCAGCCAGAGTCAGCCGAGGCAGTATCAGACTTCTGCACAAGGTCCTCAGTAACGTCCGTATCAGCCACTGCAGCAGATTCAGGCTAGGCCAGCTGTGACTAGACCCCAGCAGGGAGGTACAGTTCCTACCCCTGCCAGAGCCCCAGCACCTACAGGGAACACTACGGTTAGGCAAAATTAGCAGTGTAATTATTGTAATCGATCAGGGCATATTGAGGCTAACTGCTGGAGGAAGAGTGGTAAATGTACGGGTTGTGGCAGTGATGACCATAGGGTGAGGGATTGCCCTAAATATAATAATGTTCAGGGCTGTGGTGGAGGCCAAGGTGTGCAGAATAGGGCTGCAGGTGCACGTCCAGCACAGAGAGTTCAGGCTAGGGTCTTTGCACTAGATGCGGAGGAGCTGCCCGATACCACAGCTATAGTGGAAGGTACCTTTCTTCTCAATACTCAGCCAGTTAAAGTTTTGATTGATTCCAGAGCTACACATTCGTTTATAACTCCTGCATGTGCACGATCTGTGAATGTTTGCATTGATAAATTGCCTCATGAAGTTGAAGTTAGTACTCCTTTGGCTGCAAAATTTGTTACTGAGTCTATTTGCAAATCTTGTGATATATGTATTGAGAACCGTAAATTTCCTGCTGATTTAATTATATTGCCATTCCGTGACTTTGAAATCATTTTGGGAATGGACTGGTTGGGAAAGTATTATGCTCAGTTGGATTGTAGAACAAAGGTCGTTTATCTTAAGGTTCCTGACCTACCGGTATTAGAGATTGTTGGGAACTGCAGGGCTGCCCGCATTCCACTTTTATCAGCGATCAAGACTTCTAAGTTGTTGAATAGGGGTTGTGAAGCTTACTTAGCTTATTTGATCAATCAGCCTGCTGATAAATTGAGTTTGAATGAGGTTCCGATTGTTAGAGACTTCCCTGGTGTATTTCCCAAGGAATTACCGGGTTTACCACCGGATAGGGAGATTGAGTTCGTGATTGATCTTGTGCCAGGCACTGCGCCGATTTCTAGGAGTCCTTATAGAATGGCATCGGCTGAACTTCAGGAGTTAAAAATTCAGCTTTAGAACTTGCTTGAGAAAAGGTTTATACAACCTAGTTCTTCGCCGTGGGGTGCGCCTGTGTTGTTTGTGAGAAAGAAAGACGGCACGCTACGGTTATGCATTGATTACAGGGGACTTAATCAAGTCACGATTAAGAATAAATACCCCTTGCTGTTGATTGAAGAATTGTTTGCCAATTGCAGGGTGCGAGTGTTTTCTCCAAATTTGACTTGAGGTAGGGTTACTATCAACTTAGAATTCGGAGTGACGATATACCGAAGACGGCATTCAGGACTAGATATGGCCACTATGAATTTGTTGTTTTATCGTTTGGTTTGACGAATGCACCAGCCGCATTCATGGACTTGATGCAGAGGGTCTTTCGGCCTTACCTTGATCAGTTTGTCGTGATCTTTATTGACGACATTTTAGTGTATTCGAAGAATGAGGCTGAATGTCACGCCCCAACACGACCCCTCCTATGATCAGTCAGGACGCAACGGAATTTCGGCATTATAACGACAGTAAATAGGACACCGAGGTTCCAAACCAACCTCATTAAACATCATACATCCAGCAACTCCTTAATTCAAATAACAACATACAACACAATCATAATATACAATAAACCATCCTCGTTATACGCCTCCGTTCCAACATAACATACAATACCTCAACCTTATCATACATTTCAAAAATAAGTTGAGACATATTTACAACTTAACCATAGACAAAAGAAAGCCACTAAGTTAACACCATTTGGATCATCATCTTCCAACATCTATTACAATAAGAACCACAAAGCATATAAAAGTCTATTAAGCTAATATACATGACATTAAACAACATATAATCATGGATAAGACTCGGGAACATATGACTCATCCACGTAAGACACGTTTTCCACATTCTCCTCTTCAGGAGGCACGTACCCGTAATCCTATAAAAGTACACCTGTATGCATGCAATAATAGAGAGTGAGCTTATATAAATAAGCCCAGTGAGGATCCGATAGATCTCGAGCAAGGTCTACTAAACTCCTTGGAATAATCCTTTGAGTCAGTAAACACACAATAACATCAATAATACTATCATCACATAACTATATGACCATTCAATAAAGGATACTCTCTCTAGTTGGTGTAGCTCCAAACGCCATCACGATCTCAACCATTCTTCTTATAACTCCCCATTACTCACGCACCCGAGGTACCTCACTAGCCCCTTCCCTCCATGACATCTCCGTCATGCGAGCTGGGGGTAGCCTATGGCAGTCATGCCGTTATCAACCCGACAGCCCGACGCTGCCCGAGAGGTGGCACACACATACCAAGACTCCATATTCATCAATCATCATGCAAGCATAAATCAATCAATCAATTGGGAGATCAGCAACAAGAGTGCCCGATTCCCGCATTCAATAATAATCAATCAATAACATCAATATAACATTAATATTAAATTAAACAACAAACAACGTAGTTAGATGACAAAGTAGGCCATCTAACCGGACATGCATAATATACATAATTAAACCCTAAATTACTCAACAACGACTCACCATTCATCACTCGAACACTACCCAACCATCTAAGGCATCGTTCAAGAAATTAAAGAATGACAACCTAAACTTCTAAAATTCATAACTTACAATCTACTAATCCAAACATTGCCAAATCAGTTCCTATCACTCACCCATTCAACCTACTACATTAGCCCTCTCGGAAATCCACCATAACACCTCCAAACCATGCCCGATAACCCTAAAACCCTATGACGTCATGGGTGGATTTTCCGAATTTTCACACAAACAATGTAATCGAAAATTCGGCATTACAACAGCGCTAACACGTAATTATCAAGTATTTAGAAATCGACGGCAATCGATTTCGAGCAACGCAACTCAATTAAATCAACTTTGAACATTTTAATCAAAATTAAATACCCGGAAAATAAAAATTATGCTATACCCGACAGAAACTCGTAGTATTAGTATAATGATCCCTAGCATGCAAGGAGCAATAATCTAACATCAGATTACAATTCTAACGGTTCAATCTTCATTTATACGCAAAAACACAAAAATGACATTTTGAGATCTAGAATTTTTCTCTCACCTTTGATGTGTTTTGATGCAAGAAATGTGTAGAATGGATGCCAAACAATCAATTTCAAGCTTTGAATCACTCAATTCGGCTTTGAAACGCAAAATCTGTGAGAAAAATGCTTTGAAAATGCCTTTATCTTTCTCCTCCAAGGAGCCACGGTTTTGTGTGTGTTTTTGGAGTGTGTTTTGTGTTGTGTGAGTGTGTGTTGATGACATTATATAATAAAAAGCTTGGTCAATTAAAAAAATGCAAAGTCAAAGTTAGTTTTAATAGGTATTTTTGTGTTTTTAATGACTTTAATTGCATTTTATTGCTCACCAAGTTAAAAATAAATATGCAACCCCCAATATATCTCAAGTGGATTATTTTTAGGTGACAAGAAGTTTTACATTCAAAGAATTCCACCCGAGTCGGCTTAAAACTCGATTTTCGCAAAAGTCGGTGTAAAAACCCTAATAAATTCTTAAGCCGATTTTAAAACCGTTTTCATCAAACACAGGTCTATTAAAGTCCGTGGACTAGGTCTAGAAGGGTTAAAAAGACCAGTTTCAAAATTATAGCGGACGTGTTTCGAAAACACTATTCACTGAAAATCGACGATAAAATTTCTGACTCCGTTTTTGATGAAAATTTCATGAATGCACATTTAGCACGTATTAGGAGTATTGACATCAAAATTATAACATTCTAGGTCATATAACACATAAACAGGTCAAATGCACGTAAAACGAGATAAAACACGTAAATCGAGTTAAAGCAGAAAAGTGGGGTTTCACACTGAACATGAGCAACACTTGAGGATTGTGCTTCAGACTTTGCAGGAAAACAAGCTTTTTGCTAAATTCAGCAAGTGTGAGTTCTGGTTGAATCAGATATCTTTTCTAGGCCATATCATTTCAGATCGAGGAATTTCAGTGGATCCAGCTAAGATTGAAGTTGTTTCATCTTGGAAGAGACCTGAGACGGTGGCAGAGATTCGGAGTTTTCTTGGATTGGCAGGTTACTACCGAAGATTTGTTAAAGACTTTTCCAAAATTTCTGGACCTTTGAGCCAGTTGACTCGGAAGAAAGTTGCTTACAACTGGGATGCCAAGTGTGAATCCAGTTTCCAAGAATTGAAGAAGAGACTAACTACAGCTCCTATACTAGCTTTACCTGAGGGAACAGAGAACTTTGTTGTCTACAGTGATGCATCTAAAGAAGGATTGGGCTGTGTTTTAATGCAGAATGGTAAGGTGATTGCCTATGCTTCTAGGAAATTGAAACCCTATGAAGTCAATTACCCTACACATGATCTTGAGTTAGCTGCAGTTGTGTTTGCTTTGAAGAAGTGGCGTCACTACTTGTGGGGTTGCAGATTTGAAATATTTACTGACCACAAGAGTCTCAAGTATTTGTTTTCACAGAAGGATCTGAATATGAGGCAGCGGAGATGGCTAGAGCTATTGGGTGGTTATAACTGTTCTATTAACTATGTGCCATGTAAGGCAAATGTTGTTGCTGATGCTTTGAGCCGAAAGGCTACTGTTGCAAGCTTGATTATCAAGGATTGGGAGACTTTGGAAGAAATTTGTTCATGGAAGCCAGAAGCTACTAAGGTAGGGATTCGATTTGCTAGTTTACAGATTCAGTCAGGGTTGCTAGCACAGATCAGAGAGGCTCAGAAGACTGATCCTCACATCTTGAAGATCCAAGAAAAATCAAAAGGGGGAGAGTCGGAGTTTAAATTACATGCAGATGGCATCTTCAGATTCAGGGACAGAGTATGTGTTCCTAATGATCCGACTTTGAAGAATGAGATCCTGTCCGAGGCACATAATTCGAGGTATACGATTCACCCGGGCAGTACAAAAATGTATAGAGATTTGAAACATCACTTCTGGTGGAACAATATGAAGAGGGAGATTGCTGGGTATGTATCCAGGTGTTTGACTTGTCAGAGGGTTAAAGTTGAGCATCAGAGGCCAGCCGGACTTCTACAGTCGTTGTCGATTCCGCAATGGAAGTGGGTACATATAACAATGGACCTTGTGACCGATCTTCCTAGATCTCCGAGATGATGTGATTCTGTTTGGGTTGTTGTGGACCGTTTGACTAAAGTTACACATTTTATTCCCGTGATCAAACAGGATAGCCTTGATAAGCTAGCTGAATTGTATGTTGCTAATATTGTGAGATTGCATGGTGTGCCACAGAGTATAGTGTCAGATAGAGATCCCAGATTCAGATCTCGTTTTTGGCAGAAGTTGCAAGAGGCCATGGGAACTAAGTTGAGCTTCAGTACTGCATATCATCCGCAAACTGATGGCCAGTCTGAGAGAACTATCAGGATCTTGGAAGACATGTTTCGAGCATGTGTGCTTGACTTTGGGAAGAATTGGGAGAAGTTTTTGCCTTTAGCGGAGTTCGCCTATAACAATAGTTATCAATCTACTATAGGTATGGCTCCCTACGAGGCGTTGTATGGTCGGAAATGCAGATCCCCGTTATATTGGGAAGAGGTTGGAGAGATGAGAACAGTTGATCCGACTGTGTTACCTGAGATGATTAAGATGGTAGATAATGTTCACCTTATTCGCCAGCGTATGCTTACAGCTCAGAGTCGTCAGAAGAGTTATGCAGATAAGCACCGTCGGGATCTTGAGTTTGATTTGGGAGATTGGGTGTTTCTTAAGATTTCTCCACGGAAGTGATTGATTCGGCACGGTAAGAGTGGAAAGCTTAGTCCCAGGTATGTGGGTCCGTATAAGATCACCGAAAAGGTAGGTCCTTTGGCTTATCGATTAGCTTTGCCTCCGAGCTTGTCGAGACTGCACGATGTGTTCCATGTGTCTATGTTGAAGAAATACCATCCAGACCCTTCACATGTACTTGAACCAGAGCCTTTGCAGATTTAAGAAAAGTTGTCTTATGAAGAGAAATCGATTCGAATTGTGGATCAGAAAGTTCAGGAGCTTCGCAGAAAGAGTATTCCGTTAGTAAAGGTTCTGTGGAATCATCATGGGTTTGAGGAAAAGCAACTTGGGAAAGAGAGGACCAAGTTCGGGATCAGTGTCCGGAGTTGTTTGTCGACCAGGTAGGAATTGCGTGGGCGCAATTGTTTTAAGGGGGAGAGGGTGTAATACCCGAGCCCGGAATGTGAAAATTCTTTGTTTATTATTTTGAAAATTATATTTCCTTAAATTCTTTGTGAATTAATTGTTACTTTATCGCCGTCGCAACGTGCATTGCATTTAAGGAGCGATAGCTAGATAACGATTTTTAGTCCTCAGCAAATAGTGAAACTAATATTTAGATGACTTAAATTTTATATTTTAAATGTTGCTAGCTTTAATTGATCTTACCTTAGCTAAAATGGCTTTAAAACGCACAAAATAGGGCCCTTTGACCAAGTCTTAAGTAGTTGACCTTGGACCTTTGACTTGTTGACCATTTAACACCTTATAAGCTAAAAAAACTAAGCAAAATAAAAGAGAAACAGCAGCAAAATAAGAGTGCAGGCCGTGAGCTTCATTGAGGAAAAAAAAAAACCTTTCAACTTCCAATCGATCAATCTTCGCGTGAGCTCGTGCGGGGTGGTTTCCGAGGCAACCAACGTTGTTTTCCTAGCAACTAGGAGTACCTAAGGTGAGGGAAGCATGTTATTTGCGCATTTATACGTTGTATATGTTAACTTTGTCAATTTTTAGATTTATCCGTAGATCGTTATTTAAAGCGATTTGATGCTTCTAGAATGTTCCTTGGCATTTGTAGAACATGTATTTATAGTTTTGTAACATTTTTTGCGGTTAAATGTTGTGATTGCAATTTAAATTGATCAATAAATAGTAATTTATGAATAGTAAAACCTTGAAACGTTGAAGTTGCGTTGTTATGCTTTCTGTTGATGTATAAATGTTCTAGGTACGCTAGAATGTTAAAATGTGTGGTTTGTTTGGGTTGCGTAGTGGAAAAAACGGGAATTATGCCTTTGGGAAAGTCGGGGTCGTTTAGGTCAACTTTAGCGTTTTCTCGTTTTGGGTGTTGGCATTGCTTCGGGAAGCCATGGAAGCTCTTTTGGTGCGATTATGGCGTTGGTTGGGTGTTTGGTTGATATAGTTGTAGTTCAAACGAGAAAGGGGGAAATCGGGACTTTCCACGAGTTCTAGGGTAAAGTAAGGTTTCAAGGTCTTTAGACGCGCCTTATGGTGACCTAGGAGGGTTGGCGAAGTCGGTTTCCAGAACTCGTGGCTCGTTTGAAAATGGTAGCGTTTTGATAGTTGGGGCCGATTTGTGTTTTTGTGTGTTTTCTTGTCTTTATGCCTATAGAATGCTTAGAATTACTTGAAATATTTGTTTGAGTTGTTTTGGATTGAATTGCTTATCAATTGCTGCTATTGCGTGCGAGAGTAACCTACTTTGTTATTCTCCCACGTGTGGCTTTATCGCTTGTTTATCGCCTTGTATCGAGTCTTGCATTGCATAGTGTCTCGCGCGTGAGTGATGGGCCTCTCTGGGTAGCCTTGGGTTGCCAGTGTTGGTTGCTCTAGCTCCGCTGCTATTCCCTTTTCTCGCTTGGGTTGCCTCCTAGGGAGATTTGGGTCGTAGGTTGATGGATACTTCCGGGGTATTCCAAACTGGTGTTATAAGGTGGTTTGGGCCGGCGCGTCGTCATCGAATTCGTGTTTGAAAGTTGCTCGTAAAAAGAGTATCGTATCCTTTGAATGAGTGTTTGCAGCTTTAAATACTTGCCTTGCTTTATTGTTGGCTTTGGTTGTATCTTTA
Organism: Ehretia macrophylla; assembly: GCA_037974665.1. Classification (NCBI taxonomy): domain Eukaryota; kingdom Viridiplantae; phylum Streptophyta; class Magnoliopsida; order Boraginales; family Ehretiaceae; genus Ehretia; species Ehretia macrophylla. Next base: position 32,279,573 of record CM075780.1, read on the forward strand.
TATGATTTGTAAGTATTGCTTGGCTAATTGCATTGCATACTCCTCTCACCTCCGTCCTTGAGACCAATTGCCCTCGCTGAGCAATAGTTTTTGCTCATTCCTCTCTATACTATGTTTTTACAGGAGTAGTTGAAGCAGACCCTCTCGAGGTAATAGAGGAGGAGGAGCAGGTGGAGGTGTTTCCGTGATAGCACTTCCCTGCTTTGCTAGTGGTTGGTTACCAGTTTTTGTGCGAACCTTGCTTGTTATGTATATTGCGTGGAGGTCGCTTAATTTTGAGGCTTGTAGCCTTGTATATATTTTCTAGTTTGAGGCCTCTATGGTCTTATGTTGTATAAGTTGAAAGAATGTAAAGTTGTAACTTACACTCTTGCGACTAGTAAGAAAATGCATGCTATTGGAATTGATTAGTGGCATAAATACTTGTGTAGTATGCATATCATTTTTGGCTTGGAAAGTTGGATAATAAGAAATGTATGTTTTGAAGGAAGTTGGCTTGTTTTGATTATTATATGGCTTTCGCAAGTGTTATATTGATTTTAGGGTTTTCGGATCGTCCGCGATACAGAGGAGACTCCGTCCGTGTGTCGGGTCCGGGCTTGGCCTTTTGCGGGGTCGGGTCGGGTCGGGGCATAACAATATGCCCGAGCTGGTATGGCCAGCTAGGAGGATGATTCATAGGTTTGTTTGTGGGCTGGGAATGGATATACAGCTGCATTTGACTGGGCAGACTTATACTACTTTTCCCGAGGCATTCCAAGTAGCCTCGAAGTTTGAGAAACGGAAGGCAGAGATGATAGCTGAGAGTAGCCAGCCGAGTAAGAAACAGTACTTGGGCCAAAGCAGCCAGAGTTAACCGAGGCAGTATCAGACTTCTGCGCAGGTTCCTCAGCAACGTCCGTATCAACCTCGGTATCAGATTCAGGGAAGGCCAACTGTGACTAGACCCCAACAGGGAGGTACAGTTCCTACTACTGCCAGAGCCCCCGCACCTACGGGAAACACTGTTGTAAGACAAAATCAGCAGTGTAACTTTTGTAATCGATCGGGGCACGTTGAGGCTGATTGCTGGAGGAAGAGTGGTAAGTATACTGGTTGTGGGAGCGATGAGCATATGGTGAAAGATTGCCCATATAAGAATGTTCAAGGTTGTACTGGAGGCCAGGGTGTGCAGAATAGGGCTGCAGGTGCAGGTCCAGCACAGAGGGTACAGGCTAGGGTCTTTGCACTAGATGCGGAGGAGCTGCCTGATACTACAGCAATAGTGGAAGGTACCTTTCTTCTCAATACTTAGCCAGTTAAAGTTTTGATTGATCCCGGAGCTACACATTCGTTTATAACTCCTGCATGTGCACGATCTGTGAATGTTTGCATTGATAAACTGCCGCATGAAGTTGAAGTTAGTACGCCTTTGGGTGCAAAATTTGTTACTGAGTCTATTTGCAAATCTTGTAATATATGCATTGAGAACCGTAAATTTCCAACTTATTTAATTATACTGCCCTTCCGTGACTTTGAAATCATATTGGGAATGGACTGGTTGGGGAAATACTATGCTCAGTTGGATTGTAGAACAAAGATTGTTTATCTTCAAATTCCTGACCTACCGGTACTAGAGATTGTTTGGAACTGCAGGGCTGCCCGGACACCTCTTTTATCATCGATCAAGGCTTCTAAGTTGTTGAATAAAGGTTGTGAAGCTTACTTAGCTTATCTGATCAATCAACCTACTGATAAGTTGAATTTGAATGAGGTTCCAATTGTTAAAGACTTCCCTGGTGTATTTCCCGAGGAATTATCGGGTTTACCACCGGATAGGGAGATTGAATTTGTGATTGACCTTATGCCAGGAACTGCGCCAATTTCTAGAAGTCCTTATAGAATGGCGTCGGCTGAACTTCAGGAATTAAAAATTCAGCTTCAGAACTTGCTTGAGAAAGGGTTTATAGAACCTAGTTCTTCGCTGTGGGGTACGCCTGTGTTGTTTGTGAGAAAGAAAGATGGCACGCTACGGTTATGTAATGATTACAGGGGACTTAATCAAGTCACGATTAAGAATAAATACCCCTTGCCGTTGATTGAAGAATTGTTTGACTAGTTGGTGGGTACGAGTGTTTACTCCAAATTTGACTTGAGGTAGGGTTACTATCAACTCAGGATTCGGAGTGACGATGTACCTAAGAAGGCATTCAGGACTAGATATGGCCACTATGAATTTGTTGTGTTACCGTTTGGATTGACAAATGCAACAGCCGCATTCGTGGACTTAATGCAGAGGGTCTTTCGACCTTATCTTGATCAGTTTGTCGTAATCTTTATTGACGACATTCTAGTGTACTCTAAGAACGAGTCTGAACATGAACAACATTTGAAGATTGTGCTACAGACATTGCAAGAAAACAAGCTTTTTGCTAAATTCAGCAAGTGTGAATTCTGGTTGAATCAGATATCATTTCTAGGCCATATCATTTCAGATCAAGAATTTCAGTAGACCCAGCTAAGATTGAAGTTGTTTCGTCTTGGAAAAGACCTGAAACAGTGTCAGAGATTCGGAGTTTTCTGGGTTTGGCTGGTTACTATCGGAGGTTTGTTAAAGACTTTTCCAAAATCTCTGGACCTTTAAGCCAGTTGACTCGAAAGAAAGTTACTTATAACTGGGATGCTAAGTGTGAATCCAGTTTCCAAGAACTGAAGAAGAGACTAACTACAGCTCCTATACTAGCTTTACCTGAGGGTAAAGAAAACGTTGTTGTCTACAGTGATGCATCTAAAGAAGGTTTGGGCTGTGTTTTAATGCAGAATGGTAAGGTGATTGCCTATGCTTCTAGGAAGTTGAAAACTTATGAAGTCAATTACCCTACACATGATCTAGAGTTTGCTGCAATTGTGTTTGCTTTGAAGAAGTGGCGTCATTACTTGTAGGGTAGCAGATTTGAAATTTTCACCGATCACAAGAGTCTCAAATATTTGTTTTCACAAAAAGATTTGAATATGAGGCAGCGAATATGGCTAGAGCTATTAAGTGGTTACAACTGTTCTATAAAGTACGTGCCAGGTAAGGCAAATGTTGTTGCAGATGCTTTGAGCCGGAAGGCTACTGTTGCAAGTTTAATTATCAAGGATTAGGAGACTTTGGAGGAAATTTGTTCATGGAAGCCAGAAGCTACTGAGGTAGGGATTCGATTTGCTAGCTTATAAATTCAGTCGGGATTGCTAGCACAAATCAGAGAGGCTCAGAAGACTGATCCTCACATCTTGAAAATCCAAGAAAAAACAAAAGGGGGAGAGTCAGAGTTTAAATTACATGCATATGGTATCTTTAGATTCAGGGACAAGGTGTGTGTTCCTGGTGATCCGACTTTGAAGAATGAGATTCTGTCCGAGGCATATAATTCAAGATATACGATTCACCCGGGCAATACTAAAATGTATAGAGATCTGAAACAACACTTCTAGTGGAACAGTATGAAGAGGGAGATTGCTGGGCATGTATCCAGGTGTTTAACTTGTCAGAGGGTTAAAGTTGAGCATTAGAGGCCAGTCGAGCTTCTGCAACCGTTGTCGATTCCGCAATGGAAGTGGGTGCATATAACAATGGACCTTGTGACCGCTCTTCCTAGATCTCCAAGAGGATGTGATTCTGTATGGGTTGTTGTGGAGCGATTGACTAAGTTAGCACACTTTATTCCCTTGAACAATCAAGATTGCCTTGATAAACTAGCTAAGCTATATGTTGCTAATATTGTGAGACTGCATGGTGTACCACAGAGTATAATATCAGATAGAGATCCCAGATTTAGTTCTCGTTTTTGGCAGAAGTTGAAAGAGGCCATTGGAACTAAATTGAGCTTCAGCACTGCATATTATCCACAAACTGATGGCCAGTCTGAGAGAACCATCAGGATCTTAGAGGACATGCTTCGGGCATGTGTGTTAGACTTTGGGAAGAATTGGGAGAAGTTTTTGCCTTTAGCAGAGTTCGCCTACAATAATAGTTTTCAATCTACTATAGGTATGGCTCCCTACGAGGTGTTGTACGATCGTAAATGTTGATCCCCAATGTATTGGGAAGAGGTTGGAGAGATGAGAACAGTTGATCTGACTATGTTACCTGAGATGATTAAGATGGTAGATAATGTTCACCTTATTCTCCAGCGTATGATTACTGCTCAGAGTCTTCAGAAGAGTTATGCGGATAAGCACCGTCGGGATCTTGAGTTTGCTTTGGGAGATTGGGTGTTTCTTAAGATTTCTCCTCGAAAGGGATTGATTCGGCACGGTAAGAGCAGGAAACTTAGTCCCAGGTATGTGGGTCCGTATGAGATCACCGAAAAGGTAGGTCCTTTAGCTTATCGGTTAGCTTTACCTTCGAGCTTGTCGACACTACACGATGTTTTCCACGTGTCAATGTTGAGGAAATACCATCCTGATCCTTCACATGTACTTGAACCAGAGCCTTTGCAGATTGAGGAAAAGTTAACTTATGAGGAGAAATCGATTTGAATTGTTGATCGGAAAGTTCAAGAACTTCGCAGAAAGAGTATTCCGTTAGTAAAGGTTCTATGGAATCATCATGGGTTTGAGGACGCGACTTGGAAAGAGATGATCAAGTTCGGGGTCAGTATCCGGAGTTGTTTGTTGACCAGGTAAGAATTGTGTGGGTGCAATTGTTTTAAGGGGGAGAGGGTGTAATACCCGAGCCTGGAATGTGAAATTTTCTTGTTTATCTTTCTGAAAATTATATTTTCTTAAATTCTTTGAGATTTAATTGTTACTTCTTTATTGTCGCAAAGTGCATTGCATATCGAGAGCGATAGTTAGAGGGTGTCTTCTAGTCCTCAACAAATAGTGAAACTAGTATTTTGGTGCCTTAAATTTTATATTTTAATTGTTGTTAGCCAGAATTAATTTGGTGATGGTTGTTATAGCTTTAAAATGCACAAAAATAGGCAAATTGACCAACTTAAGTTAGTTTGACCAAGCGGTTTGACCATTGACCAAAGCTTGTCACCTTATAAGCTTAAAACATTGCAAAAACAAAAAACAAAAAAACAAGCTGAAAAAAACAGTTGAACAGGCCAAAACCAAAAGGAAAGAAAAAAAAAAATTTTCAATCTTCAAACTTCAAATTTTCGCGTGAGCTTGCACGGGGTTGTTACCGAGGCATCCAGCGTAGTTTTCCTAGCGACTAGGAGTGTCTAAGGTGAGGGAAGCACGTTATTTGCGCATTTGAATAATATGTATATCAACTTTATGATTTTTGGGTTTTATCCGTACTTTTTTGTTTTAATCGTTTTGATGCTTAAAGAACATTCCTTGACAATTGTAGAACATGTATTTATAGCTTTTTAACATTTTCTGCGGTTGAATATTGAGATTGCAATTTAAATTGTTAGTTGAATAGTAAATTATGACTAGTAAACCCTCGAAACGTAGAAGTTGTTCCGTTATGCGTTCTGTTGATGTGAAAAGATGCTAGATATGTTAGAATGCCTAAGTGCATTGGTGAAAGTCGGGGTCGTTTACGTCGAGTTTAGCATTTTCTCGTTTTGCGTGATGGCATTGTCTTAGGAGGCCATGTAAGCACTTTTGGTGCGATTATGGTATCGATTGGGTGGTTGGTTAGGGTAGTGGTAGCTCAAACGAGCAAAGGGAGAAATCGGGACTTTGCGTGAATTCTAGGGTAAAGTAGGGTTTCGGAGTCTTTAGACGTGCCTTATGGTGACCTATGAGGATTGGTGAAGTCGATTTCCAAAACTCGTGGCTCGTTTGAAAGTAGTAGCATTTTGAAAGTTGGGGTCGATTTATGTTTTGTTGGTTTTTTCATAGTGTGGTGGTTAAAGAATGTTTATTGTTGCTTGTTATGCTTGTTAAAGATGAATGTGATTGAAATGCTTATCAATTGCTACTATTGCGTGCGAGAGTAACCTACTTTGTTATTTTCCCACGTGTGGCTCTATTGCTTGATTGCTCGATTGTTGCATTATATATTGTATTTCATTCATAGAGTCAGGGGCGGTGTGATGGGCCTCTCTGGGTAGCCTCGAGTTACCAATGTTGGTTGCCCTAGTTCTGTGTCCTATTCCCTTTCTCGCTTTGGTTGCCTCCCAGGGAGATTTAGGTCGTAGAATTGATGGATACTTCCGGGGTATTCCAAACTGAAGTTATAAGGTGGTTTGGGCCGACGCGTCGTCATTGAATTCATGATTGAAAGTTGCTTGTGGAAAATGAATCGTATCCTTTGAATGAGTGTTTATAGTTTTAATGCTTGTCTTGTTTATTGTTGGCTTTGTTTGTATCTCTATATGATAATTGAATAAATTGCTTGACTATTTGCATTGCATTCTCCTCTCATCTTCGTCCTTGAGACCAATAACCCTCGCTGAGCAATAGTTTTTGCTCATTCCTTTCTATACTATATTTTTACAGGAGTAGTTGAAGCGGACCCTATTGAGGTAATTGAGGAAGAGGAGCAAGTGGAGGTGTTTCCTTGATAGCACTTTCTTTGCTAAGCTGGTGGTTGGTTGTCAGACTTTTGTGCGAGCCATGCTTGATGTGTTTAATGCTTGGTCGTCGCTTTATTTTGAGGCTTGTAGCCTTGTATGTAGTTTCTATTTTGAGGCCTCTATGGTCTTATGTTGTAAAGTTGAAAGAATGTGAAGTTGTAAAGATATACTCTTATGACTAGTAGAGAATTGCATACTAATGGTTTAACTGTTTAGTGGCACGAATACTTGTGTAGTATGCATGACATTTTTGGTTTGCAAAGTTGTAAATAAGAAGATGTATATTTTCTGAAAGAAAGTTGTCTTGATTCAAATGTTTATTATGGCTTTCGCAGGTATTATGTTGAATGTAGAGTTTCGGTTCGTCCACGGTACAGAGGAGACTCCGTTCGTGTGTCGGGTCCGGGCATGGCCTTATACGGGGTCGGGTCGGGGCGTGACATCTTTAGGTGGTATCAGAGCATGATAGTCTTGCATGAGCCGGGATATGTTTCTCGGTCTGTGGGGTAAAGGTCTAAAATGCTAAAGTGTTATTGTATGATTGTTAAGTGGAAAAAAAAATGTTATAGTATGACTATGTGAACTTGAGTGATTATGTGTTCAAGTGAAATGGTTGGCATGTCAATCTTGTGTTATGTGAATTGTGTGATAGGATATTTGATTGTTATTGACTTGAGTGTTATCTAATCTTATATGTTATATTTCTATCTATAAACTGCTTTTAAATGTTGCCAGCTATTGTGAGTTGTTACTATGCCGCCAAGTCGTGGTACTCAAGGTCAACGGGCAGATGAAGAGGCAGCAGAACAGGGTCAGCAACCGTTGCCTTTACAGTTTATGGCTACTATGACCACTGCAGTTGACCGGATTACACAGGTACTGCATGAGCAGAGGCAGGACAGGAATATTAATCCCCAGGGAAATCAAGCCAATCCTGGTGGACAAGGGCCTAGGGCTGAGAATAATCAGCTAGGGAAATTCTTGAGGCACGAGCCGGGTAAGTTCTTTGGAGAGCCGGATGACGAGGCAGCCAAGAGATAGATTAACCGTGTTGAGAAAATTTTTGCTGCTTTGAGGTACACTGATAAGGCAAGAATAGATTGTACGGCATTCCTGTCTGAGGGCGATGCAGAACAGTGGTGGAACACTGTCAGGTTGAGGTGGGACTGTGAGGATGTTCCGCATTTGTGGGATGATTTCGTGAATGAGTTTCCGGACAAGTATATTATCGAGATGGCTAGGGAAAGGCGGGAAGACGAGTTTGTGGCCCTGAAGCAGGGAAACATGACTGTTGCACAGTATGAGGCTAGGTTTGTCAGCTTGTCGAGGTATATGCCCGAGCTGGTGCGGCCAGCTAGAAAGATGATTCATAGGTTTGTTCGTGGGCTGAGAATGGATATACAGCTGCATTTGACTGGGCAGACTTACACTACTTTTGTGATACCCCGAACCTGGCATGTATTCAATAGCATTTTAAGTTCATTTAAATTGCATTTTATTGACCTTTCACCTTCTTTGACCAAATTAGTTGACTTTTCATCTACATTGACCAACTAGGACAAGGTGGGAATTTTTGAAATGTTTAATAAAAGGCAAACTTGGGATTAGAAATAAAAAAATGCAATGTTAAGTTAGTCAAATTTTGGGTCAAATTTGGAATTAAATCTGAACCAATTGGGGAAGAGTTAGGTAGCAAATTATATATGGTTGGAAAGCTCTATGAGTCTAGTTTATGAGGGTTCAAACCGTTCGTGAATTGGAGTTTTCTAGAAGAAGTTATGGCCGTTTTCGTGAGATCGCGCATAGCTGTTTTGGTTTAGCGGGTTGACCGAATTTTGACCTTTGACTTCTTGACATTTTTTTTTAAATAAGCAGAATGTGCACGAAAAAAAACAGAGAGAAAAAGGCTTGAAACCATGAGGAAAAGAAGGAAAAAAAAAAAAGAAAATCTCAACTTCAAATCTTCGATTCTTCGCGTGGGCTTGTGCGGGGTAGTTTCTGAGGCACTCTACGAGGTTTTCCTAGCGTCTAGGAGCATCTAAGGTGAGGGAAGCATGTTATTTGCGCATTTATACGTTGTATATGTTAACTTTGTCAATTTTTAGATTTATCTGTAGATCGTTATTTAAAGCCATTTGATGCTTCTAGAATGTTCCTTAGCATTTGTAGAACATGTATCTATAGCTTTGTAACATTTTCTGCGGTTAAATGTTGTGATTGCAAATTAAATTGTGAAATGAATAGTGTTTTATGAATAGTAAAACCTTGAAACGTTGAAATTGCGCTGTTATGCTTTCCGTTGATGTAGAAACGTGCTAGGTATGCTAGAATGCTAAAATGTGTGGTTTGTTTGGGTTACGTAGTGGAAAAAAATGAGAATTAAGCCTTTGGGAAAGTTGGGGTCGTTTTGGTTAACTTTTGCGTTTTCTCGTTTTGCGTGTTGGCATTGCTTCGGGAGGCCATGGAAGCACTTTTGGTGCGATTATGGCGTTGGTTGGGTGTTTGGTTGATATAGTTGTAGTTCAAACGAGAAAGGGGGAAATTAGGGCTTTGCGCGAGTTCTAGGGTAAAGTAAGGTTTCGGGGTCTTTAGACGTGCCTTATGGTGACCTAGGAGGATTGGCGAAGTCGGTTTCCAGAACTCTTGGCTCGTTTGGAAATGGTAGCATTTTGATAGTTGGGGCCGATTTGTGTTTTTGTGTGTTTTCTTGTCTTTATGCTTATAGAATGTTTAGAATTACTTGGAATACTTGTTTGAGTTGTTTTGGATTGAATTACTTATCAAATTGCTGCTATTGCGTGCGAGAGTAACCTACTTTGTTATTCTTTCACGTGTGGCTTTATCACTTGTTTATCGCCTTGTATCGAGTCTTGCATTGCATAGTGTCTCGCGCGTGAGTGATGGGCCTCTCTGGGTAGCCTTGGGTTGCCAGTGTTGGTTGCTCTAGCTCCGCTGCTATTCCCTTTCTCGCTTGGGTTGCCTCCCAGGGAGATTTGGGTCGTAGGATTGATGGATACTTCCGGGGTATTTCAAACTGGTATTATAAGGTGGTTTGGGCCGGCGCGTCATCGTTAAAGTCATCGGAATCGTGATCGGTACATTACTCGCTCGAGTGAACCATAGCCTTCAAAGTGTGGTATAACTTTGATTGGTTGTGTTAATGCTTTCTTTAGTTGTTTAATTGTATTGTTGTTTATATTGAATGCCTTTTATTGATTGTATTGCTTAACTGTACCTATTTGCATTGCACGATCTTCTTTCTCTCCAATTCGATATCTGTCTCGCCCTCACTGAGTATACGTGTTGTGTATACTCACTCCTCACCACCACATTTCAGGAAATGCCCTGTTAGCTGGAAAGTTCGTGATTTCGTGAAAGTCCGTGCTTGAAGAGTTGTCTTGAGTGCCTATGTAACTTGAGTTGTCAAAGTTGTCAAGTTGTATGCTTTTATGTTGTATGTAATTATTGTTAAAAGAAATGTAATATAAATCTAGCTATGTAGTTGGAATGGTTTGATAAGTTAGATTATGTATATAGTTAATGTAGCTTAACTTCAATGCATGGCTGTAATGTCCAAAGGAAAAGAATTAGAATGGCATGATAGTTTATTTTAAGCAGTAGCTTTGTATGGTTTAATTGCCTAAATTGAATGTACTTGTCAAAATGAAAAGATAGGTTAGTTTTTAAATTGGAAATGTATGTATACTTGCTGAGTTTAAATTGTTGAGAACCGAGGCTCGGATGGCCTTGAGGAAGTTTTGTATGGTTGGACACGGTGGTGGTCCATTTATATGCTATTACAGGTTTTGCATTTCGCCTATAAATAGGGGAGACTCCGTCCGTTTTCCCTAAAAATTTTGCCCGGGTTTGGTTTGGGTTGTGATTAGTTTGATTAATAGAACTCCCGGTCTCGAGAGGGATCGGGGTGTCACAGGTGGTATCAGAGCTTATTTAGCTCATAAGCCGGGACAGGGTCCTCGGTCTGGTGGGTAGTGACCCTTAAATGTGTGCTTGTTAAGTGTGTCTTGAAATTGTATGCTTTTATGTGAGATTATGTGTCTTGACATGAATGTGTGCTCCTATGTGATATAGTTATATGTTATGTGTTAATTGTGTGATAAGTGAAGTAAAGTGTCTAGTTGTGCATTGAATTGACCTATCGAATCGACCTCGTGGATTGTTATTTACTTGAAGTATTGCTTTTAATGTGTGTACTGAAATGTCTTGAATTAGCTATGCCGTGATTTGAATTGATTATGCTGTGCTTGACTTGATTGTTATGCTTGAGTGACTTTGTTAAATAAACTATATTGTAAACTTGCTGGCATAATAGCTTAATGCATATGTATAACTGTGATATATTGGCATTCATACATGTCCTATTGAAATAGTAAGTAAGTCCTCTTCCTCCCCTGAAGAAAGTGGTTCACCGCTAGCTTTTCAAGGTGTATGGATTGGCAGGAAATGAATGGCATTTGACTAGCCTTTATTTGGGAATTGGTGATTGCTTTTGGAGCTCGGTTATTGGCGAATCCCTTTGGTCCTTCTCTGTGCTTAACAGTTGCGAAAGAGTAGCTTTCTCTTGGGGTTTTAATTGGGTGTTCTCTGGAACATTCTTTGGTTTTCATAACGGGTGTTCTTTGGGGACTTTTGTTGGCACTTCTCGGTGGACTTGGTTAATGGGATTTCAATCGGCCTTACTGCATGGTATTATCTATGGCATATGTGTCTCGGTCTTTATTGGAGTGTTACTGGTATTCCTTATTGGAAATTCTTCAATGGCATTCTCTAGGATTCTCAGTGGCCAATTATTTAGTATTACTTATTGGGCAATTCTTGGTACTTTCTTACTGGAGCATTGTTCGGGTATTTTCTTTGGCATCCCTCAGTTGGTTTGGTAACTGGAATCCCTATCAGACTTATTGTATAATACTACTTATGGTATTCTTTGGAATTCTTATTAGGCATTCTCTTGGTATTTTCCTTGTTGGCAGAGTTGTATGAAGTTCTCACTTGGCAAACAGTGAAGAGGACTCAGAGTTTGGTTTCGGTATATTGTTCATCAGTTCGGTGTTTATCCTTGGAGTTTTCGTCCATCTGGGAAACTATGTTTGTTATTCAACTTGGTTGTCTTATTGGGCACGTTATATTTTCTCTGTTATTTCCTTTGACATTCCTCTCAGCATTTGATAGCAAAACTCGGAATCTAATTGGTTGTTCCATGGGGTTATTATTTGGAAGGCTTCTTTGGAACTTTGGAAATATATTTGATTGGGTTCTTGGTATTTTCTTCAGCACTCTTAACAGGGAATTCTTCTATGAAATCCATGACCAGCGGGGTACTTCTTTGGACCTCTAGATAGAATCTTTGTTTGAGCTTTTATTTGGCTTCTTGCTTGGGAATTCTCGGGCAGTAACAGTTAGACTTCTATTGGAGATTCGTGCGTGAGGTATTCTTCTTGTCGTTATTGTGTGGTATTAATGACATCTACAGTATCTTTGCTTTAGTCTTTATTGGTATTATCTCGGCGTTTCTGGTTGGAATTTATTCTTCTTAGGTATTCGTGTCAACGGGATTCTTGTACGGTATCTGCATTTGAGCTTCTATTTGGCGTTACTACTTGGCATTTCTACTTGAACTTTCCTATTGGTCATCTTTATTAAATACTTTTTCAGTAGCTAATGAAGACTAGTCAGAGTTGGATTGTAGATGATGCAGAGTCCTATTGGAAGAAGAATTGCGAGGACGCAATTGTTTTAAGGGGGGAATGATGTGATACCCCGAACCTGGCATGTATTCAATAGCATTTTAAGTTCATTTAAATTGCATTTTATTGACCTTTCACCTTCTTTGACCAAACTAGTTGACTTTTCATCTACATTGACCAACTAGGACAAGGTGGGAATTTTTGAAATGTTTAATAAAAGGCAAACTTGGGATTAGAAATAAAAAAATGCAATGTTAAGTTAGTCAAATTTTGGGTCAACTTTGGAATTAAATCTGAACCAATTGGGGAAGATTTAGGTAGCAAATTATATATGGTTGGAAAGCTCTATGAGTCTAGTTTATGAGGGTTCAAACCGTTCGTGAATTGGAGTTTTCTAGAAGAAGTTATGGCCGTTTTCGTGAGGTCGCGCATAGCTGTTTTGGTTTAGCGGGTTGACCGAATTTTGACCTTTGACTTCTTGACATTTTTTTTTAAATAAGCAGAATGTGCACGAAAAAAACAGAGAGAAAAAGGCTTGAAACCATGAGGAAAAGAAGGAGAAAAAAAAAAGAAAATCTCAACTTCAAATCTTCGATTCTTCGCGTGGGCTTGTGCGGGGTAGTTTCTGAGGCACTCTACAAGGTTTTCCTAGCGTCTAGGAGCGTCTAAGGTGAGGGAAGCATGTTATTTGCGCATTTATACGTTGTATATGTTAACTATGTCAATTTTTAGATTTATCCGTAGATCGTTATTTAAAGCGATTTGATGCTTCTAGAATGTTCCTTAGCATTTGTAGAACATGTATCTATAGCTTTGTAACATTTTCTGCGGTTAAATGTTGTGATTGCAAATTAAATTGTGAAATGAATAGTGTTTTATGAATAGTAAAACCTTGAAACGTTGAAATTGCGCTGTTATGCTTTCCATTGATGTAGAAACGTGCTAGGTATGCTAGAATGCTAAAATGTGTGGTTTGTTTGGGTTACGTAGTGGAAAAAAATGAGAATTAAGCCTTTGGGAAAGTTGGGGTCGTTTTGGTTGACTTTTGCGTTTTCTCGTTTTGCGTGTTGGCATTGCTTCGGGAGGCCATGGAAGCACTTTTGGTGCGATTATGGCGTTGGTTGGGTGTTTGGTTGATATAGTTGTAGTTCAAACGAGAAAGGGGGAAATCAGGGCTTTGCGCGAGTTCTAGGGTAAAGTAAGGTTTCGGGGTCTTTAGACGTGCCTTATGGTGACCTAGGAGGGTTGGCGAAGTCGGTTTCCAGAACTCTTGGCTCGTTTGGAAATGGTAGCATTTTGATAGTTGGGGCCGATTTGTGTTTTTGTGTGTTTTCTTGTCTTTATGCTTATAGAATGTTTAGAATTACTTGGAATACTTGTTTGAGTTGTTTTGGATTGAATTACTTATCAAATTGCTGCTATTGCGTGCGAGAGTAACCTACTTTGTTATTCTTTCACGTGTGGCTTTATCGCTTGTTTATCGCCTTGTATCGAGTCTTGCATTGCATAGTGTCTCGCGCGTGAGTGATGGGCCTCTCTGGGTAGCCTTGGGTTGCCAGTGTTGGTTGCTCTAGCTCCGCTGCTATTCCCTTTCTCGCTTAGGTTGCCTCCCAGGGAGATTTGGGTCGTAGGATTGATGGATACTTCCGGGGTATTTCAAACTGGTATTATAAGGTGGTTTGGGCCGGCGCGTCATCGTTAAAGTCATCGGAATCGTGATCGGTACATTACTCGCTCGAGTGAACCATAGCCTTCAAAGTGTGGTATAACTTTGATTGGTTGTGTTAATGCTTTCTTTAGTTGTTTAATTGTATTGTTGTTTATATTGAATGCCTTTTATTGATTGTATTGCTTAACTGTACCTATTTGCATTGCACGATCTTCTTTCTCTCCAATTCGATATCTGTCTCGCCCTCACTGAGTATACGTGTTGTGTATACTCACTCCTCACCACCACATTTCAGGAAATGCCCTGTTAGCTGGAAAGTTCGTGATTTCGTGAAAGTCCGTGCTTGAAGAGTTGTCTTGAGTGCCTATGTAACTTGAGTTGTCAAAGTTGTCAAGTTGTATGCTTTTATGTTGTATGTAATTATTGTTAAAAGAAATGTAATATAAATCTAGCTATGTAGTTGGAATGGTTTGATAAGTTAGATTATGTATATAGTTAATGTAGCTTAACTTCAATGCATGGCTGTAATGTCCAAAGGAAAAGAATTAAAATGGCATGATAGTTTATTTTATGCAGTAGCTTTGTATGGTTTAATTGCCTAAATTGAATGTACTTGTCAAAATGAAAAGATAGGTTAGTTTTTAAATTGGAAATGTATGTATACTTGCTGAGTTTAAATTGTTGAGAATCGAGGCTCGGATGGCCTTGAGGAAGTTTTGTATGGTTGGAAACGGTGGTGGTCCATTTATATGCTATTACAGGTTTTGCATTTCGCCTATAAATAGGGGAGACTCCGTCCGTTTTCCCTGAAAATTTTGCCCGGGTTTGGTTTGGGTTGTGATTAGTTTGATTGATAGAACTCCCGGTCTCGAGAGGGATCGGGGTGTCACAACTTTTCCCGTGGCATTCCAAGCAGCCTCGAAGTTTGAGAAACGAAAGGCAGAGATGATAGTTGAGAGTAGCCAGCCGAGTTAGAAACAGTACTTGGGCCAGAGCAGCCAGAGTCAGCCGAGGCAGTATCAGACTTCTGCGCAGGTTCCTCAGCAACGTCCGTATCAGCCTCAGTATCAGATTCAGGGAAGGCCAACAGTGACTAGACCCCAGCAGGGAGGTACAGTTCCTACTACTGCCAGAGCCCCCGCACCTACGGGAAACACTGTTGTAAGACAAAATCAGCAGTGTAACTTTTGTAATCGATCGCGGCACGTTGAGGCTAATTGCTGGAGGAAGAGTGGTAAGCGTACCGATTGTGGGAGCGATGAGCATAGGGTGAAAGATTGCCCTAAGTATAAGAATGTTCAATGTCATACTGGAGGCCTGGGTGTGAAGAATAGGGCTGCAGGTGCAGGTCCTGCACAAAGGGTACAGGCTAGGGTCTTTGCACTAGATACGGAGGAGCTGCCCGATACTACAGCAATAGTGGAAGGTACCTTTCTTCTCAATACTCAGCTAGTTAAAGTTTTGATTGATCCCGGAGCTACACATTCGATTATAACTCCTGCATGTGCACGATCTGTGAATGTTTGCATTGATAAACTGCCGCATGAAGTTGAAGTTAGTACGCCTTTGGGTGCGAAATTTGTTACTGAGTCTATTTGCAAATCTTGTGATATATGCATTGAGAACCGTAAATTTCCTACTGATTTAATTATACTGCCCTTCCGTGACTTTGAAATCATATTGGGAATGGACTAGTTGGGGAAATACTATGCTCAGTTGGATTGTAGAACAAAGATTGTTTATCTTCAGATTCCTGACCTACCGGTACTAGAGATTGTTGGGAACTGCAGGGCTGCCCGGATACCTCTTTTATCATCGATCAAGGCTTCTAAGTTGTTGAATAAAGGTTGTGAAGCTTACTTAGCTTATCTGATCAATCAACCTACTGATAAGTTGAATTTGAATGAGGTTCCAATTATTAAAGTCTTCCCTTGTATATTTCCCGAGGAATTACCGGGTTTACCACCGGATAGGGAGATTGAATTTGTGATTGACCTTATGCCAGGCACTGCGCCAATTTCTAGAAGTCCTTATAGAATGGCATCGGCAGAACTTCATGAATTAAAAATTCAGCTTCAGAACTTGCTTGAGAAAGGGTTTATACAACCTAGTTCTTCGCCGTGGGGTGCGCCTGTGTTGTTTGTGGGAAAGAAAGACGGCACGCTACGGTTATGTATTGATTACAAGGGACTTAATCAAGTCACGATTAAGAATAAATACCCTTTGTCGTTGATTGAAGAATTGTTTGACCAGTTGCAGGGTGCGAGTGTTTACTCCAAATTTGACTTGAGGCAGGGTTACTATCAACTCAGGATTCAGAGTGACAATATACCTAAGACGGCATTCAGGACTAGATCTGGCCACTATGAATTTGTTGTGTTACCGTTTGGATTGACGAATGCACCAGCCGCATTCATGGACTTAATGCAGAGGGTCTTTCGACCTTATCTTGATCAGTTTGTCGTAATCTTTATTGACGACATTCTAGTGTACTCTAAGAACGAGGCTGAAAATGAACAACATTTGAAGATTGTGCTACAGACTTTGCAAGAAAACAAGCTTTTTGCTAAATTCAGCAAGTGTGAATTCTAGTTGAATCAGATATCATTTCTAGGCCATATCATTTCAGATCAAGGAATTTCAGTAGACCCAGCTAAGATTGAAGTTGTTTCTTCTCGGAAAAGACCTGAAACGATGTCAGATATTCATAGTTTTCTGGGTTTGGCAGGTTACTATCGGAGGTTTGTTAAAGACTTTTCCAAAATCTCTGGACCTTTAAGCTAGTTGACTCGAAAGAAAGTTACTTATAACTGGGATGCTAAGTGTGAATCCAGTTTCCAAGAACTGAAGAAGAGACTAACTACAGCTCCTATACTAGCTTTACCTGAGGGTACATAAAACTTTGTTGTCTACAGTGATGCATCTAAAGAAGGTTTGGGCTGTGTTTTAGTGCAGAATGGTAAGGTGATTGCCTATGCTTCTAGGAAGTTGAAAACTTATGAATTCAATTACCCTACACATGATCTGGAGTTAGCTGTAGTTGTGTTTGCTTTGAAGAAGTGGCGTCATTACTTGTGGGGTAGCAGATTTGAAATTTTCACCGATCACAAGAGTCTCAAATATTTGTTTTCACAAAAAGATTTGAATATAAGGCAGCGAAGATGGCTAGAGCTATTAAGTGGTTACAACTGTTCTATAAACTATGTGCCAGGTAAGGCAAATGTTGTTGCAGATGCTTTGAGCCGGAAGGCTACTGTTGCAAGTTTAATTATCAAGGATTGGGAGACTTTGGAGGAAATTTGTTCATGGAAGCCAGAAGCTACTGAGGTAAGGATTCGATTTGCTAGCTTACAAATTCAGTCGGGATTGCTAGCACAAATCAGAGAGGCTCAAAAGACTGATCCTCACATCTAGAAAATCCAAGAAAAAGCAAAAGGGGGAGAGTCGGAGTTTAAATTACATGCAGATGGTATCTTTAGATTCAGGGACAGGGTGTGTGTCCCTGGTGATCCGACTTTGAAGAATGAGATTCTGTCCGAGCACATAATTCAAGATATACGATTCACCCGGGCAGTACTAAAATGTATAAAGATCTGAAACAACACTTCTGGTGGAACTATATGAAGAGGGAGATTGCTGGGTATGTATCCAGGTGTTTAACTTGTCAGAGGGTTAAAGTTGAGCATCCGAGGCCAGTCGGGCTTCTGCAACCGTTGTCGATTTCGCAATGGAAGTAGGTGCATATAACAATGGACCTTGTGACCGATCTTCCTAGATCTCCAAGAGGATGTGATTCTGTATGGGTTGTTGTGGACCGATTGACTAAGGTATCACACTTTATTCCCGTGAACAAACAGGATAGCCTTGATAAACTAGCTAAGCTATATGTTGCTAATATTGTGAGACTGCATGGTGTGCCACAGAGTATAGTATCAGATAAAGATCCCAGATTTAGATATCGTTTTTGGCAGAAGTTGCAAGAGGCCATGGGAACTAAATTGAGCTTCAGTACTGCATATCATCCACAAACTGATGGCCAGTCTGAGAAAACCATCAGGATCTTAGAGGACATGCTTCGGGCATGTGTGTTAGACTTTGGGAAGAATTGGGAGAAGTTTTTGCCTTTAGCGGAGTTCGCCTACAATAATAGTTATCAATCTACTATAGGTATGGCTCCCTACGAGGCGTTGTACGGTCGTAAATGTAGATCCCCATTGTATTGGGAAGAGGTTGGAGAGATGAGAACAATTGATCCGACTGTGTTACTTGAGATAATTAAGATGGTAGATAATGTT
The DNA here is from genome assembly GCA_037974665.1 of Ehretia macrophylla. Classification (NCBI taxonomy): domain Eukaryota; kingdom Viridiplantae; phylum Streptophyta; class Magnoliopsida; order Boraginales; family Ehretiaceae; genus Ehretia; species Ehretia macrophylla. The sequence continues at coordinate 32,297,751 of CM075780.1, forward strand.
CACCTTATTCGCTAGCGTATGCTTACTGCTCAGAGTCGTCAGAAGAGTTATGTGGATAAGCACCGTCGGGATCTTGAGTTTGCTTTGGGAGATTGGGTGTTTCTTAAGATTTCTCCTCGAAAGGGATTGATTCGGCACGGTAAGAGCGGGAAACTTAGTCCCAGGTATGTGGATCCGTATGAGATCACAGAAAAGGTAGGTCCTTTAGCTTATCGGTTAGCTTTACCTTCGAGCTTGTCGAGACTGCACGATGTTTTCCACGTGTCAATGTTGAGGAAATACCATCCTGATCTTTCACATGTACTTGAACCAGAGCCTTTGCAGATTGAGGAAAAGTTAACTTATGACGAGAAACCGATTCGAATTGTGGATCAGAAAGTTCAGGAACTTCGCAGAAAGAGTATTCCATTAGTAAAGGTTCTGTGGAATCATCATGGGTTTGAGGAAGCGACTTGGGAAAGAGAGGATCAAGTTCGGAGTCAGTATCCGAAGTTGTTTGTTGACCAGGTAAGAATTGTGTGGGCGCAATTGTTTTAAGTGGGAGAAGGTGTAATACCCGAGCCCGGAATGTGGAATTTTCTTGTTTATCTTTCTGAAAATTATATTTTCTTAAATTCTTTGAGATTTAATTGTTACTTCTTTATTATCGCAAAGTGCATGCATATCGAGAGCGATAGTTAGAGGGTGTCTTCTAGTCCTCAACAAATAGTGAAACTAGTATTTTGGTGCCTTAAATTTTATATTTTAATTGTTGTTAGCTAGAATTAATTTGGTGATGGTTGTTATAGCTTTAAAATGCACAAAAATAGGCAAATTGACCAACTTAAGTTAGTTTGACCAAGGGGTTTGACCATTGACCAAAGCTTGTCACCTTATAAGCTTAAAACATTGCAAAAAAAAAAAAAGCTGAAAAAAACAGTTGAGCAGGCCGAAACCAAGAGAAAAGAAAAAAAATATATTTTCAATCTTCAAACTTCAAATTTTCGCGTGAGCTTGCACGGGGTTGTTACCGAGGCATCCAGCGTAGTTTTCCTAGCGACTAGGAGTGTCTAAGGTGAGGGAAGCACGTTATTTGCGCATTTGAATAATATGTATATCAACTTTATGATTTTTGGGTTTTATCCGTAGTTTGTTATTTTAATCGTTTTGATGCTTAAAGAACATTCCTTGATAATTGTAGAACATGTATTTATAGCTTTTTAACATTTTCTACGATTGAATATTGAGATTGCAATTTAAATTGTTAGTTGAATAATAAATTATGAATAGTAAACCCTCGAAACGTAGAAGTTGTTCTGTTATGCTTTCTGTTGATGTGAAAAGATGCTAGATATGCTAGAATGCCTAAATGCATGATTCGTTTGGATTGTGTAATGGAAAAAATGAGAAAAATGCATTGGTGAAAGTCGAGGTCATTTAGGTCGAGTTTAGTGTTTTCTCGTTTTGCGTGATGGCATTGTCTCGGGAGGCCATGGAAGCACTTTTGGCGCGATTATGGTGTTGGTTGGGTGGTTGGTTAGGGTAGCGGTAGTTCAAATGAGCAAAGGGGGAAATCGGGGCTTTGCGTGAATTCTAGGGTAAAGTAGGGTTTCGGAGTCTTTAGACGTGCCTTATGGTGACCTAGGAGGATTGGTGAAGTCGGTTTCCAAAACTCGTGGCTCGTTTGAAAGTAGTAGCATTTTGAAAGTTGGGGTCGATTTGTGTTTTGTTGGTTTTTTCATAGTGTGTTGGTTAAAGAATGTTTATTGTTGCTTGTTATGCTTGCTAAAGATGAATGTGATTGAAATGCTTATCAATTGCTGCTATTGCGTGCGACAGTAACCTACTTTGTTATTCTCCCACATGTGGCTCTATTGCTTGATTGCTCGATTGTTGCATTATATATTGTATTGCATTCATAGAGTCAGCGGCGATGTGATGGGCCTCTCTGGGTAGCCTCGGGTTGCCAGTGTTGGTTGCCCTAGCTCTGTGTCCTATTCCCTTTCTCGCTTGGGTTGCCTCCCAAGGAGATTTGGGTCTTAGAATTAATGGATACTTCCGGGGTATTCCAAACTGAAGTTATAAGGTGGTTTGGGCCGGCGCGTCGTCATTGAATTCGTGATTGAAAGTTGCTCGTGGAAAGTGAATCGTATACTTTGAATGAGTGTTTATAGTTTTAATGCTTGTCTTGTTTATTTTTGGCTTTTTTTGTATCTCTATATGATAATTGAATAAATTGTTTGACTATTTGCATTGCATTCTCCTCTCATCTTTGTCCTTGAGACCAATAACCCTCGCTGAGCAATAGTTTTTGCTCATTCCTTTCTATACTTTATTTTTACAGGAGTAGTTGAAGCGGACCCTATTGAGGTAATTGAGGAAGAGGAGCAAGTGGAAGTGTTTCCTTGATAGCACTTTCTTTGCTAAGCTGGTGGTTGGTTGCCAGACTTTTGTGCGAGCCATGCTTGATGTGTTTAATGCTTGGTCGTCGCTTTATTTTGAGGCTTGTAGCCTTGTATGTAGTTTCTATTTTGAGGCCTCTATGGTCTTATGTTGTAAAGTTGAAAGAATATGGAGTT